>CM060922.1:255037334-257437334 GCA_030737875.1 Allium sativum
GCAACGTCTTGTGTTAACCATTTGGGAAGCCAACTAACTTCAACTGGCTTCCACGTGGACATATGACGGTTACAAGCCTTTTCTCCACCCATGTCACTATTAGCCACAACATGCATGCACGATGACAACATTGATTTACTGGTAGCCTTTTCTCCGCCCATGTCACCATTAGCCACAACATGCAAGTACGATAACAAGATTGATTTACTGGTTTGAAATGCACATGCATCAAATACAAAAAAGAAAACAATAAACTATAACATAGAAATGATCACAACAACTCTCTTCCAAACATAAGTTCCATCAAGGAGAATGATGATAAGGCGGAGGAGGAGGAGGAGGAGGAGGAGGAGGAGTAAGGGGAGGAGGAGCGTCGTATAGTGGTGGTAACGGACTGTTTCCTGCACCTCTCGGGTTTGTATTTGCAACAGGGTCACCATAGTCCATCTCTGTCATTGCCATCTCTCTCCTTCCATTCTCTTCTACTGTTCCCCATGTAACCTGCATATATGCACCATTCTAATTCATCATCTTTATCTGTTAAAAGATCCATCAACGTAGCCATTTATATCTATTTACCTGCTGCCGTTCATGATGACTGGATCTGTGCCATCTCCCTGAGTTCTTCCCAGCTTCTTTAATTTTTCTTCCATTTCCTTTTCCATATATATATGTACAGAGTCACATTAATATTATGTTTCAATGAATTATAATGCAAAAGGTAATCAAGTTAATTAGTATGGATGTTGTACCTTGACAGAAGGAGGTGGATAGAAGAAATGCAAGGAGCAATATAGTTGAAAATTTACATCTGTACCATACCTCATTCTTCATCATCGATGATTCTTATAACTTCTCTTCTTTATGTATCTTTTGCTCTGTATGTTTTCATCTATGTATATGGAATAGCTTGTTGTATAACTGCTGTCTGCAGGCTAGCTAATATACATGGATTGGGATCCGAAGTTTCAGTGATCTCCATCTCATTTTCTATTTCTTTACACCAACTCACGCCCGGCCCAACATGGATTTCGACTTCTTAATTATCTTTTTTTATTCATTTATTAGGGGAATATGTATATGTTTAATGCAATTCAGGTCTGAAAGCTCACCGATTACGGTAAGGCGACGACTTTTCCCAGTAGTTTAAAGAAGTTAACCAGATCCCAGATAGCGATTGCTTCAGAAAAATGGTTTTCGATTAGTTATTAGGTTGGGATTGCGGATATTTGATATGATGTTTACTGCATCGCACGTCCGTACTTATTTGCGCAACTGGAAGCGTACGCAGGTTGACAATTCTACGGATTACTATAAATCGTTCATTGGTTAGCTTTTTCGAGAAATTAAATATAGGTTCAGTCATTGTCACCCTAACGCTTGATTGGTTGGAAAAGTGATAGCTTACCAGGGTTAGTTGATTCCTTTTCCTTTGCTTAATTGATTGAAAATTGAAACCAATTAGAAATGTTAAAAGAGAAATGCTAGGGACAGTCGCTTTAAGGCAACTGTCCATGATACTCGCTCATTGATTGATCAAAGATTATATGTAATTATTTTTATGCAGTTTTCCATGTTATATATTGGCCCCACTATCACAATAACAGCCAATTGTATGGCGAGTATCATGGACAGTTGCCTTAAAGCGACTGTCCCTAGCATTTCTCATGTTAAAATCAAAACAATCGTTTAAAATCGCAAATTGAATCAAACCAACTCAATATTTTTTGAAACCAAAACCAACCATACCGATAACAGTATGGTTTGACTGATTTATTTGATTAAACCAAAAACAAAACAGGTCTTCTAGTTGTTGATATAACATAAGATTAAAACAAATAACTGAGTTCATACAATGTATATATATATTGAAAAACAAGCTATTCTTCTAAAAATATTTGTTAAATTAAAAGAAAAACAATAATATTGTGATGGTAGCACTGTTAATGATAAATCTTTGGTGGTTTTCAAATATTGAAAACCAAATCCAACCAATAAATCGAAATAATATAAAAATGAAAATCAAAACCAAAACCATTAACCAACAAAACCAAAGCTGATCAATCAAACTTGATTGGTTTGGTTGGTTTATTCGGTTTTAACCAATAAATCCTCAACTCTACCTTTAATTAATTACACAGCCCATCTTTGCTGCTAGCATATTATCATCGTCCTATTCCCAAGCTGATTAACATTTTCCTTTATTGAATATACTTGAGGATGGTTATATGACAAACCTTTTGTATATAAAAACAGTCATCCGAATATATTTAAATATCGGATAAGTGACCAAGATTTAATGGAAAAAAAAAAAAAAAAAAGGAGATTGCCGAATGAAAATCAAAGGATATTTGCAGACACAACATTGTTTGAGGTGCAACTAAACGCTCCTTGATGTATATTAATTTTTATTTATTTGATCGTTCAGATCCAAGATTCAAGTACAACTCTTGCTAGTATAGCGGTACAATTGACATGCATTCACAAATTTGTAAATTCAAAACGAACGTTAAATTTTGTTTTTCTTTGTATTCAAGAGGAAATCGGTAATTATATTGCTACACAAAATTACTACAATTAGCACGGGTGGGCCTACAGTGGGCCGAGAGTGTAAAAGGTAAATCTAAATATGCTAAACATGGAAAGCGGACAACAAGAGGGGAATGCGGCGAAGAAATATAAACTAATTACGAAATGGGCCAAATAAAGGTAGTTGGAATAGCACAGGCAGGCCGTGCTCAGTTGGGCTATAGACAACCGGGCTTCAGCTGAATTACACCGTGCTTCCTGTTGGAGACTGATGATTTAAACACAAGAAAGATGCAATAATAAAGTGTAGGCTGGTAATAATACAGTTTACGAACTCCTGATGTAGGCTGGTAATAATACAGTTTACCAATATTTTACTTCGAATCCCATACATTAAAATTTGTTAAACAATTCAAACTTTAAACCAAATAGAAAGACTTAGCCAAACAATATTTGCAAATTAATCCAAAAAACGAAAGTTTCAATATCTACACTATAAACAGAGCCGGCCACAAGGCAAGACTACGAAGACAAATGTCTAAGGCAACGTATCTCATAAGGGCAACAATATAAGGATAGGTATAATGATGTTATAGTATAGCCATTTTAAAAATTAAAATGAATTGTCAAAATAGTTGAGAAACAATATAAAGTTATGTACTTCCCATGTCTTATAGGAGAAATCTACAAACCAATTTTGATATATTATGGTAAAAAATATCAATAATACGTTTGTCGCTGTACATATACGTCTGCTACTTAGTTTGGATGTTGGTGGTTTGTATAGTTTCAAGGAAAGTATGATTCCAGCTTAGTCTCAAGAATGCTCGCCACCTGTTTGTGTTTACGTCAAGCCCAATCCTATTGCGTTCATTGTTAACCAACTTGCTTCAATTTCCTTACAAAATCCAACACATCCTAAATGGACATAAGAATGAAAAAAAAAAAACCGGGGCTTCTGAAAACCGAGTTTTTCAGTTTCAACCCTTCCGATTCTCCATCTCCGTCGCTTTGACCCTTTTCGGTTTGCATCTATCCTTCCCATTTTCAAGCGCTGGTCTCCTCTCTTCTCTCGATGGCGAAGAACCAAAAAGACAAGGCTCGATTAACAGATGGCTCTACTAGATCTGGTTGTATTAATATGTCTACTACTTTTCAATAGGGGTGCACGCGGTTCTGTCTGGCACGGTTTGGAGTCTAAATCGTTTCCGCACCGTATCAAACGATTGATCAAAAATACAAACCATTATGCTAACCGTTCAAACAGTTTGGTTTCGGTTCGATTTTATTGTAATATGGTCCGGTTTTGATTCAGTCCGGTTTGAACCTATATTAAATATGAAATAAGAGATTACTTCCATCAACAATTAATTTATAAATGTGTGACGTTGTCACTTAAAACATACAGTGTTATTCTGAATTGAAAGATTAGTTTCTAACTATACGAATACTTTAATTTTACGTTTAATGTAAAGTAAAAAAAGTACACTAACCAAAAATTAGCGTTAATAAATGCATATACATTAAGTAAGATAACTCAAATAAGATTATAACATTATTCGAAAAAATGATATGGAAAATACTATATTGAAACTATAAAAAAATTCTTTGTGATAAAAATTATTATTAATATAACAATAACATACATTGAAAATAGAATATACATCGTTAAAATAAAAAATTAGATATGAATTCGTTATATTTTTATCATAGACTATTAGTGCAGACATTCAATTTGATTCGGTTTAATACAGATTGTCTAAAGTTCAAACCACAGCCGAACCATATCATTGCGGATCGATTTGGTTTGGGATATTTGCTTTATAGAGAAGATTCAGTTCAGTTTTTCACACCGTTTTTGCAGTCCAGTCTGAGCCGCTTCCATATTGCGGTACAGTTTATGCATATCCCAACTTTTCAGGCTTTAGAGGTTATTCTCGATGGTGCTGCTACTTCTTATGACGCTTTCTTGGAGATTCCGGTCTTATCTAGCCTTGTAGTTGATCTTGCATCCTTCGAGAATCAGCTCCTCTCTATGGTCTTTCAATGTCTACTATGTTTGTGGAAGGTGTGTTACCTCAGGACCGATGTCGAGAAATTGCGTTAATGCTTATTCGATGCTTGGCTTTATCATTTACAATAGTATTTTAGTCAATGAGGAGGTTAACTGTGTGAATGATGATTTGATGCCTAGCCTGAACAATGTGAATATCAACTCGGTCAATGTTGATGTCAGATGCGCTTTGGATGTTGGTGGTTTGTTTGGTTTTAAGGACAAGACGATTCCAACTCAATCTAAAGTATGCTTGCCACCTGTTTGCGTTTACATCGAGGCCAATCATGGTGCATTCGTTGTTAACTGAAGCATGTTAGAATTTAGATCCAGAGAGATACTCATAATATAACTCATAATATAACTCATAAACAATAAACACTCATAATTATGAGTTATATTAAGATTGTATTAATATGGTCTATATTTGGTATAGGCTCAAATATGCTCTAGAATATTCTATTCTAGATTATTCCTTTCTTATCTATAAGTAGAACCAATGTTTAGCATTGTAATAAGCATCTTTTGTAATATCAATCAGTAAAGCAATAAAGATGTAGTCTTCTAATTGTTTATTGTTGTATCTCTCTCTTCTCTCTGGATCTAAATTATAACAGCTTTTAGTTCCTTACAAAATCCAACGCAAGCTAAATGGACATCTTTCTTTACCTCCTTACCTCAGAGTGCAAGTGTCTACACACCAATTGAATTCGTTTCTTCCTAAAGTGATGCGATCTCACCATCTGACATTGTTCTTAAGGGCGTCAATTATTGAAAAGATTTTCTGGTTGGGTTTTTTCTTCACTCAAAAGTTACTATTACGGTGTCCATGTTCATTGTTGAAGTGTTTAGAAGCTTAAGGGAGGTCTGCATGTCTACTTTGCTGATGATTTGTTTATTTCAAATTCGTAAATGCAGAAGAAAGAAGGAGGATTCTTGAATTCGAGCCGCCCATCATAGGAGGCGAGTCTTTTATTATTACAACTCAGAGTCCCACGGTTGATAGAGCAAGAAAATAGTTGCTATTATGGTTTGGCTAATTTTTTCTCAAATCCCTTTTGTTTTTCATACATTGTTAGGCATTAACTGGCTTGCTAGAAGGGTCGATAAATTTGAATGTTTTGACAATCCTTGCTATAGTCAGGAAAAAACTTGTCTTTGCTAAAGCGTTGATTGAGATCACTCCGAATAATCCCCTTTCATCCAAAGCTTAATGTTTCCATTAAAGGTATTGACATGTTTGTAGACGTCAAATACACTTGGCAACCTAATGTTTTCCCTACTCGTTATTCTTTTGGCCACTTCCCTGCTGCATGTAAACTTACATCCGATGATCCCATTTCATTTAAAATCTCCCTTCACAGACTGCCTATTCGTATTTGGGTCCCCAAGCCTAAAGTTTCACTGGATGTTCAGAACCCACCTTATAATGGTTCGTCCACCCCCTTGGCTGCTAAAGTTACTACAGTTCTTCCGATGCACCCTACTGCCTCAGTTGATTATGTTTTTGAGTAGAATTCTCATGAGATGTCGTGGATTCATGATCATTTTGGCATGTTTTATGATCCTATTCAAAAATATTTTTTTCATGTTTATTAGTGGTGTTGCAAGTTACTCTAAGAGTTTGCAATACTAAATGATAGGTTTGATATGGTTTTATGCAAAGAGGAAAATTCTGAGGATATCGATAGGACTGTTTGAGTAGCTGAAATTTGGAATATGAAATTTATCTATGACAAGAGCTACTATGCTTTTGTGCTAAACCTTCTTGCTCACTTGAAAAGTTACTTGTGTGTCACTGGGCCTAGGTCTCCTTCTACCCATAGTTATTCTTCCTCTACAATGGGGACTAGCTCATGTTATTTAGTAGCCGAAGCACTTTGCTTCACCCCAATTTTATTATGTACAATGGTCTGCACACTTTAAATCTAATTATAGTTGCTCTGTGCTTGTGCATAACATCTGTTTTTATTTTCAGTAATAAAGAGTAACACAATCCACTATTTAATTGGCAAGCTTTGCCACATATATGTGTGTGTGTATGTATGTAAAATTGTTTACTTTTTGAGATGTAAAACAAACCATTGTTTAGGATGATTAAGGGTTCGGTATGGGATTAACTGACTAGCATGTTATAATTGTGGAAATTCCTGAATATAATTGTAATGGCTTGATTAAGTATGTGGAGAATTGTCTCCATCTAATTTAGAATTGGAATGTTGGTTTGAGAAGATTTCTATAGGTTTTATCAAGCATTTGAAAGCTATACTTATCAGCCTACTGTGTTTCCACCGTTCATTTTCCTTTGAGGCTTCAGATTTTCGAGAACATGATTGTTGTTAAACATATAGCTGGGAATTTCATCGTTTACTTCGTGTTGGGTTGATGAAATCTACTTCAGTCCTGCTAGCTAATGACATTTGGTATTAGCTTATGTTTGATGAATTTTTTAATATGGTGCCTAATGGTATGCAGTACCTGGAATGAAAAATCTGGGATTTTGATGGTACAATCATGCTAGAAATTTGTATGTGGCAGCCAACACATTTTGCAGTTGCCTATATTATGGAAGTTGTGCAAATATAAGTTAAATTTTAAGAACATGGATATTATAATAAGTATAACAATATGATTTTTGCTTGATGATAACAAACATATATATTATTATATAAATACGTTTGTAAGCAGTACCATTCTATATTTCACATCACGCACAAGAAATAAAGTTTCCTTGATTAAAATATTACTGCACACAATTCAATATTTAAACAGTGTTTTTATTCAAATAAATATTTTAATTCAATATTTGAAACAGTACATATTTTTGACTCCACAATTTACAATCCACCTAAATATGTTTGGTTATTTCTGCTTATTTTCGACATGACACACTTGAATATATATCACACATGAAATTGTACTGTTAAAAGAATTCATACAAAATAGACATATCAATTTGTTTATCACAGACAATAGTACAATTTTATTCATTCATGTCTACAATCAATTTCATATATAGAAGTTGCTCACTACACTTCACTCAGATCACTCAGTTTATACGCAAACTCAGTTATTCACATACACTGAATCTTCTTGTGCTCTAATCCAGTCCAGTCACCTGTACACCTATCACAGAAATGCACACAGTAAACAAGAACAAAAATAGATTTAAATACTAGAAAATATAAATTTATTTTAAATTTTATTTGCCTCAGAATTTTGGTGTGTTTCTCGTCATATTTCTAGATTTGGTCTGATACACACACACACACACATTTATCAGAGTCTAGACTGCTTGTAGTATTCACAGTGATATACTGTAAATGCTACAAGGCGGATTGTTTCTCTAGTACTCACAGACTGTAACAACCCGTATTTCTGATAACCTGTTATAACGTAAATCGAGGCAGAATTTAATTAAAAAATCTGAATCAAGGGAAACGGGCTGTGCCATTGCGTTCGTCTCGGAAAAATACGCGAAATAGAGTCCGAGTTTTCGAAAATCGGAGTCCGTATGACCCGATTAAGGCCCAATGAAGTTTTCAGAAAATTTCAAGTTCAAAATAGATTTGAATTTCAAGTTCAAATTTCGAATTTCGGGCCTGGAAGGCTAGACGGGAAATTTCCCGCCAAGCCAACCAAGTCGACAGGCCTGTCGACTTGGCAGTCGACTTGGTTGGGCCCAAGTCGACAGCCCTGTCGATTTGGCTGTCGACTTGGTTCAGCCGGGCAGTTTTGCCTGGTGCACCATTTTGGGGTTTTGGTTAGGTTTTGGGGCCAGATTCGGTTTTAAGGGCTGAGATTGGAATTAGGGTTTAATCCTAAGGTTGAAATTAATCCTAATCTCTATAAATAAGCCCCTAACCTAACCCTAAATCATCATTATTCAACCCTACAACTAAACTATGGCAAAATTTTTCCTCTCATGGCCTCCACTCTCTTCATAAAATTTCTAAGTTATTTCTATGAGAGATTTTCAATGCATACAAGTGTTTTCAAGCTTGTATGAGTGTTCTTAGCTTGCATTCAAGTCAAGTTTCCATATTTACATCATAAAGCAAGGGTTTTTATTGATTTGGAGCTTTCATATTGGGTTTATTTGATTTCATAAGGGCTTGTCTCAATCTATTAATATATTTGTGTCTTCATAAGCATTGTAAGCCCTTTTCTACTTTCATATTTAAACTCTAAAGTTAAATGAATGATGCAAGTTTGGTTGATCGTTATGATATGCAAGTTTGCCATGATATGCAAGTTTACTATGTCATGTTATGCAAGTTTGATATGTTATGATATGCAAGTTTACCATGTTATGTTATGCAAGTTTGCCATGTTATGATATGCAAGTTGTCATGTTATGTATGCAAGTTTGGGTGGATCATTTTACTCATGTTATCATGTTATGCAAGCTTACCTTGAGTATATGAACATAAAGCTTCAAGCTTTATGCTAAAGGTTGCATTTTGGCAACATGTAAGTTATTATATCTCTTATGATAACTTGCATGTGAGGCTAAATGCAAACTTATGGCCATTTCTACATGTCATTTATCACCATGTATCACCAATATGCTAAGTTTGGTTTTATGCATGCTTTTGAGGCCTAAAAATGTAATATGCAAGTATATGAACATATGTACATTTCATATGCCACCATGTTAAACTTGTGGCTTCAACACCTTTATGTCATGATTTTGCCAAGTTCCCTCTTTCTATCCTTTATGCGCTATTGCGATATGTAAGCGATGGGATTGCGTTTGGGGTTGGGTAAACTGAAAAGACATAGAAACATAAGATTGGGAATTTACCTATTAAGTTAGGTCTACCCATTGGGAATTTACCTATTAAGTTAGGTCTACCCAAATGCTTGAAAACTTGTAATATGTTTTGTAAACATAATGGACATGACACTTAGAAAATATAAGTGTGACCAACTCGAGGTTGGGTTGAGTTTGTAGCGTAAACCTACCCGGAACCGACCGGCTTAACTAGTTGCTACAAACAATAGGACCCAATGTGAGAAGTTGGTCATGTTGTACCTTGAACCCGAGGTTAGACCAAGTTGTGGTGTAAAGCTACCCGGAACCGACCGGCTTAACTAGTAACCGCAACAAAGTCTAATGTGAGAGGTTAAGGCACATTAATTAATTAATGCTACATGATAAGGTTAAGTAAATTTGACTTATGACACTTAACCAATCTGAACTCGGTAAATTAACGGGGTTAAGTTAACCTACACTTAACCAATCTGAACTCGGTAATTTAACGGGGTTAAGTTGAACTATACTTAACCAATCCAACTCAGTAATTTGGTAAGGCTGAGAACCAATTTGATACCTGGTCTGGATAAACTAACTTGATTGATAAATTAAACGAACCTGTTTTGCGGATCTGTAGGACCCACACCAAGTTAGGCAAGTTTGTAAATCTGTTATCTGATCCGTTAGTCTGAAAACTGATCGTCTGAACTTTGTATGTCTGAACTCTGTTAATAAGTTAATCTGAATCTGATAGTCTGGGGACACAAGGGGGAATACTTGTGTCATTTGTTGTTTGGGACCCATATTAGTCAGTAACCCTTTCTGGTATCAAAACTTTGACCCAACTGTAGGTAGGGTCTGGGCACGCTTACTGAACTAATTATAAGTGGTTCATTCTGATAATGGCGATGGGTGTTGATGGTGCGTTCCAACCGGGTCATGTGCGTGCATGGATCCCGGTCTGCCTCTGAGGATGTAAAACGCCGTGACATCTGTAAATATGCCTGTGCCAATTGGTTGCCACTTTAGGGAGTGATACACCCTATCGTGGGGCCGACACAGGGTATTTATGTATTAGGGAGCCGATCGCTTGGGTAGGATTTAGGGTACACTTAGCTCTGTCTGATTCTGTTGGTACCGTCTGTTTTGTTGGGTGGTAACACCCGTCTGTTTCTGCGTGGTACCGTCTGTTAGGGTGGAAAAGGCCCACTACTAGTGTACACCTAATTGTAGTATTCCGTTTCTGTACTCTGTTCTGTTAGGGTGGTAAAGGCCCATTATTGTTAGCATTCCGTTTCTGTACTTTATCTGTTAGGGTGGTAAAAGCCCATTTTTCCCAAACTCTATCTCTATATGGACCATTCTGTTCCGTCCTGTTTCGATGTAAACATTGGGGTAACACCTAATCCTGTTATACTAGAATTGGTACCAAGAAGTTGGATCTTGATTTAAGTCAAACACCTGATACTGGGCCAAGTTTAGGCCAAGGGATAAATTCTTGTTTATACATGACATGTTAGAATGCTGGTACACCTATGGTGAAAAACCTTAAACCTGATTATGCGATGACACCCTTATCTACCTTGTTAGTTAATCATCATGCTAGTATGTTGTTATCCTTATGTTCATCCCTGATTCTCATGCCAGTTAACTTTATCAGTTTACATTGATTGTAGTAGGGCTTACTCAGTCTTTTTGACTGACCTGTTTTTCTTTCGCCTCTTTTCTTCCGTCCCCCCCCCCCTCCCCCAGGTTCTCAGGGTGGGAATATTGGAGCTTAGCTTGGATTTCTGATCGCTTGCTTGTGGGATTTTAGCTCATGTACGGTCTTGACATGAAGCTAGCTATGGTTATCACTTATTTTGGGGATAGTACTTATGTATTTCAGTTTTTCAGTGATGTTGTTTTTATTTAGACTTGTGTATTTGGAAAGTTGACATTATGTTGTACCAGACTTGTTTTGAAATAGTTTGAAATCTTCCGCTGTTTACTTATCTTATTTACTCTGTTTACATATATACATATGTTCTTGTTCTGCCTTGATATATCATTATGCATGTTTACCCGGTACAAACGCCCCTCCAAAGTCAGAGTGCTTGCAAGAGCCACCCTGGCGGAGGTGGGGTGTTACATTTGGTATCAGAGCATATGGTTTACGAGAAGGAACAAAAGCTTTTGAAAAACTATTTTCAAATCAAGTATAAAGTATTTTCCAAAGAAAAGTCTAGTATTTAAAAAAAAGGCTATTCCCCAAAAGCCATTAGCACAATCCTTAGTTATCTATTCTTAGTTTCCTCGTTCTGAATCTATCTTTTCCTTCGTTTCAGTATGGCAGATAACTTTGTTATCCCAGAGGGAGTGCAAGTTCCTGTTTGGTATAGGAGACTTATGGAGGCTAGGGCGACCGAAGCCGGCCCCGCAAATGTTACTCCTCCTCCGATGGTTAATGTTCCTCCTCCTCCTGTCGCTGAGGTTCCTCCTCCTCCTCCCCCTCAGCATCCTCCAGTAGAGTTCACGAAGATTTGCAAGGACTTCAAAGCAATGGGTGGCAAGAACTTTCTAGGTACCGAGACTTTTGTAGAGGCCCGGAATTGGTTGAAAGAGACCGAGGATTTATTCGCTATCTTTGGATTAGATGATCAGAGAAAGATCTTGTTGGCGGTTTGGCTTATGAAGGATGAAGCCGCTTATTGGTGGGAGATCACCACCGCGACTAGGCCCGTTGAGACTTTGGCCGATTTCAGGACAAGATTCGGGCTTACGTTTCTGTCTTCTGCTGAAGAGAATTTGCAAATGGAGAGGTTTATTGCTTTGAAGCAAGGAGACATGTCTGTCAAAGAATATGTGAACAAGTTCAATCAGTTAGCTCGTTTTGGCTTGGATATGGTGAGTACTACTCAGAAGAATGCTCTTCGTTTTGCTAGAGGATTGAATGAGCCGTTACAGGAGTAAGCTATGTCTCATGTGCCCATGGGGGCCACGTTTGAGAGTTTGGTAGATATGGCCCTAATCAATGAAGAGAGCAAGAGTGCAAAGAAGGAGGTCAAGGTGAATGAGTCTCAAAACAAGAAAACGGGGCCCAAAAAGGAAATGCAAAAGAAGGAGGAGAAGTCTGAAGACAAGAAGGAAAAGAAGTGCTTTACTTGTGGAAGCTCAACTCATCTAAACAAGGATTGCAGAAAGAGGAAGGGCACTTGCTTTAACTGTGGAGAGATGGGACACTTCACTAGGGACTGCCCGAAGAAGAAAGAGACTACATCGGAAGGAACGGTGAATACTCGCATGGCGAGTGAATATATTAGGGCTAGAATAATTTGCCTGAAGGATGTTTAATTTTCCTTGTCTGATTTTCAGTTTGAAACTCTTTTTCTGGTATTTTGATTCTGTAATGGAAACTCGGTACTTTAATGCTAGTCTTGCTTCTGATCTGGTAATAGTCTCAAACTCCCTGAGAGTTATAACTCATCTGTTTGTGATAAATTGGGGTTTGAGAGTATCTGTGTTGGGCATGAGGGTGACTATGACGAATACATTCTGGGTTTCTACCATGCTTAGTTTCCTAAGAATCATTTGGGGAAAATCTGATCTGTACTAGTAGTCTGTAAGTATATGTACCAAGTTTTTGTTTTATCTGTACTCGCTTCCATCACTCGACTGTATCTTGTTGAGATAGGAATCCTATGGATGTAAACATGTGTTTGAGACATGTTATGTTTTATGGTTGCAAGTGGATGCAAGTGGTTGCTAGTGGTTGCTCGTGGATGCATAAACCCACACTAGGCACTAGATCGGCTTGAATACACTCTCATATTGCATATGGACGTGTGTACATTTTCAATTCTTATGGTTGCAAGATGGTTAATTCAGCACATGGATGTTGCATATGGACGAATGTTTGTGCACACATATAGTATTATATGATTAGGACTATTGGCATACATAATGGATTCATTTCACTAACATACTTTGCATTGATGATCTTTGCATTAGATAAGAACATATACACACACCTTTTGCATATGTTCATACCGCATTAGAATCTTTAAGGACAATGATTGCTCGTGAATGATGATTTGAGTAGATGGATGATGGATGGTAGGATGCGTTCTTCCTAACTTGAAGATTTCGAGGACGAAATCCTTTAAGGAGGGGAGAATGTAACAACCCGTATTTCTGATAACCTGTTATAACGTAAATCGAGGCAGAATTTAATTTAAAAATCTGAATCAAGGGAAACGGGATGTGCCATTGCGTTCGTCTCGGAAAAATACGCGAAATAGAGTCCGAGTTTTCGAAAATCGGAGTCCGTATGACCCGATTAAGGCCCAATGAAGTTTTCAGAAAATTTCAAGTTCAAAACAGATTTGAATTTCAAGTTCAAATTTCGAATTTCGGGCCTGGAAGTCTAGGCGGGAAATTTCCCGCTGAGACGACCCGATTTCCCGTTCTCACGGAAACAAGGTTATCTTTTGGAATATAACACAGAAACAGATAATAGCAGAACAGAATTAAATAAATACACCAGAATGAACAACAAAATATACTGGATAAAAGTAATCATCAGAGTTACACAGTATACAGGATCTTACTTAGTACAAATACAGTTCAGCTATACATAAATGTCTACAGCGGAAATAAACAAAATATGTACAATAGGAGCTGAACAGCATAAAAAGAAATAAATGATAGAATCCATCTTCAGCTCCAGCTATCCAGAAAGAACCAGCTAAACCTGAATACAAGGCTGCCCGTGTAGGAAAAGGGGCACCCGAGTTTGAGAGTGAAACAAACTACGAGTCAGCCATGGGACTGGTATGAGAAATCCACTCAACACATATATAATTGGCTAATCACAGGACCACGCCACTTTCGTGGAACGGGTTTACTCCATTGGATTGCCAGTGCTTTAAAACAAATCTTTCTTTTAAACATCGCTATGCTTTTTATAAAAATGAAGCCGTTATAAGACTCAGTTCCCATCACACAATGCAACGCAAACCGGAGGATAGAGTTTTTACCTTATAACGGCCAAGATATGCTTGATACGAATAAAACAAAGGCATTTGATATTATTACTAGTGTTTATATGTTTTGAAAACAATTTCAAATCATAACTATCAATCATAGACGACATGAGCGTCCCATGCCACTATGTCGCCAAATATATATACAATCGAAACCGCATCGTCACGTATTTGGAAATTGGATTTCCGTCATGAACCAAGGCAAAAGATAGTCCTTACCGAATTCGAGACAATCTAGCCCATGTCTCCGGAACAGCCGCAACTGCCCCTTGGATCGTCAGGGCCGGTCCACACGGAGTGGATTATAGTGCCTGAACAATACGTTCCTCCGCCCTTTGGGGCGTAAACGAGCCAACGAATGACTCCATCGGACCCGGATCGTCCGATCAAACCGAGGCGCCTCGCAACAGCAACAACCACATAGGTGAAAAGTATATAAATGTCAGGGCTAGTAGGTCACTGACACCACCCTAGCTAGAAAGAAACGCATGTCCTCCCTGATGTCCTTCTCCCGTTTTAGGTTCATACCGGGGTGTGAGGCTCGCGAATTCACGTTATACACAAAGCTACGCCACACAGGCGGTGCTTTGATCATCACCACAAGACTTTGCTTTTCAACAGAAGTCCTGATCACTGCATCTTAGCATGCCACACAGGCAATTCACACCGTGCAACTGATGGCTATCAATCACACAGAACAAATTCCAATGTCGGACACACAGTCCATTTACAAGTCCGTTCTGGGTCTGAACGAAACCGGAGGCACTAAATACCTCGCAAACCCTTCGATCAACACGTACGTCTGAACGATCACCACTCATTATCCATATTTCGGGATGCCTCCCAATCAGGACCTCGGTTACCATCCAAACGAGGTGAAGATCTCCGGTCTTCGACCATCGTCTTCATCTTCGAATTTCAATCGTCGGTCGATTATTCGAAATGATAATTAACTCGGCCTTTTCAAATAATTCACGTATATTTAGAATTTCAAATCGATTTATTTCAATGGTTAAATTATTCGACAACACCAATTGTGTTCTTTATATAGTTTTCACACCAAACACATTCAGCCATCAAACATCACATAAATCAAGCAAATTCAGTTTATTTCCATTCCATATCGCTTACGATATTTTATAACTATTTATCGCTATTTTTATTTATTTTAAAATAGCCATTTTATTCAAAACGACGCTTCGGGCCATAAGGCGGCCGTGGCGCTGTTTTTCTTCAGATTTGATTTACACATATCTGAAAATCTAACCGTTGGATCTTCACAAAATTTACATCATTAGAAAGGTCTTTTCAAAACGAACCCAACGGTTCCAGTTTCGGGAAAATCCGACGGTCGGATCTCCCGGTACAATCGTTTGAAATTTCGATTTCAAAATACGAACTGCCGCGTCGTTATTCGATTAAATATAATTTTATTTATATATATAAATAAATATAATCGTTTCTGGCGCTGTTTTTCTTCAGATTTGAATTGAACATTCCAGACAATCCAACCGTTGGATTTTTACAAGGTTGGTGCCGTTGGAAAGATTATTCCAAGGCGAACCCGACGGTTGAGGTTTCGGGAAAATCCAATGGTCGGATTTCCCGTACTAGTCGTTTGAAATCACGGTTTCGAAATACGAACTGCACGGCCTCGTTTCGTTTTAATTTTATTTATATTTATATAGTTATATAAATATAGTTCATTCAAGGATTTCTATATCGTTTTCACTTCAAAAAAATTTTCTAACACCTTAAATTTTGGAAAAATTTCGCCATAACCTCCCCTGTACCGGGAGCGTCGGGAAATCGCAAATAGCGTCCCGGTCCTTCTAATCTCAAAAAGAAAAAGAAGAAGCCAAGCGGCTAGCCAATAGGCTCAAAATCATCGCCCAAACAAATCAGTAAATGTGTACCTATTTGTCGAGCACAAAATTTTATTCCTCTTCTCTAGCCCCTTTGCTATAACCTGTTCAAAGAATATTGCATGTACATATATATACAGTTCATATCATTTTTCATTTTCTATTCGATTTCATATTCGATTTCTATTTGGTTTAAAAACACCATTCATTCTAATGTTACATAAATAGGTGCAAATCATTTCATTAGTTAATTAATGAATATTTCAACTCATCTATGTTTATTTTGAACAAGTGGCTATTTTTAACACTTCGCATTTTAACGATTTATGCATACAATAAAAATGTGATTTTTATTGTAAAACGATTCATTTCAAAACACTATTTTTCTATATAGTTCATATAGTCGATAAAAGGTGATTTTTTATTATCAAACAATTTATTTCAAAATATGAATACCATTCAACACATGAATTTCTAAACAACGAATGAATATCAATTCAACACATGAATGTTTTCTATAGTTTTTATATATAGATAGAAATGTGATTTTTATTATCGAACTATTTATTTCAAAATATGAATACCATTCAACACATGAATTTCTAAACAACGAATGAATATCAATTCAACACATGAATGTTTTCTATAGTTTTTAGATATCGATAAAAATGTGATTTTTATTATCGAACAATTTATTTCAAAATATGAATACCATTCAACACATGAATTTCTAAACAACGAATGAATATCAATTCAACACATGAATGTTTTCTATATAAGGAATAAATATAGTTTAAGCATATGAAAATAATTCAAACACACAAATATTATTCAAAATTTCGGCAGCATAACGGCAGGGTAGTTACACCGGCACCGTCCCTAGTACGGCTCCTCGCTCTACCTTAAAACCTCGCGGTTTTTGACAATGGGAAACATGCATCTAGTTCGCACGCAGGCGGCATGTATATATATTTATTTCATTTCCACAAACTAATCCTATGTGGTTTCAACCAAATATTTCACAACCACAAATGGGTATTTTTCAACCACAATCAACCAATATCAATCACAAACAATCCCAAACAATCATTCAATTTTCACCACAATTTCAACCAATAAATATCGTCCATGGTTTGTGGACGAGGGGCGTATATATATATATATATTTATTTATATATAGCAATTCACTTTTACTTCACACGTATATATATAAAAATTTTAAATCAGAAATCTCACCAATAGCTATCCAATACCAAGACTCTTCTTAATAGAAATCTTCGCCTATTTGTCGCTTTCACCCGTATTCTCTGCATATGTAAAAATAGAATTTTTACTACGCTATTCAATATATAAAAATATGATTTTTACTTTTGCTTTCACCATATAAAAATATGATTTTTACTTTTGCTCTCAACATATAAAAATATAATTTTTACTTTTGAAAGAAATCAGTTTTCAACCTTTCAAGAAAACCAGTTTTTATATTTTTATAAATCACAGTTTTTATACTTTTTATAAATCAGTTTTATTCTTTCATAAAAATGCAGTTTTTAGTTTCTTTTTTTAAAAAAAAAACACAGTTTTTAAAATCTTTTTAAATCAGTTTTATTCTTTCTAAAAATTGCAGTTTTAACTTAATAAAAATTTCAGTTTTAACTTAACAAAAATTTCAGTTTTTCTTTTACTAAAAAAAATCAGTTTTTCTTTTATTAAAAATCAGTTTTAAATTTTTAAAACCTAAATCAGTTTTTATCTTTATTTAGAAAACAGTTTTTACTTTATTTTTTTTTAAAACAGTTTTACAGATTAAAATAAAATAAAATAAAAAAGAAAATAAAATACATATATAAAAAAAAAAGAAACGCTCACCGAACTGCGAAGAAGGGGAGGGGAAAGAAGAGGTCGTCGGCGGCTTCCAGGGGCTCGCGGTGGCGTTCGAACGGTCGTGGCAGGAGGCGCTGGCTTCCTCGTCGGCGTCGAGGGCTTCAAGGGGGGGGGGGGCGCGGCTTCTTCGTCGGCGTCGAGGGCTTCAAGGGGGGGGGGGGGCGCGGCTTCTTCGTCGGTGCGATCTCGGGGGGGCTGCTTCGTCGAATCGATTTAGGGTTTGTTTTTTTTTTGCTTTTTTTTTTCCTGTTATGTTTTATAACGAACGGGGGGGGGCCAAGCAGAAGATAAGAGGGAGGGAGGGAATTAAAAATTATTTTATTATTTTATTATTTAATTATTTAATTTCGCAAAAAGGTTGACTTTTACATACGACCTCTAAACGAGGCCCACCGCCTGCCGTCCATAGCGTTTAACCCCCATTCCGAACACAATGGGATATGTATCGCAAGCTGGTTTGATCGTTATAATCAGTTTCCTTTTGAATTTTCATTTAAATCACTATATTGAATTTTAAACGCACATTTCAAATTACCGGGGTCACATACTAACACTAAAAATTCCAGAAAAATATTTTCTAGCTTCGTATTGACGATACGGTCCTAACAAAACTAGTTTCGTCGAATTCTGAGACCGTTTGAAAAATGGCCAATTTCCATTCGATTAAAATCAACAGAAACTGGTCAAACGCGTTTTCTTTTGCCACGCTCACATATTGATTCGAAAAATTATGAAATTTGAAACCTAGCAATAACTTGGCACTGCGGATCTAACAAAAGTGGTTTCGTCGAAATCCGAGGTCATTTGCAAAATGTCCATTTTTAAGGGCCTGAATTCCATAGCGACTATTCAGAATTTTCAACTGGACATATCTTTTGATTCCCGCTATCAAATTTCGATTGATCGGATTCGTTAGAAAGATATTCACTAACATATTTAAATATTTTTGGTTTCACTAAAATCCGGATTGTTTTGCACCCGGTATATTCAATTGAAGTTTGAAATCGAATTATCGAACTACCGCGCCGTTTTCAATTCTATATATAATTATAATTAATTATATTGGTTTTCAAATGTCGATTTAAACTCAGTTTTCATCGCCATTATTTAAAATATTTATTTTAAATATTTAAAATCCATTATTTTAGCCAATTTAAAATTTTTAAATTGGTTCAGATTTTCTGGGTCGTTACAATCTCCCCCACTTAAAACTTTTCGTCCCCGAAAAGGAACAAAGTCGAAAGTGGTTTGATAAATCTACGATCACACAACACTACAACCAATTTGTTTTTAATATTCTGAGTATAGAATAAACAATGCACATCCATGGGAAGAAAATAGCAACAGAATAGAGAATTAAAAGGTAATGCAAAGTAGGTTAAATGTACCTTGCACCAGAGTCAATCAGAGATATCTACTCGGCATCTAGGATAAGCTTTCTGAATGCTCTCCTCAGTTTCCCAAGTACAATCTCGCGGATCTCCACTCCATTGTACCTTGACTAAGTGAACCTTCTTGTTCCTCAGCTCTTTGGTTTCTTTGCCAATAATCTTTAGCGGCTCTCGTCTCACAGCTAGTTCGGGAGTAATTTCAATATCCTGCTGAGCTGCTTCTTCCACGACCAAGTCTGGATCATGAACGTGCTTTCGAAGTTGAGATATATGAAATACATCATGCACTCCAGGCAACCAGTCAGGCAGTTCAACCCTATAAGCGAGAGTTCCAATCCGTTCCAGAATAGGAAACGGACCAATGAATTTGGGTGCCAACTTTCCAGTTTTACCGAACCTGATAACTCCTCTCATCGGCGATACTTTCAAATATACATAGTCGCCAACTTCAAAGGATATATCTCTCCTTCTTCTATCGGCATAGCTCTTTTGTCGGCTTTGAGCGGCGAGTAATCTCTTCTTAATAAAATCGACTTTGTCGGCAGCTTCTCGAATCATATCAGGACCCAACACAAGTCTATTTCCAGGCTCGACCCAACAAGCAGGAGATCGGCACGGTCTACCATATAATGCTTCGAATGGCGACATTGTCAGACTTGCCTGATAGCTGTTGTTATAAGAGAATTCAGCCAAATGTAGATGGTCTTCCCATGATCCACCGAAATCTAGAATACAAGCCCGCAATAGATCTTCTAAAATGCGATTCACCCTCTCAGTCTGACCGTCTGTCTGAGGATGATAAGCGGTGCTCATGTTTAACTTCGTTCCCAGCTCGACTTGAAATGCTTCCCAGAATTTACTAGTGAATATCGTATCTCTATCACTTACTATGCTGAGCGGCACTCCATGTAGTCTAACTATTTCCCTGAAGTATATCTGCGCCAGACTCTGAGCAGTTCTGTTTGATCTGACAGGTATAAAATGGGCGGTCTTCGTGAAACGATCTACGATCACCCAAATACTGTCATTTCCTTTTCTGGTTCTGGGCAAACCATCAATGAAATCCATAGAAATATGCTCCCACTTCCAACCAGGAACTTCCAGTGGTTGTAATAATCCAGCCAATTTCTGTTGGTCGCTTTTAACTAGCTGGCAAGTAGGGCATCGACTAACATATATCGAGATGTCTCTTTTTAACGACTTCCACCAGAATGTGCGTTTGATGTCGTTATACATTTTATTCACACCTGGATGGATACTAAGCCTGGATTTGTGGCATTCATCAAGCACTTCTCTTCTTAGTTCAGGAATTTCTGGAACGCAAATTCGCCCTTCTAACCTCAGAATCCCTTCGTTGTCTAGCTGGAAATCCGAAGCATTGCCTTCACGAATTCGCCGACTTATTCCTTTGATAAATTGGTCGTCTTCTTGGAGAGCCGATATCTTATCAATCAACGAAGTCGCAATAATGAAACTGGCGATCATTACATTCTTTCTGCTCAGCGCATCGGCCACGACATTGGCTTTTCCTGGAGTATATATAATTTCAAAGTCATATGATGCAAGGAACTCCAGCCAACGTTGCTGCCTCAAATTTAAGTCCTTCTGAGTGAACAGATATTTCAACGACTGGTGATCTGTAAACAGTTCAAATCTCTCGCCCAGAAGATAGTGTCTCCAGATTTTCAAAGAGAATATGATAGCCAATAACTCAAGATCATGAGTTACGTAGTTTTTCTCGTGTGGCTTAAGTTGACGGCTAGCATAAGCAATAACTTGACCTCTTTGCATTAACACTGCCCCAAGGCCTTCTCTAGAAGCGTCAGTCCAGACTTTCAAATCCTGGTTGCCATCGATGATAGTTAACACTGGAGCTGTCGTTAATCTTAACTTTAGCTCTTCGAAAGCCTCCTCACTTTCCTGAGTCCATTTGAACTTAGAATGCTTCTTTGTAAGCTTAGTTAAGTGACCAGATATCTTCGAAAAGTCTTTAACGAACTTTCGGTAATAGCTAGCCAATCCGAGAAAACTGCGGACTTCAGTGGGAGTACTGGGCTGTTTCCAATTCTGAATAGCTGTGATTTTGCTTGGATCCACAGCGATTCCATCTTTCGATACTACATGACCCAGAAACTTTACTTCATCCTGCCAGAATATACATTTGGAAAACTTGGCTTTTAACACATTCCGTCTGAGAATTTCTAACACTTGTTCCAGATGCTTTTCATGTTCGGCTTTCGATTTAGAGAAGATTAGAATATCGTCAATAAAAACCAGAACAAATTTATTCAAAACCCCTCTGAATACTCTGTTCATTAGATCGACGAAGTAAGCTGGAGCGTTACATAAGCCGAACGGCATTACTAACCACTCGTAGAATAAGTCGGGGCCTCTGAATGCTGTCATTGGAACACACTCTTCGGCAATTCGAAGTTGATGGAAACCTGTAGCTAGGTCCATTCGTGAGAATACTTGTGCTCCATTTAATCGATCCAACAAATCATCAATCCGCGGCAATGGATATTTGTTCTTTATTGTCTGCTTGTTTAAATCGCGATAATCCACACATAGCCGTAGAGTACCGTCAGATTTTGGGACAAATACCACTGCTGCACCCCAATCAGAGAAACTAGGCCTGATCAGACCTTTCCATACCAGCTGTCGTGTTTGATTGTCCAATTCCTCCTTCTCTTTCAAGGACATTCTTCGAATAGCGTGAACTACCGGCCTTGCATTGGGAACTAAAGCAATCTTGAAATCTATTTCTCTCTGCGGAGGTAAGCGAACAACTTCTTCGAACACATCCGCATAGTTTTTAACGACCGGAATGTCTTTGATGAGGTCAGGAATATTCTCTGCGACTTCAGGGATATTTTCTATTTGAGCTGGAGAAACATCGAGAGCTGACCAGAAATCTTTTCTATTTGAAGTCGGGCCTTCACATGGTATGGTTATATAACCCCCTGATTTAATCTTAGCCCTAACAACTCTCTCGGCGCATCTAACCTCTGCTTCATATTTGGTTAACCAATCCAATCCCAGAATAAGATCGAATTCATCAAAATTCATGACGACAGAGATAATAGGGAATTTATAGCAAGAAAAAGAGACGGGTACTGCACAAACCCAACTGAGATTGATGGAACCTCCAACTGGATTTCGGACAGTCATTGGCTCTTTGAGTTTCTTCAAATTCAAATCCAACTTCTTGACTGCACCTTTGGCAATGAAACTTCGTGATGCGCCAGTGTCAAACAGTACTTTAACTGGAATGTTTTTGACAATGAGCGTGCCTTCTAAAACGTCGGCCCTTTCTTGACTAGCTGAGGGCTCAGAAGTTTCTGCTACTTCATTTATTTGAGCCTCCTTGGTTGCCTTTAACAGCCGGCAATCCTGTCTTACATGGCCTAACCGATGGCAAATGCTGCATTCTCTGGTCTCTTGAAAGTTTTTCTTTGACTTCGGTTCACTTTTCTTTAGTTTCTTTAAAGACCTGCATTTTCCTTGCAAATGCCCTTGCTTATGGCAGTTATTGCATGTGGCGGTCGTTACTAGTTCTTTTTCGGATCCAGCCCTTTTTCTCTTAGCACTGGGCTTCTTACTGACCTCTAACGTTGTTATTGCCTCGGGACGATCAGTTTCTGACTCTGTTTTATTACCAGAGCTGGCTTCCTCTTCGTACTGTAACATACCTTTCTTATCTAGATCTTCATATTGATAAGCCATATAAATCATTTCTGAAAAAGGAAGCTTCACATGCCCCAATACTTTATTCTGGTATTTCCTTTGCAGCCCGTGAATAAATCTCATATTTTTACTCTTCGGATTTTGAATTAGATGAGGAGCAAAGTGAGAAAGTTCATTGAATTTCTTATGATATTCGGGAATGGTCATGTCACCTTGTATTAGATAAGAAAATTCGTCGCATAATCTCTCGGTTGCTTCGGGAGGAGTAAATCTTTCCAAGAAAATAACTTTGAATCTATCCCAGGTGATATCACCTTCTGGATTATTCTGTATAACCGAATCCCACCAAAACAGAGCTTCTTCTTTGAGTGCCCAAGACGCTAGTAATCTTTTCTGATCGTCTCTCAGCTTTAAACCCTCAAAGATCTTCTCTGCTGAACGAATCCAAGCTTGTGTTTCCATAATGGACTCCTTGCCTAAGAATGGCGATCCACCAAGATTTCGAAATCTCTTGAATAGAACTTCTATATCGGATTCTGGCTGTGGGAGCACAACTGGCTCATTAGCTGGTCGAGCCATACGATTACTTCTTCTGTTCCTGTCACTCATTTTCTAGTACTTCTGCAAATGGCAGATCAAGTGTCAGGTCACAGAAAAGGTATTTTAAAATATAGAAACACATACTTCAAATGTAAATGTGTCTATCAAGGTGTAATTTCATTCTGCTTTACTCATACTAGGATATTACTGATCCTATCTGTATAGAGTTACCCGTCCTAGAACACTACTGGTTCCATTTCTGACGAGTTCGTTCAAATGTTATATTCCAGAACTATGCTTAACCAAAGCTCTGATACCACGTTGAGACGACCCGATTTCCCGTTCTCACGGAAACAAGGTTATCTTTTGGAATATAACACAGAAACAGATAATAGCAGAACAGAATTAAATAAATACACCAGAATGAACAACAAAATATACTGGATAAAAGTAATCATCAGAGTTACACAGTATACAGGATCTTACTTAGTACAAATACAGTTCAGCTATACATAAATGTCTACAGCGGAAATAAACAAAATATGTACAATAGGAGCTGAACAGCATAAAAAGAAATAAATGATAGAATCCATCTTCAGCTCCAGCTATCCAGAAAGAACCAGCTAAACCTGAATACAAGGCTGCCCGTGTAGGAAAAGGGGCACCCGAGTTTGAGAGTGAAACAAACTACGAGTCAGCCATGGGACTGGTATGAGAAATCCACTCAACACATATATAATTGGCTAATCACAGGACCACGCCACTTTCGTGGAACGGGTTTACTCCATTGGATTGCCAGTGCTTTAAAACAAATCTTTCTTTTAAACATCGCTATGCTTTTTATAAAAATGAAGCCGTTATAAGACTCAGTTCCCATCACACAATGCAACGCAAACCGGAGGATAGAGTTTTTACCTTATAACGGCCAAGATATGCTTGATACGAATAAAACAAAGGCATTTGATATTATTACTAGTGTTTATATGTTTTGAAAACAATTTCAAATCATAACTATCAATCATAGACGACATGAGCGTCCCATGCCACTATGTCGCCAAATATATATACAATCGAAACCGCATCGTCACGTATTTGGAAATTGGATTTCCGTCATGAACCAAGGCAAAAGATAGTCCTTACCGAATTCGAGACAATCTAGCCCATGTCTCCGGAACAGCCGCAACTGCCCCTTGGATCGTCAGGGCCGGTCCACACGGAGTGGATTATAGTGCCTGAACAATACGTTCCTCCGCCCTTTGGGGCGTAAACGAGCCAACGAATGACTCCATCGGACCCGGATCGTCCGATCAAACCGAGGCGCCTCGCAACAGCAACAACCACATAGGTGAAAAGTATATAAATGTCAGGGCTAGTAGGTCACTGACACCACCCTAGCTAGAAAGAAACGCATGTCCTCCCTGATGTCCTTCTCCCGTTTTAGGTTCATACCGGGGTGTGAGGCTCGCGAATTCACGTTATACACAAAGCTACGCCACACAGGCGGTGCTTTGATCATCACCACAAGACTTTGCTTTTCAACAGAAGTCCTGATCACTGCATCTTAGCATGCCACACAGGCAATTCACACCGTGCAACTGATGGCTATCAATCACACAGAACAAATTCCAATGTCGGACACACAGTCCATTTACAAGTCCGTTCTGGGTCTGAACGAAACCGGAGGCACTAAATACCTCGCAAACCCTTCGATCAACACGTACGTCTGAACGATCACCACTCATTATCCATATTTCGGGATGCCTCCCAATCAGGACCTCGGTTACCATCCAAACGAGGTGAAGATCTCCGGTCTTCGACCATCGTCTTCATCTTCGAATTTCAATCGTCGGTCGATTATTCGAAATGATAATTAACTCGGCCTTTTCAAATAATTCACGTATATTTAGAATTTCAAATCGATTTATTTCAATGGTTAAATTATTCGACAACACCAATTGTGTTCTTTATATAGTTTTCACACCAAACACATTCAGCCATCAAACATCACATAAATCAAGCAAATTCAGTTTATTTCCATTCCATATCGCTTACGATATTTTATAACTATTTATCGCTATTTTTATTTATTTTAAAATAGCCATTTTATTCAAAACGACGCTTCGGGCCATAAGGCGGCCGTGGCGCTGTTTTTCTTCAGATTTGATTTACACATATCTGAAAATCTAACCGTTGGATCTTCACAAAATTTACATCATTAGAAAGGTCTTTTCAAAACGAACCCAACGGTTCCAGTTTCGGGAAAATCCGACGGTCGGATCTCCCGGTACAATCGTTTGAAATTTCGATTTCAAAATACGAACTGCCGCGTCGTTATTCGATTAAATATAATTTTATTTATATATATAAATAAATATAATCGTTTCTGGCGCTGTTTTTCTTCAGATTTGAATTGAACATTCCAGACAATCCAACCGTTGGATTTTTACAAGGTTGGTGCCGTTGGAAAGATTATTCCAAGGCGAACCCGACGGTTGAGGTTTCGGGAAAATCCAATGGTCGGATTTCCCGTACTAGTCGTTTGAAATCACGGTTTCGAAATACGAACTGCACGGCCTCGTTTCGTTTTAATTTTATTTATATTTATATAGTTATATAAATATAGTTCATTCAAGGATTTCTATATCGTTTTCACTTCAAAAAAATTTTCTAACACCTTAAATTTTGGAAAAATTTCGCCATAACCTCCCCTGTACCGGGAGCGTCGGGAAATCGCAAATAGCGTCCCGGTCCTTCTAATCTCAAAAAGAAAAAGAAGAAGCCAAGCGGCTAGCCAATAGGCTCAAAATCATCGCCCAAACAAATCAGTAAATGTGTACCTATTTGTCGAGCACAAAATTTTATTCCTCTTCTCTAGCCCCTTTGCTATAACCTGTTCAAAGAATATTGCATGTACATATATATACAGTTCATATCATTTTTCATTTTCTATTCGATTTCATATTCGATTTCTATTTGGTTTAAAAACACCATTCATTCTAATGTTACATAAATAGGTGCAAATCATTTCATTAGTTAATTAATGAATATTTCAACTCATCTATGTTTATTTTGAACAAGTGGCTATTTTTAACACTTCGCATTTTAACGATTTATGCATACAATAAAAATGTGATTTTTATTGTAAAACGATTCATTTCAAAACACTATTTTTCTATATAGTTCATATAGTCGATAAAAGGTGATTTTTTATTATCAAACAATTTATTTCAAAATATGAATACCATTCAACACATGAATTTCTAAACAACGAATGAATATCAATTCAACACATGAATGTTTTCTATAGTTTTTATATATAGATAGAAATGTGATTTTTATTATCGAACTATTTATTTCAAAATATGAATACCATTCAACACATGAATTTCTAAACAACGAATGAATATCAATTCAACACATGAATGTTTTCTATAGTTTTTAGATATCGATAAAAATGTGATTTTTATTATCGAACAATTTATTTCAAAATATGAATACCATTCAACACATGAATTTCTAAACAACGAATGAATATCAATTCAACACATGAATGTTTTCTATATAAGGAATAAATATAGTTTAAGCATATGAAAATAATTCAAACACACAAATATTATTCAAAATTTCGGCAGCATAACGGCAGGGTAGTTACACCGGCACCGTCCCTAGTACGGCTCCTCGCTCTACCTTAAAACCTCGCGGTTTTTGACAATGGGAAACATGCATCTAGTTCGCACGCAGGCGGCATGTATATATATTTATTTCATTTCCACAAACTAATCCTATGTGGTTTCAACCAAATATTTCACAACCACAAATGGGTATTTTTCAACCACAATCAACCAATATCAATCACAAACAATCCCAAACAATCATTCAATTTTCACCACAATTTCAACCAATAAATATCGTCCATGGTTTGTGGACGAGGGGCGTATATATATATATATATATATATATATATTTATTTATATATAGCAATTCACTTTTACTTCACACGTATATATATATAAATTTTAAATCAGAAATCTCACCAATAGCTATCCAATACCAAGACTCTTCTTAATAGAAATCTTCGCCTATTTGTCGCTTTCACCCGTATTCTCTGCATATGTAAAAATAGAATTTTTACTACGCTATTCAATATATAAAAATATGATTTTTACTTTTGCTTTCACCATATAAAAATATGATTTTTACTTTTGCTCTCAACATATAAAAATATAATTTTTACTTTTGAAAGAAATCAGTTTTCAACCTTTCAAGAAAACCAGTTTTTATATTTTTATAAATCACAGTTTTTATACTTTTTATAAATCAGTTTTATTCTTTCATAAAAATGCAGTTTTTAGTTTCTTTTTTAAAAAAAAACACAGTTTTTAAAATCTTTTTAAATCAGTTTTATTCTTTCTAAAAATTGCAGTTTTAACTTAATAAAAATTTCAGTTTTAACTTAACAAAAATTTCAGTTTTTCTTTTACTAAAAAAAATCAGTTTTTCTTTTATTAAAAATCAGTTTTAAATTTTTAAAACCTAAATCAGTTTTTATCTTTATTTAGAAAACAGTTTTTACTTTATTTTTTTTTTAAAACAGTTTTACAGATTAAAATAAAATAAAATAAAAAAGAAAATAAAATACATATAAAAAAAAAAAGAAACGCTCACCGAACTGCGAAGAAGGGGAGGGGAAAGAAGAGGTCGTCGGCGGCTTCCAGGGGCTCGCGGTGGCGTTCGAACGGTCGTGGCAGGAGGCGCTGGCTTCCTCGTCGGCGTCGAGGGCTTCAAGGGGGGGGGGGCGCGGCTTCTTCGTCGGCGTCGAGGGCTTCAAGGGGGGGGGCGCGGCTTCTTCGTCGGTGCGATCTCGGGGGGGCTGCTTCGTCGAATCGATTTAGGGTTTGTTTTTTTTTTCTTTTTTTTTTTCCTGTTATGTTTTATAACGAACGGGGGGGGGGGCAAGCAGAAGATAAGAGGGAGGGAGGGAATTAAAAATTATTTTATTATTTTATTATTTAATTATTTAATTTCGCAAAAAGGTTGACTTTTACATACGACCTCTAAACGAGGCCCACTGCCTGCCGTCCATAGCGTTTAACCCCCATTCCGAACACAATGGGATATGTATCGCAAGCTGGTTTGATCGTTATAATCAGTTTCCTTTTGAATTTTCATTTAAATCACTATATTGAATTTTAAACGCACATTTCAAATTACCGGGGTCACATACTAACACTAAAAATTCCAGAAAAATATTTTCTAGCTTCGTATTGACGATACGGTCCTAACAAAACTAGTTTCGTCGAATTCTGAGACCGTTTGAAAAATGGCCAATTTCCATTCGATTAAAATCAACAGAAACTGGTCAAATGCGTTTTCTTTTGCCACGCTCACATATTGATTCGAAAAATTATGAAATTTGAAACCTAGCAATAACTTGGCACTGCGGATCTAACAAAAGTGGTTTCGTCGAAATCCGAGGTCATTTGCAAAATGTCCATTTTTAAGGGCCTGAATTCCATAGCGACTATTCAGAATTTTCAACTGGACATATCTTTTGATTCCCGCTATCAAATTTCGATTGATCGGATTCGTTAGAAAGATATTCACTAACATATTTAAATATTTTTGGTTTCACTAAAATCCGGATTGTTTTGCACCCGGTATATTCAATTGAAGTTTGAAATCGAATTATCGAACTACCGCGCCGTTTTCAATTCTATATATAATTATAATTAATTATATTGGTTTTCAAATGTCGATTTAAACTCAGTTTTCATCGCCATTATTTAAAATATTTATTTTAAATATTTAAAATCCATTATTTTAGCCAATTTAAAAAATTTAAATTGGTTCAGATTTTCTGGGTCGTTACACCCGCCAAGCCAACCAAGTCGACAGGCCTGTCGACTTGGCAGTCGACTTGGTTGGACCCAAGTCGACAGCCCTGTCGACTTGGCTGTCGTCTTGGTTCAGCCGGGCAATTTTGCCTGGTGCACCATTTTGGGGTTTTGGTTAGGTTTTGGGGCCAGATTCGGTATTAAGGGCTGAGATTGGAATTAGGGTTTAATCCTAAGGTTGAAACTAATCCTAATCTCTGTAAATAAGCCCCTAACCTAACCCTAAATCATCATTATTCAACCCTACAACTAAACTATGGCAAAAATTTTCCTCTCATGGCCTCCACTCTCTTCATAAAATTTCTAAGTTATTTCTATGAGAGATTTTCAATGCATACAAGTGTTTTCAAGCTTGTATGAGTGTTCTTAGCTTGCATTCAAGTCAAGTTTCCATATTTACATCATAAAGCAAGGGTTTTTATTGATTTGGAGCTTTCATATTGGGTTTATTTGATTTCATAAGGGCTTGTCTCAATCTATTAATATATTTGTGTCTTCATAAGCATTGTAAGCCCTTTTCTACTTTCATATTTAAACTCTAAAGTTAAATGAATGATGCAAGTTTGGTTGATCGTTATGATATGCAAGTTTGCCATGATATGCAAGTTTACTATGTCATGTTATGCAAGTTTGATATGTTATGATATGCAAGTTTGCCATGTTATGTTATGCAAGTTTGCCATGTTATGATATGCAAGTTGTCATGTTATGTATGCAAGTTTGGGTGGATCATTTTACTCATGTTATCATGTTATGCAAGCTTACCTTGAGTATATGAACATAAAGCTTCAAGCTTTATGCTAAAGGTTGCATTTTGGCAACATGTAAGTTATCATATCTCTTATGATAACTTGCATGTGAAGCTAAATGCAAACTTATGGCCATTTCTACATGTCATTTATCACCATGTATCACCAATATGCTAAGTTTGGTTTTATGCATGCTTTTGAGGCCTAAAAATGTAATATGCAAGTATATGAACATATGTACATTTCATATGCCACCATGTTAAACTTGTGGCTTCAACACCTTTATGTCATTATTTTGCCAAGTTCCCTCTTTCTATCCTTTATGCGCTATTGCGATATGTAAGCGATGGGATTGCGTTTGGGGTTGGGTAAACTGAAAAGACATAGAAACATAAGATTGGGAATTTACCTATTAAGTTAGGTCTACCCATTGGAAATTTACCTATTAAGTTAGGTCTACCCAAATGCTTGAAAACTTGTAATATGTTTTGTAAACATAATGGACATGAGACTTAGAAAATATAAGTGTGACCAACTCGAGGTTGGGTTGAGTTTGTAGCGTAAACCTACCCGGAACCGACCGGCTTAACTAGTTGCTACAAACAATAGGACCCAATGTGAGAAGTTGGTCATGTTGTACCTTGAACCCGAGGTTAGACCAAGTTGTGGTGTAAAGCTACCCGGAACCGACCGGCTTAACTATTAACCGCAACAAAGTCTAATGTGAGAGGTTAAGGCACATTAATTAATTAATGCTACATGATAAGGTTAAGTAAATTTGACTTATGACACTTAACCAATCTGAACTCGGTAAATTAACGGGGTTAAGTTAACCTACACTTAACCAATCTGAACTCGGTAATTTAACGGGGTTAAGTTGAACTATACTTAACCAATCCAACTCAGTAATTTGGTAAGGCTGAGAACCAATTTGATACCTGGTCTGGATAAACTAACTTGATTGATAAATTAAACGAACCTGTTTTGCGGATCTGTAGGACCCACACCAAGTTAGGCAAGTTTGTAAATCTGTTATCTGATCCGTTAGTCTGAAAACTGATCGTCTGAACTTTATATGTCTGAACTCTGTTAATAAGTTAATCTGAATCTGATAGTCTGGGGACACAAGGGGGAATACTTGTGTCATTTGTTGTTTGGGACCCATATTAGTCAGTAACCCTTTCTGGTATCAAAACTTTGACCCAACTGTAGGTAGGGTCCGGGCACGCTTACTGAACTAATTATAAGTGGTTCATTCTGATAATGGCGATGGGTGTTGATGGTGCGTTCCAACCGGGTCATGTGCGTGCATGGATCCCGGTCTGCCTCTGAGGATGTAAGACGCCGTGACATCTGTATATATGCCTGTGCCAATTGGTTGCCACTTTAGGGAGTGATACACCCTATCGTGGGGCCGACACAGGGTATTTATGTATTAGGGAGCCGATCGCTTGGGTAGGATTTAGGGTACACTTAGCTCTGTCTGATTCTGTTGGTACCGTCTGTTTTGTTGGGTGGTAACACCCGTCTGTTTCTGCGTGGTACCGTCTGTTAGGGTGGAAAAGGCCCACTACTAGTGTACACCTAATTGTAGTATTCCGTTTCTGTACTCTGTTCTGTTAGGGTGGTAAAGGCCCATTATTGTTAGCATTCCGTTTCTGTACTTTATCTGTTAGGGTGGTAAAAGCCCATTTTTCCCAAACTCTATCTCTGTATGGACCATTCTGTTCCGTCCTGTTTCGATGTAAACATTGGGGTAACACCTAATCCTGTTATACTAGAATTGGTACCAAGAAGTTGGATCTTGATTTAAGTCAAACACCTGATACTGGGCCAAGTTTAGGCCAAGGGATAAATTCTTGTTTATACATGACATGTTAGAATGCTGGTACACCTGTGGTGAAAAACCTTAAACCTGATTATGCGATGACACCTTTATCTACCTTGTTAGTTAATCATCATGCTAGTATGTTGTTATCCTTATGTTCATCCCTGATTCTCATGCCAGTTAACTTTATCAGTTTACATTGATTGTAGTAGGGCTTACTCAGTCTTTTTGACTGACCTGTTTTTCTTTCGCCTCTTTTCTTCCGTTCCCCCCCAGGTTCTCAGGGTGGGAATATTGGAGCTTAGCTTGGATTTCTGATCGCTTGCTTGTGGGATTTTAGCTCATGTACGGTCTTGACATGAAGCTAGCTATGGTTATCACTTATTTTGGGGATAGTACTTATGTATTTCAGTTTTTCAGTGATGTTGTTTTTATCTAGACTTGTGTATTTGGAAAGTTGACATTATGTTGTACCAGACTTGTTTTGAAATAGTTTGAAATCTTCCGCTGTTTACTTATCTTATTTACTCTGTTTACATATATACATATGTTCTTGTTCTGCCTTGATATATCATTATGCATGTTTACCCGGTACAAACGCCTCTCCAAAGTCAGAGTGCTTGCAAGAGCCACCCTGGCGGAGGTGGGGTGTTACATTTGGTATCAGAGCATATGGTTTACGAGAAGGAACAAAAGCTTTTGAAAAACTATTTTCAAATCAAGTATAAAGTATTTTCCAAAGAAAAGTCTAGTATTTAAAAAAAAGGCTATTCCCCAAAAGCCATTAGCACAATCCTTAGTTATCTATTCTTAGTTTCCTCGTTCTGAATCTATCTTTTCCTTCGTTTCAGTATGGCAGATAACTTTGTTATCCCAGAGGGAGTGCAAGTTCCTGTTTGGTATAGGAGACTTATGGAGGCTAGGGCGACCGAAGCCGGCCCCGCAAATGTTACTCCTCCTCCGATGGTTAATGTTCCTCCTCCTCCTGTCGCTGAGGTTCCTCCTCCTCCCCCTCAGCATCCTCCAGTGGAGTTCACGAAGATTTGCAAGGACTTCAAAGCAATGGGTGGCAAGAACTTTCTAGGTACCGAGACTTTTGTAGAGGCCCGGAATTGGTTGAAAGAGACCGAGGATTTATTCGCTATCTTTGGATTAGATGATCAGAGAAAGATCTTGTTGGCGGTTTGGCTTATGAAGGATGAAGCCGCTTATTGGTGGGAGATCACCACCGCGACTAGGCCCGTTGAGACTTGGGCCGATTTCAGGACAAGATTCGGGCTTAAGTTTCTGTCTTCTGCTGAAGAGAATTTGCAAATGGAGAGGTTTATTGCTTTGAAGCAAGGAGACATGTCTGTCAAAGAATATGTGAACAAGTTCAATCAGTTAGCTCGTTTTGGCTTGGATATGGTGAGTATTACTCAGAAGAAGGCTCTTCGTTTTGCTAGAGGATTGAATGAGCCGTTACAGGAGTAAGCTATGTCTCATGTGCCCATGGGGGCCACGTTTGAGAGTTTGGTAGATATGGCCCTAATCAATGAAGAGAGCAAGAGTGCAAAGAAGGAGGTCAAGGTGAATGAGTCTCAAAACAAGAAAACGGGGCCCAAAAAGGAAATGCAAAAGAAGGAGGAGAAGTCTGAAGACAAGAAGGAAAAGAAGTGCTTTACTTGTGGAAGCTCAACTCATCTAAACAAGGATTGCAGAAAGAGGAAGGGCACTTGCTTTAACTGTGGAGAGATGGGACACTTCACTAGGGACTGCCCGAAGAAGAAAGAGACTACATCGGAAGGAACGGTGAATACTCGCATGGCGAGTGAATATATTAGGGCTAGAATAATTTGCCTGTAGGATGTTTAATTTTCCTTGTCTGATTTTCAGTTTGAAACTCTTTTTCTGGTATTTTGATTCTTGATTGACATAGAAATGTGTTTATTTTATGCTCTTATATCTTATCTTTTGTATATAAATAAATATTACTTGGGTATTGTTTTGTTACTTTTACAGATATTCCAACCCAGCCCGCATGCAACCAGAAAAGTAGAGAAATAGAGATGAAATTGATACATATTTACATTTTGAAGAATTTTAGATAAAGATCTCACATCTAGTTGTTGTTGGACAAAAAAAGGATTGATAACAAGGCTTTGCACATCACAAATCAATGAAGAAGTGTCAAGGAAACAAGAGGAAAAGAGAAAAGGCCCAAATTTGCTTTATTTATCAAAGGCCCATTTATGTTTCTCATTGTAAACTAATTAGTGATGTAATGACCAGGCCCATTTATCATTAGGGTTAGGGTTTGGCTATCTACCCTATATATACCCTTGTAATATCATTGTAGCCACCATCCTATTTTCTATTCCATCACTCCATTAATAAAAGTTCTTTTTCTTCTTTTATTTTCTAGCATTTTTCTATTTTCTTAACGATTAGTGTTGTCTACACGATTAGATTCGGTAGAACACCAATTGTATTTTACACTTTTTGTTAGTGATTAGTCGTTTGATTAGTTTCAACGACAATCCTAATTTACTTTTTGTTGTTCTTCTTTTCCTGCAATTTTACTTTCTGCATTTTATTTCTGTTTTGCATTTTAATTCCCAATTGATAATTGTGATTTGACCGTCGGTTCAATTAGATTTGTTCTGAGTTGGATCACAGTTTCAATTTTTATTATTTTCAAAAACCAACCTCGAAAATCATCTAACTCGCCCAAGAGATTAGATAAATAATTTGATTTAGTTCACCTCCCTGTGTTCGACCTGTATGCTACACACCTGTATGCTTGCAGAATTTATTACAAATGTCGCGCTTTTCTAATTCATAGATTTGCGTCGATCAAGTTTTTGGCGCCGTTGCCGGGGAGGTAACGATTAAATTTTATTATTTATTTAATTTTTGATTCGTGTTAGCTTTTATTTTATTTTCTTCTGTGTATATATATAAAATCTTGATTAATGATTTGGTATATCAATTCTATTGGTGTTATCATCCATTAAGCAAGAGAGAAAAATTACCATTTTTTCTCAAATTTCTTTCTATCTTTCCTCTGCCTTAATTGTCAAATTTCTTTCCCTCCTGACCTTCTTTTTACAATTTGATTTCTTTCCCTAAAAAACAAACAAAAAAAATCTTGTCAAATTCTGTTTAAATTCTTTCTTTTTTCTCTCTCATCTATTTCTCCTTTCTCTATCCCCTTCTCTGTTTTCAGTACATTTTTTTTAATAAAAAAATTGGCAAATAAAAAAAAGTTTTTATTTGTTTTCTTGTGTATAGATATAGGAAAAAAAATCTTGACTGATTGATTTTGTATTGTATACTGTAATCATCTAAATCAAGAAAAAAAAAATCATGCCAATTTTTGTTTAGTTTGTTTCCCCTTCTCCCATCTATTTCTTTCCTTTCCTTGTACATTTTTTTCTTCTTCTGTACAACTCTCAAAAAAAAAAAAAACAACTTTCAATTTTCCTTTATTCTTTCCATCTTTCCAATCATCTACATTCTTTTTATTTTTACAAATTTCAAAAAAAAGATTCCTCTTTTAATTTTTTTTTCCTTTCTTCTTTTGTCCTTCTTGTTCTCAATACATTTGATTTCTTTTCTTCTCTTACAAATTTCCTTTCTTTTCAAAAAAAAAAAATCCACTTTTGATTTCTTTCCTCTTTATTCCTCCTTTCCAATTTTCAATACAATTACTTCTCATTCTTCTTTTACAAGTTCAAAAAAAAAAAAAAAAAAACTTGCCATTTTTCTTTTGTTTCTTTCCTGTTTTCAACCTCTTTCCCCTTTCCCCTTTCTTTCATTTATTTGTTTCCCTCTTGCAAATTCATTCCTACTTTAGACAAATAACAATAATAAAAAAAAATAGAACTTGCCAAATTCTCTTGATTTTTTTCCTTTTCATTTTTGTTTTTCCTTTTTATATTTTTTTTTCTTTCCCTCTTCATCTATTCCTTCTTTCCAATTTTTACTTTATTTTTATTGTTCATTATTGTTGTACATTTAATTTGCCAAATTTTCTTTAATTGGTTTCCATTTATTCCTTCCTTCCTTTTACTTCTTTCCAATTGTCAATACACTGGTTTCCATTCTTTTACAACAATAACAAAAAAAAAACTTGCATTTTTTAATCGATTGCTTTCTAATTACAACTCTCTCTCACTTCCTCTAATCTTTCTTTCCATCTTTCTACCACCTTGTTGATTTTCACATTTTTCTTTTCTCTTTCCTTTTCTTTTTATTTGTTTCCATCTTTTGTCTACAATTTTCTAAAAAAAAAAAAACTTTTGCATTTTCTTCTTTGTCTACGTTGATTTCTTTCTTGTTTTTGTCTGCTTTTATTTTTTTCCTCCATTCCTTCTACCCTTCCTCTCTACTCAAAAAACCTTGTTTTTTTTCCTTATTTCCTTCCTTTTTTTTCATTTTTTTCCCTTTTTTGTTTTTCTTTTCTCATTCATTTCTTTCCCTTTCTTCTTGTTCAAATTTTCAAAAAAATAATAATAATAAAACTGCATTCTTTTCTTTTTATTTATTTCTTTCCAATTGCATTTCTCATTCACCTCCTACAATCTCTCTTTCCATTATTTCATTTATTTCTTTCCAGCTCTCTCCTTCATAATTTTTTTTTTCTTTTCTCTCTTTTATTTCTTTTGTTGATTTTGCTACCTTTCTCTCTCTCTCTCTCAATAAAGAAGAAGAAGAAGAGGTGAAATTCAAATCAAAGGCCAAAGGAAGGAACGAATTCTAGCAACGAACAAGGATTCAAAGGTCAACGGATTTGCAAATAATGGATTTCAATCATTAATACTGCTCAATTTTTCTGGACAGATTGCCATACACCGCTGTAATATTTTCTAAACTCTACAGGTGCTTTGCTGCAAAGAAAAAATATAGAAATTGTGTGTAAAAATCTTCTGCAGGGGCAGCGGCTTGCTTGTACAAATTTTTTATTCTGCTATTGTTCTGTGATTGAATTTTTCTTAATCTGTTTAGTTAGGAATTATTTTCCATAACTAAAATCATCACGCTCGTCGTTTTTCAATAATAAAACTTGATTTGATTTTCAAAATAATATAATTGAAAAGTGGTGTTTTGTGAAGTTGACTGTCTCATATAATTGGATCGCGGATATATAGTAGTTCAATTTATTAAATTATTAGCAAAAGAGGTTGCATACTACCCGTATAACATTGGTCGTATCCCTTAGTTTTATACTATACGTGAACGACCATAAGACCCTCTTCCCCCTTCCAATTGAGTCAGTTAATTAATAGAGCACAACTCATTCTTTTATATTATTTTAAAATAGGAATAATTTATGTCTTACCCTGACCTCATTCAAATGTCTAATTCAAAAAAAACCCTGAGAGAAATGTGGGATAATAGTCGGAGTAGACGTCCTCTTGAAGAGTATGAGCATGAAATACAACTCATGAAGCAAGATTTTCCAAAATTTCGTGAGCCCGATGCCAATTTTCAAAATTTTCCAATTGACCAACATTTTCAAAATCATAGATATAATCGAAACGACGATTTCAATTTAAATTTCAATAACTTCGATTATGGGCCACATCCACATCAAAACGGTTTTGAATCGCAACGTACCTTTGATCAACATGGGGTTGGAAACCAATTCGAAAATAATTTTGAAAATGATTTTCAAATCGATCAAAATTTTCAAAATTACAACCCATATCAACATCTTGAAAATAACCAAAATTTCAATTTTCCATCGAATTTCAACAGTTTTGGTTATGACCCTAATTTTCAAAATCAAAATGATTTCCAATATCATTGTCATTTTTCTGAAGATTCAAACAACCACCACATTGGGAATGATATTGATCGTGAAATTGATGTGGACTATAATTTTGAGAATCAAGAAATCCAAAACGAGAGCTTTCAAATCAACGATTCTGAAGAATATCATCTTAACATTCTTAGAGAGAGGGTAGAAAACCAAGATAGACAGCTTGATGAAAAAGATAGAAAGCTTGATGAACTTCTTTGCTTAATGAAATCTTTTAAAGAACAACAAGAGCAACAAAATCAAATGAGCATTGAATCAGAAAATAATCCAATTTCTACTGACATTGAAAATTTTCAAATAACGACTTTGGAAATTGAGAATAATCATCTTGATGAAGATTTTCAAAATTCAACAAATGATTTGGACTTCAACTCTTTTCAGAAAAAAGATTTAAGCTTAGATTTTGACCTTCCTCTTTCAGGCTGTGAAAAACTTGAAATTCTAGAAGTTGAACAAAATGATAATGTTGAATTTTTCAAAAACTCAAAGTTGGAAAAGAATTTCAATGAACATGAATTTTTTGGATTGAATGAAGAGGAGTTGCCGAATGAGGATGAAACAGAATTAGGTCACGAATCCAAGTTTGAAAATTTTAAGATTTCAAATGAACTTGAAATTGTCAGTGTCGAAAATACATTGTCAGTTAATGATGAGAAATGTGATCACATAGTGTTGAACAACACTCAGATTTCAAATTTCACTGAATTTATATGCGATCACAATTTTTTGAAAAATTACACTGATAAATTTGTTGAACACATGAACTATTTTTGGAATGTTAGTTTGATTGAAAAACTTCATGTTAGGACGACCTTGAACATTCATTTACTGGACTATAAATCTAGGTTTAAAGATGAGATGGTTTTCAAAAACCTTTGCTTATTAGAAAACACGCCTAGACATAGTGGGAATGGGACTCATAGGGCTAGAACCAAGTATGGGGGAAAAAGTTGGTGGAATTCTTTGCGTCGCATGCATCGCAAACACATATATCATTGTACATATGATCCATTCTTACATATAGTTAGATTGCATTTCATTTTACAAGTCATTTTACATTTAATCCATCTTTGGGTACGATCTTTCAAATTTAGGAAACGTTACAGTGTGGACACTGTTTAGTTCAAGTGTGGGGGGGAGTCTGCATTTCATCCATTTTCATTTTTCTTTGTTTTTATTTCTTTTTATTTTCAGCCATTTAAGTAGGACCATCATACATTTTAGATTGTAGTAACATACCATAAATTTTTTTTTTTTTGGAAAATACGACTCATTTTCAATTAATACAACAAAATAAGTTTACAATTTTTAGCCAGTTGATAGTATTTTTTTCTCTCAACTTAGATCGAATAAGAAATATAATGAAAAGTTAATTTTGAGGGATAATAGTGTAACCGGTACATAGGGAGATTCTTAGGTGATGGCCATGAAATCTTTTCTATATTGTAGACTTTGTTTAAATAAGTGGAGGACTTAAAATACTTATATTGGCTTTTCAAATCTTTAAAACTAAGTTGTGTCAAGTTGAATTCGCGTAACTCTCTTTTGTGCTTATATTTTCAATAATAATAATAATATTCCAAGGGTATCCAACATTGCTTGTATATCGAGCGTTGGTGTGCAAACCCGCCAAGCTCTATCCGACACGTTGTTGACAAAGTCAGCGTTGGAAAATCTCGGTCTCATTTTATGAGATTGGACACCTAAGGATTACCGACACGTTGTTGACAAAGTCAAAGTCGGCCTGCACAATCCGCCAAGCTCTTTACCCACTCTCCGTTAGTCCGCGAGGCAGTGCATGGGTGGTAAACCTTGGTCTTTTTAGTTAGGTGTATGTACTTAATCATAAATTTTAAAATTTTATAGAATAAAGAATAAGCGATGATGCCCAAACACTTCTTGACCTTATTGATTTGACTAGCCATACATGAGAAAATTAGAATACCACTTTGCAAACTGTGCCAAGCAAACTAAGAATTTATTTCATGGTTGCACTATGTTATCAACCGAACTAACTGGCCAAACTGGAATTTAACATTTGAAAACTTGATTTATATTGAAAATTTGTGACAAGTCGAGGTATCTAAAATAAAATCAACCGATTAGAAATTATTAACTTAATTTGTTGTACCACTTTCATGAAATAAGTCGTGTTTTCATCTTTCGTTTTTATTTGCATATGTCCATTGCATTCATGTAGTTTCATTAGAATCATAGCATACTACATTTGGATTTTGTGGGTAGTATCCGCTGAAAACCCTCACGAGACACCACTCGTCCTACTAGGGACACCTAGAGGTTTAACGGCTTGTTGCATGCGCTCAATGCAATCGTGTTTCCTACGAAAGTGTGACCTATCTAGTTAGTTTTCCATTTTCTGTTTACTCGAGGACGAGTAAAAGATAAGTGTGGGGGTATTTGATTGACATAGAAATGTGTTTATTTTATGCTCTTATATCTTATCTTTTGTATATAAATAAATATTACTTGGGAATTGTTTTGTTACTTTTACAGATATTCCAACCCAGCCCGCATGCAACCAGAAAAGTAGAGAAATAGAGATGAAATTGATACATATTTACAGTTTGAAGAATTTTAGATAAAGATCTCACATCTAGTTGTTGTTGGACAAAAAAAAGGATTGATAACAAGGCTTTGCACATCACAAATCAATGAAGAAGTGTCAAGGAAACAAGAGGAAAAGAGAAAAGGCCCAAATTTGCTTTATTTATCAAAGGCCCATTTATGTTTCTCATTGTAAACTAATTAGTGATGTAATGACCAGGCCCATTTATCATTAGGGTTAGGGTTAGGGTTTGGCTATCTACCCTATATATACCCTTGTAATATCATTGTAGCCACCATCCTATTTTCTATTCCATCACTCCATTAATAAAAGTTCTTTTTCTTCTTTTATTTTCTAGCATTTTTCTATTTTCTTAACGATTAGTGTTGTCTACACGATTAGATTCGGTAGAACACCAATTGTATTTTACACTTTTTGTTAGTGATTAGTCGTTTGATTAGTTTCAACGACAATCCTAATTTACTTTTTGTTGTTCTTCTTTTCCTGCAATTTTACTTTCTGCATTTTATTTATGTTTTGCATTTTAATTCCCAATTGATAATTGTGATTTGACCGTCGGTTCAATTAGATTTGTTCTGAGTTGGATCACAGTTTCAATTTTTATTATTTTCAAAAACCAACCTCGAAAATCATCTAACTCGCCCAAGAGATTAGATAAATAATTTGATTTAGTTCACCTCCCTGTGTTTGACCTGTATGCATGATTGACATAGAAATGTGTTTATTTTATGCTCTTATATCTTATCTTTTGTATATAAATAAATATTACTTGGGTATTGTTTTGTTACTTTTACAGATATTCCAACCCAGCCCGCATGCAACCAGAAAAGTAGAGAAATAGAGATGAAATTGATACATATTTACATTTTGAAGAATTGTAGATAAAAATCTCACATCTAGTTGTTGTTGGACAAAAAAAAGGATTGATAACAAGGCTTTGCACATCACAAATCAATGAAGAAGTGTCAAGGAAACAAGAGGAAAAGAGAAAAGGCCCAAATTTGCTTTATTTATCAAAGGCCCATTTCTGTTTCTCATTGTAAACTAATTAGTGATGTAATGACCAGGCCCATTTATCATTAGGGTTAGGGTTAGGGTTTGGCTATCTACCCTATATATACCCTTGTAATATCATTGTAGCCACCATCCTATTTTCTATTCCATCACTCCATTAATAAAAGTTCTTTTTCTTCTTTTATTTTCTAGCATTTTTCTAATTTCTTAACGATTAGTGTTGTCTACACGATTAGATTCGGTAGAACACCAATTGTATTTTACACTTTTTGTTAGTGATTAGTCGTTTGATTACTTTCAACGACAATCCTAATTTACTTTTTGTTGTTCTTCTTTTCCTGCAATTTTACTTTCTGCATTTTATTTATGTTTTGCATTTTAATTCCCAATTGATAATTGTGATTTGACCGTCGGTTCAATTAGATTTGTTCTGAGTTGGATCACAGTTTCAATTTTTATTATTTTCAAAAACCAACCTCGAAAATCATCTAACTCGCCCAAGAGATTAGATAAATAATTTGATTTAGTTCACCTCCCTGTGTTCGACCTGTATGCTACACACCTGTATGCTTGCAGAATTTATTACAAATGTCGCGCTTTTCTAATTCATAGATTAGCGTCGATCAATTCTGTAATGGAAACTCGGTACTTTAATGCTAGTCTTGCTTCTGATCTGGTAATAGTCTCAAACTCCCTGAGAGTTATAACTCATCTGTTTGTGATAAATTGGGGTTTGAGAGTATCTGTGTTGGGCATGGGGGTGACTATGACGAATACATTCTGGGTTTCTACCATGCTTAGTTTCCTAAGAATCATTTGGGGAAAATCTGATCTGTACTAGTAGTCTGTAAGTATATGTACCAAGTTTTTGTTTTATCTGTACTCGCTTCCATCACTCGACTGTATCTTGTTGAGATAGGAATCCTATGGATGTAAACATGTGTTTGAGACATGTTATGTTTGATGGTTGCAAGTGGATGCAAGTGGTTGCTAGTGGTTGCTCGTGGATGCATAAACCCACACTAGGCACTAGATCGGCTTGAATACACTCTCATATTGCATATGGACGTGTGTACATTTTCAATTCTTATGGTTGCAAGATGGTTAATTCAGCACATGGATGTTGCATATGGACGAATGTTTGTGCACACATATAGTATTATATGATTAGGACTATTGGCATACATAATGGATTCATTTCACTAACATACTTTGCATTGATGATCTTTGCATTAGATAAGAACATATACACACACCTTTTGCATATGTTCATACCGCATTAGAATCTTTAAGGACAATGATTGCTCGTGAATGATGATTTGAGTAGATGGATGATGGATGGTAGGATGCGTTCTTCCTAACTTGAAGATTTCGAGGACGAAATCCTTTAAGGAGGGGAGAACGTAACAACCCGTATTTCTGATAACCTGTTATAACGTAAATCGAAGCAGAATTTAATTTAAAAATCAGAATCAAGGGAAACGGGCTGTGTCATTGCGTTCATCTCGGAAAAATACGCGAAATAGAGTCCGAGTTTTCAAAAAATCGGAGTCCGTATGACCCGATTAAGGCCCAATGAAGTTTTCAGAAAATTTCAAGTTCAAAACAGATTTGAATTTCAAGTTCAAATTTCGAATTTCGGGCCTGGAAGGCTAGGCGGGAAATTTCCCGCCAAGCCAACCAAGTCGACAGGCCTGTCGATTTGGCAGTCGACTTGGTTGGACCCAAATCGACAGCCCTGTCGACTTGGCTGTCGACTTGGTTCAGCCGGGCAGTTTTGCCTGGTGCACCATTTTGGGGTTTTGGTTAGGTTTTGGGGCCAAATTCGGTTTTAAGTGCTGAGATTGGAATTAGGGTTTAATCCTAAGGTTGAAACTAATCCTAATCTCTATAAATAAGCCCCTAACCTAACCCTAAATCATCATTATTCAACCCTACAACTAAACTATGGCAAAAAATTTCCTCTCATGGCCTCCACTCTCTTCATAAAATTTCTAAGTTATTTCTATGAGAGATTTTCAATGCATACAAGTGTTTTCAAGCTTGTATGAGTATTCTTAGCTTGCATTCAAGTCAAGTTTCCATATTTACATCATAAAGCAAGAGTTTTTATTGATTTGGAGCTTTCATATTGGGTTTATTTGATTTCATAAGGGCTTGTCTCAATCTATTAATATATTTGTGTCTTCATAAGCATTATAAGCCCTTTTCTACTTTCATATTTAAACTCTAAAGTTAAATGAATGATGCAAGTTTGGTTGATCGTTATGATATGCAAGTTTGCCATGATATGCAAGTTTACTATGTCATGTTATGCAAGTTTGATATGTTATGATATGCAAGTTTGCCATGTTATGTTATGCAAGTTTGTCATGTTATGATATGCAAGTTGTCATGTTATGTATGCAAGTTTGGGTGGATCATTTTACTCATGTTATCATGTTATGCAAGCTTACCTTGAGTATATGAACATAAAGCTTCAAGCTTTATGCTAAAGGTTGCACTTTGGCAACATGTAAGTTATCATATCTCTTATGATAACTTGCATGTGAGGCTAAATGCGAACTTATGGCCATTTCTACATGTCATTTATCACCATGTATCACCAATATGCTAAGTTTGGTTTTATGCATGCTTTTGAGGCCTAAAAATGTAATATGCAAGTATATGAACATATGTACATTTCATATGCCACTATGTTAAACTTGTGGCTTCAACACCTTTATATCATGATGATGCCAAGTTCCCTCTTTCTATCCTTCATACGCTATTGCGATATGTAAGCGATGGGATTGCGTTTGGGGTTGGGTAAACTGAAAAGACATAGAAACATAAGATTGGGAATTTACCTATTAAGTTAGGTCTACCCATTAGGAATTTACCTATTAAGTTAGGTCTACCCAAATGCTTGAAAACTTGTAATATGTTTTGTAAACATAATGGACATGACACTTAGAAAATATAAGTGTGACCAACTCGAGGTTGGGTTGAGTTTGTAGCGTAAACCTACCCGGAACCGACCGACTTAACTAGTTGCTACAAACAATAGGACCCAATGTGAGAAGTTGGTCATGTTGTACCTTGAACCCGAGGTTAGATCAAATTGTGGTGTAAAGCTACCCGGAACCGACCGGCTTAACTAGTAACCGCAACAAAGTCTAATGTGAGAGGTTAAGGCACATTAATTAATTAATGCTACATGATAAGGTTAAGTAAATTTGACTTATGACACTTAACCAATCTGAACTCGGTAAATTAACGGGGTTAAGTTAACCTACACTTAACCAATCTGAACTCGGTAATTTAACGGGGTTAAGTTGAACTATACTTAACCAATCCAACTCAGTAATTTGGTAAGGCTGAGAACCAATTTGATACCTGGTCTGGATAAACTAACTTGATTGATAAATTAAACGAACCTGTTTTGCGGATCTGTAGGACCCACACCAAGTTAGGCAAGTTTGTAAATCTGTTATCTGATCCGTTAGTCTGAAAACTGATCGTCTGAACTTTGTATGTCTGAACTCTGTTAATAAGTTAATCTGAATCTGATAGTCTGGGGACACAAGGGGGAATACTTGTGTCATTTGTTGTTTGGGACCCATATTAGTCAGTAACCCTTTCTGGTATCAAAACTTTGACCCAACTGTAGGTAGGGTCTGGGCACGCTTACTGAACTAATTATAAGTGGTTCATTCTGATAATGGCAATGGGTGTTGATGGTGCGTTCCAACCGGGTCATGTGCGTGCATGGATCCCGGTCTGCCTCTGAGGATGTAAGACGCCGTGACATCTGTAAATATGCCTGTGCCAATTGGTTGCCACTTTAGGGAGTGATACACCCTATCGTGGGGCCGACACAGGGTATTTATGTATTAGGGAGCCGATCGCTTGGGTAGGATTTAGGGTACACTTAGCTCTGTCTGATTCTGTTGGTACCGTCTGTTTTGTTGGGTGGTAACACCCGTCTGTTTCTGCGTGGTACCGTCTGTTAGGGTGGAAAAGGCCCGCTACTAGTGTACACCTAATTGTAGTATTCCGTTTCTGTACTCTGTTCTGTTAGGGTGGTAAAGGCCCATTATTGTTAGCATTCCGTTTCTGTACTTTATCTGTTAGGGTGGTAAAAGCCCATTTTTCCCAAACTCTATCTCTGTATGGACCATTCTGTTCCGTCCTGTTTCGATGTAAACATTGGGGTAACACCTAATCCTGTTATACTAGAATTGGTATCAAGAAGTTGGATCTTGATTTAAGTCAAACACCTGATACTGGGCCAAGTTTAGGCCAAGGGATAAATTCTTGTTTATACATGACATGTTAGAATGCTGGTACACCTCTGGTGAAAAACCTTAAACCTGATTATGCGATGACACCTTTATCTACCTTGTTAGTTAATCATCATGCTAGTATGTTGTTATCCTTATGTTCATCCCTGCTTCTCATGCCAGTTAACTTTATCAGTTTACATTGATTGTAGTAGGGCTTACTCAGTCTTTTTGACTGACCTGTTTTTCTTTCGCCTCTTTTCTTCCGTTTCCCCCCTAGTTTCTCAGGGTGGGAATATTGGAGCTTAGCTTGGATTTCTGATCGCTTGCTTGTGGGATTTTAGCTCATGTACGGTCTTGACATGAAGCTAGCTATGGTTATCACTTATTTTGGGGATAGTACTTATGTATTTCAGTTTTTCAGTGATGTTGTTTTTATCTAGACTTGTATATTTGGAAAGTTGACATTATGTTGTACCAGACTTGTTTTGAAATAGTTTGAAATCTTCCGCTGTTTACTTATCTTATTTACTCTGTTTACATATATACATATGTTCTTGTTCTGCCTTGATATATCATTATGCATGCTTACCCGGTACAAACGCCCCTCCAAAGTCAGAGTGCTTGCAAGAGCCACCCTGGCGGAGGTGGGGTGTTACACAGACCAGCCCCAACACAACTATATTGGTTTGCTAATCAGAACCAACATTTAAAGTTAACTGATTCTGAATAGCTACAACTCAGATATAACGGTCTGCTGATAGAAAACTCATGTTTGACATTCCGATAGCACACATATATAAATTACATATGCACGATACATGTATACACATACTTGTGTATGTATATACACATATAACAATGTGTAGGTGAATAGGTTCGACATACAAAGCATGAATAAAAATGGACAAAGCATGAAAGTGCACGGAACAATATGGTGCAACACATAAAGTGGCAACCAAGGCTCAAGCAACAATCAATTACGAGTGCGTAAGATTCAAGTGAACATCATCAAAGCACAAACATGATGAAACAACAACACAAGTGTCAGGTACAAAGACAAAAGTATATATACGTATAAATGTGTGTGTGTGTGTATGTGTCTTATATATATATATATTTGAATTTGTTTAGGAGGGAAACCGATCGGAGTCGTAAAACCCTCCCTAGTGCACCTACCCGGTCCGAGAGCACCACATAAGTGGCTGATCTTAGCGTATGCACATGGTAAGCTCTTAGCATGTCATTCTGAGTTTCGAACTCACGTCACTGTTACCATGGCGCTAAGTATTTAACCATTGGGCTATTGCTGCGGACTGTCTTTATATATATATATACACACACACATGTATATATATGGCAGTACCAAAGCCAGAGAAGATGTAAATACATGCACAAATAATGGAGAAATGGTAAGAACAACATGTTTGTAAACAAGTAAAACAACGTGACACTGATGTAGGAAACAACCCAGCATGTCAAGCATTTTACGATATATACAATGGCACAAGGCCGACATAACACACATGTACATGGCTCATTTTAGAAGTAATATAGCATGGCAAGAATAACATGGTAGTGGAACATGCATATGGAGGGTGCAAGAATAATGAGCACAAACAAGAAGGCCAGTTTCAAGTGACAAGGGCAAAATTATGCAAGCACAGTACACAAGAGTGATACTGAACCATTATGATGCAGCAAAACACAAAGGAAAATGATGCAACAAATTACAAATATACAGAATTTCAGGTTCTAGTAAGGCTGGCCAGAGTAGCATAACAACCAACAATGAGGCAACGTGACTAACATGGAAAATCAAGTGACAAGAATTAAATAGTCAAGTCTAACATCTTTTCAACTATACATGGAAAATCAAAATATAGTAATAGTTCTTAAACACCGAAGGAGGTTGAAATATTTCAATGCACAAGACTTCAGCGATGAACACAAGTACAAAGGAGCTAATATGCTACATTGGTGCAAACTACACAGCAGTGTCAAGACACTAAAATAAGTGTATACAAGACATGGAAACAATAGGCAAGATCAAGGTTGCAACTGTTCTTATCAATGATTACAAGTGAAGAAGCTGTTCAATTTTCGTTAAGGCAGCATATTATTTGAAATAGAGGAATTTCAAAACATATTAGTTTTCAAAATCATGTTAAGAGTGTCAACTAAGTTCCAGAAATGGCCAAAATAACAATTCCAAAAAGTTTGAATATCCCAAACTCCACAAAATCGGAGCAAAAAATCACAGCTAAGTCTAACGCAAGAAATCAGAGATTATATAGGGATTTTAATCCTATAAATATCGCACAATTCATCATTGGCATTCATCGAAAATTCAAGCAGTAAAATCGAAGAAATAAATTCAAAGAATTCAGATATTTTCGATCAATTGAAAAGCCAGATCATTCGATCAAGAGCATCAATAAAGGAGGAAGCCGTATTACAAAGAAACATAGTACAAACAAGGGGCCAACCTAATTTACTTTTTTAAAAAAGTCTAAGTTTTATTTTAAAATGTTCTAAGGGTTTTGAGATTACTTTATTTTTTAAGTGTTTTATTTTTGTAAACTCTTCGAGTGTTTTCTAGTTTGCTAAACCAGGGAGACGAGTTACGGATTTACAATTTGAAGAAATCTGATCTTGAGGATAAAAATAAATGCAGGGTTTTGAGCGTAGGATTAGAACAGTTGGGAGCGGGAGTCGCGAGTTTACAGGGGATTGTAACCTTAAAGATTGTTTTAATATCCAGTAGAAAGCTTGACGAATGCAACAGTAGGTATGGTTTTGCTGAAGCTGGGTAAATTATGTGTTATTTCTTTTTCCACATTTACTCTGATTACTACCTGTGTTGCTATTATTTATTACTGAGCGAAAAAATGCAATAAACCCTATTCACTCCCTCTAGGGTGAATTTAGTTCCTACATATTATTGTGCAAAACCAGTCTGAAAGCGATTATGAGTGGTAAAGAAGTTGGTGTTGTTCGTGCAAGGATGACCTGGCCTAGTACCAACTCTAGATTTTTTAGCATTTGCTTATTGTATTTTGTTTTTACTTTGTCTTTATTTTTCATTTGTATTGCTCTATGGATGTACTGTTATTTTATAAGGTAATAAAAGCGTACCAAGTTTAAAAAAAAAATGTATGTATATATATGTGTGTGTATATATCACATAACATAAATTATATACTTTGACGTTCACAACAAACTTATTTTATAATTTATTCGCTAAACAAATGTATTATACATGACAATGAAGACTCTAAATGCCTAATATTTTTTAACAATTACATAGATATTCTTCTCAATATCTTTTAATATTCTACATTCAAATCATATGCCTAACTAATTGCATAAATCATAAAATACTATTAAAATATATATTTGATTAAATTATATTCATTAGTCCATTTAATAAATCCTAGGAATAAGATAGTTTTGATATATGCAGTACTTACATATGTGTGTGTATTCATTCTGGGTCATAGGAAGTTTAAATCACATAACATGAAATGCATACATCAATATAATAAATCTTTTGATCTCTATTTCATTTGTCTTTAAAAATTTACCATGCATTACATAATATAAAAAAAAATTGGCAACCTTTGAAAGATAAATTTATATTTTATAACATTAAGATATGAATGCATAAATTACACTAATAAAAATAAGATTATATATACATTCTCATTTTCATGTTATAAAACATACCAAGTTCATAACTCACCTAAATGTCACATAACATTATTTCCCGATTATCAAAATTATAAGCATGATGACCCACTTATAATAAAATAAAAAATATATTTAATTGCCAGAATAAAAAAAAAACCAAACAATGGACAGAAGATCACATGTAGATAAGTTAATAATAAGATGTTCTTCTCAATTATTAATACGTACAAACCTCTTCTAATTTTTTTCTTCTTCAACTTTTAACATTCGACTTCTTACATTTAATTGGTTATGTTGATTATTAATTCAAATTATTTAATACCCATTAATCCATTTATAAATCCTTATGAAAAATGTAAGTTGAATGTATACACAACAATTATATTACCAAAATTGTTAAAGCCATTTCTTTGCTCATACGTTTAAAAAGAATAACATAAACATAAATTAACCATGTCTACAATATTAACAATTTTAATTTATAATTTTTTTTGGGCTAGGAAATCATTTGTTAAAAATATGTGTAGTTAACAAGGATTGAACTCAACAATACATTTGGGATCGCATATCATTTTAATTTAAGACTGGTATATAAGAGTATTACTAGGCAATATCGTCTGCTAATGCAGAGAATTAGGTTGGTTAGAAGCAATCATCTATGAGTCTTGTATTGAACAAGTATAGAATACGTTGATTAAATGTTTTGCTTTTTTCTACCTCATGTGAATGGACGTACTCAATTCAAGTTTAACACAAAATTATAGCGACTAAGGATCTATCCAGAACAAAATATAACAATATCATATGAAATAGTCACCGAACAAAATAGAAATACTTCCATGCGTGATGACGGCATGCGCTCCGCGTGTGATGACGACACGCGCTTTTTGTCAAATTTTGTGTATTTTACAAATATTATATAGAACTTAAAAACATAAAAAAAGTTAAAAGAAAATATAAATAAATTCGGAAGTATTTCTGCTTAAAGCTATTCCACCATTTTGTCTTAATATTAAGAAAAATGCCTAGAAAGAGCAAACACATGTAGAGTGGTTACTTGAATGTGATAAATATTGTTTTTTATAAACTAAAATACGGAAGGTGCAACTGTGCTAAATCTGAATACATTTTATGATTTCCATCTTTGGTATGGAATCAAAATTGTAAAATTCATCTGTTAAATATTCAGACTACTAACCTATAGATCCGAATTAGTTGCATTGCTAATTAAGAAGATTCAAAAAGCATTATTTATTTTCCTTGTTGGATACACATGCATGTGACGTATTTCCTTCCTCCTTATGCAAAACTCTCCACTATAGAGTGATCCACCTAAACAAAAGAAGAGAAAACGACACATTTGTTATGCATGAGCATACAATATTAACATAGAGATCTCTATCTGTATATGGAAGAGAATGTTAACCAAGCTTGTGCCTACGTACCAGTATTCTACCCGATAAAGTCTCTCACTTTCTCCATTTACCAAGCACAACACTTCCATATACTCTTTTCAGAATATCATTAGCTTTAAAGACTTGCATACATCACCATTATTCAGTTCATTTCTCATATTAAAGTTAATACAAAACAATAACATTTAATTTAATTACAGAAGGTTGGTACCTGTAACGACACGGATTTCGCCCGGACCTAATCGATCGCTAAACCGACCAAGACCGTTCGAATCCCGCATACGCTAACTTTGGGTATACAACATATCAGAACAAATAACAGAAGACTTCTATAAACATCATAATAACGTTACATCAGAGTACAGAATATCGGAGTATATCGAAATATAATACACAGCGGAAGATAAATTTACATAAATGTAAAACAGTGTACAGCGGAAATATAAACTACACAGCGGAAGACTGTAAATGCCTGGACACAGCTTAAAGCTTCAATCCAGAATCCTGCTCAATACATCTGCAAAATAAAACTACTCGGCTGCCCGTGTGGAAAATAGGGGCACCCGAGTTCGCAAGGGAAAAGCAAACTACAGGTCAGTCATGGGACTGGTGTGAGAAACTCTAACAGTTATAATTAACTTATTTGATAATATGGTATATCACGGGACCACGCCGCTAACGCGGAACGGGTTTACCCCCATGAATACCAGTGTATAAACAACAATCAATATAGATATATGGATCTACTATGCATCAATCAACATGCAATATCCCAATCTACCCACTTAGATTAATCACTACACTTAGATTTTCTAAATCCAATTCAATTTACAGAAATTATTCCTTTGGATTTTATTCCCGATTTCTTATTTCAAATCATTTGAAATACATATCTAACTTTCTATATCAAAGTAGATTTCACTTCGGGATCTCAAATTAAATCGTTTGGAAATGTGAATTCCAAAACATAACAATGCATACAAACAAGTATGCAACCAAATATCGTGCTCCCCATCGACAAGGCAAAGGGTACGCACCTCGCAACTCGATATATAAATGTGCACCTACCCCACGTAGGAGTAGGCTACACCGACGATGCACCTCCCACACATGGAGAGCATACACCGCCCTCTCACCCATACTTTTAGTCTCAGGGTTACCCGACTCTTTAGCCACATACTAAATCATTTCATATCCCGAAGTAGGAAAAATCATTTCACAACGTAATAATCACAAGTACTTTCAAAATATAGTACTTCACATCAGTAATTCACGCATATGATCAGTCACTATTAATCACATAACCTTTGAGCTCGTACGTCTCAAAGAAGGTTGTTAAGCAAGAGAATAAATTCTCCGCCACCAAACAGATACATCATCAATAGCAACTAATCGAATATGCGATGAACCACAATGTAACATATAATACATTTCTAAATCATTTTAGAAATCATCGGGTTTTGGGCCTCGAAATCCTTTCTGTTTTATAAAACATTTTTATAAAACATTCCCTGTCCAAAATCGGGAATACATTTCTTTTCACTTAAGAAAAATATCATTTCACAATCATTCATTAAATTTGAAATGGACACAACATCGCTAAACACCTTATCGTCAAATCGTGAAGTGTTTCACAATAGCACATAGATATTTTCAACCCAACCCAATGCTAAACATAAAAGCATATTCTGCTCATAAACTGGTCGAGCACAATCTAAACAATCAATCAATCCAATTTGACATTAAATAGAAGGGTTTGAATAAAGATAGTATCGACTTATATTCAACATCAAATCCTGAAACCAACAGATATCATATCGGGAATAACGATATCGATATCTTCCAAATTCCCATCATAATATCTGTATAATCACGGAATCCAATATCGAAAATATCCAAAGATAATTTCAATTCAAATCTAATCCAATTTATTTATTTATAAACATTGGATTATTTTTCTAGTTAATAACTAGTTCGTTTCGATAAAAATATATTTTTATCTTTTCAAATATGGAGTTTTTCATCCCAAATCTTCCCAAATCATTTCTTATGATTTTACACAAATTATTGATATTTTTAATAATTTTATCAAGGCCCGTACAGTCGATTTCCATCAACGGTCATCGAACTGCACTTACAGCGACCTTTTCCAAATTTGATTTGGACATAATTCCAAATCCAACCATTAGATTTCAAATCTCTAATATTCGTTAGAAAGCTCTTTTCGATACGAACCCACCGGTTCTGTTTTCAGGAGAATCCGACGGTCGGATCTCCCGTAATGTCCATTCGAAGTCAATGGTCGAAATTCGCGAACTGCCGCAGCGCGGCGCGTTCTATTCAGGCCATTTTATTATATATATAATATATATTTCGTCGTTTTCTATTTAATTCAATTCAATTCGAATTCATTTTCTATTCAATTCAATTCGAATTCGTTTTCTATTCAATTCAATTCGAATTCGTTTTCTATTCAATTCAATTCGAATTCGTTTTCAGTTTAATTCAATTCGAATTCGTTTTCAATTGAATTCAATTCAAATTCAATTCGAATTCATTTTCTATTTAATTCAATTCGAATTTGTTTTCTATTCAATTCAATTCAATTCGAATTCATTTTCTATTCTATTCGAATTCAATTCGAATTCATTTCCTATCCTATTCACGTCGTTTTCACATTTCATATTTATACGTTTTCATATTTCATATATATACGTTTTCATATTTCATATATATATACGTTTTCATATATATATATATATCGTTTTCATTTTTCATATATATACGTTTTCATATTTCATATATATACGTTTCATATTTCATATATATAGAATTCATTTCCTATCCTATTCACATCGTTTTCACATTTCATATTTATACGTTTTCATATTTCATATATATACGTTTTCATATTTCATATATACATACGTTTTCATATATATATATATATATATATATATCGTTTTCATTTTTCATATATATACGTTTTCATATTTCATATATATACGTTTCATATTTCATATATATACGTTTTCATATTTCATATATATATCGTTTTCATTTTTCATATATATACGTTTTCATATTTCATATATATACGTTTTCATATTTCATATATATACGTTTTCATATTTCATATATATATATATATGTTTTCATATCCCAATATATACGATATTTTCACTTTAAATATATACGATATTTTCACTTTAAATATATACGATATTTTCACACAGAATACAATCAAACAAGTCGTCCATGGTCTGTGGACGACGGGTGTCGGGTGCTACTAAACGCCGTCTGCATCCTAGTATATATATATAACTAGAAAATGAAATTGAAGAGTGAGGAATTCTCACCGAGGGATCCACTCCGCCATTCTATATTTATGAAATTCAGAACAGTCTGGTTTTGCCCGCAATGCCAACGCAGTCTTCTCTACGCTGTTTATATATAAAAATCAAATTTTTATCTACACTTCAAATATATAAAAACCGAATTTTTATCTACTATATGAATAAATAAAAATCATATTTTGCTTTGCCTTCTACATAAGGAAGAATCATATTATTACTGTGTTAAAAATCATGTCTTCATCGTGTTAAAAATCCAATCTTTTACCGTATAGAAATATATGTAAAGATCGTATTTTTATATTCTAAAAAAAATCATAATTTTCTATTCTAAAAACAATGCGGTATATATATTTTCAAAACAAGGCGATGTATATTTTCAAAAGCAAAGTATATTTTCTATTTTCAACAATGGTCTTTTTATTTTTAAAACAATGCACTTTTCTATGCAAAAGCAATGCTATTTTCCTATACAAAATCAATGTTATTTTTCTTCATGCTATATATATTTTATAAACAAACTGATTTTATTAAACAAAGGATATTTATATTTTTAAAACAATGGAAATTTTATATTTATAAAATAATGCAAATTTTATATGTAAAACAATGCAATTGAAATTTTAAACAATAATATTCTAAATAAATTTCAGATTTTAATCACTGCCTTTCTAAATAAATTTCAGATTTTAATCAATACCTTTCTAAATAAATTTCAGATTTTAATCAATGCCTTTCTAAATAAATTTCAGATTTTAATCAATGCAGATTAATAGCATAATAAAAACAAAGCTCACGGTACCTTCTTTGACTACACAGGCAAAATCCGAACTCGTCGTCCCCGTTTAGGGTTCCGTCACCGCACCGCCAGGACAACGTCGGAGGTTGATCGGATGTGTCTGCGTCGAAGGGCTTCACGAGCTCCACCGGCGCCACCCCTCATTCACCAACTCTAACCCCACCCTGGCCCAGAAATCCGCCCCGAAGGCCTCCGCTTCTCGATCAAATTCCGGCCTAGACACCTCATCAGCACCCATCTCCGCCGTTGATACCCTGAGCTAGCCAAGCTCAGCGATTTCCAATTGAGAGTTTCCAATTTTATTTGTGGGATTTAGAGAGATCGGAGAAGGGATCGAGCGTTTCGTTCGCCCGTTTCAGAAAGTAAACGCGGCGCTGAAGGATATAACGAGGCCCAGGGTTTTGTTGGCTTCTAATTGGCCCATTTATGTTTATTTTATTATTTAATATTATTTTCAATTCAAAAATACTTGTTAATTAGTACTAACTTCAAATCAAAGCCAACGAATGTCGCCCCTAGCCAAATACCGCCATTTCGAACACAATGGGATATGCTTTGTAGACTGATTTGATCATTTCGATCAGTTTCCGTCAAAATCAACATATAACTCTATATATTGAATTTGAACGCGCATTTCAATTTACCGGGGTCACATACTAACTCGAAAAATTACAGAAAAATATTTTCTAGCTTCGTATTGACGATACGGTCCTAACAAAACTAGTTTCGTCGAATTCTGAGACCGTTTGAAAAATGGCCATTTTCCAGTCGATTAAAATCAACTGAAACTGGTCAAACGCGTTTTCCTTTGCCACGCTCACATATTGAATTGAAAAATTATGAAATTTGAAAGCTAGCAATAACTTTACATCCCGGATCCAACAAAAGTGGTTTTCGTCGAAATCCGAGGTCGTTTGCAAAATGGCTATTTTTAAGGGCCGAAATTCCATAGCGACTATTCAGAATTTTCAACTGGACATATCTTTTGACCCCCGCTATGAAATTTTGATTTTTCGGATTCGTTGGAAAGATATTCCCAAATAGATCCTATTATTTTTGGTTTCACTAAAATCCGGATTGTTTTGCACCCGGTACATTCAATTGAAGTTTGAAATCGAATTATCGAACTACCGCGCCATTTTCCTTTCCTTTTATATATATAAATAATTATTTATATTCTAACGACGATCTATATGCTATATACGTTCGAATTCTATTCAAAATAAATCTTTCGTCATTTTTATTTAAAATAATTCATTTTAAATAATCAAAATTCGCTAAAATTGCTAAAATAAAAAATTTAAACTAGCCCAGATTTTCGGGTTGTTACAGTACCTATGTTTTCTTAAATACTTTTTGGTGTTACTAAAAGTTGATTGTTTATTAGTAAAAAATGGATATTTTTTAAATATAGATATTACTGGCTAACGGTACGATAGAAGTTTTTTTTCCTTCCCCGGGAACGATATGAAATATAGATCATCTTCCTTCAACGTTATATGTTTTTGTTGTAGTTACACATTGGTGGGCTTGCATCTGGGACAAGCCATCCCGTCTAGCCATTGAAGAAGTTTTTGTGTCTTCTAACTCCATCGTGCCTAATAGTGATGTTGGCTTGTTGCACAGGTAACTGAATGTAAAGTAATCATACGTGAGTTCTATAATGTTGTGACTTGCGAGTGACTAATGCATATGCATGTATCAAATATAACAATGGTAAAGTCAGTGTTAATTATGTAAGTGTGTAACAAATTGTATCATTTAGAAATCATATTACAAAAGAAAAAGAAAAACATATCTCATACCTTATTGCCTCAGAATGAAGCAACCGAATAAGCTTTTAGTGAATGATAAAATAAAATGAAGTAACAATCGATAAGGGACGTGCGTATTTATACTGATGCATTGGAAATATCTAGAAAGAAAAGGTATTTTGACCCAAGCCCATTTGATTTGTTCTCAAACCTACGCAAGCCTAAGATATAGTACACGTTTGAAATTGAAATAAATTGTATGTTAAAAATGGCAGAAGATTTAATTAATATGAGTATAGAAACAAACGTAAAAAATAATGTTAATAAAACTATTAATGTGCACATTGATTACGCATTTAAAATTTGAACGTGCGTCAAAAAACAGAAAGAATAAATAGAAAAGATTTATAAAAAAAGAAATAAATACGGAGAGGATAATTTCAGTATACTAAAAAAGGAAGATAATAAAATAGAATTAATGAGAATAATATCAAAATTTTGAAGGTTGACGTAAACATACATGTAGATAAATTTAAAAAGAAAATGTATAGATATAAGTTAGAGAAATAATGTGCATCATAAATGGTATGAATTCAAGAAATAAAAGGGAGTTTGATTATGCTAGTTAAGCAACGTTCTATTTTAAATTGGATATGCGCATATTGATGGTACACGTTGGAAATTGAAATAAAGTGTGCGTTTAAAATGGCAAAAGATTTAATTAAAATGAGTATATAAAGAAATGAAAAAAATAATGTTAGTAGAATTATTAATGCGCATGTTGATTACGCATTTAAAATTTGAATGCAAAGAGGGTAATTTTGGAACTTCACGATCGGACCTAAAATATGTGTTTCCAAGAGAATTATTAATAAATATATTCACAGACATACCATAAGTACAACATACTAGAGTCACATAAGTGATTGGTTCTAGCGAGCCATATGTAAAAATGAGTTCCCAAAATAATACGCATACCAGAGTACGATGAAAACAACAATTACAAAATATGCACAAGCATCAAAAGGCCGATAAGATAATTCATAGTGGAAGCAGGTATAACACGAATCTACTGGAAGGGACTAACTTGTAATAACTCGATCTGACCAAAGTACATAAAATACAAGGATTAGTCAAACTTAAACAAGACGATTAGAATATGATAGGTGAAGTATAATGTGATAATTCTTCTCAATCAAGAAGGGGCAACACAAGTGCTTCCATTTACAATGAGTTGCTTAAGCCATAAGGTTAAGATATATATATATATATGTATGTATACACACACACACACATCTAAACACAAATAAAGAACAAAATGCAAACCAATATAATACTAACATGTAGAACTCACATAAGAGTTCGCCACCTAAAAATGTTAATCACCAAAGCATAAATCATCAAATAGCTCGTCAACTATATATCTAAGCCTAGCCTTTACAAAATGGTGAAAACAAATAAAAATCACAAATACTAGACATTATGGAACATTGCGATGCAAGAAATACCATCCAGATTTGATTCATATAAGGTGAATCTAAGCTGCACCTGCCCGTGCTCCATCCAGATGATCGAAGCCTACCAAGTACTAATAAACGAATATGGCTTCCAATAGATGTCACACCCGGAATGTTCAACCAATTGTCGAAACCCAATAAATACCACTTAGAAAGTCCAACAAATGGACAAGGCGTAATAAATACCACCCAATAAATCCAACAGATAGACGAGGTCTAGTATTTGGCTACATCGAAAACATGACCTAAAGGTCCCACCCAATTCTCAAAATGTATCACGAAATTCCTAACAGTAACACGAATAGTGTCTCATACTGCACATTCTTACTTATCAGTTTACTACAAGTCATTCAATTTCACACTAAAGTAGCTTCAATCGAACAAGTCCAGAATTAATCGATATAGCAAACCTACATATCCCATACCACGTGGTTTATTGTATCGTTTAAATCGCTTCCACGTTCTCTCAAAGATTGAAAATTTGTGTAATTTTATAAGAAAATATATTCTTTGAGAAAACGAGTTTTAAAATGGTTTAGATAGCATTTGGAATTTTTGTTTTTAAAAAATCCCTTTATAACATAAAATAATATATATATATATATATATATATGTATACACACACACACATATATATATATATATATATATATATATATATATATAAGAGCTTGAAAATAGATATGTTTATATAAATTAGTTCATGAAATACTTGTTTTTATATTAAGTTTTAAAATCAAAATTATTTTGAATCAATTCAAAAAACATGTTGTAACAATTGAGAATTTCGCTCGATCCGAATCGATCGCTAAACCGACCAAGACCGTTCGAAACCCCGGATTGTACTGAGAACAAGCCACATCGGAACACAAACAGAAGAACATTTCATTGTTAATTACAACAATTCCATCAGAATACAAGAATATACAGAGTACGAATAAATATTATACATCAGAGAAATATCGGAGATTTAAATACATTACTACAGCGGAAAAATAATACAATACACAATTGAAAGAGATATACGGATACAAAGCTTTCCGGATATCATTCCAGCTGTAAACCAGGTTCCTGTGAATATAAATCTGCAAAACCAAAACTACTAGCTGCCCGTGCGGAAAATAGGGGCACCCAAAGTTTAGGTTAAAACAATAAACTCCAGGTCAGTCATGTGACTGGTGTGAGAACTAAAATAGTTATTTAAAACTTTACTTTACAGTTAGGTAAATCCAGGGACCACGCCGTATAATACGGAACGGGTTTCCTCCCAAGAATACCAGTGCATAAAACAACAGCGCAATGCTAAATAAAGAACAATGAAGCTATTATAAGACCCAGGTCCCATCACGCAATGCAACACAAGCCAGAGGATAGGATTTTACCTTATAATAGCCAAAGAATGCTTGATACGCCAAATTTCCTCTTTTATTATTACTATAACTGTATAGTGTCAAAACAATTTCAATCATAAGTATCAATCATAGACGGCATAAGTGCCCCAAACCACTATGTCGCCATACTAGGCTCTACAATCAAAACCACAAAGTCACGTATTGGAAGCTGGATTTCCATCTATGAACCGAGGCAAGGGATCGTCCTCATCGCTTCGAGACAATCTAGTCCATGTCTCAGGCAAGTACTCAGTCAATCCTTGGATCGTCAGGGCCGGTCCATCGATGTGGATTAAAATGTCTGAACACTGCGTTTCCCCACCCTTTGGGGCGTAAATGAGCCAAATGATTCCATCGGCTCCACATAGTCACCGATATATCCTCGACACATTGTCGAATCAGTTATTCAGAATGTGATAAACCCATTCTTTCTAAATAACTCGCGTATATAATCAACAAGTGTTACACAAACACAACATACGCCTCATTCCAATTCAGAATATTCTTTTATTCAAATATTCTTATACTTTGGGAAAGGTTCCCATTAATTTTATCAAAGATAAATTCTTTAAATTTATTCTTTAATCTTCTTTTAAATATCAATTAAAACCAAATTATGGTTTATCCAAACTAGTCGGGATTAGCGAACCTTATCGAAGTAATCACCTGTTAAATTTCCCAACCTCAACCTATTCATCCCATGAAGTAAAACTGGTCATACTTCATATCTAACACCACGGTGTTATCGGTAAATTCAATTTCCATTTCACGTTCAAATCTAATTAAAGATTTAACTATCGCCTGGAGAAAAACTGGTGATACTCCATTCTCGATCATTTCAATCTAATTAAAGATTCATTAAAACTCAACTTGGTTTTAATCTTCCCAAAAATCAATATTAATGATTGTTTAACTTGGGAAATCATATCCTGTCTTTAACTGAGTTAAAGAACCAATGTCATTTAAAACACCGTTCACAATAAACCCAAAATCATATTCCATTCCATCAGCCTTTAACCGTAAATTAGAAAGTGAACAATTCCCTAAGTATTAACCACGATGGCCGAAACCAACATCAGATCAATACCCAAGAAACCATTCAACATAACTAATCTCCAGTTAGTTTCTGATTTTCTTAACTTCGTTGGGGTCTAAGAACAGTATTATTAAAGATACCGTTCATGACAACCCAAAATCACATTCCATTTACAATGGAATCTTCGTGGAAAACAAATCGATATATATAATCGATATAAACTTCCATATCCGACTAATAATATAAATGGAATAACGGCAAAGCCTTTTAAATTCCAGATATATTAGTTGTCTTCCTCCACAGAAATTCACTTCGATTATTACCAAATCGAATTCCATTCCAATTTATTTTATTAAATTGGAAAACTTTACTTTTGAAAATCTCCTTTAAATCTTAACAAAAGATTTATAAATTCCAAATCACATTTCATTGTAAATCGGATTAAAGAACGAATGTCGTTAAAACACAGTACACGATAAACCCAATTCACATTCCATTAATTATCGGGTTAAAGAACAAGTGTTATTTAGAACACCGTTCACGATAAACCCAAAAATCAATTCAAATTCAATTCTAATTAAATTCCATTTAATTGGTATACTTCATTAAATCTAAATAAAAAGATTTAATCTTTTTCTCAACTGGGTTTAAGAACAGTGTTAATGAAGACACCATTCACGACAAACCCAAATCCCATTTGATATTAAATACAAGGCTCTGAATAGAAAATATATCGGCTTATATTCAATATCAAATTCTACGACCAACAAATATCGTATTGGAAATAACGATATAAATATATATTTCAAATTTCCATAACAATATCTGTATAATCACGAAATCCAACATCGAAATATTCCAAAGACAATTACGATTCAAATCCATTCCAATTCAATTATTGGAAATTCTGGTTACTTTTAAAACGCATCAAATCCAATTTATTTATTTCAAAAATAAATGGATTATAATTCTAGTTCAAAACTAGTTCATTTCGATAAAAATCTATTTTTATCTTTTCAAATATGGAATTTTTCATCCCAATTCTTTCCAAATCATTTCTTATGATTTTACACAAATTATTGCTATTTTAAATAATTTTATCAAGGCCCGTACATTCGATTTCCATCAACGACCATCGAACTACACTTACAGCGACCTTTTCCAAATTTGATTTTGACATAATTCCAAATCTAACCGTTAGATTTCAAATCTCTAATATTCGTTAGAAAGCTCTTTTCGATACGAACCATAGTTCCAGTTTTAGGAGAATCCGGCCGTTGGATCTCTCGTAATATCCATTCGAAGTCAATGGTCGAAATTCACGAAATGCCGCAGCGCGGCGCGTTCTATTCAGGCCATTATATATATATATATAATATTATATATATTTCGTCGATTTCCTTTTAAAACGTATTTTATAAATCGTTTTAAATTCGTTATCAAAACGATTTCAACTTCATATTCATTTTTAAATCAAAATTGAATATTCCATATCATCGATATATAAATGATAGTATTTTCAAAATATTATATTTTGAAATCAATTCCTTTTCGATATTCATTATAAAAATGAATAAAATCGATAAAGATATCGTTCACGTCAAAATGACGCATATCTAATCAACACGGCTTTATATATTTCAATAACTTCGTTATTCTATTCAACAAATGAATATTTTCTTCAACACATGAATTTTCTTTTATTCAACACATGAATATATATTTTATTCAACACATGAATTTTCTTTATTCAACACATGAATATATATTTTATTCAACACATGAATTTTCTTTTTTTCCAACTTGGAAGGAGGCCCAATCAAATACCATATAATGTTAATTATATGGATTCCCTACAACACATGTATATCATAGCAACGATAAATAATCAACCATCATCAAGAGTGCATTCTATACTGCATAAGCATCAAATATAAATATTTAATGCTTATAACAGTCTTTCAATCAATCGATCGACATACAACTAATTATTGGGACTAGTGTATGTCCAAATTCACCCCAACACCCGTGTGGGGTTTTCAAACAATCAAACACAGGTTTTATTTGTGCAGTTGGGCGATGTGTAAAATTTATCGTCCCAATCCATATCAGTCAAATGTGTGTACATAAACAAATCGTCCGATTTGTTTATAAATATTTATTTTATAAACACGTTAAGAATTATATTTTTAACTATAAAATATTTTATTCCATTCCACATCACACAATCAATATTCACACCACAAACAACAAACAAACAAGTCGTCCATGGTCTGTGGACAACGGGTGTCGGGTGCTGCTAAGCACCGTCTGCATCCTAGTATATATTTCAACTAGAAAACAAATTAAAAGTGAGGAGTTCTCACCGAGCGTTCCACTCCTCCATTATCTATTTCTAAACGGTTCGGGTATGCCCAAAATTCCACTACGACCTTTTCCCGCTGTTCATAAACAAAAATCACATTTTTATACTGTTATTCCATACATAAAAATCATTTTTTTATGTTGATGTTTATATTATAAAAATTATATTTTTATTTCGCTACATAAATAAAAATTATATTTTTATTAGTTCACTTTTATTATAAAAATCATATTTTTATAATGCAACTTATATAATAAAGATCATACCTTTTTGATTAACAAAATCAAATCTTTTTAAAGTAGAAAAATTAAATCTTTTCAATGTTAAAAATCTAATCTTTCTCGTTATAAAAATCTATTCTTTACACTGCTAAAAATGTAATCTTTTTATACTAAGAAAATCGTATCTTTAAACTAAGAAAAATCATACTTTTTCTCATATTAAAAATTCTAACTTTAATCATATTAAAGATGTAAACTTTAATCATATTAAAGACCTTAGAAATTGAAATCAGAAAACATACCAATCATTAGGGTTTTTGTATCGGAGAGTGGTCTACGTCACGGTCAGAGGTGGGGGAGGCGAGGGCGTGGGGTCTGCGCGAGACTGGGTGGCGGCTTCAGACGATGGGCGGCGGGCTATTGGGGCGAAGGCGCGGGTTTTCAGGTGGCTCGCGGGTTTTGGGCGCTGGGGATTCGAGTGGAGAGGGAGAAGCAACGGAGGGGGGTCTGGGGTCGAGGCCGGTTGCGCGACTGGCGGAGGAAGGGTGCGGTGGCCCGATGATGGGGGAGGCGGCTGTCGACGAGGTCGATTTGGTTTTTTTTTTCTTTGTGAATTCTGAGTGGAGTGAGTGGACAGAAAGGGGCTTGGCCCATTATAAATATATATTAATTTAATTAGTTTATTTTCAAAAAGCAACTTTTATTTTCGAACTCGAAACGGAACCCACCGACTGTCGCCCCTAGCATAATACCCCCATTCCGAACATAATGAGATATGTATTGTGAGCCAATTCGACCGTTTCGATCATTTTTCGTTAAATTTACAATATAAATAAATATAACGGTCAATATTGATTTTAACGTACATTTTAATTTGTCGGGGCCACATATTAACTCTATAAATTCTAGAAAAATTATTTCTAGTTTCATATTGAAGATACGGTCCTAATAAAACTAATTTCGTCAAATTTAAAGACCGTTTGTAAAATGGCTATTTTTAAGGGCCGGAATTCCACAGCGACTATTCTAAATTTTCAACTGGGCATAACTTTTTATCCCCGCTATGAAATTTTGATTTTTCGGATTCGTTGGAAAGATATTCTCAAATAGATTCTAATATTTTTGGTTTCACTAAAATCCGGTTTATTTTGAATCATGTACATTCATTTGAAATTTGAAATCGAATTTTCAAACTACCGCGCCATTTTCAATTCCTTTTATAATTAAAAATAAATATTTATATTCTAAAGTCGATTCAAATAAATATTTCCGTTCTAATTCTATTCAAATTAAATTTCTCGTCGTCATTATTTAAAATAATTCATTTTAAATACTCAAAATTCGCTAAAATTGCCAAAATAAAAATTTTAAATTGGCTCGGATTTCCGGGTTATTACACATGTGTATGAAATTGGTAGAGTTAGAAAATTCATCAAAATCGACACATTAAAATTCTCAATAAAACTCATGAATCCGAGATACGAATTGGTGTTAATGTCGACTTTCCCATTGTAAGATCAAACTTATAGAAATCAACATGAATCAGCGCTAACCAATATGAGCTGTATATAACTCAAGAAATAATCACCAGAACTTTAGAAATCAAGTTGAAATAGTCGCAGGAAATAGGCATGACCAGGCACAAAAATGAATGTGCATGGGTGGACCTTTGTCCGAGCATAAGTCGACCTTAAGCTCGACCTATGTAAGCCTAGGGTCGACCGTACAAGGTCCAGTGTCGACCTTATCGACGCATTTCCTACAGGAATTCTCTCTTGGTTCGCTTCCATTCTCAAGTAGAGTTTAGACATGAATAAAGGTCAGTTTAAGCACAAATTTAAGCATACGTGGAGATTAAAACTTGGTATATGATTCGTTGTCAATTAAAGGAGCAACAAACCAACAAAGATCAATATACAACATGCAACTACTATAAACACAAAAATCAAAATTTATGTTTATTTTAAACGAATTGCATCGGAAACTTAGGCAATCCAACATGCAATTTGTCTAGCTAGATGTGTGAGGTTAAGCTTATCTTAGATTGGATTGTAGCGACTTTTAAGAAGCAAAGATGGAGTTTATAGCTTGAAATGGTCTTTAGACCACTTCAATGACCAATAAAGATCAAACACGGAAACATGTAGTAGGCTTGAAACTTACAGTAATTGATTTCTCTCAAATTTGAGATTTTTGATGAATTAAATCGTTGGTTTTATAGAGATCACCTGTAAGAATCAAGATTAGCCAATTATCTCTTGTTTTATTTGAAAATATGCTTTAATTTGAGGATTGGAGAGGAGGATTTCTTATTGCTCTGGTTCTTTTTCAGGAAGAATTTGGAGATGTAAATTTTTGTATGTACTATTTTCTTTCTCTCTAGATTTTTCTTTCTACCTACTAACCAATTTAGGTATTGGGCTTGGTTTGGACCTAAATCCCATCCGCTTAGGTTAAGCATTTATATTTTAACATAATTAGGCCATCATGGTATCATTAACACTAGTTTAACCTTATTTATCCCATTTTAACATTGAACGTTTACATTTCTTACATTGTTTAACTTTACAAAAATTATTACAACATCTTTTAAAATTATTTTTAACAATTAAGTGTAATTTTTAACATAAACAAATAAAATTTACATTTTAATTTAAAATAATTATTTTTCATACATTGTTAACAACAAGATTTATACAAAATTCATTATCTTATTAAAATAAATACAGAAATCATATTAAAAATAATTTAACACTCAAATATTGGTTTTAACCAATATTTCACTTATTTAATATTTTAATTTACAATTCAATTGTATTTAAGACACATCTTAACAATAAGAATTTAATATTAGCAATAATTTACAAATTATTGCATTTAGAGACATAAAATCCTTCAACACAAGTTTTTATCACAAATTTGCATTATAAAGCTTTCAAACTTTTTCCTTTATATTTGAATTTATTCAACAATTAATATTGACTTGAATATTTTTATTATTTTATTTAATTCAATTCAACATCAGATTCCACATTTTCTATCTTATTACTTAAAGTAACACAAACCTCTCAATCATTCAACTTAATAGTTTTATAAGTTGTCCTCCCCAAGTTTATATTTATTTTTCTCAATTAACAAATTATAAGCACCGTTGTAATTTGTTTTCATAAGTAATCACAAATTCAAGGTTGTTACACTTACCCTAGTTCCAACCTGTTGAGATATTATTGAGATAATTTGTATACATGGTTAAGCGTGAGTTTAAGATGTGTATAAGAATGAGTTTATGAGTTTCCTCATTTTCAGTCATTCGTAAGTTTAGGACAAGAATGAGTTTCCTCATTTGCAGTCATTCATAAGTTTAGAATAAGAATGAGTTTATGAGTTTTCTCATTTGCAGTCATTTGTATCATGTTATGTATATGACAGAAATGTATCAATAAAAGGCAAGTCATTCTTTATTTCTTCACAACCTTTCATTGCTGCTGACACATTTTTGTATGACGATTGGATGACTAGTGACACCTCACTCGCCCAGGCCAGATTCGTCTCCTCCAGCATACTAGTGGGTTCTACCGGACCACGACCTTCGGTTCTGGCAGACTGTTTCACTGTGGCAGCATTTCCTTCTGTCTTTCATTACCGACGTTCAAATGTGGAAGATTATGGAAATATTTCGCGATAGTCCCTCGGTTTTGGAAGCGCATTTTGACCTTGAGCTGATTGGGTATCTTGGTTATCTTTCGAAGAGGTTCCGCTATAGTCAGTAGCTGTATATCTTTAGTTTGTTTTGTTTATCAATCAGCTTGGTTCGCTAGTGTTTGAGGAAAAAGAGTGTTATTGTGATATTATGTTTATTCTACTGTGTTTTATTTGCAATTATTAAACGAATGTTATACAACATAATAAATAAATAATAATTTATACATCAGTTAAACTAAAATCACAAGTTAAAATACTTCGCTTAAATGTAATGTTTAAAGAGGTAAACACATACTTCCTTTGACTTCATTCTCCGTTTGAATAACCCATTTAAATATCCTGCTTCAATGTCACTCTTCTGTTACGCACAAACACGCCCGATATGTTGGTTAATGAATCTCCTAGAAGGTTGATCAGGAGAAAATTTATTTGCTAAGCATCTCATGCCATCTAATAGTATCAAAATAGACACACGCCAATTAGCACCCCATTACTTGCACGATAACAATTGGTAATACAAATATTTGCATGGAAAGTACAAATAATTAGAATCAACTGCAGAAAAAAAGAAGAGAGAAAGCAGAAAACTCGCTGTTGGAAATAAACAAATATAAGAAACAGCATATTTAAATCGTTGGAAAAAAAATTAACATCTTATTTCAGCAGAAAATTAAACATAATATGACTTAAAAGGCAGGAAACTCAATCCTGGAACCACATCTATTCCTAGGAAGCAGAGGGCATTCGATAAATTTAGTCCCCGAAGGATCGACACACATGTAAATCTGATACAACTGACTGTTTCTCGATTCATCTACGTTACAGTCAATTCCGGGTGTGAATCCTGTTCCCCTTTTAATAGCATTTTTGACTCTGTTTATGTTGTAGAATCCTCCATCTGGCTCAATGCCTTCATCCTCCAGCACTTGAAGAAGGTTCAGTTTGCTCTTCAAAGCCAGCGCTGATTTGAAATAACCATGTTGATCTAGCACTGACTCCGAACATGTTCCATGCTTCTCCCATTCGTGTGTCCAGAACTTTGTGCCATCGTTGCTTGGGCACGATAGAGTTGGCCAGTGTGTTCTTATGTCCTCTATAAGGTCATCGATCTGAAATCATACATACGTCAATGTTAAATTTTGTTTATGAAGATGTTTTATATTTGTAAATTTTGAAAATGATGTTGAAACTAATATTGTGACTTTCGGAATCATTATAGAATCTACTATCATATGGATGGTTACCAATGTCCAATGTTAATCTAATTTAGACAAAAACTAGGACTGTCAAAATGCAACTGGAACTTTTTTCTTTTCCACCGGATCAAAACCCATTCATTCTAAAACGGTGGATGAATATGACCTTGGAAGAATCAAATTCGCTATCAGGATCACAGTTGGATGGCCACGACCCATCGTTGTTATTAGGCCAAAGTCCATGAATACCAAAGTCAGCAGCAGGTTTTCCAGTTGATGGGTAACAACAGCTTCTCTTTGTGTCACAATATGACCCTGGCCACTGCATTAATCATATGTACATATGTCAGGTTATTTAAACAATATACCATAATAGATGTGATGTAACTTTTGACAATGATGAAGAATTTGTAAAGGGAAACCAACCTGAAGAACGAAGTAAAAAAAGTCGAAGTCTTGTTTGGCATTGGAAAGAGTTGCAAGCAAGGAAGGAAGGAGAAGGACAAGAAGCAAAGAGGTTTGGCTTTTCATGGCCATATGGTATGATGTGAAGTGCTTAAAAAAACTTCCGTTCAAGCTTGCAAGCCTATGCTAATTTATAAGGGAAGTTAGGCCAGTTAGGAAAGGCCAAGATTATAAATGCATACGCACATGTGAATCATTAGTTGGCATATTCCATAGTTTGGATTAGAATAAGGAATAATGCGTAAGAAGGAGAAGAGTGGAAGTAAAGATGCAGAAAAAAAAAAAAAAAAAAAAAAAAAAAAAAAAAGTAGCAATAGTCTATTATAACACACCACGCAACCAAGTTGATGAGCTGCTTGCACTCCAAAAATTTCACATTACTTGAGCTCGCAGTATCTTGATTAAGATCAGTTGACCCTAATTTAGAAAAAGAAAAAAAAAGGGCTGAAGACATAATGCATGTTTTTGATGTTTCAAGTGGACATCAACAAATTTTTCTGGGGAGAGATAATTTGTTATTGAGAACCAGGCCCACACATACAAAAACAAATTTCATAATCGAGTCCAAAGAATCTTTGTTATTGTTATTGATACATATGAAACAGTCTTTATCATTTAACAATAAACCGGTTTCTATCATTGAAGCACTATATTAGAAATATAATCTATAATCATCGTAAATGTTCTCAATGATGTCTAGAGTAAGTTTTATTATACTTAACCTTAAAGCAAGTTTGCCTGAGTTTCTTTCTTAGCTTTGAAGCTGTTAAGTAGTATCGCTGTCGCAGTTTGCAGTAATCCTTCCCCTACTTCTTCCTATCTCCCAAGAACTTGCACGACTTGAAATCAGTAAGCATGTGCGTATTTTTTATGAGCATGATTTATATGTCTCAAATATCTCATTGAGATCCAGTTTGTAAGCGGAGGTTATAATGTTATTTCTGGTGCAATCATCACAAATTCACATCTACAATTCTTAGTGTTATCCACATGTTCATATATACTTTACACCAAATTTATTTGACATTGTTTTAAATCTCATGTATCCCGCCCGAGATCTCATTTTCACACTCAAACAAAACAGGATATCAAACCCTTCGTGTCTTCACTAACACTCATCCCGTAAGAAATATTCAAATCTAACTCAAAGTATGGATCAAAAGATCAAAATCTCAATCTAAGATCTCAGCCGGTATAATATCTTTTCTCTTATGCATAATATTTTTTACTTTCACTTAGTTCAAAAGAAATTACAGAGTCCAGTTACTAGTTCATCAACTCTCTGAACATACTTATTTTTTATCTTGAACGGGTTATAAAAAAGACTCAACTTGTTTTTTATGTTCAAATAAGAAAATATTAGTTAATCATTACCAAATAATTATGTATATATATATATATATATATATATATATATATATATATATATATATATATAAACCCCCCCCCCCCCCCCCTCCGGACAAACAACAAGACAAAGAGGGGCTGAGATTTAATATTGAAACATATATCAAGCGGCTATTAACGGTACACGTTTCCTCGAACGCAAAACAGAAATAAATGGACCTACTTAATTGGTAATTAAACCACGTCCTTTTTATTTCTATCCATTTTCTCATGATTCATTACCGGTAATTACTTCCCTTTCTATTTATTCAATTCCACATTAATTTTTTTCCAACGATCCCTTCAAAATCATTTTTGAGTCTTCTCCATCGCTCCAGCAAGGATCTTATTCTCCAAAACAAAAAAAATTGTTTTCAATTGGATAGAAGCATAGCACTCTTACATCTTCTTCTGGCTTGGTTGCTCCAAAGTCCAATCTTCAACTATGGATTCACGGATACTTATGAAATTAAAGGTAATCTTCTCAATTTCACTTCAATTTTCAAAGTTTCTGCTGGAATTTAATATGATTTAACATAATGAATTTTATATTATTTGTGCTTCCTGAATCACTACGTTTGAACCGACATCGCTTTGTATTTTTTGGTGTTCAATATGAAATCAAATTGCTAATCGACATCGCTCTATAGTACGATTCAGTTTCTTTTAATTTCAAGTGTTTTTTTGTTGATTTTTCCCATCTAGACATGCAAAAGCTGCCATTGTAGAGGGCATATTTATCACCATTTGTGTAATTACTTATTTGTGTAAGCAATTAATGGTACCTTTCTAAAGAAAAAATAGATGGAACATTAACTTATATGACATATGCAATAAACTAATGCATTAACATTAACATTAACATAAATTGACAACAATTTGTTCCACCAGTCAGTTTTTTCTTTTTCTTTTTCTTTTACTATAATTGGGCCATCATCAATTTATTAAATGCAGGTTGGTTTTATAATGTTTTCAACGTAACTTATGGAAAACAAATTTATTTAAGCTAACAGGTTATCATCATGTACATATAGAAACAGTGCAAACTATGGTTATATAATCCTGCATCATTGCACTTGATTTGTTGTCACCATATAAATATAGTCTATCTCCTCTAAGAAAAAGGTACCGCATTTGGTATGTTTGCATGTCATAATAGGATATATTTTTTTACGTTCATTAATGATAACGAGAATGATAGATGCTAAAATTTATAATGTAATCGATTCAATTTTAGGCAAGGAACTGTTAAGGAGGAAAAAAGATATTTTATATGTTAGTCAAAGCAAGCAAAGTTAACGTTGTCTTGGAGCTACTGTCTTAGATCATATGCCACATGAAGTCAAGCCATCTGAATATTACATATATGTGATGCGTCCTTTGTTTTCGTCTCATTATGTTATTATAAATGCTGTCATGTAATTCTATAAATTAGACTAATTGTTACTCCATGATTGATGTGTTGATATATGAATTCAATTTTTTTTGACTTATGTGCAGGATTAACATTCACGTGTATTCTCTTGGATAGCCAATTGATTTAATTAATAGCATATACTTTATATCTTAGCTTGCAAGCCGTATAATCAGTAAGCTCTCCTCTTCTTTTCAAATATGTTTCCATAGCCATTGTTTGATCAATTACGTCACTTGATCAAAATAAAAATTTATCGCTGGGAATAAAAGAACTGCACCTATATCCTACCATATTATATAAAGAAAGCTGATGCATGCGTGCCATTTAATGAATACACTATTGCATGTTTTTTCATGCAGTTTTGTCTTCTTTTCTAACATACAGTTAGTATAAATGTAAAAAGGAGGATTGAAACATAACACTAAACCACAGAAAATTACTTTAACTCGCTGTGTTTCAGAAAAAAAATACAAAATCCTATTTATTATATATTAAAAGAATCAATTACTAGACGTATAACACCACATTTGTTCACATACGGTTTCCACCCACTTCTCTCATTTCTTTATATTTTTTGACTTCTTTCTCGGCTACAAATACGAATTTAAAGAATGTAAACGCATGTTGTAACGTATACAAACTCTCCATAATATCACCTGAATTTTACCTACCATAACTTTGGACATAATGATGATATATAATTTAACCTTTCATAACTCTTCATAATCCTTTTTCATAAACTCTCCTTGATTATAGTTCTTCTTACCGAATTAATAGTTTTATTCGTACTTTTTTCATGCATTGAATCTTTATATTCTTTCGCTTTCATTTTGTATTCTTTTGTCATATTCTTTCATCCTTAATACTTAAGTGATATAATTCAATAATATTACATTCAATAACATCCAATTTTCGTTACATTACCTGCTACAACCAAAAATTAAAACACAATATTACTACACACATAAAAAAACATTTCACGAACATTATTCCACGCGTGAAGCGCGTGCCAAGACCACACGCGTGCAAACTACAACACCCCGTACTCTATGCTCCCGTGCAAACTATAACACCCCGTACTCTATGCTTCCGTGCAACGCACGGGTTTCCACTCTGTATATATATATATATATATATATATATATATATATATATATATATATATATATATATATATATATATATATATATATATAACCTACTTAAACACAAAAATTTGACACAAATTGGGGGGGCATAAATTCTCAACCATTGGATTATCTCTTGATTTTCACCCCTCGCATAAGGACAAATTGACCTAACGGTTGAAACTTCGCGTCCTGTGATTTGTGTCAAATATTTGTGTTCAGATGGTCGTTTCCTATATACACATATGCACGCACATACGCACAAATAAGTACGTCATTGTTTTATTCTTACTTTGAAAATTATAGTTGCTTAATAAATCTTTAAAACATCAATTTACGTAGCACCATTCTCCCAACGGTTAGAGCTTCGATTTTGATGTGAAAGATCATAGGTTCAAAACTTGTATAACATGAATTGAACATATATTTACGAATGGTATATTGTATATTACCTAAGACTTCAATACTAAAACATATTATTGGCTAATAACCAAATTTCAAAATAAATAAAAATAAATGCATAAGTTACTTTGATATAGCCCCAAGATGTACATTAAGATTCAAGATGTCAATTCAAGATGCAAGATTATCAAAATAAGATTCAAGTTATAAATCATAAAGTTCCTTTAAAAAACATGAAGTTCAAATTTTAAACCGAAAGGAGATTTAAATCGTAGATTCAAAAAATTCATATTCAAAGGTTTGTATACACTTTGAAATTGACTATGATGCTTGAACTTTTACATCTAAATTTGAAATTTATCCTTTTCTCTCGTTTCGTATTTATTTTGTTTAGAAAAACACTAATATTGAATCTATTGATCCAAAAACCATACTAGGATATATAAGTATGCACTACATGATTGTTTTCAACTCTGGCTATAAGTAAGTTAGAATCAGAATGTAAATCGAACCGGAACAGGAGAGATCCAATCTGTAACGAGATTTAAATCGTAGGATTTTAATACTTTTGATAACAGTGCCAAGTTTATAAATTGCGAGTTCAACGATATCAGATCAGACGATGAAGATATCACCCTAGTCGGATAGGTAGTGGACAAGGAATCCTTAAGTTATTGTCAATGTTGCAATGTGATGATGAAATTAATGAAGATGCTAGTTCTTGAATTTGAGTGGAATAGGTGAAATGACGATTAAGATCTGACATTTTCTTTCATAGGAAAGTCCAACAAAAACTTAAAACAAAGTTCTATAAAATGACAATCATGCCTGCGACGTTATATGATACAACATGTTGGCTTACTACAACATAACACGTATATAAGATAAGTGTAGCAAAAATGCGTATGTTGCGATACAGTTGTGGTCATAAAAGACGAGACTAAATTAAAAGTAATGATATACGTGGTAAACTTGGAGTAGCAACAATTACAGAGAAACTAATCCAACACCGCTTATGATGGTTTGGACATCTCCAACAGAGGATTCCCAGGGCATGTATGCGTGTTGGAATTATAGATCACATCGAATGTTCAAAGATAGATAAAGGCGGATCAAGTGTGATGTGGAGGAAATATTCAAAATGAATTCTAGAAACTGGAATATATCCAAAGAGTTGGTGTTGGATAGAAGCGTGCAAAAGTTAGATACATGTACCAAAACCATGAGCTGAAGGTTGGTTTAGGGAAGCGATATAAGGTTTAAATTATAAAACTAGTGAATCGGAGCCTAAGACGTGGTATTTGGTCCTCCGTCCTAATTAGTATTAGCACCATTATTGCTATTAGTATTATTACTATTACTAAAATCATGAGTTTTTAATTTCTTCGTCTATAGTATTTTTATTTTTATTCTATTTATTAGTATTATTATTTGTTTACCAACCCTAACTTGTTTGAGATTAATGACTTAGTTGTTGAAAAAAACTGCCTAATGAAATCAAAGATAGCTAGGAAATACTATTGTCCACCACATAGACTCCCCTTTTTAGCCAACCCAGCAAGGAGCATCAATCCCAACCCAGTTGATATGAGTAACTGGGATAACCGCTCCAACCCTTAAGGGAAAGCACAATGCGAGAGGGTAAGACTCGAACCTGCGACCTCCAGGAACTTCATTCCATGATCGCTAAGTGGCTCTAACCAACTAAGCTATGCCCCGTGGACCCATATTCAAAGGTTTGTATACACTTTGAAATTGACTATGATGCTTGAACTTTTAAATTTACGATTTAAAGTCGAGAGAAAAGCCTAATTTTGAAATCTCCTTTTGAAATAAATGCAAGAGGGAATTGAAGTGATATGAATCTGAGGAGCTTTTCACGGTTTCTAAATTCAACAATTTGCAACGTTTTAAAGCGACTTTGAATTCGACAATAGTTTAGGGCATCGCTTCTAGGGAGAAGAATAAATATTTTATCAATTAACACAACTGATTCCAGGCATCACTGTTTCACTATGACATGTTATTTCTATCCTTTTGTCTCCTGTTATTGAATCAATCGTAAAGCATTCCACTGTTTTTTTAATCCTTATATATCTTTGAGTAGCAAATGAAGTTAAAGCCATGTTCCATAGACAAAGCTCAATATTTATATAAGAGCATAGTTGTGAAAGTCGCGCCGCGGCGCGCGCCATGGCGCATGGCGTAGAGCAGTGTTTGTGCCATTTCTGCTTGTGGTGCGGCGCACATGAAAAGGCGCAAATAGCGCGCGGCGTAGAAATGGCGCACAACGCAAAATGGTGCGCTTTTTCTTTATTTTATGTTTTTTTTTTCGCATTTCAAACTACAATAACTACTTTACTATAAATACTCTTACCATCAATACAACCACCATCACTACTACTATTACTATTGTTATCATAATAACATGAAATGTGAATAATTTTGTTAATATCTTTTTTTATCCAATTATATGGAAACATACTCACGTCATTATTGTTTCCTATTTGATTATCATCAACGAGTTAATAACCTTACAATTATGTAATTGATTTACCTTAGCATGAGGGCATTTAGAACTGACATATATTTTATTATCCAACATAGGTTCATTTTAATATTGTTAGAAATATATAATGTAATGTATAAAAGACCATAAAATATTGCCTAACATAGATGCAAAAACAAATGAATTAGACTAGGAACCCGTGAACGGTAAATCAAGAGAAGCAGCTTTGAAGGAAGAGAAAACATTCTAAGAAAATTGACATTCAATCAGCTTCGAAACATACCTTTGAATATAAAAAAATTGCATGTGTGAATATGTCCAATATCTATATATGATTTGTCTGCAACATAAAAATATTTCAATGTTTGGCATTTGTTAAATACAATCGAGCATTAAATTTATCAGATTCAGATTTCTAGCTTATCTGTAATGTGTATTATTATTTTGGATTTGAAAACTATTGTGCTTAAAATTTTATGCTTTATGTTTTTTTGTAAAATGCAGGAAAAAAAATTGTTGCATATGCTTTAGCAAAAAATATTGATTTTTTTTATTGTTTTGTTAAAATATTAAATTTATTAAAAAAATAAACATGCGCAGTAAATTAAAAAGGCGCACGCCATTTGCCGCGTCGTGCACCAAGGCTCCAAAGAGGGTTTACGCCTTTTTGCGTCGTGCGCCATTAATAACACTGTATAAGAGGGATCAAAATTAAAATGGGAATGGATTCCGCTGTAAAAAATGGATAAAATATAACGTAAGTTTTATTTGTACCCATTTTTTCAATAATCTAATTCACCCCAATAAACCAAGATTTCTAACTTTTGTTTTTCTTTAAAATCTAGTCAGTTCATCCACATGTTATAACCTTTTATTTTTTTTACTCACATTTCAAAGTTAGCTAGCTTATAGTTATATCTTTCATAATATACTACAAAACCACTTATAAGTATGATCTCTTCATCTTTGTACGTGCTAAAAAATATCAAATGGTAGACCAACATTTTGCTTTATGGCCAGTCCATTTTATTGTTCTATCATTTATAAATGTTTGTATTAGTGATTATACATGAGTTTGTTTTTAATCTTTATCTCCACGTTTAAATAATAATAATTGGCAGTCAGCACCACCGTCCCAGTGGTTAAACACTTTGACTTTGGTATGAGTAGTTACATGGTCGAAATTTGTGTAGCATGATTCGAACATGTGTTGACATGTATGTTATATACTATCTAAGACTTATAGTACTAATACTTACTACCATCTAAGTACCTAATTTCAAAATAGTAATAGCAATTTTAATTGGCGTATCATTGTCCACACAAACTAAAACAAGAAAGCAGTTATATACTTCTATTTGTTTGTGATTCTTAATCTCAATAAAACAATGCGTGCAACACACAAATGGAAATCTTAATTGTGTAGAGCGACCAAAATATTAATAAAAAATGGTTCTAAAATGAAATATGTGAATTTTGAATTTTTGACAAATCAATTATGTTATTTTATACGGTAGAATGGGATTCACAATACATTTTATGTTCTTGTATACAACAATATGACATTTGAAACTTTCGCTTATAACTATAATAAAAGCTCGTGACCTTCCCCAATTATTTTTTTGAATACCGTTGTATAAATTTGCATGCACGTCTTCAACCATGTATGAAATTTATTATATACAACAACAAGTCATTATTTTCAAACAAGTTAGGGTCAGCTAGAGATGCAACCAAAACCAATGACAAAACCAATTTAAAAGTAACAATAATAAGAAATTCAAATGTTAAAATAAAAATATAAAGATAAATAAAGTAAAATAATTAAACAAACAATAATAATACTAATAATAAATAAGAAAAACCAATATGATGATGATAATGGTAATAATGGTACCAGTATTAATATGCACCAAAGACCAACACTACATTGTATGTACTGTTCATTGGTCTCATAATCTAAAACTTATAACACTCCTCCTAAATTAACCTTAAGCTCATGGTTTTGGTACACTTATAGCCAGTTTCCACAAGTTCATGTCTGACACAAGCTCTCCGGGTATATTCTAATTTTTCAAGACGCTTTTTACTACTTCCTCCCATGTCATTCTTAGTTGACATCTACCCTCTGAGCACTCGGTGCAACCCATAATTCCAATGTGCACATTTGCCTCGAAAGGCATCCGCTGGAAACGTCCAAAACATCTTAAGTGGTTTTCGACTAGCTTTTCTTCAATTAGTACAACTCCAAGTTTGTCATGTATATCACCATTTCCGATTCGATCTTGTCTTGTATGTTCACAACTCCATCACAACATATACATCTTTATTATACTTATATTCTAGATCTATGTTGTCTTATAGTAAGCCAACATTCTGTACTATATAACATCGTATGCCTGATTGTTGTTGTGTAGAACTTTCCTTTTAAGTTTTTGTGTGATTTTCCTACCACAAAGAATGTCAGGCAGCTCAAATTTTAGAACTAACATTTTCATTAATCTCACCATCAAATTGCAACATCATTCTTAAATATCAAAAGGATTCCTTCTGGGCAACACTTATCAGGTTAGGGTGACATCTTCATCATCCGATCTGACACCACCAAACTCGCAATTCGTATGCTCCGATTTAGTTCTGCTAAATCTGAAACCCTTTGATCGGTTCTAAAGTTTGCCTCCATAACTCTATTTGCCTATTAAACTCTATTCTACTTTCGCCAATCATCAAAACATCATCAACAAAGAGCATACACCAAGTAATCTCAACTTTTATACCTTTCGTGGCCTCATCCATCACCGAGGAAAAAATATGCGGATCAAAGCCGACTCTTCATGTGATTCCGTGTTAATGGAAAAGCCACTAGTTTCACCGTTACATCCTTTCTACCTGATCTCATCTTTGTTAAGAAAATAAAATGCAAATTCAGGGTAACTGTATAGGATTATTAGAATCTATTTTTTGATTCATGAGAAACATATCGAATAAATAAAAAGAAGCTTTCAATTAAAATGGGAAATGGTGAATGATCGATAGAGATAAATTTGCTTGAAGTTCGTATTGATTAAATATTTTGCTTCTCCATTTTAAAATAAGATTTCTCACTCGCTGCAGCAATGTAAATCTGAGTGTGGGGAAGGAAGAGAAGTGGGAACTCTTCACGATTTTTTTTTTTTTTTTTTTTTTTTTTTTTTTTTTTTTTTTGAGTGGGATCCCTAGACAGTAAACTGAAAAACGTTTAGGGATTAAATGATGCTTCAGATTACCGTTTAGGGTTTAAAAAAAGTATTAAATGGGAAACTGATTTCTGTCTAGCATTTTTTTTTTTTCTTCCACTTAATGTTGGGTTAGTGGGGATTACTCACACTTTTCTTGTTTTTCCTCCCCACCAAATCCACCACTCTGCTGAAAATGCTCTAATACATATAAGAAGTATAGCTAAATAAAGGATATCCATGTGTAAATTACTCACACAAATGGACGGATATAATCAACAAATTAAATAGTTATCTTGGTGCTTGCTTATTTTTCTTTATGAAACACATAAAATTCAATAAAAGAAAAGAGAATAAGCTGGTAAGTTACCTGAGGTTATAGACAGGACTTAGGCAATACAAGAACATGTGCCTTTAATATTTTCTTGGATTGCCGGACCTGTACTTTTCTTTTCATTCTTGAATAAGGATGGCATCTTTAACATCATCTATCTTCATATTCAAGCTCAACCCTTCCAACAAGTAATAAATATACCCACAAACTTTATATGAATCAAAGCCCGATACAAATCTGTAAATTGACCTATCCATCTCAATGCAACTCTCTCCAGCAATTTTCATCAGACCCTCATCTCTCATTGTCTTCCTTACTTTAGCAGCTTCCTCCCATGACCCATTTTCCGATAACATGTTCGCGATTATCACATAATTTCCGCATCTTTTAGGCTCTAATTCAAGCAATTTCCCCTTGACTTTTTCCCCAATCCCTTCTACATCTCTTTCACTATGTAATTGGCAAGCACTAAGCAGTGTTCTCCAAACAACCACATCTGCATTTACTGGCATGTCCAATATAAAGTTATAGGCTTTTCTAAGATTGCCCTTCCTCCCCAGAACATCAACCATTGCACTGTAATGAGTCATGTTTGGTTTAATTCCATACCCATTGACCATTTCACTAAAATATTGACATCCTTCATTCACCAAACCAGCATGCATACATGCACATAACACTCCAAGAAAAGTAACTTGGTTTGGCTTAACCGAAGATGTTTTCATTTTTGAAAAGAGTGCCAGTGCTTCTTCTGCCAAGCCATGTTGAGCAAATCCTGTGATCATAGCAGTCCAAGCCCATACATTTTTCACTAACATCGCATCAAACACTTTAAAAGCACAAGTTATATCTCCGCATTTAGCATACATATTTACAACTGATGTACCAAGTTGAACATTAAGAGAAATTCCTTTTGCAATAAGTTGGTTATGAATCCATTTACCAAGCCTCAAGCTTCCAAGCTCTGTACAAACAGAAAGCAAAAGGACAAAAGTGGTCTGATCAGGCTCAAACCCATCAAATCTCATCCTTTTAAAAATAGAAATTGCATTTTCATGTAATAACTCATTGACATACACTGTCAAGACAGTATTCCAAGAAACAATAGTACGTTCATGCATTTCGTCAAGCAGTTTAGTTACGTCGGCAATATGCTTGTAGTTGCCGTACAGCAACATGATAGTGTTGTTGATATAAACAACAGAACCAAACCCGGATTTTATAACATCACAATGAAGCTGAATACCTAATTTAAAGGAATGCACGCAAGCACACGACTTTATAACAAAAGGGTATGTCAATTCATTTGGGTGGACTCCAGTTTTGCGCATGATGGAGAAAAGGAACAAAGCTTGAAATGGGCTAGAACTGCTGCTATAAGCTCGAATGACATGATTGTAAGATGAAGTGGTTGGATTTGGAGCGTGAGAAAGAAGAGAGAGGGCGTAATTTAAATTGGCAAAATGAGATAAGGAAGATAGATTGATGAGTTGGGAAGTAATGAACTGATGAGTGGAGAGGCCTAATGTTAGAATCTGGGCATGAATTTGCAATAGATGAGAGAGAGACGAAGAAGAGCTGAGAAAAGAAAGGCATTTCTGAATTGGTAACATCATTCAACCGACTTCGTATTGGTTTAATCTCAAGGCATATTTTGAGAGTTCCTTCAACGCCAAAAACTATTAGTAAAACCAGTACGGAACCAACCATTTTATTGTAGAATTATAATGGTGCGTTCGCAGTCAAATTTAGGCACCTTCATTTTTATTTTTTTTTCCGCGTCGGACACAAGTACCTTTTCCCCCTTCCAGATAGCGCGATTCTTGAACGTTGGAAAATCAACCGTTGGCGTCCGACGCGTCGGACGCCAACGGTTGATTTTCGGACGTACCCTTTCAGCATTTATAAAACTGCGCCCTCCCCCCATTCCTCCCCATCTCAACCCGAATCCTCCCCTCTTTACCCACGAATTTCGATTTTTTGGTGCAATTTCGAGCTGCAAAAACGGTAATTTTTTATACCGTTGTGTTTCTTTTTCAATTTTCTATAACATATAGTTCCGAGACCAAGACATTATGTTCGAGGGTTGTTTGCGCAAAGATACTTGTATGTATCCGATTCCTCAGGCTGCGCCTCCTACTACACCAGCACCTCCACCAGCGCCTGCAGCAGTTGGTTCTTTCTCCCCTGCCGACGTGGGTTTCTATACTGGTTGGATGACTTCGGGCGATCCCCCTTCTGGTCAGCCCTCTAGGCGCAGACAGACAGAGCGTGCCAGCTCGTGGGTGAACGACCATACGAGACAGCTTGCTGCTCGTTGTTTGGAGCTTGTTCGGAGATCGGGTACGCATGTGGACCTTTGGGAGATTCTGACGATTTTCCGCAATGATGAGCGGAATGTGGATATTCTTCAGGAGCTTACCGATGAGGGCATATGTGAGTTTATTTCAGCGGAGTTGAGCTTATTACCTCATCGTCGTTTATTGTAGATTTTTATGTATTTGTTTTAATTCCAGTACCGTTGTGTTCTTTATATTTTATGAAAAACGTGGTCGTGTTATGAAATATGTTGTCGTTTAGTTTGATGCAATTAGAATTTAATTAAATCAAAACCATTAATTTAACAATTAAATACCACGCTCAAATACCCCGTTCGTAGCTAAAAACGCATTTCCCCTTCGCTACTGTACCACGCTCAAATACCCCGTTCATGTTTGTTAAGAACGCACCCTAAGAACATTTATTTAAAAAAAATTTGTTAATTTCAATTATGTACATTAATGACACTCCAATTTTAAAAAATAAATAGTTAATTTTTAAGGTTGTACCACTCACTTTTGAATTATTAAGTGAGGTCTCGAGTTAGAAAATTTCAAACTTTCGAACAAAATTACACCTTAAAATACGACAACGTTTGATCGAATTTAAAAGGATAAAACAGTGAAGGGCGGCTGTTTCACATGTTATTGTATTTGGTGTTAAATGAACGAAATTAGTTGTGTAAACAGTAACTTCTTACTGAATTCAAAGGGGGTAATTGTTCATATGTTAATGTATTATTAAGAGAGCATTTATTATAACGATACACCCCATAGCAATCCAGGAAAAATCAAAAAAACATTACCATCTCTTATTCAAAATTGGAGTATCACTAACAATGCTCTTAATCAAAACGTAATACCAATATAGGATTTTTTTTTGATTCGGACCAATTTTTATAACTTATAATAGAAATAAATCTATTTATAAGCTAATTACAAAAGTATGCCACTTTTGACAAAGTAGGATACTGGCGGCATTTCGGATGCCGCTAGTTATTTTTTTTTTTCATTTTTAGTTGACACTATCCGAGATACCGCCCACTAAACGTAAATTTATCCGGCCGACATTTTGGATGTCGCCCAATTCTGGTTTTGCTATATTTAGCTAGCCCCCCTTTTCTTCCATCCTTCACATCAAATAAAAACTCATCCCACCCAATTTTGATTTAAGGCCAAAATCTTATTTCAACACGAAATCTTAGATTAGCTCAAAGTAGATCTCCTTGCGAATCAACAAGTTATTTTTTCTATTTATTCTTAAAGTCATAGCTTAATTCAATAATTTTGGTATATTAATGGTTTAACGGTCGGTTTGTCATTAAAATAGTGAAATTCTTATTATTATTTTGATGTAGAATGGCTTATAAATGTATTCCAATAATATGATATTTTGATGGTGAATTAGTTAGACGAAGGTAAATTGGGAAAATATGTTGAAAGGTCGTATAAACAGAAGAAAGTTATTAAATAATGTAATTTGGTTCAATTGAAAGCGTCGATATATAAATCGACAAATTTAATATAGATTTAGTGTGTGACTAACTTCCACATTCTCGATCGATAGTTAGCAAAATAGCCTATGATGATGATGTAGACTTAATGTTCTCAGCGAACGAAATCCATAGAGATGTTTATTTTAATGAGTAGATAGGTGCAAGTTGAAGAACCCCATAGCACCACAAGTAGTTAACCAAGAAACTGAAGACAATACTATAATCGTGGAGACTGGCAGAACTGGTCGTGAAACTATATCGTCGAGCTATAATACTCCATATATAAATACAATCAACAACAAGATTATTTTGGATATCCACCATGTATGCCCGTTATTCGAATCAATAGAGCTTTATACATATAATGGAAAGATGATTTTTTTTTTTTTTTGAAATTTTTATGTTCTCAAGCAATTTGTGATATTTAGTAGTTGATAGTTGTAGTGTTTAATACGTCTATGTTCCACATCAACCAAACCATTTAGCACTACTGGTCCTTCAAATTTTCATATGTCGTCTTCGGTGTATCTTACAGCATCCAAGTTATATCATATGTGTCAGAGGTATGTAAAGTTAATCTTTGTGATTGCAAATGTGAGAGTTATATTAAAAAGAAAAGTTTTTGTAAATTTTAGATATCACGTCCATGTTATTGCAACATAATTCAATATCGAAGTAAATAACGTGGACATAAGATTTAATGAGGTAACCGATGATATGAAAATGGACATGAATGAAGTTGAAAATGAACATGTTGATCTCCTTGTTAATAATATGGATGTAATATGCTAGAGAATGACACATTTTGGATCGATAACATGCAAGTTAATAAAGAAGCCTTAAACTACGATTTTACAACTGTGGAAGACAAAATATCTAACGACAGTGATGAGATGGAAATGGATGTACCTCTTGATGATAACTTATGCACGACACAGATAATGACTAAATCAATTATTGTTGATCTTCAATTCAAAATTGAGATATATCTGACATTGAGCATTTAAAACGACTTTAAAGCTGGTATGATTTGGGAGACAAAAGAAAATTTCAAACAACAATTAAGTGAATGATCAGTTCATCATGATGTCTCTTTTAAACCTATAAAATCAAATAAAACCAAATACATAGTCATTTGCAATGTTGACGTTAATTGTCCTTGGGGAATATATGCAATTGTGTTAAAAAAATCGAGCAATGTTGATGGATTATAAGAAAATATCCAAGTGAGCACAAATGGGTGAACCTAACGGTCAACTCAAATCATAAGTAAGCAACTTCTATGTTTCTAGTTTCAAAGAACATAGGATTTGTAAAATCAGATTTGCATGTAACCGTCAACATTGTGTAGGTATTAATGGAGGAACAAATGCTTGGGAAGGTTGGTTATATGAAGGCATGGAGAGCTTTGAATATGGCAGTCGAAAGGATTTATGGTGATTGAACGAAACCATGTACCACTTTTAGGCAATATTTCATTGAAATTGCTATAAAGAACTCAGAAAGTGTTGGGCATGTTACTACAGATGTATATGGAATATTTAATTGAGGATTTTGGGCTTTTAGTCTGTGTGTTGAAGGTATTTTACATTGTTGTCCCTTTTTTGTATTGACGGGGCGTACTTGTAAGAGAAATACAAAGGGACATTAGTTGCAACCATTGCTGTTGACGCGGATGACCATCCATATCATTTGGCATGGAACGAAAGGAATACCAAATGCGTTGGAAAAAAGTGACATGTACCTCATAAGCACCACTTTTGTGCAAAACGTCTTAAGTCAATTTTCAAGCAGCTGGTTTCAAAGAGAAATGATTGATGGGCCTTTTTCATGCAGCGACATGTGCTTCAAAGGAAGTCAAAGACTACCCGATTCGAGAAGAAATAAAAGTAATTAGTGTTTGGGCGCACAAATGGATTGAAAGAAGTCTGAATGAGAAAGAGGAAAGTTAGTCCTTGTGTAGAGATGATGACAGTCGATTTCATGTCATGATCACAAATGCTTCCTAAAGCTTCTGTGGTGTACTAAAAGGTGATCGATCGTTACATATGAAAGCTTTGGATATGCGCTCTTTTTTCTGATTGGTTAACTATTTTTTTGTCAAAGAAGAGAAGTTGCAGGAAAGCTTACTACTCGTCTTAGTCCTAAGTTGGAAGCAACAATTGCTGACAGAGCCAATGAAGCAAGGCATACCAAGGATTATTCGCTTTATTCAAGTAGAATGACAAGTTGTGCAATTTTCTTGCGATAAATTCAAAGTGTTAATCAATGGTAACACTTATCATGTACCTGCAACAAACCTTTACTGTAGTACATATCTTGTACGTATGTTATGATTGCTTACTTGTCAATTTCAAATGATGTTAATAGAGTTCATCATGATTTGACTTCATCATACTCTACAGTTGAGAAATAATTGAGAGCTTAATTTCACCCCATACAGGATAAGCGATATTGGGCATTGAATGATAACTAGTTGGTGTTATCTCATGTAGCAAAAAGGCAACCAGGACGATCAAAATTTACAAGATTCAAAAATATCATGGACGAGAACCAGAAACCCAAAGGAAATAGGTATAACAAATTTGTTGTTGAACGTTGTAAGAAAAATCGTTGTACATCAGCTAGTTAATGTTATAGTTGAACTTAATATTCAAGTATGTGTACTTGGTCTGCGTGTGCAGACTTGTATTATTTTTCTATCTAAGATGACTATATACACGCACACAAACAATACAAGGTAAAAGTTTGCAATAATATGACTGAATTATACTGAATACATAAACAAAATATACTTTCTCCTAATGGTAGTACGATACGACTAATTGTGGAAAATACATAAATATTGTTCACTTTTCCTTGAATGATCCACGGGGACAGAAATCTAGAAACTTGTACCCCCAATTCATCAATGTGTTTCTTAGTTCCAGATTAACCTTCTCCAAATATTTATTTTCTGCTTGCATCTCTAGGGCATATTCTGCCCCTTAGGGAATATTTTAGGATCTAGACACCTGAAAATTTTGTAATATGCAACAACATGAGGTCAAATTTTATGATATTCATACTCGTCACAGTGGTAGAAATGATGTCCAGCGTTTCTTTCATTTCTACAAATAACTAGGTCGCATTCATCACCATAGTAACAAAAACACATGGCAGTTGATTGCTAGAACTAACATCGTAGGATTCTTACGAGCAAGTACGTCTATCAGTTTTCTATACATAACATATGTTATTAAATATTTCAACACTCGCATACAATACTTAGGGCTGGCAATTAGAACCGAGGCCCGCTCACCCGAACCGACCCGAACCGAAAAATTAAGAACCGACCCGAACCGTTACCCGATTCAAACCGAGACCCGACCCGACCCGCCGGGTCTTGGGTCGGGTATGGGTGTCACAAAATACCCGTTAAACCCGACCCGAACCCGTTGACCGTACCCGAACCATAGACCCGTATAACATACCCGAACCGAATAAGCATTTGAATTTGAAACATACTTGATACTTTATTGCAGTATTATGTGCGTCACTTGGAAAAGGAACAGCAGCCTCTTCCACATGTTTCAATGCTATGAATATCAACACCAATAATATATTATCAGGAATTGCAACAGTCAGCACTACATTCTATGAATATGAGAATAATAATATCAACAATAAACTGCATCTGCATGTAGCATGCATGAAGATCAAAAATTAACATACATGCGCATTGCGTAGCATTGCTTTGGTAATGAACAATAATTATATAAACATAAAGGATGAAATAATTACATCAAGCTGACTGGTTATATCTTCCCATACACAACTTTATATATAATACAACAACACAACAACAAATGATTAACATATAACTAGTTCTCTTATTTTCTCCCGTACAAGTTTCCATTCTATTTCTAGATCAAATTGATCAATTAATTCAACAATATAGCCTAAGCATCCCAAGATCTCTTGTTGGTTGGCTGCAAGATTTGGATCATACCTCAGCAAAAGAAGCTTTGTACCTGGATTTAAAGAAGTCAGGTTTTTTTTAAAACTTATGTAACAGTGATAACAATAACATACAATACTTCAACATGATAAAAGCATGGCCATGCATGAAAATATGAAGCATACTTCTACTTATTTGTTGTTTCTAACTGTATAACAAATAAATAATGCATGACAATGAAATTAGCTTATATGCAATCACCTAGCATACAACATACTACAGATTATACACAACAAATTTGACTATTATAGTATTATCTCATATTGGTTCATGTTTCAAAAATGTAGGTTTCGAAATGGGTTGTCAGCTTAAAAAGTAAAGACCGGCATACTGGACAAAAGCATGGAACTTGCAGTCTGAAGTATTCTGGGTTGTATTCCTAAACATTAGTGCTTATTTCATCATATTATCATTTCCTGAATCATTTAGAGCATAAGAATCAAAATGGAAAATGAAGAAAATGCTAATTTACCTTTGCCGACTCATTGTGGTTCTAATCTCCCGGATGTTGAAACTGAAGGATCTTTAAATCAACCTAAAACTGGAAAAAAAACATCCACGGTATGGGAAACATTTGAAAAAGTTTACACAGGTGAGATACATCCTACAAAAAATAAAGAAATCATTAAAGCAGAGTGTAAAATATGTCAAGAAAGGTTAGCGGGTAATGCATGGAATGGTACCTCTCATTTACGCAAACATGAGGAAAAACATAAACGTGCTTTAGACACCACACAAACTTCTTTGATCCAAGATGCTAGAAGTGGTCATGTAGTTAATTTTCGATTTAGTGCCGCGGTTGCTGAAACACCCCACCTCCGTTAGGGTCACTCTCAAAGGGAATGCCCTAATTTTGGTGGAGGTTTATAAGTACAAGTCACAGATATACAAGACAGATATAAGAACACATATTTGTAAACAGCGGAAGAACAACAAACTTTATTTCATAAAGTCAAATACGTGTTACAACAACATCCTTTCCAAAAACATAACATAACACTTTCATAATCTGTCTTGAGTACATTATTTAAAGAAGCATAAATAAAACATAGATAAACTGCAAAAGCCCCATAGTGGATTGTCCAAAGCCATAGTTCAAAACAGGAAAGTCCAAGCAATACATTTCTCTTCTTCAAGCTGGATGTTGAGGTTGGTCAAGCTGCTGTGTTCCCTCCCTGAGGACCTGGGGGGGGGGGGGAAACGGAAGAAAGAAGACGAAAGAAAAGTAGAGTCAGACATAAAGCCTGAGTAAGTCTAGTACTATTTTGTCTATGAATAAAGAACTGGGTATGATAAGTATAAACAAGAAGTGGGCATGCACTATAAACTTGGTTAAGTTGTCTAGGGTCGAATATACTATCGTACCCCATGTTGATCTCTGAACCCATATAAACTAGTTTCCAACTGGCACCCCATAATCAGGGTGATGTGATCCATTCTATGATGATCGGCTCCTACTCGCATAGTTACATGTGTCTTACGGCCCCCGATGTCTGTAGTTACCTATGCTGGTCCCACCATGGGGTGTATCAAGTCCCATAGTGGCAACCCGACACAATCTTAGAGTGCACAGGTATGCTACTGGTGTCCAGTGCCTTATTTTTCTGCACCGGAGTGTGTGCACGCCCGCACTCCGTTAGAACCTACACTGCTACACCACCGCCGTCGATTTGACCTCTTACAATCAGCCCAGTAACCGTGCCCCACCCTGCCTAGTTTCAGGGTATCCTGATACACCTTTTAGGGTTACTGCTGAAAAGGGTCCCCCGTTACTAGGTTTTCTATCTCTAGCCAACATGCTAAGTTGGTTAAGTGTTTCCTAACCTAACCCCACCAGTCCGTTTAGTTTAGCATGTTCCATTTTGATTAAGTCTTTAGTTCACTTAATCCTAACAATCCTGACTCAGCCTTAATTGTCTTATTAAGGCCCTGACCTCTCACATTAGACAGGTATTGTTGTGGCTGCCTGTTGCCGGTTGGTTCCGGGCAGTCTTACGCCACAACTCAGTCTAACCTCGGGTCCTTGCTGGGCTCCATGTTTAACCTCCCACATTGGATAGGTATTGTTGTGACTACTGGACAGCCGGGCGGTTCCGGGCAGGTTTACGTCACAACTCAATCCAACCTCGGGTTAAACACATCGTATGTTCTACATTTACATATTTTGTCATTCCTCTTTATTTCTTATATGTAAATATTTGTGGCCCATTATTAAGTTAATGGTGTAAAGGTTACACCAATCATGGGCCCAACCCATACTTGAACTTGGGCCCTTCTATTTTATATTTTCATTAATTAATTAATTAATTTTAACCCAACGTTATTTCCCCCCCCCCCCCCCGGTTTAACACGTCCGTTTATATATATTTTGAGCTTAGCCTTTTAAAGCCCAAATTAGCCATGCGAAAAGGGGAGGCTTATGGCGTGATTACATACACAAAAAGGGGAAGGTGAGCGTATGAACTTGCAATATGACGTTGGGAATACAAAATAGAAACTGGTGTACTTGCATAGTAGTGACATATACTTTGGTCATAAAGCGTAGGTGACATGAATCAAGGCATGTAAACTTGCATAGGTTTAATTACAACATGAACCTATATTCTTATTTAGGCATATTGTCAAACATAAGCATGGCATAAATATTTCTAGCATAAGTATGGCATAATGTCAAACATAAGCATGGCATAAATATTTCTAGCATAAGCATGGCATAATGTCAAACATAAGCATGGCATAAGTATAGTTAAATTTGTTTACATAACCATGGCATAAATATTTCCAACATGAAATCATGATTCTTACTTTAGTCATGTAAACTTACAAAAAGGGACTTTTTGAACCTAACCCAGCCATGTACCACATATGTCATCATATAATTCTTGTAAACAAGATAGACCTAATCATGGATTTCAATTATGCCAAATAACATTCATAGCCTAGCCATATTCATAATTTTGCAAAAGCATGACTTAATACATGGATTATGGTGTCAAAATTCCAACATAGTTTCATATGAACTATAACAACCAAACTTGTTTCAATTACTTGCAAAATGATTTATGCACAAAAATATACATCATGATGGCATAATAACAAAGCCCCAAACTCGCATGAATTTCAATCAACTACATACATGCAGCTTCAACATAATTTGCGCAATATTCCAAACGTATACTTGCATAGAACTACCGCATGTAGTTCTTTATAATGAATAACATAATTTTGCACAAATATGAATTACTTTATTATCCCAATTCAAGCATACAAATCAATACAGTTGTTTATTCATACCAAAGTAATACTCTACTTACAATGGTTGCGGCGAATTCTCTAATTAAGAGATATGATTCCTTTGTTGAATTGATTGGCTTTAGGTTGCTTGAATTGCTTTAGGCTTTAGAACTTTCTTTCTAATTCTCTCTCTAGTCGGCGGCTACTCTTAGTCGTTCCTCAGCAACATGGCGGCTATGTTCTTAATTTGAATGAATAGATTAGGGTTTAGTCTAGGGTTGTTTATATAGAGGTTAGGAATTGATTAGGACCATTGATGTTGCTAGGTTAGATCGTAGCCATTCATTAGATAGAGAGACCAATTAGAACCCGCCACCTAGCCCTAATGACAAAGCAGACCACAGAAATTCGACCAAACACAGACCTGGCCAGCCAGGTTGGCTGGGCTCGACCAGGTCGACACCCCTGTCGACAGGGCTGTCGACAGCCCTGTCGACATGGGTAGCCCAGGTCGACAGCCCAGTCGACCTGGGTGGCCTAGGCGGGTGTTTATCCGCCCTGGCCCACTGGGCCCGATTTTTAATTATTTTATTCTGTTTGAATTTTAAATTTAATTCAAAACTTCCGAAGGCCATATCTTCTTCATACGGACTCCGTTTTTCGAAAACTCGGACTCTATTTCGCGTATTTTTCCGAGACGAACGCAATGGAGTATCCCGTTTCCCTTAGTTCTTTGATTTCAGATTAATTATACTTTAATTTGTTAATTTCATAGTTATAGAATTCTCGGGGTGTTACAGTTGCACGAAAAGAAATAGTAGCATATATTCAAAAGACACAACAACCTTTAGGATTTGCTGAAAATCCTCATTTTGTTAGCATGGTTAGAAGAGCTTTCCAACCAAGTTATGAAGGCATATCAAGAAATACTTGTAGAAGCGACATAATTAAATCTTACAACAAAGGCAAAATTGAATTAATTGATTTTTTTCAGAAGTTTAATGGAAAAATATCTCTAACTTCTGATTTTTGGAGCTCAAACCAAAAGCTCGACTACGTATGTTTCACTACACACTTTGTGGATTCGGATTGGATTTTGCAAAAAAGAATTATTGCATTTAGACTTGCTGAAATACCCCATAATGGACTAGTTGTTGCTACAGAATTCCTACATATCTTGAAAGAATTTCATTTGGACAAAAAGATTTGTTCTATTTCTTTGGATAATGCTAGTTATTATACAAACGCCATTGAGCATATAATGTTCGACTTAGATATTCGAAGTGATTCAATTACGTCTAAGTTGTTTCACGTGCGTTGTTGTGCTCACATTATAAACTTAAAAGTTAAAGAAGGTTTAGATGTTATTTCTCACTCCGTCGTTAAAATTAGATCATTTGTTACATATGTTAAAAGCTCCACAAGAAGAGTGAAAAATTGGAAAAATGCATGCGTCGAAAAAGGCAAAAAGCCCTTGATGCTTATTCCAGAAGTTGCAACTAGATGGAATTCTTGTTATCACATGTTGGAAAGAGCACACGAGTATAAAGATGTTGTGGCATATTACTTAGCTCGTTGTGAAAGAGATTACGAAGAAAAACCAAATGAAAATGATTGGATAAATTGCATGATCTATAAGGATTTTCTGAAAGTGTTTGATGATGCCACCCTTGTTCTTTCAAATGTTTATACTCCTACTGCAAATTTAGTACTTGCGCAACTAACCAAAGTGGCAATGATATTTAGTGCCTATGAGTCGGCTATTGACTATGACCAAAAGTATAAGTTCGCAATGACAGTGATGAAGACTAAAATTTTCAAGTATTGGGGTGAATTTCCTGCAGTTTTTGGAATAGCTACTGTTTTAGATCCGCGATTTAAATCTAGAGGGTTAGAAAAAATGCTACACTTCATATACGGTCCATATGAGGGGAAAAAAAAAACATGACTATATTATTTCAGCAACAAGAGCTGTTTTTGCAGGTTATAATGTGCAGGCTGGTGAAACATCAACTAGTCCATCTATTCAAAGGGAAACTTCTTTTAATGGAGATTCAATTTGGGAATTTTTCAAGAGACAAAGAACGATAGATCCAAATGTAGATTCAGAGTTGGAGCTTTATCTTCAAAGGGCGGAGGAAAGAGGCGATGATAGTATTGATATACTAGAATGGTGGAAGAGAGAGTCTAACGTATCAAAATGCTTAGCAAACATGGCTCGTGATTTTCTAAGTGTACAAGCATCAACAACCGCATCCGAAAGAGCTTTTAGCACAAGTGGGCGTTTAATTTCAAACTATCGATCTTGCCTTAGACATGACATTATTGAAGCGTCTATGTGCAATGAGGATTGGTTGAAAGCTCAAGAGAGGACACAAGATGAAATAATAAGGCAAAGAGTAAAAGAAGATGAAGCAATATTGAAGACATGTGAAGATGAAGTTGAAGACCTAACCATAAATGAATAGCGCCATCATATTTGATTCATTTGCATGCTTTATGCGATTCTTATTATGTAAGTGGAAGTTTATCCTATTAAAAACTCAGTTTTTCAGTTAAACAGCTTAGTCAATGAATCAATATATGCATGTTTGTGTACCCAAGTGGAAGTTTATCATGCTTTTATGATTTTCTGTACACAAACTCAGTTTTTTGGGTATGCAACATATGCATGTCTGCGTACACAAACTCGGCTTTTCTGTACACAAACTCAGTTTGTTATTGGGTACACAAACTCAGTTTGTTATTGGGTACACAAACTCAGTTTTTTATTTTCATGATTTTCTGTACGCAAGTGGAAGTTTATCATGCTAATGATATTATGATTCTTTTCGATCAATGTTCATGCATATAATAGAAACATCTAGAATGCAAATAAAATACAAACACTGATCTAAAAGGGTATTAACCTCTTACCTGCCAACCTCGAAGTGAAAGGAAGTAATTTGGTAAATCTGAGTTGCGAAAGTGAAACTGCTAACCGTAACCTGAAAGTGAAAGAGTTCACTATTATATGCATGCCGAACCACCATTTTCTAATACATGTAAACCCCCCCCCACACACACACACACACACACACACACACACACACACACACATATATATATATATATATATATATATATGCATTCACTTCAGTATGTCGCAGTCCATGTGAAAAACTGGCACAGACTTACATTATTTGGTTCTATGCACACTTTATCAACACTAAGAGGAGTAAAACCCTTTAAAACATCAATTACGTTGACAATAAAACTGATATGTTTATGGCTAGTTCAAATATGTCATAACTATACAAATACAATGATCATATAGCATGTCACTGTTTTCAGCCGCATATATTAATAACAAAACTAATATACAAAATACTTCAAACAGCCACAAGTAACAAGTTGGCTTCGAATACCTCAGAATAAATACCTTCTAAATGTATAATCATTTCAGAGAGTGAAGTCAAGTCACATACATATATGACTTATATGTTATGACTTCTCCTCTTTAATGTAGGTGGTTCTACTTCTGAAAATATAATGCATGCAATAAGTGACTAGTACTGCTGCACTTCTGAAAATATCATCAAGAAATAGGGAGAGTAGCAGAATGATATAATCACTCACGATGGGGTTGTCAGGTAACCTTGGATCGGTAATGACAAAATTCTTTTCAATGCGCTCAAGTGTAGTAGCCAGATCAATACCCTTTCTCATTTCGTTCTTCCTCATTTGATCATCAAAACTCTCCGGTCTATCATCATCAGATTCCAGTACTGGATCTAGATCAACTTGAACATCGACATCATTCTTATCCATATTTGTTTGGCCAATTCCAAGAAGTCTGTAAAGAGTAATAAATAGAAAACAAATATTGATTTATTAAGGTCATTCGCATAACTAGGTTTCTAATTAGACTGCTCCGGGGCTCTTTGCCATATTTGTTAAAACAAATCAAACCACAATATTTGAACAACATTCCCAAACAAAATTGGATATATTTATAGTGCTTAGCTACACAGTTTAAGCATAAACGCACTGATTTTCATTGTACAACATTCAGTACCTCGAGAAGCGGTAATAAAGATCATTTCATTATAACAAAATTGGTTTAATGGTGGTTATGGGAGATAAAACAAATATTACCCCATGAAAGACCAAAGCCCAGATTTTTCTGACTTCTTGCTTGTTTGTAGATGCTCATTGATCTTTTGCATGGAGCTTCTCGTTCCACTACGCGACGTACGCCTAACAGATGGAACAGGTGAGGCATTTTCTGAGTTTCTCCTTGGATCATGGATGAGAATCAGAGCTCAGCCTCTCTACACTGCCTTCGGATCTTCTTCGGAACGGTCGATTTGTGGATTCTGAAAATGCACGGGGCCACTTTACAGCTAATACAAGCTCTGATAGTGAACTTCTGGCCTTATCTTTTTGTCTAGCTGCAAATTTCTTTCAGTTCGTGACAATCATCGTAAACAATATAAGTATTTTTCTTGAATAGTTTAGAGGAATAAAAATGGAGCTCCTTATCACCAGAATACAAAATTGTAGCAGCAGTACATCACACACATGTATGTATGTACGTATGTATTTACATAAGTATGTATATGTGTGTACGACAAATCAAAGAAGGTAATAATTACTTTACGACTTGCCTTATGCTTTGTATTGACAATTTATTTCAAGGTGTATTTCCCCCGGTACTGAAGTTTACGAAATGACTCCCCGAACATAATGAAATATTCGGTCTTCGAACAGTTGGTGCAAGGATCACCTAGTGCTAGTTTGAGTATACTTGCTGCTATTTAATCAACAATATGGGGAGGTTTTCTTCAACTTTCCTAGTAAAGTCCATTATGTAAAATTAAGAGCTTTCATATATGATAAACAGGAACATGATTCTGGCACACTATTATTCCATGGTTTGGCAGAACATGTTTTCATCATGGTAGGACATGAGCATTGTTATATCCTAGATCCCAATTACTGTCAAGTAGCAATAGATCATGCTGCTAATGAAACTAGTAAAACACATCAGTAAAGATTCATATGGTACCATCATATTTAATCAAAGATTCTGGTAATCCATTTGGGCAGACAATTGTATCTTTTGCCCCTTCTGTCTGCTTACTGACCTCAACTTGCATCCTAAGGTGAAAAAAAAGCTCATTCAGCAGCATTAATCAAGTAAAATTTACAATATAAAATAAACGTATAACAATCTTAAAAAATAAAAAGTAAACCTGAAGCTGATTTGGCCCGTTTGAAAAGTCTCCTTTGATTTTTCTGGCGGATGAAGAAGGCGACGAAGTACTGGAATCTCTCCCGTGCTTTCTCGCCGAGGCTCGAAGCCAAGGCGAACCTTGAGATGCGATTTTGATAGGGTTCTCCATTCTTGCGCAGCCTTCACAAATTAATTTGAGATTGAATTCAGAAAATTAGGGTTTATTAGGGTTGTGGTTACTGGTTACTCAGAGAGGAAGAAAGTTGGATAAAAATATAAACGACGAGTGATTCACCTGTAGGCTGCAGGTCCCCTTTTTTGTTTTCATCATCGGGTACAAACCGTACCCGAACCGAACCGAGACCCGATTGACCCGCAATAACCACGGGTCGGGTCAGTTATAAAATGTTGCAATTCATGTTTCATACCCGTACTTACCCGACCCGAATAAACCGCATACCCGTTGGACCCGAACCGCTGCTTACTCGAGACCCGACGGGTCGGGTCGGGTCGGGTCTAATTGCCAGCCCTAACAATACTAAATTTTAATACGTACCTCATTTTGTTCAATCGAAGATTTGGGAGGGTAAGAAGGAACCTATACACCAATAGGTGGCTGTTGTCTTCTCAACATGTATCGTCGTGTGATGTACCAATACCATGTCATGTACTACTCATGAGTCATTGTGACTTCATGTTCCTCTTCCGCTAAAGCAAAGCGATTATTCCATAATGTTACCATCTCCTCATATTCATCTCCGCCAACTAGAATAGAATAATGGAGAGTATGATAAGGAAGATGTTGGCGCATACCAAACTGCTCTGTTACTCTATTTGGAAGATGAAATGCAAAATCTGTCAAAGAAAACAAAAGCTATCTAACTCTCTACAGCCGTCTAGAATCGGTGCATAATGGCATAAGCGCTGCAAGGTCTGCTTCACTATAAGGGTCCACGTACTACAAGAAAAAGTCACATAGACATCGGCTAAAAAACGATGTCCTCATTTTTTTAGAGCGATGTCTTTGTCGGTGATGTCTAAAGTACCCATTTTTTACATCAGTTAAACGATGATGTCAAAGCAGCTTTAAGACATCATTAATTAATTAATTAACTGTTGTAATAAATATTTTACCGTATCAGCTTTTGACTGATGTCTATGATGGCTTGTTTACTTTGTTTTCTCATCTCATATACAAAAATAAATATTTATTAAATGAAATATTATTGCATAGATTTTAATATTCAAACAGTATTTTTATTTAATTAAATTTTATTTCAATATCTTTATTAATAATTCTCTTGGTAGCACAAAGTTTTGGTCCGACCATGAACTTCCCAAAATGCCCTTACATAAGAATCTGCATGAATATCGGGACATACCTTTTGAGCGCATTGATCATTTTCAATTAAATCATAAATCATGCATTCATTAATAGAATCAACTCATAAAGATTTTTTGTTATTAATTAATAGAATTATGGTAGGATGATGCATTCTGTATATGGCAAAAACAATGCATTAACTAATAGAATTATGGTAGGATGATTTAATTTGTAAAACGTTGCATTCCTCTCTTTTTAGTCTAATTGCATTTGATTTGTATAATTACTTTATATGGCCTATGTCATTTAAATATAACTGGTAGAGTATATATTTTATCCAATTTTCATAACAGTAAATTAGCGAAATAGTGCATTGTCGAAATAGTATATATTTTATCCCATTCCTAAAATGCATTGTCGAAATAGTATAATAAGTCAATTCAAAAAAGAAAAAAGCCTAAGAAATAGCATCTGCGAATACACAACAACTTCCGTATTTGAATGGTTCCGAAATTCTCAAAGCTATTATTTGATGTGTCACCCGGATTTGCGTTCAATTTAGACCGGGTTTGTAGGAAATTATTTGATGTTCCAGAGAATACCATGTTACCTATAAATACCAGTTGCTTTACCTCTTTCTTTTATATCAACGCCACTTTTCTTTACAAATCTTTCCTTCCTCAGATCTAATTCTTTCTTCTTGCACAATTTTTATGCTACTTTTGAAGGCCTGACAATCAAATTGGTCCAACTGAGCAACCTCTAAGTCACCTTTGCATATAACGTGCAGGTATGATTTTATTTTTACAACATGAATTAATCGCTGAGATCTATAATCACAAAGCTATAAGCAATTTTATATCAGGTGATTCTTTTCCTTCCAAATAGTTTCTCATTCAGCAAGCTCAGGGAAATGTTACTTTGCACCGATGGATTTGCGCCCAATCTATCGGCTATGCAGGTTTGCTATTCTATTTTATATAATCCGTTGGAACAATTCAATCATTATTTTATAAATTTATTCCTCTCATTTTGTTAATTCCACCTTTGATATAACACGCTTTATCCAATTCTTCTAGATAGAAGTCATAACTTTTTTAAAATTTTCCATAGGTTCAATTTGTTTTTTTTTGTTTTTTTTTTGTTTTTTTATATAATGAGCTATCCCTTTTGATCCCACCGTCGATCTCTATTCTTTGGAACAATAGTGAAATAATGTAAGTTAATTATAGTATTTAGAGTCAGATGTATACTTCAAACCATATACATACATATATATATATATATATATATATATATATATACATATACAGATATCGTCGTTTGTGTGTTTCAGATTTTACATGACCGATTCAATATGTTGATCACAGCTCTGAAATGGGAGATATAGTATCCTTCCAAGCCAATGTCGGTTTATTTAACTATATGGGATGGATCGATATGAGAGATGCACGTGGTTTTCAGCTCTTCTCTATGAAAAAATAAAGATGGAAATAACTTATTTAGAAGTTTGTATATTTGAGTTGTCCAACGTCTGTCCCTACAAGTGTTTCAAACAGAAAAAATTGTTTTATTTTTGGAAAAAACTGTTTATATAGTTATTTTTCAACAAGAAAAATATATATTTTTATACACTGCTTTAAAAAGAAAACTCATTTGAAATGAAATAGACCTCAATGTTACAATTGTATTATATTTAAAACTTCACTTTCGTTTATGCCATTTATATGTCAATTTACTGTTTAGTGATTTCTATTTTTTTCTTTTTAGTGAAAATATAATTCACATTCAAATAAATACATAAAATACACAAACATTTCATAAATAATAATCCATGCGCGGAGCGCGTGCCACGATCACGCGCGGAGCGCGTGCCGTTACCACGCGCGAAGCGCGTGCCGTGACGCTCGTATGAAATAACACAAATTTCTAACTTCACCTACTTTACATTCACATTTCTCATACATAATTAAATATATTACATAATCAGTTTTATATTGCCACATCGCTACAACACTCATCACTCTAGCTGACTTGATCTTGATTTTCATTGTCTAGCTTGTGCTCTAGCTGTTCATTCTTATGTACCTGTCACGTACATTTCTAGAGTAGTAAACTGTAAAATATAATATAATTTGAACAATAATTCAAGGCTACATGTGGCAGCAAGCATGACAAGTGACAGTCAAGTTTCTATCATGAAGCATGATCAAAATATCATAGATATGGAAATGGACTCACAACCTTGACAACAAAACCAAGTACAGATTCTCAAGTAACATGAACATCCCAGAATGAACATGAATCAACATAGAACAACAAGTTCAACACTGCAAATAGTAGCATGAGTGCAAAACAGAATTGCTTAGTCAAGTCTAGACTCAATAGTGAACATGAACATGGTGCTAGGTGAAACACAAGTGGTGAACAAGTACACAACATATATGAGAGAGCATGAACAAGATTAGTGAACATCATGGTGGAACAACAAACTCAACAAGATGAAGTACACAGTCCAGACTTGACATGGCAGACTCAACATGGTCTTGTATACGCAAATATACAAATAGAAAATGCTCAAATGAGCAAGACATTATTGTTTTACTAAGTTTTACTTAGTAAAATAGGATTGACTGGATTGTTTAAAATTAATACAAACCAGTCTATATTGTTGATACACAGATATTTGTGTCCCCACATGCACAACTAACGCTGAACTGAAACAGAAATATTAAAGACCAATTCTACTGTAAAATCAAAATTTGCAGTGTTAACTACCAACGTTAAACATGTATTAATGAGAAAAAGAAGAAAAAATTCCCTAAGCATATTGATTGGAGAAGACTGCCCCAAGTTAAAAGCCAATGAGTTTTAGCCTAAGGCACACAGTAATATAACCTAATTCAACAAGTATATCCTTACTACTAATTTTGTATCCCATTGATACTCTTGATAGTGAAACTTAAATTACAAATATACAAGCTAAGTGGAACAACTGAAATATGCCATTTGTTAGACATCCAAAGCTAAAGTCATTTTTTTTAACAGGAGTAATTAATTTGAATGGGATTTAATAACAAAACCAATGTCAGTTTTTCTTTTGAGGATCCAATCTTCTTTTAGCCAACTGTTTCACTATTTCATTAGTCCTAAATTGTACCGTTGCAACATAAAGCCCTATTCAGCTTTTTACTCCCATTTTAACAACCGAAAGCAAAAATATAAAAGCTAAGTCATCAACATATGCAACTTTGAACCAAAACAATCACATGCATTTTACAGCTCCCATAAAGATAGCGTAATTCCTAATTCTTAAACAATGTTCCTACATGAACTCCCCTTCGTATTTTTACCAACAGAAATGTGAATGAATAAAGGCAACTCTTTCAACTAATTAATAAAAAGAGAGTAGCAAAAGACTAACCGAAGGAGAAGAGAGAGGCAGAAGAAAAGGTTGTAGGTGCGAGTTTATAGTCGCATGCTCTGATCTGGGCACGACTTCGGAGGTAATGGCAATGCGCTGCAGTTGCGTGGTGGCGATGGGGCGATGAACAGCGGTAGGAGGGATTTGCTTGGGTTTGAAGCTAGAGTCTTTTGTGGAGCTAGATGTTTAGGCCGATGATTAACAGGGAGGTGGTTGTGGTTTATCAGAACGGAGGCAGTCAGGTCGGCGCCGATAAGGTGGCGGCGGCAACAAAGAGGAACGATTGAGGAGCGATTTCGATTTGGGGATGGAGAATTTTCGAATGCCATGGATTTTAATTTGGGAATAAATGTGTTCGCTAGAAGAAATAGAAATGAGCAAGGAACAGATTCGATTCAGTGAAGAAAGGGGAAGGGAAATTGCTGATGACGTGGAAGAGGCTGATTGAAGGGTTTTGATGGTTGCAGATTAGGAGAAGTGATCAACGGCTAAATATAGAAAATTATGGGTGGTGCGGATTGACAAGGAAAGCAAATTATGATACCTTTAATATCACGCATGAAGCTGATGTAAACGATGCTTAGAAATTAATGTTAAAGCACATTTCAATTTATTTATTAATTAAAGATTTTTTTCTAATTTATATTTTGCTAAGAAACAAAATATACCGTTTTTGTACGAGGCGCTGCCTCCTAGACCCCCGCGACTTGATCGGGCAGGTCGACCCCCATCCGGGACGCCAGCCGTAATAGACAACAGCTATTTTAATAACTTTTGGGTACAAGCCATCTCAGCAATAATACATAATTTTACTATAATATATAATTAATAAATATTAACTATAATTTACTAATTATTAATCATTAACAATAATTAACAAGTGATGAAATAGACAAGAACTATTTTAATAAGTGATGTAATAGCCAAGATTTTTGGTATGGCCTAAGTTCAATTTTTTAAAAGTGTATTTAAGACATCAGTCGTTCAATAAATCGATATCTGAGAAACCAACAACATTACTTTAAAAATTATCGATGCTAAAAAACATTTTGACACCGGCTAAATTTGCAATCGATGTTAAAACTGTGATGTATTTTCTACTTTTTCTTGTAGTAACGCGACAACATCATAATGTAAGGCATTGAGCTTGTTCCTACAAAACAAGAAATTCTATTTCATTGGAAATTTGGTGATCTTAGGCCCAATCTACCTAAAAATACACAACTTTTTACACATTTTAATAAATGTTTATATGTTTATAGAACCGTATAACCGACAAGAATTTATCTCACCCCATAAGGTTTCTCTTTTCGATTATCAATCTCTTCATCATAATACGACCGAGCGGAAGATAAGTCCATGATCATAGCTATAAAATGAATATATGATGTATTTCAATTTTGTCTGTTACTTGTATGAATTATAAATTAGTCAAAAAACTTAAAACGTACCTGAACAAGACTCAAACACCCGCCTATGAACCTTTATTATACCAAAGCAGCTCTAGTGAGCTCTGAATATATGGTAGTTAGCACCGCACTACCCCACGAACAATATAGATATGGTTTGAAGTCTGCCAGTAAAGGAAGCCAACGAAGATCCACTCTAGCCTTCGATCTATCATAGAAAAGATGCTGAGTGATGATGTGCAATATGATAGCACAAGCGTTCTGTGCAACCAGCAATGGAGATGCATTCGATGGAATATCACCGACCAACCACGTTGTATACGAAGTGGTCACAATCATCTCATTCCCTATATGGCTTCGTCTAGAGGAGACAAACCAAGCAACCTTTGCAAAAGTTCGTATAATTATGTGCAATATCGAATCAAATAATGGATCACCATTTATTGGAAAACCTAGCAGCATGGCCACGTCATTAAGGGTAATGGTCATCTCACCTACTCGAAGATGCAATGTGGATGTTTTGGGTCTCCAACTATCAAGCAAAGTTGTAATCAAATTATAATTTAGATGTGCATAGCATGATTGATGTACCAAACCAAATCTCGTTCTCTCTAAAAGCTTCAAAACACTTGGACGATTGGAAGAGACTTGCTTAAGGGTCGAGGTATGATCAACGGTCCCTTTTGGATTAACTGTTTCCATCTGAGTACGATAATCTCATATAAATATTCATGTTTATTAAAAATAAATTCACATTTCTTAATAAAGTCAACAAAAATCGTCAACAATTCCCGATAGTTGGTCCAGTGTTGTTCTTGTAAGCACAAAACGCTAGGGTCAACCGATCCAAGTTTCATTTCTTCATATTCTACCAAAAAAATACAAATTAACTCCAAATTGCATATATCGTTGGTCAAAAATAGTCAATTAAATGTTTATCAAATAATGTCAACAAACGCCATAATTTAATATACCATTTCCAAAGTACAACTTAAAACGATCAAGAAAATGCCAATCGAATGTCATGATTACATATATCATTTCTCATATACTTTTTCGTAGATATTTATCAAAAATACATGTTTTCAACCTATAAATAATTTTTAATCGTACTAAATTATATTAATGCTCGTAAAATCATATTTTCAACATGTTACATGCTAAATCATACTAATATAATAAAATGACTACATTCAAAAATTCAAGTTTTCAACTTAAATATCATACTGAAGAATAACAATACACCTAATTTTTTATCAAATTAAATGCAAAATGCTACATCAAAGGAACTATACATCGAATAGTTTCAACCTATATATCATGGATTCTCAAAACCCTAAAATTTCCAAAAAAATACAACTTTTACATATAAATTGAAGAATACTTACCAACAGGAGTAATTTGAGAAGATGAGGAAGTCATTCTAATAAATTTTAGCAAAAAAGATGTTATTTTGAGTGGGTTTGAGGTCGAGAAGAAAAATTCCATTTGAAAATGCTTGGATTAAGTTAGAAATGAGGAAAAGAGAAGGGCGACTGGCTTAACAATCCAATAAGATCTAGAGACATCCAAAATGCGGCCTACTGGCGGCATTTTGGATGTCGCCTAGTTAATTTTACATTTAGTGGGCGACATCTCAAGTGTCCCTATTAAAAATAATAAAAAAATTAACTAGTGGCATCTGAGATGCCGCAAGTGTTCTACGTGGCCAAAAGTGGTCTATGTTTATAATTTATTTTTGAACTGGTCTACTTTGTTATAAGTTAGTGTTAACCGGCCTTTTGGTCCGGTTCCAAAATCATATCCGGCTTACTCGATTAGGCCTATCGCGTGGTACAAAACCCCGAAGTATCAACAAAACTCTCGCGATCCATGCCCAAAAGGAGTCGTGCGAGCATGGACCTCACAACTTTTCAAAAATCCGACTCATACAACATTTCGCATCCCCTGATCCTGTCGAATTCCATGCATTTCATATCCCTCGGGATAAGTATTTTGTGTCCCTTTTGGATACAAAACTCTTATCCCCACGGGATATGATTTTTCGTATCCCCCTCAGGGATACAAATTTGACTGTGCCTGCACTCCGGGTTGCAAAATTCGGCCCGTGGTCCCCATTTCTCACATATTCCTACATAATCTACTACCTATAAATACCCCATACCTCATACTTGAAGGGGGTGGGTGTTTACATGATTTAACACCTTGAAAGTACCTTAGGCCCCATTAATGGCTTCTTGAGCTTTAGGGAAGAAGAAGTAACTTTTTCTCAAGGCTTTGAACTTGCAAATAGTGACTCCCAAAAACTTAGCCAATTATTGTAACCATCATAATGCTGACGTCTACCACTGTAAACCTTCAATAGTGAATAAAATCAGCAAAAGTTTCAAAATGGACATAGGTTCAACACGAACTGAACCACTATAAATCTTGTGTTTTTGCTTTTTGCACTTTATTTCCATACGCGAAACTTTATTCTTGCTAACTCCATAATCTTTGGGTGTGACGCCAATTTAATGCATCAACACATTGGTGCTTTCACTGAGAAAACTCGAAACTTGGAGACTCGCTTCTTTCTGACCAACTTCCATCTAAAACTAGAAGCGCTACTCAGGTCCGATAGGCCTACCTTCTAAGTTTTCTTACTATGGTTAGAAAAGGAAAGTCCTAAATGATCAAAACTTCCACTGCGACTGACAATGAAACTTCTCCTTAACCCCAACCTTTGGAAAACTCGAACGATATGGAAATCGATCCCTCCTACATTCCTGATGCTCTGGAAACCCAAGGCCAACTCTTCGAGCTTAACAAAAAGTTGGAATATAGGACGAGAGAACTTAACGACTAATTGAGAACAAACATTGAGTTGATGTGATGACTTCAACAAAGTCAACGCGACGTCGCTTGCCTTGGACGCAACAGGAACACTCATCCCGCACCTAATGTCTCAGAAAGCTCTTCTTCTGATACCCACACTGGGAACCGAAGTTAAAGAAGGAGGACTAATGCCAACACCAATGCCAATGGTAATGGAACTACCGTGACTTTCAGTAAGGCAACACGTCAACGCGACCGTTCCCATGTTGGGTATTAACGATGAAGTAGGACCTAGTGCCAGATAGAACCTACATGTAGTCGCTTAGAATTTGACACCTATGCGTCCAATAGCCCAACAGGCTCAACTTCAACCCAATCAATCTCAACATAATCAAGTAGCCGAGGTTGATGACATGGTCGAAGATGATGTTGATGTTCATCCAAGAAGGCGCCTACGGCCTCGAACTCCTGACATAAACCCCGACCATTGGAATCCGACGGAGGTTCTGCCTGCGATTCTCACTAGTATGGTCCGAAAGATCGTGATACAAATGCGGGGGCATGCCAACGATGTTTAGGAAACCAATACAAGGCGTAACACCTTCATTCGGGCCATCCACGACACCGAATGGCCTCGACGCTTCAATATTCCCCAGCTAACGGCTTATTCGGGGAAGGCCGATCCTTGTAACTTCTTAAACCTTATGAATGGCACATGGACTCAAGTCGAGCCACATACGCCGTCAAATGAAAATGCTTTCCAGTGTTCCTCGAAGGCATCACTCTCCTCTGTTTCTCATGACTTCCATCATGATCCATCTCTAGCTTCAATCAGCTTGCTTCCATACTAGTAAAGCAATTCAGGATGCACATCGCAAGGTCGAAAGACACTTTGACTCCATCTAACCTCTAACAAGGTATGAGGGAAGATCTCAAGTTACCTTGAACGTTTCAACAATGCCCTAGTGGAGGTTAAAGACCCAGAGCCACACACAGTCTTGGTTCATCTTGCTAAAGGTATTCTGCCCAACTTTGAATTTGGAGCTTGGATTGGTAGGAAGTGGCCGAAGACTCAGGAGATTTCTATGAAAAGGTGCATCAGTTTATGTGCCAAGTGTTAGGGACTGCGGAATGGATCGTTTAGGCAAAGCAAGCACTAGAGGAGGGGTGAATAGTGTTTGTAAGAATTTAAACAAAACTAAAAACTAGAGAGAACTATGGGATGAATCAAACACACAAACATAATCACAGACACAGATTCAAACACAGATGCAAAATAAACAGAAATAAAAGTGCAGAAAAGGAAAGAACATACCAGATTTTATACTGATTCGGATCACTCCTACATCTAGCCCCGCATAACGCTGGATTGTGCAGAGTTTTATTACTATTTTCAAATAGCCAAATACAACCTCCTTAATTTCACGGCTCAACAAGGAGACACCGACTCTTATCCCTTGATTTCACGACTTAACAAGGGCACACCAACTCATATTCCTTGATTTCACGGCTACAAGGATAAACCGATTACTCTTTGACTTACAAACAGGATCTTTCAACCCAAGCAATTACATAACAGCCCTATAACTCTTCAAAAGCACTTAATTCAGAGAGTTGAGAGTAGAGAGTGTAGAGAGAAGAAGTTTGATCAATTCAGAAATGAATTCGGCAGAGCATAATTGTAAAAACCATAAAAATGAAGAAGAAGAATAATGATAGGATGAAAGACGATGAAGATGGAGAAGAAGAGATGTCAAAAAATTCGGTTTTAGCCTCTTTTTATAGAGTATGAAGGGTTGCAACGGTTCTGAAGCATTTCAAATAGTGAAAAGACACTTCCCTTCAAAATTAGAAAAATAGCTGATATATGTCGACATACATATTTTGCTATGTCGACATAGTCATACGTAATTTTCATTTTCAAAGCATTTTTCAAGTATTTTGATATAAAATTAATTCTAAAAATTCTTGAGTAAAATTCTAATGTTGTAAATCAATATTATATGATAGAAAAACATATGAAAACATATTTTTAAACTATATAAATATATTTATAAAATTATAAAGTTTTAAACTATATAAAATATAAATAAAATATGTGTAAAATCTTAAGTTTGAAAAACAAAGAATAATAATAATAATAATAGAAACAAATATAAAAACTAAATAGAGAGGATTGAGAATAAAATAGAAAAACAAAATAGAGAGGATTGAGAAAAGAATTGAAAAATCAGAATTTGAATTTGGATTTGAACCTGGAGTGCTATTTAGAGTCTTACAAAATCTAGACTCTATAATTATATTAATCTTGAACTCTTGAAAAATCTCGATTACTCATGAGTCTTGAAATTTCTCTGATCTTTGAATCTCTATCAACTTTATAACTGTACAATCTTCAGTAATATTTCCTCTATATAATTCCTGCACACACACACACACACACACACACACACATATATATATATATATATTATACAAAAAGTGTTAGCATATATTTTATAATCAATGATAACTGAAATAAGGTTGTTTTCATCAAAACTCCATTCTCCAACAATCTCCCCCTTTTTGATGATGACAAACTTAGTTTATAAAATATCATACCTGTATATACCTGTTTGATGATGTTCGTTCTAATACTCCTCCTGTCTGTAAGAATCCTCTAAACTATGCCTATGTTTTATAATTTCTCCTCCTTTGGTATTATGAAAAAGAAATTCTAAAATTACTCCCCCTAAATCCTATAACTACCTAAATAACAAAGCACTCCCCCGGATCCTAAATCCTATATCTACATATCGTAATTCTGTATATAACTCCCCCTAAATCTATAACTGTCTCTTTGTATATAATTCTCCTTTTATCTACAAATTTCTATAACTCCCCCTAAATTATGACTATACTAGTTTAAATAGAAGGACAATAAACTAAGCAATACAATCATTATTTTTAATCAATCAAGCAATCAATCCAGACAAGTAATTTAAACAAGCAATTCAAGTAATCAATTCAAGCAATCAATCAAATCAACCAAATTAAGTCATATATGTTAATAACACTTTTGAACCTTAAGCTAAGCTTAGAAACTATAAAACTCCCCCTTAATATAATACAATAGTAAACCTATCATAAACTCTAATTTCCTTAAAATTATAATAAGACTTTAATCTGGGCTAAGAAATAACTTTGATAAGATATCCTTAAAACTATGATATAAGTTAAGTAAAGTGATTTAATCCAAACAACCAACCAATTTAAGTTTTGTTGTAACAAAACATTAATAAATTCAAAGCTAAACATTTATTATACTTCTATTTATCCTAAAACTTATAAAGCTCCTATCAATCACTAATGAAATTTAACCATGTCAAGTGAGTCAAATAGGTTGTTCAAGTCAAACAAATCAAACAAGTCAATCAATCCAATTAATTTAATCAAGCCAAATAAGTCAATCAAATTAATCAAGACAAAGTAAATATGTTATGTATACTTGATTAATAATCCTAGATAAAAACTTTTCATATTATATACTTGTTATGTGTGAAGTTAAGGTTAACATGTAATGTAATGTGTTGGTTATAATGCAGTATGTTATATGCAAAATTATACGAAGTGATATATTGAATGAAATGCAACTTGGATGTGAATGATTTTAATTTGAGATGTACTCTAATAATGATGTATAATATGAAATAAGATGTGTAATGATAATATGCAAAATGATTTGATAATTATATTTATTTAGGTAACATATATTCAAAATACTATTTAACTATTATGAATTATTTGAATCAAACAAAGATAATGTTAATTTCTAGACTTATATTAATTATATTAATGAATTTGATTAAAAGAATAATAAAGATAAGAGGTTAATTAAAATAATATTCATGATAAGTAGTAAAATATTCAGAAAAATCGTAAAGTTAAACAATATTAGTAGGGTAAATATAGCAAGAATTGAAGATCTTTCTAAAGAGAATATAAAATTTGTATAATATAAAGTAAGCTATATAAACATATATACATAAGTATATTTAAAACTAATTTAAAAAGAACTTAAAATTTAATTTATGAGATATACATCAATAATTTGATATAAATCAATTTTAAATTTAAACTTTAGAAATCAAAACATATTTATTTGCTAAAAAACCATTTATATTTTAGAAGAAATCTATAGTTACAAAAACATTATAAAGTAATCTATAAAACTTCTTATATTTAAACAACTTAAAAAAAAATCAGGTATATATATATATATATATATATATATATATATATTTCTTTATTTTAAGTTAAATATACAAGTTTTATAGATCTTAATACGAAGTTAAAATAAGTATTAAGTTACAAATAGTATTTGTGATAATGTAACCCAGAATTGTTATGAAATCATAAGAATAATATATATATTTTGAAACAAGATATAAGAAAAATAAGTAGGCAAACAAAGTTAATAACTAGACTTTGAACTGGCATTTTCTAGTTAAAAAAAAATGGAGGGAAGTTTGAAAGTTTTAACTTTTGAAATTCAAATTTTGAATTTTATTATGTCGACATGACTATTTATGTATGTCAATATACATGTGGAAAAAAAAATGTTTTTACTTCTTGGTTTTATATTATCGATTTATATTTCAGGTTTAACTATTTCCTGAAATAATATTAATCCTAACAAACATCCAAAATTTATTTTATTATTATATTAATTTTATTATAATTATTTTTGAATTTCAAATTTGAATTTTAATTTTTAAAGTTAAAGTCTAAATTTAAAACAAATCAAAGCAAGCAAAACATCCATCCAACCAAAAATTAATTATGGCGTACCCGGTTTTTAGATCCATTTCTTTGATATTCTCTGAATTTTGAATTGATCTTCTGGAATTTGATGATGAGATCTGCTCTATTGCGACGAGCTCGTTTTTCCGATCAGGATAGTATATTCATTTGCTGAATTTGAATACCGTATGAGAAAGATATTAAAGATTTAGTAGTTCAACCAACTTGGCGCCAAAATTTGAATTTGAATTTTGAATGAATGGACACTTCAACTACTATATAAAGGCCCAAAAGTTATGTCTCCTCCTCTTCTTCTTCCTCTTGTTTTTCACTTTTAATCAAACTTTCAGGAGGCATAACTTCTTCGTTTCTTAATGGAATTGGATGAAATCAGCGGAAAATCAAAGAGGAATTTAAGGACTACGATATAGTAGCAGTTTGGGGATGAATTTGGATAGTATTGGGGTGTAGCAAGTCGAAAACAATAAGAGGTATACATAAAATCTTGTAATAGTTTTCAATTTTGAATCGTCAACTTCAAACTGTTATATCTCACTCACTTTTGATCGGAATTTAAAGATCTACCCATCAAATCAACCGCGAGAATGAGAATTACAATTTGAAAAAGGATTTGGGACAAAATAGTCTAACCTGTGGATGCAATTTGAAGATAACCGTCAACAATTTTGGTTTCCCTCTCTTCTTTATTCATCAAAAATTCATTTGATCATTACTTGGTCAATTCTTGATGGAATCTCATGAAACTAGCGACATTACGAAGCAAATGAAGAGAATTACATCATGATTATAAGTTGTAGATGAAAATCCAAAGTTGTAAATTGATCTGGTACCCATTTCTTTGATGATTTTTATTATATATATCCATTTCTTCTTGATGTCTTTCAGCCACCATTACTCTTCTCCTCTTTTTGATTTCTTTTTATAATTTGAATTTTCAATAGTCACCATTTTAGAATTTGAATCACCAATAGCCACTTTACCCGTATTTTCAACTTTTGAATTTTCAAAAGTCATATAGCACATCTTTTCCTGCAAAACAACACACCTTTTCAAGGAATCGAATGACTTTTCAAAAAACAAAAGACTCTTCAAATAAACAAGTGACTTTTTATGTAATTAACAGAAATTTTAAACAATAATATCATGACAATTTTGTAACACATTCATAGACCAAAAATTTCAAAATTTAAATCATTTCAAATTACAAAAATCAAATCATAGTAACTTGATTTTTCAATAAAATTGAATGCAGACTCATCTAATACTTGATGCAATATATGAAGTAAAACAAGTGTTCAAAATTTGCCATTTAACATTTTCAAAAATCGGATTATGAACTTTTTGAAAGACCTTGCTCCGATACCAATTGTTAGGGACCGCGGAATGGATCGTTCAGCAAACACTAGAGTGGGGTGAATAGTGTTTGTAAGAATTTAAACAAAACTAAAATCTAGAGAGAATTATGGGATAAATCAAACACCACAAACACAATCATAGACACAGATTCAAACACATATGAAAAATAAACATAAATAAATGTGCAGAAAAGGAAAGAGCACATCAGATTTTATACTGGTTCGGATCACTCCTATGTCTAGTCCCGCACAACGCTGGATTGTGCAGAGTTTTACTACTATTTTCAAATAGCCAAATACAACCTCCTTGATTTCACAGCTCAACAAGGAGACACCGACTCCTATCCCTTGATTTCACAGCTCAACAAGGGCATACCGACTCCTATTCCTTGATTTCACGGCAACAAGGATAAACCAATTACTCTTTGACTTACAAATAGGGTCTTTCAACCGAAGAAATTACAAAACAGCCCTATAACTCTTCAAAAGCACTTGATTCAGAGAGTAGAGAGTGTAAAGAGAAGAAGTTTGGTCAATTCAGAAATGAATTCGGCATAGTATAAGTGTAAAAACCATAAAAATGAAGAAGAATAATGATAGGATGAAAGAGGATGAAGATGGAGAAGAAGAGATGTCGAAAAAATCGGTTTTAACCTCTTTTTCTAGAGTATAAAGGGTTGCAACGGTTCTGAAGCGTTTCAAATAGTGAAAAGACACTTCCCTTCAAAATTAGAAAAATAGCTGTTATACGTCGACATACATATTTTGCTATGACGATATAGTCATATGTAATTTTCATTTTCAAAGCATTTTTCAAGTATTTTGATATAAAATTAATTCTAAAAATTCTTGAGTAAAATTCTAATGTTGTAAATCAATATTATATGATAGAAAAACATATGAAAACATATTTTTAAACTATATAAATATATTTATAAAATTATAAGTTTTTAAACTATATAAAATACAAATAAAGTATATATAAAATCTTAAGTTTGAAAAACAAAGAAGAATAATAATAAAAACAAATATAAAAAACAAAATTGAGAGGATTGAGAATAAAATAGAAAAACAAAATAGAGAGGATTGAGAAAAGAATTGAAAAAACAGAATTTGAATTTGAACCTGGAGTGCTATTTAGAGTCTTACAAAATCTAGACTCTATAATTATATTAATCTTGAACTCTTGAAAAATCTTGAAATCTTGATTACTCATGAGTCTTGAAATTTCTTTAATCTTTGAATCTCTATCATCTTTATAACTGTTATAGTCTTCAGTAATATTTTCTGTATATAATTCCTGCACACACACACATGCATATATATATATATATATATATATATTCTATACAAAAAGTGTTAGCATGTATTTTATAATCAATGATAATTGAAATAAGGTTGTTGTCATCAAAACTCCATTCTCCAACACCAAGAAGAAGCGCATAGAAACAAGGTAGTTCAGACAAGGCATCCTCACAACCCACACTCGAGCACTGTTCAGGGAAACGTTAAGTTAGAGCGATAAGGGTAAGGGGATAGCTACATTCAATCCCAAGCCTAACAACGACAAGCAAGGTGGCCACAACAACCACGCACCTAGATATCTGAAGAAGCATGATCGCTATCCAACCTACAAGTTCTACACTCCACTCAAGTCCGAGTTGGAGGCAATCTATTTAGAGACCTATAACACCATCCAGTATAAGATGTAACGACCCGCATTCTACGCATCATAGGATCGTAGAATATTTATTTCTTTCACATACGAAGTCGTATGGTCATGTAACTTTGGGGGACGACTATTGGGGTCATTTCCCATGTTCATGATTTTTCCCGATTTTTAAATGACCATTTTACCCCTAGTTATCACTGTTTTGGCCATAACTTTTGACTGGATAGGAGTTTTGACCTGAAACCACTTCCATTGGCTCCGGATGATGGTTTCTCTTTCCGTAGAGTGGTCACATTAGCCAAACGGACTCACCGTTTGGGAAGTATGGCTGAAACAAGTTTCAGATGGTGAAAGACAGCTTAATTGGGCTTAACCGGGTGATTAGCAGCTAGGCCCAAGGGGAATTTCGGGTTTAGAGGTATAGGAGGTCTGATTAGGGTTAGGTTATCACTTTCATTTCAGTTTTGAGCCGCCACAAACCTCCTTGAGACCTTAGTAATGGCTTCCTACATCTAAAACACCCCAAATCACTCTCTAATTGAAGATTAGGCTTAGCAACACCAAATTAAGGAGAAAAAGCACCAAAGCAAGGTTAGAGCCGCCAGTATTCGCCCCAAATCAGAGGAGTTTCAGTTCTGAGAATTTCATTTGTGGCCAAGGTGAGTGATAGCATCATTTTGGCACTAATTACAGTTAATTAAGGGTAATTAGTGAAGATTAGCGAATTTATACGTAAATAAATTCTGGAAAAATTCTTAAAATTCTAAAATAATGTTTTAAGGCTCTGTTAGAAATTTGGGTTAATTTCGATGTGTTTTGCTAATTGTATGCTTAAACATGATTAAGAGGGATTATAGGCAAATGTGAGGTTTTAGCCACTTTTGATCCATTTTGGTTCATTTGAATTGTTGTTTGTTGTTTGTGGTTGCTATTATACGTTGCTATGACTCCATGGTATGTTTCATGATTGATTAGAATAGTTAAATTGCTCGAAAACGTCGTCGAATGGCGTAGAAAGCTCGCTGGAAAAGTTGCAGAAGTGTGCAGGTTCCGAACCGGTTCGGATCGGAGAAAGGGGTCGGATCGGACTAGGGAACTGACCAAGGGAATCCGAACTGGATGGGGACTTGCCACTGGAAGAAGTTTGGCAGGAAGGAAGGCCATTGCTTAGAGTTGGAGTTGGACAGAAGATCGGATCGGAGCGATGGAGCAGATTGGATCGGAGTAAGGGAGCAGACCGGATCGGAGGAGGAGAACAGGACGGATCGGAGCAGGCAAACAAGTCAAACAGGAAGAATCAGATCGGATGAACTACCTCCGAACCGAACTCAAGCAGAGGCACCCGAACCGAACCGATAATCTGAAGGGGGAGAATCACTGAACCGACCCGACCCGAAGGGAGACACCGACCCGACCCGAAGTGGGCTACCGACCCGACCCGATGATGGTGATGACTACCGAACCGAACAGAACTCTAGGACTGTTAATGCGCGACAACTCTTCTGAAGACCCACTCCAATTCGACCAAACCCGAGATGCAAAGGAAGTCCAAATGAGAAGTTAGAGCTCAAGATTCAGATGGGAATCAACGAGTTCGCTTCATGGTTGGGCTTTGCTGCGGGACGCGTGTTAAGGAGTTATCGACGTCTATAGCTTTGGACCACTATGGTAGGAGGTGCGAAGGCGGATCCAGGGCCATTACGGCATAGGTAGAACCAAGGGCTACGACCAATGAAGTGGGTCATTGAAATGTTTGGTCATGACTCCAAGTGTTTGGCTTGGTCACAGCAGGGTTTCTACAAGTCGGGATTCGTCGTTACCTCAGTTTGTCTAGTGTTCCAAAGTGGTAGATGTCGTACGTTTTACGCACTGAGTGAGAGGTGTGAGGATGGTTGCTATGGATGATTTGTTTGCTATCATTGTGACATGCACACCCCACCCCCGTATTCTTACACTATTTATTATGGCACCTTGGAGTATTGTACGGTATGTGGTACTAACTCTTTGGTCGCAGGTACAGGTTCAGGTATGGTTTAGTATACCTGTTATTATTCTGTTTAGATGCTTATCGCTCATACCAGGCTTTATGTCTGACCCAGAGTTTTATGTCTCTTCTTATTACTCTGGGTGCTCACACGAGCAGACTAGAGACAGGTTAGCTGGTGATGCACGGGTAGATGATCCGGAGACGAGCAGGAGGCTTCCACGTAATATACATATATATAGTATTCTCCCTGTATTGTTGAAGATCACTGCTTGGGCATTGTTGGTGTATCTTCTACTTCAACTTTCTTTTGTTTAGAGACGGTAAATTTGGAAAATTGTAATAAGCTGTATTTGGATTTCCGCTGCTTTGAGATTGGTGTTGGTTTTAGTTATCAGCTTATGCACTGTCTCGCCTGTTGTATGTCAAGTATGTTATTATTATATTTTATTCCATGCGCTGTGAGACATTCTACAGGTTCTTTGATTAGTTCGTTCCCTTCTTTCCTTTCTTCTGACGACCGTCTTGTGCTAGTCGGGCATGTGTACAGCGCACTTTTGGAGGAAATGCAGGCTGGTGCGAGGCGGGCCGTCACACTTGGTATCAGAGCTCTAGGTTGCGTAGTTAACCTAGGGAAGTTATCAGGGAGAGATAAGATACGTATACGAGAGAGCGTATTTGTGATTACTTTGGTTTTTAAAAAGCTATATATATATATATATATATATATATATATATATATATATATATATACACTATTAGTAGTATAAGGATGAAGTCGTACTGCACTAGCACCACTATGGAGTCGTTAATCATTTCCTTTTTCAGATTGACGATGAGCCGAGATACTAGGGGTGCTGGTAGGGGAGCCAATAATGGGAATGCTGCTGACATGAGGACGATGTTTACTGACCTCATGAGAGAGATGCTTAGAGATGTTCAGAGGGCAGCTCCCAATGGTGGAAATGGTGGTGGTCCAATAGTGCAGGCGCCAAGAGTCGACTTCGCCAAGCTGAATAAGGACTATACTAGTCTTGGTGGGAAGCCGTTCCACGGAACGGAGTCGGCTACGGATGTTCAAGATTGGTTGGATAGTTGCGAACGTATCTTCGAGGATTTGGGTATCGAGGATGCGATGAAGAGAAAGCTAGCGTCCCGTCAGCTGCAAGGGCGGGCAATGAATTGGTGGAATGCTATAAAGGCAGCTACTCCCGAAGATCAGATTACTTGGGAGCAGTTTAAGGCTCGCTTTAGTGAGAAGTTCATTCCAGCTGCTCAGAAGTCGGTGTTGTTTAAGAAATTCTTGGAGCTCAAGCAGAATGGCAGAGCTGTCTCGGAGTACATTGCTGAATTCGACACTTTGTCGAAGTATGGGTTATCTCTTATTGATACTGCCGAGAAAAAGAATGAGAAATTCATAACTGGGTTAGATCAGTACTTAGGGGAAAGGCTTATTAACCACATCGACGAGACGTTTGAGTCGATTGTGGGGAAAGCATTAAGATCAGAGAGTCTCTACCCTAAGCCGAAGACCGAGGTTGTATCCGCAGATGAGCCAAAGCCACAAGTAAGTGGTGGAGGCAAGGGTGGTTCCCAGAATAAAAGAAAACAGAACCAGACTAAGGATGGCCAGAAGAAAAAGAATAAGCAAGATGTGGAGTGCTTCAGCTGTGGTAAGAAGGGCCATTATGCTAGTAATTGTCGGGCCAAGCCAGTGGATAGGAAGTGCTTCAATTGTGGCCAATTGGGACATCACAAGGACAAGTGTCCACAGCCCCCTAAGGAAAAGCAAATGGTGAAAGCCTACGCTCTTAATGCTATTCCTTCTTCGTCGAATGCCCCAACTGCGGCGGAGAAGGGAAAGAATGTCGTCATTCAAGGTATGCTTTCTGTTTATGATGTTCCTGTTAGAGTTTTGTTTGATACCGGAGCTTCCAGTTCTTTCATATCTAGTGACCTGGTAGATAGGTTGGGATTGGAGCCCGAGATTGTCGATAGACCTTTAGTAGTGACGAACCCGATTGGTGGTTCGACTAGCCTTAGCATGATTTGTCGTAATGTGGTCTTATCGAGTCATGGATGCATGTTTGTTTGTGATTGCTTTGTTTTGGGCTTTACTGGGTTTGGCATTATTTTGGGAGTAGATTGGCTCCAAAGATACGGGGTGGTGGTAGACTGTGAGGGCTTGTTGGTGACAGCTAGAGCGGATGATGGGCGGAGGATAGTGTTTGGTGGTCTACCCAGTAAGGGGGTATTGGCTAGTTTTCTAAACTCCCTCGACATTCCGCATAGTGAGTTGTCAGGTTTGCCCGTGGTTGGCCAGTATCCGGATGTTTTCGAAGAAGTGACCGGACTTCCACCACACCGAGAGATTGAGTTTCGTATTGATTTGGTAAAGGATGCCAGACCTATAGTGATGCCACTTCGTCGTATGGCACCAAGGGAGCAGCGAGAGCTCGAGGTGCAAGTCAGCGATCTTTTGAAGAAGGGATTTATCAGAAGGAGTGTTTCTGAATGGGGAGCACCAGTTGTGTTTGCTACCAAGGCGGATGGTTCCCTTCGGTTGTGTGTAGACTACCGCGAGTTGAATAAAGTGACGAGGAAGAACAAGTATCCTCTACCGCGGATAGATGATTTGTTTGATCAGTTGAGTGGTGCGAGAGTATTTTCTCAGTTGGATCTCGCGACAGGTTTTCATCAGCTTAGAGTGGAAGCTGAGAGTATAGCTAAAACGGCATTTCGGACGCCGTCTGGGTTTTATGAGTGGTTGGTCATGCCATTCGGGCTGACCAATGCCCCAGCATATTTTGTGGATCTTATGAATAGGGTATTCAGAGATCAGTTGAATAAGTTTGTCCTTGTGTTCGTTGATGATATTTTGGTCTATTCGAGGACAGAGGAAGAACACAAGGAACATTTAAGAGTAGCGATGGAGGTGTTGAGAAAACACCAATTGAAAGCAAAGTTTTCTAAGTGTCACTTCTGGAAGAGAGAAGTGAGGTTCTTGGGCCATGTTGTATCAGAGAGTGGTATTGCCGTGGACCCAGCAAAGGTGGCTACGGTACAAGATTGGCCTACGCCCAAGAATGCAACAGATGTAAGAAGTTTCTTGGGATTAGCTGGATATTATCGTAAGTTTATCCAATGTTTCTCCAAGATAGCAGCACCATTGACCCAGTTGACCAAGAAGAATCAAGCCTTTGTTTGGGATGAAAGGTGCAAGAATGCATTTAAAAGCCTAAAGGACAAGTTGACAAGCGCACCAGTGTTAGTCATTCCTAAGGGGGATGAAGAGATGACGGTATACACGGATGCATGTGGCACCGGACTGGGTGCTGTATTGATGCAAGGCGGTAGGGTTGTAGCTTATGCAAGTCGGCAATTGAAACCGCACGAGAGAAGATACCCTACCCATGATTTAGAATTGGCAGCGATCGTGTTCGCGTTAAAGATGTGGAGACACTATCTCTTGGGAGAAAGATTTGAGCTGTTTACAGATCATAAGTCGTTAAAGTATCTCTTCTCTCAGAAAGATCTGAATCTCCGTCAGCAGAGATGGTTAGAGTTCTTAGCTTCCTATGATTTTGACATCGCATACACACCAGGAAAGGGCAATGCGGTGGCTGATGCATTGAGCAGAAGACATGCCAGCTTAGGGGCTATGTTCCTTGAATGGAAGCAACTGGAGTTTATCGCGGGGTTTGATTTCAGACCAAAGTGCGAATTGGATCCAGAATTGTTAGCAAGTTTGACGATCAGACCCACTTTAGTTGAACGGATCGGCTCTAGTCAGAGGGACGATCCTAATCTATTGGAAATCATCTCCAAGTTAGAGATGGGTATCGATGAGGAGGTGAACAAGTATGGGCTTGATCGAGATGGATGGCTTCGGAAGAATGGAAGACTAGTGGTGCCCAACGTGAATGGTTTGAGAGATGAAGTGCTTAGAGAATGTCATCACTCAAAGCTGACTATACACCCCGGTGGTAACAAGATGTATCGAAATATGAAGCAGACTTACTACTGGGAAGGGATGAAAAGAGACGTTGGGAAGTTTATATCCAAGTGCATGAATTGCCAGCTAGTTAAAGCCGAGCAAAAGAAGCCTAGTGGGTTGATACAGCCTTTAGAAATTCCCGAATGGAAATGGGAGCAAGTCTCGATGGATTTCATCGATGGTTTACCAAGGACTAGATCGGGATATGACAGCATTTGGGTAATTGTAGATCGACTGACTAAAAGTGCAAGGTTTATACCAGTCAAATCGACCAGAACGGCAGCTAAGTTAGCAGAATTGTATATGAAGTGGGTAGTGAGATTTCATGGAGTACCTAAAGGCATTGTGAGCGACCGAGACCCGTTGTTCACTAGTGGGTTTTGGAAGAGCTTACAAGAGGCTCTAGGGTCAAAGTTACATCTCAGTACCGCATACATCCTCAGACCGACGGTCAGACGGAGAGGGTGAACCGTATTTTGGAAGATCTCTTGAGAGCATGTATATTGGATTTTGGTGGATCATGGGATGACCATTTGCATCTAGTAGAGTTTGCATATAATAATAGCTACCAATCCAGTATCGGTATGGCCCCGTTTGAAGCTTTGTATGGAAGACCGTGCAACTCACCATCATGTTGGATAGAGACTGGCGAGAAGTTTATGCTTGGACCAGATGTGGTGAGGGAAACTTCAGATAAGATCAAGATCATTCAGCAACGAATGAAGGCAGCCCAAGATAGACAGAAGAGTTATGCTGATAAGAGGCGAAGAGACCTAAAATTCTCCGTTGGCGACTTAGTGTTTGTCAAGATTTCTCCGTTGAAGAGCGTAATACGATTTGGCAGGAAAGGCAAGTTGGCACCAAGATTTGTTGGCCCATTCCCTGTTCTTGAATTAGTCGGGAATTTGGCATATAGAATTGACTTACCAGAGAAGATGGCAGGAGTTCATAACGTATTTCATGTTTCCCAACTAAGGAAGTTCGTTCACGACTCGGATATAACTATTTCACCTGATCAGTTAGAGGACTTCGAAGTAGAACCCGAGGCGGTTGGGAACCGCAAGCCGGCCCGTATTGTCGAACACGACATGAAGCAACTTCGAAGGAAGGCGGTGAAGCTAGTCAAGGTACAGTGGAGCGAGGACGAGAATAATTGTACTTGGGAGACAGAGGAGAACATTAGGAAGACATACCCAGAACTCTTTGCCTGGTAAGATTTTGACTTCGATTTAGTTTTCCGCATGCTAAGATAGGCTTGTTTGCTTGTTTTGCATGTTTGATTGGTTATGTGGTTGTTAGGCATGCGGGATCCTTTGTATGTATAGGGTTAAGGAATTTCGGGGGCGAAATTTCTTAAGGGGGGGAGAGTGTAACGACCCGCATTCTACGCATCATAGGATCGTAGAATATTTATTTCTTTCACATACGAAGTCGTATGGTCATGTAACTTTGGGGGACGACTATTGGGGTCATTTACCATGTTCATGATTTTTCCCGATTTTTAAATGACCATTTTACCCCTAGTTATCACTGTTTTGGCCATAACTTTTGACTGGATAGGAGTTTTGACCTGAAACCACTTCCATTGGCTCCGAATGATGGTTTCTCTTTCCGTAGAGTGGTCACATTAGCCAAACGGACTCACCGTTTGGGAAGTATGGCTGAAACAAGTTTCAGATGGTGAAAGACAGCTTAATTGGGCTTAACCGGGTGATTAGCAGCTAGGCCCAAGGGGAATTTCGGGTTTAGAGGTATAGGAGGTCTGATTAGGGTTAGGTTATCACTTTCATTTCAGTTTTGAGCCGCCACAAACCTCCTTGAGACCTTAGTAATGGCTTCCTACATCTAAAACACCCCAAATCACTCTCTAATTGAAGATTAGGCTTAGCAACACCAAATTAAGGAGAAAAAGCACCAAAGCAAGGTTAGAGCCGCTGTTAGACATCAGTATTCGCCCCAAATCAGAGGAGTTTCAGTTCTGAGAATTTCATTTGTGGCCAAGGTGAGTGATAGCATCATTTTGGCACTAATTACAGTTAATTAAGGGTAATTAGTGAAGATTAGCGAATTTATACGTAAATAAATTCTGGAAAAATTCTTAAAATTCTAAAATAATGTTTTAAGGCTCTGTTAGAAATTTGGGTTAATTTCGATGTGTTTTGCTAATTGTATGCTTAAACATGATTAAGAGGGATTATAGGCAAATGTGAGGTTTTAGCCACTTTTGATCCATTTTGGTTCATTTGAATTGTTGTTTGCTGTTTGTGGTTGCTATTATACGTTGCTATGACTCCATGGTATGTTTCATGATTGATTAGAATAGTTAAATTGCTCGAAAACGTCGTCGAATGGCGTAGAAAGCTCGCTGGAAAAGTTGCAGAAGTGTGCAGGTTCCGAACCGGTTCGGATCGGAGAAAGGGGTCGGATCGGACTAGGGAACTGACCAAGGGAATCCGAACTGGATGGGGACTTGCCACTGGAAGAAGTTTGGCAGGAAGGAAGGCCATTGCTTAGAGTTGGAGTTGGAAAGAAGATCGGATCGGAGCGATGGAGCAGATTGGATCGGAGTAAGGGAGCAGACCGGATCGGAGGAGGAGAACAGGACGGATCGGAGCAGGCAAACAAGTCAAACAGGAAGAATCAGATCGGATGAACTACCTCCGAACCGAACTCAAGCAGAGGCACCCGAACCGAACCGATAATCTGAAGGGGGAGAATCACTGAACCGACCCGACCCGAAGGGAGACACCGACCCGACCCGAAGTGGGCTACCGACCCGACCCGATGATGGTGATGACTACCGAACCGAACAGAACTCTAGGACTGTTAATGCGCGACAACTCTTCTGAAGACCCACTCCAATTCGACCAAACCCGAGATGCAAAGGAAGTCCAAATGAGAAGTTAAAGCTCAAGATTCAGATGGGAATCAACGAGTTCGCTTCATGGTTGGGCTTTGCTGCGGGACGCGTGTTAAGGAGTTATCGACGTCTATAGCTTTGGACCACTATGGTAGGAGGTGCGAAGGCGGATCCAGGGCCATTACGGCATAGGTAGAACCAAGGGCTACGACCAATGAAGTGGGTCATTGAAATGTTTGGTCATGACTCCAAGTGTTTGGCTTGGTCACAGCAGGGTTTCTACAAGTCGGGATTCGTCGTTACCTCAGTTTGTCTAGTGTTCCAAAGTGGTAGATGTCGTACGCTTTACGCACTAAGTGAGAGGTGTGAGGATGGTTGCTATGGATGATTTGTTTGCTATCATTGTGACATGCACACCCCACCCCCGTATTCTTACACTATTTATTATGGCACCTTGGAGTATTGTACGGTATGTGGTACTAACTCTTTGGTCGTAGGTACAGGTTCAGGTATGGTTTAGTATACCTGTTATTATTCTGTTTAGATGCTTATCGCTCATACCAGGCTTTATGTCCGACCCAGAGTTTTATGTCTCTTCTTATTACTCTGGGTGCTCACACGAGCAGACTAGAGACAGGTTAGCTGGTGATGCACGGGTAGATGATCCGGAGACGAGCAGGAGGCTTCCACGTAATATACATATATATAGTATTCTCCCTGTATTGTTGAAGATCACTGCTTGGGCATTGTTGGTGTATCTTCTACTTCAACTTTCTTTTGTTTAGAGACGGTAAATTTGGAAAATTGTAATAAGCTGTATTTGGATTTCCGCTGCTTTGAGATTGGTGTTGGTTTTAGTTATCAGCTTATGCACTGTCTCGCCTGTTGTATGTCAAGTATGTTATTATTATATTTTATTCCATGCGCTGTGAGACATTCTACAGGTTCTTTGATTAGTTCGTTCCCTTCTTTCCTTTCTTCTGACGACCGTCTTGTGCTAGTCGGGCATGTGTACAGCGCACTTTTGGAGGAAATGCAGGCTGGTGCGAGGCGGGCCGTCACATAAGAAGTCGAACACTAGGGAGTCTACCAGTCGGGAGAATAACTTCGGCAAATACTGCAGATTTCGCGGCATGTTCAGCCATAACACGAATGATTACCGTCACCTTAAGGATGCAATCGTGAAGCTAATCTGAGAGAAGCGCCTACAACAATATATTCAAGAACCTGCTCACCAAGAAGAAATCGTGGGCCCTTCAACGCCCACACTTTCTCCAGCTCATGCGGCCCTAGGGCCGTCTAATCCGAGACCTCCTCGTGGAATATCGTGAGCAATACCATCAGCAGTGGACCTCACCCTGCAAATGAAATCTTTCAGCGTATGAACGAATACACCAACTCTATTAAACATGCTATCTTGGATGCATTGTAGCATCCCGGAAAATTCGATGCGCGAATTTCGAAAATAATACATAACTCGTATTACTTGCCAAAACTCAAGTATCGAAAATCTAGAAAGCTAAAAGAAAGAAATAATAAGGTGAGGAATAGAAAGAACGAAATATTAGAACAAAAGAAAAAGAATCAAACTAACCGAAATTACACAAAGTCTCACATCGCAGAGGAAAAAAATATAATATAGAAATATATTTTATTGAGAGCTTAAAAAAAATACTTACACTCATCAGAGTACTGCAACATCAAATACATATGGACAGTTATAACAACATATGCTCAAATACAATACACAGCGGAATAGATACTAATATGTCTAAAATCCTCCATCATATCTTCTGAAGTCTATAGCATACTAACCCGATCCTGTAAAACTCGGTCTGAACCGAGCATTGTAAATGCCACAGATCAGTTTGGTGAACCAGTGTGAGAAAACTCACTAGGTTTATAGGTATTGTCTAAATGATTTAAAGTTTAAAATCTTTTCTAAAGAAAAGGGTAAACGTAAGACCAACCCACACATAAACACGGACGATTCTTACCTTACGATAACCCAAAACATTTTGAAATCATGTTTATTTTGATATTATAATAGTGTCAATATCAAATAAATAACCATCTAGCAGAACGATTGCATCTCACACTCTACATACGTAGTATGTGACAACCGCGGGTATCGAACCCCCGACCTCCAGTAAAGCAACACCACGCACTAACCACTGTGCTAAAAGATCTTTTTTTTGTGTTAGATTTTCGAGAGGGGTGTTACAGACTACCCCCCTTAAAGAGCCCAACGTCCTCGTTGGCTCATATCACTCACCACCCAGGCGTTGTGCATGTAACCCGCATCAGTACCACACCAACTGACATCCGCAGCATTACACACACAATTCCGGCTGGGTATAGGCTCTGACACCAAATGTAACGGCCCTAGGCTCTGCAACCATCAGGCAGTGGGCTAACCTCCCACCGTGACATACAGTGATACCTCAGAACTGATTTTACGGCCAGCCTCTCGACTGCAACAACCAGCCCAATCTTCCCATTGGGATGTGTAGGGGTAAGAGTCTCCTGCTCGCCACCAAACATCTAAGCGAGAACCCCCTATCACATTCTCTAACCAGCTCTGATACCAACTGTGACAACCGCGGGTATCGAACCTCCGACCTCCAGTAAAGCAACACCACATACTAACCACTGTGCTAAAAGATCTTTTTTTTGTGTTAGCTTTTCGAGAGGGGTGTTACATAGTATATAATCAAAAACCACAAGGCTCTTATTAGAGAATGGATTCCGACTATGACAAGGTATGAAACCACCTTCCGATCAGTGTACTCTAGAGAGGATACACTAGGGTTCAACAAGAACATCTTGTAACCTGGCCACACATGACCGACCACTAGCTTCGCTTGAGTGTTCTAAATATATTATCACCAATGGTTGGCCAACCAACGTTTCCTGGGAGATACGGAAGTGATAGAAGAACAAAAATGAAATTTCTCTAGATGGTGATAATACATCCTAATGGGAGCAACCCACATAGCCATGTTGCCTGCCTAATTTTTGTCATTTCCCGATTGATGAGGTTTGAGGTTACAAATACCTTTTTATGGTAGCACATCATCATTCAGTATGAATACCACATTGTTAGATCTGCCAGAAATCACTAATTGATTTCCACAAAAATAATCTGGGTGCCAAGCTAAAGAAGTTACCTTCTTCGCCACCAAACTTGGTGCGTTTGAAGAAATCAATGTACGTGATCCTTTTGGAAATACTCTGTCAGATATCCATCCATACAAGTCATCCAGGAATAGGATGAATCAAAGACACCCTCCTACTACATCCTAGGAATCACCTTATGGAATAGTTGTGAGTAGTCCTTGCAATCCGCCGATTCCAACCGTGACAGAACCGCAGTTTATCTCTAGGAGATAAAAAGAGATTATAAGCAATTCTACCATTTTATGAAGATCTACGATCTTCATCGCTCCATCTTGATCAGCAGCTGATATCTTCCATATTTACGTATTTGCTGGTCGAAATGGTTTTCAAATATAAAGTAGGCCCTTGTCTTTCCGTACCAACAATCAATAATAGGTCAGATTTTAATAGTGGGTTATTTAACTATCAAATAAACAACCATTCAACCATGAAAATAAAATAAATTCATTGGTTCAGTACTCAATATCACTTGGCCTCTTCAATTAAATAATTAACGAATAGCTAATTAAACTTCTAAATCATTCAATAATTTTATACATAGTATTTTCTTCTTATTTTAATATATTAATATTGTCAAAACCATTTCATTTTAATACTTAGTAAAAATATCTTATTAACCATATCCCATTTTCCAATTTCAAAACCTTTGCTATAACATTATTCATTATCTATAATTTGGAAACCAATTCAACTTATTAATCGTAAAACAATGTTACGAAATCTCCTTTGTTTCGTTACTTGAAAAACAATAATCGACACTTATCTATTTAGAGTAAACCCATTATAAAACTCATCTCTTTACTTCGAAAATATCGTTATATTTTCACAAAATCTCCTTTTATTTCTTTTACTTTAGAAATATCATTTTATATTCTCAAGCCCTTTTTAATTTCCTTTACTTTGGAAACCTCATTATATATTCTTAAATCTTCGCAAATAACGTTGCATTATTATTTCTCTTTTGGAAATAATAAACTACTTCTAACATCTTTACCATTACCATCTAATGTCATCCTCATATTATTCTGAAGTCGTTTAAGTTGGGGTATTTTATTTACCTCTCAGACCTTGGTCAACAACGCTCTTATCTTAAGATGGATTTGTGTTGTAATTACAAAACCGATATTTATTCTAATATCAAAGCAAATCCCATTTAACTATTTTATTTAAAATATGGTTTTATAAACCCTTCTTATGTTGAATCTCTTTCTCGAATATAATTATTATTGCTTAATTCATTGATTAAGTAAAAACTTCTAACTCCTTTAAATAATTCGTTTTATAACTCAAATTTTTATTAAATAATCCGATTACTAACTCCTTTACCGAATCCAATTACAAAAATCACTTGTATCCATTTTCCTCTCTGAAAATCTCATTTCAATTCCATTTATTTCACTTAATTTCATTATTAAGTAATGGTTATTTTAAATTATCTCTTAAGCTTCACACCTTTTTTATAAACCTCATTTATAATACTCAGATTTAATATAAAACCCCTTTTAAATATATTTCCTTACACCGTTGGAAATCTACTTTATAACTTGATTCTTTTTATTTAATTCAAATATTAAGTAAACATTTAATTTAAGCTATCGCATTAGCTTAAAATCTCCTTTATAACTTCGGTTATAAAACTCGGGCTTAATATAAATCTCGTTCATAAGCTCCTTTCAAAATTCAACTCGATTTCATTACCAAATCTGATTACTTACTTAAATAAGTTACATTCAAAAAGTAATCTCTTAGAATATTATTAATTAAAATAATTTACTTCATCATTAATTGATATAAATATTAAATTCCTTTTTAAATCTTATCAAGTTAAAACAACTATTCGTTAAAGTGTTTCATTAATTTAATTCACAACAAACTAATTTAATAATCAAATCCCAGTTAAAGCGAATGACTTAGTCAACTCGAAACATGTTTGTCTCGTTAACCAATTTCAATTAGTCATTCATTTAAATTAATTAATAATATAATTAATTTAAATAAATCCTATTTAGTTATCTCTTGAAAACAATTAATCCAACTCTTAACCTTGTTAATTTCTACTTACTTGCTTATAAATCTTATTAACATACGAATTTGCTTCATAAATCCATTTAATAATGACTTATAACTTAATTAATAAATAATAAACATTTATTACCTTTTTATATAAACTTTCATTCAAAATAATAGATTTCAAAATCTATGTGCAGTTATAAAATAATTTTTATAACTTCATCTCTGTCGATTCACTTGATGGTAAATCAACATTTATAAAATAATTGATTTTTAGGCCAACTGCTGCTAATTACTCAAACAATACTTCCCATTGGTTAATAATATAATAAACGTTGAATTTGGATTCAACAATCAATAACCAAATCATATTGGTTAAATAGTTCATATGATATAATATGAAAATAACAATAAATTTGAGGAATCCAGTTAGATCCTTCAAACATGTTTTTCCTTACATCCAAATAGGTTACCTCAAATAATACCATTCAATTCAGTATTTAGATATAACTTCAATAATCAACCAATAATAGCAATTCAAGCATCTATTTATTAATTTTATATGTTTATATTATTATAAATGTGACTAACATGGTAAATTACCTCATTTGGTTACAATCGTTAAAAATAACGATTTATTTCAGTTAAATTAAAACAATGATTAATTTAATCAATTGAGTCAATATATATAAATATATTAAGTAATGATCCAATAATAAACACCATGGCACCTAAATATTAAACCCGACTTATATAAAAAATATGTGGGACAAACTGAGTGAGTTATACTCACCTTGATTTCTTTTGTCATCAAAATGATTTGTTTTAATTAAATTAGATTAAATGGGTAATTGATTTAACTAAAAATCCCACTTCCTACCAACTCTGACCAAACCACCTCTATAATGCTATGCTCTTTGAAACGGTTCCAACTTCTATGGTTTTGTTTCATTCTATTAATATATGAGCCAGATACATAAATCATACGATAACCTTTATAATTTAAATTAATTGAACTTAATTAAATCTTAATTATCACTAATAAATTAATAGATTAACTAACTACATCGTTTAAACGAAATGGTCTGAATATTCCCTCTTCCCGTTTGTTTGCTTCAACAATCCCTACTCTTTGTTTTCAAACTGCTTGATTTACTTAAATATCAATAAATTGTTTAATGTCATAGTTAACTAAATTTTCCACGTAAAATGTTGATTAGGCACAATAAAACATCTCCTCACCTGTTGCTGTATATTGTGCCTTCCCTTCAAAACATCCCCATTCTTTTGTTCTGCACGACCCCTTCATTTATTCATGCCTTCGTTCCAAACAATACTGCTCTATTTAACACGATAAAACCATCACACACCGCCTTCATCACCACAGCACCGCCATCAGGTCGCTAGAACACCATCAAAATTCTCCCCTTTGACTGCCTCCATCCTCGTCACCAAGAGCTCGAGCCGGCAGCTACTGGTTACATAGCGATCTCAGGTCAGTTTCACGACTACTAAGGAACTGGAGGTAATGTATTTTTTGGTGGCACAGGAAGTGATTGACATGGTCAGAGGCTACTCGAACAGTGGGGCAATGGCAGTTTGGAGTTGCTAGAAAATGCGAAGAAGGTGGTCTTAGAAGTTTTGGGTGAGGGCTGACATGGGGAGCTGGCCAATGGTGATTGGAAGAATGGAGTTGGGTGAATGACGAGGGTGGAGTGGTGATTAGAGTGGAGGAGCTTTGATTTTTATTTTGAGTGAAGGAAGGTTCAGTTTGCTCTTTGCTCAAAAGAACCAAATGGCCACTGGAAATGAAGACACAACATATAAATAGGTGGAGATATGTAACAACCCGGGTTTTCAGAACCAATTAAAATTTTTTATTTTAGCTATTTTAATGGATTTTGAATATTTAAAATGATTTATTTTAAATAATAACAACTAAAAATTTATTTAAATTGAAGTTAGAACGTATAAATTTATTTTAATTATAGAACGAGCCTGAAATAGGTGGTAGTTTGAAAATTCGATTTCAAATTTCAAATGAATGTACAGGATTCAAAAAAAATCGGATTTCAGTAAAACCAGAAATATTTGAATCTGTTTAATTATGTCTTTCTAACAAATGTGAAAAATCCATATTTCATAATGGGAATAAAAAGTTATTCGTAGTTTAAAATTCAAAGTAGTTGCTATGGAATATATATTAGATATATATATATATATATTATATATATATATAAAGCCCTTTAAAATAGCCATTTTGCAAACGACCTCCATTTTCGACGAAACCACTTTTGTTGGATCCGGAATGTCAAATTATTTCTAGATTCAAAATATCATAATTTTTAGAATTAATATGTGAGCGTGGTAAATATAAACGTGTTTGGTACTTTTAGTTTGAATTTAATCGACTGGAAAATGGCCATTTTTCAAACGGTCTCCAAATTCGACGAAATTAGATTTTTTAGGATGTATCGTCCAAACATAGCTAGATTTATTTTTCGGGAATTTTTGGAATCAGTATGTGGCCCTGGTAAATTAAAATGTATGTTCAAATCCAAAATATATTGATTTATATTTTAATTTTGATAAAAACTGATCAAATAGTTGAATTGGCTTACGAAACATATCCCATTGTGTCCTAAATGGGGGTATTTAGCTAGGGACGATAGTCGTTGGGCTGATTTGGAGTTCGTATCGATACGCGGGTATTTTTGGAAATTAAATTATATATATTGTTTTCCGACCAATCAAAATTTAAAAACAAACCCTAAATTAATTTATCCCAAAATCCCGCAGCTTCACGATCGATGGTGGAAAGGTCTTTAATTCTTCCTCTCCAATTTACGATCAATCCACTCATTAGGATCCGAAGCTTCTTGAGGGAAATTTATAGTGCTTCTTCTCTTCTTCGAATCCATGCCACCTTCAGTATTTATAGTGAATGATTTTGTGCGATTTTTGGACGGGAAGGGGTCGACTTCGCACGCAGTTCAAGCCCAGGGGAGGGGATCAGATGGCGCGCCACTTCAGGTGTGGAGAGCGGCAACGGAAGCGCTCCTCGTGGGCATGACTGATCAACGTCCAGCGCCTCTGTTCTCAAGCAACGATGATCCCTAGTTTCGAGCGGTTTTACTGGGAACTACGGTGAGGAAGGAAAAGGTAACGAAAACATTTTCCTAAGCGTAATTTATTTATTTATTATACTAATTTTTTTAATTAACATTTAAAAATCAATAACTTTTCCATACGAGGTCCAAATCGCGCGAAACTGGATCTGTTGCGATCGTGGGGACGAGACTTCACAACAAGACTAACCGAGCCCAATCTGGAGCTTGTTAGAATTTAGGGCAAGTTCGAATCCAAACCGTCCTTTATAGAATGGCGGAGTGGAAACCAATGTGAGAACTTCTTCTTACTCTAATTATTTTATAGTTAAATATATACTAGGATGCAAACGGGGCTTAGAAGCCCTCGACACTATTTATTGTGTAAACTATGGTTGTTATTTTGGATTGAATGGACTGTTGTGGTTGTTGATTGTATTGTGTTGAATCAATGTTTGAACAATAAAAATATAATTTTTACTGTGTATATGAACTGTATAAAATATACATGTGTTGAAATTAATATTTTATCGTTAAAAATATAATTTTTAACGTATATATGAACGACATAAAATTCTCCTGAAACAAAAATAAATATTCATTTACAAATTGGACAATTTGTTTATGTACACTCATTTAACTGATATTGATTAGGACGATAAATTTTACACATCGTCCGACTGCACAAATTATATTCAGTATTTATTGGTTGAAACCCCACACGGGTATTGGGATGATATTTGGCATACACTAGTCCCAATAATTAGCTGTATGTCAATCGATTGATTGACAAACTGTTGTAAGTGTTAATTATTTATATTTAATGCTTATGCAGTTGTGTAATGCACTCTGGATGATGGTTGACTGTGTATAATTATTGTTGTGTACATGTTTGTATGAAAACCATATAAATAACATTATACGGTAATTGACTGTGTCTGATTCCAATTCAGAAATAACGAATATTTTAAATTAACGAATATTTTAAAATAATATTTTGTAAAGGATTAAAATATGATTTTTATGTCCGATTTGGGGTGGACACGAAAATATTAAAATATATGAAGCCGTGTTGATTAGATTTGCGTTATTTTAACGCAAACGATATTTTATTGATTTTATTCGTTTTAATAATGAACGATTTTATTCGTTTTAATAATGAATATCGAAAAGGAAATGATTTCAAAATCTGATTTTTGAAAATATTATCATTTAAATATTATAATGATAAGGAGTATTCAATTTTGATTTAAAATTGAAATGAAAGCGGGAATCGATTTTAAAACGAATTTATAAAATAATGTAAATGATTTTAATTTTGAATTTATATCTATTATTCATATGTGAATATTTATTTTAAATTGATTTTTGACAATCGAGTATATGAAGATTTTGAATATACGCTTAATTAACGTGTATTCGAAGCCTCAAATATATTGGATAGATATATAATCACACTCTAGTCGCCCGGAGATGATTCTAATGATAGCATGTGCATCATCATAATTTATGTTCAAGTTTCGAAAGTGAGATATCTATATATTTCTAACTGACTGGTGTGGGAACCAAAATATAGTTAGAATATATTGTTGTGATTTGGCATCAAAAATAGATTTTTGAGTATATATAAAAGTTATGCATTTGAAAATTTAATCAATTAATTGATTGTTGGTTGTGATGTATGATTATTGATTCCACTAATAAAACCGATATGACAATGGAAGGTAAATTTAGCCAAATTGAATCAAACATTGAACTTGAAATGACCCGAACTTCCCCGGTCTCCAAAGAGAAGAGAAAGAGCGGATTGCCTGAGAATACGACAAATTAGAACACAAACAGAAAAACATTTCATTGCTTATTACAACAATTTACATCAGAGTACAAGAATATATAGAGTATGAACAAATAACATTCATTTGATAAATATCAGAGATTTACAAATTACAATGCAGCGGAAAATAATACTAAACACAACTGAAAGAGATACACAGTTACAGAGCTTTCTGAATATCATTCCAGCTGTAAACCAGGAGCCTATGAATATAAATCTGCAAAACCAAAACTACTAGTTTTCCGTGTGGAAAATAGGGGCACCCAGAGTTTAGGTTAAAATAATAAACTCCAGGTTAGTCATGTGACTGGCGTGAGAATTAAAACAGTTATTTAAATCTTTACTTTAAAATCAGATATATCAAGGGACCACGCCATATAACACAGAACGGGTTCCTCCCAAGAATACCAGTGCATATAACAAAACAGCACAATGCTTCTTGGAAAAATGAAGCTATTATAAGACTCAGATCCCATCACACATTGCAACGCAAGCCGGAGGATAGAGTTTTCCCTTATAATAGCCAAACATGCTTGGTACGTTTAAAACAAATCATTTGATACTATTATAAGTGCATAGTGTCAAAAACAACTTCAAATATAATTGTATCAATCATAGACGGCATGGGTACCATCTATCATGTCGCCATACTAGTCCTACAATTAAAACCGCAAAATCACGCATTGGAAGTTGGATTTCCATCTGTGAACCAAGGCAAGGGATCATCCTTACTGCTTCGAGACAATCTAGCCCATATCTCAGGACCCAGACACAGGTAGGCCCTTGGATCATCAGGGCCGGTCCACACGGAGTGGATTAAAATGCCTGAACAATACGTCTCCCCACCCTGTGGGGCGTAAATGAGCCAATGACTCAATATCCATCGGCTCCGTAGTAACCGATATATCCGAGGCATCTTGCTATCCATCATTCACATAAGTAAAACGTCTGGGCTTGCAAAACCCTAACACCACTCCTAGCTAGAAGGAAACACATGTCTTCCCTGAGGTCCTCTCCCATTTTTGGTTCACAACCGGGTGTGAGGCTTGCGAATCAACGCTATACACAAAGCTATGCTATATTAAAGCCGTGCTTTGATCATCAACCACAAGACTCTGCTTTTCAACAGAAGTCTTAATCATTTGCATCTCAGCATGCCACACAGGAAATTCACGCCATGCGACTGATGTCTATTGATATATAACCTATGAGCTCGTACGTCTCAGAGAAGGGTGTTAAGCAAGAGAATAAATTCTCCACCACCAAACAGATATATATTTAATAGAGATCAATTAAAACATAATAGAATCCAATGTCAGACACACATCCATTTACAAGTTCGTTCTGGGACTGAACGAAACCGGAGGCACCTTATTCCTCGTCCCATATGTCCAATACAAGAGAGAGGTCCTCACATATCTGGTCGATCTCCAAATACGTCTGGACGATCACCACTTATTACATCGTCTTGGGTGTACAAACCAATTAAGACATCAGTAATCATCCAAACGATGTGAAGACCTCCGGTCTTCAACCACCGTCTTCATCATCGACATACCGTCGAATCAGTTATTCAAAATGGGATAAACCCGGTCTTTCTGAACAACTCGTGTATCTTATAAACAAGTGCTATAAAATCACAACATACGCCTCATTCCAATCCAGAATATTCTTTTATTTAAATATTCATATCATTTGGGAAAGGTTCCCACTAATTTTATCAAAGATAAATTCTTTAGATTTATCCTTTAATCATTCATTGGATATCAATTCATACCAAATTAAGGTTTATCCAAACTAGTCGGGATTAGCGAACCTTACCAAAGTAATCATTTGTTGTATTTCCAAATCCCAACCTATTCATCCCATGAAGCAAAACTGGTAATACTTCATATCTAACCCCACGGTGTTATCGGTAAAATTAATTACCATTTCACGTTCAAATCTAATTAAAGATTTAGCTATCGCTTGGAGCAAAACTGGTGATACTCCATTCTCGATCATTTCTTGAATTTGATAATTTTAGTTATTAGATTCACCTTTCAATCTAATTATAGATTCATTAAAACTCTAATTCAGTTTTAATCTCCAAAAATCATTACTTAATGATTATTTAAAGTTAAGAAATTAATCTTATCTTTAACTGAGTTGAAGAACTAATGTCATTTAAAACACAGCTCACGATAAACCCAAAATCACATTCCATTAACAACGGAATCTTCACGGAAAACAGATCAATCTATGTAATCGATATAAACTTCCATATCCAACCAATAATATAAATGGAATAACGGCAAAGCCTTTTAAATTCCATATATATAGTAATAGTCTTCCTCCATAGAAGTTCACTTCGATTATTACTAAATCGAATTCCATTCCATTCCAATTTATTTTATTAAATTGGAAACTTTTTTTGGAAAATTTCCCTTAAATCTTAATTAAAAGATTTATAAATTCCAAATCACATTTCACTGTAAATCGGGTTAAAGAACGAGTGTCGTTAAAAACACAGTTCACAATAAACCCAATTCACGTCCCATTTTATTCCAATTAAATGTTAATAACTGGAACCTCTAATAATCTTAATTAAAAGATTTATTCTTTTCACACGGGGTTTAAGAATAGTGTTATTTATGACACCATTCATGACAAACCCTAAAATCCAATTCTTTTATTCAATTCCAATTAAATATTAATTACTTGGAAACTTTCACTAAATCTTAATAAAAAGATTTACTCCTTTCTCAACTGGGTTTAAGAACAGTGTTAATGAAGACACCATTCACGACAAACCCAAAATCCAATTTGATATTAAATACAAGGCTCATAATAGAAATTGTATCGGCTTATATTCAATATCACATTCTGAAACCAACAAATATCGTATTGGAAATAACGATATATAATATTTCTTCCAAATTTCCATAATAATATCTGTATCATCACGAAATCCAATATCGAAGTATTACGAAGATGATTTCGATTCAAATCCACCAATTCATATATTGGAAATTCTGGTTATTTTTAAAACCATTCTCAATCCAATTTATTTATTTAAAAATAATTGGATTTTAATTCTAGTTAATAACTAGTTCATTTCGATAAAAATATATTTTTATCTTTTCGAATATGGAATTTTTCATCCCAATTCTTTCCAAATCATTTCTTATGATTTTACACTAATTATTAATATTTTTAATAATTTTATTAAGGCCCTTTTAGTCAATTTCCATAAACGGTCATCGAACTGCACTTACAACGACCTTTTCCAAATTTGATTTGGACATAATTCGAAATCCAACCATTAGATTTCAAATATCTTGTATTCGTTGGAAAGCTCTTTTCGATACGAATCCAACAGTTCCGGTTTTAGGAGAATCCGACGGTCAGATCTCCCGTAGTATCAATGCGAAGCCAATGGTCGAAATTCGCGAACAGCCGTGGCGCGGCGCGTTCTATTTAGGCCATTTAATATATATAATATATATATTACATCGATTTCCATTCAAAACGTATTTTATAAATAAGCTTTAAAATGATTCTAACTTCATTTTCAATTTTAAATCAAAACTAAATTTTCCTTATCATTATAATATATAAATGATAATATTTTCAAAATATCAGATTTTGAAATCATTTCCTTTTCGTTATTCATTATAAAAATGAATAAAATCGATATAAATACCGTTTACGTCAAAATGGTGTTAATCTAATCAACACGGCTTCATATATTTCAATATTTCGTGTCCATCCCAAATCGGACATCAAAATCACATTTTGATCCATTACTGAATATTATTTTAAAATATTAGTTATTTTAAAATATTCATTATTCGTCATTTTAAAATATTCGTTAATTTAAGATATTCGTTCTTTCCGAATTGGAATCAGACACAGTCAATTACCATATATTTTTATTTATACGGATTTTATACACACATGTACACAACAATAATCAAACACAGTTAACCATCATCCAGAGTGCATTACACAACTGCATAAGCGTTAAATATAAATAATCAACGCTTACAACATTCTGCCAACCAATCGATTGACATATAACTAAACAATTGGGATTAGTGTACGTCTAATATCATCCCAATACCTGTGTGGGGTTTCAATCAACACACACAGATTTTATTTGTGTAGTTGGGCGATGTGTAAAATATGTCGTCCCAATCAATATCAGTCAAATGTGTGTACAAAAACAAATCGTCCGATTTGTAAATGAATATTTATTTTATTCATATACTCGTTAAAAATTATATTTTTAATGATAAAATATTTATTTCAACACATGAATATTTTATACATTTCATTTATACAATAAAAATGATATTTTTATTGTTCTAACATTTTTACAAAATTTCGGCAGCATAACGGCGAGATACTAGAACCAAAATAAGGTGTAGCCTTATCCCTCGTCTAATAATGGCTCGTGCCATGCACATACCAATTCTAATCAATTCATTTCACTTTCCAAACTAAATTCAAACAAATAAATCAATCAAACAACCAAACAAATATGGTTTCAAACAAAGGTTCGGGTGCTACTAAGCACCTTCTGCATCCTAGTATATATATTTAACTAGAAAATAAATTAGGGTGAGAAGTTCTCACCATTGGGATCCACTCCATCATTCTTTAATTGGCGGATTTTGTCGTCGAACTCCATTTTGTTGCTTTCTCGCACTTGAATTCGCCTCTTTGGCTCTAGAATTTGCGTACGACCTCCAATCTTCACCAAACCTTGTCACTAGCCTAAACGCGTCATTTCGAACAATTTCGGCCTAGTGGACTTTCTTCCAAAACTACACCAATTCGCCGAAAATTGCGAAAAACAGCAGCAGGTCCGTTGACTTCGGATGCTATTTTCGGACAGCTCCGCAATCCAAAATAGGACTTCCATATACCTAATCGAAGAGAAAATCGTGTCTTTGATTTTGGTATTGTGGAGTTTTGGCTAGAAGCGCACCATTTGAGAGTTATTGGTGAAATAGTGACAGTTTTTTTTTGCAAAACTGGATTTTTGTTAAAAATAGGTTTTTGGCGACGAGGGGCCCATGGCCCGAGCTGGGTGGCCTGTGGGCGACAGCGGACCTGGTTGGACATGGGGAGGTGGATGAGGGGTGGCGGTAGTGGTGATGGCCGTGGTGGCTAGGGTGGTGGTGATTTGGGGGTAGGGTTTGTAGATCTAAAGAGGGAAAGAGGAGGAGAGAAGGAAGAGGAGGAAGGGGGTGCGGCGGCGGTGCTAGGGGAGAGATTTGGGTTGTGGCGCTGTTGAAGGGGAGAAGCTATCGTGCGTTTTTTTCTTTCTTCAATTTTGAACGATGGGGGAGAGATAAAGGAGGGTTGACCAAGTATATAAATATAAATATATATATATATATAATTTAATTTAAATCCAAAAAGTTACTTTTTCATTTGAACTCAAATCGAACCCAATGACTATTGCCCCTAGCTAAATAACCCCATTCCAGATACAATGGGATATGTCCCGTAAGCCAATTCGACTGTTTCGATCAGTTTTCCTTTAAATTAAAATATGAATTAATATAACGTTCAAAATTGATTTCAACATACATTTTAATTTACTGGGGTCGCATACTAACTCCGAAAATTCCAGAAAAATAAATCTGGCTATGTTTTGATGATACGGTCCTAACAAAACTAATTTTGTCGAATTTGGAGACCGTCTGAAAAATGGTCATTTTCCAGTCGATTAAATTCAAACTGAAATTACCAAACACGTTTTAATTCACCACGCTCACATATTGATTTCAAAAATTATGAAAATTGGAATCTAGCAATAATTTGACATTCCGGATTCAAAAAAAGTGGTTTCATCGAAGACGGAGGTCATTTGCAAAATCGCTATTTTTAAGGGCTATATATTATATAAATTCCATAGCGACTATTCTGAAACTTCAACTGGGCATAACTTTTTATTCCCGCTATGAAATTTAGATTTTTCACATTCGTTGGAAAGATATTTTCAAATAGATTCAAAAATTTCTGGTTTTACTAAAATCCGGTTTATTTTGAATCCTGTACATTCATTTGAAATTTGAAATCGAATTTTCAAACAACCGCGCCGTTTCTAGTTCCTCTTATAATTAATTATTTATATTCTAACTTCGATTTAAATAAATTTATACGTTCTAATTCTATTCAAAATAAATTTTTAGTCATTATTATTTAAAATAAATCATTTTAAATATTCAAAATTCATTAAAATTGCCAAAATAAAAATTTTAAATTGGTTTCGATTTTCTGGGTTGTTACAATCTCCCCCACTTAAATTTTTTTGTCCTCGAAAAGGAACGGAGCTGAAAGTTGTTTAACTACCCAACTCAACTTTCGGTTTGGCTTTCATTCTTCAACTTTTCAGTTTATAAGAATTTTCCAATTCTTCAAAAATTTGGCTAGCACCCTAAATTTTTGAAAAATTTCGCCATAACCTCCTTTGTACGGGAGCCATTTAAAACCTAAACTAGCCACGCAGGGCCCTCACCATCCAAAAAGAAAAAGAGAAATCCAAGCGGCTAGCCAATCGGCTCATAAAATCATCCAAACCCAAGAAATATAGTAAACATGTACTTATTTGTCGGGCATACAATTTTATTCCACTTCTCTAGCCTCCTTGCTATGACCTGTTCACAATATATATGTACATGCATGCAATTACAATCAATTTTCAAGTCAGTTCAACATTTGATTCAATTTGGCTTAATGGTTCAAAATTTTAATTAATCAAACAACACAGTCAACAATCAATTAGTTGATTATCGTTTCCAACACATAACTTTTATATATGTACAAAAATCCATTTTTGATGCCAAATCACAACGATAGACCCTATCTAGTTTTGGATCTCACACCAGTCAATTGGAAATATATAGACATCCCACTTTCGAAACTCAAACATGAATTCTGATGATGACGCGTCAATCATCAGAATTATGCCCGGGCGTCTAGAGTGCGATTCTTTATCTTTCCAGTATATTTGAGGCTTCGTATACACGTTTGCAAGGCGTATGTGCAAAATCTTCATATACAAGATTGTCCAAATTCAATATAAAATAAATAATCAAATACATATAACAAGATTTAAATTTTCAAAACAAAATTTGTTTTCATTTTTATTTTAAAAATAACACTCTTCGGACTTATTCTAGGATGCTACTGATCCCATCTCTAACGAGTCATTCTTATTGGATATTACTAGTCCAATCTCTGATGAATTCTTTCGTTCGGTTCTAAAATGTGTTGTTCTCGAGCTCTGTAAACCAAAGCTCTGATACCAACTGAAACGACCCGAACTTCCTTGGTCTCCGAAGAGAAGAGAAAGAACGGATTGTCTGAGAACACGACAAATCAGAACACAAATAGAAGAACATTTCATTACTTATTACAACAATTTACATCAGAGTACAAGAATATACAGAGTATGAACAAATAATATACATTTGATAAATATAAGAGATTTACAAATTAAAATGTAGCGGAAAATAATACTAAACACAACTGAAAGAGATACACGAATACAGATCTTTTCGAATATCATTCCAGCTGTAAACTAGGATCCTGTGAATATAAATCTGCAAAACCAAAATTACTAGCTTCCCATGTGGAAAATAGGGGCACCCAGAGTTTAGGTTAAAACAATAAACTCCAGGTTAGTCATGTGACTGGCGTGAGAACTAAAACATTTATTTAAATCTTTACTTTAAAATCAGATATATCAAGGGACCATGCCGTATAACATGGAACGGGTTTCCTCCTAAGAATACCAGTGCATATAACAAAACAATGCAATGATTTTTAGAAAAATGAAGCTATTATAAGACTCAGGTCCCATCACATAATGCAACGCAAGCCCGAGGATAGAGTTTTCCCTTATAATAGCCAAACATGCTTGGTACGTTTAGAACAAATCATTTGATACTATTATAAGTGCATAGTGTCAAAAACAGCTTCAAATATAAATGTATCAATCATAGACGGCATGAATACCAATTATCATGTCTCCATACTAGTTCTACGATTAAAACCGCAAAATCATGTATTGGAAGTTGGATTTCCATCTATGAACCAAGGCAAGGGATCGTCCTTACGCTTCAAGACAATCTAACCCATGTCTCAGGACCTAGACACAAGTGGGCCCTTGGATCGTCAGGGCCGGTCCACATGGAGTAGATTAAAATGCCTGAACAATAAGTCTCCCCGCCCTATGGGGCGTAAATAAGCCAGATGACTCAATTCCCATTGACTCCGTAGTAACCGATATATCTGAGGAGCCTTGCTATCCATCATCCACATAAGTAAAACGTCTGGGCTTGCAAAACCCTGACACCACTTCTAACTAGAAGGAAACACATGTCCTCCCTGAGGTCCTCTCCCGTTTTGGTTCACACTGGGGTGTGAGGCTCGCGAATCAACGCTATACAGAAAGCTATATTAAAGCCGTGCTTTGATCATCAACCATAAGACTCTGCTTTTCAGCAGAAGCCTTGATCATTTGCATCTCAGCATGCCACACAGAAAATTCACGCCATGCGACTGATTTCTATCGATATATAACCTATGAGATCGTATGTCTCAGCGAAGGGTGTTAAGCAAGAGAATAAATTCTCCGCCACCAAACAGATATATATATTTAAAAGAGATCAATCAACAGACAATAAAATCCAATTCAGACACACATCCATTTACAAGTTCGTTCTGGGTCTGAACGAAACCGGAGGCACCTTATTCCTCGTCCCATATGTCCAATGCAGGAGAGAGGTCCTCGCTTATCCGGTCGATCTCTAAGTACGTCTGGACGATCACAACTTATTACCTCATCTTGGGTGTACAGCCCAATCAAGACATCAGTAATCATCCAAACGATGTGTAGACCTCCGGTCTTCAACCACCGTCTTCATCGTCGACATACCATCGAATCAGTTATTCAGAATGGGATAAACCCGGTCTTTATGAATAACTCGTGTATCTTATAAACAAGTGCTATAAAATCACAACATACGTCTCATTCCAATCCAGAATATTCTTTTATTCAAATATTCATATCATTTGGGAAAGGTTCCCATTAATTTTATCAAAGATAAATTCTTTAAATTTATCCTTTAATCTTCCATTGGATATCAATTCAAACCAAATTAAGGTTTATCCAAACTAGTCGGGATTAGCAAACCTTACCGAAGCAATCATTATTATATTTCCCAATCCCAACCTGTTTATCCCATGAAGCAAAACTGGTAAAACTTCATATCTAACCCCACGGTGTTATCGGTAAAATTAATTACCATTTCACGTTCAAATCTAATTAAAGATTTAACTATCGCTTGGAGCAAAACCGTTGATACTCCATTCTCGATCATTTCTTGAATTTGATAATTTTAGTTATTAGATTCACCTTTCAATCTAATTAAAGGTTCATTAAAACTCTAATTCAGTTTTAATCTCCAAAACCATTACTTAATGATTATTCAAAGTTAAGAAATTAATCTTATCTTTAACTGGGTTAAAGAACTAATGTCATTTAAAACACAGCTCACGATAAACCCAAAATCACATTCCATTAACAATGGAATCTTCACGGAAAACAGATCAATATATATAATCGATATAAACTTCCATATCCAACCGATAATATAAATGGAATAACGGCAAAGCCTTTTAAATTCCGTATATAGTAACAGTCTTCCTCCACAGAAGTTCACTTCGATTATTACCAAATCGAATTCCATTCCAATTTATTTTATTAAATTGGAAACTTTTCTTTGGAAAAATTTCCTTTAAATCTTAATTAAAAGATTTATAAATTCCAAATCACATTTTATTGTAAATCGGGTTAAAGAACGAGTGTCGTTAAAAACACAGTTCACAATTAACCCAATTCACGACCCATTTTATTCCAATTAAATGTTAATTAACTGGAAACTCTAATAATATTAATTAAAAGATTTATTCTTTTCACATGGGGTTTAGGAAAAGTGTTATTTAAGACACCATTCATGACAAACCCTAAAATCCAATTCTTTTATTCAATTCCAATTAAATATTAATTAATTGGAAACTTTCACTAAATCTTAATAAAAAGATTTATTCTTTTCTCAACTGGGTTTAAGAACAGTGCTAATGAAGACACCATTCATGACAAATCCAAAATCCAATTTGATATTAAATACAAGGCTCATAATAGAAATTATATCGGCTTATATTCAATATCACATTCTGAAACCAACAAATATCATATTGGATATAACGATATATAATATATCTTCCAAAATTCCATAACAATATCCGTATCATCCAATATCGAAATATTCCGAAGATAATTTCGATTCAAATCCATTCCAATTCAAATATTGGAAATTATGGTTATTTTTAAAACCATTCTCAATCCAATTTATTTATTTAAAAATAATTGGATTTTAATTCTAGTTAACAACTAGTTCATTTCAATAAAAATATATTTTTATCTTTTCATATGGAATTTTTCATTCCAATTCTTTCCAAATCATTTCTTATGATTTTACACTAGTTATTAATATTTTTAACAATTTTATTAAGGTCCTTTTAGTCGATTTCCATAAACAGTCATCGAACTGCACTTACAACGACCTTTTCCAAATTTGATTTGGACATAATTCCCAATCAACCGTTAGATTTCAAATTTCTTGTATTCATTGGAAAGCTCTTTTCAATACGAACCTAACAGTTCCGGTTTTAGGAGAATCCGACGGTCGGATCTCCCGTAATATCAATCCAAAGCCAATGGTCGAAATTCGCGAACGGCCGCGGCGCGGCGCGTTCTATTCAGGCCATTTAATATATATAATATATATATTATATATATTTCATCGGTTTCCATTCAAAACGTATTTTATAAATTCGTTTTAAAACAATTCTAACTTCATTTTCAATTTTAAATCAAAATTGAATTTCCCTTATCATTATAATATATAAATGAAAATATTTTCAAAATATCATATTTTGAAATCATTTCCTTTTTGATATTCATTATAAAAATGAATAAAATCGATATAAATACTGTTCACGTCAAAATGCCGTTAATCTAATCAACACGGCTTCATCTATTTCAATATTTTCGTGTCCACCCCAAATCGGACATCAAAATCATGTTTTGATCCATTACTGAATATTTTTTTAAAATATTAGTTATTTTAATATCTTCATTATTCGCCATTTTAAAATATTAGTTAATTTAAAATATTCGTTCTTTCCGAATTTGAATTAGACACAGTCAATTACCATATAATTTTATTTAGATGGATATTATACACACATGTACACAACAATAATCAAACATAGTCAACCATCATCCAGAGTGCATTACATAACTGCATAAGCGTTAAATATAAATAATCTACACTTACAACAGTCTGTCAACCAATTGACTGACATACAACTAAACAATTGGGATTAGTGTACATCAAATATTATCCCAAAACCCATATGGGGTTTCAATCAACACACGTAGATTTTATTTGTGCAGTTGAGCGATGTGTAAAATATATCATTCCAATCAATATTAGTCAAATGTGCGTACATAAACAAATCATCTGATTTGTAAATATTGTAAATGAATATTTATTTTATTCATATACTCATTAAAAATAATATTTTTAACGATAAAATATTTATTTCAACACATGAATATTTTATACAGTTCATTTATATAATAAAAATGATATTTTTATTGTTCTAACATTTTTAGAAAATTTTGGCAGCATAACGACGCGATACTAGAACCGGAATAAGGTCTAGTCTTATCCCTCGCCTAATAATGGCTCGCGCCATACACATACCAATTCTAATCAATTCATCTCACTTCCCAAACCAAATTCAAACAAATAAACCAATCAACCAAACAACCAAACAAACATGGTTTCAAACAAAAGTGTCGGGTGCTACTCAGCACCATCTGCATCCTAGTATATATTTCAAACTAGAAATAAATTAAAGGTGAGGAGTTCTTACCAATAGCTAAACCTAACGCCGTGACTCTTCATACGCAGGAAATCTTTGCCGTGCTCGCCTTTTATCACTTTCGTTGTCCGTAGCCACTACATATATAAAAATCACATTTTTATATTGTTGTCATGTATATAAGGATCACATTTTTATTCTTCTACCATATAGATAAAAATTCTATTTTTATACCGCCACTATATAGATAAAAATCACATTTTTATTATCTATACTATATAAAAATCATATTTTTATTATCTATACTATATAAAAATCATATTTTTATTAATCTTATGCTAACTTCACCATAAAAATTCAATCTTTATCAAATTGAAAATTCCTAGATCTAATTAAGTAAGATCCTAACCTTCCTACACAAAAAATCTGATCTTTTCTACCTAGAAAAATCTGATCTTTTCTTCACTAATCTTATAAAAACTGATTTATTTATTTAAAAAAAACTAATTACATCCTATAAATAAAAGTAAATAAATAAAAATTTAAAACTTATAGGAGGAGGGGAGGGAAGAAAGAGGTGTGGTTTGAACTGAAGAAGAGGAGGAAGGAAGAGGGGCGCCGGAGGTGGGGAGGGCGGGTGGGGGTAGGCCGGAGGCGGTGGCGTGGGACCAGGTGGGGGCTGCGTCGCTGGAATGGGATCCGGTGCTTTGGTGGTTCAAATCGAGAGAGGGGAGAGAAGGAGGGGCGGAGGGGAGGTCTGGGGCTGATGGCGATGCAGCTGTGGAGGTGGGCGACGAGCGATGGTGCTTAGGGGGGACGCGGTGGCTGGCGGCTCGCGTTTTTCTTTTTGTTTCTTTTTATTTGAAGCTGACGGGATTTGGGGGAGGAAGGGGAAGATAGGGGCTTATATAAAAAATTATATTATATTTAATTATCCCGAAAGTTGACTTTTAATTCCGACCTCCAAACGAGACCCAACGACTGTCGCCCCTAGCTAATTACCCCCATTCCGAACACAATGAGATATGTATCGTAAGCCAATTCGCTTGTTGCGATCAGTTTCTGTTCAAATTAAAATATAAATCAATGTATATTGAATTTGAACGCTTATTTCAATTTACCGAGGTCACATACAGACTCTAAAAATTCCAGAAAAAATATTTCTAGCTTTGTATTGATGATACGGTCCTAACAAAACTAATTTCGTCGAATTTGGTGACCGTTTGAAAAATGGCCATTTTCTGGTCGATCGAAATTGACAAAACACGTTTTACTTTTCCATGCTCACATATTGATTCAGAAAATTACGAATTTTGGAATCTAGCAATAACTTGACATCACGGATCCAACAAAAGTTGTTTTGTCGAAAACGAAGGTCGTTTGCAAAATTTCCATTTTTAAGGGCCAGAATTCCATAGCGACTATTCTGAATTTTCAACTGGGCATAACTTTTGATTCCCGCTATGAAATTTCAATTTTTCGGATTCGTTGGAAAGATATTCTCAAATAGATTCTAATATTTTTGGTTTCGCTAAAATCCGGTTTATTTTGAATTCTATACATTCATTTGAACTTTGAAATCGAATTTTCAAACTACCGCGCCATTTTCAATTCCTTTTATAATTATAAATAAATATTTATATTCTAACGACGATTCAAATAAAACTATACGTTCTAATTCTATTCAAAATAAACTTCTCGTCGTTATTATTTAAAATAATTCATTTTAAATATTCAAAATTCATTAAAATTGCCAAAATAAAATTTTTAAATTGGCTCAGATTTCCGGGTTATTACAGTGTAATGGGACCTGAGTCTTATAATAGCTTCATTTTTCAAAAAAGCATTGTGTTGTTTATAACTATTTATGCACTGGTATTCTTGGGAGAAAATCCGTTCCGTGTTATACGGCGTGGTCCCTTGATTTACTTTATTTTTATAGTAAAGTTTTAAATAATTGTTTTAGTTCTCACACCAGTCCCTTGACTGACCTAGAGTTTATCATTTTTACCTAAACTCTGGGTGCTCCTATTTTCCACACGGGCAGCTAGTAATTTTGGTTTTGCAGATATTATATTCACAGGATCCTGGATTTACAGCTGGAACTATACTCGGAAAGCTCTGTATCGGTGTATTTCTTTCAGCTGTGTTATGTATTATTTTTCCGTTGCATTGTAATTCTAAATCTCTGATATTTTCCAATGTGTAATATTTATCCATACTCTGTTATATTCTTGTAATCTAATGTAAACTACTGTAATAAGCAATGAAATGTTCTTCTATTTGTGTTCTGATTTGTCGTATTCTCAACTCAATCCGGGCTCTCCCTTACGGGCGAGTTTGGGTCGTTAAAAGATAAGCAGCAGATAAGAACAATGTCATTTTTCATACGGGTAAAACATATTTCATAGCCTGTCGAAGAAATAAGTAGGTTTGCATTGTGTTTTGAACATCTTATTCTTAGGCCGTGCATGTATATCTTAGGATAGGTATGTGCTGGTATTAGTTTGATTAGCAAAGGCTTTATACAAACTTGGATAGGGTAGGCTAGATAATAGGTTAGGTTGTGCAATTTGAAGGAATAAGGTAGTGTATTTATTTTGATGAGATTAAGTATACGGTAGGCAAGAAAAAGAGTAGCTTGTGCATTTCATTCATTTGGATTGGGACTAAAGGAAACGATACAATATAGGGTGCCTGTTTTTCAAAACTTAGGCCGCTGGAAATAGGTATGCTAATATAAATGAAGACATGTACTTCATTTCTTTTCTTTTTTGAAAATGGGTAAACGACCTCGTTAAAAACCTGAACTAGAACTCGGCGTGAGAACTAGACAGGGAAAAAGAGTGCGATGTTTTATTGATAACGAATCAATAAAAAGGTACAAAAATGTACTGCCAGCCTTCATCACAATAATACACGGCTGCTAACCCCATGGAAGAAAACACTAGAAACCCATACAAACATAAAAACGAAACCGGCACGTGTCTCGCTTTACACAGACCCACACGCATTCTATAAAGCCAATAGAAAACTAGGTCTTTCCTAAATTAAAACTGCTCCTTCATCCCCAAATTGCGATGAAGCTAAAAAACCTCCTCCGTGATGCTCTCCCTCATCTCGTATCCAGAAGGTTCACACCCCACTGATCCGCAATCACCAAATCAAAACTTCTTCGAGATCACCTCCACTTCGATTTTTGCAGCAGGTAATTAATTTCCGTCTCCATATAATTCCAGCGTCTAAACTTATCCCATCTTTGATTGTTGTGTAATTTGAGGTTTCTTTCCTTCCATGATAGATAATAGTACTTACCAAACAGCAGAAGGCTACATCTTGACTGAAGGAAGCTGCGTTGAACGTTGATTTTATCATCTCCAGTTCTTCCTCGAGACTTAAAGGCATATTATTGGACGAAGGAAGTCCAAGCTTGAGTCTACACCATATATAAAGGTATGTTGTATAGTTACAATGGAAAAATAAATGATTTCTTGTCTCATTAACTTCATTGCACTAAACACAAACTGGGTCAATGTTATAACCCTATGCCGTCATTTTGTCTTTCGTGCTCAAATGGTTTTGGATAGCTTTGTAGGCACGCAAAGGCATCTTAGGACTGTTAATATCATGCCACACTATCTTACAACATACAGATTCATTGTCATGAGTTCTTGAGTTATCCCAAGCTGAAAAAAAGTGAAACCATCCTTAATGTTACTCCAGCTCCAGAAGTCTGAGCCCTCTCTTGTTTGTATATTAATATTCGTGAAGAAATCTGCCTTGCCGCTGGTAGACAACTACGGTTAAATTCCCCATTTTGTATGATGTTACTCATAGTTAGATCTTCTTCTCCAAATATACTTAGTTGGTCCCATCCCAAAATATTAACCATTATCTTGCTATTTATCCACAGATCAAACCATAACTTCGTGTCGCCACCGTTGACACTACATCGATTAATGCATTGCAAACCTTTCGGTCTGTGTTTAAGAATAGATTTCCAGGTTCCTGAGCTATTGGTATCAATGTCCATTACCCAAAATAGTTTTCCGGAACAATATCTATTCATCATCCATTCTTTCCATAAACTACTTCCATTTATTAAATGCCATAAAAGTTTTAAAATAGCTGCAATCTTTATATCTTTGAAATTACGCAATCCAACACCACCTTATGGCTTTGGTTTACATAACGTATCCCATGCTATCTTGTGAGCTTTCCCTACCCAAATAAAATTGGCACAAAGTTTGTTAATTTTCCAATCGTCGCCTCAGGTAATTGATAGATCAGCAACCAATACATGATCATTGATGTGATAACCGATTTAATCAGTTCAATTTTCTCGGCCATTGATAATAGTCTACAGTCCTAGCTGTCCATCTTTCCTCTAATTTTGTCAAATAAATCACCACAATCAGAGAAATGCAGATAATTATTAGATAGCGGAACGCCTAAATATTTTACCAGCAGTTTGCCTTCATTCATATTGAGTTCCTGTTGCACCTGCATCTTGTTAGTCACCCCTTTACTGAAAAAACTTTTGATTTCAAATTATTTATTTCCAAACCAGCCGTCTCTTTTAATTGGTTTAAAATAGAATTGATCGACTTTATTCTGAGGATCTTGGCTATAGAAAAAATCATTAGATCATCCGCATAAATCAAGTGAGTAATAATCGGATCCTGCTTGTATATAGGTTGAATTAACTTAGCGTCCACTGCCTTAAACATGAGAATAGAGAAATATTCCATGTCCACGCAAAATAAGTAACGAGAAAGAGGATCCCCTTGTCTAAGACCCCGATTACTATGAATGAACCCTTTGGGACTGCCTTGGACCAAGATTGAGAAAGTAGGAGTTGAGATGCAGGTTTTAATAATGCGTATAATCTTCAAAGGGAAACCCATGCTTCTTAGCATATGGCAAATGAACTTTCTGTTGACCATATCATATGCTTTTTGGAGATCTACTTTGATGCATATTTTGCCACTACCCATAATATTAGAATCCCTTATTTGATCATGTGCTAACAGGATATTCTCTGCTATGAATCTTCCCAGAATAAAGGCTGACTGTTTGGGAGATATTAAATGCTTGAGGTAAGGCTTTATTCTATTGCAAATAACTTTGGAGATGATTTTATATAAGATATTACAACATGCTATAGGTATGTAGTCTGATATCACACCGGAATTGTTAACTTTGGGTATAAGGGTTAAGAAAGTATGATTTATGCCTTTGGCAAGCTTACCAGTACAAAAGACCTCATTTATCATCTCATACATGCTCGTTTTAAGCTCCTCCCATTGATTTTTAAAAAAATTGGTAGAGAAACCATCCGGCCCTGGACTTTTATCATCTAGAATGGAAAAAGTGGCATTGCGAATTTCATCTATGTTGATCTCTTCAATCAATTTCCTTCTACCTCTGTCATTTATAATGTACATACAGTTAATAGTAGGGAAAGACTCAGACATATCATTATTTGAATTAAAAATTCCTGAATAAGACTGTATAGCCTCCCTTTATATAATTTGAGTATCACGAACAAGGTCCCCATTCGCCATAAAAACATTACTCTAATTGTTAATGTGCCGTCTGAAAGACATTTTTGCACGAAATTTTTTTGAGCACGAATCTCCTTCAGTAAGATAATTAATCTTTGCTTTTTGCTTTGCATTAGACGCCTTGATATTACACTAATTTTTCCATTTATCAAAAGCCACTTTTAGTTTATCATAAATGCTAGAGTTAGTGGGATCCGCATCTATCTCCTCAAGAGTTTTCTTACAGTTTTCCTCCAAGAACTTAAGATTGTCAGAATCTTTAATGCTGTTATAATTCCAAACTTTCAAATAGTATTTGCATATCTTCAAAATATCTGGAATTTACATATTTTTGATCCTTGAAGAGGAGAAATCATCATTGTGTAAGCAGGCTGGTTAATAACATCTCGATACCCCCCAGCGTTAGATATGCAATCAACAAGTCCTGCAATATGACGAAACGGTACAGTAGATCCCCCATTTTTAGTTTTCGATGAGAGAATATTATTGAAATCCCTTAGAACCATCCACGGAACGGTACTTCATTTCTTAGTGCTTAAGATTTATAATATTTTGTTTTTATACAGTTATTTAATTCTACCATTAATTATAGTTGACGGTTTAATATTCGTACCGCCATACATGAACTCCAAACACAATGAAAATGGACGTACTGCTATACGTTGATATTCCGAATCCAATAAATTTGTTCTGTCGAAATCAGACTTCGTTTGCAAAAATGGCGTTATTTTGATTTTAATTTATTAATCGGTTCATATTTTAATTTCGCGTGCTCACAAAACAACTCCGATTGGCTGCAAATTTTTAATCTTACAATAATTAGCTATAATATAGAAATATAATTTGTTCCGTCGAAAAGGGAGGTCGTTTGAATAATAACTATTCTTAAGGCTTATTTAATATCGATAAAATATAAATTAATTTCCAAAACAATCCAATGAAATAATAATAAGTTATTGATATCGTATATATCCAAATGGAATATAGCTTCAAAATCAACCAATACGGATTTATAACTCAACATTTAAAAATTTGGGTAAACGATACCCAAATTATATAAAAATCCCTTTTTAGTTTATTAAATAAACGTTATTGTTTATAAGCGATTCCATAATGGCTATTTGGAAATTTGATTTGTACACAACTAAAAATCTATAATATGAAACCTTGAATTTTCTCTTTTATTAGAAAGTTATAATCATATAGATTCAAATGATACTTATTTCAAAGAATTCCGACTTATAATGGATTCTATATATTCAATTGAAGTTCAAAACCCAATATTACGAACTACCGCGCCATGCGAGTTCGTTTTATTATATATATATATTCAAACTTTGTTTTATTAATAATCCCAATATATAATTTCATTAATATTTCCAATTCAACATTTTAAACAGATTTAAATATTGAAATTTAAATGACTCAAAAATCAGCGTGGTTACATTCTCCCCCCTTAAAAGAATTTCGTCCCTGAAATTACTAAGTAAGAAGAATGCTCCAAAAAAATTATTTATAAAATAATTCTTTTAAAATTGTTTTTTTTGAGCAAACGGTTGTGTAGCATGGTGCTACACAGCAGGTTCATTTATATTAATAATATAGATAATACCCAGTTGACATGCTCAACTGGTGGCCAAAATGCATCTGTTTACAAACTACCATACCATGACTTGCGCACTGATTTATACAAACAAAATATTCATGTAGATAGACAACAAAATATATAGCATAATATAATTACATAAACAACAACTTGAAGCAAACTATGATGAGAAGGAAGCAGCTTCAGACAAGATCACGACTTGAGCTAACTGAGTTGCTACCCACTGATTCTGCTGGATGAGGCAGAGCAAGATTGAATGGAGCTGCAGTTGATCCTGTCCAAAGACGATAAATATGGTCAATTTGCCTGTAAACACTCAAAACTCGACCCATTATTTTGTTGAATACAAACTCATTTCGTGCTTTCCAAATACACCAACAGTAAATTACGATGAAAACATCCAGGCTTTTATCAGTGGATTCAATTTTCCAATAGTCATAAATTGAAGATATCACTGGCGTAAAGCCCAAAAGATGAATACTTGCAGCAACCCATATTGGATAAGAGTAGTCACAATCCAAGAACAAGTGCTGGATAGTTTCTTCATGATCATTACAAAATGCACAGCTAGAATTAGGCACAATGCTGCAACGATACAATTTGCTTTGAGTGTTTATTTTGTTATGAATTAAGCACCACTGGAAAAACAACATTCTTGAAGAAATATTACATTTCCAATGTCTAGCAAAAGCAAAACATTTGCCTGAGTGATTCTGTAACGACCCGGCGTTTTTGCGATCCTGGTTATCGACACCAAACACGATGTCGACTAATCAAGCATCGAAAATACCGGATAGTCCATGAAAGAAATTAGAGGGTGAGAATAGATAAGATAGAAACTTAGAATAGAAGAAGAAGAAGAACATACAACATCAGAGTAAACACGAATCTCACAGCGGAACGAATAAATATATTTCATAACATAACTTTAATATAAATCTGTACTTGGATATACATATCATTTCCAAAGTACAGCACTTACAACACAGCGGAAAAACTATAGCTATATAATTCTGAAGCCTCCTGCTCTAGCTCTTCAAGTATCTGTAAATCCGGACTACTTGACCGCCCATACAAAATTGGGCACCCAAGAGTTTAGGGAAAACAAAACAAAATAAACTCTGGGTCAGTCATGTGATTGGTGTGAGTAAAACAATTTAAAACAGTTTGAGCAATAAGACGATATCTCATAAGACCACGCCGTATAACGAAACGGGTTTGTCCCTTATGAGAATCCAAACCATTTGATTTAACTTTCAAAATCTTTTTGAAAGAAACAATAAAATTTATATCAAAACTCTTTTGATATTATAATAATGTCTATCAGCCACAATACAATAATCATCAAGTAGAAACGCTTGCATCTAATGTTCTACATATATAATATACAATCAAAACCGTGGGCTCTTATTTGGGGAATGGATTCCAACTATGACAAGGTATGGATCCACCTTCCGCTCAGTGTACTCTAGAAGCGATACACTGGAGTTCAACAAGAACATCTTGTAACTCGGCCACACATGACCGACCACTCATTTCGCTTGAGTGTATCGAATATATTGTCACCTTACAGTTGGTAAACCAACATAACCATTCCCGGGAGATACATAATTGAAAGAAGTAACAAATATGAATATTCTCTAGATGGTGACAATATACCCTAATTGGTTGCGAACCACTTAGCCATGCGGCCTGCCCGATTTCTGTCATTTCCCAGTTGATGAGGCTGGAGGTCATAACGTATCTTTCAACAGATTACTCATTCATTTACTTTGAATGCCACATCGTCATACCCATCAAATCACAAATTGATTTCCCTAAAAATACCACAGTTATAAGCTAAGAGAAATGAATTCCTCTGCCACCAACAAAAATACATTTGGAACAATCAACTTACGCGATCTACCAGACATACTCTGTCAGACATTCGTCCATTCAAGTTGTCCTGGGACTGGACAAACCGAAGGCACTATTCCATACATCCATCCTAGGCAATCTCTACCTAGGACTTATACAACAGCCCTTGCACTTTACTCCGTCTTCAAATTTTCTTCGATCTATTTGATTCAAAACGCTAACGCCCATACGGAGTGGTTCTCGGATAACAATCCAACCGGTCTCTCCGTATTAACGACGGAAAAATGGTCAAAACATTTGATAGCCGGTGAGTTAACTATCAAAGAAAAACACGTGTGCAAACAATGATATTATTTCCATATGGAAATTCTATCGATCAAACAACAATCCACATTTAACCCCTTTAAATTAATTTAACATTAATTTATTCATTTCCTTATTTCCCACTTCCATATATTCGTAAATTCTTATTTTCTAAGTTTAGAAAATATACGTTATCGATCACTGGAAAACATTTCCATATCTCTCCCATTTCTTGTTTTCTATTATTAGAAAACATTTCTGATTCTTATTTGGAAAACATTTCCAAAACTTCTTTATTTGATTTGAACAAATGTTTAAATAAACATCGCTATGCAAACACAAACCATTTCACTCATTAACCAAATTCACTTAACCATCATTCACTATCAAACCTTACCATTCCTTAGTTAAGAAGGAAGTCAATCAAGTTAGGGTATAATTACCTCTCAGACCTTAACTGAACAACGTTTTAACTTCGAAATAGTCAAAGTTTATCTTTTAAATCTTTAACAAACTTCCTTACGTAACTCTCTTTTGAATAAATCTCTATTCGATAAATCTTTCCTTCGAATAAACTATATTCGATAATCTCTCTTCTTCGAATAACCTATACTCGAATAACTCCATTCAATTAACACTATTCGATTAACTCTAATCGATTTACTCTTATCAGTTAGCTCTATTTGATTAACTCAATTATATTAACTCTATTGGATTAATTCTATTGGATTAACTCTATTTGATTAACCCTACTGGATTAACTCTATTCAATTAACTCTAACTAATTTACTCTTATCAATTAACTCCTTTCGAATAAATTATATTCGATTAACTCTTTTTGAATAAACTATATTTGATTAACCCCTTTCTCTATTCGAATAAACTATATTTGATTAACTCTTTTCGATTAACTACTATTCGATAACTACTTTCGAATAACTAATATTCGATAACTCTTTTCGAATAACTACTATTTGATAATCTCTCTTTCGAATAAACTATATTCGATTAACTCTCTTTGAATAACTAATATTCGATAATCCTTCTTTCGAATAAACTATATTCGATTATCTTTCTTCAATTAACTCTATTCGATTACTCTAATCGATTAACTCTAATTCTAATCGATTAACTCTACTCTCAAATCGATTAACTCTATTTGATTAACTCTAACCGGTTAACTCTAACTGGTTAACTCTAATTGATTAACTCTTATAACTCCTTTTGATTAACATATTTTGATTAACTCCTTTGATTAACTCTATGCCCATATTCAGTTGCAAACATCGATGTTGAAATCGATTCTTACTTCCCTATATAAGTCCTGACTTATATATTCCATTTATCCAATGATAAATATTTAATTTAATTTATAAAATATCATTTATAAATTAATCTTCTCAATCTATTAGTTAAAACAGATTCTATTTAAAATCCTTGCTTTAAATCCATATCATGTTATACTCGTGTGCGAAGCACGGGTCTAAACTTTCCTGATGTAAAATTTTATTCATTTGCCAAATATTACCTTATATGACATTCTTTAAATTTTACAATCAATTCCTTTTATAACTCTATTTATTTTCTACGTAAATATCTCCTTTTTATAACTCTATTTATTTAACAAATAAATATCTACTTTCCAATCCAATTTATTTAACAAATAAATATTTTCTTTTCAACTCTATTTGTAAATATTTTACAAATATTCCCTTTCCAAATCTATTTGTAAATGGTTAACAAATATACCCTTTTCATTTCTATTTGTAAATGTTTTACAAATATTTCTCTTTCTATTTGTTTTACTAATATTTCCCTTTTATATTTGTTTTACAAATATTTTCCTTTTATATTTGTTTTACAAATATTTTCCTTTATATTTTTTTTACAAATATTTTTCTTTATATTTGTTTTACAAATAATTTGCTTTATATTTGTTTTACAAATAATTTCCTTTATAAAATCCCTTGATTTTATAAATATTCCTTTATATAAAATCCTTTGATTTTATAATTTCAATATACAGTTTGAAATCTTCCTTCTATATAAAATCTTTTGATTTTATAAAATATTTTATTTCCATATAGTTATTGAAATTTTCCTTTTTCATCCTAGGGTTTTCTTACGGTATTTAAAATACCAAACAACGGTGATCGATATCATTCATACACACATAATCAACAACAGATTATATATCACATCATATATCACAATATATGAAAAGCAGTAAAATAAATGTTGAGGAATCCGATTGGATTCCTCCAACCTGTTTCCCTGCATCACAGATGTTAAACAATATAATTAGCATCGATTACATTTCCATATGGAATATTCTGCTAAACAGAATCAAGATTTGATTAACGATTTATATATATCGTTATCTATAATTTCAACCAATACACAAGCAATTCAACCAAACAGTTAACACACAGCAATCAACAGATAATTATCAGTTCTAACAATATGTTGTAAAAATATAACTGTTCAGAGTTGGTGACTTTTACTCACATTGGACGATCATCGTTAATAACGATAACCATCGCTCGATTTGATTCAGATGGACAATTTATTTTGTTATAAATTGTAACAAGCTCCGATGGACTTCCAGTTGGTTCCATGGTGTTGTCGTCGTCCATACGATCCCAATGGATCTTGTTTTGTTGAATTCCGTCAAAATATGAACAAGTTATGGCAATTATAAGTTAACACACATTTTATGTATACAATAGAATTTGGATTTAAATTAAACTTGGGCTTTAACCTTTCACTTAAGGCCCATTTGGATTTAACACCAGCCCAACCCGCTTGAATCCCTTCTTCCCAAACGAGACTCCCTGTACCAAACGATGGCCATTTCCGCACTGATAAACTCCTCGTTCCCCTTCAAGTCAACATCGAGTACCAAACCAACACTCCCATTTAACTTCTCATCTTCTTCTCTACAACATCGTACACAAAAGGGAGAACTCGCACCCTCTCAGCAAAATCCGACATCGACAAATACTGCTCCCCCTTTGAAATCGATCAAATAGAAAACACACTAGAACCCCCAAAATTCTGCAACAAGATGCCATTCGACATCACGAGTTCAACTCCTTATCCCTAAACAAGCATCGCCTCCCCCCCATTGCTCAGAAAATCTGTGCCCCTAGGCGTTACTGTTGAAACCCAGTACCCAAAAACCCATGTCGAGCTCAACAATCCTTATACGGATGTGAAGAGAATTGAACGACGATCTCAAATATATGAGTATATTGATTTATAGAATGTTGTTTGAGTTTCTTTTTATCTTTGAAGAGGGGTTTTCTCGTTTGGAAAATGAGAAACAACGGCGGAAACTTCTGCGTTTTAAAGTTGAAGGAGCGGCTGAAACAAAGAAGCGTGGCCCTTGTTTTGACCTATAAATGAGTTAGGATATTTTTAGATATTTTTCTTTTTATTATTTTATATTCGTTTTAGCCTTCTAAAAATCCGTGTGATCACACACGATATTCAAAAATCACGGAAATGGTCATGTAGCTACAGTTCGACATTACGGTCCCAAGGAAACTGGTTTCGTCTTGCTCACACAACGTATTTTTAACTGTCAAAATATCGACTGTTTTTCACATTAAAAATCGGTACGGCCACATACTGACTTCAAAAATCACGGAAATTGAAATCTAGCAATAATTTAATATTGCGGATCCAACAAAATTAGTTTCGTCGAATTCTGAGGTCATTTGCAAAACTAGCTATTTTTAAAGCTCTAAATAACCCATTTAAATATTAACATATTTAAATATAATTAAATTAAATATTTATAAATAAATATTATCTTATATATTCACATACGATATCATATAGCTCCACAATATACCTATATGAATTTCTAACTCGATCATTTCAAATCCCGATATAAATCGATATTCGATTTATAATGAAATTCCTTTTTAAAATATAAAAAAAATCCCTTTATAAATTATAAAGGAATTCCATAGCGACTTTTCTAAAATTTGATTTGGACATAAATCAAAATATACACAATGAAATTCTGATTTTTCTCTTCCACTAGAAAAATATACTTCACCAGCTCTTAACGTTTCTTATTTAACAGAAATCTGATTTAAAACGGCTTATGTATATTCAGTTGAAGTTCGAATCGCCAAGTAGCTAACTGCCGCGCCATTTGGAGCTCGATTTTAATTATATTATAATTATATGTTCAAACTGTCATTCAAATAATATATTCGTCATTCTAATTCAATTCTAAGCTGAATTAAATACTTTGAATTGTCCAGTTCACATTATATTGTCAATTCACTATTTCTGATTATTTCAGAAATTAAATATATTACTATATTATTTAATTTAATTAAATATTCGATATCATTTAATTAAACAACCTTTAAATTAATAAACTAATATTTTAAATAATTAAATTAATTAATTATTTGACCGAAAAATACGGGTCGTTACATTCTTCCCCACTTAAAATAATTTCATCCTCGAAATTGCTAAGGTAGAAAACAAACCTTATTAACTGGGTTAAAATTACTTGTTTACTTCTTAACTCTAGTTTCAATAAACCAATTTATTTTAATTAAATATTAATTAATCCTTATCAACGAAAATTTTCAAAAATCCTGAAAATTTTCTAACACCTTAACTTTTCGAAATTTTTTGCCAGCACCTCCTTTGTACTGGTCAATCGGTAAAACTACAACTCGCCTCTCTGGGCCATCTCCAACCCAAAAGAAAATCAAACAGCCAAGCGGCTTTCCAATTCGGCTTATAAATCTCATGCTTATATCAAATATGAACTTGTACCTTTTTGTCGGGCATATTATTATATCCCTTCCACCTGTTACCCATTTCAACATGTATCAATATCAATCCAATCAAACTCTGATCAATTTATCCTCAACACAACCATTCGCTTATTCAAGACAAATTCAATTTCAAATCAAGGTTCTATTCCCGATTTTCAAATTCTTAACTCATCAATCCTATACCATTTCAGATTCTATCTCACAATTCAAAATCTGATTCTAAGTGATATATCGTATCCAATTCAATTTCCAGTTAATCGGTTTCAATTCAGTTCCAGCTCGGTTTCACAAATTTCTATTGAAATTTGTTTTTAATTCAAACAATCTCTTCCTGGGAGTTTTAAACAGCTTTTCTTTTCTAAAACCAAATGTTCCTTTTTGGATTTCAAACAACTTGTTTCTCTCAAAACAATTCAAAAACAAAATCTTTTTGGTAATAATCCGTCACTTACACTCGAAATTGAACATCGATGATGTCATGATCATCATCGGAATCTATTTCCAGCTTTCGAAGTGAGTTCAATACTATATCGTTTTCAAAACCATTTCTAACATTTCCACTTTGAAATTTATTTCAAAATATCCTTCCAATGTTTGTAAAATAATTTAAAATCTCCTAGGATTTTAAACTTCTCATATACTTAATTTAACTCCATTTGCAAACACCCTTCAAATTCCAGGGTTTAAATTTCAACTCTGATTTTAATTTCAGATTTAATTCAATTCATTATGCTTATCTGAATTCTGATCAGTTTTTTACATAACCATTTCACATTTTTATAATCTTATTCGATTATAATAACCACCAATATATCCAATATATATATTCATTCCAATATATATATCTTCTCTATATCAAAATATAATTTGGGTAAAATTATTTCGTTTGCCCTCTATTCAAAACATACCATGTCGGTTCATCGTATTCGAGTGTTTAGAAACTCCTACCGATACAGTGGATCAAACTGATTGACCAGAATCCATAAATAACTCAACCAATAAATCTCCACAATATAAATCATTTTATATTGAATAACAAATACGTTCACTCGTATATATACACTCAACTCAATCTAGGGTATTACTAACCCCATCTCTACTGAATCACGCCACAGAGCCAAGGTAATTACTTAACCTTAAGCTCTAATACCACTGTAACGACCCGGGGTTTTTGCGATCCTGGTTATCGACACCAAACATGATGTCAACTAATCAAGCATCGAAAATACCGGATAGTCCATGAAAGAAATTAGAGGGTGAGAATAGATAAGATAGAAACTTAGAATAGAAGAAGAAGAAGAACATACAACCTCAGAGTAAACACGAATCTCACAACGGAACGAATAAATATATTTCATAACATAACTTTGAAATATAAATCTGTACTTTGATATACATATCATTTCAAAAGTACATCACTTACAACACAGCGGAAAAACCATAGCTATATAATTCTGAAGCCTCCTGCTCTAGATCTTCAAGTATCTGTAAATCCCGACTACTTGACTGCCCGTACAAAATTGGGCACCCAAAAGTTTAGGGAAAACAAAACAAAATAAACTCCAGGTCAGTCACGTGACTGGTGTGAGTAAAACAATTTAAAACAGCTTGAGCAATAAGATGATATCTCATAAGACCACACCGTATAACGGAACGGGTTTTTCCCTTATGAGAATCCAAACCATTTGATTTAACTTTCAAAATCTTTTTGAAAGAAACGATAAACTTTATATCAAAAATCTTTTGATATTATAATAATGTCTATCAGCCACAATATAATAATCATCTAGTAGAAACGGTTGCATCTAACGTTCTACATATATAATATACAATCAAAACCGCGAGCTCTTATTTGGGGAATGGATTCCAACTATGACAAGGTATTGATCCACCTTCCGCTCAGTGTACTCTAGAAGCGATACACTGGAGTTCAACAAGAACATCTTGTAACTCGGCCAACATAACCAACCACTCATTTCGCTTGAGTGTATCGAATATATTGTCACCTTACAGTTGGTAAACCAACATAACCATTCCCGGGAGATACAGAATTGAAAGAAGTAACAAATATGAATATTCTCTAGACGGTGACAATATACCCTAATTGGTTGCGAACCACTGAGCCATGCTGCCTGCCCGATTTCTGTCATTTCCCAGTTGATGAGGCTGGAGGTCATAACGTATCTTCCAACAGATTACTCATTCATTTACTTTGAATGCCACATTGTCATACCCGTAAAATCACAAATTTATTTCCCCAAAAATACCACGGGTATAAGCTAAGAGAAACGAATTCCTCCGCCACCAATGTAAATACGTTTGAAACGATCAACTTACGCGATCTACCAGATATACTCTGTCAGACATTCGTCCAGTCAAGTTGTCCTGGGACTGGACAAACCTAAGGCATTATTCCGTACATCCATCCTAGGCAATCTCTACCTAGGACTTGTACAACAGCCCTTGCACTTTACTCCGTCTTCAAATTTTCTTTGATTTATTTGATTCAAAACGCTAACGCCCATACGGAGTGGTTCTCGGATAACAATCCAACCGGTCTCTCCGTATTAACGACGGAAAAATGGTCAAAACATTTGATAGCCGGTGAGTTAACTATCAAAGAAAAACACGTATGCAAACAATGATATTATTTCCATATGGAAATTCTATCGATCAAACAACAATCCACATTTAACCCCTTTAAATTAATTTAACATTAATTTATTCATTTCCTTATTTCCCACTTCCATATATTCGTAAATTTATTTTCTAAGTTTAGAAAATATACGTTATCAATCACTGGAAAACATTTCCATATCTCTCCCATTTCTTGTTTTCTATTATTAGAAAACATTTCTGATTCTTATTTGGAAAACATTTCCAAAACTTCTTTATTTGATTTGAACAAATGTTTAAATAAACATCGCTATGCCAACACAAACCATTTCACTCATTAACCAAATTCACTTAACCATCATTCACTATCAAACCTTACCATTCCTTAGTTAAGAAGGAAGTCAATCAAGTTGGGGTATAATTACCTCTCAGACCTTAACTGAACAACGTTTTAACTTCGAAATAGTCAAAGTTTATCTTCTAAATTTTTAACAAACTTCCTTACGTAACTCTCTTTTGAATAAATCTCTATTCGATAAATCTTTCCTTTGAATAAACTATATTCGATAATCTCTCTTATTCGAATAACCTATACTCGAATAACTCCATTCAATTAACATTATTCGATTAACTCTAATCGATTTACTCTTATCAGTTAGCTCTATTTGATTAACTCAATTATATTAACTCTATTGGATTAATTCTATTGGATTAACTCTATTTGATTAACCCTACTGGATTAACTCTATTCAATTAACTCTAACTAATTTACTCTTATCAATTAACTCCTTTTGAATAAATTATATTCGATTAACTCTTTTTGAATAAACTATATTTGATTAACCCCTTTCTCTATTCGAATAAACTATATTCGATTAACTCTTTTCGAATAACTACTATTCGATAACTACTTTCGAATAACTAATATTCGATAACTCTTTTCGAATAACTACTATTTGATAATCTCTCTTTCGAATAAACTATATTCGATTAACTCTCTTTGAATAACTAATATTCGATAATCCTTCTTTCGAATAAACTATATTCGATTATCTTTCTTCAATTAACTCTATTCGATTACTCTAATCGATTAACTCTAATTCTAATCGATTAACTCTACTCTCAAATCGATTAACTCTATTTGATTAACTCTAACTGGTTAACTCTAACTGGTTAACTCTAATTGATTAACTCTTATAACTCCTTTTGATTAACATATTTTGATTAACTCCTTTGATTAACTCTATGCCCATAATCAGTTGCAAACATCGATGTTGAAATCGATTCTTACTTCCCTATATAAGTCCTGACTTATATATTCCATTTATCCAATGATAAATATTTTATTTAATTTATAAAATATCATTTATAAATTAATCATCTCAATCTATTAGTTAAAACAGATTCTATTTAAAATCCTTGCTTTAAATCCATATCATGTTATACTCGTGTGCGAAGCACGGGTCTAAACTTTCCTGATGTAAAATTCTATTCATTTGCCAAATATTACCTTATATGACATTCTTTTCATTTTACAATCAATTCCTTTTATAACTCTATTTATTTTCTACGTAAATATCTCCTTTTTATAACTCTATTTATTTAACAATTAAATATCTACTTTCCAATCCTATTTATTTAACAAATAAATATTTTCTTTTCAACTCTATTTGTAAATATTTTACAAATATTCCCTTTCCAAATCTATTTGTAAATGGTTTACAAATATACCCTTTTCATTTCTATTTGTAAATGTTTTACAAATATTTCCCTTTCTATTGGTTTTACAAATATTTCCCTTTTATATTTGTTTTACAAATATTTCCCTTTTATATTTGTTTTACAAATATTTTCCTTTATATTTGTTTTACAAATATTTTCCTTTATATTCGTTTTACAAAAAATTTCCTTTATATTTTTTTACAAATAATTTCCTTTATAAAATCCCTTGATTTTATAAATATTCCTTTATATAAAATCCTTTGATTTTATAATTTCAATATACAGTTTGAAATCTTCCTTCTATATAAAATCTTTTGATTTTATAAAATATTTTATTTCCATATAGTTATTGAAATTTTCCTTTTTCATCCCAGGGTTTTCTTACGGTATTTAAAATACCAAACAATAGTGATCGATATCATTCATACACACATAATCAACAACAGATTATATATCACATCATATATCACAATATATGAAAAATAGTAAAATAAATGTTATGGAATCTAGTTGGATTCCTCCAACCTATTTCCCTGCATCACAGATGTTAAACAATATAATTAGCATCGATTTCATTTCCATATGAAATATTCTGCTAAACAGAATCAAGATTTGATTAACGATATATATATATATATATATCGTTATCTATAATTTCAACCAATACATAAGCAATTCAACCAAACAATTAACACACAACAATCAACAGATAATTATCAGTTCTAACAATATGTTGTAAAAATATAATTGTTCAGAGTTGGTGACTTTTACTCACATTGGACGATCATCGTTAATAACAATAACCATCGCTCGATTTGATTCAGACGGACAATTTATTTTGTTATAAATTGTAACGAGCTCCGATGGACTTCCAGTCGGTTCCATGGTGTTGTCGTCATCCATACGATCCCAACGGATCTTGTTTTGTTAAATTCGGTCAACATATGAACAAGTTATGGCAATTATAAGTTAACACACATTTTATATATACAATAGAATTTGGATTTAACTTAAACTTGGGCTTTAACCTTTCACTTAAGGCCCATTTGGATTTAACACCAGCCCAACCCGCTTGAATCCCTTCTTCCCAAACGAGACTCCCTATACCAAACGATGGCCATTTCCACGCTGATAAACTCCTCGTTCCCCTTCAAATCAACATCGAGCACCAAACCGACACTCCCATTTAACTTCTCATCTTCTTCTCTACAACATCATACACAAATAGGAGAACTCGCACCCTCTCAGCAAAATCCGACATCGACAAATACTGCTCCCCCTTTGAAATCGATCGAACAGAAAACACACTAGAACCCCCAAAATTCTGCAACAAGGTGCCATTCGACATCACGAGTTCAAATCCTTATCCCAAACAAGTATCGACCCTCATTGCTCAGAAAATCCGTGCCCTAGGCGTTATCGTTGAAACACAGTACCCAAAAACCCACGTCGAGCTCAGCAATCCTTATACGGATGTGAAGAGAATTGAACGACGATCTCAAATATATGAGTATATTGATTTATAGAATGTTGTTTGAGTTTCTTTTTATTTTTGAAGAGGGGTTTTCTCGTTTGGAAAATGAGAAACAATGGCGGAAACTTCTGTGTTTTAAAATTGAAGGAGCGGCTGAAACAAAGAAACGTGGCCCCAGTTTTGACCTATAAATGAGTTAGGATATTTTTAGATATTTTTTTTTTATATTTTATAATCGTTTTAGCCTTCTAAAAATCTGTGTGATCACACATGATATTCAAAAATCACGGAAATGGTCATGTAGCTACAGTTCAACATTACGGTCCCAACGAAACTGGTTTCATTGAATTCCGACTCCATTTGCTCACACAGCGTATTTTTAACTGTCAAAGTATCGACTGTTTTTCAAAATCGGTACGGACACATAGTGACTTCAAAAATCACGGAAATTGAAATCTAGCAATAATTTAATATTGCAGATCCAACAAAATTAGTTTCGTCGAATTCTGAGGTCGTTTGCAAAACTGGCTATTTTTAAAGTTCTAAATAACCCATTTAAATATTAATATATTTAAATATAATTAAATTAAATATTTATAAATAAATATTATAGTATATATTCATATACGATATCATATAGCTCCACAATATTCCTATAAGAATTTCTAACTTGATCATTTCAAATCCCGATATAAATCGATATTCGATTTATAATGAAATTCCTTTTTAAAATATAAAAAAATTCCTTTATAAATTATAAAGGAATTCCATAGCGACTTTTCTAAAATTTGATTTGGACATAAATCAAAATCTACACAATGAAATCCCGATTTTTCTCTTCCACTAGAAAAATATACTTCACCAGCTCCTAATGTTTCTTGTTTCACAGAAATCCGATTTAAAACGGCTTCTGTATATTCAGTTGAAGTTCGAATCGCCAAATAGCGAACTGCCGCGCCATTTTGAGCTCGATTTTAATTATATTATAATTATACGTTCAAACTGTCATTCAAATAATATATTCGTTATTCTAATTCAATTCTAAGCTGAATTAAATACTTTGAATTGTCCAGTTCACATTATATTGTCAATTCACTATTTCTGATTATTTCAAAAACTAAATATATTATCATATTATTTAATTTAATTAAATATTCGATATTATTTAATTAAACATCCTTTAAATTACTAAACTAATACTTTAAATAATTAAATTAATTAATTATTTGACCGAAAAATACGGGTCGTTACAGATTCAAAAAACGATAACATGAAGCAACAGAAAAACCTCTGGAAGGCGATAAGGCCCATATAAAGTGATCTGGTGAATCAACAACATGAGTATTAATGAGCATATCATTCATGGAGAATAAATTCAGGAGGACAGAATTGTCAAATGAACCATGAGGGATAAGACTATTGAGACCAACAGCAAGAGCGTTAGCAATAGTAAGACGAAGGTATAGAGAATTAGAAAAAAGGGCAGAGAACAAAGAAGATAGAGGTAGCTGCTCATGCCATATATCAGGCCAGAACTGACAATTAGCTCCATTACCCAAGGAGACATGAAAAAGCTTACGAGTACGAGGAAGAGAGGTAAAAACACCAGCCCAAAAAGGTGACACTTTAAAATCAGGATTAAAATGAAGGACAAAGAAAGGATTAGAATCATAATGACGAGCTAAAATCCATTCTTTCCAAATGAAATTTCCTGGAGTAATCAGTCTCCGTATCCATTTTGATAACAATGCAAGGTTAAACAAAGGCAGATTCAAAACATCAAGACCCCCAGATTTAGATGAAGACAAACAGTTTGCCAATTCACCAATTTCCTGCATTTGTTACCATTCCATAAGAAAGAGCTTCTAATTGCATCTATTTTATTTATTACCCAAACTAGTAATTTGTGAAAAGACATCCAATAAATTGGAACAGCAGAGAGGACAGATTTAACAAGCACCAAACGACCCACTGATGAGAGAGAGTTAGCCTTCCATGAAGCAAGTTTGGATTCAATTTTATTAATAAGAGGATACCAGTCTGATTTACAAAGCTTTGTAGGCCTAATGGGAACCCCAAGTATGTTAATGGGAAATCAGATACATGACAATTAAGAATCGAAGCGACAAAATTGCTGAGGTGACAAGATTTACCAAGCATGATAATAGAACTTTTCTTGAAATTAATTGAAAGATCGGATATAGGTTCAAAAACATATAATAGGACTTTGATGTCATGAATGTGATTTGCTCCAATTGATGAAAAAATTATGGTGTCATTAGCAAACTGAAGATAAGAAATGGACAGATATGACTTTGGAAGAGAAATACCAGCTAAATACCCCTCATGAGTAGCTTTTTTAACCATTTGGTTAAAGACATATGCTATTAGCACAAAGATAAGAGGGGATAAGGGATCACCTTTTCTTAATCCTCTCTTTGATTTAAACAAACTACCAGATTTACCATTTACTGACATAGATAAAAAACTGGTGAAAAGAATGCTTTCAATCCATTTGCACCATTTTTCAGAAAAACCACGATGTTTCATCAAGTTCAGAACAAAAGTCCAGTTAACTGAATCAAATGCCTTTGAAAATCAAGTTTAAGGAGAAATCTAGGGGAAGAAGAATGATGATAGAAAGAGATAACTTCCTGAGTAGCAGCAATACAATCCATGATATTACGACCCAAAATGAAAGCCGATTGTTCTGGACTAACCAAAGATGCAATAATTGATTGAAGGCGGTTAGCCAAAACCTTAGTAATGATTTTAAAAGTGGTATTTAGGAGGCTAATTGGTTTGGAAAAAGATAGAACGTTTGCACCAGCTTTTTTCGGCAAGAGGATAATATTGGCATAGTTAATTCTAGCTATGGTAGTTGGATCCTGTTGAAACTCAAAGCACATTTGTACAATGTCTTCTTTTACTAAATCCCAGTAGTGTCTGAAAAAAATTGAGCCAAAACCATCCAGCCTAGGGGCTTTATCATCAGCCATATCATTTAATGCAGCCTAAATCTCTTGTTCAGTAAATGGATGATCAATAAGAATTGACTGAGGATTAGGGTAAAGAGAATTCCAATCAACATCCGGCATATGAAAGGAAGATTTACCAAGGATAGATCGATAATAATTGGAGAAAAGATGAAGGATATCATCATGATCAGAATAAACAAGGTCATTGTGAATAATTTCGGGTATATAAGTTGATCTAAGACTAAAAAGTTTACGAAAAATCACCAGCATCTCCTTTGCATGATTGAATCCGAACAACTACAAACGCCACTCTGGCCTCACATCAATAAAAAGAAAACAAATGCCTAGCGACGACCCAACTCAAGGGCATGAAATTAATCACCCAAAGAATAATATTAAGGTTTACCTATTTGTCGGGCAACCAAACTCTGATTATCAAGCAAAGTAACCAACAACTCTTCCTTCTCTAAACCTGCACTTAACTCAATTTACAATGCCAACAAAAAATACAGGGTTAAATCATTTAATCTCTAATAAATTTATTATTCTAGAAATTATTTTTCTTAGCTTTAATTCGTTTAACTTCTTCATTAAACCATTAAGGAATTTTATTTGACCAACCTAACATCCAATCAACAAACAACGCACAACTAAATGAAATTATATTCATATTTACTTGGTCTAACATATTATAATATCAACCAATTAATACTTGATTGGTTTCTCTCTAACCATTATTTCTTCGATTTTCGAAACCCAAATCTATTTTATTCATTTTATACATATCCATTTTTAAGTTAACTCCACGTAACCACATTAAGTCACACTTCCAAATTCAATCAACTAATTGATTTTCTAATTATTTCAGTTTTAATTTATAATTTATTTTACTTCCATATTAAAATTTTCATTTGACTAATTTCATAAGATAAACCTCCTTATGTTATATTAAACTATATAATTTTTACAATCCGATTTGAATTCCATTCAAATCAATCAACAAATCAATATCTCAATAGTTTGATAAAAATATTTCCTTTCTATACAAATATAATTTGGGAAAAATTATTTCATTTACCTTTTTAACAAAACAATATTTTGTCAGTTGCCAGTTCAATGGGATCTCTAAGCACTTGAATCGAATTAACAACACAATACAAAACATTTTATAAAATCTACAAATAGGCTCTCTCATATATACACTCAAACTCAATCTAGGGTATTACTTACCCTATCTCTATCGAGTTACACCACAGAGCCAAGGTTATTACTAAACCATTAGCTCTGATTCGAACTGTAGCGTTTGGGAAAATTCAATGCTCAAATTTCGAAAATAATACATAAACCCATATTACTTGCCAAAACTAAGGTATCGAAAATCCCATTAAGCTAAAAGAAAGAAATAACAGGGTGAGGAATAGAAAGAAAGAAATATTAGAATAGAACAAAAAGAAGAAGAATCAAACAAACTGACAATACATAGAGTCACATAATGCAGTGGAACAAAATATAATATAGAAATAAATCTTTATTGAGAGCTAAAAAAAAAATACTTACAATCATCAGAGTACAACAACATCAAATACATATGGATGGTTATAACAACCTGTCTTCAAATACAATACACAGCAGAATAAATACTAATACATTTGAAATCTTCCAGCAGATCTTCTGAAGTCCATAGCATCCTAACCTAAACTGATAAAACTCGGTTTGACCCGAGTATTGCAAATGCAACGGATCAGTCTGGTGATCCAACGTGAGAAAACTCACTAAGTTTATAGGTATCATCCAATATATTTAAAGTTTAAAATCTTTTCGAAAGAAAAGGATAATCGTAAGACCATCCCATATATAAACACGGACGATTTTACCTTATGCTAACTCAAAACATTTCAAAATCATATCTATTCTGATACTATAATAGTGTCTATATCAAATAAATAACCATCTAGAGAAATGCTTGCATCTCATGCTCTACATACATAGTATATAATAAAAAACCACAGGAAAATTATTGGAGAATGGACTTCAACAATGACAAGGTATGGAACCACCTTTCAATCAGTGTACTCTAGAGAGGATACATTATGGTTCAACAAGAACGTCTTCCAACCCGACCACACATGGTCAGCCATTCATTTTGCTTGAGTGTTCCGAATATATTGTCACTAACGGTTGGCTAAACCCCGTTTCCTAGGAGATACAGAAGTGATAGAAGAACAAAAATGGAATTTCTTTAGATGGTGATAATACACCCTAATGAGGGCAACCGACATAGCCATGATGCTTGCTCGATTTTTTTCATTTCTCGATTGATGAGGCTTGAGGTTTCTATTACCTTTTTATGGTAGCACATCACCATTAATTTTGAATGCCAATTTTCAAATCTCGCCAGGAATCACTAATTGATTTCCATAATAATTCTTTGAGTGTTAAGCTAAAGAAGTTGTCTTCTTCGCCACCAAACTTGGTACGTTTAAAGGAATTAATGTATGTGACCCTTTTGGGAATACTCTGTTAGACATTCATCCATACAAGTCATGCAGGAACAGAATGAACCAAAGGCACACTCCTGCTGCGACGACCCAAACCCCCATACGACGGTGGCAAGGATAATCAGTGGAATATAACACATAAAAAAATAACAGCAGAACAGAATATATAGTTACACCAGATAATGTACATCAAAATACACTAGAAATAATATAATCATCAGAGTTACACAGCATGATAGGATCATACTTAACACAAAATACAGTTTCAGTTCAATATAAAATGTCTACAGCGGAATCAAACATAATATAAAAGTGTCTGGAACAGTAATAGAAATGATAAAGTCCATCTCCAGCTCCATAGCTATCCAGAATGAGCAGGCTAAACCTGAATACAAGGCTGCCCGTGTAGAAATAAGGGCACCCAAGTTTGCAAAGTGAAACAAACTTCGAGTCAGTCATGGGACTGGTATGAGAAATCAACTTAATTGGTTAAACATTAATAATAAGGCAAATCATAGGACCACGCCGCTAACGCGGAACGGGTTTACTCCAGTGATTTCAAGTGCATGAAATAAAGTAAATTATTTAAATAACGCAATACTTTTTAGAAAAATGAAGCAAATATAAGACTCAAGTCCCATCACACAATGCAACACAAACCGGAGGATAGAGTTTTACCTTATATTGGCCAAAATAGGCTTGATACGAATAAAATGAAACCATTTGATATTATTACTAGTGTCTATATGTTTCAAAAACAATTTCAATCATATTATATCAATCATAGACGACATGGGTACCATATATCATGTCGCCATATATATGTTTACAATCTAAACCGCACAGTGTCGTACTGGAAGTTGGATTCCTATCGTGAACCAAGGAGGGGAATCGTCCTTACCGCTTCGAGACTCTTTAGCCCGAGCCTCAGGACTCAGACATAAGTGAGCCCTTAGAGCGTCAGGGCCGGTCCACACGTAGTGGATTAAAATGCCTGAACAATGCGTTTCCCCGCCCTATGTAGCGTAAATCCATCGGCACCGCAGTGACCGATATACCCGAGATGTCTCGCTTTCCATCAACCACATAGGTAAAAATATGAAATGTCAGGGCTTGTAAACGCTGACACCACCTCTAGCTAGAAGGAAACACATGTCCTCCCTGAGGTCCTCTCCCGTTTCTGGTTCACACCAGGGTGTGAGCCTCGCGAATTAACGCTGTACACAAAGCGGTGCTATATTAAAGCTATGCTTTGATCATCAACCACTAGGCTCTGCTTTTCAACAAAAGCCTTGATCACTGCATCTCAGCATGCCACACAGTCAATTCACGCCATGCAACCGACGTATATCAATCACACAGAATGAAATCCAATGTCGGACACACAGTCCATGTACAAGTCCGTTCTGGGTCTGAACGAAACCAGAGGCACCTTATTCCTCGTCCCATATGTCCAATACAGGAGAGAGGCCCTCGCACATCCGAACGATCAACAAGTACGTCCGGACAACCACCACTGTAACCCCTTCAAGGCAGTAACTGCTATCAAAGGCATAAGTAGCCATCCATTCGATGTGAAGATCACCGGTCTTGCACCGTCTTCATATCTTCGACTTCTAATCGTCGACCAATTATTTGAAATGAAAATTAACTCGGCCTTTTCAAATAATTCACGTATATTTAGAATTCAAAACCAATTATGTCCATGGTTGAATTATTTGACATCTATGTTTCAGTTCAGTATAATAATTTCATGTCAAACACATTCAACCATCAAATATCCAATAAACCAAGTAAATTTGGTTTATTTCCATTCCATATCGTTTATAATATTTTATAACGATTTTTTGCTATTTTTATTTATTAAAAAAATAGCCTATTTATATCAACCGACGCTTCAGGCCATAACGCGGCCATGGCGCTGTTTTTCTTCAGATTTGATTTACACATATCTGAAAATCTAACCATTGGATCTTTACAAATTTTATATCGTTGGAAAGATTTTTTCAAAGCGGACCCAACGGTTCCAGTTTTGGGAAAATCCGATGGTCGGATCTCTCGGTATAATCGTTTAAAATTACGATTTCAAAACACGAACTACGACGTCGTTATTCGTTTTATTTTAATTTATATATATATATATATATATATATATAAATATAATCCGTTCTTCGATTCCCAAACCATTTTCACTTCATATGTGTGTTAAAAATAATATTTTTAACCAACAAATATTTATTTCAACACATGAATATTTTTAGCGACTTATCCATACAATAAAAATGTGAATTTTATTGTTCATACCATTTATTCCACACGTGAATATTTTCAATGTTTCATGTACTTGATAAAAATACCATTTTTATCGTTCAAAGAATTTATTCAATACATGAATATTTTTAACACTTCATATACACAATAAAAATGTAAATTTTATTGTTCTAGCAATTTATTCAACACATGAATATTTTCTATATTTCCTTCAAGCGATAAAAATGTGATTTTTATCGTTCTAAATATTTATTCAACATATGAATATTTTATCAACACATGAATATTTTTCAACAAATGAATGTAAATAAAAAAACATGAATGTTTCAGAAAATTTCGGCAGCATAACGGGAGGGAATTTAAGACCGGCACCGTCCCTAGTATGGCTCCTCGCGCTACCTTAGGCCTCGCGGCGTTCCATAGGGGGCTTATTTCTGATCTAAGATCAATTTCATATCATAATGAATTTTTCCACAAACAATTTCTATTTCGTTTCAACCACAAACAACCATAACCAACCATTTACAATATCAACCAAACTTCACACCAACCACAATCAAGTCGTCCATGGTTTGTGGACGACGGGTGTCGGGAGTTTCTAAACTCCATCTACATCCTAATATATTTTATTTCTAAATTAAATTGAATATAGAAATCTCACATTGCTTTTCGCTTCGTCTAAAATTGTAGCGAGCTCTAAAAATTCTCCGGTCTCTTCTAGAATGTAGAAGACGTCCTCACGGTCCCGGTATCTCTTGTTTCACTGTATTTTGACAACATAGCAAAAAAGATATTATTTTTATACGATTACAATGCTTTTAATTGTCAAAATCAGTTTAAAATAAACAAACCCGTCACCTTTTCAGTTGGTTCAAAACTAGGTTTGCATTTATCCGTAAATCCGTTGATCGAGACCAAAATCAGACGATACCACGTCGAAGTGCTCGGAACAGGCTTCAAGCGCCGGGTGGCGGTGCTCAGTTTAGTGGTCCCTGGAGGTGACGGTGGAGCTCGAAAGGTCAGGACTTTGGAGAGGCGGTTCTTGCGATTTGCTCCACGATAGGGTTCAAATCTTATGTGGATGTGAAGATCGGAGAATTCTCTATGAAATCTTGAACTGGAGCTAGTGATTTTATTTCGTGGTTTGAAAGCAAAAGAGGAGAGAAGCTCGGAGGGTTTTCCGTCGTTCAACAGTGGGAGGCGAGCGGGTTTTTGAGCAACGAGGGTTTTGGGAAGAAAGAATCTGATTGGCCCATTTATAATTAAATTATTTTTAATTTAATTAAATCCAAAAAATACCCTTTTCCCCTTACGAACTCCAATTCAAACCCAATGACTGTCGCTCCTAACTAAATACCCCCATTCCGGACACAATGGAATATGTTTCATAAGCCCATTCAACTGTTTCAGTCAGTTCTTCTTCAAATTAAAATATAAAACATTCAAATATAGATTTGAACGTACATTTTAATTTAGCGGGGCCACATACTGAATCTAAAAATTCCAGAAAAATAAATCTGGCTATGTTTGGACGATACGGTCCCAACAAAACTGATTTTGTCGAATTTGGAGACCGTTTGAAAAATGGTCATTTTCTGGTCGATCCAAATAGACTGAAATTAACCAAACACGTTTTCTTTTGCCACACTCACATATTAATTCCAAAAATTATGAAAATTGGAATCTAGCAATAATTTGACATTCCGGATCTCACAAAAATGGTTTCGTCGAAAACGGAGGTCGTTTGCAAAATGTCTATTTTTACGGGCTATATTTATTCCATAGCGACCATTCTGAATATTCAACTGGCCATAACTTTTGATTCCCGCTATGAAATTTTGATATTTCGGACTCTTTAGAAAGATATTTTAAAAAAGATTTAAATATTTTTGGTTTCACTAAAATCCAGTTTATTTTGAATCCTGTACACTCAGCCAAAGTTCTTATTCAAATTTTCAAACTGCAGCGCTATTTCAGGCCCCCTTCTAAAATTAAAATAAATATTTATATTCCAACTTTGATTCAAATAAATATACACGTTCTAATTCTATTCAAAATAAATTTCTTTTCATTATTATTTAAAATAATTCATTTTAAATATTCAAAATTCATTAAAATTGTAAAAATAAAATTTTTAAATTGGTTCTGATTTTCTAGGTTGTTACACCTACCACATCCTAGGAATCACCCTATGGATCAGTAACGAGTAGTCCTTGCAATCCGTAGATTCCAACCATGACAGAACCATAGTTTATCTCTAGGAGCTAACCAGAGATTATAAGCGGTTCCCCTTTTATGAAGATCTACGGTCTTCAATTGCTTAATCTCAATCAACATATGATATCGTCCACATTTATGTATTTGCTGGTCGAAATGGTTTTCAAATGTAAATTCGGTCCTAGCCTTTCCGTACCAACAATCGATAACAGGTCAAATATTGATAGTTGGCTATTTAACCATCAAATAAACAACCATTCAACCCTGAAAATAAATTAAATTCACTTGTTCAGTACTCAATATCACTTGGCTCTTTAATTAAACAAATTATTAAATGGTTAACTAAACTTCTAAATATTTCAATATTTCTAAACATAGTATTTCCTTCTTATTTTAATATATTAGTATTCTAAAAACCATTTCATTTTAATACTTAGAAAATTACCTTATTAACCATATCCCATTTTCTAATTTAAAAGCCTTTGCTATAACATTATTCATTATTTATAATTGGGAAACGAGTTCAACTTATTATTCATAAAACAATGTTATGTAATCTCCTTTGTTTCATTACTTGAAAAACAATAATCGACACATATCTATTTATAGGAAACCCCATTCTAAAACTCATCTCATTACTTCAAAAATATCGTTATATTTTCACAAAATCTCCTTTTATTTCTTTTAATATAGAAATATCATTTTATATTCTCAAACCCTTTTTATTTCCTTTACTTCGGAAACCTCATTATATATTCTCAAATCTTCGCAAATAACGTTGCATTATTATTTCTTTTATGGAAATAATAAATTATTTCTAACATGTTTACCATTACCATCTAATGTCATTCCAGATAATCCTGAAGTTGTTCAAGTTGGGGTATTTTATTTACCTCTCAGACCTTGATCAACAAAGTTCTTATCTTAAGATGGACATAAGTTGTAATTCAAAAATTGATATTCATTCTGATATCAAAACAAATCCCATTTAACTATTTTATTTAAAATATGGTTTTATAAACCCTTCTTATGTTGAATCTCTTTCTTGAATATAACTATTATTTCTTAATTCATTGATTAAGTAAATGACTGCTACACATCACCTTTTAACTTTCAACTCCTTTTCATCTTATTATTATAGAGAAGTCGTCAGCTATGCAATCATAGCTTCCTTCTATTATTCAAGACAATATGTTCCAAAGTGATTGATCCTTCGAAGTCCTAAAAAATGTGAGTTGACCTAGTAGTTACAATCTGCTTGCATGAGAAATACTTCCCTTTTTCATTTTTTGACACTATGATTCACTTGACTATTCACCTTGTGAAAGAAGTAAAGCTATGAGGTCCCTTTTTTCAATGGATATACCCCTTTGAAAGATATATGAAGGTATTTAAAGGATAGGTGAAAAGTTGCAGACATCTTGAGTGGTTCATATTAGATTACTAAATAGTTGAAGAGGCTGCTGAATTTGTGTTTAATGTTTGCTTGACAATCCTAGGACTACAGGAATTCCATAAATCTATAGATCAAACATCTATCATGCTACCAAAAAAACCTAGAGTGTCATACTTGGAAGTTTATGGAAAGCTATTCGATCAAGTACATCTTTATAAATTTCAATATAGAGGATGCAAGGCCCTACTTTGCGTAAGTTTATATTACTTAACTATAAACTATTTATTGAATATGGGGATTATATTATATGTTTTTATGTTGCAAAATTATTTGAATTTAAGTCATTCGAGTGAACAAAATTCTAAGGTTGGAAAATGCCTGTAAACCCCACAAATCTGAGAAATAACTAAAGGATATACATAACAAAAAATCTATGACATATTTGAAAAAGGGTAAGTTGTCAATTCATTGATGACTTTAGGAAGTGCTTTCAACGTGTAATTTTTTATAATTGAAAGACAAAGCACAATGTATACATTTTTTAGGTTTCAGGTGAACTTTAGAATACTAGAAGCAAAGTTTTAGAAGAACTAAAGTGGATTTCAGGAGGTCCAAACCATCAAGTGCTTGTCTTCTGTGCATACATGGCTGATGGAGCCGATTTCACTACTAAAGAGCATGATGAAATTGGACCAGTTCAAAAATAATGGTGTATTTTTACAAGCAGATGCAATACAACTATCTAGTCTTACGGATAACAACCCTAAAACAAAGGATATGGACTTGTACGGTGTGATTACATATATTTAAGAGTTGGTATACTACAATTTTAGTTTATCTATATTCAAATGTGATAGGGTTGAGAATGGTAGGGCATCAAAGTAGAAGAACTTAGGTTTACTTTGGTCAACCGGAATAGAAAAGTGCATTTAAATGATGATTTTGTCTTGTATGCACATGTGCTACAATTTTTTTTTTTACATACAAGACCTCATGGATCCTCTATCGTAAGTAATAGTATGTTGCCCCAATACAAACTATCAAAGAGATGATGAAAATCAGGAGCCATATGATATTGAATTGGTGCAATAACCATTTAATTCCACAATGCCATCAATGGATACTTTTGATGAATTATGAGCGATGAATATAGCAATTAAAAGTGATCCGAAGACGAGGAATTAAATATTCACGAAATTGAACTCAAAAATAGGCTAGGATTAGCTACTTTATGGAACTGATTTTAGTCTATGTTTCTTTGATATACTTGAAAATATACGAAGACATTTTCGGATACTTTTAATATGTGTTCTTTATTGCTTGAAAATATATGCTTGTTCCCCATAATATGTTTGAATTTATCAAATTTCTATAAGTTTTTGCATACTTGTGTGAATATTCTATTACTAGCTTCCGCGTTTATTTCACTTCAAGTGGTTTTCTAACTTGTTTATTTTTAGGTACTGGTTCCGGAAAAACACGTGCTGCCACAAAAAATTGAAAGTTCACTTTAAAACCTAAAGCTCAAACAAGCGGTGGTCAATTGAAGGTTTAACTTGACTCCATAAAGTTCAAACAAGTGAAGGTTCACCTTGGTGCCATGAAGTTCAAATAAGTAAAAGTTCGTCTTCACGCCATAAAATCCCATCCCCAAAAAAACTTTGAAAGATGATAAAGAAGAAGGTAATGGATTCCAAATCTAAAAGTGTTCAAGCAACATCCAAGAACACAATTGCAACATTTAAGTAAATTTCTAGTGGAAGCAATCCTAGAAAGAGAAAATTTCTCGAGGATGAAGCTGAGAATGCAACTAGCAAATTAAGGTTACTGACGCAAGGAATGGTGAAGATGAATCTTTAACAAGCGAGTTATTAAGGGAAAGAGATTGAAGGTTGACTTTAGTCCTAGAGTGAACCAGTTAGAAAAGCTGCGAAATAGATGTAGATTTACATTATAGTGTAAGCACGCACATTGAGCTCAATTGCTATTTCTGATTAGAGACTTATTCCTGCATATGAGAAGAAAAATATTTTTACCTATGTAGAGGTAAATGAACAGTCCATTGCTTACTTGTATAATCTTAGCAATTAGTTAAAAACACTCTTATGTTAATTTGTTTGTATTCATGTAAAAAGCATTTGTAATACCTAAAGAATGCAAGAAACTTATTATAACATCAGTAATGAATAAAAGGAGAGAGTTCAGGAGCGGACTAGTCACTAACTATGTGATTCCCTATTTGGACTGCCGTGAGATGTTGAAGTTCCCTAGATGATTATAGGTTCATTCAGCAGGTTGATAATGATATTTTGTTTGCTAAATCGACTACATAGGAATTTATGGTACACCTTCAAATTTCTTATGTACTTTTATTTAATAGTTATTTCCATTTATTTTAAGTTTATTTTAGTTTAAAGTTCCATTTAACTTAAAGTTAATTTAAGGATTAAAGTTTAATTAATTTTTTTAGTTAATGTTAATTTAAAGTTTTAATTAAAGTTAGTTTAAAGTTAATATTAAATTTAATTTAAAAATGAAGTTCACTTAAAGTTTAATTTAATTTAAAGTTTTAATTCATATATTGTATACTTCTATGTGTAATTATATATTGTATATTTCTATGTGTAATTTGTAAGAAATTCTATCGTGATATTATATAGTGTATACTTCTACACGTAATTTGTTAGAAATTTATAAGGCCCAAAGAGAAAAACAGAAAGAAAGTATGTACACTCAACGGTTGGCACACAAAGTATATGCTAATTTGTTGCGAGAACTGGATAGTGTTGCTTGTACAACTACATGACGTCTACAATTAAGTGGTTTCGGTTCTGTTAGATGGACAAATAAATGTTCTCACTATTTTAGTATATTATTGCAAACTACATCCAAGGGAGAACTATCTCATGGTATTTTGCGTTAAAGGAACATTAAGAAAAGGGTGGAAACTTTAAGGACCCGAAACACAAGCTGCTGCCAAGAGAATTGTAAGTGTAATCATTTTGTTTTTATTTTGTATTCATTGAAATAAAACTAGATGAATCTAATATATTTGTTTTTGTTTTCAGGAGGTGCTGACTAAGAAGTTAAGGCAGAAACCGTCGAGGTAAATGACCTAATGATGTTCTGAAGATGGCTTTGGAGACCCCCCGAGTTGTTAGTACCATGGATGATAGATTTGGTGATAACAACATCTAGTAATGAATATTTTATGCTTAAACATTAGTAATTATTATCAATATATATATATATATATATATATAGTGCATGATATTATATAGATATTGAAAATGAAGACTATACAATATCAAGATTGAAGATCCAAATTGATGATTCAAGAGTCAAAGAATGAAGACTCATAAGTTTTGAAAAAAAATCAAGGTTTCAAGATATTATTGAGTCTTAGATTTTTATGTTTATATTCAGGCTGCACTCATTTGGTCTCTGTACATTCATTTCAGGCATTCCTATTTTCAAAATTTATTTTAAATATATTTTTTCAAAAGTATTCCTATTTTCAAATCCTTTTTAGAGAAGTATCTTTAAAAACATTCCTAGTTTTCAAGATGATTCAAAGAGTATACTAGTAAAAATTTTAAGTTTTCGAATAACTTGCTTTAAAATATTTTTATATAGTTAGTACTAGACTTTAATATTTATACTTACTGTTTTACTAATTTCAGATACTTTTATATTGTACTTTGATTTTAAAGCTTATACTTTTCAGAAATACTTACTCTGGTTTTTACATTTGATTTTAAACTTAATAATTACAATTTAATACTTTTATAGTTTTAATATTTATATTTTTTAGTTAATATATTTGATTATATATAGATTAAACATAAGTGTTATACATTTGTTTATATTCGTTTAAAATATCATCAATAAGTTTTCTTAAGCTTTATTATATTTAAAGTATATATTTACTATATATAAATAGATTAATAAAGTTTTAGTTTATCATGTATAGGTTTATATTTTCAAAATAATTTTTTTAACAAACTAATTTTCAAAATATACGTGGGTGTGTTGACATAGGGTCAAATGTATGTCGAAATATGACTTGTAAATTTCAAATTTTAATGGAAGTGTCTATTCGTCATAACCATCCACCAACTGTCCTTTTTCTTCACCCATATATATATATATATATATATATACATATATATATATATATATACATATATATATATATATATCCCTCTTTCAGAAATGAAAATTTTATTTCTCTTTCATATTTCTTCACTCATGTCTCTCCTCTCTTAAATTCTAAAAAATCTATACTTATACTCTACTGTTGATTTGAATCAAATGCAGGGCCGGCCCTGAGTATTTATGGGCCTAGTGTGGGCCTAAAATTTTGGGCCTTTAATTTTTTTTAATGAAATTGAAATTATGTGAAAGTGTGCCTTTTCTAGTGTGCATCTCCATTGAGAAAATTGCGTGTTTCAGCAAATTCATAAAGTTTTTACCCACATTTTCAATCTGTCAACTAGAGGTCCACACAAGTCGCATCTCCATTTTAATATATTGATTGATGTCAACAAAGCATACAATCATATCTACTTTTGCATAGATAAATTACTATCAAGTACAACAGCTCTAGTAAAGGTAATACAGTTTTTTTGGGCCCCCTGACCTAATGGGCCCTGTGCGGTCGCATGGCTCGCACTAGGCCAGGGCCGACCCTGATCAAATGAAGTCTTCTTTGATTTTATTCTACATCAAGCTCTCTCCATTGTATTAAGATCATAGTGTATTTCATAGTTATAACATTAATTATAATCAAGATCAAAAGATCCAAGTCTGCATTCTTTGTAAAAAATATATCAGAAATCCTTACGAGAATGACTAGGTGGCACTGAGTCTAATTAGATTTAATTGCGCTTGGAAAAAAACAACTGAGAGTGACTTGTTTACCGGGATTTAGAGTTTGTTTGTTCCCAAAGGTATGAGAATATGGATGGTGTCTTCTTATGGCCTTAAAATCAAGGTGTGTTGAATTGACTGTGGCCAAAGACCATGCACAATGTAGAACTACGATAGGTTAACTCTGAACCAGTTAAAAATCTGGTGTGTTCTTTTCTTTACTACATCTAGTTTACTTTCTTTTTATTTCTTTATTATTCTATGATCATTATACATATATATATACACACACACTCAAAATCATAATCTAAAAGATTTTCAAAAGATTCATAAACTTAAGTAAACGTTATTCTTCTACCTTCTCTAGTGTTTATCTGGCCTTGAGATTCTTAATCTACCTTACTTTTGTTTGGTATCAAAGCATTGGTTTTTAAAAATTTCATAATTTGAATTTTGAAAAATATATTTAAAATGAAAATCTTTGATCAAATTATTAACTTTATTTTCATATGGAATCTAACACAGAATCACCGTGATATTATTCTTTGATTTACATCTATTTATTATGAAAAATCACTTGATTTTTTGAAAAGTTATTATTTGCACGAGAAAACATGTTAATGACAACAAATGAAAATACACATAAGGATAAAGCACTTCAAATAAAAAGGAATAAGTAGATATTGGATAGTGATGTTACAAGGATATGACTGGAAATCCAGAGATTCTAAAGGATATTGTTTAACAAAATGGTGGAATGGTCAATTTTTGGAGACAACTCTAAAGGACATGTGATTTGCATCGACAATGTCGATAATTATAAAGTTTTATTATTTCTAATATTTTACTAGTTGGAAATATAAATCATAATATACTTAGCATAAGTCAGTTATGTGATTTAGATTATAAATTTAAGTTTGAAAAAGATAGGTGTTTTGTCAAAGATAATGAGTCAAACATTACCTTTAAGGGTAGTAGAAAATGAAATATTATATCCTAAGTATGAAAAATCTCAAATAAAGACTTGTTTGTTTTGGCAGATCCAAGTGACACTGTAGCGTCCCGAAATTTCGGTCCAATTTGAGCTGACCAAATAACACAAGTCCAACACATATTACACTGGAAAACCAGAAAACTAATAGAAATAAAACAGAGGGTGAGGATAGATAAGATAGAAACTTAGAATATAAGAAGAAGAAGAACATACAACATCGGAGTAAACACAAATCTCATAGCGGAACAAATAAATATATTTCATAACAAAACTTTGAAATATAAATCTGTACTTGAATATACATATCATTTCCAAAGTACAACACTTACAACACAGCGGAAAAACCATAGCTATATAATTCTGAAGCCTCCTGCTCCAGCTCTTCAAGTATCTATAAATCCCGACTACTTGACTGCCCGTACAAAATTGGGCACCCAAGAGTTTAGGGAAAACAAAACAAAATAAACTCCGGGTCAGTCATGTGACTGGTGTGAGTAAACTCAAATTATTTAATTTAACTTTCAAAATCCTTTTGAAACAAAGGATAATCATAAGACCGATCCACACACAAACACGGATGGTTTTTACCTTACGATAAACCCAAATCAATAGCAAAACAATATTATTCTAATATTATAATAATGTCTAACATAAGTAATATCAATCTAGTAGAAACGCTTGCATATAACGTTCTACATATATAATATACAATCAAAACCACGGGCTCTTATTTGAGGAATGGATTCCAACTATGACAAGGTATGGATCCACATTCCGCTTAGTGTACTCTAGAAGCAATACACTGGAGTTCAACAAGAACATCTTGCAACTCGGCCACACGTAACCGACCACACATTTCGCTTGAGTGTATCGAATATACTGTCACCTTACAGTTGGTAAACCAACATAACCATTCCCAGGAGATACAGAATTGAAAGAAGTAACAAATATGAATATTCTCTAGATGGTGACAATATACACTGCTTAGTTGCGAACCACTTAGCCATGCTGCCTGCTCGATTTCTGTCATTTCCCAGTTGATGAGGCTCGAGGTCAAAATGTATCTTTTAACATATCACTCCATTTACTTCGAATGCCACATCGTCATACCCATCAAATCACAAATTGATTTCCCAAAAAATACCACGGGTATAAGCTAAGAGAAACGAATTCCTCCGCCACCAACGTAAATACTTTTGAAACGATCAACTTACGTGATCTACCAGATATACTCTGTCAAACATTCGTCCATTCAAGTTGTCCTGGGACTGGACAAACTTAAGGCACTATTCCGTACATCCATCCTAGGCAATCTCTACCTAGGACTTATACAACAGCCATTGCACTTTACTCCGTCTTCAATTTGTCTTCGATCTATTTGATTCGAAATGCTAACTCCCATACGGAGTGGTTCTTTGGATAAGAATCCAACTGGTCTCTCCGTATTGACGACGGAAAAATGGTCAAAACTTTGATAGTCTGTGATTTAACTATCAAAGAAAAACACGTGTGCAAACAACGATATTATTTCCAGATGGAAATTTTATCGATCAATCATCATTAACATTATCTCTTTAGTTCATTAATTTACTTATCTCCTATTTCCATATATTCTAAATTCTTATTTTCTATTATCAGAAAACATTCCTGATTCTTATTCGGAAAACATTTCTAAAACTCCTTCACTGGATTTAAATTGATGTTTAAATCAAAAATCGCCATGCGAACTCAAACCATTTCATTCATTAACCAAATTCACTTAACCATCATTCACTATCAAACCTTACCATTCCTTAGTTAAGAAGGAAGTCAATCAAGTTGGGGTATAATTACCTCTCAGACCTTAACTGAACAACGTTTTAACTTCGAAATAGTCAAAGTTTATCTTTTAAATCTTTAACAAACTTCCTTACGTAACTCTCTTTTGAATAAATCTCTATTCGATAAATCTTTCCTTCGAATAAACTATATTCGATAATCTCTCTTCTTCGAATAACCTATATTTGAATAACTCTATTCAATTAACACTATTCGATTAACTCTAATCGATTTACTCTTATCAGTTAGCTCTATTTGATTAACTCAAATTTATTAACTTTATTTGATTAACTCTATTGGATTAACTCTATTTGATTTACCCTACTGGATTAACTCTATTCAATTAACTCTAACTAATTTACTCTTATCAATTAACTCCTTTCGAATAAACTATATTCGATTAACTCCTTTCGAAATTCGATTAATTCCTTTCGAATAACTAATATTCGATAACTCCTTTCGAATAACTCATATTCGATAACTCCTTTCAAATAACTAATATTCAATAATTTCTTTCTCTATTCGAATAAACTATATTCGATTAATCCTCTTATTCGAATAAACTATATTCGATTAATTCTCTTATTCGAATAACCTTATTCGATAACTCTTTCTTCGAATAAACTATATTCGAATAACTCTAATCCGACTAACTCTAATTCAATTAACTCTATTCGAATAACAAATATTCGACTAACTCTTGTTCGATTAACTCTATTCGAATAACTCTAGTTCGATTTAACTCTAATCGATTAACTCTAACTGATTAACTCTAACTGGTCAACTCTAACTCTAATCGATTAACTCTAACTCTAATCGATTAACTCCTCTAACTCAATTTGATTAACACATTTTGATTAACTCCTTTGATTAACTCTACGTCCATATTTAGTTTCAAATATCGATGCTGAAATCGATTCTTACTTCTCTATATAAGCCCTGACTTATATATTCTATTCATCCAATGATAAATATTTTATTTAATTTATAAAATATTATTTATAAATTAATCTTATCAATCTATTGGTTACAACAAATTCTATTTAAAATCTTTGCTTTAAACCCATATCATGTTATAACCGTGTGCGGAGCACGGGTCTAAACTTTCCTGATGTAAAATTCTATTCATTTGCCAAATATTTCCTTATATGACATTCTTTTCATTTCCCAGTAAATCCCTTTTATAACTCTATTTATTTCCTAAATAAATATTTCCATTTATAATCTATTTGTAAATGTTTTACAAATATTCCTTTTCAATTCTATTTGTAAATGGTTTACAAATATTCCCTTTTCAATTCTATTTGTAAATGGTTTACAAATATTTCCTTTTCAATTCTATTTGTAAATGGTTTATAAATATTTCCTTTTCTATTTGTTTCACAAATATTTCCTTTTATAATTTTTTTTACTTTCTAAATAAATATTTCCTTTATCTCTATTTATTTTCTAAATAAATATTTCCTTTATCTCTATTTATTTTCTAAATAAATTTTTCCTTTTAGCTCCATTTATTTATCAAATAATTCCCTTTTTATCTTTATTTATTTTCTAAATAAATAATTGCTTTTTCCGTTCTATTTGTAAATGTTTTACAAATATTTCCCTTTCTATTTTATTTGTAAATGTTTTACAAATATTTCTTTTTCTGTTCTTTTTGTTTTCTAAATAAATCCTTTTATAATATCCTTTGATGTTATAAATATTCTCTTTACAAAATCCTTTGATTTTATAAACATTTCATTTTCAATATACGTTTTGAAAATTCCCTTTTATTATTTTGGTATTTCTTATGGTATTTAACATACCATATAACAATGATATATATTACATAATCTACAACAGATTATATATCACATCATATATCATAATGTATGAATAACAGTAAAATAAATGTTGAGGCATCCGGTTGGATCCCTCCAACCTGTTTCCCTGCATCACAGATGTTAAACGATATAATTAACATCACTTTCATTTCAACATGAAATATTCTAATAAACAAAATCAATATATATTTAATGATATATATATTATATATAATTAATTTCAACCAACTGACTAGCAGTTCATCGAAACAGTCAACACACAGCAATCAACCAACATTTATCAGTTCTAAAAATACATTATAAAAATATAATTGTTTAGAGTTAGTGAGTTTTACTCATATTGGACGATCATCGTTAATAACGATAACCATCGCTTGATTCAGACGGACAATTTATTTTGCTATAAATTGTAACGAGCTTCGATTCGCTCCCAGTCAGTTCCATTTCGTAGTTGCCGTCCATACTATTTCGTCGAATTCTGATATTGTATGAATGAGATATTACTTTTATAAGTTAATATACTATTTGAAATTGAATTAACCATATTTATTTAAATATTGGGCTCACCCAATATAATCCAGGCCCATGCAAATATAACGACCCGACCTTCTTGCTCTTTTATTTTCTTGTACGGTCCAAGCTCAAACAAAAACCCATCCATCCATCAAAAGCCCAGAATCGCTTTACTGCTTCTTTACCAAAACATTCCGCACGTGACAAACCATCCCACTGCTCCATTATCTCCTCAACACAAATAGTTAAACTCCACCACATCTAGTACCTTTAAACCCGTGTGCTCCTCATCTTTTGAACTCCAGTTTTCAATTCCATCTCCCACGTTATACTCGCGAGCCTCCTATACCGAAATGCTCCATTGCCCAACTTTCGATCTTCAACAAAAACAAAACCTGGCTTCACCCCATCCTCAAAAACAGCTGACGGCTCCATCGTATATATATAAATTCACAAACCAACTTTTGATGACACTCAACAAAACACACAGCAATACATTTCTACCCAGTTCAAATGAACAAACTCGCCTTATTCCATCAGTTTACATAACCCACTGACCCCTGCCCCTCGTTCTTCAAGACACAACCACCGTTCATCCACTCTCCCTGAGTTCTTCCCCTTTGCCGCCATTAGAACTAGCTTGCGCCAGTCAGCCGGAGTCCGACCACCAACTTCCCGCTGTACCATGAAATGCCACAGGCCCTTCGCCAACTCCACCAAAGCTCGCTCACCGCTGCGCCTTGCCAACGGGGTCATCACGACGTTCCTTAACTCCTTCAGCACACGCACTGTTTCCCCCTTCCACCTTCGATCCGAGTTCCTACTGTATAGAGTCAGATTCTGAAACTGGAATCGCCACTAAAACTAGGAGTATTAATTCGAAGCTCTTCTCCTAACGATTTCGTTTATATCACTTTTGGAATTTATAGTATTTTATTTGAATTTCTTTGATTTTTTCATTGATCTCGATTTTGGTTTTCTAGAGAAAATTATTGGCGGCTACACTTTTGACCAATGAAGAAAGGTTTCGGGGTTGGTAAATAGGTAAAGGGGTATATATTATATATGCAGGAGACTCTTATTTCGTGGCCAAGTAAAATGAAGGAACTTAATATAGATGTGGATTGCTTAGTGGCCAGGTATATAGGTAGACGTGGATTGCTTAATGGCTAGGTATATAGGGTGCCATAGGTCTGCAGTATGATTAGATTACCATGTGCATTTAGATATTTGCATATATCTATATTTATTAAGAGTACCCTTGTTTGCATAAAATTCCGTTCGTTATAAGCCATTATGGGCAGAAATAAAAGTACGATCGTGTCAAGCGATACGTCACGATCCCAAAAATATAATAATATCGGTAGGTTAACTCATATTGTGAAACCCTAAAATATTGATATAGGGTGCCAAATACTCCAAATAAAAAGTTGCGTATTTAATTAATTAAAAATTTCAGTAAAATTCTAAAAATTGAATTATAATTACGTCTAGGAGGATTTGTCCAAATTCGAAACCAATATTAATTATAATTAAATATATCGTTATGGCCTATAAACGTTCCATAGCGACTATTTCAAAATTTGATTTAGCCATAAAACAAAATCTACACAATGAAATCCCGATTTTTCTCTTCCACTAGAAAATTATACTTCACCAGCTCCGAACGTTTCGTGTTTCACAGAAATCCGATTTAAAACGGACCCTGTATATTCAGTTGAAGTTCGAATCGCCAAATAGCGAACTGCCATGCCATTTCGAGCTCGATTTTAATTATAATATAATTATACGTTCAAACTGTCATTCAAATAATATATTCGTTATTCTAATTCAAATTCTAAACTGAATTATATATTTTGGATTGCCCAATTCACACCGTATTGACATTTCAGTAAATTCTGATTATTTCAAAATTAAATATATTATTTAATTATTATATTAATTAAATATTCAAAGTTATTTAATTAAACAACCATTTTCACTATTTAAATAATTAAATAAATTAATTATTATCCGTATAAATACGGGACATTACAGACACTTAGATTTGGCATAAAAGATTCGATCATTTAAACTACAATTTTTTTGTCTAAGATTTCTATCATAATATTGTTACAGGTTCCTAAAGAGGAGGAATAGAATTTAACCACCTGAGGTTTACTATTTGAGGATCATAAAGTGAGTTTATTTAATTCATATATGGTCATACCACTCAAATATTTGATAATATGGCTCTCTCGATATGATTTTTGCCGAATTCTTTTATGATCGCTTTTCCCTTCAAAAAATATTTTTTCCATAACTTTTGATAAGAGACCAATCAGATGCCTTGACCTATCTCATTGTTTTGTGATTATGATTTCCCATTCTGTAGAGTGGTTACGTTAAGAAAATGGGTCAATGGTTTAAGAGAATGCAAACTTTAAGTTTTGAAAGTTGCTGACTAGAATTAAAGTAGTGCTAATAGGTTGAAATTGACCATTCCAATAGTCTAATTACCTTTTACTATAAATAGAGGCCGAGGGATTCATTTTTTCCACTCTTATTATCCTATTTGCCATAATTTCAAATCTACTCTAATTTCTCCCTGAATTCTTAAATCTACACTATATTACAAAACCGTATTTAATTATTAATTAGGGATTAGATCTCTAAATTTTGGTGCTTACTCAAGTGATTGTTTGATATCCAAATGTGATGTTTGATGTCCAAGTGTGATCTCTAGTCAAGTTTATTGTTTTGAAGGAATAGTTAAGTGATAATGATCTCCCATATATTTTATTATATCATATGCTTTAATTAATATATTTTAATCATACAAATGTTAAATTAACCTTAAAACCTTACTGAATTTAGTAATACTAAATTTCAAAATGATGGATAATAAAATTATATGATATATTGATTAGATATGTTAGAACTAGCATAATTTTTATGGTGATGATCATTGTGTGTGATCAGAGCAGATCGGGGTGGATTCAAATGCTGGAGGAGTGTTTTAAATTTAGGAAGAGGGCTCAAATCAAACGAATATCTTAAACTCATTGGTTTCAAGTATGTACAAAGGCTCTAAGTCGGACGAAGTTCTTCAAGAGTCATTGAAGAGCTTCGAATCAAGCCAATAGGAATTCGTAGTTAAGTACGAAGCAAGTTCAATGGATTCACAGCACTTCAAAGAAGTTCTTTTAGAGTAAGAAAGAAGGCTTCATATTGATTCAGTAAATAAAAGAGAAGCAGTTCAGATGGTTTCAAAGTAACACCAGTTGATGTTAAAGCAACTCCAGGAGGATTCAAAAAACAACAAGGCAGGTTCGAGGCAACAAAGATGGTTCGAAGCAAAGAAAGGAGGCTCAAAGTACATCTTATCAAAGATGCAATTTTAAATGTCTTAATTCAAGGCATTGAACGCTGTATCGAGGAAGTCGAGTGGTTTTCGATCAATATGAAGCAAGACACTCGAAGTAGCGGTTTAAATGGAAGAAGTGTTTCTAAAGGGACTAAGTAGTGATTAGAGCTAGTTAGATTCATGATTTGAAAGATTTTTTGAAAATGTTATGCCTATGTGATTATTTTCAACTTAAAGTAATGTTCCCTGAGCTTGAAGCAAAGTGTTCTGAAGCATGATGTTTTGAGGATCGAAGGAAGGTGGTATATTCGACCTTGAGGTGCAGTGTTGTGTTTTGAAGCCCAAAGCAAGTGTTTTAATGCTTGAAGCAAAGTGTTTCGACATTTGAAGCAGGGTGTTTCAAAGCAGGAAATTGTAAGATTCGAGTGTTGTATTTCTTTTATGTTTTCAAGATGATTCGAGTGATGAGGTCTACAAGGTAAAGCTGGGTGCTTTTACAACCAAGTTGTGACCCTTTGATTGAAAGACTTGGTGGGTAGTAGAATCGAAGGGGTGTGAAAGGCAGCTTAGGATGGAATGAGTGTAACATCCTTAATTTTTAGTAAAAATTATTAAAGAGAATTAATTATATAAATTAGGTAACAATAATGTAGAGGATGATAAGATGAGATTTGTGATTAATTTAAATTCGTATGATTATAGTAACTATTTAATCTAAATGAAAAGAATGAAGGATACGAGAGGGGCAAAACTGGGACACATAGCCTTATATATGTTCACATAAATTCCACTCTTTTATCATTTCATTCTTCATTTCTAGAACCATAAAACTAACGCTTAGGAAGCTAGCTGTTAATTTAAAGAAGAAGAAGAGAAAGCTAAAGAAAAAGCTAAAAGAGAAAGATGGCATTCCGTTGGTGTCACGTTGTAGGTGTTGTCGAACCAGTGACTTGGAGTCCAATGTTCACTTGTTTTTCTTCAGCTTTTGTGCCAAATCTGTCTTCTCTTTCTGATTTACTACGTACTTGGTGGGTAGGCATCTCAGGAAAATCTATTTGTTCCATCCTTTTTCGCCTTATTCCCTATCTAATCTGTTAGCATATTTGGTGCTTGCAGAATAAGGCTATCTTTGACGAGACTCTAATGGATCCTTCCACTATCATTCGAAGGGTAAGGAATGATGCGTTCCTTGCTTTTCATGGTACACCTTTTAGGGGATCCTTGGGCACTCGCTCGGGCTAGTTGGCTTGGATTTTTTATATTACTTTAGGTCCGCCTATTCCCTTTTCGGGTATTGGTTGACTGTTTGTGTGTGGGTTCTCTCTGCTAACACCTCTCCCTCCTTTTTTGACTTATTTTGTTTGCTAGTCGTTCATGTCCTGGATTACAAGTTGTTGGGCTTTGTTTGGCTATTCCAACAGAAGCTTTCGCTTGCGACTGACAGATACATGGCCTGGATATTTAGGTATTTGTGTTCACTTATCGTGGGAAGTTCTGCTTACAGCTGCCCTTGTTGGAGCTTGTGGTGCTGGAGACTTTGGAGCTACCAGAGCGTTTGTTAGGAGCTTCTTCCCTGTTCCATTATCTTTATTGGATGACACACATGTCCTAGCTCTTTGTCCGCTATGTGTAGAGCTGTAGAACTTCATCTTTTCACAGTCTTTGACGTCTAACTAGTGAGGTTTCGTCTGCCTAGCTTGTGCTCTTCAACTCATCTTCTATTATTTAGTGGTCGTCTATCGCTTTTGAGATGCTTATTGTTTAGTATTTTATATTGTATCCTTGGTTATGTGTGTGCACAGTTTCTATAGCCATTTCTACAGACATTGTTTTTGTGAATCGATGGAGAATGGCTAAATTCTCCTATTTGTTATACTATATTAAAAAACTAGAAGAATCTAGCTCAGGAATCACAACTTTCCATCCATAAACAAATTGAATAATGATCTCTAAACTCGTGCAAACTCGATTTACATATACCGAATTGTTTCTTCGATTATATTATTGCTTTCATGATTGTTACAATGTTTTAACATTATTTGGGTAGAACAATGCTTTGATATGATTGCTTATTTTTTATATGCATTAGTTATAGATCAAAAGCTATAGCTCCGACTAACTTAAGATTTTTATATGTTGTTTCTTGGAGGTGCGCTATGAGTTTCGTAATTTTATATGCACTTAGAAATTTTAATTTCATAAGAATGGATGCATGTTAATTATGGGATTTAATTAGTTCAAATAATTAAATAATGAATTTAGACCTAAATTTCTATTGACACGATAAAGAAGGATATTTTCTAATTTTTGTGAATTTTTAGGAAATTTCCTGTACTTTGATTAATTGATATGAATTTCCTAAGATGGACAGACTTAGGGTAACTGGCACGTTAATTAAGGAAATTAACATACTTTTATTATTTACATTGTTTTGGAAATATAAAGTCTGAATGTTCTGAGTACTGCTCAGTCAACTTCTTATTAACTAATCACATTTGAACAAATATAGGGGAGTTTGTGAAAAATATTACTTTAATTCAAAACAAAAAAGTTTTGTTTTTATTAATTGTCATTATCACCAACCCAGTTGAGAACACCTCTCCTACACGGTCAAAAGACCCTTCCCCTTTGACAAATCTCTTAATGTTTGAAATTCCATAAGTATGGTATAGGAGGCTTCCAGGCTTGTCACCTTCATCCCTTTCAACTTGATCCTAGTCACTTGTATTATATTTTAGAAAGTTGGCTACTCCACACGAGGCTATCCCTATAAACCCTTTCGACAGGGTTGAAAGGAACTGGAATCTTAAAGTTTTGTTATATAAATTGATAGAGGCTTATCGCCTCGATATTTTTTCGATAGGGTTGACAGAGTTTTCTTTCAAAAACCTATTTTTTTATAAACCTTAGGGGTTATTGCCTCGCTACTTCGACAGGTTTGAAGGGTTCCTTTTCCTTAAACTGTGTTTTACAAACTTTAGAGGCTTTCGCCTCCACACTCTTTTGACAGGATCAAAAAGGACTCTTTTCTGAACCCTTTTATTTTATAAACTATAGACTTATTGCCTCAATTCCTTTGGTGTTCTCCAACTTGTATTTTAAATTTCTTTCAAAAAGAAAGCTTATCACAATCGACCTTTTTGACACCATTTGTGTCGGTAGAGTTTATTTCCAAACGTCTTATATGAATACTTAAAGGCTTATCCTCTCTACCATATCATCACTGTTGTGATCGATGTGGCTCTTTTCCAAACTTTGTTTTCTAAAGCTTTAAGCTTATCGCTTCCAAAACCCTTTGCATCGTCATCTGTGTCGATAAGCCTTCTTTCAAGCTATTTTCTTAAATACTTCCTTGCACACAGTTATTGTTGAAAAGAAGCTTTTTAAGGAACATACTGTTTTGAGCCTATTGCTTATGGCTTGCTGATGTCGGCGACGTCATCAAGGCATTATTTATAAAATATTTTCAAACTAGTTTGAGGCTTTCACCTCAATAGCTTGAAGTACTTGTTCCTGTTAATAGGGCCTATTGGCTTGCTTTCTTCTATGTTGTCGATAGGGCTTTGCCAATCGCTATAATATGTCATGTTTACTTTGACATTTAGGGATATAGTCGACAAGGGAATTGCACCTGACGAGTTATATATAATGATTTCTATAGGGAACCATTAATATTATTTAAAGGTTATATAGACTAGTCGATAGACTTGATGCTATTGCGTTAAATGGTAGGTAATTATGTTATATTATTGTACTTGATTGAGCACATTAGGGACACCAATGAGGTATAACTGTTATGGATGAATTGGGAGATGCTAATTATACTTAAAGACTTACTGAGGAAATAAGAAATAAAATATAATTTTAGGTCGATAGTCATCCGAGATTAAAACTACGTAATGTGTGATGGACAATCCACATTATTTTATTGAGGTTCATAGTCATACAAGGGTAAAACTATGTAATGTGTGATAGTAGGTCCATATTATTGAGGTTCATAGCCGTCTAAAGGTAAAACTATGGCGTGTATAATGGATAATCCATATCTATATAAATATGTTTAAACACCAAAAGGATGAGAAATCCATTTGGTAAGGGTTAGGGAATCCAGTTAATGATGGAGAATCACTAATGTTAAAACTCATGTAGATAACTTGAAGATAAGTGGGTAACTTATAAATAAGAAAATTTATCACAAGATCCTTAAGACAGTTAGTTAGGAAAACGGGAATGAAGAGTCCCCTATATGATGCTTGTTGCACCTCATCACTATCATCATTATGACCATTGTTGTGATAACTATTGAAAGTGCAGAAGCACATGATTGGTTATAATTGTAGCTCAATACTAGTGGTAGGAAAATCTATTACGTTAAGCAACGTGATCCCATTAAATATCCCTTAGGATCGGGAAGTAAAATTATTACTCACATAAGTCTTTTGACCGACTTGAAGTTATTCTTCCCCTTAAACTCTTGGCTACTCATTTGAGTCGGTTCAGAGTTTAGGGTTTTACAGGTTCTTCTATGAATAAGCTTTCAGAGACTCGTAGAAGGCTAATAGCTATTTAGGAGTTTTCTACTGTGTATTTTTATCATTTGGATGCATGTAAAGAAAAATTATTTACTCTCTATATTTAGACTCAGATCAACTAATAGAGCATCTACATATATCACTCTTGGAGTTATATTTTGCAATAGTTATATTTGTATTTGGATAGGGTTTTGCGAATAGGAATTGTATTTAATGATCATTAACGAATGTTATTCAAATTTGTTTCCCTATTTCTGTGTTCTCTGATGTTATAATTCGTTAATAATCCTTTTTCTATTGTTGAAAATTAATGCTATAGATGATTGCATCATCTGTAGCGCTCAGGTTTGATTCATAGAGAATGGGATGTTACAACAAGGCAGTGGGATTATGGATTAGTGGATTGCTCTGGTGATTAGTTATGCTAAGGAATCATTAATAACTCAGAGTGTTCTAGTTGTTGACTCAACATAGGGGTATTACATATCCTGGAGGGGGATCTTGTTGCTAGACATTTGTGTCCCAAAGGTAAACATGTTGAATAAGTAAATTTCGTAAACATGGAAGTCCGACTAGAACCAGGATTATTCGTTAGCCCTTGGTATATGCAAGGATGGTCATACAGATAGTATTGAAGGCTTTAGAAGATGATGGTTAGGATTTGCTTGATGAATGTTATGGTAGGTATGGATGCTCATATCTTCTTTCTTTGGATAGTCAAAAAGTTTGCACATAATAACTAATTAAAATATGATTGGGTATTATCACCTATGGATTCTAGAAAGGGGATAGGGAATGCAACCAGTGAATAGGGTTGCTTAAAATCTTCTATCCTGATCAATATCCTATTTTATTTGTCTAACTAAGTATCATATTTTACTTAGTTATTATGTGCTAACCCTTTGATTATAGGGACAAGTCAAGTGTGATACTTAAGCATATATAGTAGCATATTTTCCAGTATAACGCTTAACGGTCGTTTATGCTCACAATGGACTATTGACTAACCCAAGAATTTATGTTTACTCTTATTATCTTGAGCATTCATCGATGATGCTGATGAGTAGACTAGATAACAAACATTTGTGGCACAAAAAATGATTAGGAGACAAACTAAGAGAGCTACCATATTACTAGTCTTAAATATTTTATTCTGATGTTAATTTGTATGCTCTAAAGAATATCATAAGGTTTGATGTATCCAGAAATTATGACATTTTATAAATAACTTTGTGGTTTTATGGAGCTTAAGTTTTCGATCTGTTATATCTCAGTATAGTATATGTTTGCTTTATGTTCAACCATGCACTGTGAGATATATGTTAGTTTTAGTTTAATTTCTTCACCAATGATTGTCCCATATCAGCATAATTAGCGCATCTTTTCACGTCTAAGTGTAGATGGTATGGGGTGGTTATTTTTCGGCTCACACCTCAAGTTTTGACATTTTGGCCCATTTTTTGCAGGTCTAGTGTTGTGATAGTACAGACAAAACAATGAGAATAGAGATGCAATAGTTTTGCCTACGACTATTAAATAGTATAACATATACATCATGAAAGAGAACCTAAAATTATGAGTTAAAGTCAATTTTGTCAGTATTGATTCATCATTTAGTAGAGTGTATTCTATGCGTTATGAGTTATATAATTGCATAATGATCAACTTGAAATGAGTAAATGATTAACAAACGTGACTTGTAATAATTGTGATTAGGACAGATCGAGGGTGGCAATTAGACCTAGACCAGACTAAGTTGGTATCAGTTCTAGATGGGCTGAGTTTTATCGCGTTTGCACTATACATTTCAAAAATCCGAACCCCACCCGATTCGAGCTCGGTTTCTTCCTCTTCCTCTATCCCATAGGTACAGCTTTGGATCGGGTCGGGTTCGGTTGGACAACAACATTAAAAATACATATATTTCAATGCATTTTAGTTGGATCTTTCGAGTCAGGTTTGATCGTGTCTTAATTGTATTTTTCATCGTCTAGACCCAACCCAAAACCTATCGGGTTCGATTTGGGTTTTTGGTTCTAATTGTCAGCCCTAGACTGATCCAAAATTTCACTAGAATTGTAATCGTGATCACATTATATAGAGGCATACTCGTATATCGTATATAATTGGGTTTAGGGTTGATAGTGATTGTTTTCAACATGAGTGTTTGTATGGTTTTGTTTTACCTCCTTTGGGGCTCATTTTGGTGATGGTGCGGCGGAGGACGGTGGCCTTAGATCTTGTATTTAACGAAACGGTCACATGTTGATGCCATACATATAATATGGTGTACTTGTTATGGATGATGTTGTGTATTATTTTAGGCAATCATAAAATGTATTATTTCGTGATATCCATTTACTTTGATATCATTGATGTATATACTATCATTTCAGATAGTGTTATTTAAGCGTGCGAAGTATTTTTGCATTTGTATCCGAGAAACTACTTGTGCAGGGTAGAGATAGGGTTGGCCCTGAAATGTAGGTGGCCCTAAGAAAAACAAATTGGAAAATAATAATAGAAAAAGTAACATCGTTAAACATAAGTAAAATACATTTTTTACTTTTGTTCAAGCACATTAGAATATTTGCACTAGTTGTGATTACATAAATTCAAAATGGTATAGTTGTGATCACATAGATACAAAATGATATAGTTGTTATCACATAGATAAGAAACAATATACTTTCACATTATACTTGACTGTCTAACATTTTAAGTGGTAAAATTACTAAGAAAAACACTTACATAAGTGATTCTAAAATCTTCGTCTCAATAGAAATTGTGTCCAATCCATTTAATGTTTCTTGTAACATGGTCGTCCGTAGAAAAGATTTGATTAGTTTTAGTTTCGAAAAGCTTTATTCAACCGAGGCAACGGTCACGAGAATAGTTAATAATATTCTATAATCAACCCATGCACCAACATATAAACAATCCATCCTCTTGATATAATTTATAACATCAATAGCCCTTTGCGCATTAGTTGGTAACATCTCTTTAAGGGTTTGCAACTCCGCAGATAAATCTGCTCCATCAATATCGGAAACCTTCTCATATTTCAAATAATTCTCAAGATTATCACATGAAAATTTCAAGCTATCATAAGAAGCATGTTTCAATCTCTCTAGTCCGCAGCAGTAGCCCAGCAGTTAAGGACTTGCACCATGGTAACAGTGATGCGGGTTTGAAATCTGGAATGACATGCTAAGAGCTTACCATGTGCATACGCTAAGATCAACCACTTATGTGGTGCTCGCGGACCGTGCTAGGTGCACTAGGGAGGGTTTTACGATTCCGGTCGGTTTCCCTCCTGAACAAATTCAAAAAAAAAAAAATGTTTCAATCTTTCTACATCATATAAAAATCCAAATATTTCATCATACTGTTTAATTTGCTCAAATCTACTCTCAAGCGATGACAAACCTTGATCCACAATGTATAAAAAGTGATTGACTCCAAAACTTTCCTCTTTGATTTTACCAATAATTTTTTTTTTTTTTAAATCTCGCTCGCGATTATAAGTATTGATTCATTTTGAATCTTGTGACTAAGATATTGATAATGAATTTCATTACTTTGAATTCTACGAATGTGTTCTTGAATAACTGGATCCAAATTTGCAATAATTTCTATAATGCTTAAAAATATTCCATTATGCTCTTGATAAATTTTCTCATTGTATCCACAAAATGCCAAATTATTTTTAACAATAGTTGTTACAACCGATATTATTCTTATGAGAACTTGCCTCCAATGCTTTTTTCTCTACTAATTTGTGATTGAGCACTTTTGTCAATAGTTTCATTCTTTCCAAATCTATTTTCTAATTCTTTCTGTTTCTGTATACTAGTAATGTGTTCAACACCATATTCATGTGCTTTTAGCTTTTCACCCATATTTTTCCAATAATTTATTCCTTGTTTGCCAATTGAAACATCATTCCATCTTTTTTGAATAACTTGCAACAAAAACAAAACACTTTATCTAAATCTTTAGAATAGGTTAGCCATTTTCTATCATGTTTCACTCCATTTGATAATTATCTAAAATAGTGTATGGTAGAGAAATGTCAATTTGATATATCTTTGGGAAAGTTGATATTATTGTCTTTTGCACGCCTCTTTGAACAATTGAATATCTTAATTGGTGATTCATGTTTTCCCATTTATCAGATCACTAATAGTTAAAGAAAATGGTAAGAACTCCATAATAGGGTCTTTTGACTCAGTCTTATTTTGTGGTTGAATAATATCTTAATCTCATTTATTTCAACCTCTACTTCCAATTGTTATTTTGCTAAAAAAATTATTAAGTTATCCAACTTGTTTTTTAGTATCATTTTCAGTCACAGGTTTCTTTTTCCTGTTAGAAGCACCAAACTCGAATTTTCTAGTAGACATGATAATTTAAAATGGATGAAGTTGAATAAGAAAACCTGCAAATATGATAAAATCAAAATTCAATTTAATTACATGATAAGTTTAATTGCCATACAAGTTTCTTTCGTTCTTTGGAAATGCAGTACAGTGTTGCTTTTCCTTTTTTGTAATCAGAAAATAATACTATCTTATTAACAAACATCAATTATAATTCAAATCTATTATCAAATCAGTACTTACTAATTATGAACTGAATCGATTGATTAAAGTCTTTTACCAAACCTATATTAATAATATATCGATTCGTTCAAATTAGCTAGAAGATTAATAATTCATACCTGGTAATACGGTGATTTGGTGAAGAGCAGAAGAACTCGATCGAGGCTAGGAGAGAAATCGCGAATCACGATTTCGGTTTGGAGAAGGGCTTTCCATTTTCGTTTGCAGGTTAATTGCTTTTTAGTTTCAGTTTTGAAGAGGAGTTTGGCTTTCTTTTAAATGGATAGTGGGCTGCTATGTCTTTTTTTTCTGAAATTGAAGGCCCTAAACAATATTGAGGCTTAGGTTGTAGCCTAATCTGCTTAGGTGCAAGACCGGGTCTGATTAAGGATATCAGATATGTATTATTGCGTTGTATGTTTGCTCATTGAATTTAGGACGTTGAGCTTCTTTCACGTCATTTTGTTCATTGTTAGATCGAAATTTGGACCTAACACCCAAATTGTTATGAACTGTAGAGAATTTTAAATGAGGAACGAGGAAAAAGAAAATAACACTCAGAATTTATAGTGGTTCGGCGTTAACGAGCCTACGTCCACTTTATATCTTATTGATTATGCTTTAAAAGCTAGTACAACAGTGATTTCTCTCAATATTTCAGTGGTTTGACAATAATGGCGGATTCAGTACTCACTATTGCCAAAAGGATCTCGAAAAATGCCAAGCTCTGGGCTATTTATAGCTGATTTTGTCAGGCGGATTGCGGACACGTGGCACGAATCCCGAGATCATCGGATCGCATCGCCACCATTGAAGAAATAGTCAAACTAGCCGTTGTGAACAGGTGTCATGATTTGCTTGAAAATCGGATCGTGCAGATGGGGAGAACTGGTCCAGATGACGGTTAGGAACACGTGTCGCCAGATCCGTGCGGTTCGGATCGCTGAAGACCAGCTCGTGATTGAATGGGTCAGAGGGTTCGGTGCGCACCAAGGGATCGGATCGGTTCGCTCTGGGCTACGATATAAGTTTGGATCGGGTCGCCTGGATGTATCGTTCGTTGACGAGATGGGAGCGATCCGTTCCTGGGCGAGTCGATAGGGTGCGATCCATTCCTGGGCGAGACGATGGAGTGCGATCCATTTCTGGGCGAGACGATGGAGTGCGATCCATTCCTGGGCGAGACGATGGAGTGCGATCCATTCCTGGGCGAGACGATGGAGTGCGATCCATTCCTCCAGTTTCTCGGGGGACTTGGTTTCCTGTTTTCCTTTTATGAATGATCTTGGGTGGCTTGGTCAAAAAGCGAGCCAACATTTTGCCCCCTCGAAGTATGTTTTATTGGTGATGGAACATGCTTCGAAGATTCCAATCTACCTTTTCCTGATGGGATGTAAATCAACAGTCGCATTGGTTCAAATCAACACATGCATAAATCGGATCGCCATAAAGCGCCACGGTCCGAGTGTTCACGTGCCCGTTTTGAGCTGAATGTTCAGGCCTCTGTACGAAACGAGGCGGGCTTTCCTTCGAGTCGTGTCGGGCTTTGAGTTTGGTGCGGTCCGTGGGCTTCTATGCGATACAGGCTTTGAATCGTGGCCTTTATGACGTTTCGTGGACCGAATAGGACAAAGGAAGGGAGATAAACGGTCACCCTCTTTGCCTATATAAGCCGACCCTCTCCTCATTCTCCTTCTTCTTTCTCTCTGCCGAATCGTCTCGCGTTATCAAAGAACGAGCCCAAATTTTCCAAACCTTCAAGAATCCGAGCATTCTCTCAATTTTTAGAAAGGTAACTCCACAGAAAACATTCTCATTTGTAAATACAGCACCTTCCCGAATTTTTAAGACTGATTCGAGGAAGAAACGATGGGAATCCGAAATTTTCTGAAGAAATAACCAAATCGCCATGGCCATCGGGCGCAGAGCTCAGAATTTGAGGATGGGAAGGAGAGGAGGAAAACGAAGGAGGCAGAAGGAGAAGGCAAACCGTCTCGGATCGTGGTCAAGGATAGAAGACGAAAGCAAATGGCGAGACGATAGATCGAGGTGGCGGCAAAGGGACGTATCGTGGGGTCGCAACGGTTCGTGAAGGAGCGATCCCTTCGCCCGGCGACTCGATGGGGGCGATCCCCCTGGCCTGCGATCCGAAAAGGGCGATCCCTCTGCTTCGCGATCCGACTCATAACTGACGATACGGAGGAATTTCAGACTTTAATCAACGCCTTGTCACTATAAAACTCTGAACAGTTAGGATAGAGCCCTGATATTGGACTTTCTGGACTAAATGACCTCATAATTTGACTGCATATGACGACTAACGACTTCTGATAACCTTGACTGCTTTCATGCTTTATTATTGTTTTTAATAATGCGCACACACAAGCACACACACCGGCACTTGCACACACGGGGGACGGGTAGTGTTAATCTTATCGTTCATATTTTCTCGTCCTAGCAGCAATGTCGAACGATCACTCTTCCTCAAGATCTGCAGCCGAAACGGAATCCGAGACTCCTGAACAGTATAATCCTCAAATTCCTCCAATCAATCCAAGAGGTGAAGATTCTGGATCTGAGTATGAAGCTACAGAATCAGATCCGACAGAAAGTACTTCATCCAGCAACAACTCCGAGTCTGACGAGCGAGCTCCGGACGAAATTCCAGGCGCAGTCGGGATAGATAAATTCTCTGATTCTTTAGCGTCCAAGCTTGACGAGATAAAACTCAAAAGAATCTGCTTAAGACACGGCATTCCTTGGGACGATGTCTTGACACCTGGAAGCGAAGATAGACCCCATCTAGCACCGGAAGGGTACATGTCGATCAGTCGAACAATGTGTCTAGTAGGAGCTATTCCTCCGTTCCCTCCGATTGCCATTGAAACTCTAAGACGACTAGGCATTGCTCCGATGCAGCTTCATCCAAATGCCTACGCATCTCTATACTCCTTATACGTTGCTTATGCGGAGATCTTGCATGCCGAACTTAAATTCAGAGATCTGGTGTTCTTCTTTCTCTTCAAGCACCGTTCTTCTGCAACTCCAAACTTTTCCTTTTTTGAATCAGTGGCGAACAGGAAAGTTCTGTACGACGGATATAGCAACATCGGGGATCCTAAGTCCGACTGGTTTTACATAAGAAAACAGGCTGGATGCTCACGGAGATGGCTCAAATCAAGTAAACTTTGATCGCCTAGTCGAATATCTTGCTTAAGGAGTCTAAGTAATAACATTCTTCCGCTTTTTCCTTTGTCTTAAACAGATCATGTCTTCCCGAAAACAGAGGGTGCATTATACAACAGTCGGTTGTCCACTCTTTTGCAAAGCAGATCCGACTTTTTAAGGATAAAAAAATGCATTACTGATGACAACCTTCATAAGCATCGCCTTCTGGATAGAAAATTTGGACTTGGGACCGGCGGCAAACCTTATAAATATGTGCCCCCAACGGAAGGAGAGGGAACTTCACAAGCGGTGGAAACAACTAAATTTCGTAAAAGCCCTTCTCCGATAGTCATCCAAGACGACGAAGACTTGAATATATACAGAGGGGATGAGTCCCGCGGTGATGTGTCGAGGGAAATCCCTACCTCTGCTCCAATGGAAACTGTTGGTGATGACGACTTGACAGAAGAACAATTATTCGACGAGTTGAATAAAATCCCTCTACCCGACATTGAATATACAGAAAAAGACTTCGGCGAGGAGCCTTTCTTTTCTGCTCCCGAAGAGGCGACTGATTCAACAAGGGGACGAGAAACGGGTCAGATGAGCCTGTCTCCAGGCCCGGGTCTGTTAGGGGGAATTATATGGGATGCACACCTCACACACACTGTCTGACCTTGCACTCTAACTTTGCGGGTATTCAAAGTTTTGATATATTCTTTTCTCTTTTTGCAGGAACAATGTCGCGCAGGAAATCCTATTCGTGCCGTTCTCTTCGCGAAGGCACCCCCAGCCTTCGTCCGGGTACTGAGCGCCCTCGCGGTCCCCCTCATAGGCCGAGCTCTTCGCAACCTCGATCTCCACCCAAATCAACCTCTACCAGGCCTTCGAGTCATCCGACAATTCCGACCGGGGGAAAGACACTTCCAAAAGAGTTGACTCCTCCTCCAAAGAGTGCGCCCTCCCACAGTCGGTCGTCCAAAAGGCGCCACGAATCCAAAGATGGGGACAGAGATTCATCCAAAGAAACTGAGCAAGAGAGAAGTAACATTGTCCCCACCAGCCAACCAGAGTTAACTGCCTCCGGTTCACGGGATTACGTTCACGGTCCCGAGATCCAAGGTAGGCTGGAAAAGCTACGGGAACAATTTCCAGGAATGTTCTTTGATAGGATGGTCTTCGTTCCTGCCTTGGAACCGGTCCCTAAAAACTGGGATAAAGAAGTTATCGGGCATATCCGTCACGTGGCCAAGCAGAACGAGATGATGAAAAAGCACGCACTTAATCTTTCGGAAGTCATCCGAGCACTTGAAATAGAAGCTCACAGGTCTAAAGCAAAACTTGAAAATAACGAAAGGGCTAGGACAAAATTAGAGAAGGACCTGGAAGACGCTCAAGCCCAGCTCGCTTTGGCACAGAGAGACGCTGCAAACTATAAAACTGAATTAGAAAATGCCAAGCAGCGCTTTCATTCAGAACTGGATTCCAATAGCCAGGAAAAAATGGCCTTAAAAAAGGAGGTTGAAGACCTCAGAATGGCCAACATCGAATTGGTAACGGCACGAGGCCATTTTGAGACTGAGAAGGCTGCTTGGGAAGCGGAAAAAGCGAGTCTAAAAGAAAGTTTGGCTCTGGCAGAGGCGGAAAAAGTGATCTTGAATGATCAGGTGGCAGACGCGGAGAGACGGGCAGCTCTTGCCGAAAAGAACGTTGATAGCGCCATTGAAATGGCCACGGCCTCCAACAACAAACTCCTTGAAAGAGAGAAAGAAATCGAGGGGTTTGAGGAGATGATTTTTGATTTCCTTGGCCAGGTTCTCAAAACTCGCAATATCTCATGGATCCCGGATTATCATGTTACTTTGGCCAACTTATGGGATGCCATCGTGGAGGGCGAAAAACATAGACTGGGGGTCGAAGAGATCAATGAAGATGAATTGATGAAGAGCATCCTAAGAGACAACGAGCCTGAGGATCTGGCAGAGGGTCGTCGCTTAATCCTGGCGGAAATGGAGAAGGAGAGAACCATGGCTAAAGGTAAAAGCAAAATCGATGAAGGTTCCAGCTCCGCCGCGAAGTCTAAAACCTCCGAAGTTGAGGAGTACCATCCTGACGATCCGCTAATCCCCTTAGGTCTAACTCCTGTGGTTGTTGGAGCATCCGGATCTACTCAAGAGGGAGTATCTGCTGAAGGTATCTCTCTCTTTTTCCCGCAATTTGCTAAAGCGATTGCGAATTGTCGTCGTCTAGCAGGACAACCCATTGAATTAGTAATGTGTGTCTCTCGTAATGCAGGTGGCGAGCCCGTCGACAAGGGCGCTGGAAAAGAGAGAGAAGTGGAGGAGGAGGCTGCCCTGCCGGGTGCTGATATCGATGTTCTCAAGGATGCCGAGACTATCGAAGCTTTAAAAGACATGGATGGTCGCCATGTGGATGACGAAGAGGACATTACTGGCTCCAAAAAGGCCGATGATGATGATGATGAGGAACCCCTGGCCAGCCGAAAAGCCAGACAAGAGAAAGAATTGGCTTCAAAGAAGGTGGGAGATGAGGCTTTGGACGTGGTCCCTCTTGCAGAGTTCGATCCCAAAACTGGGATGATTATGAAAATCCAGTCCAAGTCCATCAGCCGGCAGCTTCACTTCGCAAACCCCGATGACTTCCCGGCTTCCCTCTCCAGTAGAAGCAAGGGAAAAGAAGGAGAAGAGGAGACCTCAGAGGAGTCAGATGCTCCCCTTGAGGACAAGCGGAAAAGGAAGAAGGAGGATCCATCTGAAGCCGACAAGGAGAGGCTGGAGAGGCAGAAGCGAGAGAAGAAATCAAAGCATAAATAGGATGTTTGTTGATATTTTGTCTTTAGGTTTCCCACTGGCCAGGAAGTGTAATTGTGAGACTGGTCCTCACTTTTGTTTTTAAATTGTTTTCACTTTGTTGATTCGCAGTACATAAACAAGGATTTGTTTCTTCTTACATCATTGTGTACCTGTATTCATAGAAACTTTCCACGTTTAGTCGTTAGCCAACTATTAATAATTATAAGTCAGTCAATCAACAGGAAGAAGAATGTTCATGCTATGTTACACTGTTATATTAAAGTTTAGTGTTTGCATAGGAGTGCCTGGTGCCCCCCAATCAGTTGTTAGAGTTTTACGCTTGGCGATTCGTTCGCTTCCCGATCCTTCAGCGGGGAAGGAGCTATTTCTCAGCGCTCAATCGGAGACGCCTTTATACTCTCTCTCTCTCTCTCTGGAGAGTTAGAGTTCGAGCTCAGCGATTCATTCGCTCCCCGATCCTTCAGCGGGAAAGGAGCTCTTTCTCAGCGCTCAATCGGAGACGCCTTTATACTCTCTCTCTCTCTCTCTGGAGAGTTAGAGTTCGAGCTCAGCGATTCATTCGCTCCCCGATCCTTCAGCGGGAAAGGAGCTCTTTCTCAGCGCTCAATCGGAGACGCCTTTATACTCTCTCTCTCTCTCTGGAGAGTTAGAGTTCGAGCTCAGCGATTCATTCGCTCCCCGATCCTTCAGCGGGAAAGGAGCTCTTTCTCAGCGCTCAATCGGAGACGCCTTTATACTCTCTCTCTCTCTCTCTGGAGAGTTAGAGTTGGGACTCAGCAGTCTGCAATCATGCACGCTCATCAAACTCGTCTTAGGTTTACATTTTAATCCAAGCTCCGAGGATTAAAACCAGTCGGATAGGCAGTTGGAGCATTTACCAAGGCTTTGGGTTCCTCTGATTAGTTTACGAGAGGAACTGTTGGCACCAGACTTCGGGTACCTGCATTATTCACACTGATTTTCATAGGCAAATAAATAAAGATGCAATAAAGGTAAATGACACACAGTATTTTTATAGTGGTTCGGTCGAATCATGACCTACGTCCACTTTATAATCTCTTGCTTTAAGGAATCAGACTGTTCTAGGCAAGTCATGCCCTGTACATAGTTTTTTTTTTTTTTTTAAACAAAGCAAAAGAATAAATTTGAAGCTTCTCATGTTAAATATGGCCGTAGATGTTGGGCATTCCACACTCTGGGGATTTCCTTTCCGTCTACGGTTGCCAGCTTGAAGGTTCCATTATCAAGCTTGCTGAGAATAGAGTACGGTCCTTCCCACTTCGCTCCCATATGAGTTGGGGGTGGAAAGACACGTTTCAGAACCAAGTCTCCGGGTTCCCAGGTTCGGGCTCGGACCTTTTTGTTGTAATATCGGGCGACCTGTTGTTTGCATCTCAGAGCACGTAGGTCGGCTTCATCCCTCTTTTCTTTGATCATATCCAGGGACTCAAGGAGCAATTCATTATTGGACATTGGATCATAATAGGTCACCCGATGAGAAGGTACCTTTATCTCAATCGGGATGACTGCTTCCGTTCCAAAAGCGAGGGAGAACGGGGTATGTCCTGTCGCTGATTTATATGTCGTCCTGTAGGCCCATAGTGCCAAGGGCAATTCATCAGCCCACATGGCTCTAGCCCGCTTCATTCTTCTTTTCAGAATGGACTTAATTACTTTATTTGCAGCTTCGACTTGCCCGTTCGATTGTGGGTGTGCCACGGAGGTGTATCGATTCTCGATGTGATATTTTTGGCAGAAGTCTCTGAATTCAGCACTATCAAATTGAGTTCCGTTGTCTGTTATCACAATCTTCGGAATTCCAAATCGGCAAATGATGTTTCTCACAATGAAGTTGATCACTCGTTTAGTTGTGATTGTAGTTAGTGGTTCTGCCTCGACCCACTTAGTGAAATAATCTATGGCCACAATAGCAAACTTTGCTCCGCCCCTCGCTATGGGAAGACTTCCTATGATATCAATTCCCCACATAGCAAAAGGCCATGGACTCATCATTGTTTTTAACTGACTTGGAGGCGCTCTAGGTATCTTCGAAAATCTCTGACACGCATCACATCGTCGTGCATATTTTACTGCATCCTTGTTTATGGTAGGCCAGAAGTAACCATGCCGCAATATCTTTTTCGCCAAAGTTTGCCCTCCAGTGTGGTCGCCACATTCGCCTTCGTGGACTTCTTGCAGCACACGTTTGATGTCATCGTGGGCTATACACCGAAGGAGGGGCATTGGAAACCCTTGTCTATAAAGGACTCCACCTTGCAGTGCGTATCGGGCGGCTTTACGAATCACTTTACGCCTCTCGCTTTTCTTGGTCGGAAGCGCTCCACCCATTAGGAAATTCTTTATAGGGGTCATCCACGACTCCCTTTCTGGTTCCGTCTCTAGTACTAGGTCGATTTCCATCTGATCAATGCTGGGGGACCGAAGTACTTCAACGGGGGCTAGCCCTATCATTTCAGGATCGTTAGAACTAGCCATCTTTGCCAACTTGTCTGCCTGCTGATTTTCTGACCGCGGAATATGAGATATGCTGTAGTGATCAAACTCATTCAGCAGTTCTTTCACTTTCTTTAAGTATAGATTCAATCTTGCACTTTTAGCTTGGAATCTTCCAGTAACTTGATTCACAACTAACTTGGAGTCGCAGAAGATGTTCAGCTTTGTGACTTCTAGTTCCTTTGCAATCTTTAATCCGGCTATCAGAGCTTCATATTCGGAATCGTTGTTAGTGGCCTGAAACTCCATTCGGATGGCATAGGTTATCAATCGTTTCTCGGGGGTTTCAAGCACTATTCCAGCGCCGGATCTTTCGTCGTTCCTAGCACCATCAGTATATAATCTCCAGACATTAGGGTCGAAAAGTAACTTTGAGGGTTCCACTTCTTCGTTTGCTATATCTTCTTCAGGAACAGTGAATTCGGCTATGAAGTCGGCTATCACTTGCCCCCGAATTGACCGTCTAGGCTGAAAGTTCAAGTCAAATTGGCTTAACTCTATGTTCCATTTGAGTAACCTTCCAGATGTCTCCGGTCTCTGTAAAACTTGCTTGAGTGGATGATCAGTATATATGGTAATAGGATGTGCCTGAAAGTAGTGCCGAAGTTTTCTGGAGGCAATCAGTAAACTATACACCAGTTTTTCTATCCGTGGATAATTACGCTCTGCTGCTGTCAATTTTTTGCTCACATAATACACAGGTCTTTGGACCTTTTCCTCTTTCCTTACCAATGCTGAGCTGATTGCATGAGATGATACTGCCAAATACACGAATAAATCCTCGTGGTCTATTGGTTTAGATAGAATCGGAGGTTTCTCCAAGTGTCTGAGCAAATTCTGAAACGCTTCTACGCAATCAGGTGTCCATTTAAAGTGGCGTTTTCCTCGCTTTATTAATTCGAAGAATGGGATGCACTTATCCATAGCCCTGGAGATAAATCTGCTTAATGCGGCCACTTTTCCGGCAAGGCTTTGCACATCCCTAATTTGCCTAGATTCCTGAATGTTCCTGATTGCCGTGATCTGGTCCGGATTAATCTCGATACCGCGCGAACTGACAATGAATCCTAAGAATTTTCCAGAAGCAACACCGAATGAACATTTGGTGGGATTGAGTTTCATCCCATACTTTCGAAGAATGCCGAACATCTCTGCCAAGTCAGTAGTGTGTTGAGAGGATTGCTTGGATTTAACCAACATATCGTCGACGTATACTTCCATTGTTTTCCCGATTTGGTTATAAAACATTCTGTTGACCAAACGTTGGTACGTAGCGCCTGCATTCTTCAAACCAAAGGGCATCACTACGTAACAATATAATCCCAGATCAGTGATAAAACTAGTATGCTCTTGATCCAGAACATGCATTGGAATTTGGTTGTATCCTGAATAAGCATCCATGAATGAGAGAAGCTCGTGACCTGCCGTCGAGTCTACCAACTGGTCAATTCGAGGTAATGGGAAACTATCTTTTGGACAAGCTTTGTTCAAATCCGAGAAGTCGATACACGTTCGCCACTTCCCGTTGGCCTTCTTTACCAGGACTGGATTTGAAATCCAGTCCGGGTAGGTTGAATCTCTGATAAACCCGTTACTTTTTAGCTTTCCAACCTCTTCTTTCAAGGCCGCGGACCTCTCCGGGCCCAACATTCGCCTTTTTTGCTTTACTGGAGGATGTTTAGGGTTAATGCTCAAAGAGTGGCTCATGATTGATGGGGATATCCCGCACATGTCCGCATGGGTCCAAGCGAATACATCCAGGTTGTTCTTTAAGAAAGTCGTCAATTCTTCGGCAAGAGTTGGACTTAACTGGGATCCAATCTTAAGGACCTTCTCCGGGTCACTGTCATCGATTGGCACATCCACAGTTGCCTCGTTGGGAGTTGCCGTTCTGCCCCCGGGTTCTTGATCCTCTCTGGGATCTATATCCTCGGGCATCACTCTAGGCAACTTTCCAACAATTATCCTCTTTGGTTGCTATAAGGTTTCCGCCCCCAAAGGGGGAGGAGTGCCTTTAGTTTCGATATCCCCGCCGTTACGAAGCAACTTTAGTTCGGCAATATAACACGCTCGCGCAGCAACTTGATCCCCTCTGACGATACCAATGCCAGCTTCTGTGGGGAACTTCAATAGCAAGCACCAGGGGGCTATACAGGCTCTGAACTTTGCGAGGGCCGGTCGGCCCAAGAAGGCATTGTAGGGCGATTCGACATCCAAAACCACAAAGGGAAGGATTCTCACTCTCTGGCGTTCTCCTTCCCCAAGTGTAACTGGCAATTCTACATAACCCATAGGTGCAGTGGATGCTCCGTTGAATCCACGGATCCATCCTTGGCAGGGCTTCAAGTCTTTTATCTCAAGATTCATCTGGTCAAAGGCCTTTTTGAAAAGAATATTAACGGAACTCCCGTTGTCCACCAGAACCTTATGAACAGTGGCTGGCCCAATGGGTATCGTAATTACAAGTGGATCTTCAGTTGGAGCATGGACTCCGATGCTTTCTCGTTCTCGGAAAACAACGTCATCAGTCATCATCTTCTGCTGCTTCACCGGGATACTGTCCTCGGGGTTGCTACATTCCCCCACTTCGAGGTGTTGTTTGGCTGCGTTGACGTATTGATCTAAAGCTTTGGAACTGTGTCCAGCAAGGTAAAGCCCACCGATCACGGTATTGATTACAATATTCTTTCCCTTTTGCTGAGTAGTTGGCCTAGTAGCAAGTTGATTTTGATTCTGATTCGGGGCCTGCACTGCTTGCCCCCTGTCCCTAGGCGTTACTCTGTATTCGTCTAGCTTCCCTTCTCGAAGCAGCCTTTCGACTACGTCCCTCAGGTGACGGCATTCATTCGTCGAATGGCCGTGGATTTGATGAAAGAGACAAAACTTCCCTGTCTCACGCTCTTTCTCTGTTGACTCTCTAGGAGGTGGCCTCTTATTCTGGAGGACTTCATATGCATCCATGAAGATATTTTCCAGAGTATCACTTATGGGTGTATAACTTTCAAAGGCCCTGGGACGAGTCCTTCTCTGGGAGTCGTTCCCTCGGCCCCTCTTCCGGTTGTTGCCGTTAGCATTGTTATTGTTGTTACCTGGTCGGCGACCACCCTGGTTCTGATTTCCGACGTTAACCTCAACTTTCCCCGAGCTGTCTCCAGTCTGTTTGATGGCGACATTGCTCTGAACTTCTTCCTTATCAGTTGTTTTAAGCTTTCGGTTTGCGTATACCTCTTCCCGGCGTAGATGTACATTGGCTTTCTCATAGAATAACTCTCTGGTGTGGGGTGGTTTGCCTGCCAAGTACCTCCCGAATTCAGTGTCCTTATCCACTCCATCAATTAGTGCTGCGACAATTGTCGGCTCATGAGGATCTTTAACCTCAGTGGCGGCCAAATTGAAACGATCCAGGTACATCTTTAGACTTTCGCCTGGTCGCTGTTTGACAAGGAATAAATCGATCACGCTTTTCGTCTTCTGTGCGTAGATGCGGAATTGTTCTACGAACTTCTCGCTTAGTTCCCTGAAGCTAGAAATCGATCTCGCCGGCAGGCGAGTAAACCATAACAAAGCCACGTCTTCCAGGAATATGGGAAACGCTTTACACTTAACCGCGTCAGAAGCGGCAGCGGCAGTCATCGACCAAGAGTATCTCATTAGGTGCTGAACAGGATCAGATCTTCCTGCATACCGGTTCATTTGTGGCATGTTGAAACGCCTTGGAAAGGTTGCATCCAAAATATCGTCAATAAAAGGGGTATGACTGCGGTCAATCCCCCAATCTTCGTTCCGCTGTCCACGGCTGTCGGCCAAAATCTGGTGAACCATGGCTGCAACGTTTGCACTAGTCAAAGGAGGTTCAGGGTCAGTGCCTCTGGCCCGACGAGGTTCTCTGATCTCTCTTCGGGGAGTAGCCACAAAATCTGGGGCTCGGACGGGGCTTCGCTGCCCCCTGTTATTATGAGTATGCGTGCGGCGACGGGGCTGAGGTGGTCTGTTATGTACAGGACTGTTCACATTACGGTTTATGGGCCCCGCCCCTAGTTCTTCTTCTTCCTGTGAGGGCAGGGTCCCGAACCGAAGCTGTTCTATGTTTTCGGCTCTCTCATACGGTCGCCGTGGGGGTCTTGGCGATTCTTCAGATGAAGAGGAATATACTGGGGTGAGTGGACGAACCGGCGATGCTCTTTGTCTTGCTAGCTCATCAAGTCTTCTATCCATAGCCGTCAAATTTTGCCGCAGCATGGAACTTTCCTGCCTTTGGGCAGCCAACTCGTCAAACAACCTATCCCACATTTCGACGAAGCGAGAGAGATCCCCCTCGGTGACAGGAGCAGCAGGATCATAGTGGTCATCATCACTCTCTCTTATGGGCAAAGTGCTCGAACCGGGTCGAGCAGAGGTTCCAGGACGATAGGAGTGGGTCATAGGTTCTTTTCCAGGTCGAGTTGTATTCTGACCATCAGTCCGGGTAGCTGCGGTTCGTGGAGGGCGATTCGCTGCGCCCCCCTGAGATCGACTCGTGGTCGTGGTACGCGGAGGCTGTGAGGTGTTGCCCCGGGATCGAGTAACAACCCCTTCAGTAGCACGGATCGTCTCGTTCTCCTCGACTCGGAACGAGGTGCCTTCGTCGGATCGGATCGCCCCCTGCGCTCCACGATCCAGAGTTTCTTCGTTGCCCAGTTCGTGCACACTCTCCTCAATCGTTTCGTTGGTCTGCGAAACTTTAGATCTTTTTCCAGCCATGGTATCCGAATCGCTGGAATCGTCAAAGAAGCGAATAGTGAAACTTTAGGACTGAGTTCTCAGTGAAAGCACCAAAAATGTTAGATCGAAATTTGGACCTAACACCCAAATTGTTATGAACTGTAGAGAATTTTAAATGAGGAACGAGGAAAAAGAAAATAACACTCAGAATTTATAGTGGTTCGGCGTTAACGAGCCTACGTCCACTTTATATCTTATTGATTATGCTTTAAAAGCTAGTACAACAGTGATTTCTCTCAATATTTCAGTGGTTTGACAATAATGGCGGATTCAGTACTCACTATTGCCAAAAGGATCCCGAAAAATGCCAAGCTCTGGGCTATTTATAGCTGATTTTGTCAGGCGGATCGCGGACACGTGGCACGAATCCCGAGATCATCGGATCGCATCGCCACCATTGAAGAAATAGTCAAACTAGCCGTTGTGAACAGATGTCATGATTTGCTTGAAAATCGGATCGTGCAGATGGGGAGAACTGGTCCAGATGACGGTTAGGAACACGTGTCGCCGGATCCGTGCGGTTCGGATCGCTGAAGACCAGCTCGTGATTGAATGGGTCAGAGGGTTCGGTGCGCACCAAGGGATCGGATCGGTTCGCTCTGGGCTACGATATAAGTTTGGATCGGGTCGCCTGGATGCATCGTTCGTTGACGAGATGGGAGCGATCCGTTCTTTGGGCGAGTCGATAGGGTGCGATCCATTCCTGGGCGAGACGATGGAGTGCGATCCATTTCTGGGCGAGACGATGGAGTGCGATCCATTCCTGGGCGAGACGATGGAGTGCGATCCATTCCTGGGCGAGACGATGGAGTGCAATCCATTTCTCCAGTTTCTCGGGGGACTTGGTTTCCTGTTTTCCTTTTATGAATGATCTTGGGTGGCTTGGTTAAAAAGCGAGCCAACATTCATGCCTTTAAAAATTCAACTTGTGATAACATGGGTAGCTGGTAAAGATGTCATTAAAAAATGAACTACTTTTCAATGAATAAATAAAGTGTGATGCTAAGGGCACCTAATACGTTCTTCCTAATACTGCAATTAAAAAAATAAAACTCATTAAATTTTGTATGTTTCTTAATACCACATTACTCTCCATTATAATCTCTCATTGAATCATTATTTGCCAAACTAATCACGTGCTAAGTTAATCTAAAAACTCTAATCTTTCGTAATCGCTGTCTTCTTCGCATCTTTTGCGGGAATATTCAAATTTGTACGGTAATCTCTCAATTATTTGTTGATCTGAAAACCCTAATCTCTCACTTTGCTTAATTCAAACCTTACTCATGGCTTTTGTATATTACTCGGCATTGTGGCGTCGAATTCGTTGATCGGTTATAGATCTAGGGTTTAACTCGTTGATCAGTTTTAGAAATGAAGACGAGCGCATATCGAGCGAAATAAAAATAAGGTAAAACAGTGTGGTAGCCCCTATTTTTTAAGTGTGTGGTATTAAGAAGAGTGTAATACTAATTATTGTGGTATTTTTTAGTCGTGATATTAAGAACATATTGGGGTGCCCTTAGCACCACACAAAATAAATGGGTTACATCAAGCCCGACCCTTCCCCAAAGCTGCTAAAGCAGCCGCTTAGGGCACCAAAAATACTAGGGCACCAAATCACCGCTTCCATTGCTGAAAAAAAAAAGCGAATCGCGATGCGATGCAGAATCTGAAGATATAAATCACAAGCAATAGCTACTCCGGCGTTATCCCCAATTCCAGGCTGATCTTCATCTTCTCCTTCGATATTGACTTCTTCCCAATTCGGCAATTCCAAGTATGCTCTTTTTTTTATTCCCAATTCTCCTTCTGCTTATAATATTAGTTATTCCTAGGCAATTGAAGATTCCAAGCGTTTATGAGCTGATAAATTGTTTAATTCCAGGCCCTTTTTTATTCGGCAATTCCAAGTATGCAAGAGATAAATCGTTTCCAGGCATTTATGAACTGATCATTGAAAAAAAAATAGCCTTTATAGTATCTATCAAAGTATAGTACATATTCTGGGAAAAATAATCAGTGATTTTTACATACGTGCTTCAGACTTAGATTTGAAGTTTTGTTTGTTGAAATGGTACGAGAACACATGATCACTCAATTTAAACACTATTGTTATTTATTTATCTGAGTTTACATATAATATATACGAAATATGAAATCAAGCATCTTCTTCTTAATGAGCATATTTGTTGGTTTTATATTCTTGATTGTAGATTTGTTTCCGTTATTGTCCTTTCTTTACATTTTATTTTATGAATTGTCCTCGAAATTGCTGTTGTTTGTTTGTGTAGCGATTGTAAACCAGTGATAGTGTTATTAAGTTGAAGACCTGGGTTGCTCTTATTTGTATTTGCGTACAATCTGGTGAATTCATGATTTTAAATTTTGTTTCTATGAGTTGAGGCAAGCAAATAATCCGGATGTAGTTTGAGCACAAATTGTAAAACTTAGTGAAAACCTGGATTCGTATTACGAATAAAGTTATTTGATTTTTTTATCTTTTCGTTATTTTTAAATATTATAAATTGTTTTGATGTCATGCATTATCGTCTGTAGAAGGACCTTTTTTTTTTCCGCTTTAGGCACCAAAAGTATAAGGGCCGACCCTGGGTTACATAAAGTTCCATATTCTATTTTTTGCATGAAGCCTAGTCCAAAGTAAGTTACATGAAAAACCAAGTTAGATAAAAGCCAACGCAAGACGATTTTACAGGGGTGTTGTTATTGACACTCCAACTATTATTAAGGCAGAGCCATATTTTAAAAACACTTCACTCTTTGAAAAATTGTTAAGAGGCTACACAAACATATTATTTCATAATACTCAATATTCCTGGATTGCTCCTTCAAATTAGATTAAAAAAACTTTTTCGACAAGGGAAACCGAATTAAAATAAGCAGTTCGTCACCATTGCACCGAATGCAACTCATAACCAATTATATATGTATTTGACAGTGGTATGTCAAAAATTAATAATCATTTCTATTCATTGGCTCCGTAATTATAAAATTCGGCATATTTATGTCGATAAAAAAAATAGTTTGATCACATTCCTTCGAATACCCTTATCCTTTAGGGTTTAAAAAATTGATATATGCGAATCAAAAAAAAAAAAAATACTACGGCCATTGCAATATTTGTTAAGATAAAATTACCTTTGTTTGTTATAGGGCTAAATGGGTAATAAGGCAAAATTACCTTTATTCGTCACCAACCATGCGCCGAATGCAACACGTAATCAATTATATATGTATTTGACAGTAATATGTCAAAATTTAATAATCATTTCAATGCATTGGCTCCATAATTATAAAATTTGGCATATTTATGTCAATAAAAAAAATAGTTTGATCTTATTCCTTCGAAAACGCTTATTCTTTAAGGTTTAAAAAAATTGATATATCGGAATAAAAAAAATTACTACGGCCATTGCAATATTTGTTAAGGTAAAATTATTTTTATTTGTTAAAGGGCTAAATGGGTAATAAGGTAAAATTACCTTAATTTGCTAAGGGGCTACTTTTCTCGTTGGTACTTCCCTGAACAATTTTTATAGAATTTTTTTTGTTCCCTTAATAATATTTGGAGTGTCCATAACATTTCCTTTTTATAATTGTCGTCCTTTTTGTATATGCCTATATATTATATATTAATATACCTAAGGCAAACGTGTCTCCAATAGAATAACACGATACAATATAAGAATGAAACAACAATGTCTCCGGTACACCATCACTGAAGACCTCCCTTAAGCTTCCAAACATGGCCGCAATGGTTTCTGAAACAATTGTATGGTGGGTCTAAACCAATAAAGAAACCAACTAAGTAATCCAACAAAAATTCAACATCCACTTGCACAACTTCAATTGACCGAACCGTTAAACCATCGCTTTCGACAATATCAAATGTTAAGAGGTTTTATCACCTACATTACTAGGCAAGGAGAAAAATGAAAAAGCACCATGGTTTTGCAATGGTGGATTTAAGAATCAGGATCATTTGTTGCATTATTTAGCAGACTCTTAGCAAACTATTTGAACAGGGAACTGGAGACGGTAAAGAGTTAGCTTTTACATTTTTACAAATATCTTCTGCGCATCCATAGTTGTCAAACTATGAAGAATTATGTGTAATGTGTTCAATTACATGATTGATAAATGTAAATCAATATTACCATTATATCTTTTTTGTGTGTATTAAATATTTACACAAAAAACTAGATTATATAAGAAAGGGAGCAACACTTACTCTCGGTCGCTACATCAACCAGAGCAGTTTCTTCTACACACATACCACTCACATTGTTTGCAGCAGAACTCTTATTTAATCTATCTATCCAGTAGAGTGCAAAGGAGGAGATATCAAAGGCGGAGACCGAACGTGCTCGGAAGGCGAGGGCTTTTGTGCATAAGTTTGAAGGTTCTTCTAGCTGTAGTATTCTTGTCGCAGATCCTCCTTCCTTTTGGTAGTATCACCTTTTCCACATATCATAAATTTGAAGATTCTACCCTTGATTTCCTTCCAACCGTTCCATTTCGAATCTCTAGATTTCTTCGTACCATGAACTTCGGATGCTCTAACTTTTCCATTGAAGGAAGTGATGGGTCGATAGGTTTGAATTCTAGGATCCAAGCACCGGTAAAAAAATCATATTTAAAAAGCAATGTATCCATGCCTATGGACTGTTAAGTGTTAATATAAAATAAGCTAGTTAGAGGTACACGGCATTTTATGTATAGCAAATTCTATGTAGAAAATCCCTTCCATTTATAGTCCTGCGTTGCCACCTCCAATCTAATCCAATCAAATCCCCTTCCATATAAATGATAAGGAACACATGGATGGTTCTACAAATTAGTAATTATAGTGCATTCGGATTATAGAAGCATCATGTGACTATGATGTAATTTACATTTCAATTCCTTCTTTTAATATGTAAATTTTCTTCTTTTAATATATGATTTGAGTTCATTGTAAATCCATTTTACACTAAAAAAATTATGGTATGAAAAATAATTTTAAGCAGCAAATACTGATTTTTGTATGCATATTAAACGCTTTACCTAGAAGAAATAGTATATGACAGTTATTTTATGTACTAAACCACCCTAAAAGACAATTATAATCTTGATGAAATAGAACGAATAAATATTAGATGCAAAAAAACATATCTACATTCATGTCTATTATTCAAAGATGTTGTGGCACGTGCGAAACTCGCGAATATGATTTTTTATAACATTATTAAATATAACTTTTTATGTAGTTTTAATAGAAATAAATTGAAAATTATTCAAAAATTGTAAATTTTTGGTTGGAGCGAAGTTTGGAACTTGTACTTTCCTTGTCAATCCAAAATTTCTGTTTGGAGTATATTTTAACTTTTTTCTTTTTGAAATTCAAACTTTAGATGGGTGTTGTTATTGACACTCCAACTATTGTTAAGAGGAGGACATTTCTTAAAAACATTACACTCTTTGAAAAATTGTTAAAGGGCAACACAAACATATTATTTCACACTGCTCAATATTCCTGGATTGCCCCTTTAACTTAGATTAAAAAAAAAAAAAAACTTATTCAATACAGGAAACCAAATAAAAATAAGCAGTTTGTCACCACTGCACCGAATGTAGGATGTAATCAATTATATATGTATTCGATAGTGATATGTCAAAAATTAATAATCATTTCGGTGCATTGCCTCTGTAATTATAAAATTCGATATATTTATGTCAACAAAAAAATAGTTCAATCCTATTCCTCCGAAAACGATTATCCTTTAAGGATTGAAAAAATCGATATATGCAAATTGAAAAAATAAAATACTACAACCCTTGCAACATTTGTTATGGTAAACTTACCTTTATTTATTAAGGGGCTAAATGGGTAATAAGGTAAAGTTACCTTTGTTTGTTAAGGGGCTACTTTGCTCATTGGTACTCCCCTTAACAATTCTTGAAAAAAACTAAAATTTGGCCCCCCCTTAACAATATTTGGAGTGTCAATAACAATGCCCATTCGGATCTCCTATTTGTATATAAGGGTATTTTTGGAACTTCACGGTCACATTAAAGATTTGTGTTTATGTTTCAGCTGATATTTGTAAATCTTTTTCATATGAATACAAAATTATTTTGGATTTTTCAAATACTCATTAACAACCTCAGATGACCACAATAAAATTTTGGTTTTTTATTTTGTTGGAACTTTGTATTTTGAAATAATGGGTGACATTTGTTCTTTATTTATTTATTGATACCAACCACTATTTCAGATCTTGAAAATTTCGACCCAGATCTCGTTTTTGGTTATTCCCGAAACGAAATAGCAAAAATAATTGTAAATCCCCTTCCGAATGTATCGATCAAGATATTGGAATATCGAAAGATATATCGAAAGATATATCGTTCGAGATGAGATACTGGAATATCATTCGAGATCTTGTTTTTTTTTGGTTAAAATTTAAATCTATTCCTGGATCAGAACAATAATTAAAAAACTCAAATCTAGCCACGATAATCTTCTGCTCTTTGACATTTTGCATGCTAAATGACCATATCATATGTTCATATATGTTCTACAATGCTTAAGATTTTCACATTCATCCTTTTTTACGTATACATTACCTATGAAGCTATGTATTTTATGCTCTACTTATGCTAAACTTTTTAATGTTTCGGGTATTTTTTATGTCTTATGTCTAACAATGATTCTTGCTCATGGATCATATATTGTAAGCACTATTCTCTTTGCATTGTGTTTTATTTCTATTTTAAGAATATTATGATTTAAAGTATGAATGATCTTTCATAAGTTAAGAATAATAAAATGATTTTGTAATTCAAGTTTAAGTTACTACATTTCTAATAACATTGATAAAAATAATTGTGTAAGAATATCATTTTTTAACATATCATATACCCCGAGATTGTCCCGATATGAACTTTCAGACCCGAGGTGGAAATCCGAGACAAACCCCCCGAGTTAGACTCATCACATTCGAGATCTCCCACGATACGAGATCAAGTCTCTAAGAGACGAAACACGACCGATATCCTAGATTTGAAACCTTCATACCAACTCAATTGTGAGATACATTAAAAAATGAGTTTATTTTTCACTTTAGTCTCATCATTTCCCCTCTTCATTTGAAAAACAATAAAGTAAACAAATCCACCTTTTTCATTGTTATGTATATCATCTTGAGCATATGATGCTATTATTTCGCCAGTGATGTCGAATTTTGCTTTCAAGCCATTATTTTGTCCATAACATAACAATGTTTTATTGCAAGCTCTTTATTATTTCCTCTTCAAAATTCCAACAACTAAAGTGAGATCATCTTCTTCCATGAGGATTAAATTATGTTGGTTTTTGAGCAAAGATTAGAAAGTTATAATGATTTGTGCATGAGAGGTAAATCGAGGATATTGTGTAAAACCAAATCGAAACTAAGATACTTAAATCATTAAAAAGATAAGAAGTATATTAAGTTGATACTATGGTGCATTCTACTTTTACCTTTTGCCTCAAGTTTAAATTAGGGTTTTTATAGTGGCTTTGTATCAATAGTATTTTTTTAGAGCATATAGTGGCTTAAGAAATCTAACTCTATACATACACTAATAATTTTCTAATGTATATAAGAAAACATACTAAACTAGTAGATTAATTTTATGTACACCATCACCTTGACAGAATTACACTTTTTCTTATCTTTACCCTTTAAAACTTAAATTTATTTACACAAAACAAGAATTTGTAGCTCTAGGTAAAGTTAAAATTCAACGAAGTGAACTTTGATTTTCTTTTATGCACTTGCAATATCCAAAAAATAAATAAATAGAAATCATAATTTCTATAAAGTCAACTCTAATTTTATGAGGGAATTAAATATTTCTAAATTTGGGTGCAAAGTTAGATTATCGTTTTGAAGAAATCGAGGTCGAACCTAGTTGTATAAAAATACTTCGATCTGACTTAAGCATTTCAAATTCGAAATGATCATAGAGATAATTAAAGATCATGTTATACAGTTTCGGTCAAGCCACTACGAACTAGTATGGATGAATGTCGATGTTGTATATCTCCTTAGAAGGCAATATTTGCATTTCAAGATATTTTGTTGTTTATAAGGTAAACGCAACTGTTAGCCTCATCACCTAGTAAATGACTAAAGAAAGAACATGCGACAGGGCTATGTGGGTGCTCACATTAGGATATGATCATCCTATATCTACTGTTCATCTCTTTCAAAGTTTTGGGGAACAGTAGTTGTTTATCAACCACAGTGATCATGTACGGTGCTATCCAATAAGGGATGGGGCTGATCCTGAGTAGCTACGGTACAACATGTTGTAGTCTCGTGTATATTTGACCTAGAGCTGTATGGATTCGATGGGTCGACCCTACCATGTCATAGTTAGAATCCATTCTCCAATACGAATCTTCGGATTTGATTGTATAACGTTATGTTAGAATGTGAGATACAAGCATTTCAGCTACTTTAATATATTTATTTGTGGAATTTGGATATTATTATAAAATCACTAGATTTATAATATATATTTTTTTAATTATTGTAAGATAAAAACACGTCTAAGTTTATGTGTGGCATGGTCTTACGAGCTACCTTTGATTGCAAAGGTTTATAAGTTAAAGAATAAATTATATATGATTTGAGATTTCTCATGCTAGTTTATCAGACTGATCTGGGTGCTATTTCATTATTATACTCAGGTCCGACCGAGTATATTTTCAGGTTAGATTAGATTTGATTGCTTCAAAGCTTCAGGAGAAGAGTTGAAGGGCCAAGATGTATTCTCGTATATTTCTGTATTTTACCATTGTGTATGTTTATTATATTCATCATCATTGTAAGGATATGTTGTTCTAACTATCCAGATTGAGTGGTATATTAATTCTCTGATGTACGTATTAAATTGGTAGTCTTTATTTGTGTAAAAATTATTGTTATACTTTATATTTTCATTCTGCTATGATATTCTATTCTGCATCATCTTTCTTTTACTCCAACAATCTATCTTTCTGGCACGTTATTGTTTAGCACTTGAATACCATAGATGTGTTAGTGTCAAATTTTAAGTGTCGAAAAGGCGGTTCGTAATACCATTCCAAAATGCACCTAGATCAATAAGTAGCGGTCGACTCTAGGTTAAGAGCAGTCAACTATTGCTATAGGAAAATCGACAGTAAAGAACGGTTTGAACGAACTAGATTTAAAATAGTACAGTTGAATAACGACATCGATTTTAACCCTTATAAATACAACCTAGATCCTCACATCCAAACTTATTGTTCCTAATGGGCACTGAGGCTTGACCATTTTCTCTTCCCCAAAAATTCTAAATTCTCAAAATTAGTTCGTATCCACGAATACATATAATTAGAGGATCATAGAGGATGATAGCGAAGAGGAATAATGTCAAATCAAACTATAACAGAAAATTCAACTATAAGTTCAGATTTAATATACAATCCAATCCAAATTTTTGCTCTAATCAATATTTTAAACAGAACCATGTATTCTTGTGGTATATATATGAGTAGGCAGAGAGGGGAGTTAAATCAAAATAACCAGAATTAGATCGAGGGCTTAGGAGTGCTAAAAGGAAAGCGGGAAAATTATATACTTTTTTATAATATTATATTTTTATCATTATTGATCTATTATTATATGTCTAAAATGTGAATTGGAGTAATTGGAGTTACAGGCTATCTCTATACATATGTAACGAAATTATCAATTCTGCTTACATATTCTATAATTGTTAGCATGATATATATATATATATGTATGTATGTATGTATGTATGTATGTATGTAATATGAATTTAAATGTAAAAAATAAATGAAAGTCCTTGAACTTGGTCTTTTAAAAAAGAAAAAACCTACCTCGTGAAGAGGAGATATGAGATTTACAAGGCCTGCTACAAACGACCTCCCTTTTAAACCAACCCAACACATAGCATCAATTTCCTAAGCATTCTCACTTTTTCGAGAGATAATCGCTCCACGTGTTTAAGGTTCCACAACACAACTTGATAGAACTTGAACCCGCGACCTAAAGGAAATTTGTTTCGTGATCATTAGGCAACCCAGACCAACTGAACTTTGCATGTGGACATGGGCAACTATGCTATGCACATGGACATGATTAGGGACTTATAATTGAATATATATATATATATATGATGTAAGAAGTTCATATTTATTACTTAAAAGAATATCGAAAAGTGAGTATGTGAAATAAGGAAAACTCTATTTGGACACAAAATGAGGACACAAAATTGGACACAACAAATCTCGACCACTAGATTCTCCCATGAATTCCACTTTCCACATAAAGACAAACAAATTCGGCGGTTCATGATTTGTGTGCCTTATTTTATGTTTAATTTTGTATCCCAATAACCGCTTCGGTGAAATAAAGTAATAACAATAAAATTTAAGGGTTTAAGTGATATTTTAGTTCTTTAGAATATAAGACACTGCAATGTGAATTCATATAGATTATCAAATTGAAAATAAACAAAAGAGCATCCTTGAAATGATAAGGAATGCACCTAAAAAAGATATGTATAAATTAGGGTAGTTATTGTATTTGTGTTGTTTATTTCATTAACAATGAGAAGATAATCTGTTGTAAATCCAAATGCAATGCAATTCTTCCTTTTGGATAAGACATAGAAACTTACTGCGTTAACCTTTCCATTTGGGAGGAACGTAATTCCAATAATTAAATTGCGAAAAATCCCTAAGAATAAAGAATTATAGACTAAAGAGAAATGATACATAGGCCAAAAAAATTAAAAGATAAAAAGAGAATAAAGATGAAAAATATGGCAAAAGAAAATAAAATGAAAAAAGACACTTCGAAACTTTTAATTAGAAGCGGTAAATAGTCTTAAATCAAATAAAAAACAACTATGTAAAGAAGTATGGTTAACAACAAACAATAGAGGTGTAATAATTGAAATTAGAACGAATAAAGATATATATAAGATATGTGCACACTTTTAGCGTTAAGTATGTATTCATAGTGGATGTGAATTATTAATGTAGATTAATAGCTAAATAACTAGATGACATAGTCGTTTGAGTGTGTTGGAATCCAAAAAAGCCAGTTGCTCGTAAAGGAAAACTAGTAGTTATGCATACATTATACTAATATGAGGCATGTCCAATCGTATGACCCATGGAGTTATATGGTTGCATACAAGTGAAGGAATGCCCCAGTGAGATAATGGCTTGCTTTAATAAAATAGAAAGGGGAATTTCCTAGAATGTAATTGGCAATCTAAGAAGGAAGTTGAGCGAGGAATGACGTTATGGTGGTATCAAGGTATCAATTAAGGATTAATGAGACAAGCCCTTACCACTAGCGGTGAAACAACCGAAAAGTGTGCTACAACCATACCCAATCAATAGAAGATAATTAGTAGAGAAGAAATAAAGAAAATAAACTTGTATTACATCTTGTAATGCATTGATAAAAATATACTATCAAATATACAATAGAATAATGAGTGATAACCAAGAGAAACAACATCGGATTTATATCACAAAGGTGTACAAAAATGTCGTGTAGAATGTATACGATATGTCCTCGCTACAGCTTCACGCAATAAGCAAAAGAAATAAAAGCAAGCAACACTACTAAAGCTCCATAGTGTTACCCAGTGAAATGCAAGAGAATCCATATATAGTAGTCAAAGCTTCTCCTAGCTCATCCATTGATAACTATTGCATCACTAATACCAACTTCCTAGTCTACTTATTTAAGAATACTTAAAATAATAAAAAGAAAATTTATAAATCCTATGAAGAATTGAGAAGAGGAATTTTCTTTTGAGGAGGAATTGGATACACAAATAACTTTACTTTTTTAACTTAACTTTCCATTACAGCACTTACAACATTTTCTTTTTTTCTATCCTCTCTCTCTTTCTCTCTCTTTTTCTCTTACACTTTTCACTCTTTCTGTTTTTCTCTCTCTTTCATTTACAACACACAAAATGACCACCCATATTTATATAGTGGTCTACATGACCTTACAACTCCAATAGACATAACCCTTCATAAATAGACGTGACTTTTCACGAATAGATACGACTCTTGACGAACGGACATGACACTTGACAAACAGACACGACTCTTCGTGAACAGACATGACTTTTCACTTTAATGGACACGACTCTCCATTTCAACCGACACGACTCTTTGGTTGAATGGACATGACTTTTGACTCTAAAGACACTACCTTTTAACTAATTGACATAACCATTCACCTTTTTAATTTCCCACTAATCTTTCATTTAATGTTTACCCAACAAAACTCCCCCGTAAACTTTAAATGCTTTATTCCTCCAAGGGGGTTTGTATACGTCATCGGCCAAATCAGCATACAGAGGTGTTTCCTCCTTAGCAGCATCCTTTTCAACATACTCCCTGTTCTCTTCTAATGTAGTTACACCAATGCACCTTAGATGTCCTCTAGCCAACACTGGTTTGAACAAATTGACAGCGTCCATACTTCCCTCAGTCCTTCCTGCTCCAAGCACCAAATGTATCTCATTAATGAACAATACCACTTTCCCATATGAATCCTCCACTTCTTTTAGCATAGATTTCAGCCTCTCCTCAAATTCTCTTCTATATTTCACACCAACCACCAATGCTCTTTACTTCTCTTCCTTCGACTTCTGAAGCTCTAGCTCCTCTTGCAACCTTTTACAATCATCATCATATTGCAGTTTCAAAGATTTGAATTGAATCTCATGCTTCCTCCTCAATAGTGAAGTTTTCTCTCTCATCTCATTTTTAGGATGAAGCTCCAATCACTGCATCTCTTCTTTGTGATGAGCTCGAAAGCTTGCCTCATTCTGTTCATAATTTTTTTGACCTTTGCTGAGCATTGCAACATGCTCCTCGTTATCTTGCAGCAAAACATGTTGTATGTCCTGCTTTTGTTCTGAAATCGTTGCCTCGCATTTCGTTTCCATCTCTTTTATGAGTTTATTAGCCTTCTCTTTTTCATCGAACTTTTTCTCATCTTCTACTCCTAACATTTCAGCTTCAGCATTACTCTCCTCAACCTTTTGTGTTTCACTTTTGTCCTCCTCAACCTCTTTTGCATCTTTCTCTCTTGCTTCTGAGGCAGCCACCTTTTCTCTTGCTTCACTAGCTGCTGCTTCTTCTTTTACATTAGCAGCAACCCTCTCCCTTGCTTCCGCAACAGCACTTTCTCTTGCTTTTCGCTTTTCTTCTGCTTCTTCTTTAGCAGCTTTCTCTCTCATCAGCTCCTCTTCTTTTCTTGCCTTCTCCTTTTTTTTTACTTCTGTTTCTTTGTCTTTAGCAGTTTTCTTTCCCATCAGCTCCGCTTTGAATCTTTCGATCTCTTCTTCATCTTCTTCATCAACTTCCTCTTCATCTTCTCCTTTGTAATCTTTTGCATACACCTCTTTCAGTAAATTCCACGAATCTTTTGCCGTTTTTTCTCCAAGAATTTGGTTTTCAGCTTCTTGATCGACGTTCTCACACATCACAACACGAGCTTGGAAATCTTTCCATCTCAAACTTTTAAATTCCATACTCTCTTTCTCCGTCATATTTTTAACATCTTTTGGCCACTCATAGCCATTCTCAACAATCTCCCAAAGCCGTTTGGAGATTAACTCTTCTTTCTTTCCATTACTCCATTGTTCAAAATTCCTTTTTGTGAGAATATACGACATACTGAATAGAAATTCCATAATTTCGACCTAGCTCTGATACCAATTTGAAAAAACTGATAAGAAGAGGAAATTATTATCAAGGAGGAAGAGGAGAATACACAACAATTTTTTTCTTTTTTACCATTCAACTTTCTTTACAGCATTTTTCCTTGCCTCACTTTTTCCTCTCTTTCTCACTTCACATACAAAATGACCACCCATATTTATATAGTGGTCTACATGACCTTACAACTCCAATAGACATAACCCTTCATAAATAGACATGACTTTTCACGAATAGATACGACTCTTGACGAACGGACATGACACTTGACAAACAGACACGACTCTTCATGAACAGACATGACTTTTCACTTTAATGGACACGACTCTTCATTTCAACCGACACGACTCTTCGGTTGAAAGGACATGACTTTTTACTCTAAAGACACTACCTTTTAACTAATTGACATAACCATTCACCTTTTTAATTTCCCACTAATCTTTCATTTAATGTTTACCCAACATCCTAAGTCAGACAATTTTTTTGTTTAAGTGGTAAATGAATCACAAAATACTACATAGGAAAATATCGTACAAGGCAAGTGACGTGAATCATACCTAACCTATCCCTACAACCACAGAATCCACACACACACACACACATATATATATATATATATATAAAAGATAATATGCTACTTGGTAAGGAAAATAAACGCATCATCCATCGATTAAGATGGAAGAAGGCCAGTCATCCTAATTCTTCTATACTCCTCTCCATAATACCCAAGTGTTAGCCTACCTAAGAGAGCAACCAAAGTAATCATTGCAATCTTAGAATCCATCAAGAAATATCTTAATCATCACTATTTACTTGCTTTGAATATATGATGACTTGCATAGCCATCTTCATTATCAAGAACCAATTGAAATCGTGTTTCTTGTTGTACCCTGGTATTAGATAGCCCAAAGCTAATGGGTGTCATGTAGATCGAGTACAGACATTGGAGATTGGACCCAATCAAATGGCCATGGGTTGCATTTATCTAGAGACACTTGCCTTGGTGACATGACCGGGAAAAAACTCCAACCATATTAGAATATTTTACGATAAAGCAAACCAATACCTATGCCAGGAGGATACACGCTGGAACTGGTAAGTAAAGGGTATCCCCGTCGATGATGGTAGAATACAATACACAGTAATACTGTGATCAAATAAATTGGAGGGAGTTCCAGTTAAGTCCATGTTAATGTCCATAATAATCCAAAACAAGGCAGCAATGTTGGTGATGGTCACGGTAAGAAGAAGGAATCAAAAAAATGATAAAGATTCCCTTCCTACAACAGCCTCAATCCATTTACACACATTTGTAGACTTTACTTTGGAATCATGCAATATGATCCAATACTGAAAGACTAATCCTAGAGAGTCCATGGAAAAGAATAAACAATATAAAAAGTAATGCAGATTACACTAGTTGTACGACTACAACACCAATGGTTGCCATCATCCCAAATATGTTATAGAAAACTTATTCATGAAAAATACTGGAGCAATATGTGTTGGACCTACAGGATAGGCCATCGGGTATTTGTTAACCCAAAAGAGGCTAGGTAGCACATAGAGTCAGAATCTAAAGAAATTCTCAATGGGGAGCTACTATTACTACTATCTGCAGGGGCCTCCATCCAGCCAATAAAAGCGGGAGACGGATGGAGGAGTATGTCAACTCCATAAAGCACACAAAATGCGAGTGCTTTGTAGCGGACAAGGGCATTCTGGCCAAACAGTAAAGGATTATGACCACCAACATCGTCTTCAGACACAGAGAGATCGATGGGGTGGTGGCCTCAAACATTGACCCCCTCAGCATCTCGGTCGTGATTAGTCCTGCTCTTGTATGGAATATCCAGATTGATTATGGGAGTTCCATCAACACCCTATTTGTAACACCCCACCTCCGCCATGGTAGCTCTTGCAAGTACTCTAACTTTGGAGGGGCGTTTGAATCAGGTAAACATGCATAATGATGTATCAAGGCAGAACAAGAACATATGTATATAGGTAAACAGAGTAAATAACATAGATAAAACAGCGGAAGATTTTAAACCATTTCAAAACAAGTCTGTAACATCATAATGTCAACTTTCCAAATAAACAAGTCTAGATAAAACAACATCAACTGAAATACATAAATACTAATCCCCAAAAGAAGTGATAGCCATAACCAGCTTCATGTCAAACTGTACATGAGCTAAATCCCTCAAGCAAGCGGTCAGAAAATCCAGCTAAGCTCCAATATTCCCTCCCTGAGAACCTGGGGGGGGGGGGGGGGACGGAAGAAAAGAGGCGAAAGAAAACAGGTCAGTCAAAAAGACTGAGTAAGCCCTACTACAATCAATGTAAACTGATAAAGTTAACTGGCATGAGCAGCAGGTATGATTATAAGGATACTAGCATGATGATATACTAACAAGGTAGATAAAGGTGTCATCGCATAATCAGGATTAAGGTTTTGCACCACAGGTGTACTAGCAAACTAACATAACTTGAACATACAAGTATTGATCCCTTGGCCCATGCTTTGGCCCAATAACATGAAGTGACCCTAATGCAAGGTCCAATAACATGAAGTGACCCTACCACGAGGTCCAACCAAACGGTCTAGTCGATCGGCTCCCTAAGCCTAACTCATCACGTGTTGGTGTCAATACGACCCAAACATAATTGTAGTCAGACTGTGCCGGGTCTCCCGTAGGGTGTATCAAGCCCTAGGGTGGCAACCCCTGGACACCATAAACATGAGTGCACAGTCTCGATCTACTGGTACCCGTGCATGATTTCCCCGGCTTCGGACTATGTGCACGACCATGGTCCGTCCGGAACTACACCGGCGTACCACCCTGCCGTCGTTTATTGGTCGCTTACCTCCAGCCCAGTAATCGTGCCCCCACCCTAGCCTAGTCCCTAGGGCCATGATGATACTAACTTGGGATTACTGCTGGAGTGGGCCCCCATTTCTAGGATTTTCTAGTGGGTTAAGTACGGATTAACCCTCTTGCTAATCATGGATTAACTTGGTTAAGTGTAACGATGAGTTCACGACTTAACCCCGATTAATCTACCAAGCCCAAGTTGGTTAAGTATTAAGTGGACCATGACTTAACCCTAATCACAAGGCATTAATTAATTTAATGCGCCTTAACCTCTCACATTAGACCTTGTTGTGGTTACTAGTTAAGCCGGGCGGGTCCGGGTAGCTTTACACCACAACTTGGTCTAACCTCGGGTTCAAGGTACAACATGACCAACTTCTCACATTGGGTCCTATTGTTTGTAGCAACTAGTTAAGCCGGTCGGTTCCGGGTAGGTTTACGCTACAAACTCAACCCAACCTCGAGTTGGCCACACTTATCTTTTCTAAGTGTCATGTCCATCATGTTTCCAAAACATGTTACAAGTTTTCAAGCAATTGGGTAGACCTAACTTAATAGGTAAATTCCCAATGGGTAGACCTAACTTAATAGGTAAATTCCCAAGCTTATGTTTTTATGTCTTTTAAGTTTACCCAACCCCAAACGCAATCCCATCGCTTACATATCGCAATAGCGCATAAAGGATAGAAAGAGGGAACTTGGCATAATAATGACATAAAAGTGTTGAGGCCACAAGTTCAACATGGTGGCATATGAAATGTACATATGTTCATATACTTGCATATTACATATTTTGGCCTCAAAAGCATGCATAAAACCAAACTTGGCATATTGGTGATACATGGTGCTAAATGACATGTAGAAATGGCCATAAGTTCGCATTTAGCCTCACATGCAAGTTATCATAAGAGATATGATAACTTACATGTTGCCAAAATGCAACCTTTGGCATAAAGCTTGAAGCTTTATGTTCACATACTCAAGATAAGCTTGCATAACATGATAACATGAACAAGATGTTCAACCCAAACTTGCATAACACAACTTGCATACCATATGACAACTTGCATATCAAACTTGCATAACATAACATGATGAACTTGTATATCATATCATAGCATACTTGCATAACATGATAAACTTGCATATTACATCATAGAAAACTTGCATAACATGATAAACTTGCATATTACATCATAGAAAACTTGCATAACATGATAAACTTGCATATTACATCATAGAAAACTTGCATAACATGATAAACTTGCATATTACATCATAGAAAACTTGCATATCATACATTTAACTTTAGAGTTTAAGTATGAAAGTAGAATAGAGCTTACAATGCTTAGGAAATATGACAAAGCCCTTATGCAACCAAATTAAACCCAAAATGCAAGCTAAAATGATCAAAACCCTTCCTTTATGATGCAAATATAGAAACTTGACTTGAATGCAAGCTAATAATGCTCATACAAGTTTGAAAACACTTGTATGCATGGAAAATCACTTAGAAATTGATTTAGGAATTTTATGAAGAGAGTGGAGGCCATGAGAGGATTGATTTTGCCATAGTTTAGTTGTAGGATAGATTAATGATGATTTAGGGTAGGTTAGGGTCTTATTTATAGATTAGGCAAGTGTTTTAGGCCATAGGATTAAACCCTAGTTGCAATCCCAGCCCTTAAAATCGAATCTGGCCCCCAAGCTCAACACAATCTCAAAATGGTGCACCAGGCTAAACAACCCGGCTGGACCAAGTCGACAGCCAAGTCGACAGGGCTGTCGACTTGGGTCCAACCAAGTCGACTCCCAAGTCGACAGGGCTGTCGACTTGGGTACTGTGGCGGGAATTTTCCCACCTGGCCCAAACTGGCCCAATTTTTCAAATTCAAGTTTGAATTTGAAATCTGTTTTTACTTAGAAATTTTCTGAAAACTTCGTTGGGCCTTAATCGGGTCATACGGACTCCGATTTTCGAAAACTCGGACTCTATTTCGCGTATTTTTCCGAGGCGAACGCAATGGCATAACCCGTTTCCCTTGATTTAGATTTTAGAATTAAATTCTGCCTCGATTTATGTTATAACAGGTTATTGAAAATACGGGTTGTTACATTCTCCCCTCCTTAAAGGATTTCGCCCCCGAAATCTTCAAGTTAGAAAGAACGTATCCTACCATACAACATCCATCTACTCAAAACATCATCCACGAGCAATCATTGTCCTTACAAGATTCTAAATGTTGTATGAACATATGCAAAGGTGTGTGTATATGTACTTATCTAATGCAAATATCATCAATGCAAATTATGTTAGTGAAATGAATCCATATGTATGCAATTCCTAACATAATGTATAACATCTATATGTGTGCACATCACATACATCCATATGCAACATCCATGTGATAACACCAAAATTTTCATCCATGAATAAGCATAAACACTCATGCATATGCAATATGAGGAGTGTGTGAGCCGATCTAGTGCCTAACGTGTATAATGCATCCACGAGTAACCACTTGCAAACACTTGCAACCTCTTGCAACCATCAAGCATAACATGTTTCAAACACATGTTTCATCCAAAGGGTTTCTACCTAAGGTTCTCATGACAAGATTAACACGATAAACTAGATAAACAGAGAAAGATATGCTAATCAAAGAAAAGAGATTGAGAGTGTACCCTCAAAAAGGAATGGATAAAGCCCACGCATCTTCTCCTCGGTTTCCCAAGTTGCGTCTTATTCGGCTTCACCCCATTGAACTTTCACCAACTTGACCTCTCGATTCCTTAGCTTCTTGGTCTCCGTCCCCAAGATACGAATCGGAGCTCTCCTCAAGGTAGCCTCTTTCTCCACTTCCACATCTTTCAGAACACTCGGCTCAACAACCTCGGCTGATTCATGTAAACACTTCCGGAGATGCGAGACATGAAAAACATCGTGTACTCCGGCAAGCTTCTCTGGCAACTTCACTCTATAAGCCATCTGCCCAATCCTCTCTATAATAGGGAATGGTCCAACAAACCTCGGTGCCAGCTTCCCAACAGCTCCAAATCGGACCACATTCCGCAAAGGAGAAACCTTCACGAAAACCATGTCCCCAACATCAAATTCCAAATCAGTTCTTCGCTTATCAGCATAGGATTTCTGTCGGTCTTGGGCCGCTTTCATCCGTCTCCGAATCATCTCGATCTTCTCGGATGTATCTCTGATCAGATCAGGCCCAAGTATAAGCTTATCTGTAGTCTCCCACCAACATGTAGGCGACTTGCACGACCTCCCATATAAAGCTTCAAATGGTGCCATCCCTATGCTTGCTTGATAACTGTTATTATATGCGAACTCAACAAGAGGAAGATGGTCTTCCCAAGTACCACCAAAATCCAGAATACAAAGCCTCAACAGATCCTCGAGTACCCTATTCACCCTTTCGGTTTGACCGTCCGTCTGTGGGTGATAAGCCGTACTTAGATTCAACCTCGTGCCCATAGCTTCTTGCAAGCTATTCCAGAACTGACTTGTAAAGATTGGGTCACGGTCACTGACTATACTAGAAGGGACTTCATGAAGTCTCACAATCTCACGAAGATATACAGACGCTATCCCAGATGCGGTCCTCTTGCTCTTCACTGGAATGAAATGAGCACTCTTCGTGAGCCTATCCACAATAACCCAAATGCTCGTATTCCCTTCCTTGACCTTGGTAGCCCATCGATAAAATCCATGGAAATACTCTCCCACTTCCAAAGTGGAACGTCTAGAGGATGCAATAGCCCACCAGGCTTCTTCGACTCGGCCTTAACTTGCTGGCAAATGATACATCTAGAGACAAACTCTGCCACATCCTTCTTCATCCCAGGCCAAAAGAAAATGCGCTTCATATCTTTATACATCTTATCTCCGCCCGGATGTATAGTCAACTTAGAGCGATGTGCTTCCTCTAGAACTCTTCTTACTAGATCTTCTACCATTGGAACACATAACCTTCCATCTCTCCTCAGCCAACCCTTGTCATCAATAGAATATCGAGCGAGATGACTAGACGTCTCTCCTAGAATCAACTTATCCATAATCTCAACTATCTGAGGGTCTTCTCTCTGCGAAGCCCCAACTTGATCAAGAAGGGTAGGTCTGAGTTCCAGAGATGCTAAAGAACCGGTCATCGACTCAACCGCCAAAGAGAAATCAAAGGTTGCCACATACTCTAAATTCTTCATCTCAACGAATAGAGGACTTAGGGTCAACCTTCTTCTACTCAATGCATCAGCTACCACATTCCCCTTGCCAGGGGTATAAGCTATCTCAAAATCGTAGGACGCCAAGAATTCCATCCATCTTTGTTTCCTCAGATTCAGATCCTTCTGAGAAAAGAGATACTTCAATGACTTGTGATCGGTATAAAGCTCAAATCTTTCTCCCAGAAGATAATGGCACCAAGCCTTGAGTGCATATACTATTGCTGCCAACTCTAAGTCATGAGTGGGATAATTCTTCTCATGCACTTTGAGTTGTCTACCGCCAAAGCATATCACTCTTCCTTCTTGCATAAGAACAGCTCCTAACCCCGTGCCACATGCATCGGTGTATACTGTAAATAACTTCCCTCCATCGGGCAAAGCTAGAACAGGTGCTGATGTGAGGGCTCTCTTGAGCTTCTGAAAAGCAAGCTCGCATTCTAAGCTCCAAGCAAAAACTAAATTCTTCTTCGTCAATTTAGTAAGAGGAGCCGAGATCTTCGCGAAGTCCTTGATGAACCTCCGGTAAAAACCCGCAAGACCTAGAAAACTTCTCACTTCTGTTGCATTCCTTGGGGTCTTCCAATCCTGAACTGCAACTACCTTAGCAGGATCCACCGCTAAGCCTTGCTTAGATACTATATGCCCAAGGAATCTAACTTCCCTTCTCCAAAAGTGACACTTGGAGAACTTGGCCTTCAACTGATGCGCTCTAAGCGTATCCATCACCTCCATGAGATGCCTTGCGTGCTCTTCCTCATCCTTAGAGAAGATCAGAATATCATCTACGAAGACCACGACAAACTTGTTCAAGAACTCCCTGAACACCCTACTCATCAAGTCCACGAAATATGCGGGTGCATTAGTCAAGCCGAACGGCATAACAAGCCATTCGAAGAATCCATCTGGAGTCCTGAACGCAGTCTTGTCTATACTATCTTCAGCTACCCTGAGCTGATGAAATCCCGTAGCAAGATCAAGCTGAGAGAAAACAGAAGCACCGACAAGTTGGTCAAAGAGATCATCAATCCTCGGTAACGGGTGTCTGTTCTTCTTAGTCAGCTTATTTAACTCTCGATAGTCCACACAAAGTCGGAGAGAACCATCTGCCTTGGTAGCAAATACCACAGGCGCTCCCCATTCAGATATACTTCGTCTAATGAAGCTCTTCTCAAGCAACTCTTTCACTTGCTTACTTAACTCCCGCCTTTCACGCGGAGCCATGTGCCGAATAGGCAAAGAAACAGGCTTTGCATTATCCACCAGATAAATGCGGAAATCAATCTCTCGCTTAGGGGGCAACCCCCTAACTTCATCGAAAACATCCGGATACTCTCGAACCACTCTCACAGACTGAAGAGTTTCCATTGACGAGTCGAGTGATTCCAGATAGCACAACATGACGGGACCTCTCGGATCACAAGAAATCTCTAGGGTGTTTCCGAGGCGAGTCACGAGCCTCACAACCCTATGCTCACAATCAAGAATGGCTCCATATCTGGACAGCCAATCCATGCCTAATATCAATCCGTATCCCCTGAAACCAAAAACATAAGCACTGCACAAGAACTCTACACTCAGTATAGAGATCCTCAAATCCCCACATATCATAGACAAATGGGCGGAACCCCCAATAGGATTTGAGACACAGACGGGATCATCTACCAAGCTAGTACTAAGGTGCAAACTATCAACAAGATCAGATGAGATAAAGCTATGCGATGCACCAGAATCAAACAAGGTACGAACTGGAAAATAAAAAATATATACAAGGCTCTCAACATAAATACTACCTCGATCGGGAACTGGAGCGGTATTGAGAGCATGAACTTGCCCTCCTGAAGGTCCAGCACGCTGAGTCTGACCCTGGCCTTGCCCTTGCTTCCTCGGGCAATCCTTACTAAAATGTCCAGTCTCACCGCAGAAAAAGCATTCACCATTCTTCCTTTTCCTCTTCTTACAATCCTTGATAAGATGCCCAACTGAACCGCAATAATGGCACTTCCCCTTGTTGTTCTTGCCCTTGTTGTTATTGCCCTTGTTGTTGTTCCCCTTGTTGTTGTTCCCCTTGTTGCCTTGACTCTTGTTCTTGTTCTGATTGCCTTGACTGCTCTGACCACTTGGATTACCCTGATTTCCTTTTCCCTGGGAATCAGTCTTCTTAGCTTGAGTATCATTCATCTTGATCTCTTTCTTGACATCTCCCTGAAGTAACGCCATATCAACCAAACTCTCAAACGTGGCCCCATGGGGAATATGTGACATAGCCAATCCTTGCAACGGCTCATTCAATCCTCTAGCAAAACGAAGAGCCTTTTTCTGAGGAGTATTCACCATATCCAAGCCAAAACGAGCTAACTGATTGAACTTCTTCACATATTCTTTGACAGACATATCTCCTTGTCTCAAAGTTATGAACCTCTCCATTTGCAGATTCTCCTCAGCAGAAGATAGAAACTTAAGCATGAACCTTGCCCTGAAATCGGCCCAAGTCTCAACAAGCCTAGTACCATTGGTGACTTCCCACCAATAAGCGGCTTCATCTTTCATAAGCCAAACCGCCAACAAGATCTTCCTCTGATCGTCTATCCCAAAGATAGCAAATAAATCCTCGGTCTCTTTCAACCAATTTCTGGCCTCTACAAAAGTCTCAGTGCCTTGAAAGTTCTTGCCACCCATTGCTTTGAAATCTTTGCAAGTCTTTGCAAAGTCAGCTTGAGGATGCTGAGGGGGAGGAGGAAGAGGAACCTCAGCGACAGGAGGAGGAGGAACATTAGCGACAGGAGGAGGAATATTGACTACTAGAGGAGGAGGATTAACTACTGGAGGAGGAGGAGGAGGGACATCTGCGGGGCCGGCTTCGGTCGCCCTAGCCTCCAAAAGTCTCCTATACCAAACAGGTACGTGCACTCCCTCCGGAATAGCAAAATTATCGGCCATGCTGAAAACGAAGAAAAAGACAGATTCAGAATGGCGAAAAAAACGAAGGAATTTTGCTAATGGCTTTTTGGGGAATAGCCTTTAAAATAAACTAGACTTTTCTTTTGGAAAATACTTTATACTTGGTTTTGAAAATAGTTTTCCAAAAGTTTTCTAAAAACCTTTTTGTTCCTTCTCGTAAACCATATGCTCTGATACCAAATGTAACACCCCACCTCCGCCAGGGTAGCTCTTGCAAGTACTCTAACTTTGGAGGGGCGTTTGAATCAGGTAAACATGCATAATGATGTATCAAGGCAGAACAAGAACATATGTATATAGGTAAACAGAGTAAATAACATAGATAAAACAGCGGAAGATTTTAAACCATTTCAAAACAAGTCTGTAACATCATAATGTCAACTTTCCAAATAAACAAGTCTAGATAAAACAACATCAACTGAAATACATAAATACTAATCCCCAAAAGAAGTGATAGCCATAACCAGCTTCATGTCAAACTGTACATGAGCTAAATCCCTCAAGCAAGCGGTTAGAAAATCCAGCTAAGCTCCAATATTCCCTCCCTGAGAACCTGGGGGGGGGGGAACGGAAGAAAAGAGGCGAAAGAAAACAGGTCAGTCAAAAAGACTGAGTAAGCCCTACTACAATCAATGTAAACTGATAAAGTTAACTGGCATGAGCAGCAGGTATGATTATAAGGATACTAGCATGATGATATACTAACAAGGTAGATAAAGGTGTCATCGCATAATCAGGATTAAGGTTTTGCACCACAGGTGTACTAGCAAACTAACATAACTTGAACATACAAGTATTGATCCCTTGGCCCATGCTTTGGCCCAATAACATGAAGTGACCCTAATGCAAGGTCCAATAACATGAAGTGACCCTACCACGAGGTCCAACCAAACGGTCTAGTCGATCGGCTCCCTAAGCCTAACTCGTCACGTGTTGGTGTCAATACAGCCCAAACATAATTGTAGTCAGACTGTGCCGGGTCTCCCGTCGGGTGTATCAAGCCCTAGGGTGGCAACCCCTGGACACCATAAACATGAGTGCACAGTCTCGATCTACTAGTACCCGTGCATGATTTCCCCGGCTTCGGACTATGTGCACGACCATGGTCTGTCCGGAACTACACCAGCGTACCACCCTGCCGTCGTTTATTGGTCGCTTACCTCCAGCCCAGTAATCGTGCCCCCACCCTAGCCTAGTCCCTAGGGCCATGATGATACTAACTTGGGATTACTGCTGGAGTGGGCCCCCATTGCTAGGATTTTCTAGTGGGTTAAGTACGGATTAACCCTCTTGCTAATCATGGATTAACTTGGTTAAGTGTAACGATGAGTTCACGACTTAACCCCGATTAATCTACCAAGCCCAAGTTGGTTAAGTATTAAGTGGACCATGACTTAACCCTAATCACAAGGCATTAATTAATTTAATGCGCCTTAACCTCTCACATTAGACCTTGTTGTGGTTACTAGTTAAGCCGGGCGGGTCCGGGTAGCTTTACACCACAACTTGGTCTAACCTCGGGTTCAAGGTACAACATGACCAACTTCTCACATTGGGTCCTATTGTTTGTAGCAACTAGTTAAACCGGTCGGTTCCGGGTAGGTTTACGCTACAAACTCAACCCAACCTCGAGTTGGCCACACTTATCTTTTCTAAGTGTCATGTCCATCATGTTTCCAAAACATGTTACAAGTTTTCAAGCAATTGGGTAGACCTAACTTAATAGGTAAATTCCCAATGGGTAGACCTAACTTAATAGGTAAATTCCCAAGCTTATGTTTTTATGTCTTTTAAGTTTACCCAACCCCAAACGCAATCCCATCGCTTACATATCACAATAGCGCATAAAGGATAAAAAGAGGGAACTTGGCATAATCATGACATAAAAGTGTTGAGGCCACAAGTTCAACATGGTGGCATATGAAATGTACATATATTCATATACTTGCATATTACATATTTTGGCCTCAAAAGCATGCATAAAACCAAACTTGGCATATTGGTGATACATGGTGCTAAATGACATGTAGAAATGGCCATAAGTTCGCATTTAGCCTCACATGTAAGTTATCATAAGAGATATGATAACTTACATGTTGCCAAAATGCAACCTTTGGCATAAAGCTTGAAGCTTTATGTTCACATACTCAAGATAAGCTTGCATAACATGATAACATGAACAAGATGTTCAACCCAAACTTGCATAACACAACTTGCATACCATATGACAACTTGCATATCAAACTTGCATAACATAACATGATGAACTTGTATATCATATCATAGCATACTTGCATAATATGATAAACTTGCATATTACATCATAGAAAACTTGCATAACATGATAAACTTGCATATTACATCATAGAAAACTTGCATAACATGATAAACTTGCATATTACATCATAGAAAACTTGTATAACATGATAAACTTGCATATTACATCATAGAAAACTTGCATATCATACATTTAACTTTAGAGTTTAAGTATGAAAGTAGAATAGGGCTTACAATGCTTAGGAAATATGACAAAGCCCTTATGCAACCAAATTAAACCCAAAATGCAAGCTAAAATGATCAAAACCCTTCCTTTATGATGCAAATATAGAAACTTGACTTGAATGCAAGCTAATAATGCTCATACAAGTTTGAAAACACTTGTATGCATGGAAAATCACTTAGAAATTGATTTAGGAATTTTATGAAGAGAGTGGAGGCCATGAGAGAATTGATTTTGCCATAGTTTAGTTGTAGGATAGATTAACGATGATTTAGGGTAGGTTAGGGTCTTATTTATAGATTAGGCAAGTGTTTTAGGCCATAGGATTAAACCCTAGTTGCAATCTCAGCCCTTAAAATCGAATCTGGCCCCCAAGCTCAACACAATCTCAAAATGGTGCACTAGGCTAAACAGCCCGGCTGGACCAAGTCGACAGCCCTGTCGACTTGGGTCCAACCAAGTCGACTCCCAAGTCGACAGGGCTGTCGACTTGGGTACTGTGGCGGGAATTTTCCCGCCTGGCCCAAACTGGCCCAATTTTTCAAATTCAAGTTTGAATTTGAAATCTGTTTTTACTTAGAAATTTTCTGAAAACTTCGTTGGGCCTTAATCGGGTCATACGGACTCCGATTTTCGAAAACTCGGACTCTATTTCGCGTATTTTTCCGAGACGAACGCAATGGCATAGCCCGTTTTCCTTGATTTAGATTTTAGAATTAAATTATGCCTCGATTTATGTTATAACAGGTTATTGAAAATACGGGTTGTTACACTATTTAAGAAGACCCATGATTAAATGAGATGCCAAAGACTTAGATCCACTCACTGTTAGAATCAAGGTTTTAAATCTCGGATATTAGTCGCCTTTCGTCTCGCGGATTTTATAGACTCGGTCTCGTATCGGGGGAGATCCCGGACGGGATGAGTCTAACTCGGGAGTTCATCTCGGGTCTGAAAGTTCATATCGGAACAATCTCGGGGTATATGATATGTTAAAAATGATATTTTAGCAAAATGATTTTTATGAATGCTATTAAAAACATAGTAACTTAAACTTAAAATGCCAAATAACTTTATTATTCTTTATTTTGCGAAGATCATTCATACTATAAATCATAATATGGTTAAAACAAAAATATTGTTAAACAAGAAATATTAAAAGGATCCAAAACATTAAAAATTCAGCATAAATAGACCATAAAATACATAATTTCATTAGTAACATGTATGTAAAAAGACGAATATGAAAATTATAAGCATTGTAAAACATATACGAACGCACAATATAGTCATTTAACATGCAAAATGTAAAATAACAAAAGATTGTTATGGCTAGATTTGAGTTTTCTAATTATAGTTCTAGTTCAGACACAAATTTAAATTTTAACCAAAAAAACTAAGATCTCGGACGATATTCCAGTATTTCATCTCGGTCGATGTATCGTTCGATACTGCAATATCTCGGACGATATATTCAAAAGGAGATTTAGAGTGATATTTGTTGTTTCATTTCACAAGGAGCCCAAAATGAGATCTCGGAGGAGATCTCGGGTGATATTTGCGAGATTTGAAACAGTGGCTAGAATACACGACTTCAACGGAACTATAAATGGAACATTGGAAATTGTTGACCTACCAGTTAAGCTTGGAAAATATGACTGTCAAAGAGGGTGGATCATCTACTTCACCATTATTCATATCTGTTCTCCCTATAATACCTCCTTAGGTCGATCGTTTCTTGCCGACTTGTAACAATATGGAATTTTTTGACTAGTTAAATAATTAATTTAGATGAATTTATAAATTAAATAAGTTGAATTTGAATTACTTTAAATAAATAAAAATAAGTTGTTTAGAAAATAATAAAATATATTTGGGAAGTATTTTGTAAAAATATATTAGCTTTAATTTTAAACAGTAAAGTTTACATTGAAATATGGTCACACTTATAAGCGTTACAAAGTAGAACACTTTAAAAGTATTACAAAATGTGGCTAAGTGGAAGGTAAAGACCATGTGCATGTGTTCATGGTATTAAGGAGTGGTTTCATGGTTTTATTTTGGTAAGGACACATGTCCCCGTATGTGTTAGCATTTCCCTTACCTTCTCTTCCTATATAAGGAGAGCATTTCCATCCTTTTCGCTCACTCCATTCATTCCTAACGTCCTCCTTCTTCTTAAAGCTTATAGCCATGGTTTCCATGGCATGGAACTCTTCTTCCTCCCTCTTTTCTTTCTTATCCTCCTCCTCCTCCACTAATTTGGCCATAAACTCTCCTCCCCCTTTTGTGACGACTGTCCATAACCCCCGTACTTAACATGATGAATAATGCGCCGATAGACGTGCTAAACAGCTATGAACGATCATCAAGGTAGAATAACACAAGCGGAACCTGTCATATAACTCGCAGCATAGGGATAAATTATAATATAACATATACAATATGCAGTAATAGTGAAGCAACATTGAACAGAATCTCAAACATTCATATCATCATGAAAAGAATATATATACACCAAACTGGATTACGTCATCAGAATCTGTACAAGAAGCCTCACTACAAGTTATCTCAGAGCAGCATACATCAAACATAAAAGCGGAAACAACAAGTATGTATAGTAGGAAAATAATACGTTAGCCTCCAGCTCATCGTCGCTCATCATCATCGTCCTCATCAAGATCTACTACCTGCTACCAAGGCTGCCCATCCATAACATCATGGATTAACAACCCATGGTAATAAGAGGGAACAAAAAACCTTGAGTCAGACAATTGTCTTACTGAGCGATAAAATAACTATCTAACATCATCAATAAAGTATACGAAAAGTAGATATATCAATCATCTAATCTACCAACACATCAACAGAGAAGATACCCAAACCCATCTCCTTCATAACTAATAGTGATAGCCTCTCTCAGAGAACTAGAGAAGAAAACGAACATCCATAGCAACCAATTATCAAGCATATACCATCCCGATCGAGCTCAGCATATCCCAAGCACAAACCCCGAAGGGCGAAACCAACATCAGATAAGCACCCAAGAGATATCTCCCTCGACGTCGAACAATCCACATAAGATGATACAAGCAAAACAATCAACATCCATGACTATGTCTATCACCGTCTGCCTTGCCTTGAATCCATCATTAATTGTATGACTGGCCATGGCATGCCATCCGTCAAGGGCTAATGGTAACCCCAGTTCTAGCAAAACTCCATACGCCATCTACGTATCTAGGCCTTTCATCAATATCCGGGGTACTCGACTCATCTAATCTTTTGGGCGTCCCCATTATGCCCCTGCTTTGAGTCCGCTAGAACCTCCAACTAACGATAATCCCTCAACCTTCAATATCTCTATTTGTCATCATCGGCGACTATCCATAAGCTCAGACCATCTTGAGAAACCATTATCCACGAGTTCAAACATCCTTGAGTCGTTTTCACATCATCTTTGCATTCCATCGATCAACGAACACTTCACTTTGCTTCAAACATTCCATCTGAATTTATGTCGAAGCTATGCTCATCATCGAAGCAAAATAAACGTCATTCTGGCCAATACTTGATGGATAATCCCTATTCATCTTCTGGATCACAAACCAATCCATCATCCTAGATCGTTCACCTCCATGGATCGCACGTCCGATCCATCACTCTACATTATACACTCAGCTTCGAACCAACACAGGCCAACCGATCCATCTGCTAATGACCGACCCATCTTACCTTCACATGTTCCTGGACCGTACCACCTATCCATGCTACATCACCGATCCATCTTTGGCTGACCCATGTTTCCACACACATGCCACTGGTCGCATCGATCCATTGATTCCCAGATCGTCCCGATCCATATGCATCATAAACGACTCACCGATCCATCATACCCGATTAATCCATGCTTGTTCTACATGATCCATCCTTTCCCATGAGCCAAACTCCAGCAATACACACCCGACCCATGTAATTGCCGATCCATCACCATGAGCTACTTCGACCCGATCCATTTATTGCAACCTGAGCCGATCATGCTTTCGATGTCACCACCAATCCATTACCACCGATCCATCCATTTCTTGCGCAACAATCCACGCCAGACACAAACTATCAATCCATGCCTCAAATGACGAACACTTATACACCCAACTCATCCAAACGACCAATTTTTTGATCAATTGATAAATAACACAATCAAGCAATGATCAAATAAAAATGGGCACATCAATAATCATCATGCAATCATATAAAATTCACCAAATCATGATAAAATAGCGAATGAATGAATAACTAGATCTAAACTTTCATAAACACATGAATTGAAATATGAATTTACCGTTATAATCTTGATAGATTAGATACTATGGTGATTCTAATTAAATACATACTTACTTCCATTAGATCTAGGTGAAAATGACTCAAAATGCTGAAATTAAGATTAAACAAACCCATATACTCAATTGAATCCGTGTGAGAGATGATTATCACTCACCAAATCCACAAAATAGCTTGAAATAAATGAATCTCTAATCCAAACAGCAAAGAATGGCCTCAGAGTCAATCACTTTGATGCGCTAACCTTCTTCGATGTTGATCTTCAATCTTCTTATGTAGGTCTATAAATTAAATGAAGTGGAGAGGTATTTGGTGAAGTTAGGAGAATCAAAAACCTCAAACAAGTAGAGAAATGAAGAAACTAAAAAATTCTCCTTGCCTCTACCCTCCTATTTATAGCCAACTCCCTTAGCTTTAGTGGGCCTTACTAATCGGCCCACTAATGACTAATTAGTCTATCTGGAAAACTAGCAACACTAAAACCGCGATTCCTCCCAAACCGCTGAACCAAATGTTTAATATGACCACTCTACGAAATTTGAAACACCACTTACGATCAATGAAATCAACTCCAGCACCTGATTTGATCCCAGTCAAAAGTTATTCTCTAAATAAAAACAACAGGGGCAAAACGGTCACAAACAAAATTGGTAAAAATCATGGACATGTCCCATACCCCTATGAACAACGTATTAACATATGAGAATGATCCGACCCTTGGGGAATTAAATAAAATATTTTACGATCCTCCAATACGTAAAATGCAGGTCGTTATACCTTCCCTCCATTCGGCCTCCCCTCTCCTCCCTCCATTGCGCCGCCAACCGCCTCCTAATCTGACCCCACCACGGCCTACCTCTTTCACCACTCATGGCCCCCACCTTCTCCTCCTAACTTGGCCAAAAACATAACCACCTCCTTACCAAAGTTCGGCCACCCCATCACCATACCACATTTCGGCTTCCTCAAAATGAAAAAAATATATTTAGTAATATTTAATAATAAAATATTATCATCAAAGTGGGTGAGGATCGGAAGTCAGTCTGTAGTCGTTCGGTATAGTACGGCAGACCTACAGTAAAAATTGGTGGAGCGGAACCCTCGGTGAGGAACTCTGCACTTATATTTGTTTATTATGTTTTTTATGTTAATGGATGGTTAATTAGCTATTAAATATAGTGTAAGCGTTGATTACCGAACGCTTATACTTAAATCCGTGATATATATGCTATGTGATGGATGAATGGATGCTATGGATATTGTAATGGTTGTTAGTATTGATACTAGTTCGTACTACATATGTTACATACAACTGTGTGGAGATATTTGGATATTGATTAAGTCTTGTGCTTATCAGGTAATATAAATGAATATTTATTCATTTAAAATATAGTGGAAAAATGAAAATTGGAATCTGATATCCGGAATTGGATAGAAATGAAAGTAAAGTGATTTTGAGAAACTTTTGTAAAGGTTGAACTTTTTGTTAAATAAGGTTTTGACAATAAACGGTGTGTTTAAGTTTAATTGATTGAAATTAAAGTCGATTTTGAAATGAAGTTCAGTTAGGCTATAGAGAAAGTGTTTTAACTCAAACCGATTGTTTCATATAGCTTATATATTATCTAAATTGATTTCTGGAAAGTTTGGTTTTCAAAACATTAATTTTTGGAAAATAATATTATAATATTAATTTAAATTGAATATTTTAATTTTAAGTTGAAAATATGAAATATTGTTTTGAAATAGTCTTATATATATTTTATATGGATTTCTAAACTATTTTGAAGTAAATTAGATTAATTTTGTTATAAATATAAAATACGGTTAGAATAGAGCTTGTCGCGCAGTGGAAGTTCGCAAATTTCGACCGTAGACTTTAAACTGTCATAACAGATTCGTTTTAAGTCGGATTTTCCTCAAATGAAAAAACTTTTTCTAGCTCATAACAATAATTTTTAAATGGAAAAAGAATTTTTCAATTTCGATGAATATTTTTCAAGTTATGTCCAAAACAATTTCTAATAAAAACAACGGTAATGCATTTTGGTGACCAAATAAGGAAATCAACTGATATGGCTTTATAAAAATTATTAAAAATATGGAAAGATTATGATAAATCATAATACATGATTTCAATATAAAAGTGGTTTGGATTAAAATTATAGACTTTTAAAGTTATTTTCATCAAACTAGTTTAAATGGCCTATTCATAAAGCTTTTGAAACCCTTTTTTACCTAAATATGGTTTATTTTGAAGGGTTTAGACTTAAAAATCGATATCCATCCTTTGTTAAACCTTTTCAAATGAATAATGAAGTGTTTTGATGATGAATAGAAGTTTCAAAAGTTGAGACGGAATGAGAATTAACCAAAATCCAGTATATCCATACTGTTTTTGAATGACGCTTATTATTTGGAAAGTCCAGAATCAAAACTTGTGTCTCGAAACCATTCCGAATAATAATATGACATGATGAAGAAGAGATATTTGAAGACGGTGATTGAAGACCGTTACATCGTAGGACTGCTTGTTGATGTCTCAGATAGGCGGCTACCCAATATGAGGTTATATTGTAGAAGTATTCCAAATGTATTTGGAGATTTTCCAGATTTACAAGGACTTCTTTCCTTTATTGGACGAGGAATAAGATGCCTTCAATTTCGTTCAGACCTAGAATGGACTTGTATGGATGTGTGTCTGATATTATATTTTGTAATGTGTGATTGATTCTTACTAAACATATTTCTGGTTAGCGGCGGAGAATATATTCTCTTGGCTTAACACCCTTCTTTGAGACATATGAGCTCAAAGGTTATATGATTAGTGATTATCAACTATATGTTATAGAATGACAATATGGCATACCAAGTGATGAGTTATTGATGATCAAAGCATGGCTTCGAGATAAGCGTAGCTTTGTGTAACGAGACTTCGGCAAGCCTCACACCCCGGTTGATGGCCGAAACAGAAAAAATGCAGTAAGGATATTGTTTGTCATCTCCTTCTAGATAAAAAGTGTACCTTAGTATGGAGCCTAGGTATTACTTATGTGGCAACTTCTACCTATATGAATGTTGATGTTGCGAGTCCCTGGTTAAAGGTTGGTAACGACCGAGAGATGACAAACTAAGGCATGATCTAATTCTTCCAGCTAAGGGATGGATCGACCTTGCGTTAGCAGAGAGCTGATTTGGTTCTCAGGGAATCCCTATAGAGGTGCACCCATCGGATAAGGAAGTTCCTTAGCCTGATCATTTGTTGGGAATCCATTCTCCACTACGAACCTGTACGATTTTAGTTGTATATTATATGTCAACATAATGAGATAGGGAATTATGCTGGCCAGGATTGATACATTTATTTGCGAAATGATTTTTCAACACTAATAATAATATCAAATGATTTTCGCTTATTAAGCATTTTTTGTTATCATAAGGAGAAATCTTTCCTATGTGTGCGTTTGCATTGTGTGTGTGCCGTGAGACCTTATGGTAGCTTCATTTTCTAAAAAGCATCGCGATTTTTTATTACACATAAAATATATATTGAGTTTCTCACACCGGTCCCATGACTGACTTGAAGTTCATTTGTTTCCCTTAAACTCTAGGTGCCATAATTTTCCACACATGCAGCCTAGTGTCATGTTCTAGTAGTAACATCTTGGAGTATTCTGTCAGGTGTTGGTTAGGAGCATTTTGGAGTCTTTCTGTGGAGTTTTCTATGGAGCTATATTTTGGAGCTTTCTGAGGTGAAAATGGACGCTCTTGGATTCACCCAGTCTACCGTAGTTGTATTTCCGTTGTTATATCTTGTATCCAATTTGTCGGTATAACTGGATATGTATATACTTTGATGTTATAGTTGTGATGTACCTCTTTGTAACCCAGTTGTTGTAATAATGGAAGATTTTATTTTTGTTTCATTGTGTTGTTTCTAATGTGTTATAATCCTAGGCGTTGCGGATTCCAACATTTGAAATTTAGGCACTTAAGTACTTGGATGTATTAACTGTCATTTTTCGAACCTCGAAAATCTGGGTCGTTAGACGACTTCTTAGCACCACAGTGCTTACTCATAAAATCCCATATAGGCAATGGTGTCGGAATCATCAAAGGCAATAACTTCTCTGCGTGAGCCTTCTACATGGCATAATTGAAAGATGCCAACCACTGAGAAAAATGAAAATATGTGGAGACTTATCTTTGCATCAAAAATGCCAATTAACATTTGAGACCTGGATCAGACAATACAACTGTCATCTACTATAGACCGACCATAGAAAAGATAAAGAATCTAAATATCAAAGAGAAGAACCAACTAAGCAAACCATTGAAATTATGGCCAGCCATGGCAATCCATCCCGAGTCTTGAAAATCAGATCATAGCTCAGCCCAGGTTTAATAAAAAGAAATTTCTGGCTTCTTACATGCAAACCATGATGTGTTTGCTTGGACCTATGTTGATATGTATGACATCATGTCAAGAAACTTTATTTACCTTGAGCATCAACCCGAAGTTTCTCACAATGAACAAAAGAGCTGATCTTAGGGTCAGAGGGTCAGTTGCGCTCAAAATGGAAGTGGATAAGCTATTGAACAACTACTTCAGTCGCTACTCCCTCTACCTAGAATGGATCTCCAATATAGTGTTAGTGAAGAAATCAAACAGGAAACAAAAGATATGCGCCAAATATTCTTACTTGATTAAAGCATGACTGGAAAACAACTTCCTGTTTTTGAAAATAGATCAGCTAATGAAATTGACAACTACACCTACCAATATCACTCAAGCATACATGTTCTAGTTATAACCAAATATTAATCCACATCCCTGACCATGAGCATACCAGCTTCATTAATGACTTGAGGTTATGCTATATTGTCATGTCCTTTGAGTTGAAAATCACTGAGGCTAAGTACTAAAGACTTGTTAAAAGTAGGTTTAAAGATCAGACTGGAATATTTATGGAAATGTATATGTGGAAGACATGCTCGTGAAGTCACGAAGTTCGAATAACCACATCAAGGAATTAGGAAAGATGTTCAGTGTTTTCTAGTAAATATGGAATCAAGAACTCAATACCTTGAAATGCTCTTTTTGCATTGCATAAGGAAAATACTTGGGTTTAAGATTGAAGCTATCCGAAAAGTGAAAGTTTCAATGGGAAAGTTGTCGCCCTAAGCCGATCCATCTTTCGAGCTACCAACAAATGCATTCCCTTCTATAACTTGATAAAAAAGGGAAATCAAAATTTTACTTTGACACAAAAGCGTATTGATGCTTTCCAAGAATCGATTAATCGCTGGGAAAGGCCTTTCATCCTTTCAAAGCCTACGGATCACGAGGATATATTCACCTATCTAGCTGTTTATCTACATGTCTTCAGTTTTGTGCTTGTGCGCAAGGAGAATCATGTCCATAAGCATTCTATTAAATCAACAAGAGATTGATAAGTGTCACAAGTAACTATCCCAAACTTGAAATGCTTTCATACTACATGTTAATCTCTTCCATGAAGTACCGCCCATGCTTCAAAGCTCATTGTACCAAGGTCTATACCGAAAAGCCGCTATAATAATTCTTAAAATGACCAGAGACGTTTGGTAGACTATTGAAATGGAATAACTGAATATTAAGCGGAAATTATATGTGGGTGGATAAGCTAACGATCGATATTATGGCGTCGAAGTTATAGTAATAACTCCCATGGTTAGCACGACTTACTATGCCTTAAAACTTCCCTACTACAAATAATGAGTTGAATATGAAGCCCTGATTGTTCGACTCAAAATTTTCAAAGAATTAGGAAAAAAAGCCATTTAGATTTCTCAAATACCCAAATTTCTTTGCGAAGTATGAAAGGATTACCAGGCTAAAGGGATACAATTGGATCCTTATCTCACTCAGGTGAATGAACTATTCAACAACTTTGGGCATTACTCTATCATTCACATTCCCCAGGATCAAAATGAAAATAGACTCACTAGCTAGACTAACCAGTTTCAAGGATGCATAACTCATGGGAATAGTCCCGATCGAAGTATTAGAGGCTCTGAATGCCTGTCAGATGGAAACTGATTAGATCTTAACGATGAAGCCTTAGCAGGAGTCATGGATAACTCCAATCTAAAACCATGTGAAATGGGGTATCCCCCCAAAAGAGCAAACGAGAGACGATCACTCCTCCGAAAAGAAACACACTACATCATTCAAGAAGGAATGTTATAACGAAGAGGCTTATCCATTCTATTACTTTTCATGTATCCCATATTGATGCCAAACAAGTGTTGCGTGAAGTGAATGAACGCGAGTGCAGTGACCATACCGAGAGTCAAACTCTGACAAAAGAAATACTTTGTTACGGCTATTTCTGGTCTACCATTAAATGAGATGCAACCGATAATACACAATGCTATAACAAATGCCAGAGTTTTGCTAAATTTCAAAGATCCTCATAAACGGAACTCGCTAAAATGATTAGTCCATGGCCATTCGTAATTCGTAATCTCGGATATCGACTTTATTGGCACACTATTAATTTCCAAAGGCGGTGAGAGGAATGTCGTTGTTGCTTGATTACTTCACTGAATAGGATGAAGGTGATCTCCTAAGTGTAATCTCAAAAAAGAAGATAATCAATTTCGTCATTTGAAACATTGTATGTCGCTTTGGCGTTATAATAAGGATCATTACTGACAACGAGATCTGATTCCATAGCTTCAAATTCAGAAACTTCTATCAATGTCATTGTATTGAGAACCGATTTTCAATAGTTGTTCAACTCAATCCAACAAATAAGCTGAAGCAATGAACAAAACCATAAAGTCCATCTTGAAAAAGCATTTGGGAAAGTCATAGGCAATGGGTAGGAAAACTTCCATTATCCCTATATGCATACAAAACTATCTACAATTCAATGACTGACCAAACTCCATTCTTCTTTGTCTACAATTTTGAAATCGTCATCCTAGTTGGACTGGAAGTCTATTCTCACCAAGTTACCTACCTTAATCTAAAAAACTAACAGATCTCTCCTTCTAAAATATATAGACATGATAGATGAGAAAGATGAAGAGGTTGAGCTAAGAGCAGCCACCCACCAACGTCGAGTCGTCTGATACCCCAACTCCATAGTTCAACCAGTTTTTTTTTTAAATCGATGATCTCATCCTTAAAAGAATCTTCCCCACTCGGGCTAATCTCAGCCCTCAAAAGTAAGGACTTAGGTCATCAATCAAAGGCATGAAGATGGAAACTTCAAGCTAATGACCATCGATGACACCGAGCTACCAAGTGCATAGAATAGAGAGACTTTACGATGCTACTTTACTTAGCCTTTTGCTTTGCGCAGTTTCACTTAGTTTGCAATTTTTTTTCAAGTTGTGCAATAAGGTGGATGTTGCTAACTATTTTTTAGTTTCAACAAAGCTCTTGGTTCCATATGCTTCTAATGTCTTTTAATTATGCTAATATGTTAGTTGTGATACGACTAACTTTCATACATGAGCGTAAAGCACTAAAGCAGCCTTGCCTTAGGGCTTGACATCGACCAACTTATCCAAATCCATAATTAAACTTCCTAAACATGGACATGAATTGATAGTCCACTAACTAACTCTTGCTCTATGAGTTGAGTAGAAACCAAAGAGTAGGTGCAAATCGACCATCCATTCACCGACTCGAGCCTTGAAAAAATTATAAGATCGAGTATAAACAATCTAAATACTCATGACTAGAGTGTTTGATATTCAACCCCTTGTCTTAGGACATGAAGAAAACCAATCTAAGCCAAAGTGAGCATAACACTAACCGTTTGCTTGGTCAGATCTGATCCTTAAAGTTTGGTTCAGATTATAAGCCCAAAAGGCTAAATACAACGGCCAACCCTGTTAAGGATGCGGAATGCAGATCTTAAGGCAAAACTAACACTAAATGAGGGGATGGGGTGAATAGTGTTTTAAAAAGATTATGGAAAATTTAAACAATCTTAAATAACTCTATGAATCACACAATGATTACCACACCAGAAATGATCACAACCATAGAAACAATCACAGACACAAATATAAGTAAATATAAAATGCAAAAAAGGAAAGAACACACCGGATTTTATACTGGTTCATATTACTCCTACGTCCTGTCCCAAGCAATGCTGGATTGTGCAGAGTTTCATTATTATCAATATCCAAGTACAACTCCCTTGATTTCATGGCTACAAGGTAAACACTGATTCCACCACTCTTGGTTTCACGGCTACAAGGTTAACACCGATTCCACCACCCTTGATTTCATGGCTATAAGGTTAACACCGCTCCGTTTTCTTGATTTCAGGGCTACAAGGAACATGTCGTTTCCCAAAAAATTCCCAAATGATTACAATATCCCTAGAACTCTTCAGTTAGCACTTCAAACACAGAGTAGATGATAGAGAATGAAAAGAGAAGAAGAATGATACAAATTTTGTTGAAATCGGCAGAGTATAAGTGTAGAAATCAAGAATTTTAAGTATTTTAATAGTGGTAAGTAAAGTGATGAAGATGGAGAAGAAAGAATGATAAAAAAATTCAAAATCAGCCCCTTTTTATAGTGTCCCAATGGTTGCAACACTTCTAGAACTTTACAAATAGTGAAAAGACACTTCCTTTGAAAATTGAAAAAATGATAGTTATATGTCGACATGTCAAAATGCCTATGTCGACATACCTCTTGTATATTTATTTTTAAAATCAAATTTCTAGTGTTAAATTGTGACGACCAGGAATTTCGTTCGATCCGAATCAGTCGCTAAACCGGTCAGGACCGTTCGAAACGCCTGGTTGTTTTGAGAACACGACAAAATAGAACGCAGAAGGAAGAACATTTCATTGCTTATTACAACAATTCCATCAGAATACAAGAATAAACAGAGTATAAATAAATATCACACAACAGAAAAATATCAGAGATTTAGATTACATTTAAATACATCGCAGCGGAAAATAATACAAACCACAACTAGAAGTAGATATACGGATACAAAGCTCTCCGGATATCGTTCCAGCTGTAAACCAGGATCCTGTGAATACAAATCTGCAAAAAATCAAAACTACTAGCTGCCCATGTCAAAATAAGGGCACCCAGAGTTTAGGTTAAAACAATAAACTCCAGGTCAGTCATGGGACTGGTGTGAGAACTAAAACAGTTATTCATCTTTATTTTAAAGTTCGGAAAATCAAGGGACCACGCCGTATAACACGGAACGGGTTACCTCCCAAGAACACCAGTGCATAAAACAACAGCGCAATGCAAAATAAAGAAAAATGAAGCTATTATAAGATCCAGGTCCTACCACGCAATGCAACGCAAGCCGGGGGATAGGGTTTTACCTTATAATAGCCAAAGAATGCTTGATACGTTTAAAAACAGATTATTTTGGTAGTACTATAAGTGTATAGTGTATAAAACAACTTCAAATCATAAGTATCAATCATAGACGGCATAAGCCCCCATCCCACTATGTCGCCATATATAGGATTACAATCAAAACCGTACATATCGTATTTGGAAATTGGATTTCCATCTGTGAACCGAGGCAAAAGATAGTCCTCACCGGCTTCGAGACTCTCTAGCCCGAGCCTCAGGGTCAGAGCGCATCGACCCTTGGATCGTCAGGGCTGGTCCACCGATGTGGATTAAAATTCCTGTACACTGCGTTTCCCCGCCCTTTGGGGGCGTAAATGAGCCAACGAATGACTCCATCGGCTTCACATAGTCACCGATATATCTGAGGCGCCTCGCAACAGCAACAACCACATAAGTCAAACTCGTCAGGGCGTGTAAAACCACTGACGCCACTTCTAACTAGAAAGAAACGCATGTCCTCCCTGAGGTCCTCTCCCGTTTTTGGTTCACAACCGGGGTGTGAGACTCGCGAATCAACGCTACACAAAGCTACGCCACAAAGGCCATGCTTTGATCATCAACCACAAGACTCTGCTTTTCAACTGAAGCCTTGATCATATTGCCAATTAGGCATGCCACACAGGCAATTCACTCCATGCGTTTGATATCCATCAATATATAACCCCTGAGCTCGTACGTCTCAGAGAAGGGCGTTAAGCAAGAGAATAAATTCTCCGCCGCCAAACAGATATATATTTAATAGAAATCAATCACACAGACTAAAATCCAATGTCAGACACACAGTCCATTTACAAGTTCGTTCTGGGTCTGAACGAAACCGAAGGCACCTAGTACCCCGCATATCCATCGATCTCCAAGTACGTCTGGACGATCACCAACTGTTTCCATCTTCTTGGGTGTACAGCCCAATCAAGATCATCAGTAATTATCCAAACGACGTGAAGACCTCCGGTCTTCAACCATCGTCTTCATCTTCGACTAGTCGTCGAATCAGTTATTCAGAATGGGATAAACCCGGTCTTTCTGAATAACTCGCGTATATAATAAACCAATGTTACACAAACACAACATACGCCTCATTCCAATTCATCAGTCACTAACCGTAAATTAACAAGAGAATAATTCCCTAAATATTAACCCCGAAGGCCGAAACCAACATCAGATCAATACCCAGGAAGCCATTCTGCTTAGCTAACCTGCAGTTAGTTTCTAAATTTCACATTCTTAGGGAAAGGTTACCATTAATTTTATCAAAGATAAATTCTTTAAATTTATTCTTTAATCTTCCTTTGAATACACTTCAAACTAGTCGGGATTAACGAACCTTACCGAAGTAATCGTTTGTTTTAATTTCTCAATCCCAACCTATTCATCCCATGAAGTAAAACTGGTCTTACTTCATATCTAACACCACAGTGTTATCGGTAAATTCAATTACCATTTCACGTTTAAATCTAATTAAAGATTTAACTATCGCCAGGAGCAAAAACTGGTGATACTCCATTCTCGATCTTTTCAATCTAATTAAAGATTCATTAAAACTCCAATTAGTTTTAATCTTTGATCGGGTTAAAGAATCAGTTTCATTTAAAACACGGTTCACGATAAACCCCAAAATCACATCACATTTCAATCAGTCCATAACCGTAAATTAGCAAGTGAGCAATTCCCTAAGTATTAACCCCGAAATCACATTTGAAGATACTGTTCACGACAACCCAAAATCACATTCCATCAATTTTCAGGTTAAAGAACGAGTGTTATTTAAAACACTATTCACGATAAACCCAAAAATCAATACCAATTCAATTCCAATTAAACATCATTTAATTGGTACACTTCATTAAATCTAAATAAAAAGATTTAATCTTTTTCTCAACTGGGTTTAAGAATAGTGTTAATGAAGACACCATTCACGACAAACCCAAATCACATTTGATATTAAATACAAGGCTCTGAATAGAAAATATATCGGCATATATTTAATATCAAATTCTACGACCAACAAATATCGTATTGGAAATAACGATATATATATATATATATATATATATATCTTTCAAATTTCCATAACAACATCTGTATAATCACGAAATCCAACATCGAAATATTCCGAAGACAATTTCGATTCAAATCCATTCCAATGCAATTATTGGAAATTCTGGTTATTTTCAAAACCATTTCAAATCCAATTTATTTATTTTAAAAATAAATAAATTACTATTCTAGTTCAAAACTAGTTCATTTCGATAAAAATCTATTTTTATCTTTTCAAATATGGAGTTTTTCATCCTAATTCTTCACAAATCATTTCTTATGATTTTACACAAATTATTGATATTTTTAATAATTTTATCAAGGCCCGTACAGTCGATTTCCATCAACGGCCATCGAACTGCACTTACAGCAACCTTTTTCAAATTTGATTTGGACATAATTCCAAATCCAACCGTTAAATTTCAAATTTCTAATATTCGTTAGAAAGCTCGTTTCGATACGAACCCAATGGTTCCGGTTTTAGGAGAATCCGACGGTCGGATCTCCCGCAATGTCCATTCGAAGTCAATGGTCGAAATTCGCGAACTGCCGCGGCACGACGCGTTCTATTTAGGCCATTATATTATATATATATATATATAATATATATAATATATACTTCGTCGATATTCTTTTAAAATGTATTTTATAAATTGTTTTAAATTCGTTTTCGAAATGATTTCAACTACATATTTAAATTCAAATCAAAATTGAATTTTTTAATAAAAATTCGTTTTGATTTCATTTCAAATCGATTTCTATTCAAATTGATTTCAATTCAATTTCAATCCGTTTTAAATTCAATTCAAAATGACTTCAATTCTATTTCAATTTAATTCGAATTTCAATTCTATTTGAATTTCAAATCATTTCAATTTATTTCGAATTTCAAATCAATTCAATTTATTTCGAATTTCAAATCAATTCAATTTCTTTCAAATTTCAAATCAATTCAATTTCTTTCGAATTTCAAATCAATTCAATTTCTTTCGAATTTCAAATCAATTCAGTTTCTTTCGAATTTCGAATCAATTCAATTTATTTCGAATTTCAATTCATTTCAATTTAATTCGAATTTCAATTTCAATTTGAATTCAATTCTTTTCAATTTCAATTTGAATTCAATTCCTTTCAATTTAAATTCGAATTCAATTTTATTCAATTTAATTCGAATTGAAATCACTTTCAAAATAATTCAAATTTCGAAATCACTTTCAATATAATTCAAATTTCGAAATCACTTTCAATATAATTCAAATTTCGAAAACACTTTCAATATACATCGAAAATTGAATAAAATCGATATAAATATCGTTCACGTCAAAATGGCGTCAATCTAATGAACACGGCTTCATATATTTCTATTTTCAAATATTCTATTTCAAATATTTCTTTTTCAAATATTTCTATTTCAAAACTGGAATGAGGCCCAATCAATTACCATATAATGTTAATTATATGGATTTTCTACAACACATGTACAAAATAACAACGATAAATAATCAACCATCATCCAGAGTGCGTTCTACACTGTATAAGCATCAAATATAAATATTTAACGCTTATAACAGCCTGTCAATCAATCGATCGACATACAACTAATTATTGGGATTAGTGTATGTCATATATCATCCCAATACCCGTGTGGGGTTTCAAACAATCAATCACAGATTTTATTTGTGCAGTTGGGCGATGTGTAAAATTTATCGTCCCAATCAATATCAATCAAATCAGTGTATATAAACAAATCTCCGATTTGTTTATAAATATTTATTTTAAATACACGTTAAAAATTCTATTTTTAACTATAGAATATTTTCCACTATAAAATATTTTATTTCATTTCACATCACATCACACAATCAACTACACATCAAAATCAAACAAACAAGCATACAAGCCATCCATGGTCTGCGGACGACGGGTGTCGGGTGCTACTAAACACCGTTTGCATCCTAGTATATATTTCAAGTAGAAAAATTAAATTAAAAGGTGAGAAGTTCTCACTGAAAGCTAAATCCAACGCCGTGATTCTTCATATGTAGGAAATCTCCGCCGTTTCTTCTTTCGTCACTTTCGTCACCCGTATTCACTACATATATAAAAAATCGAAATTTTGCTTTGCTATTCAACATATAAAAATCATATTTTTATTTCAGTACATATATAAAGATAATATTTTTATATTCTCTATAAAAATCACATCTTTACTTCATTATATACATAATAAAAATTAGATTTTTATTTCGCTACATATTTAAAGATAATATTTTTATATTCTCTATTATATAAAAATCATATTTTTAATCTTTCTATAATATAAAAATCATATTTTTATTTTACTACTTCACATATAAAAATCGTGTTTTTATTCCAATACATATATATAAATTTCACATTTTATATCATGAGAGATCTATTCTTCTATAGTCAAAATCATAACCTTGTATTATTTAAAAATCAAATCTTTCTTCATATAAATTCAAAGCTTTCAAAGATTTATAAAACTGATTTTTAAAAAAATATGTTTCTAACCTAAAAAAATCAGATTTTAAAAAGAATAGAAAATAAAATAATATAAAAACTCACCTTTGCCCAAAAAAAGAATTCATTTCAGTCGGAGGAGGGGGAGGGGGTTTTCCGGCGTTCAAGGGTTTGGGGGAGGCGATGCAGGCCAGGCGGCGGTCGGAGCATCCAGGGGGAGGCGGTTGCGTTGGGTTTTGGGAAGGGGTGCGGGTTTCGAGGTTCGCGAGGCTCAATAGAAGAGGAGGAGGGATTCACGAGCAGGGGGGAGGCCAGAGGGAGGGGGTCTCGCGCTAGCGATCGGCGACTGAGGCGGCGGTGGAGGATCTTGGCGCGCGGTGGTGCTAGGGCACGAGCACCCCCTTTTTTTTTAATTTTCTTCTGAACAAAAATGAAGAGAGAGAGGAGGGAAGAGGGGTGTATTAATATTTAATTTAATTATTTTAATTTAATTTATTTCTCCTTTAAAGTTGACTTTTCATTCAACCCCCAAACGAGACCCAACGACTGTCGCCCTTAGCTAATTACCCCCATTCCGAACACAATGGGATATGTATCGTAAGCTGATTCGATCATTACGATCAGTTTCCATTCAAATTAAAATATAATTCTATATATATTCAATTTGAACGCACATTTCAATTTACCGGGGTCACATACTAACTCGAAAAATTCCAGAAAAATATTTTCTAGCTTCGTATTGACGATACGATCCTAACAAAACTAGTTTCGTCGAATTCTGAGACCGTTTGAAAAATGGCCAATTTCAGGTCGATTGAAATTGACAAAACACGTTTTCCTTTGCCACGCTCACATATTGATTCGAAAAATTACGAAAATTCGAATCTAGCAATAACTTGACATCACGGATCCAACAAAAAGTGGTTTCGTCGAAATCCGAGGTCGTTTGCAAAATTCCCATTTTTAAGGGCCAGAATTCCATAGCGACTATTCTAAATTTTCAACTGGACGTATCTTTTGATTCCCGCTATGAAATTTTGATTTTTCGGATTCATTGGAAAGATATTCTCAAATAGATTCTAATATTTTTGGTTTCGCTAAAATCCGATTTATTTTGCACCCGGTACATTCATTTGAACTTTGAAATCGAATTTTCGAACTACCGCGCCATTTTCAATTCCTTTTATAATTATAAATAAATATTTATATTCTAACGACGATCTATATAAATATACGTTCGAATTCCCTCCAAAATAAATTTCTCGTCGTTATCATTTAAAATAATTCATTTTAAATATTCAAAATTCATTAAAATTGCCAAAATAAAAAAATTAAATTGTCTCGGATTTTCCGGGTTATTACATTAAACTAATGTGTGTGTGTATATATATATATTATTGAAATTATTGAATCAAAACTAATGTTTCAAATGAAGTTTCTAAAGTATAAAGACATATAAAAACATAGTGATATATAATATAAATATATTTATAAAGTTATATGATTTAAAACTATATATATATATAATATAAACATATTATTATAAAAACTTTATAAATTATATATATGTTTGAAATCATTAAGTAAAATGCTTATAATAATTTGAAATCATTTAGAAAAGAAATTTAAGACTAATTTGAAAAGGAATTTTGAAAATAGAATTTGAGATCAGAATTTAAAAGTGCTAACCCGAGTTTTACATATAAACTAAAATCTATTTACTGTATAATCTTGAGCTCTTGAAATCTTGGTATCTTGATACTCACATGTCTTGAATCTCTTTTAAATCCTAAATCTCTTGGAACTCTAAAACTGTACAATTTTTAGTATTTAATTCCTGCATATATATATATATATATATATATATATATATATATGTATGTATATGTGTGTATATATATTCTAGATAAAGATGTTAGTATATATCTTATAATCAATCAATAATGATAATTGAAATAAGGTTTTTGTCATCAAAACTCCATTCTCCAACAATCCCCCTATTTTGGTGATGACAACCTTGGTTTATAAAATATTCATACCTCTTAATACTTGTTGATCTGATTCTTCGAATACTCCTTTCACCATGAATCCTACATAATCTGTAACGACCCGCATTCTACGCATCATATGATCGTAGAATATTTATTTCTTTCAAAGTCGTATGGTCATGTAACTTTGGGAGACGACTAGTGGGGTCATTTCCCATGTTCATGATTTTTGTCGATTTTTAAATGACCGTTTTGCCCCTAGCTGATCTTGTTTTGACCATAACTTTTTACTGGAAAGGAATTTTAACCTAAAACCACTTCCATTGGCTCTCGATGATGGTTTACCTTTCCGTAGAGTGGTCACATTAGGCAAACGGACTCACCGTTTGGGAGATATGGCTGAAACAAGTTTCAGATGGTGAAAAACAGCTTAATTGGGCTTAACCGGGTGATTAACAGTTAGGCCCAAAGGGGAATTTCGGGATTAGGAGTTTAAAAGGGCCGTTAAGGTTTGGAGAAAACCTTTTTCTCATTTTTCAGCCGTCACTATTCATTCCTCTTAACCTAGCCATGGCCTCCAACATATAAAACACCTTCTAATCACCATTTAATCAAGTATTGGCCTAATCTACATCAAATTAAGGAGAGATAGCACCAAAGCAAGGTTAGAGCTGCTGTTAGACATCAGTATTCGTGCCAAATAGAGATTCATTTCAGATCTGAGTTTTATTTGTGGCAAAGGTGAGTGATTTGCAAGGTTTCTCACTAATTACGGTTAATTAGGGGTAATTAGTGTTGATTAGCGAATTTATACATTAATAAATTCTGGAAAAATATTTATAAAATTCGAAATGATGTTTTATACCTCTGTTAGAAATTTGGGTTGATTTGGTTAAGTTTTGCTAATCATATCATTAGATTTGCTTAAACATGCTTAAGGGAAAATATGGGATTTTGGCTATGTTTGATCCATTTTAACCTATCAAGTTGTCACTTTGGTGTTTGTGGTTGATGTTATATGGTTCTATGACTGTTGTACGAATTGTGATTGTTTAGAATAGTTAGAATGGTCGAAAATGCCGTCGAATGGCATATAAATAGTCGCTGGAAGTGACAGGAAAATATGCAGGAAACCGGATCGGGTAGCCCTTACCCGAACCGACCCGATCGTGGAGAGCTACCCGAACCGATCCGCTCTCACTTGAAGACCATGACCCGAACCAGATGCTCATCCCCAAACTGATGGTGCAGCTGTGAAGTCTGGAGCACGATCCGAACCACTCTAGGGGGCGCGATCCGAGCCGCTTAGTGGACTCCGAACCAATGGTGTTGCATCACGAGCAGGACCTGACGATGAATCACGACCTGGAGTGGGACTCACGACCGACCTGAACCAGAGTGGTGCGACCCGATCCGACGTAGGAGGCACGATCCAAACCGAGGAGCTAATGACCATGACCTGAAGCAAAGTGAAGTGAAGAAATAAAGACTGATCCGGAGAAGAAGGTGACGACCAAAACCAGAGAGGCAAAGGTAGTCCAAATGGGAAGTTTGTACTCAGGATCCAGTTGGGAACCAATGAGTTGACTTCATGAGTTGGGATTTGTTGCGGGACGCGTGCTAAGGGGTTGTCGATGTCTGTAACTTTGGATCACTATGTGTAGGGGGTACGTGAACGGATTCAGGGCCATAGTAGCCTAGGTATGACTAAAGAGCTATAGACCAATGAAGTGGGGTCATTTGTAATGATTTGGTCATGACTCCATGAGGTGAGCTTGGTAGTAGCAATAGTTGTACAAGTCGAACTCCGTCACTACTTCGATGGGTCTAATGATCGACAGTGGTGGACATCGTATGTTTTACGCACCGAGTGAGAGATGTGAGGATGGTTGCTATGTTTGATTTATTTGCCATCATTATGTCATGCACACCCCCACCCCGTATTCTTTACACCATATGTTAGCGGCACCTTAGAGTATTGTACGTTATGTAGTGCTAACTCTTTGGTTGCAGGTCCAGGTTCAGGTATGGTTTAGTATACCTGTTATTGTTCTGTTTAGCTGCTTATCGCTCATACCAGACTTTTTGTCTGACCTAGAGTTTTATGTCTCTTCTTATTACTCTGGGTGCTCTCACGGGCAGACCAGAGACAGGTTAGGTGGTATGCACGAGTAGCTGTACCGTAGACGAGCAGGAGGCTTCCACGTATGATACATATATATATATTCTCCCTGTGTTGTTGCGGTCACTACTTTGGGCATTAGTGGTGTACCTTTCTTTCTTCTGTTTAGAGACAGTAATTTGGAAAGTTGTAATAAGCTATATTTGGATTTCCGCTACTCTGACGATGATGTCGATGTTGGTTTTAATTATCAGCTTATGCACTGTCTCGTTTGTTTTATGTCAAGTATATTATTATTATATTTTGTTCCTTGCGCTGTGAGACATTCTACAGGTTTTCGATTAGTTCATTCTCTTCTTTCCTTTCTTTGGCGACCGTTTCGTGCTAGTTGGATATGTGCACAATGCACTTTCGGAGGAAATGCCGGCTGGTGCGGGGCGGGCCGTCACACTTGGTATCAGAGCTCTAGGTTGCGTAGTTAACCTAGGGAAAGACACTAGGGAGAGATAATACGTATATGAGAGCGCGTATTTGTGATTATTTTGGTTTTCAAAAGCTATATATATTATTAGCATAGTTAAGGATGAAGTCGCACTACACTGGTACCACTATGGAGATGGTTAATCGTTTTCTCTGTGCAGATTAAACGATGAGTCGATACGCAAGGGGTACTGGAAGAGGAGCCAATAATGGGAATGCTGCTGAGATGAGGACAATGTTTACTGATCTCATGAGGGAGATGCTTAGGGATGTGCAGAGGGCAGCTCCCAATGCTGGTAATGGTGGTGGTCCAATAGTGCAGACGCCTAGGACCGATTTCGCCAAGCTGAACAAGGACTATACTAGTCTTGGTGGGAAGCCGTTCCATGGAACGGAGTCGACTACGGATGTTCAGGATTGGTTGGATAGCTGCGAGCATATCTTCGAAGACTTGGGTATCGAGGATGCGATGAAGAGGAGGCTAGCATCCCGTCAGCTGCAAGGACGGACAATGAATTGGTGGAATGCTATAAAGGCAGCTACTCCCGAGGATCAGATTACTTGGGATCAGTTTAAGGCTCGCTTTAGCGATAAGTTCATTCCGGCTGCTCAGAAATCAGTGTTGTTTAAGAAGTTCTTGGAACTCAAGCAGAATGGTAGAGCTGTCTCGGAGTATATTGCCGAATTCGACACTTTGTCGAAATATGGGTTATCCCTAATAGATACTGCCGAGAAGAAGAACGAGAAGTTCATAACTGGTTTGGATGGATACTTGGGGGAAAGGCTTATTAACCACATCGATGAGACATTTGAATCGATTGGGGGAAAAGCTTTACGATCGGAAAGTCTTTACCCTAAGTCGAAGACTGAGGTCGCATCTGCAGAGGAGCCAAAACCGCAAGCAAGCGGTGGAGGCAAGAATGGTTCTCAGAATAAGAGGAAGCATAACCAGAATAAGGATGGCCAGAAGAAGAAGAAAGATGTTGAGTGTTTTAGCTGTGGCAAGAAGGGCCACTATGCTAGTAATTGTCGAGCAAAGCCAGCAAACAGGAAGTGCTTCAACTGTGGCCAAGTGGGACATCACAAGGACAAGTGTCCGCAACCCCCTAAAGAAAAGCAGATGGTGAAAGCATATGCCCTTAATGCTATTACTTCTTCGTCGAATGCCCTAACTACGGCGGAGAAGGGAAAGAATGTCGTTATTCAAGGTATGCTTTCTGTTTATGATGTTCCTGTTAGAGTTTTGTTTGATACCGGAGCTTCCAGTTCTTTCATATCTAGTGACCTGGTAGGTAGGTTGGGATTGGAACCCGAGATTGTCGATAGACCTTTAGTGGTGACGAACCCAATTGGTGGTTCGACTAACCTTAGCATGATTTGTCGTAATGTGGTATTATCAAGTCATGGATGCATGTTTGTGTGTGATTGCTTTGTTTTGGGCTTTACTGGGTTTGGCATTATTTTGGGAGTCGATTGGCTCCAAAGATACGGGGTGATGGTAGACTGTGAGGGCTTTTTGGTGACAGCTAGAGCGGATGATGGGCGGAGGGTAGTGTTTGGTGGTCTACCTAGTGATGGGGTAATGGCTAGTTTTCTAAATTCCCTCGATATCCCGCATAGTTAGTTGTCAGGTTTGCCCATGGTTGGCCAGTATCCGGACGTCTTCGAGAAAGTGACCGGGCTTCCACCACACCGAGAGATTGAGTTCCGTATTGATTTAGTGAAAGATGCCAGACCTATAGTGATGCCACTTCGTCGTATGGCACCAAGGGGGCAACGAGAGCTCGGGGTGCAAGTCAGCGATCTTTTGAAGAAGGGATTTATCAGAAGGAGTGTTTCTGAATGGGGAGCACCAGTTGTGTTTGCTACCAAGGCGGATGGTTCCCTTCGGTTGTGTGTAGACTACCGCGAGTTGAATAAGGTGACGAGGAAGAACAAGTATCCTCTACCGTGGATAGATGATTTGTTTGATCGGTTGAGTGGCGCTAGAGTATTCTCTCAGTTGGATCTCGCGACAGGTTTTCATCAGCTTAGAGTGGAAGCTGAGAGTTTAGCTAAAACGACATTTCGAACGCCGTCTGGATTTTATGAGTGGTTGGTCATGCCATTCGGGTTGACCAATGCCCCCAACATATTTTGTGGATCTTATGAATAGGGTATTCAGAGATCAGTTGAATAAGTTTGTTCTTGTGTTCGTGGATGATATTTTGGTTTACTCAAGGACAGAGGAAGAACACAAGGAACATTTGAGGATAGTGATGAAGGTGTTGAGAAAACACCAACTGAAAGCGAAGTTTTCTAAGTGTCACTTCTGGAGTAGGGAAGTGAGATTCTTGAGCCATGTTGTTTCAGAGAATGGTATTGCCGTGGATCCTGCGAAGGTGGCTACGGTACAAGATTGGTCCACGCCCAAGAATGCAACGGACATAAGAAGTTTCTTGGGATTAGTCGGATATTATCGTAAGTTTATCCAAGACTTCTCCAAGATAGCAGCACCGTTGACTCAATTGACCAAGAAGAATCAAGCTTTCGTCTTGGATGAAAAGTGCGAGAATGCATTCAAGAGTCTAAAGGAAAAGTTGACATGTGCACCAGTATTTGTCATTCCTAGGGGGAATGAAGAGATGACGGTATATACGGATGCGTGTGGTACCGGACTAGGTGTTGTATTGATGCAAGGAGGTAGGGTTGTAGCTTATGTAAGTCGGCAATTGAAACCGCATGAGAAAAGATACCCTACCCATGATTTGGAATTAGCAGCGATCGTGTTTGCATTGAAGATGTGGAGACATTATCTCTTGGGGGAAAGATTTGAGTTGTTTACTGATCATAAGTCATTAAAGTATTTTTCTCTCAAAAGGATCTAAATCTCCGACAACAAAGATGGTTAGAATTCTTAGCTTCCTATGATTTCGACATCGCATATACACCGGGAAAGGGCAATGCGGTGGCTGATGCATTGAGTAGAAGACATGCCAGTTTAAGGGCTATGTTTCTAGAATGGAAGCAACTGGAGTACATCGCTGGGTATGATTTCAGACCAAAGTGCGAATTGGATCTAGGAATGTTAGCAAGTTTGACGATCAGACCCACTTTGATTGAGCGGATTGGTTCCAGTCAGAGGGACGATCCTAACCTATTGGAAATCATCTCCAAGTTAGAGATGGGTATCGACGAGGAGGTGAACAAGTATGGGCTTGATCGAGATGGATGGCTTAGAAAGAATGGAAAACTAGTTGTACCCAATGTCAATGGATTGAGAGATGAAGTGCTTAGGGAATGTCATCGCTCAAAACTGACAATACATCCCGGTGGTAACAAGATGTACCGAGACATGAAGCAGACCTACTACTGGGAAGGGATGAAAATAGACGTTGGGAAGTTTATATCCAAATGCATGAATTGCCAGCTAGTTAAAGCTGAGCAAAAGAAGCCTAGTGGTTTGTTGCAACCATTAGAAATTCCAGAGTGCAAATGGGAACAAGTCTCAATGGATTTCATTGATGGGTTACCAAGAACTAGGTCAGGCCATGATAGCATTTGGGTGATTGTGGACCGGTTGACTAAGAGTGCAAGATTTATGCCCGTCAAGTCAAACAGGACAGCAGCTAAGTTAGCTGAACTATATGTAAAGTGGGTAGTGAGATTTCATGGAATACCCAAAGGCATTGTAAGTGACCGAGATCCGTTGTTCACTAGTGGATTTTGGAAGAGCTTACAAGAGGCGTTAGGATCAGAATTACATCTCAGTTCCGCGTATCATCCTCAAACCGACGGTCAAACAGAGAGGGTGAATCGAGTGCTAGAAGATCTCTTGAGAGCTTGCATATTGGATTTTGGTGGATCATGGGATGACCATTTGCATCTAGTAGAGTTTGCATATAATAACAGTTATCAATCTAGTATTGGTATGGCTCCATTTGAAGCTTTGTACGGAAGACTGTGCAACTCACCGTCATGTTGGTTAGAAATTGGTGAGAAGTTTGTGCTTGGACCAGATATGATAAGAGAAACTTCAGCTAAGATTAAGGTTATCCAACAGCGAATGAAGGCTGCTCAAGATAGGCAGAAGAGTTATGCCGATAAGAGGAGAAGAGAATTAAAGTTCTCCATTGGCGACTTGGTGTTTGTCAAGATTTCTCCGTTGAAGAGCGTGATACGATTTGGCAGGAGAGGCAAGTTAGCACTAAGATTTGTTGGTCCATTCCCAGTTCTAGAACAAATTGGGAATTTGGAATATAAAGTTGAATTACCAGAGAAGATGGCAGGAGTTCATAACGTGTTTCATGTTTCCCAGTTAAGGAAATTCGTACACGACCCAGATGTGACAATTTCACCTGATTAGTTGGATGATATCGAAGTTGAACCCGAGGCGGTTGGGAACCGCAGGCCTATGCATATTGTTGGGAACGATACGAAGCAACTTCGAAGGAAAGCGGTGAAATTAGTCAAAGTTCAGTAGGGCGAGAATGAAAATGATTGTACTTGGGAGACAGAGGAGAGCATTAAGAAGACGTATCCAGAACTTTCACCTGGTAAGATTACAGTTTCAATTTAGTCTTTCCGCATGCTAAGATAGGTTTGTTTTGTTTGTTTTGCATGATTGATTGTTGTACATGGCTGGTAGGAATGCAGGATCCTTTGTATGTTTTGGGTTAAGGAATTTCGGGGACGAAATTTCTTAAGGGGGGAGAGTGTAACGACCCGCATTTTACGCATCATAGGATCGTAGAATATTTATTTCTCTCTCATACGAAGTCGTATGGTCATGTAACTTTGGGAGACGACTAGTGGGGTCATTTCCCATGTTCATGATTTTTGTCGATTTTTAAATGACCGTTTTGCCCCTAGCTGATCTTGTTTTGACCATAACTTTTGACTGGAAAGGAATTTTGCCTTGAAACCACTTCCATTGGCTCTGGATGATGGTTTACCTTTCCATAAAGTGGTCACATTAGCAAACGGACTCACCGTTTGGGAGATATGGCTAAAACAAGTTCCAGATGGTGAAAAACGGCTTAATTGGGCTTAACCGGGTGATTAACGGCTAGGTCCAAAGGGGAATTTCGGGATTAGGAGTTTAAAAGGGCTGTTAGGGTTGGAGAATACCTTTTTCTCATTTTTCAGCCGTCACTATTCATTCCTCTTAAGCTAGCCATGGCCTCCAACATTTAAAACACCTTCTAATCACCATTTAATCAAGTATTGGCCTAATCTACATCAAATTAAGGAGAGATAGCACCAAAGCAAGGTTAGAGCTGCTGTTAGACATCAGTATTCGTGCCAAATAGAGATTCATTTCAGATCTGAGTTTTATTTGTAGCAAAGGTGAGTGATTTGCAAGGTTTCTCACTAATTACGGTTATTTAGGGGTAATTAGTGTTGATTAGCGAATTTATACATTAATAAATTCTGGAAAAATATTTATAAAATTCGAAATGATGTTTTATACCTCTGTTAGAAATTTGGGTTGATTTGGTTAAGTTTTGCTAATCATATCATTTGATTTGCTTAAACATGCTTAAGGGAAAATATGGGATTTTGGCTATGTTTGATCCATTTTAACCTATCAAGTTGTCACTTTGGTGTTTGTGGTTGATGTTATATGTTGCTATGACTGTTTGGTATGAATTGTGATTGTTTAGAATAGTTAGAATGGTCGAAAACGCCGTCGAATGGCATATAAACAGTCGTTGGAAGTTGCAGGAAAATATGCAGGAAACCGGATCGGATCTCCCTTACCCGAACCGACCCGATCGTGGAGAGCCACCCGAACCGATCTACTCTCACTTGAAGACCATGACCTGAACCGGATGCTCATCCTCGAACTGATGGTGCAGCTGTGAAGTCTGGAGCACGATCCGAACCACTCTAGGGGGCGCGATCCGAGCCGCTTAGTGGACTCCGAACCAATGGTGTTGCATCACGAGCAGGACCTGACGATGAATCACAACCTGGAGTGGGACTAACGACCGACCTGAACCAGAGTGGTGCGACCCGATCCGACGTAGGAGGCACGATCCGAACCGAGGAGCTGATGACCACGACCTGAAGCAAAGTGAAGTGAAGAAATGAAGACCGATCCGGAGAAGAAGGTGACGACCAAAACCCGAGATGCAAAGGTAGTCCAAATGGGAAGTTTGTACTAAGGATCCAGTTGGGAACCAACGAGTTGACTTCATGAGTTGGGCTTTGCTGCGAGACGCGTCTGTAACTTTGGATCACTATGTGTAGGAGGTACATGAACGGATTTAGGGCCACAGTAGCCTAGGTACGTCTAAAGAGCTATAGACCAATGAAGTGGGGTCATTTGTAATGATTTGGTCATGACTCCATGAGGTGAGCTTGGTAGTAGCAGTAGTGGTACAAATCAAACTCCGTCACTACTTCGATGGGTCTAGTGATCGACAGTGGTGGACATCGTATGCTTTACGCACCGAGTGAGAGATGTGAGGATGGTTGCTATGTTTGATTTGTTTGCCATCATTATGACATGCACACCCCCACTCCGTATTCTTTACACCATATGTTAGTGGCACCTTAGAGTATTGTACGGTATGTAGTGCTAACTCTTTGGTTGCAGGTCCAGGTTTAGTATACCTGTTATTGTTCTGTTTAGCTGCTTATCGCTCATACCAGACTTTTTGTTTGATCTAGAGTTTTATGTCTCTTCTTATTACTCTGGGTGCTCTCACGAGCAGACTAGAGACATGTTAGGTGGTATGCACGAGTAGCTGTACCGGAGATGAGCAGGAGGCTTCCACGTATGATACATACATACACACACACACACACACACACACACACACACATATATATATATATATATATGTTCTCCCTTTGTTGCTGCGGTCACTACTTTGGGCATTAGTGGTGTATCTTTCTTTCTTTTGTTTAGGAACGGTAATTTGGAAAGTTGTAATAAGCTGTATTTGGATTTCCGCTACTCTGACGATGATGTTGATGTTGGTTTTAATTATCAGCTTATGCACTGTCTCGTCTATTTTATGTCAAGTATATTATTAATATATTTTGTTCCATACGCTGTGAGACATTCTACAGGTCTTCGATTAGTTCATTCCCTTCTTTCCTTTCTTTGGCGACCGGTCCGTGCTAGTAGGATATGTGTACAACGCACTTTCGGAGGAAATGCCGGCTGGTGCGGGGCGGGCCGTCACATAATCCCCCTTAAACTAAGCCTAACTAATCCTTATTTTATAATTTCTCTCCTTTTGTCATTATTAAAAACTAACTTAAACTATACTATATTATACCTATAATATCCTATATTAAACTAGATTAAACTAAATTATACTTCCCCTAAATCTATGTAATACTATACTAAACTATGTCTAAATAACTATATAATACTCCCCGAATTGAATAACCTTGTATTTCCCTCTAAATCTATGATTCTAAAATATTATAACTCCCCCTAAAATTATTACTGTACTAGTCTAATAAACTAAATAGAAGGATAATAAAATAAGCAATCCAATCATTATTTACAATCAATCCAAATAATCAATCCAAACAAGCAATTCAAACAATCAATCTAAAAAATCTAAATCAAATCAACCAAATCAAATAATATATGTCAATAAACACTTCTTGAAACTTCAACTAATCCTAGAAACTATAAAGCTCCCCCTTAATCTAATACTAACAAAACTATATGTAATAAAATGTGAAAAAGATGGGTATAATTCTATATTTTTTTTTGGCAAGGCCGACGGGGTTGAGTGGACCCCTACCACTTTTATTATTACACCGGAGAAAGAAGAGAAAATACACCACACGCAAGAGGACGTAGAAACATGGTACAATAGTCGCTAGAAAACAAGACATAACCCAAAATTACAAGAATGAATAATCAAGAAGATAGCATAAGCAGTATGCCAGGGTAAAACGTGAAGTTCAACTGCCTCAAGCTATTTCTAATTTCCATTCTGACACTTTTCCTTAATTGCTGAGCTGACTTCAGATGCAACAGCGTGAAAACTCTAACATTTCTTACTCTCCACATGGTGTAAATGAATTTCTTAAGGACAAAACATAACAATCTCCCTTTAGTTCTCTCCCTTCTGGTCTGTGCATTGATCTTCCTCTATTCTTCAGTACTATTTTGAACTGCATTATGCCTTCTGATATCCGTCATTATTTCATTCTATAACTGGTAGGTATAGTTGCACTCAAGGTATAAGTAATCGACTGTTTCATATTGGGAGTTGCACATAACACTATATGGTTGCACATTCATGCCTCTCATGATCAACATGTCCTTCATAAATATTGCCTTATTTATTACTTTCCATAACATCAAGTTCTCTCTAGCTCTATTATCTCGCTGCCAAATTTTCCTGTACCGTCCATCTATTCCCATAATTTCAAAGTTGTCAAGCAAAAAATAGACATCTTTAATATTGAAAGGCTTTTTCCCCGAACCCCATGTAGTTGCAACAATTTCATTAGCTATTGTATTAACACATCTCGTATTTCTCCATAAACGATAAATGGAGGGAACAAAGCACTCTAGAATACGAATGACGTTACCTACATGTGTATAACCTATCCACACAAACGTATCAAATCCAATCATGTCAATCAAGTCAAATAAATCAATCAAACCAAACAATTTAAACAAGTAAATCAAGACAAAGTAAATATGTGTGGAGTCAAAAGTTAACATGCAATGTAGTGTGTGCAGTATTTTGATTATAATATAGTATGAAATGTATTTTATATGCAAAGCAATATGAGATGGTACATATTGAATGAAATGAAACATGTGATATGAAATGTTTTAATTTGAGATGCATAGTAATTCGCAATAATGATGTATGATATGAAATAAGATGTGTAATGATGATATGCAAAATGACTTGGTGATGATATCATTTTTGGTAAACGATATTCAAAGTACTATATAACAATTATGCGTATACATATATATTATAAATTATTTTAATCAAACAAAGGTAATATACATTAATTTCTAAACTTAGTTTAATGATACTAATAAAAGAAGATTTGGAAAAATAATAAAGATAAAAGTTTATTGGTAATTAAAATATATTCATGATAATTAGTAAAATATTCATGATAATTCTACGAGAAATATGGAGTTAAAAAATCTTAGTAGGGTGCTTCTTTTTAAAAATAACAATATAATTGAAGATCTTTTTAAAGAGAATACAAAATTTTTATCATATAAAGTAAAATATAAACATATATTCATTATTGTATAAAAACTAATTTTAAAAAGGACTTAAAATTTAATTTATTATGAGATATACATCAATCTTTTGATACAAATCATCAAAACATATTAATTTACTAAAGAACCATTTATATGTTAATACTTAAAAGGAATCTATAGTTATAACAAAATTATTTTGATGAAATCTGATAATATAAAGTAAACTATATAACTATAACTTCTTATATTTAAACTATATATTTAAGACATAAAAATCATAAATATATATATTATACCAAAATATTAAATTAAATATACAAGTTTTATAAATCCAAATAAAATAAAATAAAAAATCAAAATTAGTATTTAATTACAAATAGTATTTGTGATAATGTAATCAAGAATTGTTATGAAATCATATGTGAAAAATATATAAGTTAAACTGTTTATGTTTAAACTTCATATAAAAGATATGTAAATTTTTATTTTATATCATTATCAAAAGTTTGAAAATTTTAAATTATTTTAAGCATATTAACAAATCAATGTTATATATATACACTTTCAATATATATTTTTGAAACAAAATATATGAAACATAAGCAGACGATCAAAATTGATAACTAGAGTTTGAACTGACATTTTCATATTTGAAAAGATGTACTTTCAATTTTTCAAAACCAAATCAAAGAGTAATGAAATTTGAATTTAAAATAAGAAAAGATTTTAATTAGATTGGTATTATGGTGTATTGACATATGAACCAAAATGTCTAAAATAAAAAAGATAAGTATCTATACCTAACTATGTGCATTCGATGTATATTCCTAAATTCAACGATAATTATGAAATAATTGTAAAGTGTACCTATTTTTGCAATCATTCTTTTTGTTGTTCTTCAATTGTGATGAACCACACATTTACATCTTCCAGAATTTGATGATGAGATATGGTTTATTGCGACAGCCTCGTTTTTCTGATCTGCATAGTATATTCATTTGCTGAATTTGAAGACTGTATGAGAAAGATACTTATGATTTAGTAGTTTAACCATCTTGACGCCAAAAATTTGAATTTGAATTTGAATGAATGGACACTTCAACTACTATATATATAGACCCAAAAGTTATGTCTCTTCACAAAAGTTCTCCTTCTCCTCTTCTTCTTCTTCCCGTTTTTCCACTTACAATCAATCTTCCAAAGGGCATAATTTCTTCATTTCTTAATAGAATTGAATGAAACCAACGGCAAATCGAAGAGGAAGGCAAGGGATATGATTGAATAAAAGTTTGGTGAAGAATTTGATTGGTATTATGGTGCATCAGGCCGAATCAGTAAGAAGAAAACAAAAAATTTCATATATAATTTTCTGATGTGAACAACCAACTTTAAAATGCCATGTCTCACTTAATTTTGATCGCACGCAAGAACAAGGACTACAATTTGGAAAAGAGACTTGGGATGAAATAATACAAATATCTACGATTTAGAATTTTTAACCAATTTAAAATTGGAATTTTTATTTCTTAATTTGAATTTAAATTCTAATTTGACATAAATATATATGGTTAAGAATATTTAATAATTTCGATAAGTTAAATGATAGATTTTATTTGAATTATAAATGAGAATAATTATTGATACTATTTGTCGTTCGATCGGATTTGTCAAACCATAACATGAATAAGTAGCATTAGAATTAAGTGTTGCTATTAGTTTCCATAGCATTTAAGGGAAAATGCTACCAAAAGTTCACCTTCTCTTCTTAAGACAAGTGTATGGACAATAGTAATTTTGCTTGTAAGCTTTCTTGCATAGTTTCCACTTGTCCCCATATGTGTCTTAACCTCCTTACTCCTCCTTTCCTATACAAGGAGCTCTTTACTTCATTTTTTTGTAATGAACCGGAAAATTCGATGTTCGAATTTTCGACACAAATACATTCCGTTTCCAAACTCGAGTACCGAAAATCCAGAATGTTAAAGAAAGAAGTTAGAGGATGAGAAAAAGATAAGACAGAAAGATTAGAATAGAAGAAAATTAAGAAGAACTAAACACAACACATAGAGTCTCATATCAAAGCGGAATAAAATATAATATAGAAATAATCTTTATTTAAAAACTTGAAATGGTACTTACAATTATCAGAGTACATCTGAACAGTTATAAAGTCTGTCCTTATTTTACAACACACAGCGGAATAATATACCATACGTCTGAACTCCTCCAGCATGACTCCTGAAGTCCGCCTCATTTTACCCTGAACCTGTACAACTCAGTCTGACCCAACTGGGTCTGACCCGAGCATTATAAACACCACAAGTTAGTCTGGTGAACTAACGTGAGAAAAACCAACTAAATTATTGGTATCATCCATCTTGATTTTAAAGTTAAAAAACATTTTCGAAAGAAAAGGATAATCGTAAGACCAATCCACATATAAACATAGACGGTTTTTACCTTACAATAACCCAAAATCATTTTTGAAGTCATAATTATTCTGATATTATAATAATGTCTAAATACAAATAAATATCAATATAGCAAAATGCTTGCATCTCACGCTCTACATATATAGTATACAAACAAACCCGCGGGCGCTTATTGGAGAACAGATTTCCAACTATGACAAGGTATGGGACCACCTTCCTATAGTGTGTCTCTAGAGGGGAATACACTGGGTTCAACAAGAACGTTTGCAACCCGACCCACACATGACCGACCACTCAATTCTCCTGAGTGTATCGAATATATTGTCACCTATGGTTGCTAGCAATATAACCGTTCCCGGGATATACATAAGCGAAAAAAGTAACAAATATGAATATTCTCTAGATGGTGACAATATACCCTAACGGGGGGCGACCCATATAGCCATGCTGCCTGCTCGATTTTTGTCATTTTCTGGTTGTGAGGCTTGAGGTCTAAAATTACATTTTCAGATCATTTGGCCATCATTCACTTTGAATGCTACATCGTCAAATCCTCCAGATATAACTAATTGACATCCACAAAAATATTCTAGTGTTAAGCTAAGAGAAGTGCCCTTCTCCGCCATCAACCGAAATATGTTTGAGGAAATCAACGTACGCGGTCCTTTGGAAATACTCTGTTAGACATCCATCCATATAAGTTGTCCTGGGACCGGAAAACCAAAGGCACTCTCCTACCGCATCCTAGGAATCACCCTATCGATCGATAGCGAGTAGCCCTTGCAATCCATTAATTTCAACCATAATAGGATCACCATCAAAATATCTCTGGGCGCGACTCCAGAGAATTCGACAAGTAATCCTTTCGCTTATGAAGATCTATGGTCTTCATTGCTCCATCTTTAATCCGTATCTTCCACATTTATGTATTAGTTGGTTCGGAATGGTTTTCGAATAAATTCGATCCCGGTCTTTCCGTACCAATAATCATATGGGCCAGATTTGATAGTCGGTTATTTATCTATCAAATAAAACAAACATTCATATATAAAAGAAATTTGAATTCACTAATTTAATATCCATTACGATTATAGCCTCTTTTTGATTAATCATTGATTAAGTCAAAACATCTCCATTTTTCCAATAATCGGAACACACATTTCTCTTCTTATATTTATATATATAAGAATATTCAAAAGCCCATTTCATTTTAAAATCCCTTTTAGCACGTATTTCTCATCTCAGTCATTATTCTCTAACCGTAAACTAGTAAGAGAATAATTCCCTAAGTGTCAACCCCGAAGGCCGAAACCAACATCAGATCGACACCCAGAAAATTATTCAACTCACAAATCTTCAGTCAGTTTTAATTTCCTTAATTTCATTTCTTATCTTCTAACGAATAAAAATTCCCATTTATTCATTATCACTTTAAACGATATCTTTATCTCAACTTATAACCATTTCAAACATTTGCTTACAAATATGATTTCAACATGTTTACTACTACCAGATATTTAAAGATATGATTTGCAAAACGTTTGCTAAATATTTATTTATTTTTAATACTGGGAACAAGATTTTTCTTATAACAATATAATTTCATTTTTTATCTTCACAAACCAAGTTCTATGTAACATCTTGATTCCAAATTAATGTAACACCCCGAATTTTCAGAACCAATTTAAAAATTTTATTTAAGTTATTTTAAAGGATTTTGAATATTTAAAATGAATCGTTTTAAATAATAACAACTAAAAATTTATTTTAATAGAAGTTAGAATGTATAAATTTATTTTAGTTATAAAACGAGCCTGAAATGGGGTGGTAGTTTGAAAATTCGATTTCAAATTTCAATTTAATGTACAGGATTCAAAATAAACTGGATTTCAGTAAAACCAGAAATATTTGAATCTGTTTAATTATATCTTTCTAACGAATGTGAAAAATCTAGATTTTATATCGGGAATTGAAAGTAATGGCCAGTTTAAATTTCAGAATAGTCACTGTAGAATTTATATATTTTTTATATAATATATAGCCCTTAAAAATAGCGATTTTGCAAACGACCTCCGTTTTCGACGAAACTATTTTTGTTGGATCCGGAATCAATTTAGTTGAATTGGATCAACCAGAAAATGGCCATTTTTCAAACGGCCTCCAAATTCGACGAAATTAGTTTTGTTAGGAACGTATCGTCAAAACATAGCGAGATTTATTTTCTGGAAATTTTTGGAGTCAGTATGTGGCCACGATAAACTAAAATGTACGTTTAAATTACATATATATTGATTTATATTTTAATTTAAACTAAAACCGATCGAAACAGTCGAATCAGCTTACCGAACTTATCCCATTGTGTCTGGAATGGGGGTATTTAGCTAGGGGAGACAGTCGGTGGGTTCGATTTAGAGTTCGAATTAAAAGAGTTACCTTTTGAAATTAAATTAAATAATTAAATATAATAATATATAAGCCCCTACCCTCCCCATAACCCTAAATCTCGTTACAGAAAAACCCGCCCCCTTTAAAAATTGGAAACCCCGACCCTCGTCGCTCCCCCTTTTCCCTCGCATCGCATGCCTCCAGGCCAGCGCCGCCGCTGGCGATCTCTTCCCTCCACCTCCTCCGATCTCCCCTCTCCTTCCCCCTTTCCAAAAACCAACGCCCCTCTCAATAATCCACAAATCGAGACCGCCACACCCCGTAGGCCCGCCTCCGACCACCATCGCCTGACCACCATCCTCTGCCACTTCCCCAACTCCGGCGCCCCCTCATCCCCATCTCCGAATAATGAGTTTTTTCATTTATTTAATTACATTTATTTTATTTTCAGTTTTAATATATAATAACATGTTTAAAAATCTGATTTTTATTATAAGGATAACTACATAAAAATGTGAATTTTGTTTATATATTAACAACATTAATATGTGATTTTTGTTTATATATTAATAATATAAAATTTTGATTTTTATATATATAGCGAAGTGATAAAAAATTAATTTCTATATATATATATATAGCGAAGTGATAAAAATATAATTTTTATATATATAATACTTGCATAAAAATATAATTTAGTGATATAAAAATATGATCTTTATTATATAGAGAGCATGATAAAAATTTGATTTTTATTATTTGAATAACGATATAAAAATGTGATTTTTATTTATATGAATAGCATATAAAAATATTGTAACGACCCGGATTTCCGTACCCTTTGGATTGACAAATAACACCACAAGTTCAACCCAAATGACACAGAAATACGAATCATTAGTAGAAAGAAGTTAGAGGATGAGAAATAGAAAGAAAGAAAAGTTAGAATAGAAGAAAAATGAAGAACACAAATCTCACAGCGGAACGAATAAAATATATTAAATAACATAACTTTTGAAATACAAATCAGTAACTATATATACATACCATCATCAGAGCACAACAGTTATTCCTGGAGCATTTATAAACACCTATTTCCATATACAACAAAATACACAACGGAAAATATGATAGTCTATAGCTAGCTGATGAATCCTCCTACTTCAAGCTCCTCCAAATGAATATGTAAATCCCAACTACTTGACTGCCCGTACAAATTTGGGCACCCAAGAGTTTTGGGAAAACAAAACAAAATAAACTCTGGGTCAGTCATGAGACTGGTGTGAGTAAACTCCAACCATTTGATTTAACTTTCAAAAATCCTTTCGAAAGAAATGATAATCGTACGACCAATCCGCACACAAACACGGATGTATTTTACCTTACGATAACCAAAAATATTTTTGACATCAAATCCGGTGATATTATAATAATGTCTATATCAAATAAATAGAATCTAGCGGAACGCTTGCATCTCACGCTCCATACGTAATATAAAATCGAAAACCGTAGGGCGATTATTGGAGATTGGATTTCCAACATGACAAGGTATGGAACCACCTTCCGATAGTGTATCTCTAGAGAGGAACACACTGGGTTCAACAAGAACGTCTTGCAACCCGGCCCACACATGGCTGACCACTCATTTAACTTGAGTGTATCGAGCATATTATCACCGACGTTTGTGATCAGCAACCATTACCGAAAGCATACAACAGCGAATTGAATAAGAAGCAAATGAATTTTCTCTAGATTAGGTATAATACCCCCTAATGGGAATGACCCACATGGCCATGCTGCCTGCCCGATTTTTGTCATTTCCCGGTTGATGAGGCTTGATGTCACGATTATCTTTCAGAACATCTAGTCATCATTTACTTTTAATGCCACCTTGTCAGTTCCATCCATATATGTTGTCCTAGGACTAGACAAACCGAAGGCACTATTCCATTAATCCATCTTGGGTAATTTCTACCTAGGATTAACAGAACAGCCCTTGCATTTTACTCTGTCTTCAAACATCTTCAGCATAAGTTGATTCGTAATGCTTATGCCAATATGAAGTGGTTTTCAGATAATAAACCTGATCCCGATCTCTCCGTATTGACAACGGAGGTATAAAATAAATCAAAACTTTGATAGTTAGTGATTTAACTATCAAAGAAACATCCATACAATCAACGGTCCTATTTTCAATTGGAAATTCCACTGATCAAACATCAAACAACACTGGCCTCTTTTTATATTAATTCCTTATTATATTATCGTTTCCAATTCCCATTTCCCATCTTTTGTGTCCTTTCAAAGCTCTATTTCTCTCTCGATTCTTGGGAAAAATATATTCCCATTATCCTAATTTCTTTATTTGAGAAAAATATCTCTTATTCTAGTTGGAAAACATTTCTAAATATTCACGAAATCCTTATTTTCTATATTCAGAAAATATACCTTATTAATATCGGAAAATATTTCCATATTCCATTTCTTAATTCCTCGTTGACCAATTCATTTCATTTTCTATGCGTAGGAAATATCTCTCATTTTATTTAGGAAAAACATTTCAAAAATCCTTTAAATTAACACGATGTTATAAAACACCATTATTATAATTCAAACCATTAATCATTTATTAACTAACCATATTGCTAACCAAGCTTCACTATCAAACCTTAACCATTCCTCCATCAATCATGAAGTTAATCAAGTTGGGGTACAATTACCTCTCAGACCTTAACTGAACAACATTCTCAATTTTGAAATAGTCAAAGCTCACAACTTCAACAAAAGCTCGCTTACGCGACTCTCAGATTCAATCTAAGAATCCAATTCTTTTACGGAAAAATATTGATTATAACGGTAGCGTTATAATCGCTGTTTCCAAACATTAATTATAACGACAGTGTTAAAATCGCTGTTTAGATTTACAAAACATTTATTATAACAGCATCATTATGATCGCTGTTTCCAAGTATTTGGTTTATAAAAATATAACTTGTACTTATTATTTCAAACAATAAGCAAATAAATAATTTGATTCAAATGGAAAGTAAAAATGACTACTTCCCTAAATTCGATATAATCGAATTCCAATAAATAACTCTCATTCGATTAATATTCCGAACTTCAGAATAAACCTTATTATTTCAAGTTAACCCAATTTCCCTTATGATTATTTCCATTCGCAAAACATTTGCTTTTAATCGTTTTTCATTTTCAATTATCAATATCTTTCCTTAATAGGAATCTAGACTTGTTTGATAATTCTAATTTAAAATAAATCTTAAACTATTTCAAAACAAAAAATTGTATTTCCATAACTATAAATACTGAAATATTCTCTTCTTAATATATTTTATTTAAATTATATTTTTAAATGGAATTCAAAATATCCTTCCTGAACCAAACCATTATAATAAAATTCAACCTAATCAAAGTATAATTATAAATCCCTTGGATTTATTTCAATTTGTTTTATATTCTGAACTTTGGAGTAAAATCCAACGTTTCCTTTCGAAAATGATTTCCATTCCCCTTATCATTCAAATTTCTATTTGAATTCATATTTCTAACCCAGATTTCTTTCGTAGATGTTTTAATTTGCAAAATATCTGCTCTAAACAATTATTCACTTTAATTGTGAATAATATTTCCTTTTACATAATCCAATCCATTTGATTTTACCATATCAAATCCAAATTCCATTTATAACTTCTATTCACATTTGTTTATAGAAAATCCCACTTTTTTCTATTTCCAATATTTATAATCTCGTCCACAATTTATTTTATAACTACTAAGTTTCAATCCAATTTCAAATATCGGTTTCAAAACCGTTTTTCACTTTTATATATAAATTCAATTTATTCCACTATAAATATTTCATAGAATATTATCTTCTCAATTTATCAAATAAAAACATATTTGTATTTAAAATCTCCCTTTAAAACCTATAGCGATTTATCATTAGATAATAAAATACCGATTTCAAGCCAAAAATTAATTATTCGATGATAATTATTTCCCTCCAACCATAAATATCGTTTATAAATTTAACCACTTGTTTTATCCATCAAACAAGCTTCTACTTACAAATATATTCGGAATCCAATTTCTAATTTTGAAAATAAAATTTTCTTTTTAAAATCTCTAATTTGTTTTCTACATTTGGAAATTTATTTCGGTATCAAATACCAAAATTTCTAAGGCCAGGGTGATTCAACACAACATAATCAATCACAGTATATATCACAGTGAATAACAAACAATAATATAAATGTTAAGGGGTCCAGTTGGATCCCTGCATCCTGTTTCCCTGCATCCACATATGTTAATCCACAACAATTTCATATAAATCTGAAATATCTAGTAAACAAAACTAATAATCTATCAACGATATAACTATATCAACCAATTTTATCAGCCATTCATCCAAACAACCATCGCACAATATAAAATTACTATAAATTTAAAACCCGTTTATATAAAAGTATAAACGAGCCAGAGTTAGTGAGTTTACTCACCTTGATTCGCAGTTGATGGATCTTCTTTTGTTTCATTAAAATCAAACCATGTTGATTTTACCATGAAATTCCAATTGCTCCCTTCTCAACCACATCAGTTCCACAACTTGGGTTCCGTTGTTATGAATCCAACGTGACCGGTTCCCATTCAATTCTGATAATATATGAATCGGTTACGATCACTACAAATTTAAAAATATAATTTATTATTACTTATCCCCTAATCCTTGATTAAATCATTTTATATATTACCCTAAATCCTTTTATATAAAATCACGTTCTTATTCCAATCAGTTTATACTACCTTTTTACCATCACACGTGTAAGCACGAGGTAATTATCTCAATTGATTATTTCCTTAAATTATTAACGTTTTAAACAAATTACCATGTCATCATCTTCTTCTCGTGTGAAACTCCTGCTACCGCCCCATCAACATATACTTTCTCTCATTGCTCACCACCATTTCGCATACAATCTCAACTGCTAATCTCAACCTTTTGAGCTCTCCAGTCCCATCGCTATAGCTCCCATCCCTTAAACCGCATGCAAACTCCTGTACATGGAAAACCAGTGCGCTCTCCATGTCCAGAAAATAACCCTCCACTAAAAACCACCCATTTATCCTTAATTAATTATTGGCCTGCTAATTATGCTTCTTCCACCATTGAACTTGCAATTCCTGAAGCATTTCCATGACTTTATCATGACTTCCAAGGATTATACCACTTCTATCCCTCCACCGTTTTCCACGCCATTGATGCCTCTGCCTTCCCCTTCACCTCCTCTCCAAACTCATCGCCCCCCCACATGACATACTCGCTCCACACTTCCCATTGCGATTTTCAGAATTGCTGCGAGAAAATAAAACAGTGCCCATACTCGAAAATTTTCATCCGAAACTGCGTCGAACTTTGGCTGCTCCTGCGCCTTGCACTCGCGTACCCTCTCCTTTGTCCCTAGTTCAAGCTCAATCTACCCCTACAGATTCCTACCGTGCTTTTGTTGTTCGGGCTACAGTGTACTTGCGACTTTTTTTTCATCAATGTTTCCAAAGACTTGCATATATCCTTGGTTTCTTCCCAGTAATATAATACCTAGTCTATAAACTGATTATCATTGGATCGAGATTTTTTTGAAATCCTGTCGCTGTTTTAAACGCGAGCTTCAGGAATGGAAATCGCACATTATTGAGAGTATAACCGCGTGCTAGAGCTTGGGATTTTTACATTTCTGTTTGATTTTTATTTTTATTTTTCTTTGCTTGTTTTCTTTTTGTCTGAAGAAGGAAAACGCAGACACCGGTATTTAAGGGAGAAGAAAGTTTGGCAGTCACGACATCTCTTACCTTGGCACACATGGAACTAAAGAAACGTGGGGAGCAAGCTATCTGAACCTTACACGGTAAGATAATATATGTATATATTATTGTATTATTTTATGTATATGCTTTCAACTTTGGCTTGCTGTATGAATTGCATGAATCAACCTGGTATACTGAGAAATAGCATGGTGCACTGTTCCCTGTGTTCTGAAATGAACTTCCGCAATTTCCATAAAGGAGTTCAACGCATTGATAGTATTCATGAGGTCCTACTCTAGAATATGCCCAAGCAATCAATGATGATAAAGGGACTTTAAACTATGATGAAATGTGGCATTCTCGTTAATTTAAGTGATACTTTGGTTCACAACAAAAACATTTCATTGATGTAAAAGGGTGTGAGACTTGTATTGGTAAGTTAAGCGGGCACGTGTAGCTTTTATATGTTTAAGTTTTCTTTTATTTTCTATAATCATGTCGTGCGTACACTGCTACATAAAATTTTATTCACGAATGAGCTGCTATGGACAAAAATAAAAGTACGGTTGGGTCATGCGATGTGTCATGATTCCAGATATATAATAATATAGACAAGTAAACTTATATTGTGGTATCCATAAACGCTGATATAGGGTGTAAAATACTTCGAATAAAAAGTTGCTTATTTTTCAAAATAAAAATTACAGAAAAATTCTATAAATTAAATTATGACTACGCCTCAAAAATCTTGCAATAATAATCTATTTTGGATTTTATAAAATTAATTTTGTTATAATCCGATATCGTTTGGAAATTAAATTGAATCAAATTTCAAAATAAACAAATAAAATATATATCCAATCTAAATATGTACATATAGCTTCAAATAATCTAATTTGAATTTATGACTCGATATTTCAAATTAAAACAGCATTCATATTAATTAAAATTGATTCATTCATTTAATAAATCGTTATAAAATCCTTTTTAAATTATCAATACAACATTTAAAACCAATTTAAATGTTCAAAATTAAATGGCTAAAAATCCGGATTGTTACAAATATGATTTCTATTACATGAATAACGATATAAAAATATAATTTTTATTATATATAAAGCGCTATAAAAATATAATTTTTATTTATGAAATAGCGATATAAAAATATAATTTTTATATATGAAGTAGCGATATAAAAATATACTTTTTATATATGAAGTAGCGATATAAAAATATACTTTTTATAATATAATAGTGGTTTAAAAATATGGTTTTTATTATATGAATAACAATATAAAAATTTGGTCTATATATATATAATAGCATTGTAAAAATACGATTTTAATTGTATACATGGCATTGTAAAAATGTGATTTTTATATATAATATAGCATTATTAAAAATGTGATTTTTAATATAAACTACGTGAAACAGATTACGTGGGGATTGTGGTGAAGAACACAACGCACTGGAAACAAATCCAAATCCAAACCGTTCAAAAATAAAGAATGGAGGAGTGGAAACCCAAGGTGAGAACTTATCACTTAATTTTGTTTACAGTTAAATATACATTAGGATGCAGACGGTGCTTAGTAGCACCCGACACCTTTGTTTGAAACAATGGATGTTTAGATGTTTGTTTTGATTGATTCATTTGTTTGAATTTGGTTTGGGATGTGAATGGAATTGATTGAATTTGGTTTGTGTATGGCGCGAGCCAATATTAGGCGAGGGATAAGGCTAGACCTTATTCCAGTTCCAGTATTGCGCCGTTATACTGCTAAAATTTTCTAAAATATGTTAGAACAATAAAAATATCATTTTTATTGTATAAATGAACTAAATAAGATTTTCGTGTGTTGAAATAAATATTTTATCATTAAAATATAATTTTAACGTACACTAATCCCAATTATTTAGTTGTATGTCAATCGATTGGTTGACAGACTGTTGTAAGCGTTAAATATTTATATTTAATGCTTATGCGGTTGTGTAAGGCACTCTGGATGATGGTTGATTGTGTATCATGGTTGTTGTATACATGTGTTGTCTAAAATCCATATAAATAACATTATATGGTAACTGACTGTGTCAGATTCCAATTCGGGAAAAAATATATTTTAAAATAACGAATATTTTAAAATAAAATTCTGTAAAGGATTAAAATTTGATTTTGATGTCCGATTTGGGATGTACACGAAAATATTTAAATATATGAAGCCGTGTTGATTAGATTAACGCCATTTTGACGTGAATGATATTTATATCGATTTTGTTCATTTTTATAATGAATATCAAAAAGGAAATTGTTTCAAAATTTGATATTTTGAAAATGTTTTCATTTATACATTATAATGATAAGGAAAATTCAATTTTGATTTGAAATTGAAAATGGAGTTGGAATCATTTTAAAACGAATTTATAAACGATTTATAAAATACATTTTAAATAGAAATCGATGAAATATATATAACATATATATTATATATTTAATGGCCAGAATAAAACGCGTCGCGCTGCGGTCGTTCGCAAATTTCGACCATTGACTTCGAATTAATATTACGTGAAATCCGACCGTCGGATTCTCCTAAAACCGAAACCGTTGGGTTCGTATCGAAAAGAGCTTTCGAACGAATATAAGAGATTTGAAACCTAATGGTTGGATTTGGAATTATGTCCAAACCAAATTTGGAAAAGGTCATTGTAAGTGCAGTTCAATGATCATTTATGGAAGTCGACTGAAAGGGCCTTAATAAAATTATTAAAAATATTAATAATTTGTGTAAAATCATAATAAATGATTTGGAAAGAATTAGGATGAAAAATTCCATATTTGAAAAGATAAAAGTATATTGTTATCGAAATGAACTAGTTATCAGCTAGAATTATAATCCAATTATTTTTAAATAAATAAATTAGATTAAGAATGGGTTTTAATGTAACCAGAATTTATAATATATGAATTGGAGTGGATTTGAATGGAAATCATCTTCTGAATATTTCGATGTTGAATTTCGTGATTATACAGATATTGTTATGGAAATTTGGAAGATATATTTTATATCATTATTTCCAATACAATATTTGTTGGTTTCAGGATTTGATATTGAATTTAAGCCGATATAATTTCTTTTCAAAGCTTTGTATTTAATATCAACTTGGATTTTGGGTTTGTCGTGAATGGTGTCTTCACTAACAATGTTCTTAAACCCAGTTGAGAAAAGAATAAATCTTTTAATTGGAATTGAATTAAGAATTGGATTTTTGGGTTTATCGTGAATGGAGTTTTAAATAACACTTGTTCTTTAACCCGATTAACAGTGAAGTTAAGGTTTGGAATTTATAAATCTTTATTCTAAGATTTAATGGAATTTTACAAAGTAAAATTTTCTAGTTTAATGTACTAAATGGGAATAGAATGGAATTTGATTTGGTAATAATCGAAGTGAGCTTCTGTGGAGGAAGATTGTTAATATATATGGAATTTAATAGGCTTTGTTGTTATTCCATTTATATTACACTACGCCATAGATGGCCTACGGAATCCCCAGAGAAGTGACGCAATATGTGCCAAAAAGTGTTGCTATAGGCAAAAAATGATCTGTGGCAACATTTTTTTAGGGTTGCCTTTTGCCGCGTTGCCTTAGAGTCAAAGGCAACGCTTTTGCGACTCTATGGCAATATAGGTACAGGTGTTGCCAAAGGTACCAATACAACAAAAAAAATACCCTTTCGCAACTACCAAAAACGGTTGTAATATGTCTAGTACGGCTGATAATCGTAATAAGTCAACCTTTTTTACAACTGTTTCTAGCAGTTGTTAAAATTCGTTTTACAACTGCTAAAATAATTACACCTCAACTGCTATTAATCAAAGATTTCATAATATTATAATAAATATTAATACAACACAGTATTTTATTCAAATAAATATTTTATTTCAACATTTCAAATGGTACAAATTTTTTGACTCCACTATTGTACATTCACTCTATATTACACAATCATTCATATTTACATTCCTCACTACATTATCACTCGATTCACTCATATGCAAACTCACTTCATTGAACCATAGGCAACTGAACAAATTTGTCAGCGCTGTGTGGTCGCGTATTATTATTGCACCTTCAGGTACATATGCATTGTTATCACCAGTTCAGTTAGCAAGTGCATCACCAGTCCATTGCATTTAAAACTAACTTTAATACCTTAACAATACCTTCAATACCTTCTTCATCGTCAACATCATAACCATCCTCAACATCAACAACATCTAGCTTTTACTGCGAATCTGCGATGAACAAACAAAAAAAGTAATCAAAAAGGGTCATTAGATTGGGAGCGAGCTTTACGATGTTTAAGATGAGCTTTTCACAGTACACCATCTCCGGATTGGTGGAGAAGAGTTATTGTAATTGCTCCTACTATAGTTTTTCTCCCCCTCCGCCTCCTCGTTTTCCTTTTAATGGCGGGTTTTTATTTTTTGATGCAAATTAAAATTCAACCATCCATTGCCATTGGATTATTCACTTTCTCAAACAATATTTGATGAAGCATAATTTATACTCTACTTATTAGGAATCCGGATTAATGCATGTTACTCTATGATGGATGCAGTATCTCTGTTCCATGAATGGACCAGACTTAACATTGAAATGCACCTTTGAGTTTTAAGTCTGCTCTTTGTAGATGTTACACTATCATGGAACACAGTACGCAATATGAGTTTTGATGCCAGGCGAGAATATATGCTTCTCTGAATTCTTATTTACTCCTCAAGTCCTTGCTGTTAGAACATAATATATGTAAAAATAAGCAACACTGCATATTATTATAGTCACATTTCCTTTGTAAAAACATAATAATATATATAAAACTAGGACCTGTACAAATTAATGTAGAACACATTCTCTTGTTATGACCAGTGAGAGAGTGACTAGCGGATTTTGTCCAGTCTAAGCTAGTGGCTTCTTTATTCAACGGAATCAGATAACAAATTGTAAGCAACTTATGTGAGAATCATACAAAATGCTTGTACTCAATATTACCTATTTGTACTCAATATTATGCTTGTACTGAATCAGATAACACATTCTCCTGTTATGACAATACAAGACAGTAGTGGATTATTAACAAAATTATGTTAACGACACATGGAGTTGGATATTTGGGTGTACTGGTAAGGATTGAGATTTGAATCATTAGTGTATAACAAATACGGATTGAGTTCAACACAATATGCTTTAGAGATTTATAAAATATATAAGCTTATCAGTGGATATGCATACCTGAGTGAAATGTGCTTTTCCCACGAATCTAAAACTAGAATGAACTCAGGAAAGTACTCTGTTACAAAATACAAAGGTTAAAACGAAGGTAATAGACACAAGTGAATGGTTCCAAGATGGAAAAAGGGAAAAGCTCAGGATCTTCGGCAACAGCATTACTAGAAACTGATCCTGAAGAAAATATTCCAAACAAATCTAAGAAAAATCAAAGGAACAAAAATACAACTCACATACATGAAAGTGACTTAAAACCTGTTAATCTATGAAGAGACCAAGATCCATGCAAAAGACCAACCCCCTCAAAGCTAAAATATTCTCCAAACAAATAATGCTTCAGCAAAAGATAGATGTTGAAAGCCATCAACTTAATCCACAACTACAGGAAGAACTATCAGATTCTTCAATTATTAAATCCTTGTTGCCTGCTTGACCTGCAACTTGTATCTCATTATATTCCTCTATATCTAACATTCCATCTTCATTATTAAAACTAGAAATCCCTATAACGTTAAAATCCACCTTATCTTGTTCATCAGTATCCTGCACTTCAGCATTATAACTTGCATGCCTATCTTCATGATTATAAATTCCAGTGGCATTGTATTGATGCCTATCCTTATTAGTTTTTGAAATAACATTCACATCAGATGCATTAGATGATTTGAACTGATTACCACCATTCTCATTTTCACACACATCAGAATTATTATTATGTGTTTGCTACTATGTACATACAGAGAATTTGATACCTATGCCGGTGGTAAAAGAAGGAACATTGTTCTACTGGAATGTTCTAAGAACAGGCAGCAATTACTCAATAATATGCAGAAGCTGATGGATGAGGAGCACTGATCTAATTTTTATTTTACTTGATAATGAACTATTGCTATAAATACATTGAAATATATGGAAATAGTTAAGGTGTACTATTGAAAATTTTGAATGTTAGAATATGGCTTTTCATTCTTGGCTAGCTTTATCAGAACCAATCATCGGTTGGACAAAAACTATAAAACCAGATCTACATGTTTGGCTATCATGGGTGCTCTTTTCCAGAAATAAGCACTAGGTAATATATTTCAATTTTTATTGTTGCGTCTAATAGATCTGAATGGAAATCTCAACACAATTCATGTAGCCCAATCGTAAATCATATAGCCTAATCGTAAATCAAAATGGAAATCGTAAATCGCAAATCATATAGCCTAATCGTGAATCAAATTTAGGAAATCTCACCCCAATTCATGTGTAGCACCAAGCAAAATTGCAGCCATCGCAGTAGGGAAGCCACATTAATTACCCCTTCCAAAACCTAGACCTTTGAATTTGCAAAAACAGTAGGTTGTCGTACGCCCAAGTTCTATCTCGAATTTCACATCGATCGGTGGACGAATTTGCTCTGCGGATTAGAAATTGTAGGAGAGAAGGAGGAGGAATTGTAGGGTTTCTAGCGAATTAAAGAAATCTATAAGCGAATTAAAGCTATAAACAAACCGTCTCGAATTAAAGCTGAAGTCTGATGGCGAAAACCCTAACTTTTGATTAGGGTAAAAAGAAACTAAGATTGACGCGGGAAGATGAAAATTTGGGGGAAAACCCTAGCTGTATTTTTTTTCTATAAGCGAAAAAGAAACATAGGCTTCTAGCGGGAAGATGAAAATTTGGGGCAAAAGTGGTGAGGCGGGGAAGGAAAATAAGATTGACGCGGATTGGTAATATAGGCCGTTGGATCCTATTCATCCGGATTACTAATTTTATTAATTTTAAATTTGAATATATTTGTACCTATTACAACACAATTTGATATCTATGGTAATATATTAAAGGGTGCGTTGCAATAGACAAAAATCAGCATAGCAATGGCGACATTGTAGCTAGCAACACCATGGGTTTTCGTTGCGATAGGCCATCTATGGCGTAGTGTTATTAGTCGGATACATAAATTAATATCGATTATATATTGATTGTTTTCCGTGAAGATTCCATAATTAATGGAATGTGATTAGGGTATATCGTGAACTGTGTTTTAAATGACATTAGTTCTTTAACCCAGTTAAAGACAGGATTACATGTCTAACATTGTATTTCAAATTGTATGGTTAATCTCTGCTAAATATATATATGTTTGGTGGCGGAGAATTTATTCTCTTGCTTAACACCCTTCTCTAAGACGTACGAGCTTAGAGGTTATATATAAGCAGAAATCAATAGTACGGTGTAGATTGTCGATGCAGCATGTTTGATTTTCCAAAGTTAAATAATCATTAATATTGATTTTTGGGAAGATTAAAACCAAGTGGAGTTTTAATGAATCTTTAATTAGATTGAAATGCGAATGTGATAATTTAAATTATCAAATTTGGGAAATGATCGAAAGTGGAGTATCACCAGTTTTGCTCCAAGTGATAGTTAAATCTTCAATTAGATTTAAATGATAAATGGTAATTAATTTTGCCGATAATACCACGGTGTCAGATATGGAGTATTACCAGTTTTGCTCCATGGGATGAATAAGTTGGGATTGGGAAATGAAACAAATGATTACTTCGGTAAGGTGTGCTAATCCCGACTAGTTTGGATAAACCTTAATCTGGTTGAATTGATATCCAAAGGAAGATAAAAGAATAAATTTAAAGAATTTATCTTTGATAAAATTAATGGAAACCTTTCCCAAAGGATATGAATATTTAAATAAAAGAATATTCAGAATTGGAATGAGGCGTATGTTGTGTTTTATAGCACTTGATTATAAAATACATGAATTATTCGGAAAGGCTGAGTTTATGACCATTCTGAATAATTGATTCGATGATAAGTTGACGATGAAGATGGTGGTTGAAGACCAGAAGTCTTCACAACTTTTGGATGATTACTGATGTCTTAATTGGGCTGTACACCCAAGACATGGTAATAAGTGGTGATCGTCTAGATGTACTTGGAGATCGACCGGATATGCGAGGACCTCTCTCCTGTATTGGACATATGGGACGAGGAATAAGGTGCCTCCGGTTTCGTTCAAACCCAGAACGAACTAGTAAATAGATGTATGTCTGACATTGGATTTTATTTTGTGTTGATTGATCTCTATTAAATATATATATCTGTTTGGTGGCGTATAATTTAGCTTAACACCCTTCTCTGAGACGTACGAGCTGAGAGGTTATATATCGATAGATATCAGTCGAATGGCGTGAATCGCCTGTGTGGCATGCTGAATTGATAATGATCAAGGCTTCTGTTGAAAAGCACAGTCTTGTGGTTGATGATCAAAGCATGGCTTTAAAGGGCATAGCTTTGTGTATAGCGTTAATTCGCGAGCCTTACACCTCGATATGACTCAAAAAAGGGATCACGGACGCAGGGAGGACATGACGTATCCTTCTGGCTATCGGTGGTGTTATGGTATGAAGCCCAGACATTTATATATTTTTACCTATGTGGATGATGGATAGCGAGGCGCCTCGGATATCGGTTACTATGGAGTTGATGGATAGGTCCTATAGGACAAAACATGTGTTCAGGAATAACTAATCCTCAAACGTAAGAGAGGACCGACCCTTTAGGAAACAAGGGTTGCCCAAAGTGTGTAGTCCTGAGGCATTTGCTAGAGTGTCTCGAAGCGGTGAGGAGCCATCCCTGGCTTCGACTCATGACGGAAATACAATTTCCAATACGTGACATTTCGGTTTTAATTGTAGAACTAGTATGGCGACATAGTAGGATGGGGTATTATGTCGTCTATGATTGATACATTTATATTTGAAGTTGTTTTATACATTATACACTTATAATAGTATCAAAATGATTTGTTTTAAACGTACCAAGGGTGTTTGGCTATTATAAGGTAAAACTCTATCCTCCGGCTTACATTGCATTGTGTGATGGGACCCAATCATATAATAGCTTCATTTTTCCAAAAAGCATTACGCTATTTGTTATATGCACTGGTATTCTTGGGAGAAAACCCGTTCCGTGTTATACAGCGTGGTCCCTTGATTTACTCTATTTTAAAATAAAGTTTTAAATAACTGTTTTAGTTCTCACACCAGTCACATGACTGACCTGGAGTTTATTATTTTAACCTAAACTCTAGGTGCCCCAATTTTCCACACGGGCAGCTAGTAGTTGGGTTTTTGCAGATATTATTTTCATAGGATCCTGGATTTACAGCTGGAGCTATATTCGGAACGCTTTGTATCCATGTATTTCTTATAGTTGTGTTATGTATTGATTTTCCGCTGCTTTGTAATTTGAATCTCTGATATTTGTCAAATGTATATTATTTATTCATAATCTGTTATATTCTTGTACTCTGATGTAATTGTTGTAATGAGCAATGAAATGTTCTATTGTTTGCATTCTGATTTGTCGTGTTCTTAACTCAATTCAGGTTTTCCCTTATGGGCGAGTTTGGGTCGTTTCAGTTAATCTTTATAAACAACTGTATATGTTTATTTCACTCATTTCGGTTTATTTCAATAACTTAATTCCATTCAAAAATATTCGTATGAAAATATCATTTGGCAATTCTTACTATTAATAATTATTACAAATCTTGTATAAAATCCTCTAATATAATCTTTATTATAATATTCAACTTAATTTTACTTAAATTTAAATTAGGATTTATAATTTCAAAAAAACACTTCCTAACTTCCTTTTAACAGTTCCCATTTTGTAAAGTATTTTCTTTAACCCTTATTCACCTCACCCGTGAATATAAACTCTTAAAACATATCCTCTCTCGACTTGAATTCATAATTGTCATTTCAAATTCAATTCTATTATAACTTCTAATTATAGAGTTTTATATATATATATATATATATATATATATATATCTTATTAAAATTTTCCATTTGTAGTTGGAAAATTCAAATCTATTTCAAATATCGGTTTTAAACCCAATTCCCGTATATCTTCCAAATCCATACTCAGATTATATATTATGAATTCTTTAGTTAAAATGATTATTACTATTATTATTTCACTTCTTTATAAATGTTGCTTATAAAATCAACTTCTCGTTTTATTTGTTAAAATAAATCTTTACTGTTCAATTCCATTTAATTCGGTTCCAAATAACATTTCTATTTGAAATACAATTTTCTTTAAATACTTATTTATTTGAATCCTATTTTTAAGATCCATATATTATCTTTGACACTTAAAAATATCAAAAATCAAGGTCAAATGTTATTACACACCCAAACATGTCATACACTATCACAGGTGATCAATTATATCATATAACAGCATATATATGAAAACAAATAAATAAATGTTGAGGAATCCAGTTAGATCCCTCCAACCTGTTTTTTTTCCTACATCCACAGTCGTTAGTCAACCATAATAATACCCATTCTGCTTCGAGATAAGATATCGCGTTACAAAGGTCATCCACTATATATATTGTGGAGCGCATAGGGAAATCATCCGCTAATGATACTGCAGGAAACCGCTAATGGTACTGCAGGAATATCCAATCACCGATATTATTATTATATAATATTATTATATACTGTTATCACATTATATCAATCAAGTTATCATCCATCAAGCATTAAATAAATTTTGAACTATTAAAAATAGTTCCCAATAATTTAACTAAGTGAGTTTAACTCACCTCGATTTTCCTTTGATGAATATCCGTTTAAAATTCCATATCGTCTTAGTTACGCGGCTACTTCATTTGTCTCGAATAATATCTATCACCTACGATTTATTTTACTTATCGATTAAACAGTTATTTATTTAAATGAACTACTAACGAATAACTTAATTAATTTTATGTAGTTTAAATTTTAAAAGAACATATACCTTGCTAATAACCGCCCTTCATCTTTTCAACATTCATACCTCTTTCCAAACTACTTCTGCACCATCCATATTGATCTCAACCATATGCTGCCAATCTTTGTCCAAGTTATTTTTTCCCCAGCATCACCATTTGACAAGCCTTCTTCCATCCGATTACTGTACAAACTTAATGAACTTCTTCAAACATTAGTTTCCAATGTTTCCAGACACCCACCTCCCATTAAGCCATTTAAATCACTATAGAGCAACTATTGTCCCCCATGTAAACAAATCTGAACCACCCCCCACATCACATGTGAAATCATCGAACTAAATCACCAATTTATCTATACTCCCCATTAGCCAACTCCCATACCTTAGTTACTCAGTAGTTCAGCATTAGACATTACCTCATACCGAACTACTCCCAGTTCCTCCACAAAACCACATCCAGGCCTCCATCATCCCAAAACATCATTGGCCTTCCAAAGACACTACAACATACTCCTTCAGGAAAGTCACGAAGATTGACAATATTCAGCCCACCATCGACAGGGTCGAACTTCCCCAAATCGCCATATCTCAGCCCGTTCACCCCCACCTTCGTTGCAACAAATACCCATATCGCACTACACCAGAATCCGTTGAATAACATCACCGCTCCCTTTTTCGTTCATTGGTACCTATGTCAAACTCCAATCACTCACATCGTACCTACTGCAATATCGAACACCACTCCAAAAATCCAAATCCTCACTTCCCAGACAATCGCATCGTTCAACTACTAGATCATGGTGACCCTCCATCGATTAACGTCAGAACCCCCTTCGAATCCCCCCTAAATCGCAAGCTTCGAATGATTTTACAACTATTTTAATTCACAATCTTTTTTTATACCGGTGAATCGATTTTCGAACTGATGGGAAAAACAAACAGAGTGGAATGGCTTTGGATCGATTTACATTTCCATTCCATTTTATTTATACACAGTGGATGGTCTCGTGATATTGATAGGAAGGGAAAAATGAAGAGTAAAGGTTCGGATTTGTTTTGAGGAATGAAGAAATTGAACTGAATTGGTTTGAGAGATGGAGAATAATCGATCGCGAGAGGTTATTTTATAGTGAGCAATGAGGAGGATAAGAAGAACGTCGTTTCTAACCATAGAGGTAGGCGTTGACATTAGGTTGCAGTGTATTATCAAGGCTGCTAAAAGAAGAACAAGTCTATGTAAAAATGAAAGAAAAGAAAGAACGCTCAAAGTAGTAGGTCTGCTCAGTCCTTGTTTGAAGCTTCGAGTAGTAGAAAAAGGATTCGTATTGAGATTGAAAAGAGAAGACACTGCTGCTATTAAGAATAGCCTATGCTAAAAAAAATAAGTCGAGCCTTTTATATTTACTTATTTTAAGATTTATTTTATTATTTAATCGGTGTACCTTGAATTAAAATATCTTGCGATATTGAACCCCTATTTGAACGCGATAAAAGACATTCCTAGGGTCCTACCCCCATTCTGAACACACTGGAACTGTTTCCATGGTCTAATTCAATAATATACAGAAGATATTAAATTAATTTAACCTTAATTTTAATTTATTATAAATTGCTCAAATATGAACAATTCTATTTAAAATAAATTCTCATTATCATATATATTTACAACTGAAGCATATAAATTCCATAATAAATTAACTCGAAAATCTAAACTCGATATTTCACTTTCCAATTAGACCAATATTCTATGACTTAAAATCATTTTATTTTATTAAATAAATCGTTAAGGTTTATAAATGATTTCATAGCGACTATTTAAAAATTTGATTTGGCCATTACTCTCAATATAAAATACGAAATTCTGATTTTTCTCTTTCATTAGAAATTTATAGTTTAACAGATTCAAATATTTCTTGTTTCACAGAATTCCGATTTATAACGGATCCTGTATAATCAACTGAAATTCAAAACTGAATATTACGAACTACCGCGCTATTACGAGCTCGTTTATATTTAATATATAGTTATTCGTTTCAAATTTCGTTTTAATTGATATAAAAATCCATTTATATTACGGATTCAATATTTAAACTAATTTAAATATTCAAATATAAATCGATAAAAATGTAGGACGTTACATTTTTTATCATCCATTTTCAGTTTTCCTACCTTTCTTCTTCTTCTTAAGCTTATGGCCATGGTTTCCATGGCATAAGTCTTCCTCTTTTCCACCACCACCTTGCCAAAGTTCGTTGTCATCCTCCTCCTCCCCCCTTATAAAGAGAGAGGTTTATATATATATATTAGTGAAGAAGACGTTGCGCCGAAATACTGTTCGATGGTTCGCTCAGCTAGGCTCGCCTATCGTGAAGATTTGGAAAGCTGTTAGGTGAGAACTCTTTAACCATGGTTTATATATTTAATTAGCAGTTAGACTAATTTAAATATAGTGATGAATTATTAGTGGCTAATGATGATTGATGTTTGTTGTGATGCATGATGGATGTGTAGTTTAGAACACACACTATTAAGCGTTAGTGTTATAATGCTTGTGCACAATTATGATTTATTTAATTTTGTTGATGATGGTCGCTATAGATGTTTATAATGGTTATTGATGTTGTTTTGCACACATTATGACCAGGCTTTTAAATCTCCCCGAGATCGCCGAGATGAAAAATCTGAGATATTAGCCAAAATCCGAGATTTGGCAGCTTGTTTAGTTATAAGTGTTTCAAATATCGCCCGAGATAGCCAAGATATTAGCCAAAATACGAGATTTAAAACCTTGATTATGACACAACAAGTATGGTATCACATTGGTGATTGACAAATCTCCTTCGTAATTAGAAGCAATATCATTATTGAAATTGAAGGTTAATAATTGGGAAAGACCATATGTATGAATTCATATATATTGATAATGTTCTTTAAATGAATAAATAAATACCGGAACGTTCTAGCATGACAGAGAGGATAGTGTCTAAGCTTGGGTTTGGAAAATATAGTTTCCTGCTCTCCCTGGCTATCCCTAACTGATCCGACAAATGGGATGGTTAATTTGAAATAATTTGAATTTAGAAATGAATTGGAATTTGATTTATTAAGTAAAAAATAAAAGTTGAATTTTGAACTCAAAATAAATTTGGAAAGTCAATGTAAATTACTTTAAATGGTTTTAAATGATTTACATGAGTATATAATGGTTTTCAAAGGTATTTTGAAGTACTGAAGAATAATTTTTATCTCGGTCAAAATAGAGCTTATTGCACAATGACAATTTGCGTACTTTAGTTACAAACTTTAAATGCTTATAACTTTTGCAATCTAAATCGGATTTCCAAGAAATGAAAAACAATTGATTTATATTAACAAGATCTTTTAAATGAGTGAAAGAAGATTTTTATTTCGAGTTATAATTTTCAAGTTATATTTAAAACTGTTTTGGAAAAGGTCGTTGTAAGAGCAGTGGTCGACCATAACTATAAACTGCTGTTTTAAATGTTTTAAAAATATGCGAGAAATGGTAAAATTATTATAAACTATGTAAAAAAATGTTTTAAATTGTAAAGTTTAAGTTTTAACTAAGATAAACGATATTTTGATCGAAGTACTTAAGATTAACGCTTTCTTCGGAAATAATCTATTTTGAAGTTTTTAATCCGCAAACTATTTTCGAATTATAAGTAATCATTTTTAAATGATTTGTGGAATGTTTTCAAAGGTTCAAAAGTATTGGAAATATTTTATATGGAATTTAAATTGATTTATTTAATATTAAAATGGGTTTTCAGTTTTTGGATATGGTTGGAGATAAATCTTCGGATGTTTGATATTAATCCGGTAGATGATGACTCTTACTATTTGAGGAATTTAAAAGGTAGTTCACCATTATTCCACTTATAGTGTGAGTTGGATACTGAGATTAATATTAAATATAAGTGGATGATATTTCTATCCAGATCTAATGTCAAAGAGTTGGATAAATCTTTTAATTAAGATATGGGTTTCCCAATTTAATATTAAATACGTATACTGTTTGAGGAATTTGGAAGATATTATTATTATATCGTTATTCCACTTATAGTATTCGTTGATTATGAGAGTTGATATCAAATATAAGTAGATTCAATTTCTATGTAACTTATGTTCAATATCAATTGATTTGGGTTTTGTCGTGAATCATATCTTCAGTAATATCATTCTTGAGACCTGATGAGATTGAGTTATGGAAATTCATATTGTAATTTGGGAATTTAATCAAATCTTTGATTTGAGGAAATTAAAAATAAGGAATTGGAAAGGATGTATAATCTTTTAGTTAAGATTACAGAATTGAATGTTGGGAAATCGATTTAATTGGAAACTATGGTTGAAATGTGGGGTAAGGATTTTCAAAGGAAACTGGATTTTGGTAACGAGTTATCAAACGGAAAATTAATTAAGGCTTTGAGGCTAAATCTTCTTTGATTTAAGGGATGTGTTTTAAAAGAGAAAGGTTAAATATGGATTTTGTAATAATTTGGGAATGGATTTAAAGAAGTTTAATTTTGACAAAATCCAAGACAGAAGGATATTGGTAGAAAGCCTATGTGTTCCGTAATTGTGTTTTTTAATTGAGCTTACTATTTGGAAAGACTGGGATAAGATGTATGTCCGAAAACCATTCAAAGTAATAATACGACGTTATGGAGCAATTGAAGACAATGGAGACTGCATTAAGGACCGGGACCCTTCATGTCGTAAGGGCGACATGCTGGATGTCTCGAATGGCTGGCTCCCATTCGCAGATGAATTTTATATATCAGTTAAGTGGAAAGAAGCCCGAACGTATGTGAAGGAATTCCGGATTGTCGTTTCATTCAGACCCAGAACGGACATGTATGGATTGTGTGTCTGACATTGTAATTGACTGTGTAGCACTAATATTTATTAACATATATCTGCTTGGTGGCGGGGAATTTATTCTCTTGCTTAACACACTTCTCTAAGACATATGAGCTTAGAGGTTATATATTGATGGAAATCAGTGATGCGTAGTGAAAGAACAATGTGGCATACTTAAGTTATGTGATGAGCTATGGCTGATCAATGCATGGCTTATTTAAGCGTAGCTTTGTGTATATCGTGATCTCGACGAACCTCACACCCCGGATTGACAGTAAACCGGTGGTCAAATTTATGTGTTCGTTTCGTATGTTCGGTGCACCAAGATGTGATGATGAAAGGGTACTACGAAGTCCCCAGTCTGGGACGCTATTTGTTGGGTACTCTGGTTCATGTATGGTGGGTTAGTATAATGGAGTCCGAGTCTGGACGTTATCCGCGAGTACTGGGATGATGCACGCAATTATGTTTGTGAGCCCACGAATGATCTTTCGTACCAGGAACCATCATGTTGGAAACCCAATCTCCACTACGAGCCCGTATGGTTTTGATTGTATAGCCTGCTGGTTACTAGCAGGATTGTCAGTATAATGGGATGGGGCATTATGCTAGCTAAGAGTAATACATATATTTGATAAAATGGTTTTCACACTATATATAGTTGTAAAAGAGGGTTTTCACGTATGAAAGCATTTTTGGTTATCATAAGGAAAAACTCGCCCATCTGGTGTGCGTTTGCATTGTGTGATGTGGGACGAGCTTATGATAGCTTCATTTTTCAAAAAGTCATTGCAGATTTATATGCACTAGTATTCACATGGAGTAAACCCGTTTCGCATTAGCGGCGTTGTACGGTGAATTACCTAACTTTAAAATAAACCTTAAAAATAACTGTTTTGAGTTCTACATCAGTCCCATGACTGACCTGGAGTTTATTGTCCCCACACCTAAACTCTGGGTGCCCATTATTTTTACGCGGGCATCATAGTAGTTTGGTTCGCAGATTTAGCCTTGGAGTTAGTTGGAGCAGGATTCTGGATTTAGCTGGAGCTATTATGTCTTGGAGCATTCGCATTCTTCCGCTGAATTTATTATCTTTTCCGCTGTGTAACCGATGTACTCTGATGTACCTCTTGTAACTCTGATGTAATATTATTTTAATGATAATGGAAAATTTCGTTTTATTTTGTGCAAATGTGTAAGTGCCCCCAACAATCCATCTTTATGAACAGTTTAAGTTAGTTTAATTACCAGCGAAAACCAGGCAAAAAGCCGGGTCGTTACAATCTGGGCGAAATATGAGAAATACCAGGGACATATTTGATTTCTTTTTCCCTTTATGCATCGGAACTCCATTGGATCATAACTTGGCCATTTCGTGATGGATTCACGTGAAACCAGAGGCATTGCGGAGAGTTTGAAGAGAAGTATAGTATTGAATCATATTCAAGAAGAAAAATAGTTTTGTAGATCAGGTACCCATTTCATTGTAGATTGCCAATATTCTTCTTTTTCTTCTTGATAGATAAATGAACATCTTGGTGTCCTTTGATCAACAGTCATAACTTCTTTCCCTGTAAAACATCACAAATTTTCAAAGAATCAAGTGACTTTTAAAAATAAATAATTGTAATTTTAAATAATAACCACATGATGATTCTATGACATATCTTTTCAAAAAAAATTAAAAAATTTCCAATTAAACTTTTCAAATCATCAAATTATAATAGCTTGATTATTCAACAGAATAGAATGTAGACACATCTAATATTGATGCAATACATGAATTAAGACTAGTGTTATAAATTATATCAAAATTTGTCATTCAATATTTTCAAAATTCAGATGATGAACTTTTGAAAACCTATGCTCTGATATCAATGGTTAAGGATGCAGAAGGCGGATCTTAAGGCAAAACTAACACTAGAAGGGGGTGAATAGTGTTTTAAAGAGATTATGGAAAATTTAAATAATCTTGAATAACTATATGAATCACACAATGATTATCACACCATAAATGATCACAAACACAGAAACAATCACAGACACAGATATAAGTAAATATAAAATGCAAAAAAGGAAAGAACACATCGGATTTTATACCGGTTCAGATTACTCCTACGTCCAGTCTCACGCAATGCTGGATTGCGCAGTTTTATTGTTATCAATATCCAAGTACAACACCCTTGATTTCATGGCTACAAGGTTAACATCAATTCCACCACCCTTGATTTCACAGCTACAAGGTTAACACTGATTCCACCACCCTTGATTTCACAGCTGCAAGGTTAACACTACTCTCTTTCCTTGATTTCAAGGATACAAGGAACACACCCTTTCTCAAACAATTCCCAACCGATTACAATAGCCCAATAACTCTTCAATTAGCACTTCAAACAGAGAGCATATGATAAAGAGTGAAAAGAGAAGAAGAATGATACAAATTTTGTTGAAATCAACAGAGTATAAATGTAGAAATCAAGAATTTTAATGGTGGTAAGTAAAGTGGTGAAGAAGGAGAAGAAGGAATGATAAAAAATCAAATTAAGCCCCTTTTTATAGTGTCTAAATGGTTGCAGTGCTTCTGGAATGTTACAAATAGTGAAAAGACACTTCCTTTGGAAATTGAAAAAATGATAGTTATATGTCGACATCTCAAAATGCCTATGTCAACATACCCCTTGTATATTTATTTCTAAAGTCAAATTTCAGGTGTTTAAACTAATATAGATTCTGAAAATTCTTGAATCAAAACTAATGTTTCAAATGAAGTTTCTAAAGTATAAAAACATAGTGATATATAATATAAATACATTTATAAAGTTATATGACTTAAAACTATATATATAATATAAACATATTATTATAAAAACTTTATAAACTATACATATATATATATATATATGTTTGAAATCTATAAGGAAAATACTTATAATAATTTGAAATCAAATTTATAAAAGAAATTTAAGACTAATTTGAAAAGGAATTTTGAAAACAGAATTTGAGATAAGAATTTGAAAGTGCTAACCCGAGTTTTACATATAAACTAGACTCTGTTTACTTGATAATCTTGAGCTCTTGAAATCTTGATATCCTGATACTCATGAGTCTTGAATCTCATCTGAATCCTGAATCTCTTGGAACTCTAAAACTGTACATTCTTCAGTATTTAATTCCTATATACAAATCATGCATATATATGTATATATATTCTAGATAAAGATGTTAGTATATATTTTATAATCAATTAATAATGATAATTGAAATAAGGTTGTTGTCATCAAAACTCCATTCTCTAACAAACCCTAATGTTCCATACGACTTGAGGACACACCACAAGGAGGCCTCGACGCCCAACTCTAATGTCCCGTACGACTTAGGGTCATGACCAAAAGAAGGCCTCGAGAGTGGAGCTTTCAACTCCAAGTTCCACATCACTTAAGCCATGACTAAAAGTGGTCTTAAAGGTGGAACACCTAGCGTTAAGTTTCGCGTGACTTAAGGAAACAAACGTATAGGGGCCTTGAGAGTAAGACTCTCAATGGTGAATCATACGATATAGAGCTACGATTGAAAGGACACGGGAGTGGTCCATCTAATCGATGTTCAAACTTAAGAGCAACCAACTAGCATTGAAGTGTAATGAAAGTGATTAAATGTAGGCTCATTGAATGTAGACAAAAAAACTTGAGTACTTAAGCAATTCAACACCAAATAAATGGAAACCAAACTTCTATTTACAAACTAAAACTTGGAAATATGTACAAGTTTTATATTCCTCTAACCAAAAGCAAGAGCTATACTCATAAATAGCAGGCCAATAATGATGAAAAGATACATATCAACAAAACAACCAGCCATCGACCTACTCTCCCTTCTTGGGAATTTTCTACATTGATTTGCTTATGGAGGTCTTCATATTCCCCTTTTAGGAGCTTTCCCACTCACATGCTTACAGCTTTCTTAGACGTAGAATTAGAAAAGGAAATCTCAACCTCAAACTCATCCCCTGAATCATGCTCTTCCTCTTCATATCCGAGATCTCTTAATACAAGCATTTCTAATGACTCGGGGACAAGCTTAGCACTCTCTTTCTTGGTGGCATGCCGTGCATGTAGCTGCTCAAACACCTCCTTCTAGTTGTGGCCGTTAGCTTTTTCACCTCCTTCGACTTTAATAATCTCTCATGGCACCTTCTCTAGCTCTATATCCCTAGTTTAATCCCGTAATAGAGTTTTGATTATTTCACCATCCCATGAAGTCTCCATACCTGGATTGTCAACTCAGGGCACTTAAGATGCGGAGGCTGGTGTGCTTCAGGATACAACCGGTGGCTTTCCAGTTTGAATATTTATGGTAAGAAGACCAAGCATGGTTAAAATTTTAGGCTAAGTGAATGAATAATATGTAAAAAATTCGGCTAAGTGAATAAATCCTTTTCTATTTCTCAGTTTCACCTCTTATGTCTTGTTAGTTTTATAACCACCAACATGACTCATGATCAATTTCTTTATTATAAATACATTAGTATAAGGAAAGTTTTTCTAATGTAATGTTTACTATTTAGAAATAAGATAAAATTAACATCATAATTTATTTATTGGTACATTGGATATAATTAAAATTACATTCTATTTAAATTGGAGATGCTCATTCTCGAGCTCCCATTACGTCATAAACCAAGGTAACACTATTTTTTATTTCGTAACGACCAAAGGATTTTCGGCCCCGAAAATCGACATAAATACCTTTACCGTAACTCATGTCGACCTTCCAAACACTGAAAACACCGGAACGTTGTTAGAAAGAATTTAGAGGGTGAGATAAGAAAGAAAGAAAACATAAGAATAGAAGAAAAAGAAGAGCAACACAATATAAAGTCTCACATCGCAGCGGAACAAAATATAATACAGAAATAAAACTTTATTGAGAGCTTTAAAAATCCTTACAATATCAGAGTACATCACATAATGGGACAGTTATAATAACCTGTTCCCAGATACAACACACAGCGGAATAGTAGCTATACAATATCACACGTCTGGACTCTTCCAGCTCGTCTCTTCACATCATTCGATAACCTGAACCTATACACCCCGGGCTAACCCGAGCATTTACAAAACACTGGGTCAGTCTGGTGAACCAGAGTGAGAAAAACTCGCACATTATTAAGGGTATCACACAACTTGATTTTAAAGTCAAAATCTTTTCAAAATAAAAGGACAATCGTAAGACCAAATCCACACATAAACATGGACGGTTTTTACCTTACGATAACCCAAAACACTTTTGAAATCAGTATCTTTTCTGATATTATAATAATGTCTAAATACAAGTAAATAACAATCTAGTGGAACGCTTGCATCTCACGCTCCACATATATCGTATACAATCAAAGCCGTGGGCGCTTATTGGAGATTGGATTCCGACAATGACAAGGTATGGGACCACCCGCCGATAGTGTATCTCTAGAGGCGAATACACTGGTTTAACAAGAACGTCTTGCAACTCGATCCTCACATGACCGACCACTCATTTCGCTTGAGTGTACCGAATGTATATCACAAACGGTTGGGCTCAAACCACCGTTTCCCGAATAGGGACAACATCGAAATAGATTAAAGAAGCAAAAAGAATTTCTCTAGATAGGTGATTATACATCCTAATGGGAGCGACCCACATAGCCATGCTGCCTACCCGATTTCTGTCCTTTCCCGGTTGATGAGGCTTGAGGTCAGAATTTACTTTTAAAACATCTCGTCACCATTCACTTTGAATGTCACATCGTCAGATCCGCCAGATATCACTAATTGTCGTCCACAAAAATACTCTTCGGTTTAGCTAAGAGAAGGTGTACGGCCTTCTCCGCTATCAACAGAAATACGTTTGAAGAAATCAACGTACGCGATCCCTTTGGAAATACTCTGTCAGGCACTCGTCCATACAAGTCATCCAGGAACAGGATGAACCGAAGGCACTCCCCTATTGCATCCAATATAGGAATCACCTCATGGATCAGTAGCGAGAAATCCTTGCAATCCGTAGTTCCCAACCACGACAGGACCACACTTTATCTCTGGCCGCTAAACCAGAGATTTTTAGTAGTTCTTCCGTCTATGAAGATCTACGGTCTTCAATGCTCCATCTCGATCATCTTCTGATATCTTCACGCGTTTGTTGGTCGGAATGGTTTTCGAATATAAATTCGATCCCGGTCTTTCCGTACCAACAATCGTATGGGTCAGATTTGATAGTCGGTGATTTAACTATCAAAATAAACAGTGTTTCAATCATGACAATCCAATGAGTTCACTGGTTCAGTATTCAACGCCACTTGGCCTTTTAATTAAAACAAATGTAAATTTTAAAACTTTCAAATACTTCGCTATTATGAACATAGTTTCGCTACTTATTTAGCATAAGATTTTACTTTAAACAAATTCACTTTTATATATCCAGTTTCCTATTTCCACGTTCAAAACATTAGCCACATTATTATCTCATATTGGGAAATCAATTCAATTTATTACTTGTAAAACAACATTACGAGATATCTTTTATCCGTTACTTGAAATCAAAACCCAATGTATATTCTTAGAGAATAACAACTCAACCTTATAATTCCTTTCTAACTTGAAGATATAGTTATATTTGCGACAACCCTTTTTCTTCCCTCTTTCCCATGGAATTCTCATATATATATATATATATATATATATATATATATATATATATATATATTCCAAGTTTCACCAACATGTTGCGTTATTATTTCTCCAATGAAATAATAAACTTTACTAATCTCTTTTACCATTACAACTTATATCATCCTCAGATAATTCTGAAGTCGTTAAAGTTGGGGTATTTTAATTACCTCTGAGACCTTGATCAACCACGTTCATATCTAAGGATAAATATAAGTTATAATCCACAACCAATATTTCCTTCTGATACAAATTCGATTTAACTATTTGATTTAAAATACGGTTTTGTAAACCTTATTATCATTTTGAAAATCTCTTTCTCTAATATTCCATTATTTCTTAATTTAATTAAGTAACCCCTTATAATACACCAATTTTTAATCTCTACCTCTTTGAACTCATTTTATTTTATGATTCAGATTTGGTTATCAAATCCTACGACTCGCTTCTTTTACCAATTCCCATTTCGTTCTCCCTTTAAATTAATTAAAAATGTAACCAATTAATCTAAATAATTCCGTTAAATTGTTCCTCAACAACACAATTATCCAAATTTAACCGTTAGGTTAATTTCCTTATTTTCACATTTTCAAATCTGATTAACATCAGATTCGACTTTATAAAATCAATTTACACTTAATTATAACATAAATATCTATTTCCCTTTAAATAAGTTTTTATTCAAATTATAGATTTCAAAATCTATCTTTAGTTATAAAGTAAATTTTATAACTTCAGTTCGATCAATTTACCTGACAGTAAATCGATATAAATAAAATAATTTACTTTTGGGCCATTTACTGCCGATTACCTAACCAATACTGCCCATTGGTTAAAACACAACAAAGTTTGACTTTTCAGTCAATGGTCACAACCAAAATCAATTACCCGATCATGACAGTTCATATGATAATATGAAAATAAATAATATATTTGAGGAATCTGGTTGGATCCCTCCAACCTGTCCTTCCCTATATTCAAAACGGTTATCACAACATAGTTTAAAACAATTCAAATAGATCAAACAATTAAAACAGGTCAAACAATTCAACAGATCAAACAATCCAAACCATTAGACACGTTTATTGATAAACGTGACCAATAAGGTAAGTTACCTTTATTGGGACCAATCATTAAAATAACAATTTGGTATTTCACTGAAATTAAACAACGGTATAATTTCATCAGTTAAATCAGCCAATAAATAATTAGCAAATAGTCAACCAATGGCAAGCAAAGCACACAAAATAAAAACCCAATTTATATAAAATATAAATGGGGAAAACTGAGTGAGTTTAACTCACCTTGATTTTTCGTTGTCGCAAAAGCGATTTGGATTTTCAGTTGAATTAAACGATGTTTAATTTAACGAGAAATTCCAGTAGCTTTATTCCTATCCCGAACAGTTCCAGAATATAGTGTCCAACACTGCGGTTTCAACATTGTCAGTTTCGTCCAATTCTATCGTCGTAACAAAAAGTTGTTAACGATTTAAAGTTATATGATTTAATTAAATATTAATATCCTTAACCACTTAAATTATAAGCTAACCAATTTCTTTACTAGAGTTTAATTTCTAACTAATTACATTAGTTAATAAGACGGTCGATCTGTCTTTCTACTGCCACGTTGTGTTCAGGGTGATACAACTTGTCATGATTTTAAATAAATAAATTATTATCGTTAATTAAAGATCAACTAACTTAATAAATTTTAACCTAACAATTGATTACGTTGGTTAAAGAACAGGCCGATTCCTTCTAGTTCATTACTCTTAGTTACTTGCTTCTCAATACTGTTTTATTCCTGGGAGACACAACGCATGCAGATGGTAATATTTTAAGTCCAGTATTGATTAACACTAAATTTGCTTAGTTAAAAGTTAATTACGTTATGATATATGGTTATAGGATGAAACCCTTTTCTTCTGAATGGCCCACGTTGTTTTTCATACGCTTTCCGTTCCTTTTTGTTCCAGTTCAGCACTCGTGAGCCCGGTCAACCCTGTTCCAGAATTACACACCGTTTAATAATTCAAAACATGATTAATTTGCTTTAAATTATAGTTTAAATAAACTAACACTAACGTTAATTACTTCATTAGCATAGTAGGCCGACAGATTTTGGAATCCAGGCTCAAAATTTCCTTTCTTCCTCCATTCAAACAACATAGACCACGCTTGAAACATTTATAATTTAGTTAAAAAATTTAATAATCAAATTAGGGTTTAAATTTTGTAAATAAACAAACTACGTTTGTTTATAACTGATGGCCGAACACAATTTCCCAGACCCAGTTTGTAATGTCCCGTATTTTCTGGTCGATTATTTGAAATATTTTATTTATTTAAAATATTGATTTTAGTTAAATAATCGATTTTGATCATTTTAATTTGAATATTCAAATTATATTAATAATATAATAATAATTTATTTTCGGCATATTTAGAAAATGTCGAATTTGCCGTATAACGTGAACGGGCGATTTAAAATGGTTCGATATTGTTTTTATTGAAATTTTCGTGCGATTTCGTTTATAAACGACGTTATAACGGTTAATCTTTAATTTAATTAAATAATGACGATTTGGCGTTTTGAACTTCAATTGATCGTACCAGGTTCAAAATAAGTCGGATTTCCTCGAAACAAGAAACGTCAGGACCGGTTTGACGATATCTTTCCAATGGCAGAGAAGAATCCTGTTTTCGTGTTGTAGATTTTATTTTATGTCCAAATCAAATTTTGAAAAGGTCGCTATGGAATTTCCTTTATATATAGCGCTATATTTATATAGCATAAAGGGTTTTTAAATATTTTAAATATCGATTTGGCTTGGAATTCAACCCGGGGAATTTTGTTGTGGTAGTATACGATATTCTGGTCATGTATGGCTAGTTTCAATATTTTAATATTATTATATTGAAGTATTTTAAAATTGGTTTATTTTATTTGAATTGGCCAGTTATAAAAGGGACATTTTTCAAACGACCTCTGTTTTCAACGAAACAAATTTTATTGGGACCGCAACAGTAAATTATTGTTAGATTTCAAGTTACACGCAAAACGGTGTTATTCTGTGAGCGTGGCAAAATAAAATACAAATAAAAAATGATCATTTGAACGTGAACGAGGGTCATACGAGCAAACAAACTCGGAATTCGACGAAACAAGTTTCATTAGGACCGTATCGTTAGATTATACTATGCCGTCCGGTCGCGTCTCGAACGGGGTTCGTATGTGAACACAGGAGCAAATAAACAACGTACGAAAACACGATAGACACGAAATAAAAATCGTTAGTCAGCGTCACTGGTCATGTCAACATAAAATATAAATTTCCCACTTTATATAAACCCTTCAAATCAGAAATTCCAACCACAACCCATCCTTCACATTTTACACAAAAGTCCTCGTTTACAAAATCAATTATATTTTCCAATCCAGGATGAATTCGTAGGGGTTTCCAAAGCGAAAGTCGTAGATCGGGTCGAGATCTACATGCTGTAAAAAGTTGGGTGAGTTTCGTCGAATGTGGTGGCCAGAATCAAGGTGAAACCGGTAAGATTCCTTTTCGTTTTTGGCCAAAATTGCATCGACTGGGCTGATTTGGGAGGCCAGGACCTTGGCCCTTTTGAAGAAGGGTGATAGACCTTCGAAATGGCTGTAGTCTCGGGTTCTACAAGTGACGGTAGTTGGAGAAATCGAAAGATGAACTGAGGTGTTCAGTTTTGGGTTATTTTCGGAAGTAGGAAAGGGTTTTCAACCTTTTCCAGCATCGTTGGTCATTGATAGTGTCGGGTCGAATGGGAGGAAGGACGGGGGAGGCGTTCCGGTCAGTTCAGTGGTGGTCCGGTGGTCCCACGTGGGCCGTGGCGGTGTAAACTTCGAGATGAACGGGTTTCGGTCGGCGAGGTATTCCAGGCGAAGGGGGCGATTAGGATGGCCGGCGTTCATGGTGGAGGGGCGCCGTGACACGGGGGTTCAGGTGGAAGGTCGATGGCCGGTCGGAGTTCACTAGAGGCGGCGAAGTGGGGGTCCGTTGATGTCGTGTTTTTGTGAAAGGAAGAAGAATCGGGATCTGGAGTTTAATAAGGGAAGAACGCATATTCGATTAGTCCTATGCTGGCGTGGACGACCATTAATTAAGGTAATTAAGTTTTAAATTTTTAATTAATTAATTATCTTGTATTTGGTCAAACTTTGAACTCGTATAACTTTCACATACGTGAACGGAATCTGACGAAACTGGATCCGTTGGGATCGCAGGGATGAGACCTAGACGATGGGACTGACTAGGCTCTGATCTGACGTAATTGAAATTTCAGCAAATTTTGAACGTCCGTTCAGGATTTAAAGGAACAAACGCGTCAACCGCCAACCGAAATGAACTGGTGAGTTAATTCTCACACCTTCTGGAATCCTGTGATGTGGTACATTCACAGTTAAATATATTTTACAGTTACATTTTAAATAGGCTGATTGGATGCGATGGATGCAAATAGTTTGTTATTGTTTGATGGTTGCAGTTATTTATATTCTGCCAATTATTTAATTCATATATTGTTATCGACTGATATCTGTGATGCAGAGAAAGACAGGTTGGAGGGATCCGACCGGATTCCTCAAATAACTGTATTTTTGGTTGTTGTGCATATATATGAACTGTTTACCCTGACTGACACCAAACCCTGTTTGTATGTTAATGGTTGAATATATATATTCACCTGTGTTGTGTTTAAAATCAACCGACAGCGTTGATTTGGTAATTCGCAGTGAATGGTCCAAAGGTATTGTTTCTAACATCAGTTGACCATTCGGTGAATTGACGCCGTTCTAAAGTTATAAAATATTTTATAACTGGATTTAAGTTTTAAATTAAATTATAAGGAATTTAAATAGAAATTTATAAATATATAATTTCATCGAGTTTTAAAGGGATTTTTCTTAAAAGGATTATACCAGTTGAAAGCAGAGCTAAACCCAAGGATTTACCTATGGGTTGTTAAAATGGGATAATTGTTTGAATAGAGATTTTAAATAAATTAAGTTATTTAATTAAGTAAAAGGGAAATGACAAATGAATATTAGTTGATAGTTAACTGATATAATCGACCGCTGTAATTTGAATGGATAATGGGATTTAAATTGATTTAAATTTCAAAATATTCGTTAAATTTAACGAAGAGTGTGAATTGGTAGTTAATCTAAGATTAACTAAAATCCATAGTGATCATCAAGAGTGTTTAGTGGTAAGTATTAGTTAATCCATGATTAACTATAAAGATTGAGGGTTAAATATTAGTTAGTCCTCGATTAACTTTAAATTAAGGAAGTTTTTAAGTGTTTAGGGTAAGTGAAATCAACTGTTGATTGGTAACTTTTAAAAGTAATGATTATTCTAGCGAGATTAACTATTTTAATATAGTAAATATTAAAGTAAGCTATTTTTGTATTGTAACAAATAATGATTTAAGCGATGACTTTTGAATTTGTTTTTAATTAAGAAGGGATAAAATGTCGCTAAGTTCGATCAAAAACCAAATAGGAGTTTCATTAAAGGGATTTAAAGATTCAAGTTTCCAACAAGATTGGATAAACGAGCATTCAAATAACAAGTGATTAATTGAAAATAAAGTTCAATCGAAGGGCGGTAAGTGTTATAAAGAGAATATGATTTAAGTTCAAAGTGATTTGGTAAATGGAATTAGTGAGTGCATGTAGCAATTTTAAAGAAGGTTTTTCTTAATTTTTGAAATAAGTGAATAATGTTTTGAGTAAGGGTTATGTTAGTGAATATTTACTTAATTCAAGGAGTTAAGTAAAAGAATTTTGAACGAGGATTTCAGATAAGAGAAACGGGGTTTTTAAAACCCAAATCTGAAATTCGAGGGGAAATGGGATTTTGATGTGGTGCTCAAACTGATATTATTCTGAGGTAAGAACGGGTCGATCAAGGTCTGAGAGGTAACTAAAATACCCTAACTTGATTGGCTTCACTATTATCAAGGAATAGTATTAGTTTGGTGTGAGTGAAGTTGTTGAGATTTGTTTCACCCTATACGAGGTATATCAAACTCTAATGCAAGGGTTTGGAAAATTAAATAATATTGCAATAATGGTTCCAAAGGAAATAAGAATAAGTGATTTCAAATTGTATTGAACATTTGTTATCCAATTAGAGTTGATCGAATATAGTATTTGAAGTAGAGTTAGTCAAACATAGTCTTTCAGGAAGAGTTGCCATTTGCATACGACTGCTAGCGTAATTCGCAGGGGTGTAGATAGCCTACGGCGGTCGGATGTTTCCTGAGGGAATCAGGCGTAACCATTGTGATCGCTGCGATCTAGAGTCGAGCGAATGGAGTTAAGTTGAGTATTAGTTAATCGATAAGAGTAATCAAATCAAGTTGTTCCAGTTGAGTCAAATGCGTCCAATTAGTCAAGTTAGAGTTAATCGATTAAAGTAAATCAGTCAGAGTTAGTCAAGTTAGTCGTGTTAGTCAATTTAGTCAAGTTAGAGTTAAGTCGAATATTTGAGTTGATTAACGATTTTGTTAAATATATTTTATAGAGGTCAAGCTGTGTCAAGTACTGAATCAGCAAACCCATTGTATTCACACTATTGTTATTCGATAGTTAAATCACCGACTATCGAAGTTGACCAAATATGATTGTTGGTATGGAAAGACCGGGATCGAATTTATATTCGAAAACCATTCCGACCAACAAATATGTGAAGATATCGAAGATGATCATGGTGGAGCATTGAAGACTGTGGATTTTCATAAGCGGAAGGACTGCTAAAAATCTCTGGGATTGCAACCAGAGATAAGCTGGGGTTCTGTCGTGGTTGGAATCTACAGGTTGCAAGGACTTCTCGCTACTGATCCATGGGGTGATTCCTATATGGATGCAGTAGGAGAGTACCTTCGGTTCATCCTGTTCTTGGATGACTTGTATGGACGGATGTCTGACAGAGTATTTTCAAAAAGAATTACATGCGTTAATTTCTCCAAACGTACCATAGTTGATGGCGGAGAAATGGTTGTTGTCTAGCCAAATAACTAGAGTATTTTTGGTGGACATCAATCAAGTGTGATCCGGCGGATCTGACGATGTGGCATCCAAAGTGAATGGTGGCCAGATGTTTGAAAAGAAATTCTAGCCTCAAGCCTCATCAACCGGGAAATGACAAAAATTGGGCAGGCAGCATGGCTATGTGGGTCGCTCCCTTTAGGATGTATGATCACTTATCTAGAGAAATTCCATTTGCTTCTTTAATCTATATTCGATGCTGTCCCATTTCGGGAGGCGGTTGCTGATCCCAACCGTCGGTGATATGCATTCGATACACTCAAGAGAAATGAGTGGTCGGTCATGTGTGGGCCGGGTTGCAAGATGTCTTGTTGAACCCAGTGTATTCGCCTCTAGAGATACACTATCGGAAGGTGGTCCCATATCTTGTCAAGGTCGGAATCCAATTTCCAATAAGCGCCCGCGGTTTTCGATTGTATACTATATATGGGGAGCGTGAGATGCAAGCGTTCCTCTAGATTGATATTTATTTGTATTTAGACATTATGATAATATCAGATCAAAGTATGATTTCAAAAATGGTTTGGGTTATAGTAACGTAAAAACCATCTGTGTTTATGTGTGGACTGGTCTTACTATTATCCTTTTACTCAGAAAGGATTTTTGCAAAGTTAAACAAGTGAGTGTGTGTTATGTGAATTTATCACTGATAGTATTCCGGACTAACCCGGTGTATTTTGTTTTAAATCAAATGTGCTTGGGTCAGACCGAGTGTATTCCCAGGTTATGTGTGCTTGGAGTTCAGGTGCTGGAAGCAGGTGGCTTCACCGCTAGATATATAAAGTATTTCCGCTGTGCAGTTATATGTTATGCTCTGATGATTGGTATGTATACAAATTTCTTTTGTATAAAGAGATTTGTTATATTATATTTTATTCGTTCCGCTGTGAGATTCTGATGTGTTCTTCTTCTTTCTTCTATTCTAATATTTCTTTCTTTCTATTCTCACCCTCTAATTTCTTTCTCATGACAATCCAGTGTTTTCGATGCTTGAATAGTCGACATGGTGATTTTATGTCGATCTTCAGGGTCAAAAATCGCTGGGTCGTTACAGTGGTATTAGAGCTATTGATTTAGTGATAACCTTGGTTCTGTGGCGTGACTCAATAGAGATGGGGTTAGCAATACCCTAGATTGAGTTTAAGTATATATATGAGAGCGCGTATTTGTAATTTGATATAAAATTATTTTTGAAAATTATTTTTGCCCAATTTATTTTATAATTAAATAAAGGTAAAGGTTATTATAATATGGGCAAATTCAACATTTTTTTTTTTGGGAAAATTCTTTTATTTGAAATAAATTGGTTTTAAAACCAATGGGGTCAGTTTGAAAATTTATTCGAGTTTTAAAATTTATTCTTTTTGCAAAGATAATAGTAGACGACGTTTCTTCTACCTTAGCAATTTCGAGGACAAAATTATTTTAAGGGGGAAGGAATGTAATGTCCCGTATTTTCTGGTCGATTATTTGAAATATTTTATTTATTTAAAATATTGATTTTAGTTAAATAATCGATTTTGATCATTTTAATTTGAAAATTTAAATTATATTAATAATATAATAAGAATTTATTTTTGGCATATTTAGAAAATGTCGAATTTTCCGTATAACGTGAACGGGCGATTTAAAATGGTTAGATATTGTTTTTATTGAAATTTTCGTGCGATTTGGTTTATAAACGACGTTATAACGGTTAATTTATAATTTAATTAAATAACGAGCTGCAGCGGCGCGGTAGTTCGCGATTTGGCGTTTTGAACTTCAATTGGTCGTACCGGGTTCAAAATAAGTCGGATTTCCTCGAAACAAGAAACGTCGGGACCGGTTTGACGATATCTTTCCAATGGCAGAGAAAACTCCAGTTTTCGTGTTGTAGATTTTATTTTATGTCCAAATCAAATTTTGAAAAGGTCGCTATGGAATTTCCTTTATATACATAGCGCTATATTTATATAGCATAAAGGGTTTATAAATATTTTAAATATCGATTTGGCTTTGAATTCAACCCGGGGTATTTTATTGTGGTAGTATACGATATTCTGGTCATGCATGGCTAGTTTCAATATTTTAATATTATTATATTGAAGTATTTTAAAATTGGTTTATTTTATTTGAATTGGCCAGTTATAAAAGGGACATTTTTCAAACGACCTCTGTTTTCAACAAAACAAATTTTATTGGGACCGCAACAATAAATTATTGCTAGATTTCAAGTTACACGCAAAACGGTGTTATTCTGTGAGTTTGGCAAAATAAAATACAAATAAAAAACGACCATTTGAATGTGAACAAGGGCCATACGAGCAAACAAACTCGGAATTCGACGAAACAAGTTTCATTAGGACCGTATCGTCAGATTATACTATGCCGTCCGGTCGGGTCTCGAACGGGGTTCGTATGTGAGCAAAGGAGCAAATAAACAACGTTCGAAAACACGATAGACACGAAATAAAAATCGTTAGTCAGCGTCACTGGTCACGTCAACATAAAATATAATTTTCCCACTTTATATAAACCCTTCAAATCAGAAATTCCAGCCACAACCCTTCCTTCACCTTCACATTTTACACAAAAGTCCTCGTTTACAAAATCAATTATATTTTCCAATCCGGGATGAATTCGTGGGGGGTTCCAAAGCGAAAGTCGTAGATCGGGTCGAGATCTACATGTTGTAAAAAGTAGGGTGAGTTTCGTCAACTGTGGTGGCCGGAATCGAGGTGAAACTGGCAAGATTCCTTTTCGTTTTTGGCCAAAATTGCGTCGACTGGGCTGATTTGGGAGGCCAGGACCTTGGCCCTTTTGAAGAGGGGTGATAGACCTTCGAAATGGCTATAGTCTCGGGTTCTACAAGTGACGGTGGTTGGAGAAATCGAGAGATGAACTGAGGTGTTCAGTTTTGGGTTATTTTCGGAAGTAGGAAAGGGTTTTCAACCTTTTCTGGCGTCGTTGGTCATTGATAGTGTCGGGTCGGATGGGAGGAAGGACGGGGGAGGTGTTCCTGTCAGTTCAGTGGTGGTCCGGTGGTCCCACGTGGGCCGTGGCGGCGTAAACTTCGAGATGAACGGGTTTCGGTCGGCGAGGTATTCCAAGCGACGGGGGCGATTAGGATGGCCGACGTTCATGGTGGAGGGGCGCCGTGACACGGGGGTTCAGGTGGAAGGTCGATGGCCGATCGGAGTTCACCAGAGGCGGCGAAGTGGGGGTCCGTTGATGTCGTGTTTTTGTGAAAGGAAGAAGAATCGGGGTCTGGAGTTTAATAAGGGAAGAACGCGTATTCTATTAATCCTATGCTGATGTGGACGACCATTAATTAAGGTAATTAAGTTTTAAATTTTTAATTAACTAATTAATTAATTATCGTGTATTTGGTCAAACTTTGAACTCGTATAACTTTCACATACGTGAACGGAATCTGACGAAACTGGATCCGTTGGGATCGCAGGGACGAGACCTAGACGATGGCACTGACTAGGCTCTGATCTGACGTAGTTGAAATTTCAGCAAATTTTGAACGTCCGTTCAAGATTTAAAGGAACAAACGCGTCAATTGCCAACTGAAATGAATTGGTGAGTTAATTTTCACACCTTCTGGAATCATGTGATGTGGTACATTCACAGTTAAATATATTTTATAGTTACATTTTAAATTGGCTGATTGGATGCGATGGATGCAAATTGTTTGATGGTTGCAGTTATTTATATTTTGCCAATTATTTAATTCATATATTGTTATCGACCGATATCTGTGATGCAGAGAAGGACAGGTTGGAGGGATCCGGCCGGATTCCTCAAATAACTGTATTTTTGGTTGTTGTGCATATATATATATGAACTGTTTACCCTGACTGACACCAAACCCTGTTTGTATGTTGATGGTTGAATATATATTCACCTGTGTTGTGTTTAAAATCAACTGACAACGTTGATTTGGTAAATGGCAGTGAATGGTCCAAAGGTATTGTTTCTAACATCAGTTGACCATTCGGTGAATTGACGCCGTTCTAAAGTTATAAATTATTTTATAACTGGATTTAAGTTTTAAATTAAATTATAAGGAATTTAAATAGAAATTTATAAATATATAATTTCATCGAGTTTTAAAGGGATTTTTCTTAAAAGGATTATACCAGTTGAAAGCAGAGCTAAACCCAAGGATTTACCTATGGGTTGTTAAAATGGGATAATTGTTTGAATAGAGATTTTAAATAAATTAAGTTATTTAATTAAGTAAAAGGGAAATGACAAATGAATATTAGTTGATAGTTAACTGATATAATCGACCGCTGTAATTTGAATGGATAATGGGATTTAAATTGATTTAAATTTCAAAATATTCGTTAAATTTAACGAAGAGTGTGAATTGGTAGTTAATCTTTGATTAACTAAAATCCATAGTGATCAACAAGAGTGTTTAGTGGTAAGTATTAGTTAATCCATGATTAACTATAAAGATTGAGGATTAAATATTAGTTAGTCCTCGATTAACTTTAAATTAAGGAAGTTTTTAAGTGTTTAGTGTAAGTGAAATCAACTATTGATTGGTAACTTTTAAAAGCAATGATTATTCTAGCGAGATTAACTATTTTAATATAGTAAATATTAAAGTAAGCTATTTTTTTATTGTAACAAATAATGGTTTAAGCGATGACTTTTGAATTTGTATTTAATTAAGAAGGGATAAAATGTCGCTAAGTTCGATCAAAAACCAAATAGGAGTTTCATTAAAGGGATTTAAAGATTCAAGTTTCCAACAAGATTGGATAAATGTGCATTTGAGTAACAAGTGATTAATTGAAAAGAAAGTTCGATCGAAGGGCGGTAAGTGTTATAAAGAGATTATGATTTGAGTTCAAAGTGATTTGGTAAATGGAATTAGTGAGTGCATGTAGTAATTTTAAAGAAGGTTTTTCTTAATTTTTGAAATAAGTGAATAATGTTTTGAGTAAGGGTTATGTTAGTGAATATTTACTTAATTCAAGGAGTTAAGTAAAAGAATTTTGAACGAGGATTTCAAATAAGAGAAACGGGGTTTTTAAAACCCAAATTTGAAATTCGAAAGGAAATGGGATTTTGATGTAGTGCTCAAACTGATATTATTCTGAGGTAAGAACGGGTCGATCAAGGTCTGAGAGGTAACTAAAATACCCCAACTTGATTGGCTTCACTATTATCAAGGAATAGTATTAGTTTGGAGTGAGTGAAGTTGTTGAGATTTGTTTTACCCTATACGAGGTATATCAAACTCTAATGCAAGGGTTTGGAAAATTAAATAATATTGCAATAATGGTTCCAAAGGAAATAAGAATAAGTGATTTCAAATTGTATTGAACATTTGTTATCCAATTAGAGTTGATCGAATATAGTATTTGAAGTAGAGTTAGTCAAACATAGTCTTTCAGGAAGAGTTGCCATTTGCGTACGACTGCTAGCGTAATTCGCAGGGCTGCAGATAGCCTACGGCGGTCGGATGTTTCCTAAGGGAATCAGGCGTAACCATTGTGATCGCTGCGATCTAGAGTCAAACGAATGGAGTTAAGTCGAGTATTAGTTAATCAATAAGAGTAATCAAATCAAGTTGTTCCAGTTGAGTCAAATGCGTCCAATTAGTCAAGTTAGAGTTAATCGATTAAAGTAAATCAGTCAGAGTTAGTCAAGTTAGTCGTGTTAGTCAAGTTAGTCAAGTTAGAGTTAAGTCGAATATTTGAGTTGATTAACGATTTTGTTAATATATTTTAGAGAGGTCAAGCTGTGTCAAGTACTGAATCAGCAAACCCATTGTATTCACACTATTGTTATTCGATAGTTAAATCACCGACTATCGAAGTTGACCAAATACGATTGTTGGTATGGAAAGACCGGGATCGAATTTATATTCGATAACCATTCCGACCAACAAATACGTGAAGATATCGAAGATGATCGTGGTGGAGCATTGAAGACTGTGGATTTTCATAAGCGGAAGGACTGCTAAAAATCTCTGGGATTGCAACCAGAGATAAGCTGGGGTTCTGTCATAGTTGGAATCTACAGGTTGCAAGGACTTCTCGCTACTGATCCATGGGGTGATTCCTATATGGATGCAGTAGGAGAGTACCTTCGGTTCATCCTGTTCCTGGATGACTTGTATGGACGGATGTCTGACAGAGTATTTCCAAAAAGAATTACATGCCTTGATTTCTCCAAACGTACCATAGTTGATGGTGGAGAAATGGTTTTTCTCTAGCCAAATAACTAGAGTATTTTTGGTGGACGTCAATCAAGTGTGATCTGGCGGATTTGACGATGTGGCATCCAAAGTGAATGGTGGCCAGATGTTTGAAAAGAAATTCTAGCCTCAAGCCTCATCAACTGGGAAGTGACAAAAATCGGATAGGCAGCATGGCTATGTGGGTCGCTCCCATTAGGATGTATGATCACCTATCTAGAGAAATTCCATTTGCTTCTTTAATCTATATTCGATGTTGTCCCGTTTCGGGAGGCGGTTGCTAATCCCAACCGTCGGTGATATGCATTCGATACACTCAAGAGAAATGAGTGGTCGGTCATGTGTGGGTCGGGTTGCAAGATGTTCTTGTTGAACCCACTGTATTCGCCTCTAGAGATACACTATCGGCAGGTTGTCCTATACCTTGTCAAGGTCGGAATCCAATTTCCAATAAGCGCCCGCGGTTTTCGATTGTATACAATATATGGGGAGCGTGAGATGCAAGCATTCCTCTAGATTGATATTTATTTGTATTTAGACATTATGATAATATCAGATCAAAGTATGATTTCAAAAATGGTTTGGGTTATAGTAAGGTAAAGACCGTCCGCGTTTATGTGTCGACTGGTCTTACTATTATCCTTTTACTCAGAAAGGATTTTGCAAAATTAAACAAGTGAGTGTGTGTTATGTGAATTTATCACTGATTGTATTCCAGACTGACCCGGTGTATTTTGTTTTAAATCAAATGTGCTCGGGTCAGACCGAGTGTATTCCCAGGTTAGGTGTGCTTGGAGTTCAGGTGCTAGAAGCAGGTGGCTTCACCGCTAGATATATAAAGTATTTCCGCTGTGCAGTTATATGTTATGCTCTGATGATTGGTATGTATACAAAGTTCTTTTGTATAAAGAGGTTTGTTATATTATATTTTATTCGTTCCGCTGTGAGATTCTGATGTGTTCTTCTTCTTTCTTCTATTCTAATATTTCTTTCTTTCTATTCTCACCCTCTAATTTCTTTCTCATGACAATCCAGTGTTTTCGATGCTTGAATAGTCGACATGGTGATTTTATGTCGATCTTCGGGGTCAAAAATTGCTGGGTCGTTACACAGTTTTTGTTCTCATTTGTTCCAGGCATCATCTTCCTGTCACAATTCTAAGCACCACATAATTAACACCCATTCCTTAATCTAATTATATATATAAACTAATTTTCTTAATAAACTCATTTACCCAAATTACTGTTTACGTTCCTGCTTGTTCAATTCACTTCTTCGTGTATCAAAATCCATCACCGCCCTTAAGACATCACCGCTCCATCCAAATCTGATCGCCGGATTTTCATCAGCCCAACCCAAAACCTACGCCTCAGGTTCCTCCGTCTACTCCTCCAGTAGCTCGCCCTTTGATGCTTCTAATCGACAGCAAAAACCCATAACCCGCAGACCCTCCTCGACCCCAATCCGGTCACCACAGTCCTCACCCGACAGCCCAGCCTCTCCCACACCACGCCAAACACCTCTCCGACCTCACGGTTGTATTCCCAGTCCCCTCCTTTGCGGTCTTGCTCATACTTTTTTTTAATATGGTTGTGCGAGAATGAAGATGCAAGGAGGCAGGAGGGAGTCCCGTTTAATGTCTGGAAAGTGAGATAACAAATGAAGAGGCGAGGCTGAATATATATATTAAAACAAACTTGGCCATCACATAGTTGAAAGTTTGGAAAACACGGTATTTGAAACTTGGCCGCCACGGTTTCTCAGTTGTTTGGTTAGCACAGTAACAGGTTGTAGGGGATAGGCTAGCTGTGATAATAGACTGCTCTGTTCCGTCATTTTCATTAGCAGGAGGAAAAGAAATTATGGTGTTAAGTTGCATGTGCTTGGGTACTTCCTGTGTAGGTTAGGCATTACTTGAATCCATTTGTCTACTCCTCCCTCATGAAGTCTCTATGCTAATGCGTGTGTTTAGAGGAGAGTTACAAAACAATATTTGAGGTGTATGGCTTTATATAGTATGGGAAAGTTATTAAAATATTATTTAAGAAACTTCGTCGTAAAGTAACACGTAAAACTATCCATGATTGATTTCGGTTTTCTGATAAAAAGACTGATCTTGGTGTAAAAAAGTACTCCGGACCCAATGGGACAAGTTTCGTCGAATTCCGATATCATTTAAAAAAAATTCCTTTATAGAAGCAGAAATAAACACGCTTTTAATTTTTCCACGATCACCAGGTAAATCAAATCAACTTGAAACCTTGCAATCCTATAATAATTCTTCAATACGAACCCATCGGCACCAGTTTCGTCGCATTCTGAGACTGTTTCCCCGGTAGGCTATTTTTACGCGCACCACAATGCCATTTTGGACACCAATTTACCCGGTCTTCAAAAATAACAAAAATATATATATTCTGACTCTAATTGACGACACAAACTCAACGGAACTGGTTTCGTGGCCTAATTCGATCGTATGTTCAAGTTACACTCAAATAACCTTTTATCAAATTAAATTAATTTAATTGCGCGCTATAGAAAATAACTGGGCATTTACGGCTATCGTGACCACATAAGACATCGGTTTGCCACGCCATTCAACATCGTACGTTACGGTCTCAATGAAACTGGTTTCGTCGAAATCCGAGCCTGTTTGAAAAATGGCCATTTTAAAGGCCTATATTTAAATAATGATTTTCAAAGCGACTATTTTAAAATTTGATTTAGCCATAACTTACAATCTATAACACAAAATCTGGATTTTTCTCTTTCATATGAAAATTATCATCAATACAGTTCTAACGTTTGTCGTTTCACAGAAATTCGACTTATATCGAATCCTGTATTTTCAGTTGAAGTTCAAAACTCCATATTACGAACTGCACGCCGTTTTCAAGCTCGATTTATATTTTAAATAAATATATATATATCGTTCAAACTTCGTTTTAAATAAACGAATTAAATATTAAAATCCATTAATATTCCAAATAAAATATTTAATAAATAAATAAAATAAAATATTTGGCTACCAAAAATACGGGACGTTACATATTTTTGATGTTGAGTATGTTTTAAAACGAGTTTGTCATTGCACTTGACATAAAAGTGAAATGTCTGGCATGTAGTTCTTTGATATTCAATGCTTATGAATTTTATTACTACTATAGTGTTTCTATAGTTTCTCCCAATTGTTTTTCAATGCCTTTTTCTTGTCTTAACCATTTTTAATAGTACACTAATATTTTTCCAACAAAGGGAAGATAAGTATCTTTTTTTCACACTTATTATTACCACACCATGGCCACTTATCAAATTTGACCAAGGCTCATTCCACCTTAATTGTTAATGATTATAAACTAATTTTGCATTAGATTGCTTTACAAAATGAGTTCTTCCAATTAGCAGATAATTATATTATTAAATACAATATTTTGATGGTATTAGATACAAAACACGTCTTCTTTAAAAAAAATTGCATGTCTATTTTTCACAATTAAATATGTATTTTTATATTATTTAAATTTTATTGCAAGTAAAGAGATTGGTCCATCGATTCCAATCCAATTGATGTACCATATGATTCATGGAATACATGCTGGAATATAACATTGTTACGTAAATTAGTTAATATAGCTTTATTCCATAGGTTTGATGGTGACATGATACGACCCATTGGGTATAACTCACACTTAAAAGCTAGCTTATAAAGGGAGGGTGCCTTACAAGCTATATACTACCATTATATTCCATATTTTGGGGTATGGGACCGCTCTTTGAAAGTCTGACATCTGTGTCAGCCCACTCTATCGAATTGACCCAACGGTAGCCCTTTTCTCTTCGGATGGCTTCGCTTATCTATCATTATTTTAATCTAGCCTATAGGTCGTCCCTCTCGCAGCTCGAACTTCCATCGAGCGATTCTTAGTGAAAACATTAAATAATACGACCCATTAGGTAGAACTCACCCTTAAAAGCTAGCTTGTAAGGGTTGGGTGCCTAATATACTATATACTAGCCATTATGTCCCATATTCTGGGGTATGTGACATATCATAACGCCTTTGTGATAGGTATGATTTTTTTCTGCAATATAATCCCTGGTTTTAAACTCTATATTCATTTTATTATTTCCTGAACTGACTAAACTATTTATGGTACTAAAGTAAAGGATTTTTTATTCCTTAAATATTTTGTTGATGTTTGTCATTGTCGTACTTTACGCTTTTTTATTTAATTTTCTCTGTTATCCCTTGACTTAAATCATAGTTATTCCATGTTTTTTGGGTACATCTAATGACAACGTTTAACTACGTTATTAGTCAGTTGACTATCATATATTATTTTGCTAGGTTCTCTTGGTAATTGAGATATTATTGGAATTTTTTTGAATTTGTATTGATATGAATGTTTCATCAGTTGTTTACAAAATGAATTCTCAATATTATACAGTTTTTTGCAGTTTGTACATGTATACATTAGTAAATGAGCTTGAGAACACAACCCGTATCTAGTTATAGATTGCAATAGAGATGCTAGTGACTCCAGAAGGTAATATACTTAATCGGTTCATATTTCTTAAACTTTATCTCATTTCCAGTCCCCAGTTAATTCCGACTTAGAGTCAGGGTTTGGAGAAAATCCCCAAACTCTTCGCCGACATGAAAATTTCTATTTGATAAGAAATGAACTTAAACTGATTTGGTTATTGATGCAATAATCCACATTAATACATTGATGTGCACGTCGGTAAAGCAGAATGCAAGTAGGAGTCATTTGAATAACTCGATTCAAAAAGTTTCCCATTATTGTGTGTTGCTGTCATCTTCAACTTTCAGCTTCTTCTTGAATCTAATGAAATTGACTTTAGATAAGGATTTCATAAAGATGTAAATGACTTGGTAAGTAGCAGGCATATGTTAATATTCAACTTTCCTCTTATAGCTTGTTTCCAAACAAAATAAAGGTTGAGTTATATATGTTTTATATTTGAATGTAGCACTGGGTTGGTTGCTAGTGAAACTATACTTAAGTTATTATAGTAGACTTTTGCTTTTTTCTTTCTTGATTTGTAACTCACTTTATAACAACTTGAATTTTTAAGATGCAATAATTAATTAAAGGATTAAATTAATAAAATAATAAGTTAGCAAAATCATCAGAATTTAGTTTTGAATGTTGCACCATTAAGTCCATGGTAATTTTTTCGATCAATTTACATACGAGGTCAGTAAAAATCAGAGCTAATATGATAAAGTATAAAATAGAGAGGTTATAAGTATAAATCTAAAAATAATAAAATTAGCTAAAAAGTTTTTTTTTCAAATGATCGAATTTGACTATGGAACCTTTTTCATTGTGTCCATTATTATTTCTGGGGTCATTTTCATGTATAATTTGTCAAAACCCGAGATTGTTTGAGAGAGATATCATATAAACAGATCAGAAGAAAACATAGAATAATAACAATAATAGTTTGGGTCGACCCGACCCATAGCCAGATTAACCTGGGAGTCGACCTTTGCGATGGACACATCGATCTGTCCTATTGATTTGGCATAAAACATGCGAGGCACGATAATTTCAAACCGAACACATTTTCCCTTCATTTTTGAGCTAATGTGGCATAATATTATTTGTTTGTTTTTAAAACCTTGCTGACATGGCTTGTTTTCATTGGACGTGTGACGTGGTTGCACAGATTTAGTCCATAAATCCAATGGCCTAAGATGTCTAGTCTAATTTATAAATAGACCTCTAGACCACATTCTGATGTTTTTAAGTATTTTTAAAGCTCTCAATAAAGATTTATATCCATATTATATTTTGTTCTGCTGCGATGTGACTCTGTGTTGTGTTCTTCTTCTTCTATTCTAATATTTCTTTCTTTCTTATCTCATCCTCTAATATTCTTTCTAATAACTATATGTGTTTTCGATACTTGAGTTTTGGCAAGTAATAAATGATTTATGTTTTATTGTCAGAATTTGAACGTTGAATTCTTGTAGGTCGTTACAATTTAGGAAAGTAGGTTTCTAATAGTTGTAGAGTATTGTAGTTTTTCTTTACATTTTTCTTACAAATTTTCTTTTAGTATTTTCTATTTGTTGTAAGTTAGTAGTTTTTCTGCAAGTTTCTTTCTGTAAGATATTTCTATAGCTTTTCAGCCTTTTACTTGAAGTTTTATTTAATTCATATTTAAATACTACAAGATATCTTCTCTGACTTCTTCCCCATTTTATGTGTGATAGTAATTTTGCATTTTCTATGTTGATTTTTGATTATGTTCAAAACGCGTCTAAATGTGTAAATAATAACATATTGACAATTGATTTATGTGACTGATTTAATCCTTTTATTTTGCGAGCATGGAAAACAGAAATAAAGTAAAATTTTGAAAATGTGGATTAAAGGAATAAAGGTAAATTTAGAACTAATGAACACAAAATATTAGACTGTAATTAAAAAGGGATTTGAAATGAAATAGGAAAATTCAGTAAGATTTGCTATTAAATTATGACAAAGGTAATAATTAAAAATGTGTGAATATATTTGCATAAGAAATATTATGATATTGTTGACACACAAAGAATCATAATGAACAGATTTGACGTAGTTGCAGATATATTCATAACATGAGGTTATAGTTGAATGAAATGGCTCATTATTTTGTGAACTTAAAAAGTTATATTAAGTTTTATAAGCATATATTAGCGGTCGTTCGTTCTAACAACATTGGATGATTGGGGAAAATAGGTGCCCAATGAGTAAGCCCTAGATCAGGGGTAATCTAGGCGGGGGAGAAAATTAGTATATTGGTTAGCTATGACCAGTACTTAGGTTTATAACTGACGGTCTCACAAATTGTGGATGGTGGAGGCTGAGCACGCTTATGCTGATGGGGGTAAATTAGGGGTCAACAAATACAGAGCCATGTGTATGGTGCGCTGTGACGGTGTATTGAGCATGCATGTGTACAGACGAGGAATATAAGTCACTACTGCTATCAACAACAATTGGTTATGTCTTTGCTAATGGATCAGGTTGGATAAAGCTTGAGATCCATAGTGACATACGCTACCATGAAAGATAGTAGATTAGTAGCCGATTGATGGGTAGTATTGGAAATATATCCTAATTATGTTTACTATAATTAGTAACTGTAACGAAAAGGAATTTCGTTCGATCCGAACCAGTCGCTAAACCGATCTAGACCGTTCGAAATGCCTGATTGTTTTGAGAACACGACAAAATAGAACGCATACAAAAGAATATTTCATTGTATATTACAACAACGCATCAGAATACAAGAATATACAGAGTATAAATGAATAAATTACATTCGATAAATATCAGATATTTAAATTACATTTAAATACAGAGCAGCGGAAAATAATATAATACACAACTAGAAGAGATATATGGATACAAAGCTTTCCGGATATCGTTCCAACTGTAAACCAGGATCCTGTGAATATAAATCTGCAAAACCAAAACTACTAGCTGCCCGTGTCAAAATAGGGGCACCCAGAGTTTAGGTTAAAACAATAAACTCCAAGCCAGTCACGGGACTGGTGTGAGAACTAAAACAGTTATTAATCTTTATTTTTAAAGTTAGGCAAGTCAAGGGACCACGCCGTATAACACGGAACGGGTTTCCTCCCAAGAATACCAGTGCATAAAACAAATAGCGCAATGCTAAATAAAGAAAAATGAAGCTATTATAAGACCCAGTTTCCATCACACAATGCAACGCAAGCCGGAGGATAGGGTTTTTACCTTATAATAGCCAAGAATGCTTGATACGTTTAAAACAAATCATTTGATACTATTATAAGTGTATAGTGTATAAAACAACTTCAAATCATAAGTATCAATCATAGGCGGCATGAATGCCCCATACCACTATGTCGCCATATATAGGTTATACGATCAAAATCGCAAAGTCACGTATTTGGAAATTGGGTTTCCATCTATGAACCGAGGCCAGGGATCGTCCTCTACCGATTCGAGACTCTCTAGCCCGAGCCTCAGGCAAGCGCGCAGGCAAGCCTTGGAGCGACAGGGCCGGTCCACCGATGTGGATTATTATGCCTGAACACTACGTTTCCCCGCCCTTTGGGGCGTAAATGAGCCCACGAATGACTCCATCGGACCCGGATCGTCCGATCTAACCGAGGCGCCTCGCAACAGCAACAACCACACAGGTGAAAAGTATATAAATGTCAGGGCTGGTAGGTCATTGACACCACCCTAGCTAGAAAGAAACGCATGCCCTCCCTGAGGTCCTCTCCCGTTTTTGGTTCACAACCGGGTGTGAGGCTCGCGAATTCACGTTACACAAAGTTGTGCCACACGGGCCTTGCTTTGATCATCACCACAAGACTTTGCTTTTCAACAGAATGAAATCCAATGTCAGACACACAGTCCATTTACAAGTCCGTTCTAGGTCTGAACGAAACCGGAGGCACTTTCCTCGCATATCCATCGATCTCCAAGTACGTCTGGACGATCACCAACTAATTCCCTCATCTTGGGTGTACAGCCCAATCAAGATCATCAGTTATCACCCAAACGATGTGAAGACTTCCGGTCTTCGACCACCGTCTTTATCTTTGATTTATCGTCGTATCAGTTATTCAGAATGGGATAAACCCGGTCTTTCCGAATAACTCGCGTATATTTTAAATAAGTGTTACACAAACACAACATACGCCTCATTCCAATTCATCAGTCACTAACCGTAAATTAATCAAGAGAACAATTCCCCAAATATTAACCCCGAAGGCCGAAACCAACATCAGATCAATATTCAGAAAACCATTCTGCTTGGCTAACCGACAGTTAGTTTCTAAATTTCACATTCATAGGGAAAGGTTCCCATTAATTTTATCCAAGATAAATTCCTTGAATTTATTCTCTAATCTCCTTTTGAATTTTGATTCAACTAGTCGAGATTAACGAACCTTATCGAAGTAATCATTGGTTTTAATTTCCCAATACCAACCTATTCATCCCATGAAGTAAAACGGGTCTTACTTCATATCTAACACCACGGTGTTATCGGTAAATTCAATTACCATTTCACGTTCAAATCTAATTAAAGATTTAACTAACGCCTGGAGCAAAACTGGTGATACTCCATTCTCGATTATTTTAATCTAATTAAAGATTCATTAAAACTCCACTTAGTTTTAATCTGTGACTGGGTTAAAGAATCAGTGTCATTTAAAACACGGTTCACGATAAACCCAAAATCACAACACATTAATTATCGGGTTAAAGAACAAGTGTTATTTAAGACACTGTTCACGATAAACCCAAAATCAATATCAATTCAATTCCAATTAAATATTATTTAATTGGTACACTTCATTAAATCTAAATAAAAAGATTTAATCTTTTCTCAACTGGGTTCAAGAACAGTGTTAATGAAGACACCATTCACGACAAACCCAAATCACATTTGATATTAAACACAAGGCTCTGAATAGAAAATATATCGGCTTATATTCAATATCAAATTCTACGACCAACAGATATCGTATTGGAAATAACGATATATAAATATCTTTCAAATTTCCATAACAACATCTGTATAATCACAAAATCCAACATCGAAATATTCCGAAGACAATTTCGATTCAAATCCATTCCAATGCAATTATTGGAAATTCTGGTTATTTTCAAAACCATTTCTAATCCAGTTTATTTATTTTAAAAATAAATAGAATTATAATTCTAGTTCAAAACTAGTTCATTTTGATAAAAATCTATTTTTATCTTTTCAAATATGGAGTTTTTCATCCCAATTCTTTCTAAATCATTTCTTATGATTTTACACAAATTATTACTATTTTTAATAATTTTATCAAGGCCCGTACAGTCGACTTCCATCAACGGCCATCGAACTGCACTTACAGCGACCTTTTCCAAATTTTATTTGGACATAATTCCAAATCCAACCGTTAGATTCCTAATTTCTCACATTTGTTAAAAATCTCTTTTCGATACGAACCCAACGGTTCCGGTTTTAGGAGAACTCGACGGTCGGATCTCCCGTAATATCCGTTCGAAGTCAATGGTCGAAATTCGCGAACTACCGCGGCGCGGCGCGTTCTATTCAGGCCATTATATTATATATATAATATATACTTCGTCGATTTCCTTTTTAAAACATAGTTTATAAATCGTTTTAAATTCGTTTTCAAAACAGTTTCAACTTCATATTCAATTTCAAATCAAAATTGAATATTCCAATATAAATTTGTTTTAAATTCATTTCAAATCGATTTCATTTCAAATTGATTTCTAATTCAATTTCAGTTCGTTTTCAATTCAATTCCTGTGACGATCCTAAAACCCCTTATTACGGTGTTAAGGATAATCATTGGAATATAACACATTAATCATCATTAGCAGATCACAGATAATAGCATAAACAGAAAATAGAATAATTTACACACATATGACAGCGGAATCATATAGATATCATCACATCAGAGAAGCACAGTACAGGATACAACTTAGTGCATAATGATACATAATCAGTCACCATCGCCAGAGGCGGAATCATACATAAAGAGTATACAAAAGGAATATCAGTCTTCATCGCCAGTGGCGGAATCATAATATAGATACAATAATGGCGGAGAAAATCCAAGTCAGCACGGTGTAATCAAGCCTCGCCATGAGCCAAAAGATGCGTCAGAAACCTGTAACTAGGCTGCCCGTGTGAAAATAAGGGCACCCGAGTTTGCAAGGTGAAACAAACTACGAGTCAGTCATGGGACTGGTATGAGAAATCTACTCAACTTATTAACAACAATAATAAGGCAAATCAAAGGACCACGCCACTTTCGCGGAACGGGTTTACTCCAATGAGTGCTAGTGCATGAAATAAAATAAATGATTAAATCAACGCAATGCTTTTTATAAAATGAAGCCATTATAAGACTCAGGTCCCATCACACAATGCAACGCAAGCCGGAGGATAGAGTTTTTACCTTATAATGGCCAAAGATGCTTGATACGAACAAGACAAAGGTGTTTGATATTATTACTAGTGCATATATGTTTCAAAAGCAAATTCAATCATAAATATCAATCCTAGGCGGCATAGCTACCATCTACTATGTCGCCATACTAGTAATACAATCACATCCGCAAATTTCGTATTGGAAATTGGATTCCTTCATGAGTCGAGGCAAGGGGCAAGCTCCTCTCCGTTTGAGACACTCTAGCAAATGCCTCGGGACCGCACACAGCAATCCCCTGGATCCTCCAAGGCCGGTCCTCTCTTACTTTTGAGGATTAATTATTCCTGAACACACGTTTCCCGGTCCTTACAGACCTATAATCGAGGCGCCTCGTATTCCAACAACCACACAGGTGAAAAGTAGATATAAATGTCAGGGCTGGGAGGTCACTGACACCACCATAGCTAGAAAGAAACGTCATGCACTCCTTGGGTCCTTCTCCCGTTTTTGACTCATACCGGGGTGTGAGGCTCGCGAATTCACGTTATACACAAAGCTACGTCACACAGACCATGCTTTGATCATCAACCACAAGACTTTGCTTTGCAACAGAAGCCTTGATCATATGCCACTTAGGCGTGCCACACAGGCAATCCACTCCATGCGACTGATTTCTGTCAATACATAACCTCTAAGCTCGTACGTCTCAGAGAAGGGCGTTAAGCAAGAGAATAAATTCTCCGCCGCCAAACAGATATATATTTAACAGAGATCAATCAACATAGAACAAAATCCAATGTCAGACACACAGTCCATTTACAAGTCCGTTCTGGGTCTGAACGAAACCGGAGGCACCAATTCCTCGCATATCCGTACAATCAACAATATGTTTGGACGGCTACTACTTCAATTCCTTCATGGTAGCTACTCCAATCACGAGCATCAGTAGCGCCCATCCATCCAATGTGGAGATCGTCGGTCTTCAGTCGTCTTCGACTCTTCGACCTCTCAACGTCGATCGATTATTTGAAATGAGATAAACTCGGCCTTTTCAAATAACCCACGTATATTTAGATTTTCAAATCAATTATTCACATGGTTGGACTATTCAACATTCACATTTCAGTTATTTAGTTATAATTTTCATGTCAAATACATTCAACCATCACATATCAAGCAAACACAACAAAATTGGTTTATTTTCACTCTATATCGTCTATAGCACTTTATAACGATATATCGCCATTTTTATTTAATTAAAAACGGCCATATTTGATTAAACGACGTTTCAGGTCGTGTCGATGCACTGACGCTGCTTTCCACTAATTTTGTTTTACACATATATGAAAATATAACCATTGGATCTTTACAAATTTTACATCACTAGGAAGGTCATTTCAAAACGAATCCAACGGTTCCAGTTTTGGGAAAATCCGACGGTCGGATCTTCCACACTAACCATTTGAAGTTACGATTTCAATTTACGAACTGCAGCGTCGTTATTCGATTTAATTTAATTATATTTATATATATATATATATAAATATAATCGTTTCTGGCGCTGTTTTTCTTCAGTTTTGAATTAAACATTCCAGACAATCCAACCGTCGGATCTTCACAAAGGTGGTGCCGTTGGAAAGATATTTCCAAGGCGAACCCAACGGTTGAGGTTTCGGGAAAATCCAATGGTCGGATCTTCCGCACTAGTCGTTTGAAATCACGGTTTCAAAACACGAACTGCACGGCCACGTTTCGTTTTAATTCTATTTATATTTATATATTTATATAAATATAGTTCATTCAAAAATTCCTATATCGTTTCCACTTCAATTATTTCACTAACGCCTTAAATTTTTGGAAAATTTCGCCATAACCTCCTTTGTACGGGAGGGTCTGGGAAAATTCCCAAATAGCCACACGGGCGTCTCATATCAAAAAGAAAAAGAAAAAGCCAAGCGGCTAGCCAACAGGCTCATAAAATCATCACCCAAACAAAGCGGTAAATGTGTACCTATTTGTCGGGCACAAAATTCTATTTCTCTTCTCTAGCCCCTTTTGCTTTAACCTGTTCAATAGATATGCATGTACATATATACAATTTCTAACATTTATCATTTTCCATTCAATTTCATATTTGATTTGCTTTGGTTTAAAAACACCATTCATTCGAATGTTGCATGCATAGGCTAAAATCATATCATTAGCTAGTTAATGTATATTTCAACTCATGCACGTTTATTTGAACAAGTGGCTATTTTTAACACTTCACATTTCAAAGATGATAATTTTGGCGAACTAAAGTAGATTTCAACACATGACTATTTTATTTAGTTCCTATGCATGTTAAAAATAATATTTCTATCACAAATATTTGTTTCAACGTCCGCATATCTTTAGCATATCACACATATGATAAAAATGATATTTTTATCATTTAAAATATTTATTCAACCAATGTATGGTTTCAACACTTCATAGTTTCAATAAAAATGTAATTTTTATTGTTCAATCTTTTTATTCAACACATGAACTTTTCCACTACACACACTTTTCAACAAATGAGTATTTCCACACATGGACAATTTATTTATGTTTTCATATTAGAAAGATGGGATTTTTATGATTGAAATTATTTACATAAGGCGAATATTTTTCATACTTCATATATATATAAAAATATGATTTTTGTTGTTTATACACTTCACTCATCCACGAATGAATTTTATTTTCACACAACACTTTTCAACACATGAACAATTTCCACACATGGACATAGTTTCAATATATGACTTTAATTTCTATGCATGAAAATAATTTCAACATATGAAAATAATTCTAACACACAAAGATTATTCAAAATTTTGGCAGCATAACGGCAGGGTAGTTAAAACCGGCACCGTCCCTAGTACGGCTCCTCGCTCAACCTTAAAACCTCGCGGTTTTTGACAATGGGGATTCATGCATCTAATTCGCATGCAGGCGGCATGTTTATTTTTATTTCCACAAATATTTCCAATTCATTTCAATCACCAATGGGTATTTTTCAACCACAACCAAACAATATCAACCACAAACAATTATTCAACCATTCGTATTTTTCATCCAATATTTCACACTAATTCACCACAATAAATATCGTCCATGGTTTGTGGACGAGGGGAGTATATATATATAACATATATTTGCTATATTTCACTTGCATTTCAACACATATATCAATTATTCTATGCATGTAAAAATTCATACTTCGCTCATATAGCTTACACTACGCATGTACATGAGGTATACAACACGTATGTAATTCATATTTCGCTTATATAAATTATACACGACATTTTCCTTTCACTTTCACGTTAATTTAGATTTCTCACCTTGGTTTTCTGAGCGCTAAAAATCGATACGATGTCAGAAAAATCCGCAGCTTCTTCTATTGGGTAGAGAGCTTCCTTGCGGTCTCGATGTTTCCTGTTTCATCGAATTTCGTCAACACACCAAAAAGATATGATTTTTCAAAGTGTAAAGATCAAAGAAAAACTCACTTTCACGAGCTTCAAAACTAGGTTTACGATTTTCGAGAAATCCGTGGCACGTGGGGACGATCAGGGAGTTGGACGTGGAAGAGGGAAGAGAGGGCTTTAAATCGGTAGTGGTTTGAGGGGGTGCGGTGGCAGATCGGAGCGGCGGCGGCGCTGGGAAGGTCGGGACTTTGAGGCGTCGGTACGGGCGGCACAGGCGATGAGGGGCGGCGAGGCTTAGTCGGATTTGGAGAGGGGGCTGAGGCGCGTCGAGGTAGGGGGTGGCGAATTCTGGAAGCGCCTGAGGCGGCGGCGATTGAGGAGAGAAGGTGGGGAGCTCGGGTCGCCGTTGAACGGGGGGGGAGGGGGGGGGGGTTTCTTTTTTTTTTTTTTTTTAAAAAAAATTATGAATGGAGAAATATGATTGGCCGAGGATTATATTAAATTTTTAAATAGTGTTTTCTCAAACGAACTCCTTTTTAAACCCAACGACTGTCGCCCCTAGCTAAATACCCCCATTCCGGACACAATGGGATATGTTTCGTGGGCCAATTCGACTGTTACAGTCAGTTATTTTTCAAATTAAAGTATAAAACATTTAATTTTTAACTCTGAACGCACATTTCAATTTGCCAGGGCCACAAACTGATTCGAAAAATTCCAGAAAAATAAATCTAGCTATGTTTTGACGCTACGGTCCCAACAAAACTAGTTTCGTCGAATTCTGAGGTCATTTGAAAAATGGTCATTTTCTGGTCGATCCAGTTTAACAGAAATCAACCAAACACATTTTCTTTTGCCACGCTCACATACTAGCTTCAAAAATTATGAAATTTGAAACCTAGCAATAGTTTGACATCCCGGACCCAACAAAAGTGGTTTCGTCGAATTCCGAGGTCGTATGCAAAATATCAATTTTCCAGGCCTATATATTCTATATACCTACTCTTCTGAAAATTCATTCGGCCATAACTTTTGATTCCCGTTATGAAACTTCGATTTTTCAGATTCGTTAGAAAGGTATTGACTAACAGATTTAAATATTTTTGGTTTCACTAAAATCCGTTATATTTTCCACCCTGCATAGTCCGTCAAAGTTTGAATTCAAATTTTCAACTGACTCACTATTTCTAATTCACTATTTTATTGAAATATTCTATTTCAATTGTTCAAATTCCTTTGAAATAATCAATTTAAAAAATTTTAAATTGGCTCGTATTTTCCGGGTTATTACAATTCCAATTCGAATTCATTTTTATTCAATTTTAATTTGAATTCATTTCTATTCGATTGAATTCCTTTCTATTCAATTTGAATTCACTTCTATCCAATTTCAATTTGAATTCATTTCTATTCAATTTCAATTTGAATTCATTTCTATTCAATTTCAATTTGAATTCCTTTCTATTCAATTTCAATTTGAATTCACTTCTATCCCATTTCAATTTGAATTCATTTCTATTCAATTTCAATTTGAATTCTTTCTATTCAATTTCAATTTGAATTCCTTTCTATTCAATTTCAATTTGAATTCCTTTCTTTCCAAAATTTCAGATTTTGAAATCACTTTCGATATTTGTTATAAAATGAATCAAATCGATATAAATATCGTTCACGTCCAAAATGGCGTAAATCTAATCAATACGGTTTCATATATTCCTATTTTCAAATATTCTATTTCAAATATTTCCTTTCAAATATTTCTATTTCAAATATTCTAATTCAAATATTTCTATTCAAATATTTCTATTTCAAATATTTCTATTTCAAATATTCTATTTCAAATATTCTATTTCAAATATTCTAATTCAAATATTTCTATTCAAATATTTCTATTTCAAATATTCTATTTCAAATATTTCTATTTCAAAACTGGAATGAGGCCCAATCAATTACCATATAATGTTAATTATATGGATTTTCTACAACATATGTATACAATAACAACGATGAATAATCAACCATCATCCAAAGTGCATTCTACACTGTATAAGCATCAAATATAAATATTCAACGCTTATAACAGTCTGTCAATCAATCGATCGACATACAACTAACTATTGGGATTAGTGTATGTCATGTATCATCCCAATACCCGTGTGGGGTTTCAAACAATCAAACACAGATTTTATTTGTGCAATTGGGCGATGTGTAAAATTTATCGTCCCAATCAATATCAGTCAAATGTGTGTATATAAACAAATCGTCTGATTTTTTTTTTATTTCATTTTATATACACGTTAAAAATTCTATTTTTAACTTTAAAATATTTTCAACTATATAAATATTTTATTTCATTTCATATCCCATCACACAATCAACTACACAGCAAAATCAAGCAAACAAGCATACAAGCCGTCCATGGTCTGTGGACGACGGGTGTCGGGTGCTACTAAACACCGTCTGCATCCTAGTATATATTTATAACTAGAAAAATTAAATTGAAAGGTGAGAAGTTCTCACAGAATTGCTAATCCAATGCCACGACTCTTCTTAGGTAAAAATCTTCGTCATTCTTGCCTTTTGTAACTTTTCACTGCCCGTATTCTCTACATATATAAAAATCACATTTTTACTTTGATATTCAATATATAAAAATCGAATTTTTACTTTGCTGTTCAATATATAAAAATCGAATTTTTACTATGCTATTCAATATATAAAAATCGAATTTTTACTATGCTATTCAATATTTAAAAATCGAATTTTTACTATGCTATTCAATATATAAAAATCGAATTTTTACTATGCTATTCAATATATAAAAATCGAATTTTTACTATGCTATTCAATATATAAAAATCGAATTTTTACTATGCTATTCAATATATAAAAATCATACTTCTACTATCGCCATTCTCTATATAAAGACCTCGCCTTTTCAAATATAAAGATCATATTTTTACTTCTTCTATAATATAAAAATAACATCTTTAATATTTCTACTCTATAAAAATTATATTTTTATTCTTTCTATAATATAAAAATCATATTTTTATACTTCTACAATATAAAAGATTATATTTTTATTCTCTTTTCTATATTATAAAAATTATATTTTTACTACCCTACTATAACAAAAATTATTTTTAATCGCTAGAAATATACATAAAAATCCTACCTTTATCCGTCTAAAGATCCAGACTTTATAAACTATAAAGATCTAATTTTTATAAATAAAAAGCTCACATCGATTTGTTAAGGAGGAGGGGTGCTGAAGGTCGTCGGCGGACAGCGGGAGATGGCGGCAGCGATTTCTGAGCAGTTTTAAAAGCCTGGACTTCGGATTGGGGAGGGAGGAAGATTTCCTGTCGAAGAAGAAGAGGAGGGGGCAGAGCAAACCACCGGAGCGGCGGCCGTTCGATGGGGGTCGCGTCTAAATCGCGACGAGGGTAGAGGGGGGGTTCCGATCGGTTTTAGGGTTGGAAAGGGGGCGCGGTGGTTTTTGGCTAGCGTCGACCAAGGGGGGTGCGATAGAGGACGGGGAGGTGGTGGAGGAGTTCGCCAGGGTGTGATGGCTGTTGCGAGGTGGAGGCGGCGTCTCCGGTGAATGGGGCGACGGGATTTATAAGATCTGGTTTTTGTTTTTTTTTTGTTTTTTTTTTCTTCTGATCGAATGAATAGGAGGGGGGAAGAACGGGAGATATATATTAATATATATTTTAATTTATTTTAATTTTAAAAAAAATAACTTTTTCATTCTAACTCGAAACGAGACCCACCGCCTATCGTCCCTAGCTAATTACCCCCATTTCAAACACAATGGGACATGTATCGTAGGCCGACTCGATCGTTTCGATCAGTTTCCGTTAAAATCAACATATAACTCTATATATTGAATTTAAACGCGTATTTCAATTTACCTAGGGTCACATACTAACTAGAAAAATTCCAGAAAAATATTTTCTAGCTTCGTATTGACGATACGGTCCTAACAAAACTAGTTTCGTCGAATTCTGAGACTGTTTGAAAAATGGCCATTTTCCAGTCGATTAAAATCAACTGAAAATGGTCAAAAGTGTTTTCCTTTGCCACGCTCACATATTGATTCGAAAAATTATAAAATTTGGAATCTAGCAATAACTTTACACCACGGACCCAACAAAAGTGGTTTCGTCGAAATCCGAGGTCATTTGCAAAATTTCCATTTTTAAGGGCCTGAATTCCATAGCGACTATTCAGAATTTTCAACTGAACATATCTTTTGATTTCCGCTATGAAATCTTGATTTTTCGGATTCGTTGGAAAGATATCATCAATTAGATCCTATTATTTTTGGTTTCACTAAAATCCGGATTATTTTGCACCCGGTATGTTCAATTGAAGTTTGAAATCGAAATATCGAACTACCGCGCCATTTTCAATTCCTTTTATAAATATAAATAAATATTTATATTCTAACGACGACGAATATAAATATATACGTTCTAATCTATTCAAAATAAATTTCTCGTCGTTATTATTTAAAATAATTCATTTTAAATAATCAAAATTCACTAAAATTGCCAAAATAAAAATTTTAAACTGGCCCAGATTTTCGGGTTGTTACAATCTCCCCCACTTAAAACTTTTCGTCCCCGAAAAGGAACAAAGCCGAAAGTGGTTTGATCAATCAACACTACGTTCGATCTGGCTTCCATTCTCCAACTTTTCAGTTTCTGAGAATTTTCAAAAATTTCAAAAATTTGGCTAACACCCTAAATTTTCGAAAAATTTCGCCATAACCTCCCCTGCACCGGGAGCCAAGGGAAAATCCCGAAATTGCCATATAGGCCTTCTGATCTCAAAAAGAAAAAGAAAAAGCCAAGCGGCTAGCCAATAGGCTCATAAAATCATCATCACCCAAACAAAACAGTAAATTTTATAGTAAACATGTACCTATTTGTCGGGCAAACAAATTTTATTCTCTGCTCTAGCCTCCTTGCTATAACTTGTTCAATGTAAGTATATGTATATGCAAGCAAATGCGACTAATTTTCAATACAGTTCAATATTTGATTCAAATTGGCTATATAATACAAATTTTAATTAATCAACCAATAATCAACAACACAACCATCAATCAATTAGTTGATTAGCTTTTGAAATTCATATTTTTGATACATAGTCAAAAATCACATTTTTAATGCCAAATCACAACAATAAGCCCTTTCTAATTTTGATTCGCACACCAGTCAATAGGAAATATATAGGAAGTCCACTTTCGTCACTCGAACATGAATTCTAATGATGGAGCTCCATCATCAAAATCATCTCCGGGCGATTTGAGTGTAATTCTATATCCATCCAGTATATTAAAACTTCAAATACACATTTGCAAGGCGTATATGCAAAATCTTTATATACTGGACTGTCCAAATCAATACAAATAAATAATCAAATACGAATAATTGATTTAGATTTTCAAAACAAAATTTGTTTTCACTTTAAAAATATACTCTTCACACTCGTTCTAGGATACTACTGCTCCCATCTCTAACGAGTCATTCCCGTTGGATATTACTAATCCAGTTTCTGATGAATTCTTTCATATGGTTCTAATGTGCCTTGTTCTCTGAGCTTTGTAAACCAAAGCTCTGATACCAACTGTAACGAAAAGGAATTTCGTTCGATCCGAACCAGTCGCTAAACCGATCTAGACCGTTCGAAACGCCTGATTGTTTTGAGAACACGACAAAATAGAACGCATACAAAAGAATATTTCATTGTATATTACAAAAATGCATCAGAATACAAGAATATACAGAGTATAAATGAATAAATTACATTCGATAAATATCAGAGATTTAAATTACATTTAAATACAGAGCAGCGGAAAATAATACAATACACAACTAGAAGAGATATACGGATACAAAGCTTTTCGTATATCGTTCCAGCTGTAAACCAGGATCCTGTGAATATAAATCTGCAAAACCAAAACTACTAGCTGCCCATGTCAAAATAGAGGCACCCAGAGTTTAGGTTAAAACAATAAACTCCAGGTCAGTCATGGGACTAGTGTGAGAACTAAAACAGTTATTAATCTTTATTTTTAAAGTTAGGCAAGTCAAGGGACCACGCCGTATAACACGGAACGGGTTTCCTCCCAAGAATACCAGTGCATTAAACAAACAGCGCAATGCTAAATAAAAAAAAATGAAGCTATTATAAGACCCAGTTCCCATCACACAATGCAACGCAAGCCGGAGGATAGGGTTTTTACCTTATAATAGCCAAGAATGCTTGATACGTTTAAAACAAATCATTTGATACTATTATAAGTGTATAGTGTATAAAACAACTTCAAATCATAAGTATCAATCATAGGCGGCATGAATGCCCCATACCACTATGTCGCCATATATAGGTTATACGATCAAAATCGCAAAGTCACGTATTTGAAAATTGGGTTTCCATCTATGAACCGAGGCCAGGGATCGTCTTCTACCGATTCGAGACTCTCTAGCCCGAGCCTCAGGCAAGCGCGCAGGCAAGTCTTGGAGCGACAGGGCCGGTCCACCGATGTGGATTATTATGCCTAACACTACGTTTTCCCCGCCCTTTGGGGCGTAAATGAGCCCACGAATGACTCCAACGGACCCGGATCGTCCGATCTAACCGAGGCGCCTCGCAACAGCAACAACCACATAGGTGAAAAGTATATAAATGTCAGGGTTGGTAGGTCACTGACACCACCCTAGCTAGAAACAAACGCATGCCCTCCCTGAGGTCCTCTCCCGTTTTTGGTTCACAACCGGGGTGTGAGGCTCGCGAATTCACGTTACACAAAGCTGTGCCACATGGGCCTTGCTTTGATCATCACCACAAGACTTTTCTTTTCAATAGAAGCCTCGATCAATTGCATCTTAGCATGCCATACAGGCAAACCACTCTATACAACCGATATCAGTCACACAGAATGAAATCCAATGTCAGACACACAGTCCATTTACAAGTCCGTTCTAGGTCTTAACGAAACCGGAGGCACTTTCCTCGCATATCCATCGATCTCCAAGTACGTCTGGACGATCACCAACTAATTCCCTCATCTTGGGTGTACAGCCCAATCAAGATCATCAGTTATCACCCAAATGATGTGAAGACTTCCGGTCTTCGACCACCGTCTTTATCTTTGACTTATCGTCGTATCAGTTATTCAGAATGGGATAAACCCGGTCTTTCCGAATAACTCACGTATATTTTAAATAAGTGGTACACAAACACAACATACACCTCATTCCAATTCATCAGTCTCTAACCGTAAATTAATCAAGAGAACAATTCCCCAAATATTAACCCCGAAGGCCGAAACCAACATCAGATCAATATCCAGAAAACCATTCTGCTTGGCTAACCGACAGTTAGTTTCTAAATTTCACATTCATAGGGAAAGGTTCCCATTAATTTTATCCAAGATAAATTCCTTGAATTTATTCTCTAATCTCCTTTTGAATTTCGATTCAACTAGTCGAGATTAACGAACCTTACCGAAGTAATCATTGGTTTTAATTTCCCAATCCCAACCTATTCATCCCATGAAGTAAAACGGGTCTTACTTCATATCTAACACCACGGTGTTATCGGTAAATTCAATTACCATTTCACGTTCAAATCTAATTAAAGATTTAACTAACGCCTGGAGCAAAACTGGTGATACTCCATTCTCGATTATTTCAATCTAATTAAAGATTCATTAAAACTCCACTTAGTTTTAATCTGTGACTGGGTTAAAGAATCAGTGTCATTTAAAACACGGTTCACGATAAACCCAAAATCACAACACATTAATTATCGGGTTAAAGAACAAGTGTTATTTAAGACACTGTTCACGATAAACCCAAAATCAATATCAATTCAATTCCAATTAAATATTATTTAATTGGTACACTTCATTAAATCTAAATAAAAAGATTTAATCTTTTCTCAACTGGGTTCAAGAACAATGTTAATGAAGACACCACTCACGACAAACCCAAATCACATTTGATATTAAACACAAGGCTCTGAATAGAAAATATATCGGCTTATATTCAATATCAAATTCTACGACCAACAGATATCGTATTGGAAATAACGATATATAAATATCTTTCAAATTTCCATAACAACATCTGTATAATCACAAAATCCAACATCGAAATATTCCGAAGACAATTTCGATTCAAATCCATTCCAATGCAATTATTGGAAATTCTGGTTATTTTCAAAACCATTTCTAATCCAGTTTATTTATTTTAAAAATAAATAGAATTATAATTCTAGTTCAAAACTAGTTCATTTCGATAAAAATCTATTTTTATCTTTTCAAATATGGAGTTTTTCATCCCAATTCTTTCTAAATCATTTCTTATGATTTTACACAAATTATTACTATTTTTAATAATTTTATCAAGGCCCGTACAGTCGATTTCCATCAACGGCCATCGAACTGCACTTACAGCGACCTTTTCCATATTTGATTTTGACATAATTCCAAATCCAACCGTTAGATTCCTAATTTCTCACATTCGTTAAAAAGCTCTTTTCGATACGAACCCAATGGTTCCGGTTTTAGGAGAATCCGACGGTCGGATCTCCCGTAATATCCGTTCGAAGTCAATGGTCGAAATTCGCGAACTGCCGCGGCGCGGCGCGTTCTATTCAGGCCATTATATTATATATATAATATATACTTCATCGATTTCCTTTTTAAAACATAGTTTATAAATCGTTTTAAATTCGTTTTCAAAACGTTTTCAACTTCATATTCAATTTCAAATCAAAATTGAATATTCCAATATAAATTTGTTTTAAATTCATTTCAAATCGATTTCAATTCAAATTGATTTCTAATTCAATTTCAGTTCGTTTTCAATTCAATTCCAATTCGAATTCATTTTTATTCAATTTCAATTTGAATTCATTTCCATTCGATTTAAATTTGAATTCCTTTCTATTCAATTTCAATTTGAATTCACTTCTGTCCAATTTCAATTTGAATTCATTTCTATTCAATTTCAATTTGAATTCATTTCTATTCAATTTCAATTTGAATTCCTTTCTATTCAATTTCAATTTGAATTCACTTCTATCCAATTTCAATTTGAATTCATTTCTATTCAATTTCAATTTGAATTCCTTTCTATTCAATTTCAATTTGAATTCCTTTCTATTCAATCTCAATTTGAATTCCTTTCTTTCCAAAATTTCATATTTTGAAATTACTTTCGATATTTGTTGTAAAATGAATCAAATCGATATAAATATCGTTCACGTCCAAAATGGCGTAAATCTAATCAATACGGTTTCATATATTCCTATTTTCAAATATTCTATTTCAAATATTTCCTTTCAAATATTTCTATTTCAAATATTCTAATTCAAATATTTCTATTCAAATATTTCTATTTCAAATATTTCTATTTCAAATATTCTATTTCAAATATTCTAATTCAAATATTCTAATTCAAATATTTCTATTCAAATATTTCTATTTTAAATATTCTATTTCAAATATTTCTATTTCAAAACTGGAATGAGGCCCAATCAATTACCATATAATGTTAATTATATGGATTTTCTACAACATACGTATACAATAACAACGATGAATAATCAACCATCATCCAAAGTGCATTCTACACTGTATAAGCATCAAATATAAATATTCAACGCTTATAACAGTCTGTCAATCAATCGATCGACATACAACTAACTATTGGGATTAGTGTATGTCATGTATCATCCCAATACCCGTGTGGGGTTTCAAACAATCACAAAGATTTTATTTGTGCAATTGGGCGATGTGTAAAATTTATCGTCCCAATCAATATCAGTCAAATGTGTGTATATAAACAAATCGTCCGATTTGTTTATTTTTTTATTTCATTTTATATACACGTTAAAAATTCTATTTTTAACTATAAAATATTTTCAACTATATAAATATTTTATTTCATTTCATATCCCATCACACAATCAACTACACTGCAAAATCAAGCAAACAAGCATACAAGCCGTCCATGGTCTGTGGACGACGGGTGTCGAGTGCTACTAAACACCGTCTGCATCCTAGTATATATTTATAACTAGAAAAATTAAATTGAAAGGTGAGAAGTTCTCACAGAATTGCTAATCCAACGCCACGACTCTTCTTAGGTAAAAATCTTCGTCGTTCTTGCCTTTTGTAACTTTTCACTGCCCGTATTCTCTACATATATAAAAATCACATTTTTACTTTGCTATTCAATATATAAAAATCGAATTTTTACTTTGCTGTTCAATATATAAAAATCGAATTTTTACTATGCTATTCAATATATAAAAATCGAATTTTTACTATGCTATTCAATATATAAAAATCGTATTTTTACTATGCTATTCAATATTTAAAAATCAAATTTTTACTATGCTATTCAATATATAAAAATCGAATTTTTACTATGCTATTCAATATATAAAAATCGAATTTTTACTATGCTATTCAATATATAAAAATCGAATTTTTACTATGCTATTCAATATATAAAAATCATACTTCTACTATCGCCATTCTCTATATAAAGACCTCGCCTTTTCAAATATAAAGATCATATTTTTACTTCTTCTATAATATAAAAATAACATCTTTAATATTTCTACTATATAAAAATTATATTTTTATTCTTTCTATAATATAAAAATCATATTTTTATACTTCTACAATATAAAAGATTATATTTTTATTCTCTTTTCTATATTATAAAAATTATATTTTTACTACCCTACTATAACAAAAATTATTTTTAATCGCTAGAAATATACATAAAAATCCTACCTTTATCCGGCTAAAGATCCAGACTTTATAAACTATAAAGATCTAATTTTTATAAATAAAAAGCTCACATCGATTCGTTAAGGAGGAGGGGTGCTGAAGGTCGTCGGCGGACAACGGGAGATGGCGGCAGCGATTTCTGAGCAGTTTTAAAAGCCTGGACTTCGGATTGGGGAGGGAGGAAGATTTCCTGTCGAAGAAGAAGAGGAGGGGGTGGAGCAAACCACCGGAGCGGCGGCCGTTCGATGGGGCTCGCGTCTGAATCGCGACGAGGGTAGAGGGGGGGTTCTGATCGGTTTTAGGATTGGAAAGGGGCGCGGTGGTTTTTGGCTAGCGTCGACCAGGGGGGGTGCGATAGAGGACGGGGAGGTGGTGGAGGAGTTCGCCAGGGCGTGGTGGCTGTTGCGAGGTGGAGGCGGCGTCTCCGGTGAATGGGGCGATGGGATTTATCAGATCGGGTTTTTCTTTTTTTTTTCTTTTTTTTCTTCTGATCGAATGAATAGGAGGGGGGAAGAAAGGGAGATATATAATAATATATATTTTAATTTATTTTAATTTTAAAAAAAATTGTTTTTTCATTCGAACTCGAAACGAGACCCACCGCCTGTCGTCCCTAGCTAATTACCCCCATTGCGAACACAATGGGATATGTATCGTAGGCTGATTCGATCGTTTCGATCAGTTTCCGTTAAAATCAACATATAACTCTATATATTGAATTTGAACGCATATTTCAATTTACCGGGGTCACATACTAACTAGAAATTTTCCAGAAAAATATTTTCTAGCTTCGTATTGACGATACGGTCCTAACAAAACTAGTTTCGTCGAATTCTGGGACTGTTTGAAAAATGGCCATTTTCCAGTCGATTAAAATCAACTGAAAATGGTCAAACGCGTTTTCCTTTGCCACGCTCACATATTGATTCGAAAAATTATGAAATTTGGAATCTAGCAATAACTTTACACCACGGACCCAACAAAAGTGGTTTCGTCGAAATCCGAGGTCGTTTGCAAAATTTCCATTTTTAAGGGCCTGAATTCCATAGCGACTATTCAGAATTTTCAACTGAACATATCTTTTGATTTCCGCTATGAAATCTTGATTTTTCGGATTCGTTGGAAAGATATCATCAATTAGATCCTATTATTTTTGGTTTCACTTAAATCCGGATTATTTTGCACCCGGTATGTTCAATTGAAGTTTGAAATCGAATTATCGAACTACCGCGCCATTTTCAATTCCTTTTATAAATATAAATAAATATTTATATTCTAACGACGACGAATATAAATATATACGTTCTAATCTATTCAAAATAAATTTCTCGTCGTTATTATTTAAAATAATTCATTTTAAATAATCAAAATTCACTAAAATTGCCAAAATAAAAATTTTAAACTGGCCCAGATTTTCGGTTTGTTACAGTATTTGAGAAAGTGCAAACAATCAAGGCCAATTGAACAATCAAATAAATCAATACGTGTACAATTCGATATAGTTCTTTGTACCGGTATGTCTACCTTTGTAGTTATGCACAAACACTTACTATATCTGACACTAGAATTATTATTGATCTATCTTTCCTCTTTTTCTCTATCTTGCTAATAATTACAAAACTCACCAGGTTTTATGTCCGGCCCTCTCCTCTTTCTACTTTTTTCTTTTCCTTAATAGGTTCACAAGGCCGGATTTGATAGATTATAGCAACTTGGAAAGAAATCTGTTTGTAACATCCCAGAAATTTCGAAAACTGGAATATGAGATTTATTTATTAATACAAAAATTTTATATTGATATTTAGGTATGAATTAAAAATCAAATATACGGGTCGTGTATGAAATAAACCTGATATTCAATTCATAATGGTTGGATTAGAATTCAAATATTTATTTTTGGATATTTGAATTGAATTTATTGGATGTTTGAATTGGGTTTGAAATTCGACTGAAAATGATAAAGGGTTAAATTTAAAATAAACGTTATTAATGTTAAATAAATGGGATATTTTATTTGTTGAAAATATGGAAAATCGGCTTGAATACGTATGTAATTATATATATATATATATATATATATATATATATATATATATATATGCACACACACACACACACACATATATATATATATATATAAAGAGATTGAAACTTAACGTTTCAAATTTGGAATCAAATGGAGTCGTCGGTAGACAAAATAAAATAAAATCTGTGAAACAATAAATAATTTAAAAATAAAAAATACATTGTACACAGATTGAGTCAGATTACAACCTAACTAATTTTTATTGGATTCAGAATGCGAAGGCGAAGAGGTACAGATGATTTTTGTCGCATTGGGAGATTGTGTTGATGGTGCGAATTTAGAACGTTACGTGGTACTTTGGCAGTAGAAGTCAATATTAAATTAAATTTAAATTTAACCAACCTCACATACAAACTTTGCTGACCTATATCTGATTTGCCTAAACCCTATGACATTACATCGTTCTTACCCTCTTATTTACTTTTATAAAATCTTGTTCCTTCCCATTTTCCTTCAACAAAGAAAAAGTTTCTCTTTTCCAAATTCTGATGGCCGAATCCCTAAATCGAAAACTCTCCCCAAATCAAAAACTCCTCCTTCTGTTGATCAGAAGCCCGAGGCCAAATCGAAATCTTTCCCCAAATCCAAAACTCCTCCTTCTGTTGATCAGAAGCCCGAGGCCAAATCGAAATCTTTCCCCAAATCCAAAACTCCTCCTTCTATTAATTGAAAACCCGAAGTCACCAGCTTTGAAGCAGCAGGCGCCCTTCCCTCTTCCCTCTCTTGTCCTTTTTGCTTTTGATTCCAGAAAAGGGGAAATTCCAATTTGCAAATCTTCAGCGTAGGTAGTCTTCGTTACCCATCGGAGCTACCACCAGCACCATAGCAACTGTAATCGACCAGAAGCTACCCAACCAAGGCCACTGCTTTCAGTCAAAAATCATCGTTGTTTCAAGGTGTGCATCTCACTTACGATTAGTCTCAGTTTCAAGTAGATTAGTTTCAAATTTAATTGGGTACAACAGTCGGATTTCTGGGTAATTTGCTTGTGAATGCTTGCGGTAGCTTGTTTTGCTATGGATTACTAGTGTCTGTTATGGTGTTGATCTTGCCACATGTTGTCTTAATCTTGCATTGTCAGAGTAATGCTGCTTGGATTATTACGCCCTTTCATGATTTCCGATTGACCCTTTTTGATGTTAAAACCATGATATGTATATATGAGAAGGCCACATTTCTATATGTATATATATATATATATATGCACATGGTGTATGTGTATATAACTAGCTTGGCTCATATATATATATACATACATATATATATATATATTGGTATTTGGGATGAATTACTTTGTTTTATTATGTTGGTTGCGTAAGCTATGATGATTGTTTCATATTATGATCACTAAGATCCATTTGAATGTGCGTGGAACACTCAGTCCTAAGACAGTAAGAGATATTCAATGAACTTTGCCTTGTTGTCAGTTTGCCTCCCCATGCATTCTTGACTTGGCTTGGCTTGGCTTTGACAGTCTAATTTTGGCTTGTACATATACTTTATGCTGAACTAGTACTGGGCCACTTATATATATATATACTGTTAGCGCATCCTCAATATTTGCGCATTCTTTGAACTGTTACTTGCTAAGTTTCCATTTTATGTTGCCATTTTTAACTGTTACTTATACAGTTGAACTGTTACTCACTAAGTTGTTGTTTTTAATTGTTACTTATACATTTGAACCATTACTTACTAAGTTGGCATATTCTGAAATTTTTGGTTAGATGGATATTTTTCTTATACTTCAAGTATGTGCTGAACTACCTCTAGAATGTACACAACACCTTTATAAATGCTTTACCTCTGTCGTTAGTCATTACATTGGCTCCACCTCCCATTAATGCATATATTTTTGTACCTGTGTATACATGAAATTTTCTTGGGTGTGCTTGTATGTATACATTGAGTATACCCAATGGCTTGACCATTTGAATTCCCATGCTGCCTCTATACTGAGTAAATTAAACTATATTAGATAGCATGTTTCCATTGGTTACTTGCATTTGGACCCATATTCTACTTAGCATCATTTAATTTCTGCAAGTATAGAATAAAGAAAAGAAAAAAGGCTACGAGTTGCATATATGTGTTCTTTAAGTGGTTATTTTGACAATACTTATATATGTTACACTTCATGCAAGGCACCTGCTTACTGACATATGCTGAAAGAAGAAGAAAGGGTAACTAAATCTGTTTGAGGCTTAGTGGACGCATTAGCTATGCTTTGCATACGATTTATTATACATGCCAATTGTTCACTGCTTGTGTTCTCTAGTTTATACCCATTAGATTTGAGATGTACAGAACTGATATATATTGTTCAATGATTTTCTTTGTGTTATCACACATAGCAATGGCCAGCAACATGAAATTCCTACCTCTTAATGTTGAGCCCGAGAAAAAAACTTGTTATCCCTAAACTATGTGAAGGCGTTAAACTGGGATGCTGAGGCAATATACGTGTGTGTATACACATACGTGTACATGCAAGCTCCTGGTATCACCTATGTCATTATTTACATTTGGTTTGGGATGTTGAGGCGGTGTACATGCGTATATTATATACACGTATGCATTCGCAAACACCCGATACCTTTCATCCTTGGAAATAGATAGAACTGATATGAACAGATACCACAGCTGTTTATTTTATATATGACATCGATGTTAGGACTAACTATTATATTTCAGTTCACATTGAAGTTAATTTACTTGAACTATTATTAATCTTGACACAAGTGTTTTATGTTTTTGCATGGAACGCTTGGGTCAGACCCGAGCAATACAGATTTAAAGATTATAGCTTAGAATTCAAAGATTGATGAAGCTGGGGATTCCAAAGACAGCACAGTCTGAAGATTTAAAGCAATAATATTTTCTTGTATTTAAACCATATTTTGAAATTTTGTTGTATATAGAAAAATCTTGTATTCAAAATTCTGGTTATATGTAAATTTTATATTTTTGTTATTCAATGTCGTGTCTTCTATTTATTCTATGTTTCTGTGTTGATTCTATTTTTTAAAACTCTGTAAGATAAATAATGATCCATCGATTTGAACGTTTTAAGTTGGTTTAAATATCAATTTGAAGCAGTCAAAAAGGTGGAACGTTACAGGTGGTATCAGAGCCAGGTTTATTCAAAGCTTAGCTTATCGAGTTTGAAATAAGTAAAATCGATACTAGAAAAACAGATCTTGAAAATAAAAAGAGTTTTGAAAAATAGATTTAGAAAGGAAAATTATTTTGGAAATATTATTTGGAAACTAGTATTTTAGAACTAATACAATGGAAATAACAATTTATTTTGAGATTTAAAATTTGTTCAAAATCCCCAGTCTTCGAATCTAGAGAACAGTTCTTCGATAAGGATCTCTTAGATAGAATCTTGAATCCATCGTCAAATGGTATTCAAGGAAGATAAGTATAAGAGAACCAATGAATCAGTTTATCTAATTGTGTATTATAGAAATCAAAGACGATTGAAATTTATTAGGAATGAGAATTCCGATGGGAATGTGAATGAAAGGGGAAATTTGAAATCGTTCCCAAAAAAGGGAAACAATGAATTTTATCTCAACATCCGAAATAAAAAGTAATGAAAATAAAATCAAAATGGGTTATAATTGGAATTCGATCGTGTCAAATGATATTACTAATTTATCTGAATTATTTAGAACATGGAAAGATGATTTATAATTGGGTTCAAACTAATAATGTATAATCAAATACAAAATTCGATAGTGAAGCATAAACTTGTTAATAAATAAACAAGAAGTGAATTGTGAACAAGAGTTGTAAATGGAGCGGAATGTGAATGAAGATTTTAATCGATGTTCAAGTAAAATCAAAGCTAATTTGATGTGACGAGTTCAGATTTCGATAAAAGAAATAATATTTACTTTCTGGATAAATAATGTTTAAAAGCACGAATGTTATTGGGGATAAAGAAAATGGAGTTGTCCAGTACGGTGAGATTATCCAAACGTTCAGAATATAAATTAAGTGAGATTTTTCCAAAGTTCGGAATATATTATCGAATAAGAGATTATTCGAAGGAAGTTATTCAGGGAAGTCAACTATGTTGAATTTCTGGGAATATTTCTTACTTTCCATTTTTAATCAAAATTTAATATATTATTAATTAATTGTTTATATATTCAAATTAAAGAATGAAGTATGATTTCAAAGTTCAATATTTAGAAGGTGTAAATTATTGTTATAGTCAGCAATTTCCATAAAATAAGTGAATTTTTAACTCGAGTTCGAAGGTTACGAGAATAAATGTTTTATTGGTGTTTGAAGTTGTGAATTTTATCTATTTCAAGGTTAATAACGTTGTTCAATTAAGGTCTGAGAAGTAATTATACCCCAACTTGATTGACTTCATTGTTAACTAAGAAATGGTTAAGCTTCGATAACAAGAGTGGTTAAGTGAAGTAAGTAAATGAGTGTTAGCTATTAAGTGAAAATAGCGGTGTTTTATTTAATGTATGTTTTAATTCAAATAATGAATTTAGAAATGTTTCCCCAGAGATTAAAGTGTATTTTCTATAGAAAATAAAGATTGTGAATAGTTGGAAATGTTTTCCAGTGGTAATAAGTGATTTTCTAGAATTATAGAAAATAAATATGATAACTGGAAATGTTCTTCAAAGGATCGTGAGAAGTTAACGTGTTTTGATTATTCAGAATAGCAAGAACTGAAGAACAAAGAGCTGCTCGTCGAGAACGAAGGTCGGCAGGATGAAAGAGAAGTGGATTCGTCAACTGAATTCGAGAGTTGCATAAGAATTAATTTGATAAGAATTAAGAAATGGAGTTAAGAAATTTAGAAACTGACTGGAATTAGTTAAGTCGAATAATTTCATGAATGTTAATCTGATGTCGGTTTCAGCCTTCGGGATTGATACTTAGGGAGTATTCTCTTGCTAATTGATGGTCAAAGGATGTGGACTTAGAAGAATAATAGTGCATGGATGAGAAATTTGTTATAAGAACGAAACTGCTGGAATTTTGAGAGCATGAACTTAATAATTGGGAATTTGGAAGAAAATTTGGTTTATAGACCTAAGTTGAAGGGGATGTAAAATATCTAAATTGATTAAGAGATCAAAACTGAAATTTTGAAATTGAAGTGGAATTTGAATATTCGATATTGGATATAGAAGTTTTCGAAATTTATATGGAAAAATATATAAGAATTTAGTGAATTTGAAAACTACTGGATTTGAAGGTAACAGATTAAGATAAAATCTTATATTATGGAATTCATATAAAAATGAGATGTTTGGAAATATGATTTGGAAAGAAAATCTTATGTAAGTTGGTATGAGTATAATGAAATGAAGCGCTATATGTTTTCAAACCAAGATAGGGGAAGTACCATCCTTCTCCTTTGAATTTCAAGCTTAGTGAGATGTACTGTTGGTGGTAGTAGGTTGTCCGGACATAAAACTCGAGTTGTCATAATTCCTGGAAGATCACAACCGTATACCGTAATTCGCAAGGCTGTAGATGGCCTATGGTGGACAGATGTTTCTTGGGGGAACCAAGCATAACCATTGTGTCTACTGCGATCTACAATCATGATAAGTGTGTAATCCGCAAAGCTGTGAAAGCTTACAGGTATGGATGTTTCCTTAGGGAATCAGGCGTAACCATTGTGTACCTGCGATCAACATGGCATATCTACAAGTGAAAGAGACGTAACCATTAGAGTTACTAAAGGTAGAATGGACCCATGCGATGTTGAGATATCTTAGAGGTGTGGAACCACCTGTTTGATGCAACACTATGTCTTCGTGACTGGATTTGTCTTCGTGACTTGATTTGTTTGGGGACTTGATTGATCCTCGTAACTTGATTTATCTTCATAATTTGTTTTCGTGACACTGAGATAGAGCAGTCAATGCTCAGTGACCTCAGATTTTCTTTTGATTCTTGAATATCTTCCATTGATCTGTCCATGACAAAATTCGCAAGGAAGTGATTTCCTACGGATACAAATGTTTTCTGGGAGATCCAGACGAAACCATTGTGTATCTGCGATTCATAAACAATCAACATATCAATATCACATTGGTATTTTCCGCATCTGTTTTTAAAAAGAATTTTTGAAATACTTTTACTGGGAGTTGAAAAAAAATCCAGTACTTGGAGATTTTAGTCATGCGCCTGGCCAGCATATGCCTAACATCTGTGAGAACGACAATAGACTTGTCAAACTTCGAGTTATCAAATATTTTCAAATTAATAATTTGAAATTAAAATAAGAGAATTTCAAAGTATTTCAATAGCTTTGGGATAATAATACAAATATTTTTGGTTTGAATTTTATGTTATATTATAAAAGTGATAAAAGATTCTGAATTTTGAAAACTTTCAAGTCGACAATTTGTAGCTTTAAAAGGAAATGTTATTTACACTTTTCAATAAGTATTGGGAAAGGTTAAATGGATTGAATGTAAGAGATTTGAATGAACTTGGAGTGTAAGTAATAAGTGAAAATATGAATATGTAAATATTGACAAATGAGGTTTATAAAGAGATCTGGGATAATTTGAAGCGCATAAATTCGACTTATGCGGGATTTGAAATTAATAAGAAAAGAAAACGAGTATGGCTTTGAAAAAGAAACTATATGATTTTGAATCGCTTAGAAGTTAGATAGAATGAGAAATTGGAAAGTATCTCTAAATAATTTGAGATAGAAGTTGATCTGAGAAAAAATGGGTATAGTTCAAAGGGCATGGAAATAAATAAAACCGTTTGGGAAAATAAAGAAAATCGTGTTTGATCAAAATTGATCTCTAACTATAAGAAAGGAAATCTGATTTCTGAGTTATTTGAATATAGTGGAAAAATAAAGAAGGTTGATAGTTGAAATATCAATATTTAAAATTAGTCATAGGAAAATTTTCACACAAATATGAAAATTAAAGTATACATTGGTATAACTCTGATGATCTCTTCTTTTCGAGGACGAAAAGTTTTAAAATGGGGAGATTGTAACGTCCTAGAAATTTCGACAACTGGAATATGAGATTTATTTATTAATAATAAAATTTTATACTGATATTTGGGTTAGAATTAAAAATCGAATATATGGGTTATGTATGAAATAAACCTGATATTTAATTCAGAATAGTTGGATTGGAATTCAAATATTTACTTTTGAATATTTGAATTGAATTCGATTAGATGTTTGAATTAGGTTTGAAATTCGACTGAAAAAAGTAAAGGGTTGAATTTAAAATAGACGTTATTAATGTTAAATAAATGGGATATTTTATTTGTCGAAAATATATGGAAAATCGGCTTGAATACGTCTATAATTATATATATATATATATATATATATATATATATATAAAGAGATTGAAACTTAACGTTTCAAATTTGGAATCGAATGAAGTTGTCGATAGACAAAACGGAATAAAATCGGTGAACTGATAAATAATTTAAAAAAATACGTATATAGATTGAGTCTGATTACAACCTGACTAATTTTTATTGGATTCAGAACGCGAAGGCAAAGAGGTACACATGATTTTTGTCACATTGAGAGATTGTGTTGGCGATGCAAATTTAGAACGTTACGTGGTATTTTAGCAGTAGGAGTTAATATTAAATTAAATTTAAATATAACCTACCTCACGTACAAACTTCGCCAACCTATATCTGATTTTCCTAAACCCTATGATATTACATCGTTCTTATCCTCTTATTTACTTTTATAAAATCTCATTCCTTCCCATTTTCTTTCAGCAAAGAAAAATTTCTCTCTTCCAAATTCTAATGGCTGAATCCCTAAATCGAAATCTTTCCCCAAATCCAAAACTCCTCCTTCTATTAATTGAAAACCAGAAGTCACCAGCTTTGAAGCAGCAGGCGCCCTTCCCTCTTCCCTTTCTTGTCCTTTTTGCTTTCGATTCCAAAAAAGGGGAAATTCCAATTCGCAAATCTTCAGCGTTGGTAGTCTTTGTCACCCATCGGAGCTACCACCAACACCATAGCAGCTATAATCGACCAGAAGCTACCCAACCAAGGCCACTATTTTTAGCCTAAAATCATCGTGGTTTCAAGATGAGCATCTCACTCACGATTAATCTCAGTTTCAAGTAGATTAGTTTCAAATTTAATTGGATATAATAGTGTGATTACTGGGTGATTTGCTTGTGAATGCTTGCGCTAGGTTGTTTTGCTATGGATTACTAGTGTCTGTTCTCGTGTTGATCTTGCCACATGTCGTCTTAACCATGTGTTGTCATAGTAACATAACTTGGCTTATTACACCCTTTCATGATTTTTGACTGACCCTTTTTGATGTTAAAAACATGATTATGCATGTATGAGAAGGCCACATTTCTATGTGTATATATACACATGTTGTATATGTATATACCTAGTGTGGCTTGCTTATATATATATATATGTATATATATATATATTGGTATTTAGGATGCATGACTTTGTTTTGTTTATGTTGGTGCATAAGCTATGATGATTGTTTCGTATTATAATCAATAAGATCCATCTGAATGTGCCTGGAACACTCAACCCTGAAACAGTAAGAGATATTCAATGAACTTTGGTTGCTGTCAGTTTGCCTCCCTATGCATTCTTGACTTGGCTTGGCTTTGAAAGTCCAATTTTGGCTTGTACATATACTTTGTGCTGAACTAGAACTGGGCCACTTAGATATATATACTATTACTGCATCCTCAAATATTTGCGGATTCTTTGAACTATTACTTGTTGAGTTGCCATTTTGAGTTGCCATTTTAACTGTTACTTATACACTTGAACTGTTACTCACTAAGTTGTCGTTTTTAACTATTACTTATACAGTTGAACCATTACTTACTAAGTTGGCATATTCTGGAATTTTTGGTTAGATAGATATTTGTCTTATACTTCAAGTATGTGTCAAACTATTTCTGGAATGTACACAACACCTTTATAAATGCTTTACCTCTGTCGTTAGTCATTACATTGGCTCCACCTCCCATTCATGCATATATTTTTGTACCTATATATACATGAAATTGCTTGAGTGTGCTTGTACGTATACATTGAGTATACTCAATGGCTCGACCATTTGAATTCCCATGTTGCCTTTACACTGAGTAAACTAAACTATATTAGATAGCATGTTGCCATTGGTTACTTGCATTTGGACCCATATTCTAATTACAACGTTTAATTTTTTCAAGTATAGTATAAAGAAAAAAAGGCTACCAGTTGCATATATGTGTTCTCTGTGCGGTTATTTTGACAATACTTATATGTATTACACTTCATGCAAGGCACCTTCTTACTGACATATGCTGAAAGAAGAAAGGGTATATAAATCTGTTGAGGCTTAGTGGACACATTAGCTATGCTTTGCATATGATTTATTATACATGCCAATTGTTCACTTCTTGTGGGTTCTAGTTTATACCCATTAGATTTAAGATGTACAAAACTTATATATATATGTATATATATATATATATTTCAATGATTTTCTTTGTGTTATCACACACAGTAATGACCAATAATATGAAATTCCTACCGTGTAATGTTGATCCCAAGAAAAAAATTTGTTATCCCTGAACTATGTGAAGGCGTTAAACTGGGATGCTGAGGCAATACACGTGTGTGTATATATACACATACGTCTATATGTAAGCTTCTAGAATCACCTATGTCATTATTTACATTCGGCTAGGGACGTTGAGGCGGTATACGCATGTATATTATATGCATGTGTACACTCGCAAATGCTTGATTCCTTTCATCCTTGGAAATAGATAGAACTGATAAGAACATATACCACCGCTGTTTATTTTATATATGACATCGACGTTAGGACTAACTATTATATTTCAGTTTACATTGAAGTTAATTTACTTGAACTATGATTAATCCTGACTCGAATGTTTTATGTTTTTGCATGGAACGCTCGAGTCAGACCCGGGCAATACAGATTTAAAGATTACAACTTAGGATTTAAAGATTGATGAAGTTGGGGATTCCAAAGACGGCGCACTCTGAAAATTTAAAACAGCAATATTTTCTTGTATTCATACCGTATTTTTAAATTCTGATATGTATAGAAAAATCTTGTATTCAAAATTCTGGTTACATATAAATTTTATATTTTTGCTGTTCAACACCGTGTCTTCTATTTATTATGTGTTGATTCTGTTTTTTTTTAACTCTGTAAGCAAAACAACGATCCATCAATTTGAACATTTTAAGTTGGTTTAAATACAGATTTGAAGCGGTCAAAAAGGTGGGACGTTACACTGTTGAAGGTCCTGTTTTTCTTTATTTTTGATATATTGAAATTTATGATAGCTTTTTTGTCATAATCTATATTCATAATTGAGATGGGAAATTGTTTATTTGTATACTCTGATTTGAGCTAAGATTATACAAGACACGTATTTTGTATTAAACTTAATTGGTATAAAGTATTATTTTGTAATGACAAGTTATTGAAACAAAAATGTTTTTTCCTGTTTTTATTTTTATATCTAGTGAATCTTAGCTATTGTGATTAATTTCTTTATACCTACAACACTCTATGTTCGTAAGTTTGTCCTTAATTGGTAATACTAAGGGGTGCGAGGTGTTTCATTTGGTATTAGATCCTAAGGTTACAGGATTCCTAAAAAATTCTTTAACGTACTTTTCTAAAGAAAAGTAGATTTAAAAAAGCACTTTAGAAATAAAAGTTTTACAAAATACCTTTGTTCCCATCTCCTTTCCTTGTCCTATACTCTCCTTTCTTTGTCGAGTTATCTATAAAATAACCTATCTAAGCTTACCTATGTATATTAGGTCTCATTCCAAATCGGGATTTAATTGAATATCTTATTAATTAAATAATAAGTGAAAAATAAAAGTTTGAATTTGATATCTGACTTTTTATAGAAACGGAATTAAAGTCATTATGATAAACAATTGTAAGAGAAAGAAATCGAATTGACAACGTTAAAGACAAGTTATAGGATGTTAAAGTTTTAAAATCTAAAATAAGTCGATCTCAATTTAATTAGAAAAGTGAAGTTTGGTTTGTTGTACTAGTAAAGTCAAAATGTTGATTTTATTGTTTGATAGTATTATAAATTGTTTAATTTAATTTCAGCAAATTTTGGGTTTCAAAAGATAAAGTTTAAAAAATAATATTATTTTAATAATTTAAATAATATTATAATATTCAAATAATGGAATATTTGAATTTAAAGTTAAATATTGAAAGTATAGTTTTCAAAAGTTACTATATATGTTTTATATAATTAATAAACTACTTTGAAGTCTATTCGACTTGATTTTTAAATATAAGTTGATGTTTTGTCTGAATAGGACTAGTCGCACAGCGATAGTTCACGAATTTCGATCGTTAACTTCAAATTGACGTACTGGGAGATGCAACTATCAGATTTTCCTGAAATGACAAAAGGTTGGTTCAAAATGACAATAATTTTTAAGTGCAAAAGAAATTTTTATAATCCAACAGTTAGATCTTGAAATAAGTCCAAATCAAATTTGAATATAAATCGCATAGTGCAGTTCGGGACCCCAAATTGGATTTCTATGAAATAAGCTAATTTTACATTATTAAAAATAGGTATAAATTGTGATAGATCATAAAAAATGATTTAAAAGTAATTTGGATTGAATATACTAAGTTTTGAAAAGATAAAAAACTATTTTATGAAAAGGAGCTGTTTTAGCAACGCTGTTTGCGATGGTTTATGGAACGTGTTGAAACAAAAAGGTTTCTGATAGAACCAATATTATCCAAAGGTTTTGTAAACATATATAAAGGATTAAATTGAGGATTTTAAGATATTTTGGAATTTGAAAAGTATGTAACAAAGCTAATTTTTCCAATTAATGAATTAGATTGGAGTTGAATGGGAATCGATTTGGTGATAATTGAGATGAGTCTCTGTGGAAAAGACCTTTACTATTTAAGGAATTTAAAAGGCTTTGTCATTATTCCACTTATAGTATTAGTTTGATATGGGAATTCATACTGATTATGAGTTTATATGATTTTCGTGAAGATTTCATTTAGAATGAAAGTATGATTTTGGATTTATCATGAACGATGTCTTAAATAACTTTTGTTCTTTAACCCATTTAAAGGAAAAGATGATTTTCCAACATAAGTCGAAGAGAAATCTTTATTTAATTTGAGTATAAAGATTTAATGAAAGAGTTTCCCCTAGCGTGCGATAATGGGAATAAAGTTCAAAGATCGTTTGAAGGATAAGCGAGTTTTTCCCTAATGATAAGATTAAGAAATTGCAAGTACGATTTTACGCCAAAGTTGTGATTAGGGAAAGTTAAAAGTAATTTACCATAATTGTGGTTAAAGAATGGTTTATATTTGAGTAAGCATCTTTTCATGTAAAGATAAGATTTAATTTTTAATAAGGTTTGGATTAAAGTTTGGGATTAATAAAGATAATTAAACTTACAGAAATACGAGGGAAATTAGATACGGAGTATTTCCAGTTTTGGCCCATATGATGAACATGATAGGAATGGGATAATTATTTGAGTAAAGACCCTAAGATTTAGACTTAGTAAATCCCATATATGATCCTTATTGGTTTTAAAGGATGCGCTAACCCATATGGTTAATAAGGTATTTTAAAGATGAATTGGAAATCTATCGGCTTAACCAAGTTTGAGAATGAATCCAACTAGTTAAAGTAAAATCCAATTTAAAGGAGACCTAATTGGGAACTCAATAATCCAAATGATTTTAACTTAACGCTAATTATTTCGAAAAGTCCGGGTTTGACCCATTTCAAAAAATTATACGACGAGCTAGAGCAATTGAAGATATTGATGACGGTGGTTGAAGACCAGGGATCTTCACATCGTTTGGATTAATTGTTGATGTCTCCATTGGGACGTACACCAGATACAATGTTATAAGTGGCGGTGGTCTGGATGCAATTAGAGAATTTCCGGATTGCGAGAACCTCTCTTCTTTATTGAACGAGGAATAAAGCACCTTTGGTTCCGTTTAAAACCCAAAACGAACTTGTAAATGGATGTATGTCTGACGTTGTATTTTATGGAATAATAAGTTAATTTCTATTGATATATCAGTTAGGTGGCAGAGAATCTATCCTCTTAGCTTAATACCCTCCTCTGGGACATATGTACTTAGAGGGTTATATGTTGTGAATTAACAGTGTGACATGCTAAGTGTTGCTGGTAGATAGATCAAAGCTTTTGTTGAAAAGCAGAGCTTTGTGGAACGTGACTTCAGGGCCTCTGTAATGACCCGAAAATCCGGTAGAATTTGAGCTGACCAAAAACACAAGTCCAACCCCAAATATCACGGAAATTCGAACCATTAATAGAAAGAAGTTAGAGGGTGAGGATAGATAAGTTAGAAACTTAGAATAGAAGAAGAAGAAGAACACAACATCAGAGTAACACGAATCTCACAGCGGAACGAATAACATATAATATATATAACATAACTTGAAATATACATCTGTACTTGAATATACATCAATATCAAAGTACATCACTTACAACACAGCAGAAATAACTATAGCTATATGATCCTGAAGCCTCCTGCTCCAAGCTCTTCCAATATATCTGTAAATTCCCGACTACTTGACTGCCCGTACAAATTTAGGCACCCAAGAGTTTAGGGAAAACAACAAAGTAAACTCCGGGTCAGTCATGGGACTAGTATGAGTAAACAGTTTAAAAACAGTTTCAGAAAACTAAATGATATCTCATAAGACCACGCCGTATAACACGGAACGGGTTTTTCCCTTATGAAAACCCAAACACTTGACTTATCTTTATATCAAAACTCTTTTGATATTATAATAATGTCTAAATCACATAAATAACAATCTAGTGGAAACGCTTGCATCTCACGTTCCACATATATAATATACAATCAAAACCGCAAGCACGTATTGGGTAATGGATTTCCAACTATGACAAGGTATGGAACCACCTTCCGCTGGTATATCTCTAGAGGAGAATACACCGAGTTCAACAAGAACATCTTGCAACTCAGCCACACATGACCGACCACTCATTTCGCTTGAGTGTATCGAATGTATATCACCAACGATTGGGATCAGCAACCGTTTCCCGAATGGGTCAGCATCGACAATAGATTTTTACAAGTAAATGAAACTCTAGATCAGGTGATTATACACCCTAATAGGTGCGACCTACATAGCCATGCTGCTTGCCCGATTTCTGTCATTTACCGGATGATGAGGCTAGAAGCTACGCTTTATCATCACACCAGATTCACTTCGAATGTCACATCGTCAAATCCATCAAATCACCGATTGACGTCCTCAACAGTACATTACGTGTTAGCTAAAAGAAGTTTCCTTCTCCGCTTCCACTCTTGGTACGGTTGAAGAAATCAATGTACGTGACCATTCTGGAAATACTCTGTCAGACATTCATCCATACAAGTCACCCAGGAACAGGATGAACCGAAGGTACTATTTCTATTAATAGAAAAAGTCCTTGTACTCTACTCCGTCTTCGATTATCTTTATATAATCTGATTCGCACGCTACTGCCGATACGGAGTGGTTCTTCGGATAATAATCCAACCGGTCTCTCCATATTGACAACGATGGTCAAAACTTCGATAGTATGTGATTTAACTATCGAATAAAAACAAGTGTTTCGATAGTCGATGATTTAACTATCGAATAAAACAAGTGTTCATCCAAACATCCAACAATCAGTGAGCCTTTAATTAATATACCATTAATTAAATCTCTTCTCTATTTCTTATCAATATTGTTAACCAAAAATTTTCAATAGCCATATTGGCCTTATACGTTATTTGGAAAACATTTCCATATATCGCCTTCCTTAAATTTCTAGCTTTAGAAATATTCATTATTCTATTTCTAAGTTCGCACATATTTGGGTTAAAACAGATGTTGTGTAAAACATCGTTACGACAACCCAAATACAATATTTAACTAATTCTCATTCCACATTGATCTTCGAGCCTGAATCTTGCTACTTATCGGTATATCATGAAATCAACCAAGTTGGGGTATAATTACCTCTCAAACCTTGACTGAATAACATTTAACGTCAAAACAGACAAGACTACTTACTCGAATAATCAATACCATACAACTGATTATTCACCTTTAAACACATATATACTTTCTCTTTTATCCTTACGAGGTTTTATTCTTATACTTCCTTTTTGATTATACTATTCTATTTCTAAGTTCGTTTTCTAATCGACTTCTATATATTTTGATATGTTAATTTCTAACTATCAAATTATCTTAAAAATATTCTATCTCCTTAAATTTCCGGAAAAATTCGCCATAACCTCCTTTGTACTGGGAGCATCGGGAAATTTCAAATAGCTTTCCCGGTCCTTCTTATCTCAAAAAGAAAAAGAAAAAGCCAAGCGGCTTGCCGATACGGCGCATAAAATCTCATATGGAAATTAAATACGTACCTTTTTGTCGGGCATTCTATTTATTTCACTTCTATACTTTATTCCATACCTGTCTCCTGTATATTTATGCCTGTCCAATCTATTTTAACTATACCAATCGTTTTAACTCAATTTGTTAATTAAATCTGTTACTTAACTTTTCAGTCTATTTCACCTTCATATTTGCACATGACATGTTCAAATATATTTTAACTGCATATTAACAAATTCTAATTATACTCATACTCTCGTTTCCTTATCGACTTCTCTATTCAAATTCCAATTCAATTCTATTTGAATTCTCTTTATTTAAAGTCCATTTGAATTCTATATTCAGATTCTATAGTTAAAGTCCATTTGAATTCTATATTCAAATTCTATAGTTAAAGTCCATTTGAATTCTATATTCAAATTCTATAGTTAAAGTCCATTTGAATTCTATATTCAAATTCTATTTCAATTCCTTATATTCAAAGTCCATTTGAATTCTCTGCATTATTTATAAATAATGTTTATAACTTCAATTCAAATCCCACCTTTCCATTTATAAACAACGTTTATAAATGCAATTCAAACCCCATATTTTCATTTATAAACAACTTTATAAATTCGATTCAAATTCCATATTTTCATTTATAAACAACTTTATAAATTCGATTCAAATCCCATATTTTCATTTATAAACAACTTTATAAATTCGATTCAAACCCCATATTTTCATTTATAAACAACTTTATAAATTCGATTCAAATTCCATCTTTTCATTTATAAACAAAGTTTATAAATTCAATTACTTGTTTTATATACCTTCAAAACAAGCTAATATTTTCTATAGTTTTATTTAAAATTTCAAATTCTATTTATAAAAATAGAATTTCCTTTTTAAATATCAAATACCCTTTTTGATATTTTTATAAATCAATATCCCAAGCCCCAGTGATGTTTAAACAATCCAATCAACCAATTTTCAATCATTTGATTTTTAACACATCATATATGAATATATATGAAATCAAACAAACAACAAACAGATAATATATTTTTGAGGAATCCAGTTGGATTCCTCCAACCTGTTTTCCTGCATCCACAGACGTTAGTCAACATAGTAATACCCATCCTGCTTCGAGGCAGGATATCGCGGTATGAAGGTCATCCACTAATCATAGCGTGGGGCGTATAGGGTAATCATCCTCTAATGAAACCGTGGGCATCCGCTAATGAAACTGCGGGAATCCAACCAATAATCAACCCAATATATATATATATATATATATATCCTAAATAACTAATATATATTTTAAAACAATCAGACAACATTCAAACAAGCACAGACAATTATTTTTAACTATATAAAAATAATTTCTAAATAAAAGGTGAGGTTTACTCACCACGGATTTCAGTTTTGCACTTGTATCAATTTCAGTTTATATTCATCGATTTTCGAGTCTTCGAACTCTACACGGATGATTCCATTAGATTTTCTCTTCGCCTAAGAAAAATCCAATTTTTATAAATAAGCTAAATGAAATTTCTTGACAGGGTTATATGTTAAAATATAATAACATTAAATTTTCCCTTTTCTGTCTAAATTTCCTATCTGTATAGCCTAACAAATTTTAAGTTTGCATTTGTCACTTATCTACTTTACATAAAAATGTTTTACTAAATAAATTTCTTATATACATATTTTCTCTTTATCCATTTATTCACACATCATTATAAATTAAATAAACTATTTTTCTTCTTCTGCTTAAAATGGTCTAGGCGACTTTTTAATCACATTAATTAACTAGACTTATATACTAATGAATCTAAGCATAAAAATGGTTCAAATAGATCACCTAATTCCTCTTCTTTTCCCTTTTTAATTTGATCATTACTAATTTCTTTAATAAATCACAAATTTCACCATTCATCTTCCTAGGTTGTATATTTATAAAGTAAGCATATTAATTAACTAAAGTAATTAAATAGTTTACCGTAACCACCCTTTTCTTCTAACCCATTCTGAACTATTCGAACTGCCCTCTTTACCTTCCTCTTATCCTTATTGCTATCATTACACCACCAACTCGATCCCAGTACTATTGCTTCACCACCATCAGCTTGCCCACCCATGGCAGTTGTGAACTGCTCTAATTTGTACAGCAGCACCCCCCCCCCCCAAAAATCGAACTCCAGCTTGTCGTTCATCCTTAAAAATCCAAGCCGAACTTTCCCCAACTTCATTTCCGTCTTCAACATTTGACCTAGCCCAAGCATCGGCCAATCGAACTCCACGCGCCCCTTTTGACATCGCATTGTCCCTCGATCCAATCACAGCACCTTTCTTAACTCGCGAGCCCTCCACTCTCGATCTCGAGTTGAACCCTAGTCTTGACATCATCGTCGCGTCGATCCCAAGCTCAGAGAAATCGAGTTCGATTGAAAATGAAGGGGGAAGAAAAAGGGATTGCCGCGATTTGTAAATGAAAGGGTTTGGTTTATAAACATCTTTATAAATGAACTGAAGAGGAGTCAGCCATTTTGATTTTGTTGCTGAAGCTTTCGATTTTCCATTTGATTTGAGGAGCGGCTTCATTCTGGTTTTATAGAACAAAAGGGTTGGAAGAATTTAGGCCACGCGAGGTGTCCGTTGAGTGGTGAGAATGAAGACAACACCCCTTTTATTTTTGCCTTGTTGTATTGTTCATGTCCAAAAAAAACCATGATATTCTATAAATTATTTAAATCATTTTACCCTATTATACATTTTGAATTTAGTTATTCCATATTCTCGCATTACAATAACTATATATATTCAAAATTAAACCCTATATCGATTATTGATTGATAACTCAATATAAAATTTCTTTTATATTTTCAACTCAATATTTAAATCCGTATTAAATATTTAAAATTAGTTGATCGAAACCCCGGGTCATTACAATCTTCCCCACTTAAAATAATTTCGTCCTCGAATTTGCTAGGGTAGGAAAAAAAGTGCTACAAACCCATTAACCTTTCAGAACTTATTTATGTTGATACTCAACATTTCAAACCTCCTTACGTAACTCTCTTTCGAATAAATCCCTATTCGATAACTCCTCCCTCCGAATAACTATATTCGATAATCTCTATTTCGAATAACTAGATTCGAAAACCTTTCTTCGAATAAACTATATTCGATTTACTCTATTCAATTTACTCTTATCAATTAACTCTATTGGCTTTAACTCTTTTCGATTAACTCCATCGAATAACTAAATTCGATAACTCCTTCGAATAACTATATTCGATAATCTCTATTTCGAATAACTAATCGATAACTCTTTTTGATTAAACTATAATCGATAACTCCTTCGATTAACAAATAATCGATAACTCCTTTGATTTACTAATAATCGATAACTCCTTTGATTAACAAATAATCGATAACTCCTTCCGAATAAGCTATATTCGATAATTCCTTCCGAATAAACAAATTCGATAATTCCTTTCAAATAAACTAATTCGATAATTCCTTTCGAATAAACTAATTCGATAATTCCTTTCGAATAAACTATATTCGATAACTCCTTTAACTCTATTCGAATAAACTATATTCGATTTACTCTATTCAATTTACTCTTATCAATTAACTCTATTGGCTTTAACTCAAAATTTTAATAACAAATATTCGATAAATTCTAATTGAATAACTAATATTCAATTAACTCCACGGATTAATCCTAACTGATCAACTCTAACTGGTTAATTCTTTCTCTAATCGATTTATTCTAACTCTAATCGATTATTTCTAACTCTAGTCGATTATTTCTAACTCTAATTGACTTCTCCTATTCGAATAACTCCTATTGGATAGCGTTTATTCATTTATAAAGATTTACTTTTAGTAACGGTTCTTCACTTTATAAATGTTCTCTTTAATAACGCTACTTCACTTATACAAGTGTTGTATACCCCTTCTATTTAAAACTATCGGTGTTAAAAACCAATATCTCTTCTCTATATAAGTTCAGACTTATATATTTCATCTATCCAATGATAAATATTCAATTTAATTTATAAACTGTTATTTATAAATTAACCTTTCCATTTATCTGTTAAAAACAGATTTCCATTTTCTATTCATCTTCTGAATATTCCTTTGATTAAACTCTATTTATTTAGCAAATAAATATCTCACTTATAACATTCTATTTATTTTCTATAAATATTTTCATTGAATCTATTTGTAAATGTTTTTACAAATATTTTCTTTTAAAATTCCATTTGTAAATGTTTTTACAAATATTTCTCCTTTTATTTGTTTGCACATAACTTCCTTTGTATTTGGTTTTACAAATATATTTCCTCTTATATTCGTTTTACAAATATATTTTCTTTTTAACTCTTTTGGGTTTTCCTTTATTCACACCAGATTCGTATCTCATTCACATTGATTCTACTCAATTTATTCGTTTCGGTCCATTTAACTTACTTAAGTTAAATTTAATTTCAATCATTCAAATTCCCATTAACTAGTTGCTAATTAACCGTTTTGCCTATTTCATCCTTTTTATTTGAACATAACTTGTTCAAATATATGTCAACTTAGTTATAACTAATCTAATTATATTTTCAACTCGAGTTATATATTCGATTTCGAATATAAATTCTCAATTTCTTTCACTTATCCAAAAACCCAGTTTCGATTCAAATTTCCTTTAACTAATTATTTTCCAATTTAGTTAATCCTATTTAACCATTTAAAATATGATTTTTTGTCTTGAAAATCATTTCACTTACTTCACTGGAGTTCATATTTATTTTATATCTCCAGTCTGGATTTTCTAATGCCAATTCGGATTTTATTTCCTAACAATCTTTTTATATATTTAATTAAACCGTTATGGTTTCTATAATGGTTCTGGCGCTGCTTTTCTAAAAATTTGATTTTGACATAACTCAAAATCTATACGACGAAATCCAGATTTTTCTCTTTCATTAGAAAACTATTGTTCAACCGGTCCCGACGATTCTTGTTTCAAAGAATTCCGACTTCAATTGAGTTCTGTATACTAAATTGAAGTTCGAATCGCTAATTTTCGAACTGCCGCGCTACGGCGAGCTCGTTTTAATTATATTTATAAATATAAACGGTTTAACTTTGTTTATAATAAATTCAACTCCATTCTGATATATTTTAAAAATATATCAAATCCATTTCACATAATATTCCCGATCTATTTCTCTTCAAATATTCAAGTCCTCTACATTTAAAATATTCAAATTCCATTATAATTTCTTTATTCAAACTCTATATTATTTCCTTTTATTCAATTTCTATTTGAATTTTCTTCTATTCAATTTCTATTGAATTCCTTATCTTCAAATTCCATATTTTCTTATCTTCAATTTCTATTTGAAATCCTTTATTCAAAACCCCATTTCAAATCCCTTATTCAAATTTCATTTGAAATCCTTTATTCAATTTCTATTTAAATTCCTTATCTTCAATTTCTATTTGAAATCCGTTGAATTTAAATTCTATTTTAACTCCTTTGAATTCAAATTCTATTTAAACTCCTTTATTCAATTTCTATTTCAAACTTTAAATTTTCTTTGAATTCTAATATTCAACCTCCACTTTATATTCTCTTTGAAATTCTATTTAACCAAATTCCATTTGAATTCTAATATTCAAATCTCTATTTGACTTTTCTTTATTCAAATCCATTTGAATTCCTTTGAATTCAAATTCCATTTCAATTTTTCTTATAAAATTTCTATTTGAATTTTCTTTATTCAAACTCATTTGAATTCCTTTGAATTCAAATTCTATTTCACTTCTATTTGAATTATATATATTCAAATTCCTTTATTTTACTTCTATTTGAAATTTATATTCCAATTCTCATTTCAAAATTCCTTTGAAGTAATATAAATATATACATATATTTATCTATCTCAAATTCAAAACATTTGAATTTTCAACCAACTTGTTTCTTTCAAACAAATTTCCATCAAAAATTTTCTAAGGCAGCAATTCGTCACTTAGAAACTCGAAAATGAACACTGGTGATGTTGCAACCATCATCAGAATTATTTCCCAGCTACTGAATGAGTTCAGTGCTTTATTTCTTTCAAACTCCATTTAGAAAAATATTTTCCAAACTCCCAGGATTTTAAATTCTTAATTCTGGTTGGAATTCAATTTCAATTTATCACATTTGTATATTTGATTTCATATACAAATTCCATTTGTTATATATAACTATTTCATTTTATAATCTAATTCGATTATAATCCTAACAATCAACTCAACTATTTAAAAACACTATCGTGTCCAATCTTCTGTTCAAGTGTTTATAAATTCCTATCGACTTCGTGGCGTCCCACGATTCGACCAAAATTTATAATCCACCCAACAGACTAGTCAACACAATATAAAACAGTTTTTATATCAAATAACAAATACGCTCTCTCGTATATATATACACTCAACTCATTCTAGGATACTACTGATCCTATCTCTAATGAGCACATTCCAACAAGCCTAGGTATTCGCAACCTAAGCTCTGATACCAACTGTAATGACCCGAAAATCCAGTAGAATTTGAGCTGACCAAAAACACAAGTCCAACCCCAAATATCACGGAAATTCGAACCATTAATAGAAAGAAGTTAGAGGGTGAGGATAGATAAGATAGAAACTTAGAATAGAAGAAGAAGAAGAACACAACATTAGAGTAACACGAATCTCACAGCGGAACGAATAACATATAATATATATAACATAACTTGAAATATACATCTGTACTTGAATATACATCTGTACTTGAATATACATCAATATCAAAGTACATCACTTACAACACAGCAGAAATAACTATAGCTATATGATCCTGAAGCCTCCTGCTCCAAGCTCTTCCAGTATATCTGTAAATTCCCGACTACTTGACTGCCCGTACAAATTTAGGCACCCAAGAGTTTAGGGAAAACAACAAAGTAAACTCCGGGTCAGTCATGGGACTGGTATGAGTAAACAGTTTAAAAACAGTTTCAGAAAACTAAATGATATCTCATAAGACCACGCCGTATAACACGGAACGGGTTTTTCCCTTATGAAAACCCAAACACTTGACTTATCTTTATATCAAAACTCTTTTGATATTATAATAATGTCTAAATCACATAAATAACAATCTAGTGGAAACGCTTGCATCTCACGTTCCACATATATAATATACAATCAAAACCGCAAGCACGTATTGGGTAATGGATTTCCAACTATGACAAGGTATGGAACCACCTTCCGCTGGTATATCTTTAGAGGAGAATACACCGAGTTCAACAAGAACATCTTGCAACTCAGCCACACATGACCGACCACTCATTTCGCTTGAGTGTATCGAATGTATATCACCAACGATTGGGATCAGCAACCGTTTCCCGAATGGGTCAGCATCGACAATAGATTTTTAGAAGTAAATGAAACTCTAGATCAGGTGATTATACACCCTAATAGGTGCGACCTACATAGCCATGCTGCTTGCCCGATTTCTGTCATTTACCGGATGATGAGGCTAGAAGCTACGCTTTATCATCACACCAGATTCACTTCGAATGTCACATCGTCAAATCCATCAAATCACCGATTGACGTCCTCAACAGTACATTACGTGTTAGCTAAAAGAAGTTTCCTTCTCCGCTTCCACTCTTGGTACGGTTGAAGAAATCAATGTACGTGACCATTCTGGAAATACTCTGTCAGACATTCATCCATACAAGTCACCCAGGAACAGGATGAACCGAAGGTATTATTTCTATTAATAGAAAAAGTCCTTGTACTCTACTCCGTCTTCGATTATCTTTATATAATCTGATTCGCACGCTACTGCCGATACGGAGTGGTTCTTCGGATAATAATCCAACCCGTCTCTCCATATTGACAACGATGGTCAAATGTAACAACCCGTAAAATGCGAGCCAGTTTGAAATTTTTATTTTGGCAATTTTAGCGAATTTTGATTATTTAAAATGAATTATTTTAAATAATATCGACGAGAAATTTATTTTGAATTGAAATTCGACGTATATATTATATACGTCGTCGTTAGAATATATAATAATTATATATAATTATAAAAGGAATTGAAAATGGCGCGGTAGTTCGAAAATTCGATTTCTAATTTCAAATGAATATACAGAATTCAATATAAGTCAGAATTGAACGAAACAAGAAATATTTGAATCTGTATAACTATATCTTTGTAACGAAGTTAACAAACTGAGATTTCATTTTAGAAATGATAAGATATGTCCAGTTTAAAATTAGAAATAGTCGCTGTGGAATTTATATATATTTTTATATATATAAGGCCCTTAAAAATAGCAATTTTGCAAATGACCTCGGATTTCGACGAAACCAGTTTTGTTGGATCCGCAGTGTCAAGTTATTGCTAGGTTTCAAATTTCATAATTTTTCGAATCGATATGTGAGCGTGGCAAAGGAAAACGCGTTTGACCAGTTTCAGTTGATTTTAATCGACTGAAAATTGGCCATTTTGCAAACGGTCTCAGAATTCGACGAAACTAGTTTTGTTAGGACCGTATCGTCAATACGAAGCTAGAAAATATTTTTTTTGAAATTTTTCTAGTTAGTATGTGGCCCCGGTAATTTGAAACGTGCGTTTAAAATTCAATATAGTGATTTAAATGTAAATTCAAAAGGAAACTGATTGTAACGATCAAATCAGCTTGCGATACATATCCCATTGTGTTCGGAATGGGGGTAAAACGCTATGGACGACAGGCGGTGGGCCTCGTTTCGAGGTCATATGTAAAAGTCAACCCTTTTTGCCAAATATAATAAATAAATAAAAAAAAAAAAAAAAAACTTTTCTCCCCTTTATACTCCAGGCCCCCCCCCCCGATAGAAATTCATTCAGATTGAAAAAAAAAAAAAAAACAAAAAAAAACAAAACGAGGAAGGACGGAATCGCGTCGCCCCCCCCAGTCGCTGCCGCCGCCGCCATCGAAGGTGACCCCCCCCCCCCATCGCCGGAGCCCCACCAAAGCCATCTCCCCCCCCCCTCTTCTCGCCGCTCCTCTCCCCTTACAGACCCCCCCTCGACTTCACCAGCCGCCCCCACCGCCTGCGACCACCCGCGACCCCCCTCGCGCCATCTCCCCCTTCCGACTGCGACCGAGCCCCCCCCCCCCCCCCCCCCCCTCGTCGAACTCCAGCACCGCCCAGTCTCCGACCCGACATCAGCCCACCCTCTGTAAGTTTTAATTGTATTTTATTTTTATTTATTTTATTTTTATTTTATATAAAAACTGTTTGTTTTAATGAATTAAAACTGAAATTTTTATAAAAGTAAAAAGTGTTTTTTTTATGAATAAAAACTGATTTTACTTTATGGTTTAAAAAATGAATTTGCTTTGAAAATATAATTTTTGTATTGTTTAAATCAAAATATAATCTTTACTATATAGGAATATTAAAAATATGATTTTTATATTTTTAAAAGTATTAAAAATATAATCTTTATAGGATAGAGAAGTTAAAAATATCACCTTTGTATATGTGGCGAAATAAAAATCTGATTTTTATTTTATATACATTGAAATCAAGTGATGAAATTTGAAAAGGTGAAATCTTTGAATTTAAAAAGGCGAAATTTTTATATATTGAACTTTGAAATAAAAATTCAATTTTTATATATTGAACTTTGAACTAAAAATTCAATTTTTATATATTGAACTTTGAACTAAAAATTCAATTTTTATATATTGAACTTTGAACTAAAAATTCAATTTTTATATATTGAACTTTGAACTAAAAATTCGATTTTTATATATTGAACTTTGAACTAAAAATTCGATTTTTATATATTGAACTTTGAAATAAAAATTCGATTTTTATATATTGAACTTTGAACTAAAAATTCGATTTTTATATATTGAACATCGAAGTAAAAATTCGATTTTTATATATTGAATAGCGAAGTAAAAATGTGATTTTTACGTATGTAGTGAAAGCAGCAACGAAGGTGACAAAAAGGCGAAACGACGAAGGCTTCTGCAAAAGAAGAGTCGAGATGGTTGGATAGCTATATGTGAGAATTTCTCACCTTCCTATTTTATTTCTAGTTATATATATATACTAGGATGCAGACGGTGCTTAGTAGCACCCGACACAATCGTCCACAGACCATGGACTTGTTTGTTTGACTGTTTGGTGATTGATTGCGATATTGGTTTGAATGTGGTTTGTGGTGGGAAAAATCGAATCGATAAATTGGTTAGGATTAGACGTGCGCCGTTATAAGGCGAAGGAGTAAGGCTAGGTTAGATCCTTACTTCAAAGTTTGTGGTTTGCATAACGAATTGATTTGATTGATGTGTGAATGGCGTGGGCCTTCACTAGACCGGGGATAAGGCTAGGCCTTGTCCCGTTTCTAGTATCGTGCCGTTATGCCGCCGAAATTTTCTAAAATAAGTTAGAAAAAAATAAAAATAGCATTTTATTTAACGAATGAACTGAATAGAAATTCATATGTTAAAATAAAATGTGTTATCGTTAAAAATATAATTTTTAACGTGAATGTGAATAAATAAATATTCATTTTCAAACCAGACGGTTTGTTTATGTACACCTATTTGAATGACGTTGATTGGGTCGATAAATTTTACACATCGCCTAACTGCACAAATAAAATATGTGTTTGATTGTTTGAAACCCCACACGGGTGTTAGGATGAAATTTGAAGTTCACTCATCCTGATTGATTAAATATGTCGATCGATTGATTGACAAGCTGCTATAAGCGTTAAATGTCTATATTTGATGCTTATACAGTGTAGTGCACTTTGGTTGATGGTTGATTATTCATCGTTGTTGATATATACATGTGTTGTAGAAAATCCATATAATTAACATTATATGGTAATTGATTGGGCCTCATTCCAGTTTCGAAAAAAAAAAAAAAATATTTGAAATAGAAATATTTGAAATAGAAATATTTGAAATAGAATATTTGAAAATAGAAATATGTGAAGCCGTGAGGATTAGATTGACGCCATTTTGACGTGAACGATATTTATATCGATTTTATTCATTTTAAAATGAATATTGAAAAGTGACTTCGAAATCGAATATTTCGAAATGAATTGAATTGAAAACGATTTCGAAATGAATTGAATTGAAAACGATTTCGAAATGAATTGAATTGAAAACGATTTCGAAATGAATTGAATTGAAAACGATTTCGAAATGAATTGAATTGAAAACGATTTCGAAATGAATTGAATTGAAAACGATTTCGAAATGAATTGAATTGAAAACGATTTCGAAATGAATTGAATTGAAAACGATTTCGAAATGAATTGAATTGAAAACGAATTCGAATTGAATTGAAAGTGAATTGAAATGAATTCAAATTGAATTGAAATTTGAATTGAATGGAAATGAGTTTTTGAAACGAATTCAAAATTATTTATATAATTCGTTTTAAATAGAAATCGACGAAAAATATATTATATATATTATATATATAATATAATGGCCTGAATAGAACGCGCCGCGCCGCGGCAGTTCGCGAATTTCGACCATTTATTTCAAACGGACATTACGGGAGATCCGACCGTCGGATTCTCCTAAAACCGGAACCGTTGGGTTCGTATCGAAAAGAGCTTTCTAATGAATGTTAGAAGTTTGAAATCTAACGGTTGGATTTGGAATTATGTCCAAATCAAATTGGAAAAAGGTCGCTGTAAGTGCAGTTCGATGGCCATTGATGGAAATCGACCGTACGGGCCTTGATAAAATTATTAAAAATAGTAATAATTTGTGTAAAATCATAAGAAATGATTTGTGAAGATTTGGGATGAAAAACTCCATATTTGAAAAGATAAAAATGGATTTTTATCGAAATGAACTAGTTTTGAACTAGAATTATAATTCTATTTATTTTTAAATAAATAAATTGAATTCGAAAAGGGTTTTAAAAGTAACCAAAATTCCAATGATTGCATTGGAGTGGATTTGAATCGAAATTGTCTTCGGAATATTTCGATGTTGGAATTCGTGATTATACAGGTGTTGTTATGGAAATTTGAAAGATATATATGTATATCGTTATTTCCAATACGACATTTGTTAGTCGTAGAATTCGATATTGAATATAAGCCGATATATTTTCTATTCAGAGCCTTGTATTGAATATCGAATGTGATTTGGGTTTGTCGTGAATGGTGTCTTCACTAACACCGTTCTTGAACCCAGCTGAGAAAAGATTAAATCTTTTGATTTAGATTTAATGAAGTGTACCAATTAAATAATATTTAATTGGAATTGAATTGATATTGATTTTTGGGTTTATCGTGAACAATGTTTTAAATAACACTTGTTCTTTAACCCGATAATTAATGAATGTGATTTGGGTTTGTCGTGAATGGTGTCTTCACTAACACCGTTCTTGAACCCAGCTGAGAAAAGATTAAATCTTTTGATTTAGATTTAATGAAGTGTACCAATTAAATAATATTTAATTGAAATTGAATGGATATTGATTTTTGGGTTTATCGTGAACAGTGTTTTAAATAACACTTGTTCTTTAACCCGATAATTAATGGGATGTGACTTTGGGTTTATCGTGAACCGTGTTTTAAATGACACTGATTCTTTAACCCAGTCACAGATTAAAACTAAGTGGAGTTTTAATGAATCTTTAATTAGATTGAAAAGATCGAGAATGGAGTATCACCAGTTTTGCTCCAGGCGATAGTTAAATCTTTAATTAGATTTAAACGTGAAATTTAGAAACTAACTGTCGGTTAGCCAAGCAGAATGGTTTTCTGGATATTGATCTGATGTTGGTTTCGGCCTTCGGGGTTAATATTTGGGGAATTATTCTCTTGATTAATTTACGGTTAGTGACTAATGAATTGGAATGAGGCGTATGTTGTGTTTGTGTAACACTTATTTAAAATATACGCGAGTTATTCGGAAAGACCGGGTTTATCCCATTCTGAATAACTGATACGACGATAAGTCGAAGATGAAGACGATGGTCGAAGACCGGAAGTCTTCACGTCGTTTGGGTGATAACTGATGATCTTGATTGGGCTGTACACCCAAGAAGATGGAAACAGTTGGTGATCGTCCAGACGTACTTGGAGATCGATGGATATGCGGGGTACTAGGTGCTCCCGGTTTCGTTCAGACCCAGGACGGACTTGTAAATGGACTGTGTGTCTGACATCGGATTTCATTCTGTGTGACTGATATCGGTTGCATAGGATGGTTTGCCGGTGTGGCATGCTAAGATGCAAATGATCAAGGCTTCTGTTGAAATGCAAAGTCTTGTGGTGATGATCAAAGCACGGCCTTTGTGGCGTAGCTTTGTGTAACGTTTACCTCGCGTGTTTCACACCAGGTATGAACCAAAAACGGGAGACGGACCTCAGGGAGGACTTGCGTTTCTTTCTAGCTAGAAGTGGCGTCAGTGGTTTTACACGCCCTGACGAGTTTGACTTATGTGGTTGTTGCTGTTGCGAGGCGCCTCGGTTATATCGGTTTCGGCCGAATGCATTCTGGTCGGCTGACGGACCAGACTTACACCCCATAGGGTGGGGAAACGTAGTGTTCAGGCATTTTAATCCACATCGGTGGACCGGCCCTGTCGCTCCAAGGGTCACTCGAGCTCTGATCCTGTGGCTCGGGCTAGAGAGTCACGAATCGGTTGAGGACTATCTTTTGCCTCGGTTCATAGACGGAAATCCAATTTCCAAATACGTGACATTTGCGGTTTTAATTGTAAAACTAGTATGGCGACATGATATATGGTACCCATGCCGCCTATGATTGATACTTATGATTTGAAGTTGTTTTATACACTATGCACTAATAGTAGTATCAAATGATTTGTTTTAAACGTATCAAGCATTCTTTGGCTGTTATAAGGGAAAACCCTATCCCCCGGCTTGCGTTGCATTGTGTGATAGGACATGGGTCTTATAACAGCTTCATCTTTCTTTATTTAGCATTGCGCTGTTTGTTTTATGCACTGGTATTCTTGGGAGGAAACCCGTTCCGTGTTATACGGCGTGGTCCCTTGATTTACCTAACTTTGAAAATAAAGATTAATAACTGTTTTAGTTCTCACACCAGTCACATGACTGACCTGGAGTTTATTGTTTTAACCTAAACTCTGGGTGCCCTTATTTTGACACGGGCAGCTAGTAGTTTTGGTTTTGCAGATTTATATTCACAGGATCCTGGTTTACAGCTGGAACGATATCCGGAAAGCTTTGTATCCGTATATCTCTTCTAGTTGTGCTTTGTATTATTTTCCGCTGCTATGTATTTAAATGTAATTTAAATCTCTGATATTTCTGTGTAATATTCGTTTATACTCTGTATATTCTTGTAATCTGATGCATTGTTGTAATATACAATGAAATGTTCTTCTGTATGCGTTCTGTTGTGGCTTGTTCTCGAACTATCCGACGCTTTCCTTTAAGGGGAAGTTGCGGGTCTTTACAGTTGGTATCAGAGCTTTGGTTTACAAAGCTAGAGAACAAGACACATTAGAACCTTACGAAAGAATTCATCAGATATTGGATTAGTAACATCCAACGAGAATGACTCGTTAGAGATGGGATCAGTAGTATCCTAGAACGAGTGTGAAGAATATATTTTTTGAAAGTGAAAACAAATTTTTGTTTTGAAAATCTAAATCACTTAATCGTATTTGATTATTTATTTATATTGATTAGGACAGTCCAATATATAAAGATTTTGCGTATGCGCCTAGCTAGCGTCTATTCGAAGTTTTAATATACTGGATAGATATAGAATCATACTCTAGTGGCCCGAAGATGATTCTGATGATTGACTAGTCATCATTAGTATTCATGTTCGAGTAACGAAGGTGTGATATCTATATATTTCCTATTGACTGGTGTGAGAACCAAAACTTATATATAGTTAGAACCTATTGTTGTGATTTGGCATCAAAAACATGATTTTTGTACATGTATCAAAATTATGAATTTGAAACTCTAATTCACTAATTGATTGATGTTTGTGTTGTTTGCCTATTTGTTTGCTAATTTTGAACCATTAGCCTAATTGAACCCAATATTGAATTGTATTGAGAATTAGTTGCATTTGCTTGCATATACATATATATCATTGAACAGGTCATAGCAAGGAGGCTAGAGCAGAGAATAAAATTTATTTGCCCGACAAATAGGTACATGTTTACTACATAATTTCCTGTTTTGTTTGGGTGATGATGATTTTGTGAGCCTATTGGCTAGCCGCTTGGCTTTTTCTTCTTCTTTTTGAGATCTGAAGGACCGGGGAAGCTATTTGAAATTCCCCGATGCTCCCGGTGCAGGGGAGGTTATGGCGAAATTTTTCGAAAATTTAGGGTGTTAGCCAAATTTTTGAAAATTTGAAAATTCTCAGAAACTAAAGAGTTGGAGAATGGAAGCCTGATCGGTCGTAGAGTTGATTAATCAAACCACTTTCGACTTTGTTCCTTTTCGGGGACGAAAAGTTTTAAGTGGGGGAGATTGTAACAACCCGTAAAATGCGAGCCAGTTTGAAATTTTTATTTTGGCAATTTTAGCGAATTTTGATTATTTAAAATGAATTATTTTAAATAATATCGACGAGAAATTTATTTTGAATTGAAATTCGACGTATATATTATATACGTCGTCGTTAGAATATATAATAATTATATATAATTATAAAAGGAATTGAAAATGGCGCGGTAGTTCGAAAATTCGATTTCTAATTTCAAATGAATATACAGAATTCAATATAAGTCAGAATTGAACGAAACAAGAAATATTTGAATCTGTATAACTATATCTTTGTAACGAAGTTAACAAACTGAGATTTCATTTTAGAAATGATAAGATATGTCCAGTTTAAAATTAGAAATAGTCGCTGTGGAATTTATATATATTTTTATATATATAAGGCCCTTAAAAATAGCAATTTTGCAAATGACCTCGGATTTCGACGAAACCAGTTTTGTTGGATCCGCAGTGTCAAGTTATTGCTAGGTTTCAAATTTCATAATTTTTCGAATCGATATGTGAGCGTGGCAAAGGAAAACGCGTTTGACCAGTTTCAGTTGATTTTAATCGACTGAAAATTGGCCATTTTGCAAACGGTCTCAGAATTCGACGAAACTAGTTTTGTTAGGACCGTATCGTCAATACGAAGCTAGAAAATATTTTTTTTGAAATTTTTCTAGTTAGTATGTGGCCCCGGTAATTTGAAACGTGCGTTTAAAATTCAATATAGTGATTTAAATGTAAATTCAAAAGGAAACTGATTGTAACGATCAAATCAGCTTGCGATACATATCCCATTGTGTTCGGAATGGGGGTAAAACGCTATGGACGACAGGCGGTGGGCCTCGTTTCGAGGTCATATGTAAAAGTCAACCCTTTTTGCCAAATATAATAAATAAATAAAAAAAAAAAAAATAAACTTTTCTCCCCTTTATACTCCAGGCCCCCCCCCGATAGAAATTCATTCAGATTGAAAAAAAAAAAAAAAAAAAACAAAACGAGGAAGGACGGAATCGCGTCGCCCCCCCCAGTCGCTGCCGCCGCCGCCATCGAAGGTGACCCCCCCCCATCGCCGGAGCCCCACCAAAGCCATCTCCCCCCCCCTCTTCTCGCCGCTCCTCTCCCCTTACAGACCCCCCCTCGACTTCACCAGCCGCCCCCACCGCCTGCGACCACCCGCGACCCCCCTCGCGCCATCTCCCCCTTCCGACTGCGACCGAGCCCCCCCCCCCCCCTCGTCGAACTCCAGCACCGCCCAGTCTCCGACCCGACATCAGCCCACCCTCTGTAAGTTTTAATTGTATTTTATTTTTATTTATTTTATTTTTATTTTATATAAAAACTGTTTGTTTTAATGAATTAAAACTGAAATTTTTATAAAAGTAAAAAGTGTTTTTTTTATGAATAAAAACTGATTTTACTTTATGGTTTAAAAAATGAATTTGCTTTGAAAATATAATTTTTGTATTGTTTAAATCAAAATATAATCTTTACTATATAGGAATATTAAAAATATGATTTTTATATTTTTAAAAGTATTAAAAATATAATCTTTATAGGATAGAGAAGTTAAAAATATCACCTTTGTATATGTGGCGAAATAAAAATCTGATTTTTATTTTATATACATTGAAATCAAGTGATGAAATTTGAAAAGGTGAAATCTTTGAATTTAAAAAGGCGAAATTTTTATATATTGAACTTTGAAATAAAAATTCAATTTTTATATATTGAACTTTGAACTAAAAATTCAATTTTTATATATTGAACTTTGAACTAAAAATTCAATTTTTATATATTGAACTTTGAACTAAAAATTCAATTTTTATATATTGAACTTTGAACTAAAAATTCGATTTTTATATATTGAACTTTGAACTAAAAATTCGATTTTTATATATTGAACTTTGAAATAAAAATTCGATTTTTATATATTGAACTTTGAACTAAAAATTCGATTTTTATATATTGAACATCGAAGTAAAAATTCGATTTTTATATATTGAATAGCGAAGTAAAAATGTGATTTTTACGTATGTAGTGAAAGCAGCAACGAAGGTGACAAAAAGGCGAAACGACGAAGGCTTCTGCAAAAGAAGAGTCGAGATGGTTGGATAGCTATATGTGAGAATTTCTCACCTTCCTATTTTATTTCTAGTTATATATATATACTAGGATGCAGACGGTGCTTAGTAGCACCCGACACAATCGTCCACAGACCATGGACTTGTTTGTTTGACTGTTTGGTGATTGATTGCGATATTGGTTTGAATGTGGTTTGTGGTGGGAAAAATCGAATCGATAAATTGGTTAGGATTAGACGTGCGCCGTTATAAGGCGAAGGAGTAAGGCTAGGTTAGATCCTTACTTCAAAGTTTGTGGTTTGCATAACGAATTGATTTGATTGATGTGTGAATGGCGTGGGCCTTCACTAGACCGGGGATAAGGCTAGGCCTTGTCCCGTTTCTAGTATCGTGCCGTTATGCCGCCGAAATTTTCTAAAATAAGTTAGAAAAAAATAAAAATAGCATTTTATTTAACGAATGAACTGAATAGAAATTCATATGTTAAAATAAAATGTGTTATCGTTAAAAATATAATTTTTAACGTGAATGTGAATAAATAAATATTCATTTTCAAACCAGACGGTTTGTTTATGTACACCTATTTGAATGACGTTGATTGGGTCGATAAATTTTACACATCGCCTAACTGCACAAATAAAATATGTGTTTGATTGTTTGAAACCCCACACGGGTGTTAGGATGAAATTTGAAGTTCACTCATCCTGATTGATTAAATATGTCGATCGATTGATTGACAAGCTGCTATAAGCGTTAAATGTCTATATTTGATGCTTATACAGTGTAGTGCACTTTGGTTGATGGTTGATTATTCATCGTTGTTGATATATACATGTGTTGTAGAAAATCCATATAATTAACATTATATGGTAATTGATTGGGCCTCATTCCAGTTTCGAAAAAAAAAAAAGAAATATTTGAAATAGAAATATTTGAAATAGAAATATTTGAAATAGAATATTTGAAAATAGAAATATGTGAAGCCGTGAGGATTAGATTGACGCCATTTTGACGTGAACGATATTTATATCGATTTTATTCATTTTAAAATGAATATTGAAAAGTGACTTCGAAATCGAATATTTCGAAATGAATTGAATTGAAAACGATTTCGAAATGAATTGAATTGAAAACGATTTCGAAATGAATTGAATTGAAAACGATTTCGAAATGAATTGAATTGAAAACGATTTCGAAATGAATTGAATTGAAAACGATTTCGAAATGAATTGAATTGAAAACGATTTCGAAATGAATTGAATTGAAAACGATTTCGAAATGAATTGAATTGAAAACGAATTCGAATTGAATTGAAAGTGAATTGAAATGAATTCAAATTGAATTGAAATTTGAATTGAATGGAAATGAGTTTTTGAAACGAATTCAAAATTATTTATATAATTCGTTTTAAATAGAAATCGACGAAAAATATATTATATATATAATATAATGGCCTGAATAGAACGCGCCGCGCCGCGGCAGTTCGCGAATTTCGACCATTTATTTCAAACGGACATTACGGGAGATCCGACCGTCGGATTCTCCTAAAACCGGAACCGTTGGGTTCGTATCGAAAAGAGCTTTCTAATGAATGTTAGAAGTTTGAAATCTAACGGTTGGATTTGGAATTATGTCCAAATCAAATTGGAAAAAGGTCGCTGTAAGTGCAGTTCGATGGCCATTGATGGAAATCGACCGTACGGGCCTTGATAAAATTATTAAAAATAGTAATAATTTGTGTAAAATCATAAGAAATGATTTGTGAAGATTTGGGATGAAAAACTCCATATTTGAAAAGATAAAAATGGATTTTTATCGAAATGAACTAGTTTTGAACTAGAATTATAATTCTATTTATTTTTAAATAAATAAATTGAATTCGAAAAGGGTTTTAAAAGTAACCAAAATTCCAATGATTGCATTGGAGTGGATTTGAATCGAAATTGTCTTCGGAATATTTCGATGTTGGAATTCGTGATTATACAGGTGTTGTTATGGAAATTTGAAAGATATATATGTATATCGTTATTTCCAATACGACATTTGTTAGTCGTAGAATTCGATATTGAATATAAGCCGATATATTTTCTATTCAGAGCCTTGTATTGAATATCGAATGTGATTTGGGTTTGTCGTGAATGGTGTCTTCACTAACACCGTTCTTGAACCCAGCTGAGAAAAGATTAAATCTTTTGATTTAGATTTAATGAAGTGTACCAATTAAATAATATTTAATTGGAATTGAATTGATATTGATTTTTGGGTTTATCGTGAACAGTGTTTTAAATAACACTTGTTCTTTAACCCGATAATTAATGAATGTGATTTGGGTTTGTCGTGAATGGTGTCTTCACTAACACCGTTCTTGAACCCAGCTGAGAAAAGATTAAATCTTTTGATTTAGATTTAATGAAGTGTACCAATTAAATAATATTTAATTGAAATTGAATGGATATTGATTTTTGGGTTTATCGTGAACAGTGTTTTAAATAACACTTGTTCTTTAACCCGATAATTAATGGGATGTGACTTTGGGTTTATCGTGAACCGTGTTTTAAATGACACTGATTCTTTAACCCAGTCACAGATTAAAACTAAGTGGAGTTTTAATGAATCTTTAATTAGATTGAAAAGATCGAGAATGGAGTATCACCAGTTTTGCTCCAGGCGATAGTTAAATCTTTAATTAGATTTAAACGTGAAATTTAGAAACTAACTGTCGGTTAGCCAAGCAGAATGGTTTTCTGGATATTGATCTGATGTTGGTTTCGGCCTTCGGGGTTAATATTTGGGGAATTATTCTCTTGATTAATTTACGGTTAGTGACTAATGAATTGGAATGAGGCGTATGTTGTGTTTGTGTAACACTTATTTAAAATATACGCGAGTTATTCGGAAAGACCGGGTTTATCCCATTCTGAATAACTGATACGACGATAAGTCGAAGATGAAGACGATGGTCGAAGACCGGAAGTCTTCACGTCGTTTGGGTGATAACTGATGATCTTGATTGGGCTGTACACCCAAGAAGATGGAAACAGTTGGTGATCGTCCAGACGTACTTGGAGATCGATGGATATGCGGGGTACTAGGTGCTCCCGGTTTCGTTCAGACCCAGGACGGACTTGTAAATGGACTGTGTGTCTGACATCGGATTTCATTCTGTGTGACTGATATCGGTTGCATAGGATGGTTTGCCGGTGTGGCATGCTAAGATGCAAATGATCAAGGCTTCTGTTGAAATGCAAAGTCTTGTGGTGATGATCAAAGCACGGCCTTTGTGGCGTAGCTTTGTGTAACGTTTACCTCGCGTGTTTCACACCAGGTATGAACCAAAAACGGGAGACGGACCTCAGGGAGGACTTGCGTTTCTTTCTAGCTAGAAGTGGCGTCAGTGGTTTTACACGCCCTGACGAGTTTGACTTATGTGGTTGTTGCTGTTGCGAGGCGCCTCGGTTATATCGGTTTCGGCCGAATGCATTCTGGTCGGCTGACGGACCAGACTTACACCCCATAGGGTGGGGAAACGTAGTGTTCAGGCATTTTAATCCACATCGGTGGACCGGCCCTGTCGCTCCAAGGGTCACTCGAGCTCTGATCCTGTGGCTCGGGCTAGAGAGTCACGAATCGGTTGAGGACTATCTTTTGCCTCGGTTCATAGACGGAAATCCAATTTCCAAATACGTGACATTTGCGGTTTTAATTGTAAAACTAGTATGGCGACATGATATATGGTACCCATGCCGCCTATGATTGATACTTATGATTTGAAGTTGTTTTATACACTATGCACTAATAGTAGTATCAAATGATTTGTTTTAAACGTATCAAGCATTCTTTGGCTGTTATAAGGGAAAACCCTATCCCCCGGCTTGCGTTGCATTGTGTGATAGGACATGGGTCTTATAACAGCTTCATCTTTCTTTATTTAGCATTGCGCTGTTTGTTTTATGCACTGGTATTCTTGGGAGGAAACCCGTTCCGTGTTATACGGCGTGGTCCCTTGATTTACCTAACTTTGAAAATAAAGATTAATAACTGTTTTAGTTCTCACACCAGTCACATGACTGACCTGGAGTTTATTGTTTTAACCTAAACTCTGGGTGCCCTTATTTTGACACGGGCAGCTAGTAGTTTTGGTTTTGCAGATTTATATTCACAGGATCCTGGTTTACAGCTGGAACGATATCCGGAAAGCTTTGTATCCGTATATCTCTTCTAGTTGTGCTTTGTATTATTTTCCGCTGCTATGTATTTAAATGTAATTTAAATCTCTGATATTTCTGTGTAATATTCGTTTATACTCTGTATATTCTTGTAATCTGATGCATTGTTGTAATATACAATGAAATGTTCTTCTGTATGCGTTCTGTTGTGGCTTGTTCTCGAACTATCCGACGCTTTCCTTTAAGGGGAAGTTGCGGGTCTTTACATCAAAACTTCGATAGTCTGTGATTTAACTATCGAATAAAAACAAGTGTTTCGATAGTCGATGATTTAACTATCGAATAAAACAAGTGTTCATCCAAACATCCAACAATCAGTGAGCCTTTAATTAATATTCCATTAATTAAATCTCTTCTCTATTTCTTATCAATATTTGTTAACCAAAAATTTTCAATAACCATATTGGCCTTATACGTTATTTGGAAAACATTTCCATATATCGCCTTTCTTAAATTTCTAGCTTTAGAAATATTCATTATTCTATTTCTAAGTTCGCACATATTTGGGTTAAAACAGATGTTGTGTAAAACATCGTTACGACAACCCAAATACAATATTTAACTAATTCTCATTCCACATTGATCTTCGAGCCTGAATCTTGCTACTTATCGGTATATCATGAAATCAACCAAGTTGGGGTATAATTACCTCTCAAACCTTGACTGAATAACATTTAACGTCAAAACAGACAAGACTACTTACTCGAATAATCAATACCATACAACTGATTATTCACCTTTAAACACATATATACTTTCTCTTTTATCCTTACGAGGTTTTATTCTTATACTTCCTTTTTGATTATACTATTTTATTTCTAAGTTCGTTTTCTAATCGACTTCTATATATTTTGATATGTTAATTTCTAACTATCAAATTATCTTAAACATATTCTATCTCCTTAAATTTCCGGAAAAATTCGCCATAACCTCCTTTGTACCGGGAGCATCGGGAAATTTCAAATAGCTTTCCCGGTCCTTCTTATCTCAAAAAGAAAAAGAAAAAGCCAAGCGGCTTGCCGATACGGCGCATAAAATCTCATATGGAAATTAAATACGTACCTTTTTGTCGGGCATTCTATTTATTTCACTTCTATACTTTATTCCATACCTGTCTCCTGTATATTTATGCTTGTCCAATCTATTTTAACTATACCAATCGTTTTAACTCAATTTGTTAATTAAATCTGTTACTTAACTTTTCAGTCTATTTCACCTTCATATTTGCACATGACATGTTCAAATATATTTTAACTGCATATTAACAAATTCTAATTATACTCATACTCTCGTTTCCTTATCGACTTCTCTATTCAAATTCCAATTCAATTCTATTTGAATTCTCTTTATTTAAAGTCCATTTGAATTCTATATTCAGATTCTATAGTTAAAGTCCATTTGAATTCTATATTCAAATTCTATAGTTAAAGTCCATTTGAATTCTATATTCAAATTCTATAGTTAAAGTCCATTTGAATTCTATATTCAAATTCTATTTCAATTCCTTATATTCAAAGTCCATTTGAATTCTCTGCATTATTTATAAATAACGTTTATAACTTCAATTCAAATCCCACCTTTCCATTTATAAACAATGTTTATAAATGCAATTCAAACCCCATATTTTCATTTATAAACAACTTTATAAATTCGATTCAAATCCCATATTTTCATTTATAAACAACTTTATAAATTCGATTCAAATCCCATATTTTCATTTATAAACAACTTTATAAATTCGATTCAAACCCCATATTTTCATTTATAAACAACTTTATAAATTCGATTCAAATTCCATCTTTTCATTTATAAACAAAGTTTATAAATTCAATTACTTGTTTTATATACCTTCAAAACAAGTTAATATTTTCTACAGTTTTATTTAAAAATTCAAATTCTATTTATAAAAATAGAATTTCCTTTTTAAATATCAAATACCCTTTTTGATATTTTTATAAATCAATATCCCAAGCCCCAGTGATGTTTAAACAATCCAATCAACCAATTTTCAATCATTTGATTTTTAACACATCATATATGAATATATATGAAATCAAACAAACAGCAAACAGATAATATATTTTTGAGGAATCCAGTTGGATTCCTCCAACCTGTTTTCCTGCATCCACAGACGTTAGTCGACATAGTAATACCCATCCTGCTTCGAGGCAGGATATCGCGGTATGAAGGTCATCCACTAATCATAGCGTGGGGCGTATAGGGTAATCATCCGCTAATGAAACCGTGGGCATCCGCTAATGAAACTGCGGGAATCCAACCAATAATCAACCCAATATATATATATCCTAAATAACTAATATATATTTTAAAACAATCAGACAACATTCAAACAAGCACAGACAATTATTTTTAACTATATAAAAATAATTTCTAAATAAAAGGTGAGGTTTACTCACCACGGATTTCAGTTTTGCACTTGTATCAATTTCAGTTTATATTCATCGATTTTCGAATCTTCTAACTCCACACGGATGATTCCATTCGATTTTCTCTTCGCCTAAGAAAAATCCAATTTTTATAAATAAGCTAAATGAAATTTCTTGACAGGGTTTTATGTTAAAATATAATAACATTAAATTTTCCCTTTTCTGTCTAAATTTCCTATCTGTATAGCCTAACAAATTTTAAGTTTGCATTTGTCACTTATCTACTTTACATAAAAATGTTTTACTAAATAAATTTCTTATATACATATTTTCTCTTTATCCATTTATTCACACATCATTATAAATTAAATAAACTATTTTTCTTCTTCTGCTTAAAATGGTCTAGGCGACTTTTTAATCACATTAATTAACTAGACTTATATACTAATGAATCTAAGCATAAAAATGGTTCAAATAGATCACCTAATTCCTCTTCTTTTCCCTTTTTAATTTGATCATTACTAATTTCTTTAATAAATCACAAATTTCACCATTCATCTTCCTAGGTTGTATATTTATAAAGTAAGCATATTAATTAACTAAAGTAATTAAATAGTTTACCGTAACCACCCTTTTCTTCTAACCCATTCTGAACTATTCGAACTGCCCTCTTTACCTTCCTCTTATCCTTATTGCTATCATTACACCACCAACTCGATCCCAGTACTATTGCTTCACCACCATCAGCTTGCCCACCCATGGCAGTTGTGAACTGCTCTAATTTGTACAGCAGCACCCCCCCCCCCAAAATCGAACTCCAGCTTGTCGTTCATCCTTAAAAATCCAAGCCGAACTTTCCCCAACTTCATTTCCGTCTTCAACATTTGACCTAGCCCAAGCATCGGCCAATCGAACTCCACGCGCCCCTTTTGACATCGCACTGTCCCTCGATCCAATCACAGCACCTTTCTTAACTCGCGAGCCCTCCACTCTCGATCTCGAGTTGAACCCTAGTCTTGACATCATCGTCGCGTCGATCCCAAGCTCAGAGAAATCGAGTTCGATTGAAAATGAAGGGGGAATAAAAAGGGATTGCCGCGATTTGTAAATGAAAGGGTTTGGTTTATAAACATCTTTATAAATGAACTGAAGAGGAGTCAGCCATTTTGATTTTGTTGCTGAAGCTTTCGATTTTGCATTTGATTTGAGGAGCGGCTTCATTCTGGTTTTATAGAACAAAAGGGTTGGAAGAATTTAGGCCACGCGAGGTGTCCGTTGAGTGGTGAGAATGAAGACAACACCCCTTTTATTTTTGCCTTGTTGTATTGTTCATGTCCAAAAAAAACCATGATATTCTATAAATTATTTAAATCATTTTACCCTATTATACATTTTGAATTTAGTTATTCCATATTCTCGCATTACAATAACTATATATATTCAAAATTAAACCCTATATCGATTATTGATTGATAACTCAATATAAAATTTCTTTTATATTTTCAACTCAATATTTAAATCCGTATTAAATATTTAAAATTAGTTGACCGAAACCCCGGGTCATTACAGCCTCACAACCTGGAAATGAACCGAAACATGATGAAGTACCGCAGAGTTAAGGGAAAATGTTTTCTTCTAGTTGATAAAGTGATGTTATGGAGCCCAGGCAATTTACTTATGTGGAGATGGATCGAGGCACCTCGGATAATGGTCGGTTATGACCGGAAGACTTTATGTTCAGGAGAAACCCGAACAACACTTGGTATAGGCGGGCCGACTTTGCCGCTGCAGAGAAGGGGATTATCTGTTGGTTCCCAGGACATCCTGCTAGAGGTGTACCCAAATCGGTTGAAGAAGATCCTTTGCCTTGGTCTTTGCTGGAACCCAACTTCCAATACGAGCCTTTATGGTTTTAGTTCTAATCTGTATATGTAGACGGAAAACATAGGTACCTACATCTGCTAAGATTTTTACATTTATTTTGAAAAGGTTTTCAAAGATAGACATTAATGATAATATCAAATGATTTTCGTGTATCAAGCATATTTGGTTATCATAAGGCAGAACTTGCTTCTAATGGTGTGCACTTGCGTTATGTGATGGGATACAGGTCTTTTGATAGCTCCACTTTCTAAAAAGCATTGCAATTTTTTTGCACTAATATTCATGAGGGAAAACCCGTTTCGTGTTAAGTGGCGTGGTCTTATAAATTATCTTAAGACCCTTATAAACACAATTGTTTTAGGTTTCTCACACCGGTCACATGACCGACCCGTAGTTTTGTTTTTACCTTGCAAACTCGGGTGTCCTTATTTTCCACATGGGCAACCTAGTATTCAGATTAGTAGTTAAGTCCATTTTGGGAGGCATGTATGGAAGCTATTTATGAAAGCTGGTTTTGGATTGGAGTAAGAGCAGAAGCTGGATGTTCCTTTTGGATTATATCTGAAGACTCTTTCATGATGTTATATCTTTATTTCCACCGTGTACTTATTTTTTATTCCCATTGTTCTGTACAATGTTGGATCTTGTCAGCTGTATTAACTCTGATGTATTTCCGATGTAATATGTTGTACATTATAATGTTTCAAATGCAATGTTTATTTTCGCTGTTATTTAATGTGTTATACTCTAGAGACAATTTATCCTTCCGACACTTGGAATATTGATACAGGAATACCATGGATGTAATAGTGTCGAATCCTAGGAACCAAGGGTGCGTCGTCACATCTCCAATGGATCTGTTAAGATAACTCGGTCGTTGCAAATTAAATCATTCAGATTGGTAGTTTGGAGAAAAAATACTAGTTACTAGTGAGTCATCATGTGATGTAGAATTATTAAATTCAGCTATAAAATCTTTCATCTCATAGGGAGAACTTCTAGCTACAACAATATAGGTCTTCAAAAAAATTCGAGTTTCTTGCCTATGTTCCTTTCACGAACATTTCCTTCTGGACAGTCTATCATTAGCTTTTCCCCTTATTAGGGTCTTTCTTATAAATATCCTTGGGAACGGTAGATCTTATGATTAAGCCTATGGATGGTAGGATTGATTGTAAACATGTTAATTGAATATGTATACGAGTGGTTGCAAGTGTTTGCAGGTAGATGTAGTGGATGAATATACACACACTTAGCACTATTAGTGATCGACTAACTAGGACACCAACATATGCATATGGATGTGTGCATTTTTACTTTATTTCCATGGTTGATATAATAGATGATTATAAAATGATTATTGCATGTGAAAGATGTTTGAAGCATGCATATAGAAATATTTATTATCATTAGGATTTTTTCATAAATTTGGATACATGGCACAACCATAAATTTGGATACACGGCACAACCATAAATTTGGATACATTGCACAACCATATCTTCTACATTAAGCAGTGACATATACACTACACCTTTGCATAACTACATAAATGACATTAGGAAAATTAAGGACAACATATTCTAATGGATAATGTTTGAGTAGATGGTTGTAAATATATATATGAAAATACTTATCTTATTTTCCTATCTTTGAGATTTCAAGCAAGACACAATAATTAATTAAAGGATTAATTAATAAAATAATAAATTGACAAAACTATCAGAATTTAGCTGTGGAAGTTGCACCATGATATCCGCGTTAATTTTCTAACCAATTTACATATAATGTTTGTAAAAATCTGAGTTAGTATGAAAATGTTATAAAATGGACAAGTTATAACTGTAATTCTAAAATTAATAAAAGATGCTAAAAAGAAAATAATTGCAAATGACCGAATTTGACTATAGAACCTTTTCTTTGCATCCATTACAATTTTCTGGGTCATTTTCATGTACAACTTGTCAAAATCCGAGTTCGTATGAGAGAGATACCGTAGAAACAAAATCAGAAGAAAATGTATAATAATAATAATAATGGATCGGGTCGACCATTCCCATAGCCAGGTCGACCAAGGAGTCGACCCACGCGATGGATGGGTTGACCCATCATATTGATTTTGCGCAAATCGTGCCAGCAACGATAATTTTGAGCCAAATACGTTTTCCTATTGTTTTTAGCTGATGCGGCATAATTTTATTGGTTTTTTTAAAACTTACTATTGTGGCTTGTTTTTATTTGTCGTGTGATGTGGCTATCCTAGATTAAATCCATAAATCCGATGAGCTGAATCCCTAGCCTAACCTATAAATAGAACTCTAAACCACACTCATTTCTCATAACATAATTTCTTCCCTTGTGGGTTCTCTCTTTTTGAGATGGACCTAACCTAAATTTTTAGGAGAAAAGATTCGTCAATATATATATATATATATATATATATATATATATATATATATATATATATATATATATAGACACACACACACATGACCTTTTGGAGATGGGATCTGCAAAGGTCACGGAGGAATGCTTTGACTAAGGTGTGTTTGTAATTATTTAGATTTTTGATAATTTAGGGAAATAGGGTTTCTAATAGTTGTAGGGTTTCTAGAGTTTCCCTTTACGGTTTTTCTTACAGCTTTTGTTCATACTCTATAAGTTAATAGCTTTCTATAAGTTTCTTTTTGTCAAATATTTCTACAGTTTTTCAGTCCTTTTCTTACAGTTTTATTTAATTCATATTTAAATACTGCAAGATATCCTCTCAGTCTTCTTTGTCGTTTTTGCATCTGACAATAATTTTACAATTTCTATGTTTATTTTTGATTATGTTCAAAACGTGTTTGAATCTACAAATAATAGCATATTAACGACTGATTTAATCATACGCTTGATATAATCCTTTTATTTTGCGTGCATGGAAAATGGAAATAAAGTAAAATTGTTCAAATGTGGATTAAATGATTAAAGCTAAATTTACAGATAATGGACACTAAATATATGACTATAATTCAAAATGGATTTGGACTGAAATAGGAAAACTTAGTAAGATTTGCTATTAAATTATGACATAGGTTATAACTGAAAACGACTAAAAATATCTGCATAAAAAATATTATGATATATTGTATAGACACATAAAGAATCATAATGAACAGATTTGACTTAGTTGCAAATATACTTAAAACATGGCGTTGTAGTTGAACGAAATGGGTTATTATTATTTTGAACTTAAAAAAGATGTCAAGTTTAATAAGCATAAATTAGTACTAGTTTGTTCTACCAGCATGGGGCTGATTGGGGAAAATAAGTGGTCAATGAGTAAGCCCTAGATCACTGTGAATCTAAGAAAAGGCGCAAATTAGTATATTTATTTACTAAGACCCATACTGGAAGCATTCCCTTTCTGGTTTATTGCTGATGGTTTCACAAACGATGGATGGTAGAGGTTGGGCACGGTTATGCTAATAGGGGTAAACAAAGGTTCAAAAGATACAGGGCCATGTGTGTGTGCGTTTCGAAGGTGCAATGGGTATGCATGTGTACCGACGAGGGAAAATAAATCACTATTATGTCTTTACTGATGTTTCGGGCCAGATAAATCTTGAGATCTATAGTGACATAAGCTACCATGTAAGATTGTAGACTAGTAGCCGATTGATGGGTAGTATTAGGAATATATCATAATTATGTTTTATACATTCGGTAATTGAGAAAGTGCAAACAGTCAAGACCAACTGAACTAGAGGAACAATCAAATAAATCAATACTCTAACAGTTTGGTATTTTTTTTGAACTCAGGACCTCTTGCACCCTAAGCGAGAATAAGTTCGGTATATTTATTGATATATTATTGTTGTATGTTCACCTTTGTAGTTTTGCACAAATACTTACCATATCTGACACTAGAACTATTACTGAGTCTATCTTTCATCTACTTCTCAATCAAGTTAGTAAGTACGACACTCACTAGCCTTTTTGTTTGATCCACTCCTCTTCCTTCCTTTTTCTTTTCCCTTAGTAGACTCATAGGGTAGAGATATGATTGATTCTACCATCTTGGGAAGATTAATGTTGAAGATCCTATTTTTCTTTCTTTTTTGATATACTTAATTTTATGACAACTTATTTGTCATAATATGGATTTGTACTTGAGAAGGGAAATTGTTTATTTGTATACTCTAATTTGAGCTAAGAAAGACACATGTTTTGTATTAAACTTATCTTGAGTAAGTATTGTTTTGTAATGACAAGTTATTGAAAAATAAATATTTTACGTTGTTTTTGTTTTTATGTCTTGTGAATCTTAGTCTACAAGATTAATTTCTTTATAGATGCAATGCTTACATTCCTTAATATGACCTTAATTAGGAACTCTAAGGGTGCAGTTATTTCACACTTAGTAGAGATTCTACCCAAATGATTTTGACATCTACGCTTCTATATTTTTCCTCAGTGTTTGACCTTGATAGTGTGCATTGTTTTTAAGCACCGAGAAATTGGATTGTTGCCTAACTATATAATATCCTGATGTCGATCTTCCGTCATTTGGGTCACTTTCCTAATCTATATCATCACACCCTGTAATTTTGATTGCTTTGCTTGAATTTAAGATTAAACCATGGTTTGGTGTTCCTCTTAGATACCTTAAAATCCTTTTAACTACTTTCCAGTATTAACTTGATGGATTTTTCATAAATTGGCTTTAATTCTTTATTCCAACTAAATGAGATTGCAGGCCTAATGATAATAGTATACTATAGAAAACCAACAATACTCCTGTACTATCTATTATTTGATATTGTTTCTCCTTTATTGTTTTAATAGTTGTGTGTTGCTTCCAATTGGAGCAGACATTGGATTTGATTTATCCATGTTGTCTCTAGCAAGTATCTATGAAATATACTTTCTGTAATTTAGTTGGATCTTTGAACCATATAGCTTTTTTACTTCAATATCTAGGAAGTAATTCAAATCCCTAAGGTCTTTGACCAAAAATTCATTGTTCAAGATACTCACTGAGTTGTTGATTTCCACTTCACTATTTCCTGTAATAATAAATTCATTAACATATATCATTACATAGATTACAATATTTCTATTAAATTTTATAAATATAGAGTTGTTAGATTTTTTGAGATGTAGCCATGTTTTCTAAGGTTTCTTTGAGTTTCTCAAACCTTACTCTTAGAGCTTTCTATAATCCATAGGTTTCTTTTAAACTTTGAAGACAAGTTTACTTCCTTCCCTTTTCTGCTATATTGCGACTGCTCCACGTGTACTTCTTTCTGCAACACACCATTTAAAAATGTATCATTAATATCTATGTTATCCCTATAATTATTTCAACTATGTCAAAGTAAATGATATGGTGAAGGGATGCTAAGAGAGCAAAGCCATCAAAAGATTCATAAGGACATATCATTCAAAAGAGTTCAAAGGATATGCCCATATATGTATTGTGCTTTCAAAAAAGTTGAAAGTGATAAAAGTTAGACCCTTAGTCAAAGTTACTCTGGTTTAATGGGTCGACAGGATAACTACCCAGCATCTTAACAAAGCAGAAGCTTTCAAGTCAACCTAAACAAATCAAGTGCATCCCGCTCGAGCCAGACAAGCCCTTCGAATGTGTCAAAGGGGTGATTCGATTATGTGACTAATAAAAGAAAATACCTTTAACCTTAGAGGAACACTGCTTTGAATAAAGTAACCCTTCGAAGCATTGACCCTATAGCAATCAACCCTTTTGAAGGGTCGAACCATCTGACAACATCATTCTATTCTAGACCAACACCTTCAAAATACCGGGATAAGAGCTTTTGAAGATGTTCCCCTTCTGCAAGCATACAATCTCTATCCTTGGAATATATCAAACATCCGGAAAGGCCAAGGGCCGCCTTTTAAGAAATCGAAGGGAAATCTCAAAACATTTAACAAGGGCGATCAATTGGACCTGCTACCGCTCCACTTCTTTCAACTATGTCAATACCTCCGAGACAAAGAATTGAAGGGTCGCTGCTACTAGCCCTTCATTTTGGTTTCAACGAAAGAGCAAAAGAAAAAGCATCAAGGCAAAAGGGGATCAACACACATCTATACATGCGACCCTTGGGGTCCAGAATAGATGTGGATTCTCTTATTCTCAAACTTGTACCCACAATCTTGAGAGAAAACCCTAACTCCTAAACACAATTATGGATTTTATTTCGTTGTAATTCTTCAGTCTTTGTACTCATAAAAATCATTAATATAAAGTAAAATTAAAGTAATTGATTAAGATAACTCTGAGCAGAGGCGGACCTACGTGAGGACCAGTGGGGGCCTTGGCCTCACTGGATTTTTCCTTTCTATTCTATTATACTACTCCATGATATTATTTGTTCAATTCTTTATGCTTTCGGGTTACTACACGATGTCTTTATTGATATTAGATGAAGCTGCATGATTTTTTCAATTATATTGTATTCTTTATGTTCAATTTTTCCAGTTACTACACGATGCCTTTATTGAATTTTTTATATTATAACCTTTGATCTTATGCTACACGATGCCTTTATTGAATATTTTAGGTTCAATTTTTTAATTTATTGTACATAAAGAATAGCATGAAATTTCATGATATTGGTCAAAATTCAACTTAATAATCCCCTGCACCCAACCAATCATACCAATCAGAACCGCTGATCTCCACCTTTTTGTAATTGAATCAGAGAAAGAAAGATGGCTTAATTGCAAAAAAGTGAAAATCAGGGTATCCTAATTGGTTAGATAAAGAGGGATAGGAAATTTTGGGTACAATGGATTTGATTTGTTGCACTTCCACTGATTCAAATGTCTGCGTAAGCCACTGACTCTGAGGTAATGTTTGAATATTATACAATATTATAGATTTGTGCAGGTATTGCTTTCGACCAGATATTATCCATCAAACTGGTTCCTACTTCATCGAAAGGACCTATTCATTAACGAATGAACACTCGTCAAACACTGACCTATCCGAAAGTCCCTTATCCGTTTGTTTCGAAGGATTTGACCATCTAAGTTGAATAAGGAATCACTTGAAGTGACCTTTGCTTTTTGGCCACCAAAACCGGTCTATTCGAAAGGGGTACAAATCCCCTAGATCCGAAATTTCATGGTCCAATGGACCCAAAAAATATGGACCTTTAATTTCGGTGGGACCCATCGGAAATCAGGGGCCAGATTGCTTTGGTCCACGGGACCACGAAATTTCGGATCAATTATTTCCCATTCGAAAGAGGACCTTTTGAACCCTTTTTATCCTTTCTGCATCCCAAGGCCATCAAATTATGTCAAACTTGAAAGGGAATTCCAACAACGACTGATTATAGTGTCCTAACAAACATTCTTTCAACAAGATTAAAGATGTTTTTTTATCTCAATTATCTTCGACCTTCACACTTCCAAAAGGGTCCAAAGGCTTCTGATTGATTCAAAAGGCCTTATCTCAGCAATTATATAGAATTCCCTAAGAAATCTATTATGAATTTCGCACTATGGGATGTTGAAAATTTTTATTGTTAACAATCTGGTTTTTTGATGCTTCAATTCCTGTGCAAGGCAATTACAAGTAAAATAATGATAGTAGTTGGTTTCATAACTGGTGAAAAGTTTCACTAAAATCAACTCCACTTTGTCGTGAATACCTTTTAGCTACTAATCTTGCCTTGACTTGGAGACTGAACCATCTACATTATTTTTTAATTTATAAGTCCATTTGCATTTAATAATATTTTTGATGTTGGGTTGATGATCAATATTCCATATCTTGTTTTTCATAAATGCACCATACTCATCATTCATAGCCGTTATCCATTTTTTTTATCTTGAATGGCTTTTGAGTAAGTCATTGGTTCACCAACATCTGGTATAATATTGTATAATTTGGCTTAAAGATGCTACTTTTAGTTCAAGTCATTATATGATGTCCTATTCTTGGTAGAGTCTGTTGTTGATAGGTACCGCTGGTATATAAATTCTACTGCTCACTTGATGATGAGAGTTGTTAGAGGACTGATGAGTGCTTGACTCGTATTTTTTCTCAGTTGTGGTGATTGTTCATAAATTTTGCGATGACTTAGTTTGCTCTTGACCTGGTTTAATACCATGAGTTGAGGGCTTGAGTTGCTAATTAATGGGTAATTCATGTCTTTATTTTCTTCCTGATTTACACCATTTCTCTGATCCCAAAGATATAGGAGGTAAGGAAAATTTTGAATTGTACACCTTCTTGGAAGGTTTAATATCTGAATTACTAAAAGAAAAAGTTTGTTCATTGAACACATGTCTAGAAATAAATAATTTACCATTACTTTTAGACATTTATATACTTTATGATTGACTGTATATCCTAGAAAGGAGCAAGGTGATGATCTAAACTTAATTTATGATTACTGTATGGTCTCAAATAGGTCTGATTGGCTGTATATCCTAGAAAGGAGCAAGGTGATGATCTAAACTTAATTTATGATTACTGTATGGTCTCAAATAGGGAAAATAAAAATATCCAAATATCTTTAAATCTTCGTAATTTGGTTTGGCATTTTACAGCACATCTATTGTATTTTTATATCGTAAATCCTTTGTGGTTAGCGTGCTTATTAGAAACACTGTTGTAGCAAAAGCATTTGCCAAAATTTTAGCGTAGTAGATGCTTCTTTTAGTAGTGTTAATCCAGTTTCAGTAGTTTTTTGTATTTTCTTCTAGTGAGACCATTTTGTTTAGAAGTACATAGAAAAACTGTCCTTTGAACTCTTCCCTTTTTTTATGAAAAAAATCCTTTGGTGGTAGAAACTCTGTCCCACCATCGGTTTGAATAGTTATGACTTGATTACCTATTTTCTTTTCAACTTGTGCAATGAATTGTATCACTGCATTACATGTATCGGATTTTGATTTGATAAAACAAATCCATACATACCTTTTACAAGTATTAATAAAAGAGATAGTATTTATATTGATAATTAGTATGAAGTGATGTAAGTCCCCATAAATTAGTACAAAATTGTTCTAGTGGTTACATATAAATGGTTGTCGAATTTTCAAATGGTAATTTATGATTTTTCTCACAACAATATGTGCATATAAAAGGAGTTGATACAGATCTGGAATACTATTTTTGCTCAGAGCATATCTTACAATGTTTGTATTTGGATGCCTAAGTCTACAGTGCCAAAAACCAAAAGTCTTAGAATTCTTTTCTTAGTTTATTCTAGCATTATTACACTAATTTTCCTTATAGTTAATTTTCTTAAATTAGCAACATTGAATATGTACAGTCCTACAAAAGGATGTCCTTAGTAATAATGTCGTTAACAAGACAATAATTTAGGTAAATTAAAAATACACATTGTTATCTTTATCAAATTGAGACAAAGTTAATAGATTCTTTTTATTAAATGTACACTTAATATATTATGTAAGTGTAATTGTCTTAGCATTTATTTTAGCTCTACTAGTGTGTGTAATTCTAACAGACTTACCATTGCCCATAAGTATAGTTTTTACCTTTGTATGTCCTTCCTTCTAGATTGAGATTGCTTTGTACCATAAGTTTTGGTACCTATGTTCATATACAATATCTTTTGACATTAACATATCATTGCTTGTATTTTCAGAATGACATGTTGTTGGACATTTATCACATTAGCACTAGGATTGGAATTTCTTGAGCCATTGTTGTTCTGTTGTGTTTTGTAGTTTAGATGAAGTCTAAAGTAACACTCTCTTACAAAGTGTTCAATTTTTTCTCAAATCTGGCAGCTAATTCTATTGTTTCCATTATTGTAGTTCAATCTTCCACCTCTGCCTTTGTAAAATTGACTGCCCATTTCATTGTTGTATTATTTGTTACTATTGCTGAAGCCATTTTTTTGGTTTTATTTTTTCTATTACTGATATAGTTTGCAGACAGATCTGGTATTTGTTGTTTTTCTTCTTAATTTTGCTCTCGTGAGAAATAAGAGTAGTCTCTCTTGACGATACCACTGCCATAACAGCTTCATACTCGTCATCTAGCTCACCAAGTATATACAATGCTTGTTCACTATTAGGAACTTTGCATCGAACATATGCCGATTGATCACATAGAGTTTTAGTCTTGAATATATATTGTCTCATTAATAAATTCTCTTTTTTTTTGCTGTTTGTGTGTTGTAAATCAGCTACATGTTTGTTATCCAAATTTATAGCCAATCAACTGAGGTAGCAAGTTTGTGCCAATAGATGAAAATACCTTAGAACTAACAAAGTATCTTGTCTTTGATATGAGATGAATTATTGATTACTTACAAATCTTCCATCCTTATCTGCATGTGTTTGGGAGGCACAGTTATGGTTCCATGCGCATATATTCTTCTGGACCACAAGCCTTCATATCAATTTCAACCTGCAACTTCCACAGCAAGCAACTTGATTCATCAAGTTGTATTGTATTAAGGCAACTTTGAGGCTTTATCTGATTCTTCAGCAATTCATGAGTTAAATTTATTCTCGAATTAATTTTTGAGTTTCCAGTATCAATTGTTGTCGAGTTCTCCTTATCTTCAGCATCCATTAATGCAAGAAAAAGTGATGATCACCCTGAAAGAAAAACAAGTGTTGCAATTCACAGAGTCGGTCCTAAGACTTATGATGTCCGGTGCGGTTTGCTAAATGATGCCTCAAGGTTAAAAAAATCACAACGATACTAAATAATTTAATATTGTAAAGCATTAATATTGGAAAATTTAATGTTGAATTTGTCGTTTTTGAAAAATACTTGCTAAAAGACACTCTTAATGATTTGGCTATCTCTTCGTTTCTTTTTTGTTTTTTCCTTTTTGAACTTCCAGATGGTTGCTTTCGTGGAAACATTGCAACTACCTTTTATTTTATTTTCAACTTGAAAATATGACCCATGTTGGAAAAAAATCAATATTTGTAGTAAGAAAAAAATTAATTTAGAGTAATTTTGTTCATCAAATTTATAGATAAAAATTGATAATTTCTTAAAACATTCGGCGTTTAGAAATTCTAACATATGTAACCAAATTCAAATTCTCCTCCACACTCTTAAATGAAAAAAAAAACAGTTTTTTTCTTTCTTTTGTTAGTAGAAATAAGAAAACAAATTAGGAGTACTCGGTTATGATCATGATTTGATTTACTCATTTCATTTTCATTTTGTGGTGTTATAATCATGAATTTGGAAGCTAACATACAAAACAACTTTAATTTGAATCGAAATTTTTTTTCCTAACAAGACATTGTTTATTAAATTGCTATTGTCTAACATTGAATACTGTAAAATTTACACACAAGCTAAATAGATTAATAGCAATGTTTCATAACAATTGTAGATTGTGATATACCTAAAAACAAAGTAATTGAAAGACATCAACAATCGCCGATCAGTATTGCCATCCTAAAGTATACAATCATAATTCTATCCACTAACCAAAAACTAAAACAAATTGGATAATTTAAAATTTAGGGTTACATAAAATCAAATCTGAGATGCTGAAATTGTTTTCTCCAAAGCTTGGTCCTTTTTGCGCAAAGTATGAAGATTAAAGAGGTCTTGTTTTCAGCCAATCAGCCACCTTCTCTTTGATTTTGTTTTCAGCCATTTCGTTCGTATGCTGCCTTCTTCTTCGCCTTTTCCTTTTTGCGTTTGCGTGTTCGTTTTTTATTTTACTGGTATACCCGATTCATTTTTATGCCCTACCCTGGTTTGATGCCTGGTGCGTGAGCCCCTTTAGCCCATGCTCAGGGCCGCCTAATGGCGATTCAAGAAGAAACAATCTTGTATAGCCAGGGACTTTAAATGATGATACTTTTATAATGTTGATCCTTCTTGACGAGGCATAAGATGAAGAACATGTAACTTTCTAGATCGGGAAAATGTATAATATGATGATGAGAATCTTGACACTTAGACGATTCTGAGATGCAGTCTGATCTCTAAATGAATAATCTGATGGAATCAATAAAATGATATTTTCACTGTTAGGCTAAAGAAAACTCTAATACCATATTGAGATTTCAACAGAAAACAGAAAGCTGAATTTGTATTGATATGAACGTTTTATCGTTTATTGTTTTATCGCTTGTTTACAAATGAATTCTCAATACTATATGGTTTTGAACAGCTTATACATATATATTATTTGTAAATGGGCTTGAGAAGGTATCCCGTATCTAATTATAGATTTTACATGGGATGCAAGCAGAGCCGGCTATTGGGCTAGGCCCAACAGCCTAGTGCCTAGAGAAACCCCTCCAGCCCAGCAACCCCCACGCGGTAAAAAAAAATTAGAAGATCTCGGCTTCGTTTACTTTCGGTTTCGCCTTCTCCATTCCAGAAACGATTTTGCGTCTTCTCAAAAAACTTCAAGTTGCGCCTTCTCCAAAAGCTTCTCACTTCTCAGTTCCGCATTCTCCAGAAATCTTGATCTTGTTTTCTTCAGAAGCCAAAACCTAATTCTCTTTTCCACATTCAGCCACGTACCGTTTTTCAATTCTTGAATTATTTTATACAATTTCAGTTGATGTTTATACAATTGCTGTTTTTATTGAAAAGAACTAGGTTTTCAGGAATTAGGAGTTGCTGTTTTTAATTGATCTGAAAAGAACTTGTAATTTGCAATCAATGTTAAATTTTATTGCAGTTGCTATTTTAATTGCTATTGATGTTAATTTTATAGCTTATGTATTTTAATTGTTGTTGATGTTATATTTGCAGACTTGCAAATTGCAATTTGCAAACTTGCAAATTGCAATTTGCAGACTTGTAGGCTAGGCTTGTAGCTTATGTTTATAAAATTTAGTTTAGGTTAAATACTCAAATTCAGTTTATACAAATTTCAGTCAATAAAATTTGCTTCTTTGAATCAATTGTTTATAAATTATTATATTTGAATACCAAATTAATTATGAAATGTTTAGGAAATATGACAAAGAACGAAGATGATAAAAATTGAATTAGATTTCGAAAACAAAACTCTGGAGCTTACAATAAAAAGGTAAAGCCAAAGAAAGAGGAACTAGCAAAATCCCTCATTGATTCAATTTCTAAGATTTTTGAATCAAAAACCAAACAATCTCAATGTTCAACTTCAAGTTGGATTAATGAAGCAAACAATGATAACGAAGACAATGATGAGAATGTTGAGAATGTTGCAAATGAAAATAATGAAGATAACTGTAACGACCCAGGGATTTTATGATCTTTGGTCATCGACATAAAACCCACATCGATTATCCAACATCGAAAATACCGGTAGTTAATGAAAGAAGTTAGAGGGTAAGAATAGATAAGATAGAAACTTAGGATAGAAGAAGAAGAACATACAACATCAGAGTAACACGAATCTCATAGCGGAATGAACAACATATAATAGATAACATATCTTTGAAATAAAATCAGTATATGTATGTAGTAACATTATCAGAGTACAACACTTACAACACAACGGAAATAACTATAGCTATACAATCCTGAAGCCTCCTGCTCCAAGCTCTCCAAGTATATCTGTAAAATCCTGACTACTTGACTGCCCATACAAAATTGGGCACCCAAGAATTTAGGGAAAACAAAACAAAATAAACGGTGGGTCAGTCATGAGACTGGTGTGAGTAAAACAATTTAAAACAGTTTGAGAAATTTAACGATATCTCATAAGACCACGCCGTATAACGGAACGGGTTTTTTCCTTATGAGAATCCAAAATAATCTTTATATCAAAATTCTTTTGATATTATAATAGTGTCTATCAACCACAATATAATAATCATCTAGCACAAACGCTTTCATCTCACGTTCTACATATATAGTATACAATCAAAACCGCGAGCACTTATTGGATAATGAACTACCAACTATGACAAGGTATGGAACCACCTTCCGATAGTGTACCTTTAGAGAGGAATACACTGGGTTCAACAAGAACATCTTGCAACCCGGCCACACATGACCGACCACTCATTTCTCTTGAGTGTATCGAATGTATATCACCAACGGTTGGGATCAACAACCGTTTCCCGATAAGGGACAGCATTGATAGATTTAAGAAGCAAATGAATATTCTCTAGATAGATGATTATACACCCTAATAGGTGCGACCTACATAGCCATGCTGCCTGGCCGACTTTTCTCATTTCCGGATGTGAGGCTAGAAGCTACGCTTATCTTTTTACATATCATATCTTCAGTTACTTGGAATACCACATCGTCATACCTGCCAAATCATTATCGATTTCCCTAACGGTATCACGGGTATGAAGCTAAGAGAAACGAATTCCTCTGCCACCAAACGTAATACGTTTGAAGAGATCAACATATATGATTCGTTAGGAATACTCTGTCAGACATTCGTCCATACAAGTTGTCCTGGGACTGGACAAACCGAAGGCACTAATCCGTACATCCATCTTAGGCAATCTCTAACTAGGATTTATACAACAGCCCTTGTGCTTTACTCCGTCTTCAATATATTCAGCATACTTGGTTTGCAACGCTTATGCCAATATGGAGTGGTTCTTCGGATAATAATCCAACCTGTCTCTCCATATTAACAACGTTAAAATGGTCAAAAACTTTGATAGTAGGTGATTTAACTATCAAATGAAAAATTTCCATGTGCACACAACAATCTTATTTCCAAATGGAATTATTGATCAAATCATCAAACATATATATATATATATTCATATTTCCTTATTTTCTATGTTTAGAAAAATATGTTATTAACACTGGAAAACATTTCCATAGCTTATTTACGCATCACTATTCTTCCACAACTATCAGTCTCAGACTGTAAACTAGTATGAGAAAAATTCCCTAAGTATCAATCCCAAAGGTCGAAACCAACATCAGATAGACACTTAGAAAACCATTCAAGTTAAGTAATCTCCAGTCAGTGTCCAATTTAGCTTAACTCCGTTTCTAAATTCCTTATAAATAAAACATTCATTTTCTATGTTTAGAAAATATCTCTGATTCTATATTTGGAAAACGTTTCCAAAACTCATTTATAAGGATTTTAAACTAACGTTGTATAAAACATCGTTACGACCACTCAATCCATTAATCGCTTATTACTTAACTGTATTTCTAACTAACTCTCGCCATCGAACCTCAACTATTTCTTAGTTAAGTAAGGAAGTCAATCAAGTTGGGGTATAATTACCTCTCAGACCTTAACTGAACAACGTTCTTAACCTTGCAATAGACAAAGCTTACCGCACCAATTCCTACAATCATTTGCTTACGCAAATTCTCGGATTCAGATTATGAATCCACATCTTTTATGAAAAACATTTATTATAACGATAACATTATAATCCCTACTTTCGAAATATCTAACTTCAATTATAACTTTTATTCTTTACTTTGAATAAATAATTAAACACCTAATTTATAAATAAATAAATCTTGATTTAAAAACCGAAAAGTATAAGTACTTTCCCGAATTCGATATAATCGAATTCGACGATTTACTCCCTTCGAATAACTAATATTCGATTACTAACTTCGAATAACTAATATTCGATTAACTCCTTCTTCGAATAACTAATATTCGATTATCCCACTTCGAATAACTAATATTCGATTATCTCTCTTCGAATAACTAAATTCGATTAAGTCCTTTCGAATAACTAAATTCGATTAACTCCTTTCGAATAACTAAATTCGATTAACTCCTCTCGAATAACTAAATTTGATTATCTCCTCTCGAATAACTAAATTCGATTAACTCCTCTTGAATAACTAAATTCGATTAACTCCTCTCGAATAACTAGATTCGATTACTAATATTCGACTAACTTTATTCAATTAACTAAAACACGACTAACTCTAGCTCGGTTAACTCTATTTGGATAACTCTAATTCGATTTACTCTAATCGATTAACTTTAATTGATTAACTCTAACTGATTAACTCTAATCGATTAACTCTAATCGACTTACTCTTATTCAAATAAATTATATTTGATAACTCTATTCGATTACAAATACTTCCTTTTCATTTGTCTATATTTATTTCATATAAATATTTCATTTTACAACTTTATTTATTTTCTAAATAAATATTTCCTTTTATAACTTTATTTATTTTCTAAATAAATAATTATTTTTCAACTCTATTTGTAAATGTTTTAAAAATATTTCTCTTTCTATTTTATTTGTAAATGTTTTACAAATATTTCTCTTTCTATTTTATTTGTAAATGTTTTACAAATATTCCCTTTCTTGAATTCTATTTATTTTCCAAATAAATATTCCTCTTATATAATTCTATTTATTTTCTAAATAAATATTCCTTTTAAAAAATCCTATTTATTTCTTAAACAAATATTCCATTTCAATTTTATTTTTTTAATAAATAAATATTTCTTTCCAATTCTATTTATTTAACAAATAAATATTCCTTTTATAAAATTCCTTGATTTTATAACTATTTTCTTTTATAAAACCCTTTTCCTTTTATATATAAAATCCATTGATTTTATATAAATAATTTATTTTCAAAATACACTTTGAAAATCCCCTTTCCTACATTCCAGTCTTATGGTATTTACAATACCAAATAACAATGATCGATATCATTCAAACACACATAATCAACAACAGATTATATAGCACATCATATATCACAATATATGAAACAAACAGTATTTTATATATTGAGGAACCCAGTTGGGTCCCTCCAACCTGTTTCCCTGCATCACATATGTTAAACAATATAATTAACATCGATTTCATTTCAATATGAAATATTCTGCTAAATAGAATCAATATTTGATTAACGATTTATATATATATATATATATCGTTATCTATAATTTTAACCAATACATAAGCAATTGAACCAAATAGTTAACACACAGCAATCAACAGATAATTATCAGTTCTAAAAATATGTTATAAAAATATAACTGTTCAGAGTTGGTGAGTTTTACTCACATTAGACTGTAACACCCCGAATTTCGGTTAATGCTAAAATTCACTAATTACAGAATAAATAATCTCAGATGTGAGAATTGGGGGAAACGGGCTGCGTCATTGCGTTCGTTTCGGAAAAATACGCGAAATAGAGTCCGAGTTTTTGAGAATCGGAGTCCGTATGGCCCGGTTATGGCCCAATGAAGTTTACAGAAAATTCAAAGTTCAAAACAGATTTAAAATTCAGGTTCAAATTTCGAAATTGGGGCCATTGGGCGTAGGGGGGGAAATTCCCGCCTAGCTACCCAAGTCGACAGCCCTATCGACTGGGCAGTCGACTTGGCTAGGACCAAGTCGACAGCCCTGTCGACTTGGTTGTCGACAGCCCTGTCGACTTGGGTGTCGACAGGGGGTGCTCGGCCAGTTTGGCCTGGTGCACCATTTCAGGGTTTGGGCTGTGTTTTGGGGCTGGTTTCTGGAAGCTTCCGAGATCTGATGGTCCTAATCTAATTTAGGGTTAATCTAATGGCCTAAAACACTTGCCTAATCCTATAAATAAGACCCTAAGCTAGCCCTAAATGATCATAATCCTATACTCTAACTAAACTATGCCAAAATTTTCTATGATCATGGCCTCCACTCAAAGCCCTAGCCTCCATCCTCTTATTAAACTATTTCTATGAAGGCTTTCATGTTCATACAAGCATCTTTGAGTTGTATGAGTGATCATTAGCTTGCGTTCATCATCAAGTTGCAAGCTTTATGTTCAAGGCTAGAGTTTTTGGGTGATTTTTGGCAAGGGTTTGCTTATGGGAGTTTAGTGGTGAGTTCTATAGCCTTAATAATCAATTGTTAAATTAATTATGATAGGATATGATAAGATATGGCTATGTTTGTGGATAAATGTGCTTATGCAAGTTTAGTATAGTGTATGTTGTGTGTTTTGCAAGTTTTATGCTATATGCAAGTTTAATGCTATGTTTTATGATGCTCACTATGCAAAACACTATGTTGAACATTGATGCATATGTAACATGTTATGCAAACTATATGTGAGATTATATGCAAGTTATATGTAACATGTTATGCAAGTTATGTATTTGGTTTTATGCATGCTAAGTATTTGGTTTTATGCATGCTAAGTATTTGGTTTTGTACATGCTAAGTATTTGGTTTTATGCAAGTCATGATGCAAGTTCATATGCAAGTTATGATGCAAGTTCATATGCAAGTTTGCCTCTAAGTATGGCATGTTATGCAAGTTCATATGCAAGTTATGATGCAAGTTCATATGCAAGTTATGATGCAAGTTCATATGCAAGTTTGCCTCTAAGTATGGCATGTTATGCAAGTTCATATGCAAGTTATGATGCAAGTTCATATGCAAGTTTGCCTCTAAGTATGGCATGTTGTGCAAGTTCATATGCAAGTTATGATGCAAGTTCATATGCAAGTTATGATGCAAGTTCATATGCAAGTTATGATGCAGGTTCATATGCAAGTTATGATGCAAGTTCATATGCAAGTTATGATGCAAGTTCATATGCAAGTTTGCCTCTATGTATGACATAAGTACATGTGCAAGTTCATCCCTTTTAGACCTATGACATGTATACAAGTTGACACCTTTATGATAGGTCTATGACATGAACATTTAAGCAAGTTACCATCTTTATGACATATATGATTCATGCAAGTTTGGGTTGGTTATTTATGCAAGTTGGGTTTATGGTCATATATACAAGTTGACACCTTTTAAACCCATGATAATGCTAATGATATGCTAAGTTGAACCCATTGTGTGTATGATGAATCTTCTCTTTTGAAGTATGTCATGTTAACGTATTTGCGTGGGGACGATGGGGTAAAAATTAATGAACACATAAAATTGTGTGAAGTGGGTATGATTAAACATACCGTAAAGTGGATGGACATAATTGGGAATTTACCTATTAAGTTAGGTCTACCCATATTATGGAATTGGGAATTTACCTATTGAGTTAGGTCTACCCATATTCTTAAAAATTTGTAATTAATTAGGGATAATTAATACAAATTATAGGGGTGATTAATTAGGTGTAATTAATCTACTAAGACACGAGGTTGGACCCTTTTGTAGCATAAGACTGCCCGGAACCGACCGGCAAATCCAGCGGCTACAAATGATTGGCCCAATGTGAGAGGTCTTAGTCATAAACTAAATACGTGACAAGTGTAAAGACACGAGGTTAGACTCTGTTATGGTGTAAGGCTGCCCGGAACCAACCGGCATATCCAGCTGCCATAAAAGACAGTCTAATGTGAGAGGTCTTTATAAATGTTACGATCTTAATTAATTAAGAAACACTTAACCAAATTAGCATGTAGTGAGGCATGAGGGGTTAAGTGGGTGCCTTGGGTGGCATGTAGTAACTAGTGGGGGTGCCTTGGGTGGCATGAGGAAACTAGTGGGTTGCCTTGGGTGGCAATAGAAAATACGATTAGAATACTTAACCAAAGTGGGACATGTAATTAAACATGATTAAAGGGTTAAGTAAGTGCCTTAGGTGGCATGTGGGAATCAAGTAAGTGCCTTGGGTGGCATGTGGAAATCTAGTGGGGACCTTAAGTGGCAATTGAAATATAATTAAATGACAAGCTTAAGTAGTAGCTTGTGGGGGCCTTAAGTGGCAATTGAAATATAATTAAATGACAAGCTTAAGTAGTAGCTTGTTGGGGCCTTAAGTGGCAATTGAAATATAATTAAATGACAAGCTTAAGTAGTAGCTTGTGGGGGCCTTAAGTGGCAATTGAAATATAATTAAATGACTTAACCAAACCGTAACATGTAAGTGGGCATGATTATAAAAGGGGTTAAGTGGGATGCACTAGATAAAATGGCAAGCTTAAGTGGTAGCTTGTGGGGGCCCATTTCAACCAATATCCCAAACGTATCTTTATGGGCTCGACCCAAGTCGAGGACGGGACACGCATATTGGGCTTGACTATAAGAGGCCAAAACGGGGTAGCGGTGGCAACGCGAGTCCAACGGGTTTCATATGCGTGTGTGGACCCAGGCTGGTAGGTAAGACGTTGTTGCATCGTGTAGATATAAGCCGTGCACCATTGATTATCGGGTTGCCACTTTGGGGGAGTGATACACCCCACTGTGGGGCCAACACGGGTATCTACGGTAGGGAGCCGATCGCTTGGGGAGTAGTGGGTACACCTAGTGGAGATAGGGGCAGACGACACCTATGTAGTCAGCTAGGGGTACATGAAACTACTGGGTAAAATTACTAAGTACACTTAGTGGGATCAACCTTTAAGTAGGAATTACCCTTGGGTGGGTAGAACTGGTGTGGTGCAGTGTAGGAATTACCCTTGGGTGGGTAGATCTGGGGTGGTGCAATCTAGTAATTATCCTTGGGTGGATAAATGCGTCTTTTCGGTTATCTTAGTACATCCTGTGTTTAGTTGGCTACTTAGTGTAGTCATTATCCCCAGAGGTACCGTACCTTGTTTATATCATACCCTAATTACTTTAATGATTGTATTGTTAGGGTTATAGGACTCACTCAGACTTATGTCTGACCCCGTTGTTTCTTTATCTTTTTCCCAACCCTCAGGTTTTCAGAGTGGGCCTAGCACTAGTGGGCTTTGATCAGACTGCTTTATCTATCTTTTGGAGCTTGGACCGTGGATGTAAAGCTCAGTTTATCTTTTCTATTATGGCTATTAGGTTATGTAGTGGGATTATGTACTTTTGTTTTTATCAGGATGGATATTATGTACTTGACTCTTATTTATGGTTTTGATGTAACCAAACATGTTTTACTTTCCGCTGGAATGAAATGATGTTTTAAATTCTCAAGTATTACTTATATCTGTCTTGTTGTAATTTTTCTGTTCTATATTCACTTAAAATACTCCACCGATGTTATGGCATTCCCTTAGTGAGTGACCGTAGCTGGTGTAGGGTGTTACATAGACGATCATCGTTAATAACTATAACCATCGCTTGATTCAGACGGACAATTTATTTTGCTATAAATTGTAACGAGCTCCAATTCACTACCAGTCAATTCCATTGGGTAGTGTTCGTCCATACGATCCTAATGGATCCAACAATTTGAAATTCTGTTAACGTATGTATCAGATAATTAAATTAGAAGTTTGGGTATATAAATAAATTATTTGAACTAACCTAAATCTATTTAATTTAAGTATAGGCCTCATGTTTTCTTACCAGCCCACTACCCTAAGAACCTGCTCCGGCCTCATATGCCTTCTTCTTCATCAACGAATCGCGTTTTCTGTAGCCTTCCATCTTCCTTTATTTCTTTATGGATTAACCAACAAAAATCACCAATAATTCTCTTTTTAAAATCCCACTTTAACTTTATCCAAAACTTTATACAGCTCGCACCAACCGTTAATACTACGACAGTTAGCATCCTACCGACCCCATTACTTCATAAAAATACACACGGATGCCATCGTTCTCCCTCCCATCAGCTTCTCTTCCATTGTAAACCGTCCGCTCCAATACAGGCTCTCACCATTTACCAAACTTCAAATGGACTTAGTCCCTTCCACTCTCCACTAAATTTCAAACAAAATATACCGAAAATTTCCTTATCCCCTTCTCTACACATGCATATACCTTTTACACTATTCGATCTCCATTTTCACGCTCCTTCATTTACCCCATGCGCACCATTTCCTGACCCACTATCCCTCCTCCTTGGACCGCTAGTACCCCGCCGACCTCACCTGCCTCAAAGCAGTGACCGTTGTCCATGGACGCCTCGCCATCTCAAGCGGCTACCTCCGACGATACCCCAATTCCTGAAACCCTAGGTTGACTGTCAAAAACCCAACCCCAAAAACAATGATCGAGTTATACAAAATTGGTATAGGAAAGAAGCCCTCGATTCAAGGAGTAAAATAGATCCAAGATCACATTTTATTGTTGAGTATCTGATTTTATTTGTGGTTTGAAGATCCCGATTTTCATTGAGGGTGGCGGCTCCTTTAGCTGTAGACCACGGAATGAATTAGATTAGGTTAGGAAAGATTTTAAGGGGTTATTTATAGGAAATTATAATATTTTATAATCGATTTTTATATTCAACTTTAACCAATCGTTGTTGTATTTATCTTCTAAAAATTCCTGTGACCACATACAATACCCAAAAATCATGAAATTGGACATGCAGCTACAGTCTGACATTACGGACCCAACGAAACTGGTATTGTCGAATTCCGACTCCGTTTGCTCACACAGCGTATTTCTAACAGTCAAAATACTGACTGTTTTTCACATTAAAAATCCGTACGGCCACACAGTGACTCCAAAAATCACGAAACTTGGAATTTAACAAGAATTTAATATTACGGATCCAACAAAATTAGTTTCGTTGAGAACGGAGGTCGTTTGCAAAATTGGCTATTTTTAAAGCTCTAAATAACTCATTTAAATATATAAATATATTTAAAAATAATTAAATATAATATTTAAAAATAAATATTATCGTATATATTCACACTAGAATATCATACAGCTCTAGAATAAATATATAGGGATTTACAACTCGATATTTCGTCATCAGAGTTATATCGATATTCAATTAAAAATAGAAATCCTTATATAAAATTAAATAAACTGAGTCTATTCATAGGCGAACCTCTAATTGTTTTTCTGAGAATTTGATTTGGACATAAATCAAAATCTACACGATGAAATCCTGATTTTTCTCTTCCACTAAAAAAATATACTTCACCAGCTCCTAACGTTTCTCATTTCACAGAAATCCGATTTAAAATGAACCCGTTGGGAAAGTTCACAAAAATCCGTACTACAGCGCCATTTCGAGCTCGAATTTAATTAAAATATAATTATACGCTCAAACTGTCATTAAAATAATATATACGTTATTCTAATTCAATTCTAAGCTGAATTATATAATTTGAATTGCCCAGTTCACATTATATTGTCAATTCACTATTTTTGATTATTTCAGAAATTAAATATATTATTTAATTATTTATATTAAATGTCTATGTAATTCTCTAAATCACTATTTAAATAATTAAATAAATAAATTATTATTCGTAAAAATACGGGTCATTACAGTAACACTCATGAAGAGATCGTTGAGAATGAAGAGGTCAATGTTAATGAAGAAGACATTAGTGGCTTGGTTGTCCTTGATATTAAGAAGGATGTTGAATTGAATTATGATCTGGGTTTATGGAATCAATGACCGATACTAAAAGAGTAATGTTTGTTAAACATGGTCCGATTAAGGTGTTGAAAGAAAAAGATAAATTTCCTAAGAATGTTATTGGTTGTAGGCATTTCTCTTCTAAATATTATATTGGTTCCCATCCACGTGGAGAAGAGCATGAAACGAAGTGGTTGGTTTACTCAAATGAAGTGAATATTGTATTTTGCTTTTGTTGCAAATTATTTAAAAATCCACAAAAAAATTCAAATTGGGGGAGGGAAAAGTTAATGATTGGCATAATATCACAAAAACATTGCATGAGCATGAAAGTAATACGGAACACATTGCAAGTCTCATCAACTGGGTAGATTTGTACAATGGTCTTCAACTAAATGCAACAATTGACAAAAGAACGGAATGTTTAATTGAGCAAGAGAGACAACGGTGGAAAAAGGTACTAATCTGCATAATTGGTGTTGTGAAAACACTTTCTTGAAATAATTTAGCGTTCCGTGGTTCAAATGAAAAGATATATGATAAAAACAATGGACTTTTTTGTTAACTTATAGAATACATAGCCGAATTTGACCCAATTATGGAAGACCATCTTAGGCGTGTGGTGAATAATGAAACATGTAACCATTATCTTAGCCACAATATTCAAAATGAACTTATACTTTTGTTGGCAAAAAGGATTAAGGGTGCAATGCTTGCAAAAATCTTAAGAGCGAAATATTATTCGATCATACTTGATTGTACTCCTGATTTGAGTCACAAAGAACAAATGTCAATCATAATTAGATGTGTAGATGTTGAAGATGCTACAAAGTAGAGGAGTTTTTTCTAGGCTTTATAGAGGTTGATGACACGTCGGGTCTTGGCCTTCTTGAGACCACTCTAAAGGATCTTAAGCTTAATATTGATGATGTGCAGGGTCAAGGTTATGACAACGGATCAAATATGAAAGGTATATTATTTTTTATGAAAGGTATATAATTTATCTTTATCTTATTCGTTCAAGTAACAAATACTTTTAATTTAATATAGGTAAACACCAAGGTGTACAAAAAAGACTACTTGATATAAATCCTGGAGTGCTCTATATTTCATGTGGATGTCATAGCTTAAATCTTGCTTTGTGTGATATGGAAAAATCATGCATGAAAGCTAGAAGTTTCTTTTCATGAGTTCAAAATTTTTATACTTTGTTTCATGGCTCGACACATCAATGGGAAACTCTTAGAAAATATGTAAATGGATTGTCTCCAAAACCATTATCGGCAACCCGTTGGGAAAGTCATATAGAAATTGCAAAGGCAATAAGAACTCAACCATCGGATCTAAGAGATGCATTAGTTGATACTGGAAATAATTCTTCTAATGACGATACCGTGATGGTGAAAGCTAACTGTTTATGTCAAAATGCTTTAGAAGACTTTGAGTTCTTGATTAGCCTATGTATTTGGTACACTATATTGAATAATAAGAAAAATGCTTCAACAAGAGGATATGGATATTGAGTTTGCCATTATAAAAATAAGGGAACTTATTGCTTTTTTCGAGAATTTTAGATAAAATTGATTTGAAAGCATGGTAGATGAAGCAAAAGAACTTGCGAAAGAGGTTGACATTGAACCTAAATTTGCAAAGAAAAGGGTTGTTCATCGAAAAAGGCTCTTTGATGATGATGTAGACGTTGATGTTAATGAAACTCAACCTATAGAAGATAATTTTAGGATTACTTACTTTCTTCATATAATTGATCAAGCTCTTGCTTCACTTAATGATCATTTTGAACAATTCGTATTTTATGAAGGAATTTTTGGATTTCTTTTGAATGCGAAATTCAAAATCATTGAAGATGATACATTGAAGGAGCAATGTATGGCATTAGAAATGTTTTTAAAACACGATCAAGAAAGTGATATTTGTGAAAATGATTATTTCTTGAACTTACACAATTGAGAAGAATAATGCCATTAGATGTAACAAAATCAGTGGCATTCTTGATTTCATAAGGTCTTATCGTGATGTGAGTGGATTTTTAAATGTATGGGTTGCATATCGAATTCTATTGAAAGTTTCGGTTACGATGGCTTCAGCGGAAAGAAGTTTTTCGAAGTTGAAGTTGATAAAAAATTATCTTCGAACTACTATAACACAAGAACGACTAAGTGGCTTATGATTTCCGTTGAACAAGAATGTTTGGATACGTTGAAATATGATGACATAATTGAAGAGTTTTCTTCTAAAAATGCAAGAAGAAGTTATTTTTGTTGAATAATATTAGTGTTGAAGATATGATGACATGTTTACACTTTTGGTTTTATATCATGTATTTTGTACATTTTGATATGTATGTAAAAATATAGTGTGTGCTATTTGTCATGATTTTGATTTTATATAATATATTTTGTGCATTTTGTTGTGTGATAATATGATGTTTACAATCTTTCTTTTTCATGTTTATTTGTCATGCATTTGATTTTTTGAAGCTTATTTCCCATACTACTTGTTGCAAGAGTGCTAACCTCGTGACTTTCAGGCACTATGGATGATTTTGGTGAATTTACATTTCTGTTAGACTCAAAGGACTGAATTTTTCCACTATTCAAGCTGCTCGCATAAGACAACAATTAACTAGTTTGGAGGCTATTGGTAGAAGTGTTTATTAGAGAAAGGGGATCTTTCCATGAATGAGGGTGTTTGATGTGGTTGTACCTCTTGCTTGGAGAGGATGTTAAACTTGTTACAGACTGTAATGTTGCATTAGCATTGTTTAATGCTAGGGATACATATTTATTTGCATGCATTTTGAATACGGTTGGTCGAGATTAGGACATATAGTAATTTGGTGAATCTTGATTTGAGTTAGGATGGTTGGTGGGTGAGATGAATTAGTGAGAGGGAATTGATTTCTCCTGGCAATTAATATTGGATTTAGGTGATTACAAAATTTGTTGACAGTATAATGAACATTTTTTTTAGAGGCAACAAAAATTTATTTTTCCTAAGGCATCCAAAATGCTAGAGCTGGCTCTAGATGCAAGTGACCCCAAGAGATAATAAACTTAATTGGTTCATATTGTTTATGCTTTATCTCATTTTCAGTATGATTTATTGGCCTAACACAAGGCTGTAAAATGTACATGCACTGTAAGAAAGGCTGGCTATAGCGACATAATTTTGCATTGGCTCACGACGGCTAAAAAAAGCGGCGATGTAATCCATCACCAGTCGAACCAAAGTCTTTATCTATATCCAGATTCCACGTGCCAGGGAATAATTCACAAATTCTCGCGCAAAATACACAATTTCACAAAAAAATCTTTCCTCAATCGATTTTTACTGTATTTCCTCGCCTTCACTATCGCCAGCTACCACTTCGTCATGTTGCAGTCGTTGCCATCTACTACCCGTCATTTCGCTAGTGTCTCCTTCCTCTCTGATTTTAAGGTATGATTAAAACCCTAATTATGAAAATTGATTGGTCATAGATTTGAAATTGATGAATATTTGGTATTAGTTGATGTTACTAGCTAGTGTATTAATTGATTTGGAGATATAATTAAAACTCTAATTTAGAAAATTAATTGATAACGAGTTTCAAATTGATGACTATTGTATACTAGTTGATGATAATAGTGTATTAGTTGATTTGGGGATATTAATTATTGGTTTGATTATTTAATCCGTAATTGAAAATTGAGGTTAATTAAAAAAACTAAAAATTAGTGTATGACTATTGATTAATATGCTTATTCGTAAATTTATGAAAAAGTTTTTATAGTTCAGAGCGATGTCTATTATAGTTTAAAGGAAATTAGTATTTAATTATTGATTAATATGTAGCTATACTGGTACAGTTAAACATAAGTAATATTTTTTTAATTAATTAGTGTGTATTAATTATAATTGTTAGTAACTAATATAAAATAAATTTATTTTAATCTATTATTGTACATGCTAACTTCTAAGTTTAGTTTAACAAATCGATAAAATAAAATTTTAAGTAGTTAGATGTAATTTAGAATGCATTTTAAAATTCCAAATTTATTTAATAAAATATTTAAATAGTTGAATAAATTTAAAAAATTGAAATGAATATAAAAACAATAAATTTTTACTTAAATCAATTTTCTAAAAAAATAAGAAATAAGTATAACAATAATAAATATTCTACTAAAATCAATTTTTTAAAAAAGATAAAAAATGAATCACAAAAAAAACTGATAATTTTGAATATTTGTATCACTTATTACATAATGTGTATTCTGAGTTTCCATTGTTATTAAGATATTGACTAATTTTGTGATTTATTTACTATTATGTTTTTTAAATAGTATATATGTACTTGCCTCATGTATGATATTTTAGTGGAAGTTTTATGTGATAACTAATCAAACATGTTCTCTAATTTTATACCGATTTGCTTTATCATTACAGTAAATGATATGCCAACAACATATATGCCTAGGGGACATTCTGAGTTTTCACTGTCATTTATAATGATGATTATGTTGTGATATATATATATATATATATATATATATATATATCTATCAGTCTGTTTTTTGAATTTTATGTATGTACCCAGGAGATCATGTCTCGTTTATGATGCTTTCGTAAAAGTTTTATGTAATGATCAACCGTACATGTTTTCTTAATAACAAACCGATATGTTTTGTCATTATATGAATGATGGGTTTGTGATAGATATGACTAGGAGACATTCTACCGGACCTCAGACTTCTTCTCTTTCCCTTTGAGTATCAGCGGCATAACGCCCAAGTGGCGGAGGTAGCTCTAAAGATCGCAGAGTAAGTATTAAATTTATCGCATGTTTATTATTTAAAACTTATTTAATGCCTACATCATAGTTTATACCAGGGTTTTAAGATGCAGTCTTCTGACTACATTTTGCAAGTCTCTAGGAAGGAATTCATGAGCCAGATGTCATGATGTTGGGCTCATTGGGACGACATCCCCGTTCATGTTATGGATGTTATATGAGTCTGACTTGATGGTAAGTATAAAATTACAATTTATTTTAAAATTAATATAATTTATAATTCAAATCAATTTGACTATGCAGGCCACCGAATGTGTTCCCATAAGATGTGGATGTTTTGCAAATCACTTAAACTAAAAGGATGTGGAAAATTTATAAGGACTCTCTCTCAAAAGCAAAGAAAGCAGAAAGGAACCCTCTTGGATGAGCGTCAATGTATAGGCCCAATTTCCCCAGCTCTAGTATACTGAACGATCTAATTTCGTATTAATGTAATATTTTATTTAAATTTCATATTTAGTTGCATTAATTTAGTTAACTATGTATTTAGATTTATATGAAATACTAGCGCGGAGTTGTGTAAACAGAAATAAAAATCCATCTTTACATTGTGATGGCTCAAAAATTTTCCAACAACATAGGTTGGAATTGGTAATTTATAAATAGTTGTAATATTATTTATCATTCTAGTAATATTGTTCATTCATATATATAACTTCGGTGTTAGAAGTTACATCTTGAGCTTAAATTGGCTGAGGTTTTCACAAACACTAATACTATTGAGTAGACAAATGAGGATGATAATGTTTTATATGCTTGGACGGACGATAAATTTCAACCTATGATGGTAAACATGCTTATATTTTTTACTTCACATTCGATAAGTTTTTAATTGAATATCTATTGTGGCATACCTTTTTTCATCATCACAATAATGATATTAAGTAGAAAGCTAGAGTGACTTAGTCCACTATGCGTGAATTCATCTTTGAGGAGTCAAACCTTATACGTAATGCTTTGATTAACCCATTTTTGTGAAATAGGCGTTATAGTTACGGAAATAAGAGGCAAAATAATTTATTAACTAATATACACTTTTTATTTAATACTAAGCATACTTTTTAACTTCACATTCGATAAGTTTTAAATTGAATATTTATTGTGGCAAACTTTTGTTCGTTATCGCAAGAAAGATATGAAGCGGAGAAAGCTAGAGTTGCATAGTCCGCGAGGCATGAGTTGGAGTCAAACCACATACAAAATGATTTGATTAACCCATCTTCGCAAAATAGGTGTTATAGCTACAAAAATCAATAGGTAAACTGCTTTATTAACTAATATATATAAGTTTTAGTTAATATTGAGCATAAATTATAATTTACAATCAACTAATTTGCAAACTATAATGACTCAGATGGCTTATAGAGGGATCCCAGGACGAGGATCATATAACTCAGCTGAAACAATAGATAATATAGTACAATAATTAGCAGATGAGCGGAAAATCTGTGTAGCTTCTACATGAACGGATTGTGATATATTTAGCAGAGCATAGGAGGATGCCTATGACGGATCTGCCGGGAGATGACAAAGATAAGTATCTATGGTTTCTTTTCTGGTAGAATTTGATCGTTTTATTTTGTAATTATTTGACATGTTTTGATGAATTCGATAATTGATCGTTAGTTGTGTATTTTAATGCATTTGTTAATTCTTTTTTTTTTAACGTGAGTATTTGTTGGTATGGTTGTATTTGTTGATGGAATATTGGTGTCTGATGAAAATTTTGTTGGTATGCGGATTAAGATTCTTAAGGCAAACTAAACACTAGAGGGGGTAATTAGTGTTTTACGGATTTTATTAATTTCTCGAAATATTTAGATTTGTCAGAATGTTATGTAAATCACATATATCAACAATCACAAAATCAAGCACGGATGCAGAAAATAAAAAGAAGTAAAAGTAAAGTACACACCGGAATTTTATATTGGTTTGGAGTTACCCTACATCCAGTCCCACATAATGCTGGGTTGATGTGGATTTCTATTCAACTAATATCGAATATTACAATCCTTGATTTCAGGGATATAAGGGTATGCCCCAACTAATTTTCAGAGTACAGTGAGACTTGGTTGATTTACGGGCCACAACCAACACTCAATTGATTTCCAGCTTACAATCATGTCCAATTGATTTCCGGGCCACAAACACACCTTTCTTAGTATCAGTTTTGAAGTGTTAACTCGATAGAACTTGAACTTGCGATCTTTGATTACAAATAGCGTATAACTCTTGAGTAGCACTTGAATTTCAAAGAGAGTTTGATAAAGAATTAAAAGAGAAAGAAATTGATATAATTCTCTTTGAAAATCAGAGGATTATAAGTATAGATTTTAAGAATTAATGAAGAATTATGGAGAGAGAAGAAAGGAAGAAGATATTGAAAAGTTAGTTAAAAAATCGAATTTAGAAGCCTCTTTATAATCTCCTAACAGCCAAATCCTTTCAGAATAGTTTGAATTCAAAAAACACAACTTTTCAAAATTTAAATTTCAAAACAAACGACACTTGTGTTGACATATAAAAAGGAATACGTCAACATGCCTTAAGGATTTTTTTCAAAAATAAATTTTTTGATTTGAAATGAATAATGGTTAAATAAATTATGACAATTTTTGAGTTAAAACAAACTATATTCCTTTTTATTAAAATCGAGTTTTTCAAGTAAAAATATATATTAAAAACATATATTAAAATAATTTAAAAAATGGTTAAAAACTAAATGTAAAATGATATAGAAGTAAACATATTTAAAACTATGAATATAGGAATTACTTTAGAACTTAATAAATATAACAAAGGAAATTGAAAACATAAGTAACTATGAAATTAGTATCAAATCTATAAGTGATAAATATTTAAAGGTGGAAAATAGGGAGAAGGACAAACTTAACAAATTTTTTGGTGAAAAGTATGGAAAGTTTAGAATTTAGTGAGAAGGCCAAATGATAGTGTAAATGGGAAAAGGTTAGTGGGCCCCCCTGAATTCCACCTTTAGTGTAAATGTGTCCCTCTCCCTAATTTTGAAACTTTCCATATTTTTCATCAAAATTGTTCCAAAATTTGTCCTTTAAAAGAAAATACTCTATTTAAATTAGGTTTTAATTATATTAAGAAATAAAGTATAATTTTAAAACAGGAGTTAAAATAAATTTCAGGAGTTAAAATAGATTTAAGAATAAAGAGATATAGATTTAAGATAAGGAAGTAATTTTGAAATCATTTTGAAAATAGAAAAAACAAGGAAGTAATTTTGAAATCATTAGAAAATAGTGAATTTTTTTTGAATTCAGTGCTAACCAGAGATTTAAAAAATTATCTAGACACAATTACTTTATATTTCTTGAACTCTTGAATTCTTCATACGCATGAATCTTGTATCTTGAACTCTTCGACTTTGAAATCTTGATTCTCTGAACTGTTCAGTCTTCAATAATCCATACCTGCATAAATTTCCTATATATATATATGTATATGTTCTAGATAATAGTATTAGTATATATTTTGTAATAATAATTGAAACAAGGTTGTTTTCATCAAAACCATCATCATCAAAATCTCAATCCCTAACAAAATTTATATAAATATTGATATATGCACTGTATATTTGGTTATCTGTGAAATACACGAGATTATATGAAGCATGTGATGGTAGTAATTGTGAAATTGCGTGTATATGTCTTATAGATGAAGTGGATAGAGTGTAAGGGGTGATCAATCCCTTTCAGCGGAAAAACCTCAATAGGATCTTGCAATGATGTGATAGAACAAACAACTTGAAATGAATATAAATCTCAGATCACTGAAAAAAAATGCAACAGAGAACACACAAATTTATAGTGGTTCCACTATCGCAAGATAGTGTACGTCCACTTCAATGGGGAAGAGATTTTATTAATATATTCAAGAGATTACAGAGTTTTTTAATGTAGAGCAAAAGAAATGAAGAATACAATGATCTCTCATCACATAGCATCCTCTATGTTTCTCTTTAAATAGAGAAAAAAAAGGTTACTTGGGGAAGAAACAATTGATTTATGTAAAATAAATCAATCTATGGAAACTAATATCCGATTAATTGTCATATGATTGATTGATAATTTCCCTTTTCTCCATCAATCAATCCCATTAATTAATTGTCATATGATTGATTGATAATTTCCCTTTTCTCCATCAATCAATCCCATTAATTAATTATCATATGATTGATTGACAATTTTCCTTTTTTCCATCAATCAATCTCTTTTGCAAATTTAGTCTCTTTCCGTTTCTTTTTTCCATGAAACATGACAACTAATTAAATGACAACAATTTCCAATATTCCCTATTCATTAATACTCCTTCCATTTCTTTCCATTCCTTTATTGCACAAAACGGGTAATGAAATTACCACAAAAATATCTCCAAATTTAATTAAATATGGAAATATTGTATCATTAAATTCCAATAATCTCCACCTTGATACAATATCTCATGCAACTCAGAGACTCCAATGTGAATGCTTCCCAATGAGTTCCTGCTAAAGCCACCCCTCATTGCACTTTGTTAGTGAACTCCGGCAAGGCCACCGCCCACCAACAAAGTGTTGGAAGCATTCAAAAAACAAGGTAGACATTGTGCACCCAACTCCTATCTCTTCATACAAGAAGAATACCATATCTTCTATTGACTTCAACCAAGTCTCTCTCTTCCCCATTGTGCCACCATGTGGCACCTAGCACTTCATCAAGTGAATCAAGTTCGAGCAATGCTCGTACTTAGTAGTAGGTAATGCCTTCGTAAACATGTCTGTTGCATTTTCATTTGTGTGAATCTTCTGAAGATGAACTAACTTCTCCTCATTCATAGAGATAAGGAAAGATTCTCTTACCTCTATTTGCTTTGTTGTAGAATTTAAAGCCAAATTTTCAGCTAAATGAATTGCGCTTTGACTGTCACAATTCACCAAACAAGCATCTTGCATGAATCCCAAATCACACAATAACTTCTTCAAATAAAGTGCCTCCTTAGCTGCCTTAACTACAGCTATCAGCTCTGCCTCTGTAGTAGACAAAGCAACTATAGTCTGCAGCCTCGCTCTCCAACTAATAGTTGTTCCTCCAAGTGTGAACACATAGCCTGAGGTTGACTTCCTACTATCTCTATCTCCGGCATAGTCTGAATCACAGAATCCAACCAAGTTGAAATCCTTATTTCTGCCGCAAAAAACAAGCCCATAATCTGATGTTCCTATAAGATATCTAAAAATGTACTTCACTACCTCCCAATGAGATTTTCCTAGATTTGCCGTGTATCTATTAACTAATCCAACAGCTTGAGCAATGTCAGGTCTAGTGCACACCATAGCATACATCAAGCTACCTACTGCACTGGCATAAGGCACCTTCTTCATATAGGCCTTGTCCTTTTCTGAGATCGGAGAGCCCTGATTAGAAAGCTGTATATGCAAAGGCATGGGTGTACTGATAGCCTTTGCACCATCCGTGCTAAACCGAGCAAGCACATTTTGAATATATTTCTTTTGAGTAAGTCTCAAAAGTCCAACCTTTCTATCTCTTTGGATTTCCATCCCCAAAATTTTCTTTGCTTCTCCAAGGTCTTTCATATCGAATTCCGCTTTTAATTTCAATGCATCAATTTCAGCTTTATCCTTGGAAGCAATCAACATATCATCCACATACAAAAGTAAATACACCCAATTATTATTCTTTAAATACTTAAAATAAACACATGCATCTTTAGTACTACGATTAAAATCATGTGAAAGCATAAAAGAATCAAACCTTTTGTACCATTGTCTAGGCGACTGTTTTAGACCATAAAGAGATTTCTTCAACTTGCATACCCAATCTGACTTTCCATCTACAATAAATCCTTCTGGCTGCTTCATGTAAATGGTTTCCTCCAAGTCACCATGCAAGAAAGCGGTCTTCACATCAAGTTGTTCTAACTCCAAATCGTAAGCGGCAACTATTGCAAGTAGGATTCGAATTGAAGTTTGTCTAACAACTGGAGAAAATATTTCATCATACTCTAGCCCTTTTCTTTGTGAAAACCCTTTGGCTACTAATCTTGCCTTGTATCTACCATCATCTTTTACCTTGAACACCCACTTGCTACCTATGGCTCGGCTTCCTTGAGGTAGTGGTTCCAAATCCCAAGTCTTGTTCTCTTGCAAAGACTGTATCTCCTCTTCCATAGCACAATTCCACTTCGAGTTGTCACTCGACTTCATGGCTTCTTCAAGGCTCAATGGTTCATCATGAATTACATGTAAAGCATACTCAAATTGATCATCAAGGATCAAATTTGCATACTGCCAATCTCCATATCTAATTGAGCTCTCTTTGGTCTCTGACTAGCCCGAATGACTATATCGCCCGACTCTCCTTCAGCTCCACCTTGAACTCCACCTTGAGCTCCACCTTGAGATGAATCATCTCTAGCTTCATGACCATCACCATCACTACTAGAGGAAATATGTGGACTATCATGTGATGTATCTACAACTGCTCCGTCACTATTATCAATAATGATAGCTCTACTTTGGGTTTGAAAACTGGGAATCTCGGTCTTTTCAGGCTTCTCATCAACTGAGTCTGAACCCTCTGATAAACCTTCCAAAGGTTTGAACATTGCTGACTCATCAAAAGTCACATGTCTGGAATGTATAACTTTCTTCGTAATTGGATTCCAAATTCTATATCCTTTTATGCCATCTGTATAACCAAGAAAAACACATTTGGAGGCCCTAGGCTCCAACTTTTCATGTCCTGTATTGTGAACATAAACTGGACATCCAAATATACGAAAATAACTTAATAAAGTGTTTTTACCTCTCCATACTTCCTCTGGAATCTTCCCATCAATGGATGAGCACGGAATCCATTTAATAATATGTGCTGCAGTCGAAATAGCTTCAGCCCAAAAACCCTTAGACATGCCCGTAGTCAATATCAAGCAACAGGCCTTTTCAAGTAGAGTCTTATTCATTCTCTCAGCAACCCCATTGGATTGCGGATCACCAGGTGTAGTAAAATGTCTTCTAATACCAAGCTGTCTGCAGTAGTCGAGGAACTCTTTAGAGACATATTCGCCACCATTGTCGGATCTAAGAATCTTCAATTTCCTTCCTATTTGGTTTTCAACAAGAGCTAACCAAACCTTAAACTTCTCAAATACTTCCGACTTAGCTTTCATTACATACACCCAAACCTTGCGCGAGTAGTCATCAATGAAGGAAACAAAATAATATGCTCCACCAATAGAAGTTGTAGAGTATGGCCCCCAAACATCTGAATGCACATAATCAAGTACCCTCTTAGAAGTATGCATGCCATCGCCAAAAGAAACTCTGGTTTGCTTTGCCAATACACACTCCTTGCAAAAGTCCAACTTGTTGAAGATTTATCCTTTGATCTTTTTCTTCTTACGAAGCAACTCTAAGTTCTTCTCCGAAGTATGACCTAATCTCATATGCCAAAGCTTGGTAGCTTCCAAACTTTTAGAACTATCGACTCCAACACATGATTCTCCATGGACAGTGGTACCCACTAGCAAATACAGATTTTGCACCATAACACCCTTAATCAATACAAGTGCCTCTCTAGAAACTCTCAAACCATCTTTGACAATGATTATTTTGCATCCCAATGATGCCAATTGGCCTAATGATATCAATGACTTCCGAAGACCTGGGACATAGCGAACATTTGAAAGTGTGCAAACAATCCCATTATACATGCGAATGCGAACTGAACCAACTCCCATAGACTTGCATGTAGCATCGTTCCCCATAAGGATAGAACTTCCTTCTTTGGCATCGAAGGAAGAAAAATAATCCTTATTAGGAGTCATGTGAAATGATGCTCCAGAATCTAGAATCCAGTGGTCTGCAACATCTGATACAACCGCTGTCAATAAGTCGCTACCGCCTTTCTCCATCGCAATAGATGAAGAACCATCAGTCTTCTTCTCCAACTCTGGACAGTCTCTTCTCCAATGGCCTGGTTTCTTACAATTATAGCACTTTCCATCTTTAGACTTACTCCACGAATTAGGCTTCCTAGAATTGGAACGCCCTCTATTATTCTTCCCTTTCTTCTTTGCTCTTCCTCTCTCTGCGAATAAGCCTGAACTACTACTTCCTCCACTACTATCACCAACACCAAAGTCTTTTATCTGATCTCTCAACTCTTCACTGAGCAAACCTGTCTTCACATCATCTAATTTCAATATGTCTCTACCATAGATAAGGCTGTTAGCGAAACCAGTGTATCGCTCTGGAAGCGAACACAACAAAACCATTGCTTTTTGTTCTTCATCAATCTTCAACTCAACAGACTTCATCTTCATCAACAGGTCATCAAACACACTTAGGTGTGTCTTAATTGAAGAACCTTCCTTCATTTTATAAGTGAAGAAAGTCTTCAATAGGATCAGGCGGTTGGTTAGGGATTTCTTAATGTAGAGGTCCTCCAACTTCTTCCAAATGCCTCTAGCTGTTGTCTCCTGACTGATTTCAGAAATTACATTTTTTCCCATAGCAAGCTGAAGAGTAGTAAAGGCCCATTCTTCCATCTCTTCTAATTCCACTGATGAAATATCAGCAGGCAATGTCTCTGTATCAAATACTACTCGATGAACGCGATTTCTTCTCAAATCTGCTTTCATCATCCACTGCCATTTTTCAAAATCTCCTTCACCATTCTACTTCTCTATTGTCAACTGTGATCCTGACGCCACATAGGACCCTCTGACATATGGAGCAACTACTGGCACTGTCGTATTATTTGTCTTGTTTTCCTGTCATTCTACCAAACACCTTCTTTGTGAATCTAGCTCTGATACCAGTTGTAAGGGGTGATCAATCCCTTTCACCGGAAAAACCTCAATAGGATCTTGCAATGATGTGATAGAACAAACAACTTGAAATGAATATAAATCTCATATCACAGAAAAAAATGCAACAGAGAACACACAAATTTATAGTGATTCCACTATCGCAAGATAGTGTACGTCCACTTCAATGGGGAAGAGATTTTATTAATATAATCAAGAGATTACAAAGTTTTTTAATGTAGAGCAAAAGAAATGAAGAATACAATGATCTCTCATCACATAGCATCCTCTATGTTTCTCTTTAAATAGAGAAAAAAAAGGTTACTTGGGGAAGAAACAATTGATTTATGTAAAATAAATCAATCTATGGAAACTAATATCCCAATAATTGTCATATGATTGATTGATAGTTTCCCTTTTCTCCATCAATCAATCCCATTAATTAATTGTCATATGATTGATTGATAATTTCCCTTTTCTCCATCAATCAATCCCATTAATTATTTATCGTATGATTGATTGACAATTTTCCTTTTTTCCATCAATCAATCTCTTTTGCAAATTTAGTCTCAATCTATGGAAAACTATTGTCTCATTAATTGTCATATGATTGATTGACAATTTCCCTTTTCTCCATCAATCAATCCCATTAATTAATTGTCATATGATTGATTGATAATTTCCCTTTTCTCCATCAATCAATCCCATTAATTAATTATCATATGATTGATTGACAATTTTCCTTTTTTCCATCAATCAATCTCTTTTGCAAATTTAGTCTCTTTCCGTTTCCTTTTTTCATGAAACATGACAACTAATTAAATGACAACAATTTCCAATATTCCGTATTCATTAATACTCCTTCCATTTCTTTTCATTCCTTTATGGCACAAAACGGGTAATGAAATTACCACAAAAATATCTCCAAATTTAATTAAATATGGAAATATTGTATCATTAAATTCCAATATAGAGATCTTATGGTATTTACTTAGTTGGATTGCTTAAAAGCTACTGCTTTCAAAAATTGGGATAAATAGCAATAGTGGTCAGGTTTCAGGTTAGCTATGGCTAACGTCGAGTGTTTGGTTCCATGATAGCAACAACTTGTGTTGACTAGCGACAATCCATTGACCTTCTACGAACTACCAAGTGTTTTCATTTTCACCACAAGTAATCGTTAACACGACTATGTAGCCGTCGCTATTGGGCTGCTGACGGAGTTTTTTGTTGCGGCTTTTTAGCGATGACCACTGGCGGCAATTTGCCGTCGTTAAAGTTAGTCTTTCTAGAAGCGATGTAATTCATACATAAAAGCACCATGACAACCAAATTTTACAATTCAAACATAACTGGGAACCATTGCAAACCTTATGATTATTACACATAATATATTTAGATACTTTTAAAGTCTGATCTGTTTGCACATTTGAAATATCTACTACACATAATACGTTTGTTCTGCAACAATAATTATACTTGGCATGAAAAATATTGTATTTTTATCCATAATATCTGATTAGACTTATTAATCTAACAACTATCACACTTTACTTATAAAATGCCCATGTATGCTCAGAGCATCTCCAACAAAGATCATATATTATGTTTTTGCAATATAAGCACCCATTTTCATCTCTAACAGAGTACATATTTCGTAATTGGTTACATTTTCATCCAAAACAATTACAAAAACGTAATCTTCCGGGCAACGTCTGAACAGGCGCCCGGGGATGGGGCGTCTTTTCAACAAGCGCCTAATTTCATGCGTTTATTGAACAGGATTCTCATCCCAGAGCGCTTGTTCAAACAAGAGCCCATTTACAGTGATGTTCCACCTATTGAAATAATGTTAAACACTCACCCAATCGTTGCAACAATTTTCCAGTTGTTACAGTGATGTTCATTGATACCTAACAGATGTCTGATGAACAAAGAGAATATACTAAGTCTAGGAGGAGAGAAATTAATAGATGTAGACGTGAAAAGGGTCTATAGTTATATTTGCACTAGCAGAATTGTTCTATTTATATTGTAATGAATGATGTAATGTTATGAGCTTAATTCAACCAACTTAAATTGAAATACAATTCTTGATTTAAAAAATACAACTTAAAATTAGAATTACAAACAACAGCACAAAAAACATTAGTAGCACGAAAACAATAACACTTTTCCCTTTATTGAATGCCACAAAACTTTCAAATATGACTCACAAGATCGGCTTGAAGTCTTTTGTGGAGCTGAACACTTCAATATGTCGTTTGTCTAGAAATATGAAACACAAGTTAAATTTTGCTACCAATCGTATCTTCGTGCCATATATCCAGAACATCCGGAGCACCCTTGTACACATAGTCTTCTTCCATATCTCTTCCATCCCCTAAAATCATATTATGTAAATAACACAAGTGTATATTATTTTTGTCATCATAAGTGGATCCCATAGTGTGCATGGATTGGTAGTCATGGCAAATCTTGAATGAAGGACACCAAATGATCTTTACACGTCCTTCCTTTGCCCTTCTAGCATTGCCACAAACTTTGATTGCTTATTATTTACTGCCATAGGATTTGTCCTCACAATAGTACTCCATCTAGGGGTATATACCATCTGTGATGACCCGTGATACACCGCTTGTGTTCAGAACTAAAAATTTGCTCTGTATAAGCACCTGATCGATGTAAAGTGATCGTTAAGAGAAAGAAATAGTAGAAAAGAAGAGAAAAGAAGGAGATAGAAAAGAATATAACATAAGTACAATCATAGATCCTGTCGAATATCTCATAGCGCATCAGATAACATATAATAATCAAATCATATATATATATATATAACAAATGAGACCGTAATAACTATATGAACCAAGTAATCAGACTATACAGGCTTATACAGTTATGCAGAACAGAAATAGAGTTTTTACATGAGATAAATAATCTCATCTGATAAACTATCTCAAACAGAACACACAACACCGTCAAGGCTCCACTGTGTGACACAACGGAATAAAGAAATATAATACTACTATAAATATGTAAAACATAGCCTCCTGCTAATCCACCTACGTAGCTACAAATAATCTGAAACTGTCACCTGGTCTGCTCATCAGCATCGTCGATGAGCGCCCAAGGTAATAACAGGGAAATAAAACCTTGGGCCAGAAAAAAAGTTTGTGTAAGCAATAAACAAATATCGAAGTACTATAAAAGTGGTAATAGTATATATGGAACAAAAGGTATGGAGAATCATACCTATCCTGCCCCTACATCCATAAATTTAGCACGTAACAGTCAATATATGCTACACTATGATAAACCTCACAGTAAAAAGGAATGGTAAATGTCTAAGTACTAACAATGATAAATAAATAAACTTCTATAGCATCCATCATCAATCCTCGCATTCACTCACTCAGTGAGTTGGATATACGATAACACTTGATTTCCATGATACTCGAATTCATGCCACTCAGTGGGCTAGAACCTTGGTTGTAACCACCTTTAGTCCCCAAGGTAAGAACCCATTTGGTCTGGGTGAATGCCATAAGTTTCCCTTTGTTGGAAACTAGGAGGACCCATCTGGTCCAAATGGACATCACACCCACTACCCCCTCTTTATGAGTAACCGCTAAAACCGTGCTTTTTCGATAATTCCTTTGCTTACATTCTCCACAGCAGAATCCATCACTAGACTATCCAAAAGACTCCCATCTGAAGTCGTCACAATATGGGAAATATCCCCAATGGTCATCATACGTCGTAGGGTATCATTATGTATCTCTTATCTCTCTCTCCGACAATCGCCTCAATACAACCCAACATCATCTTTGTAACACCCCTAAGTCCCACATCATGGAAGCCTGTGTGAAGTGGGTACTTATATAGTAGAGCCCATCTCTTACTAACGCCGAGGCCTTTTGAGGAACAAAACCCCACACCTATACGGTGGCTAAGTTGGGGACAATATCTTGAGTGAACGGAGGTGCGGGTTGTTATAGTGGTATCAGAGCCAATACCCAGTCGGAATTGTGGCTCCTGTGTGGACCACAACGCCTAGGTGAGGTGTTTGTGAGCCAACGGGGACGTTGGGCTCTGTAGGAGGGGAGAATGTAACACCCCTAAGTCCCACATCGTGGAAGCCTATGTGAAGTGGGTACTTATATAGTAGAGCCCATCTCTTACAACGTCGAGGCCTTTTGAGGAACAAAACCCCATACCTTTACGGTGGCTAAGTTGGGGACAATATCTTGCATGAACGGAGGTGCGGGTTGTAACAATCATTTTTGCATCTCATAGAAAGCTATCCATCGTAGCAGCCTTGCTCCCTATCTTGGAATCATTGTCGTCGATTGACGCATCATCGCATAGCAGCACCACGTCCTTGCCTTGAACAAAAACCACTGATCGAAGAGCCATCGTATCGAAATCGTTATCGAACGAATCATCATATCCTTCTCTTCAAAATCTTTCCATCATCCATGTCAAATTGACCAAAATGGTCAATAACAATAGTAATCGACTACTTCATTGTAATCGATAACGACTACTCGGATCATCTATTTGACCAAAATTGGTTAAATATGCATCTCATGAAAACGTTTGACATTCAGTGCGAAATCCATCTCATCGCTAAATCTATCCCCAGCCTTCTGGTCGACCATCAAGCTCAAGTGTCGATTCATCTTTGAATTTGTCTCCAAGCTCCATATGTTGTCGTCGAATCCATCCATACACTCTAAAGCTTCTTCGAGAATTTATCTCATCCGTTCGAGTTTACCATTATTGTGTACTCAATTAGTAAAAACCCACTTGTGTGTTCGATAAATAAGCACCAAACTCTTATGAATGAGATTTTCCTAATACTAGATCGCCTACGAACGACGTCATAATCTATACTAAGCAAAAAGGTCAACCATGCAACAAAAAGTCATACAAATTTGTGTAATTAATGCATGCTATTACCCCGCCATATCTCCGCTATATCATGTAGCGAATTTCTACCGCTACGCTATTTCCAAATAGCCTCTGAAATAGCCTTTCTGCTTTAAGCCCTGTAATATTCCGATATTTTCGATAAATCCCATTATTGCTTTTATTTTTTGCTATTTCCGTTATATCTTCTATAAAAGAAATGAATATAAAAATGAAATTTATAAGTTATAAAATTTATAAAATAATTTTTAATATAATTTTGTAACATATTTAAAAAATACTGTAATAGTATATTAAATTTAATCAAGCTGAATAAAAGTTTACATTTACCAACATATCTTTGCTTACGCTATTATTTAAAATTAAGAATATATTAATTATAATTAAGTTGAATGTTAACTTTCCATTTATTCATCATTTGTATATTTGTGAAAGCATTCAATACGAGTTTTGTATGCTATTTTAGACTCATCCGCTATATCCTGCTATTTCCTCGCTACAACTTATTGCACTGCGGTAGCATTGGATCCATTGAGCACTTTTACTGCACAAATACGAATCCCTAAACTAAAATACAAACATCCATAATGACAACAATAAATCAATTAGAACCTATCTATAGCAATCAAGGTGAAATATATGTCCAAATAGTCTAAGTCTAGCTATATGGTCAAAACAGTGCGCAATAGCACTTAAACGGGCAAATAGCGCGCAAACAGGTAATAATATGATTATCATGGTTAAAACTACTTAAATCACTCTTTAATATTTTTACTTATTATTTCCTAGGTTCAACAATCCTAAATATTAGTTTTATAGTCTGAAATCAGTTTAAATCATCAAAACTATACTATACAAACGACTACAATCTGATGAAAGACGTATCATTCACCTAAACAAAATCAGCCCAAATGTGTTCTACAGCGTAGAGCTCGTCAATACAAGTTCATAGGAAGAAACGACATCCAATTCCGACCTCGTATGCAATAAATATCAATGTTATAAATTTTGACATTAATATAATAATTATATTAGCTTAATTACACTTAACTAACCCTTAATTACCTTAAACCTTCTTCCACCGCTTTTTAAACCCATGCATGCACATCATGTAACATTAAAACCCATGGCCACGAACTTGGGATTCAAATTTCTACCAAACCCCTCAACGAAACTCCATTTTATTTTCACCTACATGCTTCTTGCTCCCTCCCCTTTGCGATGATGCCCATGAATCAAATCTCGAACTCCCGGTGTAAAAAGAGTGACCTTCCGTGTTCCATGCGACATCAAAATGTCACATCCTTACTGGATAAACCGAGTTGATTGAAATTCGGGGAAAAGGAGTAGCTCCGCACGCTTGTGAAGTTTTCAGTCATCACTTCCTCCAACTCCGATTAAGTGGCCCACAGAACAGAACCCTAATCCAACTAACCCTAATCTAATGAATTTTAGTTGAGAGATCAGATTGATTTTAATTTTTGAAAACTAGAAAAGAGGGGTGCCATTATCTTAATGGAAACCAAATTATTTTAAGGATGAAGGAATTCAGGTATTGGGCTTGCCGCTATAGCACAGGGATATTTATTATATTTTATTTGTTCAATTCAATTTCAAATTCCCTTCATGAAATCAGCATGCATTTTAGCTTGCCACAATCGAACGACTCATCCAAATGCTACGAAACTTAACACCGTATCTCACTACAATGATACAGTTTTGGTGGTACAAGTTTCATCATAATCCGAGATAGTTATCTGAAACGATAATTTTACATGTATTTCGAGAAGCTTTTGACCCTAAAACCTCCTGATATCAAAATATATCGATTCTTATACTTTTTTATTCACATAACGACTCACAGAATTCAATGGAACTTGTCTCGAGTCCTGATTCGATTGTTCGTGAAAAGTTCCATTTTGGAATTAATTGAATATTTAACGATCAATATTTAAATAAAATATTTAAATATCCAATCATTAAAATATGGGTCATTACATTCTTCCCTCCTTACAGGATTTCTTCCTCAAAATCCTCAAGGACAAAACAACATAACCTAACACTCTCGAATAAGTGACAATACGAAAGAAATAGTCACTTACCACTCTCAACAACAACCATTTAAAGCGATCACACAAAGGAAATAGACACAGAATTTGGCATGGAGCCAACATTCCCATTCCTTTTTACAACCGACATCGAATTTGGGATCGATATTGCCAAGCCAACACCTAAGTTGTACACTTATTTTTCAAACAAATAGATATTGGAAGACAAAAGTGACAATTGACTAATTTGAAAGACAATTCAACATGGCATCGCGTATTGAATTTCTTTCCAAATTTGATAAATTCAAGGAAAATTTCGGTAGTACTTCCCCTATACGGCTTGATCTCCAAAAAAAATCAAAAATTGCCATGCAAGGCTCATCCCAACGAAATCCCAAAAGTGGCTACCTACTATATCCGGGCATAGAATCATAAAAAATGCACCAACGGGAAAAACCACAATTGTACATCTACTGCATACCTCTTTTCAAGCAAGTTTAGCATTTTAGATGCAAACAAAAGTGAATTAGCATCCATACAAATCAATTTTTGTTTCTTTATAGCGGGGCATGAACTAAACAGAAATGATTAGACACAATAGCAACAAAGGAACAAAACATGTTAAATAAGTTGAATTTATCTAACATAACCATATCAAGTCATGCATGGATTTCATCTAGAAAAATAAATGATACAACAATACAGTTATATTGCATGCCTAACAATTATAGAGATATAAAAAGACATGCAGACATCATCAATCAAACATGCATATGTAAAGCAATAACGATAATAAGAATAACATCTATACCTATCCTAGGATGCCAGATACTAACCTAACTAACAAAACACATCGAATATTAAATTTAATCCATATATGACCTGACAACTTGGTTGACATTTCAAAAATCAAGAATATTAATTTAGCATCTCTTATCGATGAATCGGGTATGACTCGAGCGGAATCATACTATTCCTAGTTTGTATGGCAACCTATCGATGGAAACCATCGATAACTATCCCCGCAACCAATTGGAAATTTCAAATAGTTATAGAAAACTATTCAGTCCATCCCATTCAGCTATCACTAGCCGACATCGCATTCATTGTGGAATGAATGCGTAATCAACCCTTCTCAAGACACTGAAAACAAACAACACCTCTCAATACATAACCAACTACCTCGGTCTAGTTTGTACTACCTCACCTCGAGTTATGGAACCATACCTAGTAATAAACACAAGCAACATTCACTAAACAAATATCGCTTTCGAACAGATACATCTGCAACTTGACACACACAAACAACCACATTTCCTATATGTGCCCATAGGAAATCTCATACCCATAGGAGACCAAGAATTCCAACCACTAGCCAAGGTTGAGATACCTCTCGAAGAACAGAAACCTAGGTGATATGACATCACCAACGACTCTAATCCACTTGCTAACAATTAATATCTTCAACTCACTAAAACGAACTTTATCGCCATCGACTCTAAATCGTGAGTGGAATACTCCTTATGCGGTTTTGGTTATCAACTAAAATGCGATAATTCCCCATTCAGAAACAAACCGAAATTAAACTAACCATACAACCAAGTGAGTACCATTGCTTTCTTGTTTCTACTCAAACTGAGAAATCACACACTCATGGGTCAACATCAATTTCCAAGCCATTAGAAACTCTCGTAGGACATATATCAACACCCTACTCGAGATGACGTGACCCAAACACCCCACTTCTCCTAGTGAAAAGTGAAACCCCAACAAACCAAGCACAAGATATGCTGACTCACTGGTTGGTCCAAACAGCCTAACCAATCAATCAAGATCAAAACAGTCTATAAAACCCTATAATCGGCATGCACCAACCACTCACAATCAGCTAAGTCCTCTCGGGATTCCCAATTGAAAGAACATCTCTAAGTCTCAGCCCACTATTGCTAAACCAAAGACGACTCACTACTGATGAGCTTGTCCTAGCCCACTATCTTCCCTAACAACCTCTCACTACCACATGTATTTTGTATCCTCCTTATAATTGAACTGCTAGACTTAAATATTAAGTCTGGTTAAGTTCAACAATCAATCAATTTAGCAAACATGCAACCATGACTCAATGAATTTCAAGTCCAATAAACCATGTATACTGCCAATTATTGATTAACTATGTCATAACGCTCCCCCACCTCGAGGCCCGAATTGATCGCTATGGATGCTGCAGTTCATAGTATTAAGTTCTAGCAACCAAACGCGAGATGTTGCACACATATATAATCTAACTAAGCCCTCAACATGGTAAGTCACAATCAAGAGAGGTAAATCAATTCACAAGTCCCGATCTCATTCCATCCATCGAATCACAAGATCAAATGAAAATATGAAATCTTGACATCGAACTAAAACACATATGGAAACACCATTAATGGAAACATATATCGAGCGATGACGTCGCTATTTCCCGCTTCATCAAGGGAGCACTTGACAAAACGGAAATGATAGTCAACACATACATCTCCACGTTTGTCCTTATTAGATAGGACAAACTTTTATACCGGTAGCAAGCTCAAACACCGCGAGCTTACTCAAATAGCATTACCTCAAAATGGAATAATCACCCTCCGAGTCGATCTCACAACCCAGCCACAAACTCCAAACTCCAGAGTGACGAAAGAGGGGATTAACCTTACCTCGATATCACATCGAATTCAGTCAAACTCTCCCATACAAATACATTGCCTAAATCGACGAAATTCTCATCGACTCCTAAAAAGTCGATACAAGCCTCCTTGAAGTGAACTGTGGTGGGGTCTCGAGCAAATCGGTTTCGAAAACTCGAAAACTATAAAGACCTTTGACCAATCCAGACTCTACCTTGGAGTCTATTAGGAGTGAACACCTAATTTGTTTAACACTCAGTTCCAAGTCATCAAAGAAAACCATTGCGAGAACCCAACAACTCTCGCACCACAACAGTTGATTCCATTCCAGGGAACTTTATGCCACATGAATACATAAGCATCCATATAACGCAGTATAGTCGACTTGCTGCACTTAAGCTCCAAAACTATTTAGAAGTTTAGGGCATCATAGATAATGGATCGTACCATTACTGAAAACATAAACCATAAATCAAGACTAGTAATTCTCGATTCTGCTCGACTCTCTACTCTAGAGATGGAGTAATTAATAGTATTTATCGTTCATTAGATTGCCCAAGATCAGTGGTTAAAATGATCGGTCGTTAATAGAGAAAACTATTCCAATGGCGCTCGTGTGCAAAACACCATATATTGTTTATACTAATAATATATATTTGAAAACTAAATATATACAAATACATACTCTCTTGTATATATTTACTCTCTAATTTAGTACTTCTTTGGTTAAACAACAGAACTTATGCTCTAATACTAATTGTGGCGACTTGCGATACACCAACGGTGCTCAGAGCTAGAAATTTGCATTATACAAGCACCTGATCGATGTAAAGCGATTGTCAATAAAAAGAAATAGTAGTAAAGTAGAGAAAAGAGAAAGAAAAGAAGGAAATATAAGAGAAAGAAATAGAACAGAACGTAAATACAATCACAAAACTTGTCGTATATCTCACAACGCATCAGATAGCATATAATAATCAAATCACATATATAAAACAGGTGAGACGGTAATAACTATATAAACCAAGTAATCAAAGAATACAGGCTCATACAATTATACTGGACAATAATATAGTTTATACATGAGATAAATAAACCAGACTAGTATACTTTCTCTAACAGAACACACAACATTGTCAAGGCTCCACTGTGTGACACGGCGGAATAAATAGATATAATACAAGTATAAATATGTTAAACATAGCCTCATGCTAATTGACCTACGCAGCTTCGAATAATCTAAACCTGTTACCTAGTCTGCTCATCAGCATCGTCGATGAGCACTTAAGATAATAAGAGGAAAATAAAACTTTGGGTCAGACAAAAGTTTGATGCGAGCGACAAACAAATATCAAAGTACTATAAAAGTCATAATAGTATATATGGCACGAAAGGTATGGAGAATCATACCCGTCATGCGCCTACATCCATAGAGATAGCACATAACAGTCGATATATGCTATCCAGTGATAAACCTCATATAAAAAGGGTATGATAAATGTCTAAGTACTAACGATGATAAATAAATAAACATATGTATCATCCATCCACACATTTACTCACTCAGTGCATTGGATATACAATAACACTCAATTTCCATGATACTCGAATCCATGCCACTCAGTCGGTTAGGACCTAGGTTGTACCCACCTCTATGCCCTAAGGTAAGGACCCATTTGGTCTAGGTGAATGCCATAAGTTTTCCATCGTTGGAAACCAGTAGATCCCATCTGGTCCAAATGGACATCACACCCACTACCCCCTTGTTAGACCAAAAAGTGGTTCTAACACCCAACTGATTAGAAATCGTGGAGAATTATAATCTAGAAACAAATAAAAAACAATCAACACGCAAAATTTATTGTCGTTCGGTGTTAAGGAGCCTACGTCCACTTTATAGCTTTTTGATTGATAAATTGATTACAAGTACAATATAGATAATCACTCAACCTCACAAGTACAATTAACGATTTCTCCAAATTTGTAGAATTATACTCAAGATTTTAGAGTACAATCTGAATAAACAGAGGAAGATCATTAATGGTGAAGTTTAAGTACTTAGAATGCCAAAAGATCCCTCAAAATGGAGAGTTCTGATGTATTTGTAGGTGAAGACTACAGGCGGGTCGGGTGACACGTGGGTCCCATCTACGAAATATTGAATTTGGACGTGGAATAGTGGAGACAGCACATCAGGATCGTGGGTTCATGGGTAGTAACTGCCCTGATATTCTAGGAGCATGGAGTATGTAGCGACCCAGGTGTTTTTGGCCCCGAAAATCGACATAAATACCTTTACCGTAACTCATGTCGACCTTCCAAACACCGGAAACACTGGAACGTTATTAGAAAGAAGCTAGAGGGTGAGGTAAGAAAGAAAGAAATACTAGAATAGAAGAAGAACGATCAACACAACACAGTATCAGAGTCTCACATCGCAGCGGAACAAAATATAATATAAAATTAAATCTTTATTGAGATCTTTAAATACACTTACAATTCATCAGAGTACAACACACCACTGGACAATTATAAAAATCTGTCCTCATATACAATCACACAGCGGAATAAATACTAGGTACAATACGTCTGCACACCTCCAGCTCGTCTCTGGACTTCGCAGCACCTGATAACCTGAACCTGTACACCCCAGGCTAACCCGAGCATTTACAAAACACCGGGTCAGTCTGGTGAACCAGAGTGAGATAAACTCGCAAGGTATTAAGGTATCACACCACTTGATTTTTAAGTAAAAATCTTTCAAAGAAAAAGGTAATCGTAATACCAAATCCACACATAAACACGGACGGTTTTTACCTTACGATAACCCAAAATATTTTTTGAAATTAATATCTTGTCTGATATTATAATAATGTCTAAATGCAAATAAATAGAATCTAGTAGAATGCTTACATCTCATGCTCTACATATATAGTATACAAACAAAACCGCAGGCGCTTATTGGAGATTGGATTCCAACCATGACAAGGTATGGGACCACCTGCCGATAGTGTATCTCTAGAGACGAATACACTAGGTTCAACAAGATCGTCTTGCAACACGGCCCACACATGACCGACCACTCATTTCACTTTAGTGTATCGAATGTATATCGCCAACGGTTAGGAGCGACCGACCGTTTCCCGAAAAGGGACAGCATCGAAATAGATTACAGAAACAAATAGATTTTCTCTAGATAGGTGATTATACACCCTAATGGGAGCGACCCACATAGCCATGCTGCCTGCCCGATTTCTGTCATTTCCTGGTTGATGAGGCTTGAAGTTTTAAATCTCTTTTGAACACCTGGCCACTATTCACTTTGAATGCCACATCGTCATATCCGTCAAGTCACTAATTGACGTCCACAAATATACTCTAGGTATAAAAGAAGTGCCCCTCTTTGCCACCACTCGGTGTATTTGTAAAAATCAACGTACGTGGTTTCAGGAAATACTCTGTCAGACATTCGTCCATACAAGTCATCCAGGAACAGGATGAACCGAGGGTACTCTCCTACTGCATCCAATATAGGAATCACCCAATGGATCAGTAGCGATAGTCCTTGCAATTCACAGATTCCAACCACGACAGAATCCCAGTATATCTCCGGGTCGAATCAGAGATTGAAAGTGTTTCTTCCACTTCATGAAGATCTATGGTCTTTAAATGCTCCATCTCGATCGTCGCCCGATATCTTCTATATATTTCATATTTGTTGGACGGAATGGTTTTCGAATATGTATTTGATCCCGGTCTTTCCGTACCAACAATCGTATAGGCCAGATTTGATAGTCGGTTATTTAACTATCAAGTAAACATCCATGAAATCATAAAAATAGATTCACCGGTCTAGTACTCAGCATCACTTGGCTTCTTAAAATTTATCGTCCAATCTCCTTTTAATTTTGTTACTAAGGAAAATATCAGCTCGTATCATTTCCTTTACTCTGGAAATCTTATCACTCATTCTTAACATTACCAACTAGTATCATCCTTGGATAATCCCGAAGACGTTCAAGTTGGGGTATTTTAACTACCTCTCAGACCTTGATCAACAACGTTCTTACCTTCAGATAAATACGAGTTGTAATTCAAGAACTGATATTGAACACATCCCACTATTTAAAATATCGCTTTACAGTACTCTTTATCTTTTGGAAATTTCTCTTTAAATGTAAGTAATATCGCTAAATTTGTTATTTGAAAAATTCCTTACATTACTTTATTTACTCTCGAACTATTCAAACGACTTTGCTTCACAAACTGGATTACAAATCCTATTACCAACCTTGTCTACCAAGCTCAAATCAAATCCCTTTTACCAATTTTCCTTTCTTTCGGGAAACCCTTTTTTAAATCCATTGATTCAACTTAATACCATTATTAGGTATTTCCAAATTTAAAAACAACTCTTTATTCCATTTATAAACCTTGTTTATAAATTTAATATAAACCCTTTCACCTCCCTTAGCTCAAACGTTAAGTAAAACTTTTCATTTAAGTTATATATTCGTTTAAAACTCTTATTTGCTTCATTATAAAATTCGAGCCCAATATAATAAAACCCATCCCTAGCCTCTTTCCAACACTCGACCATTTCATTTCAAACTTGGTTACTTAAAGGTATTTCATTTAATTAGTGATTACCATACCAACTTATTTATTTCAACATTCATCATTCAAATTAATTAACTCCTTTATTTACTAGAATGAATAGTAAATTTCCTTTTTAAACTCTTACCAAGATTAACCAATTATTTATTAAGTTATTCACTAATTTAAGGTCTAACTTAGTTTAAATGGTCGACTCAATCAACACAAACATGATTACTCTTCTGACCAATCCTATTTGATTTCTCTTTTAAATTAATTAAAATATAATTAATTTGAATAACTTTATTTAATCGTTCACGATTAATCAAAGACTTAACCACTAGGTTATTTCCTGCCATTTGTTTATAATTCTTATCAACGTAAGAAATTTGTTTTATAAAATAAGTTTTCAAAAATTTCTTATAAACATTAAATAAATAAACAATAAATGTTTATTTCCTTTTAAATAACTTTCATTTCAAGTCATAACTTTCAAAACCTATTTTTGTTAAAAATATTTTTATAACTTAAATATTATCGATTCATCGTCGATGAAACCCAAATTTTATAAATCGATTGAATTATAAACCAGGTGGTGCCGATTTCTCAACCCATACCATTCATTGGTTATTGTCAGAAAAAATGTTGAAATAAGGTTCAACAATCAATAATAATCAACCATTCCTTTTTATTTGATTGATAATTTCTATAAGGATCAACAACCAAATAACAGTTCATTCAAACAATTTCGAACACGTTTATAAACATGACCCATCAAGGGAAACTACCTTATTCGGGTCAAATCAAAATGATTGGTATTTCCTGAAATTAAACGATCATTTATTTTCAGTGGTTGAGTCGACAATATATTTAACTAGCAAACAGTCAACCACTAACAATCAGAACACACAAAATAAAAACCCAATTTATATAAAACATAAATGGGAAGAGCTGAGTGAGTTTAACTCACCTTGATTTAAATACTTTGATAAACAGTTCATTTTTAGTCAAATTAAACAGACATTTAATTCGACTAAAATTTCCAGTTGCTTCTGATCTAGACTTGCTCCATCTCGAAGTTCTCGTCTCTACGGTCCTAACGAGACTGATCGCGCTTGAATCTGATAACGTAGGTGCGAGAAATCACATAAACAAGTTTATAAATTAAATTAAATTCTTAACCATGGTTTTTATTTATTAATTTTGGGCTCTTACCTTAACCCTTCAGCCCAAAAAGAACCCGACCCGCTTGCCTCCCTTAAAACCCTTATCCGATCCCTTTTTCATTACAGCGTCCGCCTCCACACAAAAAATCTCGAGACCGACATTCAAAACCCTAATCCCCTTTCGATCTTCAACAACAAATCGGTGTCTGATGGTGTCGCAACCCCTCTCTACGCCACCACTTCCTCGTCCTCCTCCGTCCTACGACCCTCCGAACCCCTCAGCACCCCTCCTCAATGTCAATCAACCCCTGCCGAATCACGATGAACCCAAACCACCAGAATTTGAAGCGGCCTCCTTCCTATTAAGCTAAGTTTTCACTCGACTTTTCTGTTACTGTATTTTTTTTTCTTTCTGGTGGTTTCGCATATTTTTCTTTACCGTATTGGTTTGGGTTATTTTTGGGTGATGAAACACCTTGTGTGCTAGCATATTTATACTTGCGGTTTGATTGTAGATAGGATCACTGTCTATTCGTAGCTTAAGGTAGGTAATCTAGCTGAAATCCTTAGGCTATTCCCCTTTTGTAAATTTTTGTGTATTGAAAGTGATGATACGTGATGGATTGTGGCCGAGATTTTTGTTGAATTCAACATTGGGTTGTATCAAATCTTGTATAGGTTATGAATTGACGAATTCACTGATTTGACAACTGAATATTAGGTCATGCGTTCGGATTTTTAAATGTAAGAAAACAGTGAATTAGATTTCCTGTATTTAGCTGTTGATCCTAGGTCCTATGCTGTCTATTGAAAGAACAAGACATGGAAAAAAATAGTTGAAATGAATATATATATATATATATATATATATATATATTTCAGCTGTTAGTTGTGTACAGTCTGTTTCATTCATTTCCTATGCAAATTTCCCCTATGCATACTTCTCACTGTTTTAGCCGTGCATTAGTCTGAATAAATCTACTGTTCAAGATCTGTGTACCTATGTTTTTACTGTTCCTTGAAAGAAACAAGGCATGACATTTATTTTTATATGAATTCTTTTGATCTTGCATGTGTTCAAACAGATTTGTGAATGTATGTTGTTCACTTTCTATATGTACATCTCGGTTTGCTTTAGCTGGTTTCTTTTACTGTTCTAATTAGTTGTCCTTAGCTGTTCTTTGTACTTTTTCATCTGCTTTTTATTTACTGTTCTTAGTTGTTTTACAAAGATAAATGCTGATTTTTTTCCTTCTTTTCTTAAACTAATAGGTTTTCTTTCTTTTTCTTTTAGGAGCATTTGCAAATCACAAGGGTAGCCGCTACAAACCGGAGCAGTAATCAAAGAAGAAGGATAGGATGGATTTGGGCACATGGAAAGATCTCGGCCTTACCAATTCATTTTGCTATTCTTGTATTGCTTAGTTGGCCACATATAAATTATTTATTTAGCTAAGCATTGTCCATTTCATAGTTGTCCCATTCAATCTCTTTAGCTGTTTATAAATGTATAAATGGATTTCTGTACAAATCTGATGTGTTATATATATATATATATATATATATACATATTTGAGTTTCTTCTTCTTAGTTGTTCATGTATAAATTTTACTGTTTATGATTGGTTCACTGTTTTATGGAAAGAAAATGAGGCATGCAGGATTTGATATTTTTAAAATGGGTTCTCGACGTCACCAATGGGAACAATGAAACAAATGTTGGACAATGGGTTGCATTTTCAAAGATGCATTTACGTTTCCAGGTTCAACTCAACGGCTCCAACTAAAATCCGGACTCCATGGGATATAGAAGTGAGAATGAGGTTCGACATACCTAGACTATCAAAGTCGGGTGCAAGTCCGAGTAGGAGATGATGTGTTGGCGATAAAGGAGAGCACGAAATGGAGAAAGAAGGAGAAGCAGGAAAGAAGTCATGGTGGAGGTTCAGGAGCTCGAGCAACTACAATATGAGGCGTCTTATCTTCTTTATTACTTGAATAAAACCTGTTATATTGGAACTTGTAGTTACAACGAAACATTATGTATATTTAATTATGGAATGTACAGCCGAATGTATATGTTGTATTTTCTTTGTACATAGTTTGGTTTAAATGAAATGCTAATTGCCAATGGTTTCTTCTTGAAAAAGCATAGCGTTTATTACAATTATACCTTCATTAATAATGTCTTTTTTTTTAAAGGTATATACTTTGTTGCGGCTCATGCTCGAATACTCTAATAAATAAACCAAGCAACGATATTATATTTATTTTCTGTATTTAGCGATGATGATGACGACTTGATCAATTTTTAACACAACACGTGCTTCACTCCAAATACTGCACATTTCTATCAAATATCATTTTATTAAGTTTGCTGCCTATCCATAATTATGTAAAATATACAAACATGTTGTCAACGATGTATGTATGCTTATATGCGTATGCCTTTATAACGTAAGGCACCTCAGCTGTTATCACGTAAATCACGTATAATTGTATATTTTTACAACAAACTACTTAAATTTCAAAAGGTTATGGAATCAAACTCAATAGTTAAAGTTTTGGTTTTTAAATGACATCCCATTTTTATAAAAATCCATTTATAACTATATATAAATTATACGTCCATATATATTAAATAAACGAATTATATATTGTAAATTCATTTCGAAATTCCAAATCGATATTCAAATAGTAAAATATACTAAATACTTAACAACCAAAAATACGGGTCGTTACATTCCTTCCCCCTTAAAAAAATTCGTCCCCGAAATTGCTAAGTAAGAGGAATGTTTCAATCCCGATTATTCTCAAAATAATTATTATGGAATTATCATCAAAATTCTCTGTTTGCGAAAATTCGTCCGTATCTCTACAGCGTTGCTCGACCAAACCAACTACATCCACCACTCCGGGCCTTACATATCTCAAAAGAGAACAAAACCAAATGGCTACCCGGTTCAAGGATATACGAGCAATCATTAACCGATGATATTAAGGTTTACCTTTTCGTCAGCCCTACCAAACTCAAATTCCAAAGCAACTAGCAGCACTTTCCATTTTCAACCCGCACTTGACTCGATATACAATAACCATCATAGGGTTAAATCCTTCTGGTTTCATTTCATATTTTATTTTATTCTATTCAAATTTATTATATAGAATTATTATCTTCATTTTCAATTTATTTATCTCCTACTTATTGAATCATTTGACGAAATTATTCAATCCATTTACAAACAAATCAACAATGCACAATCCAATCAAGCAGATCAGAAAACTTTTATTTCCCAACTCCAAATTTTAATTTCTATATCAAACTCTTAACCATGTTAAGTTCCAAACTCATATTCAATTAACTATTTACTTTTCTAACTTATACACCACCATTTCAAACTCAAATTTTGATTTCTATTTCAAATTATACATTTTCTCTTTCTAATTTCATATATGGAAAGCTCTGGTTATATTAGACCATCCCAATTCATAATCTAAATTGAATTTGATTCAAATAAATCAAACAACTCAAAATCAATCTTAAAATTATTCCTTTCCTATACAAAAATATATTATGGCCAAAATTATTTCATCCGACCATCTTTATAAAACATTTTTGTGTCAGTTGCTAGTTCAAAATCGAATTGATCAAATAACACAATATAAACGTTTTTATATAGAATTTACAAATACGCTCTCATATATATACATTCAAACTGAAACCAGGGTGTTACTAACCCCATCTCTATTGAGTTACACCACAGAGCCAAGGTTATTACTAAACCATTGCTCTGATATAAACTGTAGCGACCCAGGTGTTTTCGGCCCCGAAAATCGACATAGATACCTTTACTGTAACTCATGCCGACCTTCCAAACACCGGAAACACTGGAACGTTATTAGAAAGAAGTTATAGGGTGAGGTAAGAAAGAAAGAAATACTAGAATAGAAGAAGAAGGATCAACACAACACAGTATCAGAGTCTCACATCGCATCGGAACAAAATATAATATAGAATTAAATCTTTATTGAGATCTTTAAAAATACTTACAATTCATCAGAGTACAACACACCACTGGACAGTTATAAAAATCTGTCCTCATATACAATCACACAGCGGAATAAATACTAGGTACGATACGTCTACACACCTCTAGCTCGTCTTTGGACTTCGCAGCACCTGATAACCTGAACCTGTACACCCCAGGAAAACCCAAGCATTTACAAAACACCGGGTCAGTCTGGTGAACTAGAGTGAGATAAACTCGCACAGTATTAAGGTATCACACCACTTGATTTTAAGTAAAAATCTTTCAAAGAAAAGGGTAATTGTAATACCAAATCCACACATAAACACGGACGGTTTTTACCTTACGATAACCCAAAATATTTTTTGAAATTAATATCTTGTCTGATATTATAATAATGTCTAAATGCAAATAAATAGAATCTACTAGAACGCTTGCATCTCACGCTCTACATATATAGTATACAAACAAAACCGCAGGCGCTTATTGGAGATTGGATTCCAACCATGACAAGGTATGGGACCACCTGCCGATAGTGTATCTCTAGAGACGAATACACTGGGTTCAACAAGATCGTCTTGCAACCCGGCACACACATGACCGAGCACTCATTTCACTTGAGTGTATTGAATGTATATCACCAACGGTTGGGAGTGACCCACCGTTTCCCGAAAAGGGACAACATCGAAATAGATTACAGAAACAAATAGATTTTCTCTAGATAGGTGATTATAAACCCTAATGGGAGCGACCCACATAGCCATGCTGCCTGCCCGATTTCTGTCATTTCCTGGTTGATGAGGCTTGAGGTTTTAAATCTCTTTTGAACACCTGGCCACTATTCACTTTGAATGCCACATCGTCAAATCCGTCAAGTCACTAATTGACGTCTACAAATATACTCTGGGTATAAAAGAAGTGCCCCTCTTTGCCACCACTCGGTATAGTTGTAAAAATCAACGCACATGGTTTCAGCAAATACTCTGTCAGACATTCGTCCATACAAGTCATCCAGGAACAGGATGAACCGAGGGTACTCTCCTACTGCATCCAATATAGGAATCACCCCATGGATCAGTAGCGATAGTCCTTGCAATTCACAGATTCCAACCACGACAGAATCCCAGTATATCTCCGGGTGGAATCAGAGATTGTAAGTGGTTCTTCCGCTTCATGAAGATCTATGGTCTTCAAATGCTCCATCTCGATCGTGGGCCGATATCTTCTATATATTTCGTATTTGTTGGATGGAATGTTTTTTGAATATGTATTCGATCCCGGTCTTTCCTTACCAACAATCGTATAGGCCAGATTTGATAGTCGGTTATTTAACTATCAAGTAAACATCCATGAAATCATAAAAATAGATTCACCGGTCTAGTACTCATCATCACTTGGCTTCTTAAAATTTATCGTCCAATCTCCTTTTAATTTTGTTACTAAGGAAAATATCATCTCGTATCATTTCCTTTACTCTGGAAATCTTATCACCCATTCTTAACATTACCAACTAGTATCATCCTTGGATAATCCCGAAGCCGTTCAAGTTAGGGTATTTTAACTACCTCTCAGACCTTGATCAACAACGTTCTTACCTTCAGATAAATACGAGTTGTAATTCAAGAACTGATATTGAACACATCCCACTATTTAAAATATCGCTTTACAGTACTCTTTATCTTTTGGAAATTTCTCTTTAAATGTAAGTAATATCGCTAAATTTTTTATTTGAAAAATTCCTTACATTACTTTATTTACTCTCGACTTATTCAAACGACTTTGTTTCACAAACTGAATTACAAATCCTATTACCAACCTTGTCTACCAAACTCAAATCAAACCCCTTTTACCAATTTTCCTTTCTTTCGGGAAACCCTTTTTTAAATCCATTGATTCAACTTAATACCTTTATTAGGTATTTCCAAATTTAAAAACAACGCTTTATTCCATTTATAAACCTTGTTTATAAATTTAATATAAACCCTTTCACCTCCCTTAACTCAAAAGTTAAGTAAAACTTTTCATTTAAGTTATATATTCGTTTAAAACTCTTATTTGCTTCATTATAAAATTCGAGCCCAATATAATAAAACCCATCCCTAGCCTCTTTCCAACACTCGACCATTTCATTTCAAACTTGGTTACTTAAAGGTATTTCATTTAATTAGTGATTACCATACCAACTTATTTATTTCAACATTCATCATTCAAATTAATTAACTCCTTTATTTACTAGAATGAATAGTAAATTTCCTTTTTAAACTCTTACCAAGATTAACCAATTATTTATTAAGTTATTCACTAATTTAACGTCTAACCTAGTTTAAATGGTCGACTCAATCAACACAAACATGATTACTCTTCTGACCAATCCTATTTAATTTCTCGTTTAAATTAATTAAAATATAATTAATTTAAATAACTTTATTTAATCGTTCACGATTAATCAAAGACTTAACCACTAGGTTATTTCCTGCCATTTGTTTATAATAATTATCAACGTAAGAAATTTGTTTTATAAAACAAGTTTTCAAAAATTTATTATAAACATTAAATAAATAGACAATAAATATTTATTTCCTTTTAAATAACTTTCATTTCAAGTCATAACTTTCAAAACCTATTTTTGTTAAAAATATTTTTATAACTTAAATATTATTGATTCATCGTCGATGAAACATTTTATAAGTTGATTGAATTATAAACCAGGTGGTGCCGATTTCTCAACCCATACCATTCATTGGTTATTGTCAGAACAAATGTTGAAATAAGGTTCAACAATCAATAATAATCAAACATTCCTTTTTATTTGATTGATAATTTCTATAATGATCAACAACCAAATAACAGTTCATTCAAACAATTTCAAACACGTTTATAAACATGACCCATCAAGGGAAACAACCTTATTCGGGCCAAATCAAAATGATTGGTATTTCATGAAATTAAACGATCGTTTATTTTCAGTGGTTGAGTCGATAATATATTTAACTAGAAAACAGTCAGCCACTAACAATCAGAACACACAAAATAAAAACCCAATTTATATAAAACATAAATGGGAAGAGCTGAGTGAGTTTAACTCACCTTGATTTAAATTCTTTGATAAACAGTTCATTTTTAGTCAAATTAAACGGACGTTTAATTCGACTAAAATTTCCAGTTGCTTCTGATCTAGACTTGCTCCATCTCGAAGTTCTCGTCTCTACGGCCCTAACGAGACTGACCGCGCTTGAATCTGATAACGTAGGTGCGAGAAATCACATAAACAAATTTATAAATTAAATTAAATTCTTAACCATGGTTTATATTTATTAATTTTGGGCTCTTACCTCAACCCTTCAGCCCAAAAAGAACCCGACCCGCCCGCCTCCCTTAAAACCCTTATCCGATCCGTTTTTCATTATAGCGTCCGCCTCCACACAAAAAATCTCAAGACCGACATTCAAAACCCTAATCCTCTTTCGATCTTCAGCAACAAATCGGTGTCTGATGGTGTCGCAACCCCTCTCTACGCCACCACTTCCTCGTCCTCCTCCTTCCTACAACCGTCTGAACCCCTCAGCAACCTTCCTCAACGTCAATCAACCCCTACCGAATCACGATGAACCCAAACCTCCAGAATTTAAAGCGGCCTCCTTCCTATTAAGCTAAGTTTTCACTCGACTTTTCTGTTACTGTATTTTTTTTTCTTTCTGGTGGTTTCACATTTTTTTTCTTTACCGTATTGGTTTGGGTTGTCTTTGGGTGATGAAACACCTTGTGTGCTAGCGTATTTATACTTGCGGTTTGATTGTAGATAGGATCAATGTCTATTCGTAGCTTAAGGTAGGTAATCTAGCTGAAATCCTTAGGCCATTCCCCTTTTGTAAATTTTCGTGTATTGACAGTGACGATACGTGATGGATTGTGGCCGAGATTTTTGTTGAATTCAACATTGGGTTGTATCAAATCTTGTATAGGTTATGAATTGTCGAATTCACTGATTTGAAAACTGCATATTAGGTCTTGCGTTCGGATTTTTAAATGTAAGAAAACGGTGAATTAGATTTCCTGTATTTAGCTGTTGATCCTAGGTCCTATGCTGTCTATTGAAAGACCAAGACATGGAAAAAAAATAGTTGAAATGAATATATATATATATTTATTTCAGCTCTTAGCTGTGTACAGTTTGTTTTGTTCATTTCCTATGCAAATTTCCTCTATGCATACTTCTCACTGTTTTAGCCGTGCATTAGTCTGAATAAATCTACTGTTCAAGATCTGTGTATCTATGTTTTTACTGTTCCATGAAAGAAACAAGGCATGACATTTATTTTTATATGAATTCTTTTGATCTTGCATGTGTTCAAACAGATTTGTGAATGTTTGTTGTTCACTTTCTGTATGTACATCTCGATTTGCTTTAGCTGGTTTCTTATACTGTTCTAATTAGCTGTCCTTAGATGTTCTTTGTACTTTTTCATCTGCTTTTTATTTGCTGTTCTTAGCTGTTTTACAAAGATAAATGCTGATTTTTTTCCTTCTTTTCTTAAACTAATAGGTTTTCTTTCTATTTCTTTTAGGAGCAGTTGCAAATCACAAGGGTAGCCACTACAAACCGGAGCAGTAATCAAAGAAGAAGGATAGGATGGATTTGGGCACATGGAAAGATCTCGGCCTTACCAATTCATTTTGCTATTCTTGTATTGCTCAGTCAGCCACATATAAATTATTTATTTAGCTATGCATTGTCCAGTTCATAGCTGTCCCATTCAATATCTTTAGCTGTTTATAAATGTATAAATGGATTTCTGTACAAATCTGATGTTATATATATACATATTTGAGTTTCTTCTTCTTAGTTGTTCATGTATAAATTTTACTGTTTATGATTGGTTCACTATTTTATGGAAAGAAAATGAGGCATGCAGGATTTGATATTTTTAAAATGGGTTCTCGATGTCAGCAATGGGAACAATGAAACAAATGCTGGACAATGGGTTGCATTTTCGAAGATGCATTTACGTTTCCAGGTTCAACTCAACGGCTCCAACTAAAATCAGGACTCCATGGTATATAGAAGTGAGAATGAGGTTCGACATAACTGGACTATCAAAGTCAGGTGCAAGTCTCAGTAGGAGATGATGTGTTGGCGATAAAGGAGAGCACGAAATGGAGAAAGAAGGAGAAGCAGGAAATAAGTCATGGTGGAGGTTCAAGAGCTCGAGCAACTACAATATGAAGCATCTTATCTTCTTTGTTATGCTATTACTTGAATAAAACCTGTTATATTGGAACTTGTACTTACAATGAAACATTATGTATATTTAATTATGGAATGTACAGCCGAATGTATATGTTGTATTTTCTTTGTACATAGTTTGGTTTAAATGAAATGCTAATTGCCAATGATTTCTTATTGAAAAAGCATAGCGTTTATTACAATTATACCTTCATTAACAATGTCTTATTATTATTTTAAAGGTATATACTTAGCTGCGGCTCATGCGCGAACACTCTAATAAATAAACCAAGCAACGATATTATATTTATTTTCTGTATTTAACGATGATGATGATGACGACTTGATCAATTTTTAACACAACACGTGCTTCACTCCAAATACTGCACATTTCTATCAAATATCATTTTATTAAGTTTGTTGCCTATCCATAATTATGTAAAATATACAAACATGTTGTCAACGATGTATGTATGTTTATATGCGTATGCCTTTATAACGTAAGGCAGCTCAGCTTTTTTCACGTAAATCACGTATAATTATATATTTTTACAACAAACTACTTAAATTTCAAACGGTTATGGAATCAAACTCAACAGTTAAAGTTTTGGTTTTTAAATGACATCCCATTTTTATAAAAATCCATTTATAACTATATATAAACTATACGTCCATATATATTAAATAAACGAATTATATATTGTAAATTCATTTAGAAATTCCAAATCGATATTCAAATAGTAAAATATACTAAATACTTAACAACCAAAAATACGGGTCGTTACAGAGTAACTGCTTCAGGATAGCAGATATGAGGTCGGATCGCTACCATACGACTCGATCCGCTTCGGTAACAGTGGGAGGCCATGTTGTTCATGCATTTAGGGGGTCGGATACTGCGTGACTGACCCAAACCGGTACTTGTTCGTTGGAAGTGAGTTTCTTGTGCATGTGAAGGGATCAGATTAAAAGTGGTTTTCTGATCTGATCCATCCTTGTTCAGCGTCCATTGGTATTCGATTTACGTCCTTGACTTGAGGCTCTTTCTTTGATCTACTCTGATTTCGTTACTTATAAGTGACCGGATGGACTTTGTGTGGCCTAGTTACAAAGCAGGCCAACATTTTGCCCCCTCGAATTACGTTTTATTGGAGATAAGATGTGCTTTGAAACTGTCAACCTGTCTGTTCTTGAATTGGAGATAATCAATGGTCTTGTCTGTCTGTAGAGTCATAATGCTTGGTGAAACTATGTTTCCTGATTTTTGTGTCCTGTATAAATACGGGGTTTGATTCATGGTCATTTCGATTGCATTTAACAAACTGAAGAATCTAAACAGAATATAGATGAATTTCCAGTTAAATTCCCTGACTTCTATTTAGGGGTGTAAACGGGTCGGACTGGACCGGGCGGAGGTATGCCCAAGCTCTGTCCTATAAGAGATTTGGACGAAGACGGACCAGACAAGCATTAAGTTCGAACAATGTTCATATGAGTCGGACAACGGACGGACACCATTCGAACAATAGAAAAACATTGAACATTTTGGATCGGACTAGACCTTGGTGTGTCCAAGCTCTATCCAATAAGAGTATAAGACGGACACGGACCGAACACCTTATAGCTTCGGACCGAGCCGGACAATAGACCGTCCTGTCCAATATATAGCCCTAATTTTGTTGTCTCAAAAAGTTATAATTACTTAATTAGATGAAATTTCCCCGGCTATCTGTGTTCACACATTTATGCAGCCTCGAGTAATTTCTTTGAATTTTCCTTATTTCCAACCTTACCTTACTTCATTTTTATATCATCGGATCGAAGTTTGCGCAGTAGATCGAGTCGAGATTGTTTGACCCGCTTATATACCCAAACCAAGTGAATTTTGGGCCATTTCTGTTTTTAGCTAACAGGTTGGATTAGGCCATCACTTCCCAGAATATGAACGACCCCTTAACTTGGTATGTAAATCCACGAATTCTTTTTCCTCCTTTACTTTTACTGCTGTAGATTCACCTTCAATTCACCAAAACCCTAATTCCTAATTCATTAATTCCGTCTCGATTTCCAAATTCAAACGTAGGAGGGCTTAGATTCTTCATCCTATACTCTTTAATCTTTGATTTAGAATAAATCAAATCAAATCCTCGTGTTATTCTGTGTGGCTCTACCCAAATTGATGGCGGCGCTAGTATCGATGCCCCCTGGTCCGCTGCCGTCGATGGCGACATCATCGTCGCCTCAGAGTGGCGGCTCTAATGAGCTATGCTCGATGTTGAGGATCTGATGTATGGGCGTGTTTCTTATTTTGATGAAAAGGAGGTGATGGCGATTTGGTCCATAGTGTGTTGAAAGAAGGAAGAAGACGATGAGTCGGAAGGAACGTGGACTGGTCGGATCGGGGTAGGCGATGTTAAGGCTAAGTTCAAAAATGCTTGAGTGAATGAAATAGGTCACAGAAAATTGGATCGGCTCGGGTTGGGTTTCTCCGACCTGCCTTGGTGAATTTGAAATTATCCTGTTCCGATGTAACTTCCCATAATACTCCGACCTGAACCGATGTAGCTTCCCATAAAGTTCCAAACCGATGTAGCTTCCCTTAAAGCTTCAATCCGATCCAAAGTAGCCTCCCTTAAAGCTTCGACCCGATCCGTGCGTCTTCAACGTGGAACGCATGCACTACTTAGCACTATCAGGCTTGATTGAAACTAGGACTTTGATGATGTGGACTTGTGACACAATTTTGTAGATAATTCAACAAAAATAAATACAACTTACAGATTCGCGGACAATTAGGATAGAGCCTTCGAAGTCAAACGTTCGGAACTTGATAAACATAAGTTTACTCAACAAATCAAGTGCATATCAATCAATCGCTTACTTTTTTTGCTTTTCTTATATCTGCATTGCATACACTAGCACGCGCTAGCGCTCACACACTCGAGGGGCACGGGCAACTATACTCTAATATTTGCTATCTCTTGGATAGTACAACGATCATGTCTAGAAGACGCTCAACAAAATTGTCAGAGAATACTACAGCTTTAGGATCGTATGATAACCCTAATCTCGAGGCTATATCGTCAACTTCAGATGCAGAGTGGGATAGTGTAGGTTCATATTTTAGAATATAAATCCATGAGAATGCAGAATCATCTGGGGGCGAAGTCTCCATGGATGAGGAAAATGAATGGGTAGTAGGAGACAATCGTGCCCCCAATGAATTCAGAAGTGCAACCATCTTAGAGGCACCCAATAACTTCGTTCGTTCAATAATTAACGAACCCAGACTTAGGCCAATATGTTTGAAACATGGAGTCCTTTGGGAAGAGGTCAGGGTAGCAACTGAAATAGACAAACCCCATACTCCACCAGAGGGGTACATGACAATGAGCCGGTTGATGTGTATTGTAGGGGTCATTCCTCCATTTCCGCCATTCGTCTTCGACTTTCTAAGACGAATGCGTATTGCTCCCATGCAACTCCATCCTAATGACTACGCCTACCTGTATACGTTATACATTGTATATATGGAAATCTTAGGTGTGGAGGTCGCTTTCGAAGATGTAAACTTCTTCAATCACTTCAAGCACCGAACAAAAGAAACTCCATCTTTTGTATACTTCGAGTCCGTGCCAAAAAAGAAAATCGTCAACGAAGGATATTACAAAGTGGGAGATGTGAAGCCTGAATAGATTTACATCAAGCATCAGACTGGATGCGCTAGGTGATGGCTTTAGTCGAGTAAGCTTCAAACTTTGACGCTTTCATTTTAATCCTCGTAGCAAATGTGCTAACTCATCTCATTCTTTTGCAGTTGTGAACCCGTAGAAGGAAAAACACCATATATCGGGATCGTCTGAGTCGTCTATTTGGAGAGTCTATTCCTTACTTAGCTAGGACTTTAAGTGACTATAGTAGCCCCTCTGTATCCGAAGGCTCCTTTTTGTTTATGCGCCTGGAACAGCTTCAGATTTGGCTTCTAGTTAAGCGTATCTTTGGGTCGATCCATTTCATTAGTGAAATTGTGTTATTTACTAACTATCCCGTATGGGATGAGAATACCAATCTATGTTTCTTCAGGCGAGTGGTGAACCTGAGAAGCATAGAAATGAAACGGATCAAACTATCTTATTTGATTAACTTAGATTCAACCGACTGGCGGATCTGTATCTCCCCACCTATGGATTCTACGGATTGCAAGCATGAAATAACGTTTTTTTGGCAAAGCTACCTTTGGAAAAGACTAAATCCCAGATGGCCCGGCAGATATGTGGTGACCCGTATCTCTTAAATGTTATGAAGTGCCTGTTTGAAGAAAATCTTCATCGTCATCGTCTTCTTATCATGAGTCGGAGTATAGGCCACGGGAGCAGCACTAATGTATATGTGCCCCCAGCTTAAAATCTTCCCGTACCAGTGGAAACTGATAGTGTGCCCCTAGTTGAGGGGCAAGCTATAATTTCAGTTGAGAAGGGAGAGAGCTCTAGAGCCCAAGAACTCTCGGGTGTCGGGGAAGTACCACAGTCGGGAGATAAACAGGCGACTCCCGTGCAGGATCCAGACACCTTCCTTAAAAGTCCTTCTCTAATGCAAATTCAAGATGATGAAGTTATGAACAGGCCGATTGGGGGAGAGTCCCAGGGTGCTTCCCCGAGGATGCATTTGTCTTAGAAAGACAACCCTCTCCCAAGACACCATCTCCGGACTAGACTCAAGCTGAAGATCCTCAATTAGACGATTCCATATTCAAGGATCTGAGAAAGCTTCCCTTGTCGGACGATCTCTATACTTCTCAGGATATCGGGACAGGATCCTTCTTTCCTACCTCTAAGGATGATGTCACTTCTGCGAAAGCTGGGGAAACCACGTAGACAGCCTAACTCCAGGCTCTGGTCCGTTGGGGGATCACTTAGGACACATATTGCACCAGCACTACACGTCACAACACTTATGAAATATTTTAATTCTGAATCCTAGTATTTGTTTGTTTTGATTTGCAAAGGAAATTCCTCGCTGTCATTATTCTATTAAAGACGTTCGTGCAAACATGCCTAGGTTCAATTCCGATACTGAGTATGACCGAGGTGAAAACTGCGGGAGGGACAGCAGGAAGCATTATGATTTACACCACTCTTACTCTTCACACTCTAGTTCCCCTTACAAGTCAGATATTGATAAGCATAAAAGCCATCAGGGTCATTATAAAGGGATATACCATCATCTAAAACTCCAATTTCTGCGAAGTAATCACACTCTCAAGAGAAATCGTTACTGAAGCACTCGAACCCACAGGGAAAAAACAAAGATTTAGGCAAAGAGCAGGAAAAAAACAAAGTTGTTCTCATACCCACCAGGCGGTGAAACATTGATATGACTACAATGATTCATGTGATACTTGACTCCGAAAATGAGGCTAAATAGAAGCTTTTAAGAAAACAATTTCCAGAACACTATTTCGGGAACATGCATTTTGTTCCAGCTCTTGAGCCGGTAACTTCAGATTGGGCAGATCAAGTCAAAGCTAAGATTGACTTTATGGACAAATAATACAAGGAAATGCGCAAGTACGCCAGAAACCTTTCCGAGATCATTCGCGATCTATTGGCCAATATGAATAACTTGTTAGATATGGCTGAGTATGATGCGAAGGCTATAGAGAATACGGAGAAAGGGCTTGAGGATGCACATGCCAACATTATATTACACAATGTGATGCAAAGAATATCAGAAAGCAACATGAAGTGTCGCAAAAATGTTACTATATTGAGTTGATTCCCATAGCCAGGAGCGCACAACCCTGAAAAAGCAAGTTAAGGATGCTTAGTTGGAGAGTACCAATGCGAAGTTATCTTGTACTCGCCTCGAACAGGAAAAGGCGGAGTTCGAAAAGAAGAATGCTATTCTGGAGGCCAAGTTAGCAGAGGCCGAAGAAAGGGAAATCCTAGCTGAGGGGAACGCCAACATTGTCATCAAATCGGTTGTCGATTCCAGTTCGCAGCTTGCCGAAGCCTAGAAGGACTTGGATGAATATAGAGAGCTTATGATTGAGTTCTTTGTTTAAGTGACCCAAACTCGGGACAGATCAAGGACTATCCGACGACCCTACTCGATGTGTGGGATCATATAGTTAATGACGAAAAGCGACGGCTTAAGGTTGAAACTATTGATGAGGAAGAGCTCCTGAGAACATATTCGAGAGGCGAGGACCTGGAGCGTCTGGCCAAAGGGAGGAGGTTCATTCATGTAGTTATGGAGGAGGAGAAAAGCTGAGTCAAAGGAAATGATACTCTTGAAGGTGGTTCTAGTTTCTCATCTGCCGCTCCCCGGGCTACTGAAACAGAGGGGTATGATCCTGATCGTTCAGGGTTCCCAAAGGTAGGTCTCCTATCTCCAATTGTCGAGTCGGCTCCTGACACTTCTGCTACTCCTGTTGAAAAGTCATCCGAAGGTATCTCCACCTTTTCGTCTCAATTTGCTAAATCTATCATAGCATGTCGTCGCATTGTAGAGCAAACAATTGAAAAGCCCTTGTTCTCTACCAAGCTAATAATTATTGCTTCCCGTTCTTAGGTGCAAAACCTGCTAAGGAGACTGAAGAGAAGCAAGGAGAGGTAGCTGAAAAAGCCATTCTACCATCCAATGTTGAAGTTCCCAAAGACGGAGATATGATAGATGCTTTAAAAGACGTCGACGACAATGAAGACGAGGAAGATGAAGATGTTGTTGTAACTGGGGACTCAGGAAAGACTGAAAACATGACTTTGGCGGAAAGAAAGACAAAGAATGATGAGCTTTTGAAAGCCAAAGTTGAGGAAGAACCCCTCAACATTGATCCCATCCACGCGGTTGCTTTTGGGTCTAAGTTGATTGTCAAGCTTTCTTCTCAGTCAATCTCTGGAGAGTTAGCTCAAAAATCCTCTGCTGATCCAAGTGCACCTCCCTAAGGCAAGAAAAGGAAAAAGTGTATTCTCGCTGATGCCGAGAGAGAGGAGAAGGAGAAGTTTAAAGCCGCTAAGAAGTACAAATCTTCTCCAAAGTCCAAGTGAAATGTAGTCCAGTCTTTTCTTTTTGTTTTCCACTGGCCTTATGTGACTGTAGGGAGTGAGGCCCTTGCACTTTTGGTTAGTTCCTTCGTATAAATCTGCACTTTTGTAAATAAAGTAGTTTCCCTACAATGTCATATATTCGCAAGCCTATCATTTATTTCAAGCAAATGTAATTGTAATCAAAACACTACTATGCCAAGTAATGAACAATAAATCACATCACAAGCGAAACCGAGATTTCCACTCAACATCCCTGCAAATTAAGGAATAATTATTAAACTAAGTAATAAATAGAGTGTCACATTACTAAACTAAGTAATAATCATGTGTGATGTGTATGTTCTCCCAATCAATATTAAATAAAGTGCATGGCCAGGGCTTATTCGGTATAGATTAGGATCGACCTTATATTGCCCCTAATCCTACAGTGGGGAGTACGGGATCAGCTTTCAATCTGGCCCCAATCCTTCAGTAGGGCAGGATCCCTTTTTCTCTATCACTTGCTCTTAGTGCCTTTATACTCTCCTGTCTTAAGCCCAGGTTAGAGTGTAGCCAAGGAGGTCTTTAATCATGGTGCACCTGTCATGCCCGTTTTTATACTCACTCTCGGATCAAGAGAGTTTGAGTTGATCAAGATAACAATCATACCATTCACTTTGGCTTTCCTTCTATACTCTATTTCCAAGACTGTGACTCTACTGGTTCGAGTCTCGTCCTCGCACTTGATTTTTATTTCAAGCTCCATGTTTCAAACTAAGATCAAAACAGTCACATAACACAGAGAAATAAATGTAGGAAAAGTAAACAACGCACGATATTTGTAACACCTCGTATTTTAACAAAACTAAAAGATGATAAATTAAAGAATAATTAATTTAATAGTTAGATTAAGTGAAACAGATCGTGCCATTGCATTATTCTCGGAATTCTGGTCAAAATAGACACCTAGTTTGCATAAAACAGACACCGTATGAAGAAGTTATTAAGGTTTGAAGTTTGTATACACATAAGAAGAATATATCCAAAAAATTCAAAACAGTTCAAAATTGCAGAATTTGGGAGAGCGGGAAAATTCCCGCCTAGGGGTATCGACCCCATCAAGGGGGTGTCGACCCCATAAGGGTGGTCAACCCCCCTTATGGAAGATCTGGGCGGATTAGGGTTTGGTGATAGCTATATATATGGCCTTATTTTTCTTGTTTCTCCATACCAAAGGTAATGGAAAACTAGATGCTGCCTCTACCCAAATTAAATCAAGTCTTTTCTTCTTCTGCAATCAAGTTATTCAAGTTTAGAGATCTGTGATTCAACATCAGCAATTCTTTCTTCTATTTTTCTAGATCCAATCACAATGAGTCTATGTTAATTTTATATTTAAATATTTAAAAAGTAAATCTTGACAAGACTATAACTTGGATCTGTGCCTGTGACTATTTGAATCATATCAGATATGTTATAACCTGTTTATCTAAGTTGTTTTGACATGACTATGAACTAGATCTGACCTATACCTATTTATCATGTCAGATCTACCATTGTTTGTAGATCTAATTCACTGTTTAGATCACTGATCGACGCTAGTCTATGAATGAGAAAAGCGCGACATTTGTAATAAATTCTGCAAGCATACAGGTGTGTAGCATACAGGTCGAACACAGGGAGGAAAGTTAAATTTTATTATTTATATGTTTCGTGGGCGTGTTAGACGAACTTTGGAGGTTGATTTTGAAAAACAAAACAAAATTAAAACTGTAATTTGATTCAGAACAGATCTAACTGAACCGACGATCAAATCACAATTTCAATGGAAAGCAAATGAAACTATGAATTAGATTTGAATCTAATCAAACCCAATTTGACCTAAGAAAATAATAAAAAGCAGAAATTGAAATTGCAGAAATTGAAATAACAAACAAGAATTAAAATTAGGATTTCCGCTGAATCTAATCAGACGGTAAATCACTAATGCAAATAAGTGCAAAATACAAATAGTGTTCTACCGAATCTAATCGTGTAGACAACACTAGTTGCTAAGAAAACAAAAAAATGCAGAAAATAAAAGAGAAAGAAGAACTTTTATTAGAACAATGGAATAAGAGATGAGATAGGATCGTGGCTACAATGCCATTACAAGGGTATATATAGGGTAGATAGCCAAACCCTAACCCTAACCCTAATGGTAAATGGGCCTGGTCATTACACCACTAATTAGTTACAATGAAAGACATAAATGGACCTTAGATAAATAAAGCAAATTTGGGCCTTTTCTCTTTTTCTCTTGTTTCCTTGACATTTCTTCATTGATTTGTGATGTTCAAAGCCTTTTTATCAATTCTTTTCTTGTCCAACAGCAACTAGATGTGATATCTTCATCTACAATTCTTCAAAATGCAAATACACAGCAAATTGAACTCTATTTCTCTACATTTCTGGTTGCATGCGGGCTGGGTTGGACTATCTGTAAAAATAACAAAACAATACCCAAGTAATATTTATTTATATACAAAAGATAAGAAATAAGAGCATAAAATAAACACATTTCTATGTCAATCAAATACCCCCACACTTATCTTTTACTCGTCCTCGAGTAAAACAAAAAATGAAAAACTAAACTAGATAGGTCACACTTTCGTAGGAAACACGATTGCATTGAGCGTATGCAACAAGCCGTTAAACCTCTAGGTGTCCCTAGTAGGACGAGTGGTGTCTCGTGAGGGTGTTCAGCGGATACTACCCACAAAATCCAAATGCAGTATGCTATGATTCTAATGAAACTACATGAATGCAATGGACATATGCAGATAAAAACGAAAAATGAAAACACGACTTATTTCAGGAAGGTGGTACAACAAATTAAGTTAATAATTTCTAATCAGTTGATTTCATTTTAGATACCTCAACTTGTCACAAATTTTCAATATAAATCAAGTTTTCAAATGTTAAATTCCAGTTTGGCCAGTTAGTTCGGTTGATAACATAGTGCAGCCATGAAATAAATTCTTAGTTTGCTTGGCACAGTTTGCAAAGTGGTATTCTAATTTTCTCATGTATGGCTAGTCAAATCAATAAGGTCAAGAAGTGTTTGGGTATCATCGCTTATTCTTTGTTCTATAAAATTTTAAGATTTATGATTAAGTACATACACCTAAAAAGACCAAGGTTTACCACCCATGCACTGCCTCGCGGACTAACGGAGAGTAGGTAAAGAGCTTGGCGGATTGTGCAGGCCGACTTTGACTTTGTCAACAACGTGTCGGTAATCCTTAGGTGTCCAATCCCATAAAATGAGACCAAGATATTCCAACTTTGACTTTGTCAACAACGTGTCGGATAGAGCTTGGCGGGTTTGCACACCAACGCTCGATATACAAGCAATGTTGGATACCCTTGGAATACTATTATTATTATTATCGAAAATATAAGCACAAAAGAGAGTTACGCGAATTCAACTTAACACAACTTAGTTTTAAAGATTTGAAAAGCCAATATAAGTGCTTTAAGTCCTCCACTTATTTAAACAAAGTCTACAATATAGAATAGATTTCATGGCCATCACTTAAGAATCTCCCTATGTACCGGTTACACTATTATCCCTCAAAATTAAACTTTTCATTATATTTCAAATTCGAACTTGGCTGAGAGAGAAAAATACTACCAACTGGCTAAAAATTGTAAACTTATTTTGTTGTATCAATTGAAAATGAGTCGTATTTTTTTTTAAAAAAAAAAAAACTTGATCGACGCTAGTCTATGAATTAGAAAAGCGCGACATTTGTAATAAATTCTGCAAGCATACAGGTGTGTAGCATACAGGTCGAACACAGGGAGGAAAGTTAAATTTTATTATTTATATGTTTCGTGGGCGTGTTAGACGAAGCTGGAGGTTGAGATTGGGTTAATTTGAGACAAGGGCTGATGGCTTTACAGGTGGAAGAGATGGACTTGGACTTGCTGGTGGCTTGCGATTTCCAGTGTGAGTGGCTATGAAGACGTTCGGTGCTGATCTGCTTGGTCAGGGTAGAAACTGGTTTAAAATGGGATTGTGGTATGGTCTGGCGATGGAGGCTGATTGGTATGGTACTGGTATCTGATGTTGATGCGGGTGTTGAATTGTGGATAGTGATGGCTGTGAAGTATGTTTAAAAGGGGTGATGCGTGGATTTAGAAAAGATGATGGACAGCAGGTTTGTTGCGTTTGGTAAGGTGATGGATGAATTGGTGAGAGAGATGGTGAGGGGCTGTGGTGTTGTTGATGTGGAGATGAGAGTACAGGGGGGTTGGTTGTGGCGTTGGGTGTAACGTTTGAAGTTGATTGGCAAAGGACAGTGGAAGGATGGTTTCTAGTTTGGAGAAGGGGACCAAGGAAGATGGTGTATTGGTGGTTGGATTTTCTGTTGCGAGATATTGTGGTATGGAGTTCGGGTGTGGATGGCCTGCGCTATGGCAAATTTGTGTGGGATTATTTGATCTATGGATGATAAGGGTTTAATGAAGGTTATGGCAAGTACTGATGGTCCGAAGATGAGAAGAACGGTCAAAAGATTGTTTTTTTTTTCTCTGAAAAGTAAAAGAAGGAAAGAAATGTAGAGATTGGAAGAGAATTGATTAAAGAAAAGGAAAAGAAATAAAGAAAAATTTGGCAAGATTTCTTTTTCTCTTGTATAGAAGATTATAGTATCATTAATTAATACCAAATCAGCTACTCAAGGTTTTTTTTTTCATGTACACACGAAAACAATAGGAAAAAAAAACTAACACGAATCGGAAATTAAATAAATAATAAAATTTAAATGTTGCCTCCCCGGCAACGGCGCCAAAAACTTGATCGACGCTAGTCTATGAATGAGAAAAGCGCGACATTTGTAATAAATTCTGCAAGTATACAGGTGTGTAGCATACAGGTCGAACACAGGGAGGAAAGTTAAATTTTATTATTTATATGTTTCGTGGGCGTGTTAGACGAACTTTGGAGGTTGATTTTGAAAAACAAAACAAAATTAAAACTGTAATTTGATTCAGAACAGATCTAACTGAACCGACGATCAAATCACAATTTCAATGGAAAGCAAATGAAACTATGAATTAGATTTGAATCTAATCAAACCCAATTTGACCTAAGAAAATAATAAAAAGCAGAAATTGAAATTGCAGAAATTGAAATAACAAACAAGAATTAAAATTAAGATTTCCGCTGAATCTAATCAGACGGTAAATCACTAATGCAAATAAGTGCAAAATACAAATAGTGTTCTACCGAATCTAATCATGTAGACAACACTAGTTGCTAAGAAAACAAAAAAATGCAGAAAATAAAAGAGAAAGAAGAACTTTTATTAGAACAATGGAATAAGAGATGAGATAGGATCGTGGCTACAATGCCATTACAAGGGTATATATAGGGTAGATAGCCAAACCCTAACCCTAACCCTAATGGTAAATGGGCCTGGTCATTACACCACTAATTAGTTACAATGAAAGACATAAATGGACCTTAGATAAATAAAGCAAATTTGGGCCTTTTCTCTTTTTCTCTTGTTTCCTTGACGTTTCTTCATTGATTTGTGATGTTCAAAGCCTTTTTATCAATTCTTTTCTTGTCCAACAGCAACTAGATGTGATATCTTCATCTACAATTCTTCAAAATGCAAATACACAGCAAATTGAACTCTATTTCTCTACATTTCTGGTTGCATGCGGGCTGGGTTGGACTATCTGTAAAAATAACAAAACAATACCCAAGTAATATTTATTTATATACAAAAGATAAGAAATAAGAGCATAAAATAAACACATTTCTATGTCAATCAATCACATCATGTCAGTTCCTATTATGTTTGTGGCTAAATCAGATTTTTGTTTAGTTGTCTATCTAATTCATTTTTTAGATCTTATCATGCCTGTTATAATGTCCCTATTATGTTAGAATCAGTTGTATTGTCACATATTCACCAGACCTGCTTCTGTATACCTATCTTGTCGTTATGCCACTATATACTTATGCCTATTTCTGCCATTATATGTCGATTTTGTTAGTATGATCATTTTTGTCCTCTTCCCTTCATCTTTTCCTTTTTATCTTTATAGCCAGGCTACCTTCGAGCCTAGGCATGCTGCTGAAATATGCGAACGCGTTAAATTGGGAATGAGGGGAAAACGGTAAAATTGGGGCATAACTTGTAATTGGAAATTTGGGAATAACTTGGAAATATATGAATTTGGGGCATAAACCAAATTGTGATTAAAGACCTTAATTTGGGGCACATGGTTCATTATGAACATAACATGGGAAAGGGGCATAAGAACCTATAATGACATATGAATAATTGGTTAATAGTTGAAATGCCTAGAATTATAGTAATTAGAAACTGTAATCGCGTTTAGACACGAGGTTAGATTACACTTGTGGTGAAAGTCTACCTAGAACCGACCGGCATATCCAGCGACCATAAGTGGTGAATCTAATGTGAGGGGTCTAAGTGCATAAACACGAGACGTGCTAAGACACGAGGTTCAATCCGACTTATGGAAGAATTTTGTTCGGAACTGACCGACATATCCAGCATCCACAAGTGGTAGACTTAATGTGGGAGGTCTAGCACATTATAACGATAAATGAATATGGTAATGAATTGGACTACTTAACCTAGTTGAATCCATAGGGATTGTATAAACATATAACTTGAGTGGGGGTTAAGTAAACTTGTTTGAAACAGTGGGCGGGTTAACTAAATCTTGGGGGGGGGGGGTAATATTTATATATATAGGCCCACAAACTTAACTTATGGGGTTATGCAATCTTTTTCTCTGGTATGGCATAACTTGTGGAAAACCTAATGGGGATGCAAGCGTAGGGGGAAGCTTGTATCATCTTGTGTGTGGGACCCATTTCAATTAGTAACCCATATATAGGTATCAAACGAGTACTCCGAACTAGGTCGGAGCCGGGGCACGCTTACTGGGATGATTGTAAGAGATCCAAACATGGGGGACGGTGTGGGCGGCGCATTCCGATGGGGTCATGTGCGTGCATGGGTCCGACAGAGGAGGTTTAGATGATGTGACACCTGTAGATATGATTGTGCACATCCTGAAAGCGAAGCGTTGCCACTTTAGGGAGTGATACACCCTATTATGGGGCTAGCACGGGGTATCTATGGAGTAGGGAGTCGATCGATTAGGTTAGTAATTAGGGTACATCTAGACTCTGGTATGTTGAGGAGCCCGTTAAATACTCTTAGGGGTAACTCTGGTATGTTGGGCTGCATGTTGATTGTATGGGGTGAAAACTCTCACTAGAAGTACACCTAAGTCTACCATCTTGTACTTGTTGGGGACCATCTTGTTAATAAGACAGTAGTATTGGTGTAGAGAAATCATTAGAGAAGCGTAATATACACTATCATGTTTACGTTATCATACCTGCCTATTATGATGTTATCTCTTCTATCCACTTTATATGCCTATCATGATACTTTTACTTATTTATATGCTAAAAGCAACTGGACTTGCCAGACTTTATGTCTGACCCATTTTGTTTCCTCTTCTTTCTTGTACTCTGCTTTCATCTTGCTTGGAGCTGCATAGATGTACCGCTCGATTTCATGTTTCTCTACTATGGTTATGTTTTGCTGATTATGCTTTTTTATTATTGTACTCTGATATTTTAAGTACAAGACATAAATTTTAATGATGTACCGGGTTTTATGTTTTTCAGACATATGATGTAACCATGTTTTGAACTACGATGCTTTATGATTAATAAAAGTTTTTAATTCCGCTGTTATTTTATATCTATTTTGTAATGTTTCTGTTTCTGTTTACCTATAACGCTTCACAAAACTTAATGCATTCTCTTAATGAGTGACATTAACGGACGTTGGGTGTCACAATACTTTTATAGTGGTTCGGCCAAACCATTGCCTACGTCCACTTTATAATCTTTTTTTTATATCAACTAGTCTGTTCTAGGCAAGTCGTTCCTTTTTACATAGTTTATAAAACAAAAGAATTGATACGATTTCAAGTCAAGTAATGCTGCAAATGCTGGCATTGCACACTCTGGGAATTTCATCACCGTCTACGGTCGCTAGCTTGAAAGCTCTTTTGTCAAGCCTCCATCGGATGATGTAAGATCCTTCCCATTTCAGGCCCAGGAAAACAGGGCCCGAGAAGACTCATTTCAGTACCAAGTTTCTGGGCTCAAAAGTTCGAGTTCGAACCTTTTTGTTGTAGTACTGACCTAATGTCGGCATCTTAAAGCATGTAAGTCTGCTTCATTCTCTTCTCCTCAATCATGTCCAAGGACTCAAGAAGAAGCGCTTTATTCGTCATTGGATCATAATATGCTGTTCTGTGAGAGGGGACTTCCAATTCCACTGGGATTACTGCTTCTGATCCGAATGAGAGCAAGAAGGGAGTATGGCCACTCGCCGATTTGTAGGTCATTCTATTGGCCCACAATGCTAAGGGAAATTCATCGACCCACATTAATCTTGCTTGTTCCAATCTCTTCTTTAGAATAAGCTTAATGATTTTGTTTATGGCTTCGACTTGTCCATTCGATTATGGGTGAGCTACAACAGTGTATCTCTTCTCGATTCTGTATTTTTGCCAGAAATCTCTGAATTCAGTGCTATCGAATTGTGTTCCATTGTCACATATGATGACCCTGTGGGGCAAATAGACGAATGATGTTTCTGGAAACAAAGTTAATCACCCGCTTTGTCGTGATTGTGGTTAATGGTTCAGCTTCTTCCCATTTTGTAAAGTGATCCACATCCACGATCGCGTACTTTTGCCCCGCCTTTGGCGATTGGAAAACTCCCGATGATGTCAATCCCCCATACTACGAGCAGCCACGGGCTCACCATTGAATTGAGTTGGCTGGGAGGTGCTCTGGAAATCTTTGCAAATTTATGGCACCTGTCGCAGCGTCGCGAATAATTAGCTGCATCTCGATTTACGGTAGGCCAAAAATAGTCGTACTGCAATATCTTCTTTGCAAGCATATGACCTACGATGTGGTCTCCACATTCACCTTCGTGCACTTCTCTCAACACACGTTTGATGTCGTCATGTGCTATAGTAGGGGAATTGAAAATCTTTGCCGGTAAAGAACTTCTCCCTACATAACATATATTGGAGCCTTGCGAACGATGACACGCCTCTCATTCTTTTTTGTTGGGAGTGTTCCATTCTGCAGGAAGTTCTTTATTGGAGTCATCCATGACTCTCTCTGGCCCGTTCTACGGCAGTGGATCAACTTCCATTTGATCGATGCTCGAAGCTTCTAGTATCTCAATTGGGACCATTTTTGTATCCTCTGGACTATCGGAGCTCGCCAACTTGGCCAACCTGTCTGCCTTTTTGATTTTCTAATTGTGTAACGTGGGATATGCTGTAATGCTCCAGGCTGTACAATAATTCCTATACCTTTTCCAGGTATGCTGTGATTCGAGGTCCTTTTGTTTGAAATTCCTTCCTAACTTGAAAAAATAATACAATATGAGAATCACGAAGGATGTTTAGCGTTGCTACTCTTAACTCCTTAATGAGTATCAACCCAGCAATCAGGGCCTCGTATTTAGAATCATTTTTAGTAGCAGAAAACTCCAACCGCAGAGCATGATAAATCGACCATCCTTCGGGAGTTACCAGTAACACTCTGGCGCCGGACCGTCGATCATTCCTAGCTCTATCTGTATAAAGCTTCCATGTAACAGATTCCACCTTCTGTTCTGAGGGGCCAGCTTCTTCATCTAATACATCCTCTTCGGGGATTGTGAATTTGGCAATGAACCTTATGGACTTTTTAGGGTGGAAATTGAGGTCAAATTGACTCAGCTCGATGTTCCATTTGAGAAGTCTTCCCGATGCTTCAGGTCGCTGCAGGACTTGTCAAAGCGGTTGATCAGTGTATATAACAATTGGGTGAGATTGGAAATAGTGGCGAAGCTTCCTGGAGGAAATCAACAACCTGTAAGCAAGCTTTTCTATCTTCAGGTAATTGTGTTCTGCTGCCACTAGCTTCTTGCTCACATAATACGCAGGTCTCTGAATTTTTTCCTCACACACAAGTATTGAGCTAATAGCGTGTGATGATACCGCTGAGTATACAAACAAATCTTCATGGTCCACTGGCTTAGACAACATCGGGGGTTTCTCCAAGAGGTCGAGTAGATTATGGAAGGCTTCAATGCAAAATTGTGTTTTCCTCGTTTTAATAAGTTGAAGAAAGGTACGCACTTATCGGTGGATTTGGATATAAACCTACTCAACGCTGCAACCTTCCCTACTAGGCTTTGTACATCCCGGATCTTCCGGGGTTGCTAATGTTCCTTATCTCCACGATCTGATCAGGATTTATTTCAATTCCGCGTGAGCTGACAATAAAGCCAAGGAACTTTCCTAAAGCAACCCCAAATGAGCACTTTAGTGGATTGAGTTTCATTCCATAACGTCGGAGTATATCGAACATGTAACACCTCACGTCCATTAATGTCACTCACAAAGGGAATGTATTAACTTCTATGGAGCGTTTTAAGTAAGTATAGAACAGAAAATCACAACAAGACAGATATAAAGCAGTACTTGAAAATTTAAAACTTTATTTCATTGCAGCGGATAAACCCATATGTTTGATTACATCATCAAAACCATAAACCAAAGTCAAGTACATCATATCCATCTTGATAAAACAAAGTACATAAACTGAAAGACATAATCCCCAACATTAAAATAGCCATAAATAAAGAGAAGCTGAACTTTACTTCAGCGGTCCAAGAAATCTTCTAAAAGCAGTCCAAAATCAAGCTCCACTGGTGCTAGTTCCAACCTGAGCACCGGGGGGGGGGGGGGGGGGGGAGGGGGAGAGGAAAGAGATGGAAAAAGGGGGGTCAGGCATAAAGTCTGGCGAGTGCGATAATTCTAACAATATAATTAACAAAGTAACTAGGCTAAGGCATAAGTTGGAAAATAAGGAAATGATCATGAACCATTGAGTATGGCAGAGTAAACAAGGAAACAAGATGAACAACGATATCGTGAAAGCGCACCTAACCCACTAAGATAATTACTAAACTACACCAACACTATGAGATGATTGCTATACTGCACCGCCACTAGTATACTGCACCACCACTAGTCACGCTAAGGTTGATCCCGCCTACAAACTTAATAATGATATTGGTAGTTTCGTGCACCCCTAGCTGCCTTCATAGGTGTCGTATGCCCCTATCTCCACTAGGTGTACCCACTACCCCCAAGTGATCGGCTCCCTAACTCGTAGATACCTATGCTGGCCCCACAGTGGGGTGTATCACTTCCCAAAGTGGCAACTCGATACCACCAAGAATGCAGAGCTTATACCTACATGATGCAACAACGTCTTACCTACCAGCCCGGGTCCACACACGCATATGAACCCGTTGGGCTTGCGTTGCCACCGCTAACCCGATTTGGCCTCTTACAGTCAAGCCCAGTATGCGTGTTCCGTCCTCGACTTGGGTCGAGCCCACAAAGATACGTATGGGTCACCGGTTGAAACGGGACCCCATTACTTTGACACAAGCTATCCACCTAAGCTTGATCCCCTCTAGTACATCCCACTTAACCCACTTCTTATTCATGTTTCAATTACATGTTTCAATTTGGTTAAGTGTTTCTAATCGTATTTCCAAATGCCACCCAAGGCACCCACCAGATTCCACATGCCACCCAAGGCACCCACTTAACCCCCTCATGTCCCACTACATGCTTATCTGGTTAAGTGTTTCTTAATTCATTAAGACCGTAACCTCATAAAGACCTCTCACATTAGACTGGCATTTGTGGCAGCTGGATTTGCCGGGCGGGTCCGGGCAGTCTTACACCACAAAAGAGCCTAACCTCGTGTCTTTACAATTGTTACGTATTTAGTTTATGCCTAAGACCTCTCACATTAGACTGACATTTGTGGCAGCTGGATTTGCCGGGAGGGTCCGGGCAGTCTTACACCACAAAAGAGCCTAACCTCATGTCTTAGACGATTAATTACTCCTAATTAATCATCCCCCAATTTGAATTACTTTCCCTATTCAAATTATCAATCAATTCCAAATTTAGCGATGTCCATAATTGACTCAATTATGTCCATCCATTTATGGTATGTAAAATCATACCAATTTCACCACAATTTTATTTTATGCCTTTTAAGGCATTTATTCCAATTAAATATTAATATTATCCCCTTTTACCCCACGTAGTACGTTTGTTCATTTAACGTAAAAATATACGTTAGACTCGAATAGTCTAACTCATGAAATAAAAGAAAACATGACAATATATACACATAATTAAAACATAGATCTAACATTGGGGTGAACTTGCATATGTGAATGATGTTCTACATCTAAAACTTGCATAGGCCAAGATTACAACTTGCATAAACAACATATGTCATGGATCCAAATTTAAAGGTGTGAACTTGATGAGACAATGGCCATAAACTTACATAAGCATCATATGTCATGGATCCAAATCTAAAGGTGTGAACTTGATGAAATAATGGCCACAAACTCGCATAAATAACATATGTCACAGATCTATATCTAAAGGGGGTAAACTTGCATAGGTAATAACATAACATGATTCATATCCAACTCATAAACTCACATATGTGATTTATACATCGCAACAATGGTGTAAACTAATATCTAACATGTAAAGTATCATGTCATAGCCTAACTTTCAATTAAATTCTCACATAAACTAGGTTCCATAATCATGTAAGGTCACATATAATTCTACCCAAACTTGTATATGGTTCATGTTTGAATCAACATCTAAACTTCCCTACATATGATTTATCATATGAATCAATATCACAAACTAGCATAAGAAACATGTCGATTTGATTGTATATAAAATTACAACGTGGATGATAGCAACATAACTTTGTATCATAAATGATAGCATCACAACATAACATCATAGATATTTCAATCACAATCCTACAACATAATTTCAACATGCAATCAATACTTCATATCATATCCATACAATCCGCGTTATAGCTTAATCTAATTAAATTACTAATTATCTTGTTAAAACTATCGAACTCACAACTCAAAAGCAGTCTTGAGTTCTGAATTCTGATTTCTGGTGTTGAATTAGCGCTCCTTTGATGAAGATTCGCTGTTAGGGTTGAATAGTTCTGATTTGGTTGCTGTTCTTCCTCTTAATTTGGTGGCGGCTGCTCTAGGGTTCAAGACAACAGCATGACAGCCATAGTTTTAGTTTTAATTCTGATTTAGGGTTTGAGTCTATAGGTCTTTTTATAGAGTTATGAATTAATTTAAGCCGTCGGATGTTCTTAGGGTTAATCAAAACCATTCAATCATGATAGGGTGATGAGTCAGCCCTAATGACTCAGCAAGGAGTCAGAAAGGACTCAACAACACGGGTTAGCCTGAACCAGAAAGCTGTGCAGGCTCCTGCCTCGGCCTGGGCGCACTTGGCAGGTGCACCAGTGTAAATATGTACTGGCGCACTTCCCAAGTGCGCCAGTGCATTTATAATTTTTTTTCTACTTTTTCCACCACCTTTCGTTCGTCCATAACTCTTTCATCCGGTACTCGTTTCCCGCAAACTCAGACTCTATTTCAACCAGAATTCTGAGACGAACACAATGGCACAACCCAATCCCCATAATTCTCACTTCTGAGATTAATTATTCTTTAATTTAGTTAATTCGATTATTCAAAAATCCGGGGTGTTACATTCTCCCCTCCTTAAAGGATTTCGCCCCCGAAATCTCCAAGTTAAGGAGAATGTATATCCTACCATCCAAACAACCATCTACTCAACCATCAAACACGGGCATCCATTGTCCTTATAAAATTCTAATGCTGTATGAACATATGCAAGAAGTGTGTGTATATGTTCCTTATCTAATGCAAAATCAGGCGGTCTACTGATTCAGTTGACCTCCTTAATGCAAACCATGATAGTGCCATGCGTCCATTATGTATGCGAAAGAACCTTATCGATACATATCATTTCTACACGTGTGCACAACCATTCACCAAAATGCAACATCCATATGATGGTACAACCATTATTCATCCATTAACTTAAAAATGTACACACATTTATATGCAATATGCAATATGAAGTGACTGAGCCGATCTAGTGCCTAAAGTGTGTGTATATGCATCCACGAGCAACCACGAGCAAACACTTGCATCCACATGCATCCATCATACATAACATGTCTCAAACACATGTTTCGACCATAGGACTATCCTATCTAAAGGTCAAAGATACTAGCGAGAGGACATACTAAAGATAAGATAAGTACAAGCTAAGCGATAAAGATGAAATCAAAAGACATACCCTCGAAAAGAAAAGGGTATAATGAACGCATCTTCGCTTCCGTCTCCCAAGTAGCGTTGCTCTCATCATCTCCCCATTGCACTTTGACTAGTTTTACCTCTCGATTCCTCAACTTCTTAATCTCCAACCCAAGAATGCGCGTAGGATCTCGTCGAATTGTTGCATCACACTCGATCTCCACCCCTCTAAGCAAGCTCGGCTTTACCACTTCCGCGGTCTCGTGCAAGCACTTCCTCAAATGTGATACATGGAATACGTCGTGTACACCACTAAGTCTCTCAGGCAACTCCACTCTATACGCCATCTGCCCAATCCTTTCCTTAATAGGAAACGGTCCTACGAACCTTGGTGCTAACTTCCCAACGGACCCAAAGCGGACCATGTCCCCAACATCAAACTCAAGATCTGACCTTCTCTTGTCCGCATAAGATTTCTGTCTATCTTGCGCCGTCTTCATCCTCCTTCGAATCAAATCGATCTTCTCCGAAGTCTCTCTAATCATATCGGGTCCAAGCAAGATCTTATCCGTAGATTCCCACCAACATGTAGGCGAACGACACGGCCGTCCATAAAGAGCTTCGAAAGGTGCCATGCCAATGCTGGACTGAAACCTATTATTATATGCGAACTCTACCAACGGAAGATGTTCCTCCCATGTACCTCCGAAGTTTAAGACACACAACCTCAATAGGTCCTCTAGAATACGATTCACCCTCTCGGTCTGGCCGTCTGTATGAGGATGATATGCGGTGCTCAAACATAACTGAGTCCCTACCGCCTCTTGCAAGCTCTTCCAAAATTCGCTAGTGAAAATAGGATCGCGGTCGCTCACTATGCTAGAAGGAACACCGTGAAAATGAACTATTTCTCGAATGTATACGGAGGCTAACCATGGAGCGGTCCTCTTACTCTTCACGGGAATGAAATGGGCGCTCTTAGTAAGTCTGTCTACCACGACCCAAATTCCCGTATTACCCTTCCTCGATATTGGTAATCCGTCAATAAAGTCCATCGAAACACTTTCCCACTTCCATTGTGGGACCTCCAGTGGGTGAAGCAATCCACCGGGCTTCTTTTGCTCCGCTTTTACTTGTTGGCACACCAAGCATCTAGCGACATACTCGGCCACATCTTTCTTCATGCCGGCCCAAAAGTAAACTCGTCTCATGTCCATGTACATCTTGTCCCCACTGGGATGAATGGTCATCTTCGAACGATGGGCATCATCAAGAATGGTCTTCCTCATATTCTCGTCCCGTGGTACACAAAGTCTACCATCCCTACGCAACCAACCCTTACCATCTAGGGTATACCTACGGAGATGGCTCGATGACTCCCCTCCTTTGAGATTTTCTACTAACTCAACCAACTGTGGGTCGTCTCGCTGTGCCTCGCCGATCCGTCCCAAAAGCGTAGGCCTGACCTCTAAGGATGCTAGCAAACCAGGTACGAAGTCAATGAAGGTGTGAAGTCAAACGTAGAGATGAACTCTAAGCTTCGCCGCTCAACAAACTATGGACTCAAGGATAACCTTTTTCCACTTAAGGCATCTACCACCACGTTACCCTTGCCAGGGGTATATGCTATCTCAAAGTCGTAGGATGCTAAGAACTCCATCCACCTTTGCTGCCTTAAGTTCAAGTCCGTCTGAGAGAACAAATATTTTAGCGATTTATGGTCAGTGAATAATTCGAATTTTTCGCCAAGAAGATAATGACGCCAAGACTTAAGCGCGAAAACAATAGCGGCCAACTCTAGGTCATGTGTAGGGTAATTTCTTTCATGCACTCTCAACTTCCTTCCACCATAGGCTATTACCCTTCCCTCTTGCATTAAGACTGCGCCTAGTCCTGTCCCACAAGCGTCGGTATAAACGGTAAATGGCTTACTCCCATCTGGCAACACTAAGACTGGAGTTGTGGTCAAAGCTCTCTTTAAACGTTGGAACGCATCATCACAATCTATGTCCCACATGAAAACTAAGTTCTTCTTCGTCAAGCGTGTTAATGGAGCTGATATTTTTGCGAAGTTTTTGATAAACTTCCTATAGTAGCCAGCCAATCCTAAGAAACTCCTCACCTCAGTAGCTTTTTTAGGAACCTTCCAATCTTGGATGGCCACTACCTTCGCGGGATCCACGGATATCCCTTCTTTGGAAACCACGTGCCCTAAGAATCGCACTTCCTTTCTCCAAAAGTGACATTTAGAAAATTTAGCTTTAAGGCTATGCACTCGAAGAGTCTCCAACACTTCCCTAAGATGTAGGGCATGCTCTTCCTCACTTTTAGAAAAGATCAAGATGTCATCTACAAAGACTACCACGAATTTATTAAGGTACTCCCTAAAAACCCTACTCATCAAGTCAACAAAGTATGCGGAGGCGTTTGTCAAACTGAAGGGCAACACCAACCACTAGAAGAAACCGTTTGGAGTCCTAAAGGCAGTCTTGTCTATGCTATCCTCAGCCACTCTCAACTGATGGAAACCCGTGGCTAAGTCCAACTGCGAAAACACTGAGGTGCCAACTAACTGATCGAAAAGATCGTGAATCCTCGGCAGTGGGTGTCTATTCTTCTTAGCAAGCTTATTAAGTTCACTATAGTCCACACAAAGTCTAAGGGACCCATCCGCCTTCGTGGCAAACACTAATGGAGCACCCCACTCCGATATACTACGTCTGATGATGTGAAAACCCGCAACTTCCCCGTAAAGGAAAGCGTCGGATAGTTCGAGAACAAACCACAACAGAACACATATAAAAGAACGTTTCATTGTATATTACAACAATGCATCAGATTACAAGAATATACAGAGTATAAGTGAATATTACACAGAAATATCAGAGATTTAAATTACATTTAAATACATCGCAGCGGAAAAATAATACAATACACAACTAGAATGAGATATACGGATACAAAGCTTTCCGGATATCGTTCCAGCTGTAAACCAGGATCCTGTGAATATAAATCTGCAAAACCAAAACTACTAGCTGCCCGTGTCAAAATAAGGGCACCCAGAGTTTAGGTTAAAACAATAAACTCCAGGTCATGTGACTGGTGTGAGAACTAAAACAGTTATTAATCTTTATTTTAAATCATTAGGTAAATCAAGGGACCACGCCGTATAACACGGAACGGGTTTCCTCCCAAGAATACCAGTGCATAAAACAAACAGCGCAATGCTAAATAAAGAAAAATGAAGCTGTTATAAGACCCAGGTCCTATCACACAATGCAACGCAAGCCGAGGGATAGGGTTTTTACCTTATAACAGCCAAAGAATGCTTGATACGTTTAAAACAAATCATTTGATACTATTGTAAGTGCATAGTGTATAAAACAACTTCAAATCATAAGTATCAATCATAGGCGGCATGAGCGCCCCATCCCACTATGTCGCCATACTAGGCTCTACAAATAAAACCGCAAATGTCACGTATTTGGAAATTGGATTTCCGTCTATGAACCGAGGCAAAAGATAGTCCTCAACCGTTTTCGTGACTCTCTAGCCCGAGCCACAGGGTCAGAGCGCATCGACCCTTGGATCGTCAGGGCCGGTCCACCGATGTGGATTAAACTTAAACCCTGAACATGCGTTTCCCAGCCCTATGGGGCGTAAACGAGCCAACTAAATGACTCCATCGGTTCGAGAACGACCGATCAATCCGAGGCGCCTCGCAACAGCAACAACCACATAAGTCAAACTCGCCAGGGCGTGTAAAACCACTGACGCCACTTCTAAATAGAAAGAAACGCATGCCCTCCCTGAGGTCCGTCTCCCGTTTTTGGTTCATACCGGGTGTGAAACTCGCGAAGTAAGCGTTACACAAAGCTACGCCACAAAGGTCGTGCTTTGATCATCACCACAAGACTTTGCTTTTCAACAGAAGCCTTGATCAATTGCCACTTAGGCATGCCACACAGGCAATTCACTCCATGCGTTTGATATCCATCAATATATAACCCCTGAGCTCGTACGTCTCAGAGAAGGGCGTTAAGCAAGAGAATAAATTCTCCGCCGCCAAGCAGATATATATTTAATAGAAATCAATCACACAGACTAAAATCCAATGTCAGACACACAGTCCATTTACAAGTCCGTTCTGGGTCTGAACGAAACCGGAGGCACCTAGTACCCCGCATATCCATCGATCTCCAAGTACGTCTGGACGATCACTAACTGTTTCCATCTTCTTGGGTGTACAGCCCAATCAAGATCATCAGTTATCACCCAAACGACGTGAAGACCTCCGGTCTTCGACCATCGTCTTCATCTTCGACTTATCGTCGTATCAGTTATTCAGAATGGGATTAACCCGGTCTTTCCGAATAACTCGTGTATATTTTAAATAAGTGTTACACAAACACAACATACGCCTCATTCCAATTCATCAGTCACTAACCGTAAATTAATCAAGAGAATAATTCCCCAAATATTAACCCCGAAGGCCGAAACCAACATCAGATCAATATCCAGAAAACCATTCTGCTTAGCTAACCGACAGTTAGTTTCTAAATTTCACATTCATAGGGAAAGGTTCCCATTAATTTTATCAAAGATAAATTCTTGAATTCATTCTTTAATCTACTTTTGAATATCAATTCAACTAGCCGGGATTAACGAAACTTACCGAAGTAATCACTTGTTTTAATTTCCCAATCCCAACCTATTCATCCCATGAATTAAAACTGGTAATACTTCATTTCTAACACCACAGTGTTATCGGTAAATTCAATTACCATTTCACGTTCAAATCTAATTAAAGATTTAACTATCGCCTGGAGCAAAACTGGTGATACTCCATTTTTGATCTTTTCAATCTAATTAAAGATTCATTAAAACTCCACTTAGTTTTAATCTTCGACTGGGTTAAAGAATCAGTGTCATTTAAAACACGGTTCACTATAAACCCAAAGTCACATTCATTAATTATCGGGTTAAAGAACGAGTGTTATTTAAAACACTGTTCACGATAAACCCAAAAATCAATATCAATTCAATTCCAATTAAATATTATCTAATTGGTACACTTCATTAAATCTAAATAAAAAGATTTAATCATTTCTCAACTGGATTCAAGAACAGTGTTAGTGAAGACACCATTCACGACAAACCCAAATCACATTTAATATTCAATATAAGGCTCTGAATAGAAAATATATCGGCTTATATTCAATATCAAATTCTACGATTAACAAATGTCGTATTGGAAATAACGATACTAATATATCTTTCAAATTTCCATAACAACACCTGTATAATCACGAATTCCAACATCGAAATATTCCGAAGACAATTTCGATTCAAATCCACTCCAACGCAATCATTGGATAATCTGGTTATTTTTAAAACCCTTTTCTAATTCAATTTATTTATTTAAAAATAAATAGAATTTTAATTCTAGTTCAAAACTAGTTCATTTCGATAAAAATCTATTTTTATCTTTTCAAATAGGGAGTTTTTCATCCCAATTCTTTCTAAATCATTTCTTATGATTTTACACAAATTATTACTATTTTTAATAATTTTATCAAGGCCCGTACAGTCGATTTCCATCAATGGCCATCGAACTGCACGTATAACGACCTTTTTCAAATTTGATTTGGACATAAATCCAAATCCAACCGTTAGATTTCTAATTTCTAATATTCGTTAGAAAGCTCTTTTCGATACGAACCCAACGGTTCCGGTTTTAGGAGAATCCGACGGTCGGATCTCCCGCAATGTCCGTTTGAAATAAATGGTCGAAATTCACGAACTGCCGCGGCGCGGCGCGTTCTATTCAGGCCATTATATTATATATATAATATATATATAATATATTTCGTCGATTTCTATTTAAAACGAATTATATAAATAGTTTTAAATTCGATTCAAAAGCAATTTCAACTTCCGTTTCAATTCAAATCAAAATTGAATTCTTCTCTATAAATTCGTTTTAAAATTCATTTCTATTCAATTCAAATTTCAATTCAATTTGAATTCGTTTCAATTTGTTTTCAATTCAATTTGAAATCGTTTTCAATTCAATTCATTTCGAAATCGTTTTCAATTCAATTCATTTCGAAATCGTTTTCAATTCATTTCATTTCGAAATCGTTTTCAATTCAATTCATTTCGAAATCGTTTTCAATTCATTTCGAAATCGTTTTCAATTCATTTCATTTCGAAATCGTTTTCAATTCATTTCATTTCGAAATCATTTTCAATTCATTTCATTTCGAAATCGTTTTCAATTCAATTCATTTCGAAATCGTTTTCATCGATATAAATATCGTTCACGTCAAAATGGCGTCAATCTAATCAATACGGCTTCATATATTTCTATTTTCAAATATTCTATTTCAAATATTTCTTTTTCAAAATAGTTGTCAATACTAAAATATTTCGTTCAACACATGACCAATCTCAATGGATGAGTACTGTCAACACATGAACTTTTATTTTATAATATTCTTTATTTTTCAAATTGGAATGAGGCCCAATCAATTACCATATAAAGTTAATTATATGGATTTTCATACAACACATGTATATAATAACATTGGAAATAATCAACCATCAACCAAAGTGCACTACACCGTAAAAGCATCAAATATAGATATTCAACGCTTATAACAGCCTGTCAATCAATCGATCGACATATTTAATCAATCAGGATGAGTGAACTTCAAATTTCATCCCAACACCCGTGCGGGGTTTCAAACAATCAAACACATATTTTATTTGTGCTGTTGGGCGATGTGTAAAATTTATCGTCCCAATCAATGTCATTCAAATAGGTGTACATAAACAAACCGTCTGGTTTGTAAATGAATATTCTATTTTATTCACTTCACGTTAAAAATTATATTTTTAACGATAAAACATTTTATTTCAACCTATGAATTTCTATTCAATTCATTTACACAATAAAATGATATTTTTATTTTTCTAACATATTTTAGAAAATTTCGGCGGCATAACGGCACGATACTAGAAACGGGACGAGGCCTAGCCTTATCCCCGGTCTAGTGAAGGCCCACGCCATTCACACATCAATCAAATCAATTTCATTATGCAAACCACAAAATTTGGAGTAAGAGTCTAACCTAGCCTTACTCCTTCGCCTTATAACGGCGCACGTCTAATCCTAACCAATTTATCGATTCGATTTTCCACACCACAAACCACATTCAAACCAATATCGCAATCAATAACCAAACAGCCAAACAAACAAGTCCATGGTCTGTGGACGATTGTGTCGGGTGCTACTAAGCACCGTCTGCATCCTAATATATATATATATATATATATATATATATATATATAACTAGAAAAATTAAATTGAAAGGTGAGAAATTCTCACATATAACTATCCAACCATCTTGACTCTTCATTGATAGAAATCTTCGTCGCTCTCGCCTTTTTGTTACCTTCGTTGCCCGCTTTCACTACCTATGTAAAAATCGAATTTTTACTTCGCTATTCAATATATAAAAATCGAATTTTTATTTCAAAGTTCAATATATAAAAATCGAATTTTTATTTCAAAGTTCAATATATAAAAATCGAATTTTTATTTCAAAGTTCAATATATAAAAATCGAATTTTTATTTCAAAGTTCAATATATAAAAATCGAATTTTTATTTCAAAGTTCAATATATAAAAATCGAATTTTTATTTCAAAGTTCAATATATAAAAATCGAATTTTTATTTCACTGTTCAATATATAAAAATCGAATTTTTATTTCAAAGTTCAATATATAAAAATCGAATTTTTATTTCACTTCGTTATAAAAATTATAACTCTACGTACTTCAAAATCTCAACTTTCCTTATATAGAAATCTAGTCTTCTTTATTTTACAAATTACTTTTTTTTTTTTAAACAAAGTAGATTCAGATTTTAAAACCAAGTATTTTCATATTTAAAACAAAATATTTTCAGATTTAAAAACAAAGTGTATTCAGATTTAAAACAAAGTATTTTCAGATTTTAAAAACAAAATAAATAAAATATAGTAAAGTAAAAAAAAACTTACCGCATCGAAGAAAAAAAGGGGGGGTGATGGCCAGGCTCGGCGGCCTTTACTGGCGGAGGAGGGTTTCACGGCTTCAGGAGGAGGGGGTGGGGGCGAGTTCGACTTTGGAGGGTAGGGGGAGGTGCCTGGTCTTCGGCGGTGGCCTGGTGGTCCTCCGCGATCGTTTCTGGCGAGGGGTGGGGTCGAGCAGCGACTGAGGAGGGAGGCTCCAACCAAGGCGGCGCGATGGGTGGGGGTCACGACGGCGAGATGGTGGCGTCATCGATCGCGATTTCGTTAGGGTTTTTTTCTTTTTTTTTCTTCTTCTCTGATAAAATTGATTTGGAAATAATAAAAAGGGGGAGGGGCCAGAACGAAATAAAGGGGGGAGAAGATTTAATTAATTTTTTTATTAATTTAATTATTTCATTTTTTTTCAAAGAGTTGACTTTCACATACGACCTCGAAACGAGGCCCACCGCCTGTCGTCCATAGCGTTTTACCCCCATTCCGAACACAATGGGATATGTATCGCAAGCTGATTTGACCATTTGAATCAGTTTCCGTCTAATTTACATTTAAATCACTATATTGAATTTTAAACGTACATTTCAAATTACCGGGGTCACATGCTAACTCTAAAAATTCCTGAAAAATATTTTCTAGCTTCGTATTGACGATACGGTCCTAACAAAACTAGTTTCATCGAATTCTGAGACCGTTTGAAAAATGGCCGATTTTCAGTCGATTAAAATCAACTGAAACTGGTCAAACGTGTTTTCCTTTGCCACGCTCACATATTGATTCGAAAAATTATGAAATTTGGAATCTAGCAATAATTTGACACTACGGACCCAACAAAAGTGGTTTCGTCGAAATCCGAGGTCATTTGCAAAATGTCCATTTTTAAGGGCCTGAATTCCATAGCGACTATTCAGAATTTTCAACTGGACATATCTTTTGATTCCCGCTACGAACTTTTGATTTTTCGGATTCGACAGAAAGATATTAACTATTAGATTCCATTATTTTTGGTTTCACTAAAATCCGGATTGTTTTGCACCCGGTACATTCAATTTAAGTTTGAAATCGAATTATCGAACTACCGCGCCATTTTCAATTCTATTTAAAATTATATATAAATATTTATATTCTAACGACGACGCGTATAACATATACGTTCGAATTCTATTCAAAATAAATTTCTCGTCGATATTATTTAAAATAATTCATTTTAAATAATCAAAATTCGCTAAAATTGCCAAAATAAAAATTTCAAACTGGCTCGCATTTTACGGGTTGTTACAGATGAACCCCTTCTCAAGCAATTCTTTCACTTGCTTACTGAGTTCTCTTCTCTCTCTTGGAGCCATGTGGCGCACTGGCAATGCAACTGGCTTTGCATTGTCCACTAGATATATTCGAAAGTCTATCTCACGTTTTGGGGGTAAACCCATCGCCTCATCGAAGACATCAACATATTCACGGACTATGGTAACAGAATGTAAATCATCATCGGATGCATCAAGGGATTCTAGGTAACTAAACATTACTGGACCTCTAGGGTCACAAAAAATATCAAGGGTCTTCCCAGAACGAGTCAACAATCTAACTACCCTTCTTTCACAATCTAGGATGGCCCCATATCTAGTTAGCCAATCCATTCCAAGAATTAAACCGTAGTCCATGAAGCCAAGAACAAAAGCGTTGCACTCAAACTCAACGCCCAAAATAAACACTCTCAAATCCCGACAAATCATAGAAAGATGAGCCAAACCACCGATAGGATTTGAGACTACTAAGGGATCAGTAACTAGACTAGTATCAAAGTGCAGTGTTTCAACTAACGATGTAGAAATAAATGAATGCGATGCGCTAGAAACGAATAAAGTACGGACAGGATGATCAAACAGAAAAACTAAACTTTCAACGGAAATTGCTCTACCTCGTTCTTGCAGCGGTGGGACCACGAGAGCCTGAACTTGTCCCCTTGCTTGCCCTGGTGCCATAAGAGCTTGCACCTGTCCTCTCGAGGTAGACCCTGCCCTCTTCCCGTTCTTTGGGCAATCCTTAATAAGATGTCCCGCTTCGCCACATTGGAAACAACCAATCTTCTTTTTCTTCCTACAATCTTTGCTTAGATGGCCTGGTGTCCCACAGTTAAAGCATTTCTTCTTCCCCTTAGCATTGTTGCCTTTGCCACCTTTCTTGTTCTGTTGTTGCTGTTGCGACTTCTTTTGATCCCCTTTCTTCTCGGGTGCCTTATTAGCATTGGCACCCTTCTCCTCTTCATGCATGAGTGCCATGTCAACTAACCTCTCAAAGGTAGCCCCCATGGGAATGTGGGTCATAGCTAACCCATGAAGCGACTCGTTTAAACCCTTAGCAAATCTTAGAGCCTTCTTCTCTGGAGTGTTCACCAAGTCCAAGCCAAACCTTGCCAATTGGTTGAATTTGTTGACGTACTCTTTCACCGATAGATTCCCTTGCTTTAGTGACAAAAACATTTCCATGTATAGATTCTCTTCAGCCCGTGAGAGAAACTTCGCCTCAAACCTCTGCCTAAAATCTAGCCATGTATCGACTGGACATCCCCCATTAGTGACCTCCCACCAAAACGAGGCCTCATCCTTCATTAGCCAAGCAGCTAGCTGGACTTTTCTTCCATCATCCACTTCAAAGATTCCAAACAATTCTTCCACCTCCTTTAGCCAGTTACGAGCTTCAACAAATGTCTCCGTCCCGTGAAAAGGTTTTCCACCCATTGCTCTAAAGTCCTTACATATCTTTGCGAAATTATCGACACGAGGAGGAGGAGGATTTGCTGGACCTACGGTGGCGGCCCTAGCCTCAAGATATTGATGGAACCAACTGGGCACATGAACGCCCTCTGGTATCTCAGATGCTTCAGACATGCTGAAACGAAAAAAGGAAAGATTCAATACAAAAAGGACTGAAGGAAAGATATATGGCTCTTGGGGTTATGCTTTCCAAAATATACTTTTCTCTTGAAAATACTTTCCTTAAATCATACTTTTGAAAGTACTTCTTTATAAAAAAATTGTTTTGAAAAATAGTTTTTCAAAAATTCATATCTGTTCTGGTAACCTTCAGCTCTGATACCACGTGTAACACCCCACGTCCATTAATGTCACTCACAAAGGGAATGCATTAACTTCTATGGAGCATTTTAAGTAAGTATAGAACAGAAAATCACAACAAGACATATATAAAGCAGTACTTGAAAATTTAAAACTTTATTTCATTGCAGCGGATAAACCCATATGTTTGATTACATCATCAAAACCATAAACCAAAGTCAAGTACATCATATCCATCTTGATAAAACAAAGTACATAAACTGAAAGACATAATCGACAACATTAAAATAACCATAAATAAAGAGAAGCTGAACTTTACTTCAACGGTCCAAGAAATCTTCTAAAATCAGTCCAACATCAAGCTCCACTGGTGCTAGTTCCAACCTGAGCACCTGGAGGGGAGGGGGGAAGGAAAGAGATGGAAAAAAGGGGGTCAGACATAAAGTCTGGCGAGTGAGATAATTCTAACAATATAATTAACAAAGTAACTAGTCTAAGGCATAAGTTGGAAAATAAGGAAATGATCATGAACCATTGAGTATGGCAGAGTAAACAAGGAAACAAGATGAACAACGATATCGTGAAAGCGCACCTAACCCACTAAGATAATTACTAAACTACACCAACACTATGAGATGATTGCTATACTGCACCGCCACTAGTATACTGCACCACCACTAGTCACCCTAAGGTTGATCCCGCCTACAAACTTAATAATGATATTGGTAGTTTCGTGCAACCCTAGCTGCCTTCATAGGTGTCGTCTGCCCCTATCTCCACTAGGTGTACCCACTACCCCCAAGCATCGGATCCCTAACTCGTAGATACCCGTGCTAGCCCCACAGTGGGGTGTATCACTCCCCAAAGTGGCAACCCGATACCACCAAGAATGCACGGCTTATACCTACATGATGCAACAACATCTTACCTACCAGCTCGGGTCCACACACGCATATGAACCCGTTGGACTTGCGTTGCCACCGCTAACCCGATTTGGCCTCTTACAGTCAAGCCCAATATGTGTGTCCCGTCCTCGACTTGGGTCGAGCCCACAAAGATACGTATGGGTTACTGGTTGAAACGGGCTCCCATTACTTTGACATAAGCTATCCACCTAAGCTTGGTCCCCTCTAGTATATCCCACTTAACCCACTTCTTATTCATGTTTCAATTACATGTTTCAATTTGGTTAAGTGTTTCTAATCGTATTTCCAAATGCCACCCAAGGCACCCACCAGATTCCACATGCCACCCAAGGCATCCACTTAACCCCCTCATGTCCCACTGCATGCTTATCTGGTTAAGTGTTTCTTAATTCATTAAGACCGTAACCTCATAAAGACCTCTCACATTAGACTGGCATTTGTGGAAGCTGGATTTGCCGGGCGGGTCTGGGCAGTCTTACACCACAAAAGAGCCTAACCTCGTGTCTTTAAAATTGTTACGTATTTAGTTTATGCCTAAGACCTCTCACATTAGACTGACATTTGTGGCAGCTGGATTTGCCGGGCGGGTCCGGGCAGTCTTACACTACAAAAGAGCCTAACCTTGTGTCTTAGACGATTAATTACTCCTAATTAATCATTCCCCAATTTGAATTACTTTCCCTATTCAAATTATCAATCAATTCCAAATTTAGCGATGTCCATAATTGACTCAATTATGTCCATCCATTTATGGTACGTAAAATCATACCAATTTCACCACAATTTTATTTAATGCCTTTTAAGGCATTTATGCCAATTAAATATTAATATTATCCCCTTTTACCCCACGTAGTACGTTTGTTCGTTTAACGTAAAAATATACGTTAGACTCGAATAGTCTAACTCATGAAATAAAAGAAAACATCACAATATATACACATAATTAAAACATAGATCTAACATAGGGGTGAACTTGCATATGTGAATGATGTTCTACATCTAAAACTTGCATAGGCCAAGATTACAACTTGCATAAACAACATATATCATGGATCCAAATTTAAAGGTGTGAACTTGATGAGACAATGGCCACAAACTTACATAAGCATCATATGTCATGGATCCAAATCTAAAGGTGTGAACTTGATGAAATAATGGCCACAAACTCGCATAAATAACATATGTCATAGATCTATATCTAAAGGGGGTAAACTTGCATAGGTAATAACATAACATGATTCATATCCAACTCATAAACTCACATATGTGATTTATACATCGCAACAATGGTGTAAACTAATATCTAACATGTAAAGTATCATGTCATAGCCTAAATTTCAATTAAATTCTCACATAAACTAGGTGCCATAATCATGTAAGGTCACATATAATTCTACCCAAACTTGTATATGGTTCATGTTTGAATCAACATCTAAACTTTCCTACATATGATTTATCATATGAATCAATATCACAAACTAGCATAAGAAACATGTCGATTTGATTATATATAAAATTACAACGTGGATGATAGCAACATAACTTTGCATCATAAATGATAGCATCACAACATAACATCATAGATATTTCAATCACAATCCTACAACATAATTACAACATGCAATCAATACTTCATATCATATCCATACAATCCGCGTTATAACTTAATCTAATTAAATTACTAATTATCTGGTTAAAACTATCGAACTCACAACTCAAAAGCAGTCTTGAGTTCCGAATTCTGATTTCTGGAGTTGAATTAGCGCTCCTTTGATGAAGATTCACTGTTAGGGTTGAATAGTTCTGATTTGGTTGCTGTTCTTCCTCTTAATTTGGTGGCGGCTGCTCTAGGGTTCAAGACAACAACATGACGACCATAGTTTTAGTTTTAATTCTGATTTAGGGTTTGAGTCTATAGGTCTTTTTATAGAGTTATGAATTAATTTAAGCCGTCGGATGTTCTTAGGGTTAATCAAAACCATTCAATCAGGATAGGGTGATGAGTCAGCCCTAATGACTCAGCAAGGAGTCAGAAAGGACTCAACAACACGGGTCAGCCTGAACCCGAAAGCTGTGCAGGCTCCTGCCTCAGCCTGGGCGCACTTGGCAGGCGCGCCAGTGTAAATATGTACTGGCGCACTTCCCAAGTGCGCTAGTGCATTTATATTTTTTTCTACTTTTTCCACCACCTTTCGTTCGTCCATAACTCTTTCATCCGGTACTCGTTTCTCGCAAACTCGGACTCTATTTCAACCAGAATTCCGAGACGAACACAATGGCGCAACCCAATCCCCATAATTCTCACGTCTGAGATTAATTATTCTTTAATTTAGTTAATTCGATTATTCAAAAATCCGGGGTGTTACAGAACATCTCTGCCAAGTCCATCGTATGATCGGACGATCGCTTGGACTTCACAAGCATATCATCCACATAAACTTCCACTGATTTCTCGATTGATTGTAGAACATACGATTCACTTGTTGGAGAATGAAGTTTTGATGACAACAACCTTATTTCAATATTAATTGATTATAAAATATATACTAAATTTTTTGTATAGAATATACACACATACACACATATGCAGGATTTATATACAAGATATAATACTGAAGACAGTATAGTTTAAAGATATTAGAGAATCAGTTCAGAGAAATTTTAAGACTCATGAGTATTCAAGATTTCAAGAGTTCAAGACTAGTATAGTTATAGAGTCTTGAATATATAAGACTCTAAATAGCACTCCCGGTTCATTTCAAATTCTATTTTCAAATTCTATCTTCAATCCTCTCTATTTTGTTTTCTCTCTATTTCATTTTCTATCCTTTTTATTTTCCTTTGTTATTTTAATTTTTGTTTTCAATTTCAAAATTTTACAAGTTTCATATATTTATATTTTTACATTTTATATTTATTTAGTTTTAAACTTTATAATTTTATAAATATGTTTATATAGTTCATATTTGTGTTTTCATACGATTTCCTACTTTATACTATTAGTTTATAACACTATATTTTAATATAAGAATTTCCAAAATTATATTTATATCAAAACACTTTAAAAATATTCAAAAATCAAATTTCTACTATGGATAAGTCAACATAAAGAAAACTATATGCCGACATATAACTGTCAAAAACTTGAATTTGAAAGGAAGTGTCTTTTCATTAATTATGATGGTTCTGAAGCGTGGCTTCGTTTCATACACTATAAATAGGGCTTGACTTCGAATTTTTAATCGTCTCTTCTTCTCTAACTTCACTCTCTTCCATTACACCATTATTCTTAATCATTTTTTTGATTACTACACTTATACTCTGTCGAATTCAATTCTGTTTTGATCAAATTTCTTCTCTCTACACACTCTACTCTCTGACTCAAGTGCTATTGAAGGGTTATTGGGCTATTTGTAATTGTTTGGGTTGAGTAAAGTAATCGGTGGTATCCCTAGTAGCTGTAAAATCAAGGACAGGTAATCGGTGGTATCCCTTGTAGTCGTGAAATCAAGGACGGGAAAAACTTGATCAAGTGTGTGTGGAAACAGTGGTATCCCTTGTAGCTATTAAATCAAGGGAGGTTGTAATTGGATATTGATATAGTAATAAAACTCTGCGCAATCCAGTTTTGCGTGGGACTGGACGTAGTAGCAATCTGAACCAGTATAAAATCTTGTGTGTTCTTTCCTTTTCTGCATTTTTATTTCTGTTTATTTTGCATCTGTGTTTGATTCTGTGTCTGTGATTGTTTCTGTAGTGTTTGATTCATATAGTTTATAACATAAGTTTTAGATTTTTGTTAAATTATCAAAAACACTATTCACCCCCCTCTAGTGTTTGTTTTGCCTTAACGCTCCTTTCCGCAATCCCTAACAATTGGTATCAGAACAAGGTCCTTCAAAAAGTTCATAATCTGACTTTTGAAAATTTTTAAAATGGCAAATTTTGGAATCTTTGTTAATACTAGTGTCAATTCATGCACTGTATAAATATTGAAAGAGTCTGCATATAATAATGCTAAAGAGGCATGCGATCTACTAAAATATTGTTCAATCTAGAAAAGGATGAGTTCTATGACTTTTGAAAATTCAAAAGTTGAAAAGATGGGTAAACTGGCTGTTGGCAATTCAAATTCTGAAAAGGTGGCTGCTTGAATTTAAAATCCCGAACAGGTGTGTTACATGGCTGTTGAGAATTCAAATTCTGGAAGGCACTGTGTGGAAATAAAGAAGGATAAATGAATACTGGATAGTGGCTGTTCAAGACATATGACTGGAAATCCAGAACTACTTAATAATCTGAAATATGAAGATGGTGGAATGGTGAACTTCGGAGATAACTCTAAAGGAAACATTATTTGGATCGGCAGTGTCAGTAATTCTAAAACTTCTACTATTTCTGATGTTTTATTAGTTAGGAATTTAATAAACAACTTGCCAAGAATAAGTCAACTTTGCGATAAGGGTTATAAAATAAACTTCGAAACGAATAAATGTTTCATAGAAGATAGGAATTCAAAAGTTACATTCGAAGGAGATAGAAAGAAAAATATCTATTATTAAGTATGAAAATCTCTAGTGAAAATCTATGTCATATGTCCAATACAAGTGACCCCTGGATTTGGCATAAGAGATTTGGTCATATAAATTTTAAACATATTTCTAGGATTTCTAAACTAGATTCAGTTAGGGGATTACCCAAAATGAAGTTTAGAGTAAATAACTTATGCGATGCTTGTCAATTCGGAAAATTAAAGAAAAGTTCATTTAAATCAAAAGAGGAAATCACTACATCAAAACCATTAGAGTTAATACACATGGATTTATTTGGTCCATCTCAAGTTCATTCGATAAATCATAATAGATTTGTTTATGTAATACTTGACGATTTTTCTAGATTTACTTGGACTTTGTTTCTGAAAAATAAAAGTGATGCTTTTGATCAATTTAAAACTTTTTCTAAAAGAATTCAAAATTTATTATCACTAAAAACTAAAACAATACGTAGTGATCATGGCGGACAATTTGAAAATGAAAATTTTAAAAAATATTGTAGTAAAAAGGGAATAACCCATAAATTTTCAATTCCAAGAACCCCTCAACAAAACGGAGTAGTTGAACGTAAAAATAGGACGATACAAGAATGTGCGAGAACTATGTTATCCGATAGTAATTTACCAAGGAACTTTTAGGCTGAGGCGGTTGCAACAGCTTGCTATATTATTAATAGAATTTCAATTAGACTTCTAACTCATAAAACCCCATATGAACTTTTGTATAACAAGAAACCAAAAGCATCATATTTTAAAATATTCGGAAGTAAATGTTTTATACTAAATACAAAAGATAATTTAGAAAAGTTTGATTTGAAATCCGATAAAGGAATATTTATTGGATATTCAGATGGAAGTATGGCATATAGAGTTTTCAATACTCGAACCAATACCATAGAAGAAACTCTAAATGTATCTTTTGACGAAAATATAAAAGTATAATTCAAAATAGTGAAGATGATTGTGAAAATGAGATTATGAAATAAATCATGAAGATAATTAACCAAATAATAGAATTGGATTACTTAGAGATCATCCTATAGAAAATATTTTAGGAGATATTGAATCCGTTGTTAGAACCCATAATCAATTAAATAATATGAGTAATATGGCTTTTATTTCAACTATTGAACATAAAAATCCAAAGGAAGCATCTTCCGATGATTCATGGATACTTGCTATGCAAGAAGAACAGAATCACTTTACTAGAAATGATGTATGGGAACTTATTCCTAGACCTGAGGATAACACTATAATAGGAACCAAATGGGTCTATAAAAATAAAATGAACGAAAATGATGAGGTAGTAAGAAATAAGACATGACTAGAAGCACAAGTTTTTACTCAAGAAGAAGGAATTGATTACGATGAAACTTCTGCTCCTATAGTAAGATTAGAAGCTATTAGAATATTACTAGCTTTTGCAAACCATAATAATTTTAAATTATATCAAGTGGATATAAAAAGTGCTTTTCTAAATGGATTCGTTAAAGAAGATGGTTATGTAGAGCAACCACCTCTATTTGAAGATGAAAATTTACCAAATCATGTATATAAGTTAAAGAAAGCATTATACGGATTAAAACAGGCTCCTAGGGCTTGGTATGATAGATTAAGAAGTTATCTGTTATAATCAAACTTTGAAATAGGAAAATTAGATAACACTTTGTTTATTAAGAAAAATAATAAAAATATTCAATTAGTACAAATATATGTTGATGATATAATTTTTGGGTCGACAAACGATAAGATGAATAAAGAATTTTCAGATATTACGACTAAAGAATTTGAAATGAGTCATATAGGAGAACTTTTCGTCAATTAAAGAATGGAATATTTATTAATTAAGAAAAATACGCACGAGATCTAATTAATAAATATAATCTAACGACAACAAATGGGAGACCAACACCTATGGCAACTAATCTACCTTTAAGTAAAGATGATACATCAAAAGACGTTGACCAAAAACTATATAGAGGAATGATAGGATCATAATTGTATATAACCGCTAGTAGACCAGATATAATGCATAGTGTATGTCTCTGTGCAAGATATCAATCACAACCTAAGGAAACGCATTTAAAAACCGTAAAACATATTCTAAGATGTAATGTTCGTATTTTTGGTAGTCAAATATTTAATTTAATTTATTATTTAAAATATTTATTTAGAATTTTAAATGGATTTAAAATATATATATATCGATTATATAACAAAGTTTGAAAGTTAAATTTATGTATAATATAAAACGAGCTCGAAATGGCATGGTAGTTCGTAATATTAAGTTTTGAACTTCAATTGAATATACGGGATCCGATTTAAGTTGGAATTCTATGAAACAAGAAACGTGTGAATCTTGTTGATTATAATTTTCATATGAAAAAGAAAAATTCAGATTTCATGTTATGGATTGCTAGTTATGTCTAATTCAATTTTTGAAATAAGTCGCTATGGAAATCGTTATTTAATTATAACGTTTATTCAACATATATAATTGGATTTTAATATAAACTGGATAACAGTTAACTCGAAATTGATGATATTGAGTTGTATAATTTATATCTGAAGTTGTATATATATTCTGTTCGGATATATATGATAAAAATAATTTATTGTGATTTATTTGAATTAATTTGGAATTTAAATTAATATTATATAAGCGCTAAAAATAGCCATTTTTGCAGACGGTCTCTGTTTTTGATGAAATTAGTTTCATTGAAACCGTATCGTTAAATTGTTGCAAGAAAATCAAATTTCATGGCAAACCGATATCGTATGTGACTTCGGTGGCCAAAAACGTCGTTGTTTCTATTTAATTGTTTAGATTATTTAGACAAGGGTAAATTTTAACGAATAAACGACTGGTCAAACAAACTCCAAATCTATCAAAACAAGATTCATTGGATCCGTTAGGAGGAGGTCTAGTAAAATGTCAAGGTCTCATATTTTTTTGGATTTTTTCTGTAATTATAGGAATTTTAAATGCTTGATTTTTCATCGATATTTATAAAGGACTTTTCACAAACGACCTTGGAATTCGACGAAACCTGTCCCATTGGGTCCGAATATTTTTTTATGCTAGGATTACATTATTTTGTCAAAAACGAAGATCGTATGAGCTCATTTTAACTGGATACTTCATCGCGAAGTTCTGATTCATATAAAAATATATAATATTCCATTATACCTTATAAATACTCAACTGTAAACCCTAATTTTGGTCAATAGAAATTCTGAGTGGTCAATATCCTTCAGCCGCCACTCTCCAAAAATGAATGTCCAAAACTTCATAACCTTTCCCTTCCAATCTCGTTCAATCAGATCGTAATTATCAAAAATGTTTAACAACAACTTGGTCGAGCTCGTGGAGGACCATCAACTGACCGACGGTGATCGACGGAGGGGAGTTGTGGTAGCTTAAATCGAGGGTGAAAGTCGGTGCAAATCATACGGTTTCTAAAGTAAATGGATGGATCGTATGGCCTGAAACCCAGGGCACTAGGCATCTACGTGAAGGCGAGTGTGGGGTTGATCTCTGATGGAAGGCCGATGGCCTATGGAGGAGTGTGGTGGCGTGAAATCGATTGGAGCAATGAAGATGTTTCGAGCAGGAAAATAACGAAAGGGAATTGGAGTACATAGGCCGTATATTTTTGGTGAAGCACAGTACTAGGTTAATGAACATAATTTTGAAATTTTTAGTTAATTAATATAGTGTATATTAAAAACGTTAATAATATTCTCAATCATGGCCAGGTTGGAAAGAAACAAGGTTTGGCACATTTCTGGAATAGACGAGGACGAAGAGCAATCAGATGAAGATTAAAACAAGCGGCCGATTAATTTTAAAAGTAATTAATTATATTAATTAATGATAAAGATAAGGTTATATATTAATTAAATTAGATTAACTTAATCGTTGAAATTATGCAGGCCAGCCTGGATTGCGTGAAAAGGGAACACAGTTTAACCATGTAAATTTACCAATATAATTAGAGTTAACCTAATTTTAATCAAGATTAAATTATTAATTGAACCGATAATATGTAATTTCTATCTATTATGCAGGCCACTATTTAAAACGAATGAAGACAACAGGAATCGGGCCTGAGAGTTTATCAGAAATAATTTAAGTAATTTGTTTAATTCTAGTATGGATTAATTATTAATTTAGAATTATATTAAACATAAGATATTAATAGCAAATTCATATGTTATCAGAACTGGACCAACAAGGTATCACTGGAATCGCGTTGACGAACATTACGTCTCGGAACAGAATTGGACAGGAATTGGGGTCAACTGAATTTTTAGTTAAATTAAACACTAGTTTAATGTAACTGAAATGAGTCGTTTAAACAGCGAATCAACTCAAGGTGAGTTAAACTCACTCAGTTCTTCCCACTTATATTTTTATATAAGTTGGGTTTTTATTTTGTGTGATATGGTTGTTAATGGTTGACTGTTTGTTATTTATATATTGTTTAAATCACTGAAGTTAAATCGTTGTTTAATTTCAGTGAAATACCAAATCGTTATTTTAACGATTGGACCCAATTAAGGTAACTTACCCTGTTGGTCACGTTTATATTATAAACGTGTTTATTTTAATGGATTTCTTGAATTGTGTATGATGTTAAATAAATTGGTTGATATAAAACCGTTATTTACTTTTATTGAAATAACCAGTTAAAATGAATTTATGTTGATAATATATTCTAATGCAAAGAAGAACAGGTTGGAGGGATCCAATCGGATTCCTCAAATATATTAGATATTATTTACTCTCATATTATCATTATATGAACTGTTCTGATTTGGTGATTGATTTGGTAGTTGACCGTTGACCTGAAATTCAACATTTGTTTTGTTTAACTGTTTCCCCTACTCTCCCTATAGATGAGTAATGGGCGGAATTTAATTAATATACTGGGGTCTCTAACTAGAAAAGTAAATGCACCATATGTATAGTTAACTTGCGGATATCAATAATTGGCAGCATACGGCCTGAAAGTACATCGGTTTTTATAAATATCGATATATCGTCAAGCGAATCGATATAAATGAAGTTATAAAATTTATTTTATAAATGAAAATAGATTTTTAAATCTGGTGGTTTGAATAAGAATTTTCAAAAGGGAAATAAATATTTATTATTTGTTATTTAAGTTTAAATTAATTATTAATTTATTTTATTAATTAAATTCTGATGTTAATCAGGGGTGGCAATTAGACCCGACCCGATGGACCCAGACCCGACCCGGCGGGTCTCGGTTCTAGGTAGGTCGGGTTTTGTCTGGTCTAAACTATACATTTCAAAAATCTGGACCCGACCCGAGCTTCGGGTCGGGTCGGGTCCGGTTGAATAATAACACTAAAAATATATATATTTCAATGCTTTTTGGTCGGGTTTTTTGGGTCGGGTCTATGCAAGTCGGGTCTTGAAGGTATTTTTCATCACCTAGACCCGACCCGAGACCCGTCGGATTTGGTTCGAATCTTTTTGGGTCGGTTTGGTTCAGTTTTTCGGTTCTCAATTCTAATTGCCAGCTCTAATGTTAATCAGATTTTTAAGCAAGAGCGTAGGAAATTAACCCAACAGTTAAAGAGCTGAATAATTTTTTTTAAAGAAAACAATTAAATTAAACTATTTAAATTAATTATATTATTAATTAATTGAAATAAAGGAGTAATTGGAATCAGTTAACGAAATAACTGTATTTTGGGTTGACTAATTCAACCGTTTTAAGTTAGAGTGATTATTAATCAGTTTGTTTTGAATTAAGCTAAGGAAAAGATTTAACGTATGTTTGATTTAATTTTTATAAGATTTTAAAAATGGAATTTATTATTTATTCTAGTTAATAAAGAAATTAACTACTTCTACAGTAGTTAATGATTAAAGTAAATTATTATTTTAATTAATAATAATTTAGGAGATTACTTTTATTTGAAATTCATTTAAAAGTAATCGAAGTTAAAATGGAATTGAATTGAATTGTGAAAAGAGTTAGGATTGTGTTTTATATTTTAAACCCGAATTTTGATAACAAAGTTATAAAAGGAATTTTAAGCAAACCCGATAGCTGAAACTAAATATTTACTTAATATTTGAATTAAGTAAAAGGGAATTGAAAATAAAAGGGTTTATATCAAACCCCAGTTGTAGATACGAAATTTATAAAAGGAAACAAGGTGTTAAAATGTGAATTTTAAATTAACATTATGTAATAATGAAATTAAGTAAAATGGGGATTTGAAATAAGATTTTCAAAGCGGAAATTGGGTGAAATGGATTAGAAAAAGAAATTGTTAAAACTGAATTTGGTAAAGGAGTGAGTGGTTGGATTTTATAACAAAAATCCGTGTACAATTATAAGATATTTTTCTAAGTATTAAAATGAAATGGTCTTGAGAATCATTAGTATGTTAAAATAAGAATTAAATACAGTATTTTAACCACCACATATATATTGATTGTTTTAACTACCAATCACCGTTTTTGTACCAAAATTTGCCTTGTGTGAAGCACGTGTCTCAGTTTTTAATTAACCATTTATTAATTATTTAGGCCAGGTGATGCTGAATACTGAACCAGTGAACTCATTTTATTTTCATGGTTGAATAACTATTTATTTTGATAGTTAAATAACCGACTATCAAACCTGGCCAATTGCGTTGTTGGTAAGGAAAGACCGGGATCGAATTTACATTCGAATACCATTCCGAACCAGCAAATACGAAAGTATAAAGATTGAAGATGGAGCATTGAAGACCGTGAATTTTCATAAACGGAAGAACCACTAATAATCTCTAGTTCAACGGCCGGAGATATACTATGATTCTGTCGTGGTTGGAATCTATGAATTGCAAGGACTTCTCGCTACTGATTAATAGGGTGATACATAGGATGTGGTAGGCGGGTACCTTCGGTTCATCCTATTCCTGGATGACTTGTATGGACGAATGTCTAATAGATTATTTCTTAAGAATCACGTACGTTGATTTTTACAAACGTATTCTGTTAGTAGCGGAGAACGGTCGTTCTCTTAGCTTAGCAATATTTTTGTGCACGTCAGTTAGTGATTTGGTGGATCTGACGATGTGGCATTCAAAGTGAATGGTGGCCAGATGTTCTAAAAATAATAATAAAGGTAAAATAATTAATTAATTAATACTGACCTCAAGCCTCATCAACCGGGAAATGGTATAAAATCAGGTAGGTCGCATGGTATGTGGGTCGCACCTATCAAAAGGGTATATCATTACCTGATCTGGTGAAATCAAATGCCTTCGGTTATCCCTTTTATTTATATGTGTATGCTATCAGTTCGGTTGGCTGGCCCCCAACCATGGTAATGATATATTTGGTACTCTTAAGCGAAGTGAGGGGCCAGTCATATTTAGCCTAGGTTGCAAGATGTTCTTATTGAACCCCAATGTATTCATCTCCATATGTACATTGTTGGGAAGGTGGTCCCATACCTTGCTAGGAAATCCATTCTCCAATAAGAGCCTGTGGTTTTGATTGTATACTATATATGTGGAGCGTGAGATGCAAGCGTTCCGCTAGATTGATATTTATTTGTGTTTAGACACTATTATAATATCAGAATAATATTGTTTTTTTTCAAAAATGTTTTGGGTTATCGTAAGGTAAAAAACGTTCGTATTTATGTGTGGATTTGGTCTTACAATATCCTTTTCTTTCGAAAAGATTTTAACTTTAAAATCAAGTTGTGTCATACCTTTAAACTAAATGTGTTTTTCTCACTCTGGTTCACCAGACTGACCCAGTGTTTCTAATGCTTAGGTTAGCCCGAGGTGTACAGGTCCAGGTTATCGGATGCTGCGAAGTCTTGAGACGAGCTGGATGTGTTCAGACGTATGATATTATACGATATATGATTGTTATTCCGCTATGTGTTGTATATGAGGACAAATTATTACAACTGTCCAGATGTGCGATGTACTCTGATGATTGTAAGTTTTATTTCAAGCTCTCAGTAAAAATTTATTTCTATATTATATTTTGTTCCGCTGCGATGTGAGACTCTGCGTTGTGTTGGTTCTTCTTCTTCTATTCTAATATTTCTTTCTTATCTCACCCTCTAATTTTTTTCTAATAGCCATCTGCTTTTTTGTATAATTTGAGTTGACATGGGTTGGTAAATGTCGGCATAAACTGTACAAAAAAGTGGGTTGTTACATAAGATATGTAAAGCGTACATCAGATTTTGGATTATTTTATCCTAAGGATGATTCATTCGAATTAGTTTCATACTATGACGTTGACTATGCAGGTTGTAAATCAGATCGTAAAAGTACTGGTGGAATATGTCACTTCTTAGGACATTCACTAGTCTCGGGGTTCAGTAAAAAGAAAAATAATGTATCTTTGTCAACAACTGAAGCAGAATATATCTCTGTTGTTTTTCTTGTTCAAAAGTAATATATATGCAACAAACCTTAAATGATTTTCATTTAAATATAAATAAATCGCCTATATACTGCGATAATACAAGTACTATAAATATTTCTAAAAATCCAGCTCATCATTATGGAACTAAACATACCGATGTAAGACATCATTTTCTAAGAGATAACGTTAGTAAAGAAAAGATTTCACTCGAATTTATAGATACTGATAAACAAATAGCAGATATATTTACAAATCCATTCAATAAAGCAACATTCACTAAATTTTGGAGAGAATTAGGCATATGTTCATTAAGTGAGTTAGAATAATTAAATATTTTATAGTATATAAAAATAACATAAGAAATTAGAAAAATAAATTTTAAAACTAAAGTATGCCAATAAAAAGTTTTTTATATGTCGACAAAAAGGTTTTTATATGTCGACATATAACTGCCATAATTTCAAATTTAATTCCTACCAAAAGTTAGTTATTTTAATTATTTAAAACTTCTACTTCGACTTTTCTTCTTCATTTTCATTTCTCTTCTCTGTAAGAACTCTAAAATAAAAAATACAATGGTCTCCACTAATCTAAACACCCAAATCAACTTCGATTCACAAGCTGGACCATCTGAGATTCCTTTTCAACGATCTACGCTATCTCAGGTTATCAAAATCGAAGAAAAGATGGAATATGTTCTGCAAATGATGGATAAAATACAAGTACTCCAGATTAGGATGAATCAAGAGCAAAACAGGCAAAGGAAAGTAGTAAAGAGTCTACTTAAATACATAATGGATAATCAGGCTAATCTGATTATCATTGACGATGATAATCAAGCCATGAAAGAGGAGGAAGAACCAGAGGAAGAACCCGAGGAAGAACCAGAATAGGAAGAAGAAATGACGGAGGAGGAAGAACAACAATTGACTCAACCAATGATTACAAAAGAAGATGATAAGGTTGTATGTGTAGGAGATGTCTTATTCGACTAAAATGGGAACGTGATTGAAAAGAATGGAGAATTTATTCTCCATTATCCAAATTGTCCATTTCACAAATCTCCCATTGTCAAAAATAATTAGCGTTTAAGGTTTTCTTTGATTTTCATTTTGTTTCGCTCTCGTACTTGTACAAATTCGTGTATTTGTACAAAGTCAAGTTTAATGAAATTATCAATTATGTTATAATTAGTTATAACTCTATAAACATAAAATAATATGGATATAAGAATATGTTACTTAGGGGGAGTATTTTTAATTTAAATTATAGATTAAGGGGGAGTATTTTTACTTTGAATTAGTTATAGATTAAGGGGAATATCATAATTAGGTTAATGATTTAAGTTCTATTTAGTTGGTTATATAATTTAGGGGGAGTACTTTTAGAATTTCTTTTTGATAACGCCAAAGGGGGAGAAATTATAAAATATAGAATTCATATAGATAGGGGGAGTATTTAAAAGGATCATCATCAACAGGTATATACAGGTATGATATTTTATAAACTAAGGTTGTCATCATCAAAAAGGGGGAGATTGTTGGAGAATGGATTTTTGATGACAACAACCTTATTTCAATATTAATTGATTATAAAATATATATACTAACACTTTTATATAGAATATATATATATACACACATATGTAGGATTTATATACAAGAAATATTACTGAAGACTGTACAGTTTAAATATATTAGAGAATCAGAGTTCAGAGAAATTTCAAGGCTCATGAGTATTCAAGATTTCAAGAGTTCAAGACTAATATAGTTATAGAGTCTAGATTATGTAAGACTCTAAATAGCACTCTAGGTTCATTTCAAATTATGTTTTCAAATTCTATCTTCAATCCTCTCTATTTTATTTTCTCTCTATTTTAAATTCTCTCCTTTTTATTTTCCTTTCTTATTTTAATTTTTGTTTTCAATCTAAATTTTTTATAAGTGTCATATATTTATATTTATATTTTTACATTTTATATTTATATAGTTTTAAACTTTATAATTTTATAAATATGTTTATATAGTTCATATTTATGTTTTCTGTAACAACCCATAAATGTAGAGTATTTAAATTTATATTTAAAATAAATAAAATGGAATAATATTGGGAAAATCAAATAATGTTGATGATTATTTGAATTTAATATAAATAGATCTTTTCCAAATTTAGTTCATTTAAAATGTTGTAATTTGAAATTTAAGGTTTTATTGGTTAAATGAATTTGAGTGGTTTAATTTAAAAGTGAAATTCACATTTAATTTGTAAGTGGTGGAATTTTAAGTTGTTTAAGTAAATTTGAAACTCAAAACTTGAATTGGTAGATAATCAAATGTGGGAACTTAAAATCCATGGGATAAATTTATAGAATTTATTTAAATTATAATTTAATTAAATTTGAATTTATCGAATATTTAAATTTGAATTTTAACAGTTAAGCGAATAATTGAATATCTTATTTATTTAATTAACTGTGAAATTTAACGGTTTTGGCGACTGTCTCGGAATTCGACGAAACTGGCGCCATTGGAACCGGAACGGTGATATATTATAGGATTCCAATTTTTAGAATTTTCCGACTTACCGTTCGGTCGTACGAGAGAGATTGTGAACGAGATCAATGTAAATGATAATTGGGTGTTTCTCATATATTGGGCCTTATATATGTGTATAAATAAAATTCACTCTTACCTCACCAACTCATTTTCTCATTCAAGTACGTACAATTCCTTCTCATCCCTTTCTAATGGCTGAAATCATATTTTCCAAACCCTAGAAATAATTTTTCAAACTTGAAATTCAAATCTCTCCAAACCCTAGAGTATTATATGTCGATTCGAAGCTCTCGACGATACGAGACTGCTGATACCATTCGTTTCGACATGCAGCGAAGGATTTTGTCAGAAATCGTCGGTCAAACCTGCAGTTTTCGTAACCCTAAGGCGATTTTTTTGGGGTTTTCAAATCTAGGCAGTAATCGAAGAATTTAACTTATGGGTTTTGAGGTGTGTGGCCTGGGGAGTTCATCGATGGTGGTCTCGAGGTCCAGAATGGTCGGAGTTGGCCACGATTCGTGTTTTAGGGTTTTAAAACTCGTCCGCTGGTTGGTCCGTCGGAGGCGAAAGGTACCTCCGGAGGCGGTGGCTTCGGACCTGGAGGGTACGCCGGGAGGAGCAGGGCTTAAGGGCGGTGACCGGAGAAGCTATCGAGGTCGGAGGCGGTGGGATTTCTTGGTCAAAGAGGCGGCGTAAAATGGGTTAGTTCGCGTGTTACTGTTCACGCCTGGGATGGAGCGGGAGAACTTGGGGATGCTGACGTGTCCAGAGATGAGTGGGTGAGGAATCCATTTTATTAATTTTTTTTATATAATTTAAAATTCCAATAGTAAATCGCTGATAACTTTCTCGTTTTAATTCGGATTTGGACGCGGTTTGTTGCGTTGGGATCGTGGCGGGATTGCGGACGTTTTGGCACTAACCTGGATGCATTTGGTGGCTGTCAAATTTTGGGCTTCTTTCGGATGTCCGAACCACTATGGACGCAAAGGTGAGTGATTCTTCGCTCACGAAATACTAAATTATTTCCATATTTATTAAATTAAATTATGAAGTAAATTTGGTTGCATGTTTGTGTTGTTGATGAACGATTGGTTAAGTTCGACATGCAAGTGTTAATATGCAAATAAAATCGATAATTAGTTATTTAAAGATAATTTAAATTTCTAATTAGAAATCCCGACACTTGTTAACTAGTAAAATGATTTCATTTACTGTTTGAATGAAATGATGTGATGGATTCCTTGACTTAATTTGATTGATGAATGAATGCTGCATGAACTGGCTGTTTATTTAGTACATGATATTCCATGCATTTTCGATAAATCCCAATTTCTCACCTTTGATGTTACGGGCATCTAATAAATCCGGGATTTATCAAATTGAATGAATTAAGAACACAGGTTGAAATGATACATACCTGTGACCCTGAATTGGATTGAAATGATAGATCCATCCCGAAATATCGAGAAATTAAATTTAAGACTCACTTGGCCATAGGATAGCAAACTATATATAGACATCGGTTGGTTAAATGATTTTAATATTCGAAATTCTATTTTATGGAAATTTCATTCAAAGGAAACGTACTGATTTCGATAAGTTTTATTTTTCCTTGAAATCTGAATCTTAAATATGACTTGAAACGATTTAGGAAATTGTTCCCAAGCGAATTTGAAGTATCAAAGATTAAAATTTTAGATTTTGGGTTTTTTTAAGAATTGGGTAGATTCAGATTTAAATAAATTCTTATGGGATTTAGATTTTTTGGAATCAAGATAATGGAGAATACTCGAAAATTGTTTTTAAACCTAATTCGAGTATGGTCTTGAATCCTTGTATTGAAATGGGTTGAAATGGGATTTGAAATAAGTCCTTTGAGCTAAGCAACCCCATGGAAACTGGAGTTAGATTCAAGTTTGTAGTTCGGAAGAAGAATCTATTTTAGTTCAAGAATTTTCATATATATTTCTATAGTTGATTTCAATAACTATCATGTTTTAAAAAAAAAAATTATTATTAAATTTTCTATAACTATTTTACTATAACTAAATTTTCTTTATATTCTTTTATTTAAATTATTTAATTAACTTTTAAATTTATGTATATACTTAGTGTTTAAACTTATTTTTCCTATTTTAACTATCATATTCTATACATAAATTATATATATATAGGTTTCTTTATAACATCTATTTTCATAAAATTACTTTATAAAGTGTAGATTCCTTCCAAATGAAAGTGCTTGAGTCTGAACCGTCGTTCAAATGGAGTTAGGATAAAGGTTATGTTCTTTTACTATAAATCGATGTCAAATCGATTTCAAATATGAAGGTGAATTGTATTATACTATAATGTGAACTTACCTCCTAAGGGATTGAAAATAAGTATGGAATAATATATTCTATTTGATTATGAATGAATTTCAAATATGAATTGGTTTGGAATAATTTGAAATCTCTTGAGATGAAATATACTCTATTGGAATATAATTCGATTTTGAAACACTATATAATTATAGTATAAGGATATGGAAATTTATTCTACTATTAGAATATAATCGGTTTGGTATGATTTATGACATTCGATATGAAACTATATTCTATTTTGAATATAAATTGGTTCGAAACAGAATACGATATTTTGATATGAAAGCGAACCTTTGAAATGTAAAAGAACCAACCGATGTGAAAGATGTAAGCGTTGGTTGTCAAAGAGACCGGAGTCGGCATAAGGCATACTCTCTGTCAGTGTCGATACCACTTTGACAACTATAAACGTTTGACGTATCTGTGAACGTTCCGACATATCCAGAATGAGATATGATGACTTGAAGGCGATTATTTAATCGAAGGAAGATGAACGATTGCGAAATAGCCCTGACCTTCGGGTCAGAATTAAAATGACTAAAACAGGAGCTATACCGTGACTAATTGAGGTAGCACCTTTGACCGGACTCACTCCTTCGATACTATTTCTATGACTATGATGATGATAATGATTTGGGCCCATTTATGACTTTGGGAGTGTGTTCCGGGGTGGGCGGTAGTGGCTGCTATGCGTTACCACCGGTCCGGGAGTGCAATTGGTAGAATCCTACCCTGGGCATTGCCTCGAGTGCCTTGTCATATATATCCTTATCGAGCCCCATACGATTTTGATTTAGCATTGCCTTCTATGGAGTGCCCTCTGATAACACCAGTACGGTGAATTTACGGTACTGTATAGACTGTTGGTGCCTGTAAACGGCGTAAGGGTAATATGGTAATCCCGCTTACGCTATTTTCAGTATTTATACTTTACTGAATAGACATTATAATAATAGCGTATTATTATATAGATATTAATTTAACGGATCCTCGAGAGATGGAAAAATCCCGTAACATCTTTTGAGTTACTGCACCCATGACACTGATATTATTTCGTATTTTGATTTAACTAATATGAGAATGATTTAGTGCTGATCCGAGTGTTTGTTGTGTTTTTTTTTATGCAATACGCTCGGGTCAGCAGATGCTTGCAGTTAGTGAAGATTCCTTTACCTTGGAGAGCGAAGACGAAGATTTGGTGTTCATCTATTATATATAAAGATTTCCGCTGCACTTTGTTTCCGCTGTCATGTATGTAAGTCTGTATATGGTTAACTCTGATAACCCTTGTATGTTATGACCTATTGTATATCTTTCAACTGCTTTAACTGTTATTTAATTACTATATGTTGTCCTTCCGCTGTGAGAACTCTGTTTGTCTTTCTCTTCTTTCTTCTTTTCTTCTTTTTCCCAATAACTACCTATATTTGAGATTTGTTTAGGTCGACATGTGTGGTTTATTGTCGATTTTAAACGGTCAAAAATGTGGGTCGTTACAGTTGGTATCAGAGCGATGGTTAGCGATAACCCTGGCTCTGTTTGGGAATTAACTCATTAGAAATAGGGTTAGTAGTGCCCTAGAATGAGTTTGAGTGATGTTAGAGAGCGTACTTGTATTTTCGATATTAATTGGTTTATATGGTGTTGGCTTGTTCTGTTGATTATTTATGGATTCTTATCGACGGATGGGACGCCATAGAATCGATAGGGATTTCTAAATAATCGATCAGAATAATCGACATAATATGGTTTTGGACTATATTCTAAAATATATCATATATATATATATATTATTGGTTCATGTATATATGTATTCGTTCGAGTAATTGATAATATTAAGTCATTTCCTATTATGAGTGATTCAATAATGAAAGTAATGGAAAATTTTAAATGGTTCGGGAAATTCGAGAATAAAATCCTTTAGTATAATGGGTTGCAGAGTATGATTTGCAAATGAAATAGAAGTGAACTTGAAACTTGATCCTGGGGTACTCTTGAAATAGATTTGCCAAGATATTTGGAATAATAGGGTATTACAAGTGAGTATTTTCGAAATGTAAACGATCTCAATGGATTTGAAATAGAATAAGTGAAATCCCTTCTTGGACCTTAGAATAGCTTCGGTAATGAGTGCACGCATTATCGACATTTATTCTGAAGCGTCTAAGTGGGGGAGACCACTTCGTATTTTCATAACTAGTGGATAGAGGTTTTGGATTTGATTACATATGATATAAAATTTCATATAAACATATTTGTACCTATTATTAGAAGTTGAATTTAAATTTAACCAGGATTGGAATTTCTTCGTTCTTGGTAAATTAAAGTTTGGATTTAAATTTTTATATATATGGTATGTTTTTTTTTATAGAATAGGTACATATATTATTTTTAAATCCTAGTTTATGAACTCGGAATCAAGTATTTAAGTTCAATTTAAGTAATAATGTTAGGTCCTATGTTAAGGCAAATCAATTCATTGAATATATATTACGAGGAATCATGAAATGGACTTAAATATTTAGAGATCGTCACATAACTCTTAAATAAGGGTAATGATAAAGTTTAAGTAAATTCCAAATGAGTTGATATAAGCGTTAGAGAAATATGTAAGTTAACTATAGAATAAAATTCGACTAAGATCGACCAAGAATGAATGGAAGATTTAGTGTGTAAATAAGGAAGGGAATAGCCTGTGCCTTGGTTAATAAATAAGTAAGTGAAATTAGTCGAGAAGTAGTAGGAAAGGGATTTAAATTGGTTACTAAAGCGTGACTTGCCAATAAATATAAATAAGGAAACAAACGGCAAGTTAGTTAGTATATATATATATATGTGAATGAAAGTATACGAAATCAAAATGAGGTAAATCTTATTTGAATAATATATGGAGTATAAGTCTTGGTATAAATAATGAAATGAATGGAACTAAAACTTTTGTCGCATAAAATATAACTTAATTCGTGCAGGAATCGAGTTAAATAGAGTTTAACTCAGAAAATCGACTAATAACAATTTGAGAATTTACACTTGAGTTAATGGAAATATTGGAAAAAAAAAAAAATCTTAACCTGAGTTGAGTGGATTGATAAAACGAATCGACTTAGGAAATTTAAACAAGTCGAGTTGGAATCAATATAGATAGTTTGGTCGAATAGGTAAATTTGATCTATACTAACGAGAAATGGATAAGCAAGAAAATCCGAGAAAACTTAATTGGTCGATTTAGAACCAAGTAATAGTTGAGGATGAGGTGATGATGAACTCGAATAATTAGAATAAATAAATCTGAATTAATTCAAGTAAATGGCTAATCAAATATGGAAATTGGAATGACAATTCAATGGAATATCGATGAAGAAAATGGTATAAGTAATGAATTTGGCAACTCGATCCATGTTAATGAATTTAGGATGTAGTATAACCAAGTTAGCTGGAAGTTAAAATAAATTCAAGTTCATTTGGGATTTAATGTTTGGAATAAACGAGAAACGAATAGAAAATGTATTAGAACGAAGTAAGAAATTTAATGAAAACTCATTTCTTGGATTATGAGGGGGATATAAAGGATTGAATGAATAGATGGCAGCAAATGAAAGGGTAAATAGTATTAGATGCTAAATGGAGTGATAACCCATTCTAGATAGTTGAGTTTGGTTAACTTTTTGAAATCCAAAGTTCGAAACTTCAAATAAATGAATTAATGTTTAGGCGGAAATAGGATGTTCGATAAGCTGAAAGTAAAATGGCCATAACTTTTGATTGGATAATCGGAATTTAACGAAACCAGACTTTTTGGAATCCTTGGAAACTGAACTAAAACTTTTGTTAATGGGACCCTGTCTAATTCTCATGTTTATTTGCCTGAAATCAAAGCGTTAGTTGTAGTTCAGCGCGCAGAAAATAAAAATCTGAAGCGGATACCTATATTATTTTGATCATAACTCCCTAACGGAACGTCGGATTTTAATGTGCGAGTACAATTTGGAAAGCCCAGGATCTGAACTAAAACTTTTCCTTATTATGCTCGTTGAAATTTTGCTGTTTAAAGGGTTAAAAACCGGGTTGAACAACTCAGATCTGCATTTTTCAATACAGGGGCTGAGGCGTTCGTCTTCACTAAAATAGTCATAACTTTTGAACGAATTGTCGGAATTCGACGAATCCGGACAATTCGGAAAGCTTAAAAGAAATTCTACCGCTTTTGCCTATGTTTTAGTCGAATTCCATCATCTAAGGAGTGTTAGACTTCAATTTGTTCGCGGGCCTGTTATGAATATGTTGGGTTGTAGTTGAAAATCTTTAATATATGTTGTGTAAATTGTGTACTTTTGCTATATATTGTATATATGATTGATTCTCATATGTATGCGAGTTGTAACAGGTGTGAGGAAGTGGTATTGCGCTACGGAGCTCGCTTGCACTAAACGCTAAATGCTAAGGTAATATAAACGCAAATAAACGAAAGAAAGGTACGTAATTGGGTTACAAAGTTTTGGTGGTTTTATATTTTTGTTCTTCCCCATTTTTGGGATGCCTCATCGAATGATGAGATGTATATTGGGATTTTATATATGTCGTGATTTTCCGGACCTCTCCGTACAAAGGAGATGCTGCCGAAATTTTCCGTAATTTCAGGAGTTAGAAAATTTAGGAGGTTTCACAACTATAACTTATTTTATAAATATTATTTAAGTATGGGTCTGAAAATATGGTTTGTTTAATACCTCATTTCGTTCTCTTTTCGAGGACGAAAAGATTTTAAGTGGGGGAGAATGTAACAACCCATAAATGTAGAGTATTTAAATTTATATTTAAAATAAATAAAATGGAATAATATTGGGAAAATCAAATAATGTTGATGATTATTTGAATTTAATATAAATAGATCTTTTCCAAATTTAGTTCATTTAAAATGTTGTAATTTGAAATTTAAGGTTTTATTGGTTAAATGAATTTGAGTGGTTTAATTTAAAAGTGAAATTCACATTTAATTTGTAAGTGGTGGAATTTTAAGTTGTTTAAGTAAATTTGAAACTCAAAACTTGAATTGGTAGATAATCAAATGTGGGAACTTAAAATCCATGGGATAAATTTATAGAATTTATTTAAATTATAATTTAATTAAATTTGAATTTAACGAATATTTAAATTTGAATTTTAACAGTTAAGCGAATAATTGAATATCTTATTTATTTAATTAACTGTGAAATTTAACGGTTTTGGCGACTGTCTCGGAATTCGACGAAACTGGCGCCATTGGAACCGGAACGGTGATATATTATAGGATTCCAATTTTTAGAATTTTCCGACTTACCGTTCGGTCGTACGAGAGAGATTGTGAACGAGATCAATGTAAATGATAATTGGGTGTTTCTCATATATTGGGCCTTATATATGTGTATAAATAAAATTCACTCTTACCTCACCAACTCATTTTCTCATTCAAGTACGTGCAATTCCTTCTCATCCCTTTCTAATGGCTAAAATCATATTTTCCAAACCCTAGAAATAATTTTTCAAACTTGAAATTCAAATCTCTCCAAACCCTAGAGTATTATATGTCGATTCGAAGCTCTCGACGATACGAGACTGCTGATACCATTCGTTTCGACATGCAGCGAAGGATTTTGTCAGAAATCGTCGGTCAAACCTGCAGTTTTCGTAACCCTAAGGCGATTTTTTTGGGGTTTTCAAATCTAGGCAGTAATCGAAGAATTTAACTTATGGGTTTTGAGGTGTGTGGCCTGGGGAGTTCATCGATGGTGGTCTCGAGGTCCAGAATGGTCGGAGTTGGCCACGATTCGTGTTTTAGGGTTTTAAAACTCGTCCGCTGGTTGGTCCGTCGGAGGCGAAAGGTACCTCCGGAGGCGGTGGCTTCGGACCTGGAGGGTACGCCAGGAGGAGCAGGGCTTAAGGGCGGTGACCGGAGAAGCTATCGAGGTCGGAGGCGGTGGGATTTCTTGGTCAAAGAGGCGGCGTAAAATGGGTTAGTTCGCGTGTTACTGTTCACGCCTGGGATGGAGCGGGAGAACTTGGGGATGCTGACGTGTCCAGAGATGAGTCGGTGAGGAATCCATTTTATTAATTTTTTTTATATAATTTAAAATTCCAATAGTAAATCGCTGATAACTTTCTCGTTTTAATTCGGATTTGGACGCGGTTTGTTGCGTTGGGATCGTGGCGGGATTGCGGACGTTTTGGCACTAACCTGGATGCATTTGGTGGCTGTCAAATTTTGGGCTTCTTTCGGATGTCCGAACCACTACGGACGCAAAGGTGAGTGATTCTTCGCTCACGAAATACTAAATTATTTCCATATTTATTAAATTAAATTATGAAGTAAATTTGGTTGCATGTTTGTGTTGTTGATGAACGATTGGTTAAGTTCGACATGCAAGTGTTAATATGCAAATAAAATCGATAATTAGTTATTTAAAGATAATTTAAATTTCTAATTAGAAATCCCGACACTTGTTAACTAGTAAAATGATTTCATTTACTGTTTGAATGAAATGATGTGATGGATGCCTTGACTTAATTTGATTGATGAATGAATGCTGCATGAACTGGCTGTTTATTTAGTACATGATATTCCATGCATTTTCGATAAATCCCAATTTCTCACCTTTGATGTTACGGGCATCTAATAAATCCGGGATTTATCAAATTGAATGAATTAAGAACACAGGTTGAAATGATACATACCTGTGACCCTGAATTGGATTGAAATGATAGATCCATCCCGAAATATCGAGAAATTAAATTTAAGACTCACTTGGCCATAGGATAGCAAACTATATATGGACATCGGTTGGTTAAATGATTTTAATATTCGAAATTCTATTTTATGGAAATTTCATTCAAAGGAAACGTACTGATTTCGATAAGTTTTATTTTTCCTTGAAATCTGAGTCTTAAATATGACTTGAAACGATTTAGGAAATTGTTCCCAAGCGAATTTGAAGTATCAAAGATTAAAATTTTAGATTTTGGGTTTTTTTAAGAATTGGGTAGATTCAGATTTAAATAAATTCTTATGGGATTTAGATTTTTTGGAATCAAGATAATGGAGAATACTCGAAAATTGTTTTTAAACCTAATTCGAGTATGGTCTTGAATCCTTGTATTGAAATGGGTTGAAATGGGATTTGAAATAAGTCCTTTGAGCTAAGCAACCCCATGGGAACTGGAGTTAGATTCAAGTTTGTAGTTCAGAAGAAGAATCTATTTTAGTTCAAGAATTTTCATATATATTTCTATAGTTGATTTCAATAACTATCATGTTTTAAAAAAAAAATTATTATTAAATTTTCTATAACTATTTTACTATAACTAAATTTTCTTTATATTCTTTTATTTAAATTATTTAATTAACTTTTAAATTTATGTATATACTTAGTGTTTAAACTTATTTTTCCTATTTTAACTATCATATTCTATACATAAATTATATATATATATATAGGTTTCTTTATAACATCTATTTTCATAAAATTACTTTATAAAGTGTAGATTCCTTCCAAATGAAAGTGCTTGAGTCTGAACCGTCGTTCAAATGGAGTTAGGATAAAGGTTATGTTCTTTTACTATAAATCGATGTCAAATCGATTTCAAATATGAAGGTGAATTGTATTATACTATAATGTGAACTTACCTCCTAAGGGATTGAAAATAAGTATGGAATAATATATTCTATTTGATTATGAATGAATTTCAAATATGAATTGGTTTGGAATAATTTGAAATCTCTTGAGATGAAATATACTCTATTGGAATATAATTCGATTTTGAAACACTATATAATTATAGTATAAGGATATGGAAATTTATTCTACTATTAGAATATAATCGGTTTGGTATGATTTATGACATTCGATATGAAACTATATTCTATTTTGAATATAAATTGGTTCGAAACAGAATACGATATTTTGATATGAAAGCGAACCTTTGAAATGTAAAAGAACCAACCGATGTGAAAGATGTAAGCGTTGGTTGTCAAAGAGACCGGAGTCGGCATAAGGCATACTCTCTGTCAGTGTCGATACCACTTTGACAACTATAAACGTTTGACGTATCTGTGAACGTTCCGACGTATCCAGAATGAGATATGATGACTTGAAGGCGATTATTTAATCGAAGGAAGATGAACGATTGCGAAATAGCCCTGACCTTCGGGTCAGAATTAAAATGACTAAAACAGGAGCTATACCGTGACTAATTGAGGTAGCACCTTTGACCGGACTCACTCCTTCGATACTATTTCTATGACTATGATGATGATAATGATTTGGGCCCATTTATGACTTTGGGAGTGTGTTCCGGGGTGGGCGGTAGTGGCTGCTATGCGTTACCACCGGTCCGGGAGTGCAATTGGTAGAATCCTACCCTGGGCATTGCCTCGAGTGCCTTGTCATATATATCCTTATCGAGCCCCATACGATTTTGATTTAGCATTGCCTTCTATGGAGTGCCCTCTGATAACACCAGTACGGTGAATTTACGGTACTGTATAGACTGTTGGTGCCTGTAAACGGCGTAAGGGTAATATGGTAATCCCGCTTACGCTATTTTCAGTATTTATACTTTACTGAATAGACATTATAATAATAGCGTATTATTATATAGATATTAGTTTAACGGATCCTCGAGAGATGGAAAAATCCCGTAACATCTTTTGAGTTACTGCACCCATGACACTGATATTATTTCGTATTTTGATTTAACTAATATGAGAATGATTTAGTGCTGATCCGAGTGTTTGTTGTGTTTTTTTTTTATGCAATACGCTCGGGTCAGCAGATGCTTGCAGTTAGTGAAGATTCCTTTACCTTGGAGAGCGAAGACGAAGATTTGGTGTTCATCTATTATATATAAAGATTTCCGCTGCACTTTGTTTCCGCTGTCATGTATGTAAGTCTGTATATGGTTAACTCTGATAACCCTTGTATGTTATGACCTATTGTATATCTTTCAACTGCTTTAACTGTTATTTAATTACTATATGTTGTCCTTCCGCTGTGAGAACTCTGTTTGTCTTTCTCTTCTTTCTTCTTTTCTTCTTTTTCCCAATAACTACCTATATTTGAGATTTGTTTGGGTCGACATGTGTGGTTTATTGTCGATTTTAAACGGTCAAAAATGTGGGTCGTTACATTTTCATATGATTTCCTACTTCATAATATTAGTTTATAACACTATATTTTAATTCAAGAATTATATTTATGTCAAAGCACTTTAAAAATATTCAAAAATCAAATTTCTACTATGGATATGTTGACATAAAGAAAACTATATGTCGACATATAATTGTCAGAAATTTGAATTTGAAAGGAAGTGTCTTTTCACTAATTGTGACGGTACTGAAGCGTGACATCTTTTCATACACTATAAAAAAGGCTTGAATTCGAATTTTTATTCATCTCTTCTTCTCTAACTTCACTCTCTTCCATTACACCATTATTCTTAACCATTTTTATGATTTCTACATTTATACTCTGCCGAATTCAATTCTGTTTTGATCAAACTTCTTCTCTCTATACTCTCTGAATCAAGTGCTATTGAAGAGTTATAGGGCTGTTTGTAATTGTTTAGGTTGAGTAAAGTAATCAGTGGTATCCATTGTAGTCGTAAAATCAAGGATGGGTAATCAGTGGTATCCCTTTTAGCCGTGAAACAAGGACAGGAAAAACTTGATCAAGTGTGTGTGGAAACAGTGGTATGCCTTGTAGCCGTGAAATCAAGGAGGGTTGTAATTGGATATTGATATAGTAATAAAACTCTGCGCAATCCACCGTTGTGACTGGACGTAGGAGCAATCCGAACTAGTATAAAATCTGGTGTGTTCTTTCCTTTTCTGCATTTTTATTTCTGTTTATTTTGTATCTGTGTTTGATTCTGTGTCTGTGATTGTTTCTGTAGTGTTTGATTCATATAATTTATAACATAAGTTTTATATTTTTGTTAAATTATCAAAAACACTATTCACCCCCCTCTAGTGTTTGTTTTTCCTTAACGATCCTTTTTGCAATCCCTAACATCATTAAATGTTGGTATGTCACTCCGGCATTCTTTAGTCCGAATGGCATCACCACATAACAGTACAACCCAAGATCAGTGATAAAACTGGTATGTTCTTGATCTGGCGCATGCATGTAGATCTGGTTGTAACCTGAATATGCATCCACGAAAGAAAGGAGTTCATGTCCAGCTGTTGAATCCACCGGCTGATCTATTCTTGGTAACGGGAAGCTGTCCTTTAGGCAGGCCTTGTTCAGGTCCGAAAAATCAATGCATGTGCGCCACTTCCCATTAGCCTTTTTGACAAGTACAGGGTTCGATATCTAGTCGAGATAGGTAGCATATCCGATGAACCCACTATCTCTCAACTTCTTTTTTCAAGCCAGCCGACCTCTCTAGGCCCAGCATACGCCTTTTTTGTTTGGTAGGAGTATGTTTTGTGTTTATGCTTAGTGAATGGCTTATATTTGATGGTGAAACACCACACATATCAGCGTGAGTCCAAGCAAAAACATCTGGGTTTGCCCGTAGAAAGTCTGTCAGCTCCTCCGTTCGGAGAGGATCCAGGTGAGATCCGATCTTCAAGACCTTTGTCGGGTCATCGTCACTGATCGAAATGTCTATGGTTGCCTCATTTGGTGTCTCCCTTCTGCATTCCGGATCTTCATCCTCTCTGGGATTTATGTCTTCAGGCAGATCATTGGGCGACTCCTTCAGTAACATTTCCTTTATTTGTTATGCCAAACCCTCCTTTGCAAGAGGGGAGGTATTCTTCGGTTCTATGTTATCTCCATTGCGTAGCATTTTTAACTCAGTCATGTAGCTGGCTCTTCCATTAAATTGGTCACTATGGACCATCTTTACTCTGGCTTCAGTCAGGAATTTTAACAATAAACACTAGGGCGCAATGTAGGGTCTGAGCTCCACGGGAGCTGGTCTACCCAAGAAGGCATTGTACGGTGAATCAATATCCATAACGACAAACGGAAGGATTTGTACTCTCCTACAATCTCCTTCTTCAACTTCCACGGATAATTCCACTACTCCCATTGGAGACTTTGATGAGCTGTTGAAGCCATGGGTCCATCCCATGCATGGCATCAAATCTTTTGCCTCAAAACTTATTCGATCAAATGCTTTTTTGAACAAAAAATTAACAGAGCTCCCGCAATCAACAAGGACTTTACGTACAAGGGTTGGACCAATGGTAGTTGTAATTACCAACGGGTCGACACTCGGAGTCTCTACTCCCACACTTTCTCTCTCTAAATATAATGTCATCTGCCATTGTTTTCTTCTTCTTTACAGTAGCGGTATCTTCGAGGGAACTACACTCCCCCAGCTCTGGTTGTTTAGCAGCATTGACGTACTGCTCCATGGTTCTGTTGCTGGATCCAGCTGGATGTGGTCCACCGACCATAATATTAATGATTATGCCCTTCCCTTTCTGCTGGGCGGTAGTTCTAGGGTCTGGTTGGTTCTGATTTTGTGCCGACCCTCCTTGACCCTATCTTTTGGTGCAACCTTGTACTTGTCTAACTTCCCTGCTCGAAGCAACTTTTCTACGAAATCTCTCAAGTGGAGAACTCATTCGTAGAGTGACCGTAAGTCTCATGAAACAAATAGAATCTTCCCAATTTAACGTTCTTTTTCCGTCGAATCTCTAGGTGTAGGCTTCTTGTATTGGATAATATTGTAAGTATCCAAGTAAATGTTCTCTAAGGTATCATTCAGCGGTGTGTAATTCTCAAAGGATTGAAACCAATGCCTCTTTTTGGGATTATTTATCTTATTCCTATTCCTTTTATTACCATTCCCACCTTGGCGGTTATTTACTTCACTCTTGTTTCCGACATTCACTTCAACTTTCCCTGCATTATCACCGGATTGTTTAATGGAAAGGTTGCTTTGAATATCTTCTCTCGGGGTTTCGTCGGATTTTCTTTTTCGATTGGCATATATCTCTTCTAGCCGTAGATGAATGTTGGCTTTTTCATAAAATAACTTCTTAGTTAGCGGTGGTTTTCCGGCCAAGTATCTCCCGAATTTAGTGTCTTTATCAACTCCGTTTATCAGTGCCATTAGGATGGTTTGCTCGTGTGGGTCATTCACTTCTATTACTGCCAGATTGAAATAATCCAAATAAGATTTCAAAGTTTCCCCAGGAGCATGTTTGATTATAGACAACTCGATAACGCTCTTAGATTTTCGGGTGTGGAGTCAAAACTGATTCATGAAGTTCTTGCTTAGCTCTCTGAAATTGGAAATCGATCGTGGTGGGAGCCGGGTGAACCACATAAGGGCGACATCTTCGAGGTATATCAAAAAATCTTTGCACTTTATGGCATTAGAGGCTGCCACAACGTTCATATAGCAGGAGTATCTCATCAAATGCTGGCTTGGATCGGTTCTTCCTCCATATCGGTCCATAGTAGGTAGGTTGAATCGCATGGGGAACTAAAAATCCAAAATGTCATCAATGAAAGGTGTGTGGATGCGTTCAATGCCCTAATCTTCATTATTGTATCTTCTATTATCGGCCTTAATCTAATGCACCATAGCTTCTACTTCAGCTTTGGTTAATGTGGGTTCAGGTTCGGCACTCCTTGCTCTTCCAACACTTCCCGCGCCAACACCAGGCGATGTCCTTCGGTTTCTTGCGGGAGCAGAGTTTCCTTGCCCCTTACGGTCCTGGTCATTCACAGGACGAGTAGGCTGGACAAGTGGACCCTAGGTAGGATTAGTGATATTAGGGTCTCGAGGCAGGACGTAAGATGCATGCATCGACAACAACATTGGTTCTGCTAGCCTGGGGTCAACAAGTCCTAGGACTCGAGTTGCGTCTTCGCGGGATCCCAATAAGCCAAATGTCATTTGTTCGAGGTTCTCAGGTCTCTCATATGGCCTTATTGGAGGTCTCACATTCTCTTCTAAAGAAGATGAGTAGTCTGCGGCAAGGCGATGAGTCGGAGAAGGCGTTCTCTACCTATAAACTCATTCATCTGCCTATTCATAACATTCATTTTTTCCTGAATTACAGCACTATCACGCCTTTGAGCCTTTAAAGCATCGTTAGTTCTGTCCAACATAGCGAGCAAGCGCGAAAAATCCATCTACGAAACAAGGGGAGAAGCAGGGAGTTGATTGGTGGTAGTAGCAACTAGAGTTATTTGGATCAGCTCGAATAGGAACACCAGCATTAACTACACTTGGATCGGGTCTCTGTGGTGCCACCGGGTCGGATCGGGGAGGTACCATCGCACAGGTAGGAGAGGCATCCCCAGTTCGAATCGTAACAGAACCATCGGGTCGGGTCAGACCCGACCCGCCCCCCTGTGTGTCGGTTGTTATGAGCATTTGTGCGCCTCTTTGTTGATCTTCGTTTGTCTCATTCGCTCAGGAGGTTTGCGGTTCCTTTCCTTTTCTTGGAGCCATGGATTCTAAACTCGTTGAAACCAATGAAAACTTCAAAAATGGTAAATACGCAGACTATTTCTTCGAACTTGAAAATTCAAAAAGTTGAATAACAATCCGAAAAGCCGAGAATTCAAGGTTCTCAGTGAAAGTACCAAAATGTTAGACTAAAAAGTGGCTCAAACACGCAACTGATTAGAAATCGTGGAGAGTTATAATCTAGAAACAAATAACAAGTAATAAACATGAAAAATTTATAGTGGTTCAGCGTCAAGGAGCCTATGTCCACTTTATAGCTTGACAAATTGATTATAAGTACAGTATAGACAATCACTCAAGCTCACAAGTACAATTAATGATTTCTCCAAATTTGTAGAATCATACTTAAGAACTTAGAGTACAATCTGAATAAAATAGAGGAAGATCGTTAATGGTGAAGTTTAAGTACTTAGAATGCCAAAAGATCCCTCAAAATAGTGAGTTGTGGTGTATTTATATGTGAAGACTACAGGCGGGTCGAGTGCCACATGGGTACCATCTGAGAAATCTTGAATTTGGACGTGGGATAGTGGAGACAACACATAAAGATTGTGGGTTCATGGGGAGTAACTGCCCTGATATTCTAGGAGCATGGAGTAATTGCTTCAAGATAGCAGATGTGGTTGGATCAGTATCCATACGACCCGATCCGCTTCGGTAACAGTGGGAGGACATGTTGTTTCATGCATTTAGGGGGTCGGATACTGGGTGACCGAACCGAACCGGTGCTTGTTGGCTGGAATTGAGTTTCTTATGCACATGAAGGGATCGAATTAAAAGTGGTTCTCCGATCCGATTTGTCCTTGTTTAGCATCCATTGGTATTCGATTTTCGTCCTTAACTTGAGGCTCTTTCTTCGATCTACTCTGATTCCATTACTTACAAGTGACCGGCTGGACTTTGTGTGGCCTATTTACAAAGCATGCCAACACCCCTCTTTATGAGTAACCACTAAAACCATACATTATCGATAATTTATTTGCATGCATTCTCCATAACATAATCCATCTCTAGACTTTCCAAAAGACTACCATCCGAAGTCGTCACAATATTAGAGCTATCCCCGACGGTCATCATATGTCATAGGATATCATCATGTGTCTCTCATCTCTCTCTGACAGTCACCTCAATACGACTTAACGTCGTCTTTTTTTGCATCTTGGAGAAAGCTATCCATCATAGCAGCCTTGCTCCCCATCATGGAATAATCATCGTCGACTGATGCATCATTGCATAAGCACCACGCCATTGCCTCAAGCCTAAGACAATGATCGAAGAGTCATCGTATTGAAATCGCTATCGAACAAACCACCATATCTTGCTCCTCTAAATCGCACCATCGTCCATGTTAAATTGACCAAAATGGTCAATAACAATAGTAATCAACATCAGCTACTTCATAGTAATCGATAACGACTACTCAGATCATCTATTTAACCATAACTGGTTAAATACGCATCCCAAGAAAACATTTGGCATTCGATGTGAAATCCAACCCATCGCCAAGCCCTTCCTCCGCCTTCAATTCAGCCATCAAGCTTCAGTGTCTCTTCATCTTTGAATCTGTCGCCAAGCTCCAATGTTGCTCCATCGTTGAATCCATCCAGGCGCTTTGAAGCTTCTTCGAGAATTTATCTCTTCCATTCGAGTTTACCATCTTTGTGCGCTCAGTCAATACACACCCACTTGTGCATTTGATCAATAAGCACCAAATTTACAAGCAAAATTTTACTAATACTAAATCTCTTATGAACAATGTTTTAATCTTTACTAAGTAAACAAGTCAACCATGCATCCAAAAGTCATACAAATTCCTAAACTAGCATACAAACTTTCATAATGACAATAATAAATCAGTTAGAACCTATCTATAGCAATCAAGGTGAAATATAGTTTAAATCAAGCTATATGGTCAAAATAGTGCACAATAGCGCGTAAACAGGTAAATAGCACGCAAAAAAATATGATAATCATGGCTAAAACTACTTAAATCACTCTTTAACATTTTTATTTATTATTTACTAGGTTAAAAAATCCTAAATATTACGTTTTATAACCAGAAATCAGTATAAATCATCAAAACTATACTATACGAACAACTACGATCCAACGAAAGAAAATACTAGTCACCTCAACTAAATCAACCTAAATGTGTTCCACAGCGTAAATCTCGTCAATACAAGTCCATAGGAAAAAAGGACATCCAATTCCGACCTCGTACGAAAAAGATATCAATGTTACAAGTTTTGACATTAATCTAATAATTATATTAGCTTAATTATGCTTAACTAACCCTTAATTACCTTAAACCTTCTTCCACCTCTTTGTAAACCCATGCATATATATCCTGTAACATTAATACCATGACCATGAAATTTGGATTCAAATTTCTACCAAACCCCTCAACGAAACTCCATTTCGTTTTCGCTTGCTTGCTCCTTGCTTCCTCTTCTTTGCGATGATTACCATGAATCTAATCTCGACCTCCTAGTGTAAAAAAGCGACCCGCTATGTTCCATATGGCATCAAAATGTTGCATACTTCCTGGATGAACTGAGTTGATCAAAAATCGAGGAAACGGAGCTTCTACCCAAGCTCATGAAGTTTTCGGCCGTCGCTACCTCTGACTCCGATTAAGTGACCCACCAAACAAAACCCTAATCACGCTAATGCCTGTGCCATGGCGAGCACACCAATCGAAAATGGTATGGCATGAAGCTCTCATTGATGTGAGATAAATGAAATAACTATCATGAATTTTGGCTAAGAGCTCAGATTGATTTTAATTTTTGAAATCTAGGAAAGAGGAGTAGCATTATCTCGATGGAACAATAACCTAATTGTGTTGAAGAAGAAGGAATTAGGGTATTGTTCCTGCCACAGTATCAAATGGATATCTACTATTATTTTATTAGTTCAATTCAATTTAAAATTCTCTTCATGAAATCAACATGCGTTTTAGCTTGCCACGATCAAACGACTCGTCTAAATACTACCGTACTTGATATTGTGCCTCGGTACAACGATACGGTTCCGATGGTACAAGTTTCATCGTAATCCGAGATAGTTGCCCTAAACGATAATTTTACACGTATTTCGAGATGGTTTTTCCCCTAAAACCTTTTGATATTGAAATATAGTGATTCTTATACTTTTTATTTATGTAACAGATCATAGGAACTCAATGGAACTAGTCTTAAATCCTGATTCGATAGTTTGTGAAAAATCACATTTGGAAATCAACTGAATAGTTAACGATCACCCAATCATTAAAATATGTTTTATTACACCATCTCCGAGATAATATCCATGGTCATATGTGTTACTGCCTAAAATAAAGGAACATGGAGCAGACCTATCGTTTGCTAAATCATTAAACAACATAGAGCGTTTGACTACATTTAGGTATTTGTTAGAACCTGACATTCCAAAAAGGGAATGCCAGATCCACTTGTCATACGAATTTATCGCTTCAAGAATAATTATCGATGTACGATACTTTCCTTGGTAATCTTTGGCGTTCGCCTTTGCACAGTTCTTCCACTTCTAGTGCATATAATCTATATTACCTAACTTCCCCGGCCATCCTCCACTGCCATGCGTCTATGTTAATCTTGCAATGTCAGCTTCATTAGGTCTACGTTGGTACTGATCATCGTAAGTGTTGATGATCGCTTGATAGAAATGCTCTAGAGACTTTAGTGTAATGGTTTCTCGTAAACGTAGATTTTCGTCTAGAGCATCTGCTGGTCCTGCATATGTAAGCATCCACAGGGCAGTTGCCATTTGTTGTAGACCTGTAAGTCCCAAAGTATAGGATGGATTCTGTTATAACATGAAGTATTTATCGTATTGTTGAATTGATTGTTGTACCCTCTAAAACAAGGATATGAACATGTGAAATCTTCTCCTGAAATTGACATTATTGTAAGTTCGATTCGAAGTAAAATAGTCTTCCATTAGACTTTGATTGTATAGTGAATGTCTTTGATTTTTGTAGAGATGACCAACAACTGATCCTCCGTGTTTCCAACTTGATTGACCTTGTTGTAGTGTAGACAAAGTTATTAGCTTTGTCTCACATCAAAGTGGTCTTCCATCATTTCATCGGAGCTGTCATCACTATTGTCAAAAATTATAAGATCTTAAGCTGCCATTAGTTTCATTATTAGAATGTTTTGTACATAAAGGGGTAAGGAAGATAAATCATATAACTGGTATTAATACTATTTTACTTTAATCATTCATTGTTAGTTTGTGAAGAACATGCATGTAGTGTAGATTCTTTATAGAGAACGTGGCTATAGAGTGTCTGGTCATAGTCAATCACTATAGCCACGTTGCACGGTTCACTTGTCTTAATTTTTCATAGCCATGGTTCACTATTAAACAAATCATATCGTAGTGGAGATTAACTATAAAGAACGTGGCTATGGTGTCCAGTCACAGTTAATCACTGTAGCCACATTGCTTGGTTCCATTGTCTTAATTATCTGTAGCCACATTGCACTGTCAAACAAATCATATCACGGTGGAGATTCTTTGTAAAGAACATGTCTATAATATCTGGTCATAGTCAGTCACTATAGCCACGTTGAACGAGTTTTTAATCACTTAGCAACATTCACTCATACTTCAAACACACGTTGAGCATTCATTGTTTTGTAGTTATAAATACCAATGATTATGAGGTTAAATAAGCCACAAATTTAAATCAGCTCAAAAAATATTAATTGAATATCCAAGCTCATACGGTTACACCGACATACTGTATGGACAATCAAATCCTAATCTATCTTCACGTAGAAAATGTACTTCATGGTACATTGAAATAAAAGAGCGACATTACGATGATTTGCGATAAAGAGATCTTGAAGTAGGGATGTACCACATGCAAATAGAATATCAACAACAACGACCTCCTCCTCAAGGTACCCAAATGTCACGAAGTTTAATTCCTCCTGTCCAAAACGTTGTCAACGTCGACGAGGTTCAATCTGCGAGTGTTGTATGCTTCTGCGGTTTTGAAACACCACTTTTAGTCGTTCGACATGAAAACGATGTTGGTCGTCGATACTATTGTTGTCTGCTACATCCAAATGGATGTGAATTTAGACAGCGGATAAACGAACGTTTCCCAACTAGGTAAACTTATGCCTTGGAATTGGAAGAAGAGATAAGAAGGCTTCGCACTCAACCCAATGATTATATATAAGCAAATTATAGCCTTCATGATGGTTTAAATGAGAAGTTGTTTTGGATCTATGCTACCTTTATTATCCTTGATTGTACCTTTTATTTATCTTAACTGTATTGTGATTGTATCATTTTAGAGTATGATCTGATATCGTTTAATTAAAAGAAAACGACCCATTTATTTAAGCAAGCAGAGGACGATCCATTTAATTAAGCAAGCAGAGGGCGACTCATTTATTTAATTAAAAAGAGGATGACCCAACGAAGTAATACTCGTTGATGTTGACAATACTAAATACTCAATCAATATTCTATGTTATATAATTAATAATGCTTTCGAATGAGTTAAATAATTCGAATCGTCCTCTTTTTATTAATTTTTAACGAATAAACTAAATTTAACTAAATCGAGTTCACTGCGTAGTCGTAGTTCGTAATTTTTCGAAAAGAAGTTCAAATTAATATATAGAATCAAAGATACGTCGGAATCCTTCCAAATAAGAATCATAGAGACTTATTTGAATATAGCTTTCAAATGAATGCCATAATTTTTGATTTAGTCTTGATCATTTTGAGATATGTCTAAATTTAATTTTTTTAAAAATCGCGATTAGTTAGTTTATTAACCATAACTAAATAAGTAATCAAATTTTAGAGAAATTTCAAGAGTCAGATGCATGTTCAACGAGCGCCTAATCTAGTATTTTGTTAGGAGAATACCGAATGCAAAAGTTTGGAGTGTACAAATCGTAGATTGTGTAATTCAAAACTGTTGGAGATACTCTCAAGTTCCATTCTAGTATGGACAGTAAAGTACAGAAAAAGACCCTAACACTGGTAACAATAATAAATTAAAGTAATATAGGTACGTTTGCATGTTAACGAAAAATAAGGAACACGAACTTGTTCACCTCAGATGAACTTACCAACTACGCACCTACCTATATGTACAAGACGAATAAACAATAGCTTCATAAAAACATCAAGTACAGGTTAACTTCGTCCAAACAATATTTTATGGTCTCAAACTCATCGCAGCAAAGGCACAACGATGCCTCAAGTACCGCTGCACTTCCATCTACACATTTTCAGAAAATAAGAGACTCATTTCAGCCATTCATCATAAAAAAGGTAACACTCATGCCCTGTAACCATGAAAATAGTTCAAAATAAACCCAAAAAATAGGAAAACGCAGGTGATGGCAGAAGCAATAGCAACGTTCTTGCTGGTATTCACATCATGTGGTGCAGCAGCGATAAGCAAGAGAGACCATGATACAGCCTCAAGCCTAGCATTATCAATCGCAGGTGGCCTGACGGTCATGGTCATGGTCTATGCAGTCGGCCACATCTCCGGTGCCCACATGAACCCTGCTGTTACCTTTGCCTTTGGTGCTACCTCATGTTTCCCTTGGATACAGGTATAATACACAACTATTGAAAGTATTGCATGCCTTCAAACTTTGTGCATATTTGATCGCTGTATATCATCAAATTCTCAAGCAAGAGTTGTGATGTTCAATATCAAGGTACCAGTTTACATGTTGGCTCAGTTTGGTGGGGCAATCGCTGCTGCTTTCTCTCTACGTGCCTTATTTCCAGGCATGCATGATTATGCTGCCACCACACCAGCTTCTTCTATCCATGCAGCTTTGGTCGCGGAGTTTGTCTCTAGTTTTACTATGATGTTCGTCGCCTCCGCAGTTGCGACGGACATTCAAGCTGTGAGTATACATATAAATATTTCATTAAACCTCGAAGTAGGTATGTATTCATATATATATATATCAGTTATGAACAGGTTGGAGAGCTGGGAGGTTTAGTGGTTGGATCAACTGTTTCCCTAGCCGCCATATTTGCTGGGTATGTACGGTGAATTGACAAACACATAGATTATATACCATGATTTGATGTTATATGTTGATTATATGTGAATTGATGATGGACACAGGCCGATATCAGGAGGATCGATGAATCCAGCAAGATCACTTGGGCCAGCATTGGTAAGCGAAAAGTATCATGGGCTTTGGATATACTTTGTGGGTCCTGTATTGGGTACATTAAGTGGAGCTTTGTCTTACAATTTCGTTCGTCTTCCATGTCCTAATAGCTCTAGTGATAAAAGTAATGTTGGTAATGGATTGGGCAATAATAGTAATGGTTCAGTTGTGTCTTTTAAAGGTCAACTTTCTTTAAGGCAGCGTCGCATGCAGAGGTTGGATGCTGCCTCTATTGTTCCGAATGATACGGATAATTGCATTGACAACTTGTAGGTTGTACAGATAATAAGGATTGAGTTGCCTTGCATTCACTTGGGTTGCACCATATGCCTTATGACTATATATATGAGCTAGTTTGAATCCATGCTAGACGTAGATTTCTGAATACAATTTGATTAAGGAATTTTTTTGATTTGATCTATTTTCCGGAACTTACAACAATATTAGACCACATTGCAAACTACTTACAAAAATATGTTATTTTTTACTATAACTGGCGGCATCTTAGATGCCGCTAGTTAATTTTTCTTTTTTTCCCGATGGCGGCATAATACATATTTATCTATTCATTTTTATTTTTATTTTGAAACTAGGTAAATGATTTTATTAGGCAAAACAATCCAAAACAAAGGAGATTACATGAATAGCCCAATATAGGCCCACGCAACTAACATAGCAAATGCAAATGCCAAACCCAGTAACAAATAATACCATCACTTAGAAGTAGAACCTTCCCAAAATACACTCTTTATCTTCCTCTTTCTTTGTCTTTATATAATATATATATATATATATATATATATATATATATATATATATATATATATATATATATATATATATATATATATATATTGTCAGCAGCCTTGTTCTTCCTCTTTCTCTTTGACATTAAAAATTCCAAAGGAAAAAGAACTGACTTCACATACATCACTTCGAAGTAGAACCTTCCCAAAATACACTCTTCATCTTCCTCTTTCTTTGTCTTTATATATATATATATATATATATATATATATATATATATATATATATATATATATATATATATATATATATATATTATCAGCAGCCTTGTTCTTCCTCTTTCTCTTTGACATTAAAAATTCCAAAGGAAAAAAAACTGACTTCACATAATTTTAAAACTCTTACTACATTCGTGTCAGCTTTGTAATACTACAACCAATTGAGCATATTACAACGGTGGAAAACCGTTGTAAAATACATTTTACAACAGTGGGACAATCGTCGTATATTAAGAAGTTGTAATAGACTAAAATGTTTGCAACTGTTTTACACAGTTGCGACACTTTTGTGATATGTATATTTTACAATTGTTTTTCACTGTTGTAATAAACTTTATTACAACAGTTATGCACCGTTGTTGTTATAATGTTTACAACTATTTATAACTGTTGTGATATATTTTATTACAACTATTATTTTACAAATGTAATATATCCACAAATTATATGTATAAAAATCTATGTATATTATATATGTGCAACAATAAATAGATAAAAACATAAGAAATAGATGTAAGTTTAAAGGCATCATGTTCCATTCATTAATAAAAAATAACAATTTTATATCCAGAATACAAATTATAAATCATACCACATAAAAATGTATAAAATTACAACTATCCTCTTCATTTGCCTCTGAAAGTCTTTAACCCAATTACAAAACTCATTTGCTTATGAAATCTACAAAGCTCATTTTCCTCTGAAATGTAATTGGTCTCCATCTAATGCTATCCTTGTATCTTCTATTCACATCAGGAATTGCCTCTAAAATCTATATAGCTCATTTTCCTCTGAAACATGTGAAACCTACAAAGCAGAATTATACATACAAATAAATATCTTGGTATTTTTATTTAACAAGAATCAAAGCAAAAAAAAAAAATTGAAAGAATATGTAGACAAATGTGGTCGTGTGAGAGAAGATATGAACATTAAATCTTTAATGTTTTTTAAAAATAATAATAATAACAATAACAAGTCACCTGTAACATTAGTGATCACTTTTGTAATCTTCTGAGCTACATGTGCTTTTAATTTATTTCTAGAAGCCACCGCATATTAAGAAGTTGCACTTGGAGATTACACCATATATTAAGAAGTGTTTTTAGTTTAATTCCCTTTTTTATTAAGAAGTTGTAAACTTCTTAATATTTAGTCTTACAATTGTGATTACACCGTCGTATACTAAGAAGTTGCACTTGGAGAGACCATCATAAAGCTTATTTACTTTGTACTTGCAAAAGTTTATCAAACCAAATTTCCATCAATATAATTTAATGCATTCCGTTTTGACACTATAGACATGTTGTCTTGCATGATGCTTTAGCTTTTGCACATTATATATATATATATATATATATATATATATATATATATATATATATATAGACACACACACTAAAGATGTGTAGACACTAGCACATATGAATGCAGAAAAGATGTGCAGACACTAACACATATGAACGCACCCACAACACATTGAAACACAGAAATTAATAGGCATAAAAAAGTACATGACAACAAATTCATTTGACGAATACTGTACCTCCAATATGGCTTTGGCATTGTCATTGACTTTTCAATGGTTGTAAATTAAGTAGGTGAGCTTTTGCTTGGTCTGACAGTAGTGATGTAAAGAACACATATTGTTCTATCCTTCCAAAACCATTGCACATAAGATTTCAATTCAGTAACCAAGAACTGGCAGCGAGATATTTACAAAATTCATGGATTCTATGAGAATTATAGGTGAAAATAAAGTTTGAATTGTACAGATTATGTTTGCTATGTAATATTATGTTTGACCAAAGAAAATAGACAAAAGTTATACAAAAAAAAAATTGAAAATAATTTCTTGACAAATGTTCGACGACTTCGTTTTATCATTTCTGTGTTCTAATACAATTGTTGATTCTACATTTAGAATATCTTAATTTTCAGTCACCTTTTCTTTAAAGCAATAATCATTTGACGTTAAGTACTAAATGAAAAGTAAGCGCACATGGTAAAGAGATATATTGAAAAGGAAACATCTAGTAATTGAACTAAATGAAACATTAATACCAAAGTCGTGGAAACAAATGTAAATTGGTGAACAAATGGAGAATAAAATACAAACATACATGTACATTAATATAGTAGAGGAAAGTATAATATGTGAATAGAACACAGAGATGGATAATACCATTTTAGTGTAGCCTCCATTTCACCATTTATGGACATCCATGACCATGATGTTAATTAACAGTTTTGCTTCCTTATTTTCTTGCGTATAACAGTTATTTCTTGCTTTCACGTTATTAATCAGCACACCTGCATCCTTCAGTTCAAGCCTATAGGCCAGATCAATTTCATGTCCCTTAAAGATTGTTGCTAGCATACACGAAATTACCTTGTCTTGACTAAAACCTACAAACTTCCTTGTTTTCTTCCAAAGCATGCATATCCTCTGCATTTATAATGTATAACATTGTATCATCCATTAGTAGACTTGAACGCACCAACAACATTACCCCTCCACCGCTGGCTTTAAGCTTGCACAATTACCAGAAAACCATCATACTACGTAACATCTGAACCAAGCTCCGCCACCATCATATCTAATCTACATCCATCATCAGAATCCAGAGCGCGATCAGCAAAACCATCAACCAAGGCAGTTCCAGTAAAATTGCCAGCTCTTATGTCACACCCTTTTTCAAAATATAACCCATCACTTCCAGTTAAAGTAGCAAGAAGTATCACATTCACATTGCCTAATGACAATACCCAATCCAAATCCTAAATCAAATGCGGAAAACCAATATATAACATCAAAACCCACTGAATATCACTTGATACCCAAATAGATTAAACCTAGCAGCCAAAAGTCGTCCACAAAACCTGCCCTCGATTTTAATTTTGGTGAACCCATTGGCGTTGCCTTCGATTTACAAATAGGCATTGTTTACCGATTTGGATCTAGTGCCAACTAGGTAGAAGAGGTGACGTAAATTCGATTAACGAGGAGATGCAAAGTCGACAACTTTGATTTGATGCTAGGAAATTACTGTTGAAGACGAGCCATAGTATCAAGATCTGATGTGATTGGCTTTGAAAATGATGATAGAGAAGTTATATCTGAGGAGTGGTAATGGATTTGGCAAGGAGAAAAAGGAAGCGAGATGCGGTTGGTAGTGTCAAAGGCGACGATGTAATAAGCAAATCATAAGGGTCGGGGAGGGAAGTTTTAAAATTAGAATCGATGGGTGAATTTTTTTAGTGTTGGAGCCAAAAAATTTGGTAGGCGGGAAAACTTTGAGAATTGAAAAAAAATGTGTATCACTACTGATTAATAAGGAAGTTGCAGTGTGATGATCCCAAAATCCGAGGGGCGGTATTAAGGATAATCATTGGAATATAACATATTAATCATCATAGCAGAGTACAGATAATAGCAGAACAATAAATAGAATAATTTTACATGGATATGACAGCGGAATCACAACATGTAACAACATCAGAATAGCATAGCGTAGGATATAACTTAGTAAATAAAAGGGAAGTGATCAGTCATCATCGCCAGAGGCGGAATACATACATACTGTGAGACATAATAAGGGTATCAGTCTACATCGCCGAAGGCGGTACATATACATACAATAGGAAATACGGAAAGTAAATCAATCTGCATCGCCCGTGGCGGAATCATAATATAAGTACAGTAATGGCGGAAAATGTCAAAGTCGTCTCTGTGAAGTCAGCCTCGCCATGAGCCAAAAATGCACTCTATGCAACAGTGCAGAGCCAAAAACAATCTGTCACCTGTGAACTAGGCTGCCCTTGTGAAAATAAGGGCACCCGCGTTTGCAAAGTGAAACATACAACGAGTCAGTCATGGGGACTGGTATGAGGAATCTATTTAACAGTTTAAACAACAGTGATAGCAAATCATAGGACCATGCCACTTTCGCGGAACGGGTTTACTCCAGTGATTGCTAGTGCATTTAAAACAAAGTAAATTCTTTTAAAACAACGCAATGCTTTTTGAAAGAATGAAGCCATTATAAGACTCAGGTCCCATCATACAATGCAACGCAAGCCGGAGGATAGAGTTTTACCTTATAATGGCCAAATATGCTTGGTACGTATAAAGCAAAATCATTTGATATTATTACTAGTGCATATATGTTTCAAGAGCGAATAACATCATAAATATCAATCATAGGCGACATGAGCGTCCCATGCCACTATGTCGCCATGTATAAGTTACAATCGAATCCGTTATCTCGTATTGGAAATTGGTTTTCCGTCATGAGTCGAGGCAAGGGGCAAGCTCCTCTCCGCTTCGAGACATTCTAGCAAATACCTCAGGACTATGCACTCTGGGTAACCCCTGGATGCTTCAGGGCCGGTCCTCTCTTACGTTTGAGGATTAATTATGCTTGAACACACGTTTCCCGGTCCATACAGACCTATAATCGAGGCGCCTCGCATTCCAACAACCACAAAGGTGAAAAGTAGATATATATGTCAGGGCTGGTAAGTCACTGACACCACCATAGCTAGAAAGAAACGCCGTGCTCTCCCTGCAGTCTGTATCTCGTTTTTGACTCATACCGGGGTGTGAGGCTCGCGAATCCACGCTATACACAAAGCCAGGCCACGTAGACCGTGCTTTGATCATCTTCCACAAGACTTTGCTTTGCAACAGAAGCCTTGATCACAGCATCTTGGCATGCCACATAGGCAGTCCACTCCATACGATTGATTTCTATCGATATATAACCCCTGAGCTCGTACGTCTCAGAGAAGGGCGTTAAGCAAAAGAATAAATTCTCCGCCACCAAACAGATATATATATTTAACAGAGCTCAATCAGTATAGAACAAAATCCAATGTCAGACACACATTCCATTTACAAGTCCATTCTAGGTCTGAACGAAACCGGAGGCGTCAATTCCTCGTATATCCGTACAATCAACACATACGTTCAGACGGCTACTACTTCCGTCCCCTTCCGGTAGCTACTCCGGTCAGGAACCTCAGCAGCACCCATCCAACCGATACGAAGATCGTCGGTCTTGAATCTTCTTTGCTTTTCCAATTCGAATCGCTCGATAAATTATTTGAAATGAGGGTTAGCTCGGCCTTTTCAAATAATTCACGTAATTAGGATTTAAATCGATTCTTTAGTGTTATTTTCGTGTCAAGCACATACAACCATCAAATATCAAACAATTCAAGCCCAATTGGTCTATTTGCAATTTATGTTGCTTATAATATTTTATAACGATTTTTCTCCACTTTTATTTATTTAAAAATGGCCATATTTAATTAAACGACGTTTCAGGTCGTGCCGTGGCACTGGCGTTGTTTTTCCCCTAATTTGTTTTACACATATCGGAAAATCTAACCGTTGGATTTCTACAAAGTCTATATCAGTGGGAAGATATTGCCAAAGCGAACCTAACGGTTCCAGTTTCGTGAAAATCCGACGGTCGGATCTTCCACACTAGTCGTTTGAAGTAACGGTTTCTAAATTCGAACTGCAGCATCGTTATTCGATTTAATTTAATTATATTTATATTTATATATAAATATAAATGATTCTGGCGCTGTTTTTCTTCAGATTTGAATTAAACATTCCGGACAATCCAACCATTGGATTTTTACAAGGTTGGTGCCGTTGGAAAGATATTTCCAAGGCGAACCCAGCAGTTGCGGTTTCGGGAAAATCCGATGGTCAGATTTCTCGTACTAATCGTTTCAAATTACGATTCTGAAACACGAACTGCACAGCTTCGACTCCCTTTTATTTTATTTATATTTATATATATAAAAATAGTTCATTCTATAATTCCAACTATAGTTCTTTCTATATTTCCAACTTCGTTTTCACTTCAAATATTTCACTAACGCCTTAATATTTGAAAAAATTTCGCCATAACCTCCTTTGTACGGGGAGGGGTTTGGAAATTTATTGGGTCGTGTTAGGTACCCAATAAATCCTAAAAAGCATCCATATATTTATAGTGATATATTCTGGTGTTTACGGGGGAGCATGTATAGATAATCACTCCAGAGAATAAATTCTCGTCACCCCGTTTCCGTGTGGAAATAAATAGTCCATGTGCCGTTTCTAATAACTAGAGCGACGTGATTATTGTCAACTCCAGATCCGTGTGGGGTTTTTATTAATCTGGCGATTTATCGTTATATTTTATATAGTCCATATCAGTCATCAGTTCAACCTGTAGTACATAATCATCGCCATACAAGCCTCTCGCTCGTATGGTAAATCTTCCACCTCGTCACACAAGCTCCAATTGCTTATGTGGAATATGATGAAGTATGCCTATCGTCAAGAAGTATGCCATGTAGTGTAGTTCAAAACTAATTGTTACTATCCTATTGCGATGTTTATTATTTCACACAAAATAACCAGCACTCCACATCCAATGGCATTCACAGGAGTTGATATAAAAATAAAATTGCGCAGCCAACTCACCAAGACTTACCTATTTGTCTAGCACACAAATAATTTCTTTACTCTACAGCTAATCCATTTTTCCTGTTCAACACATGTATATATATGCAGAACAAGGCTAATAATAATATTTCTAGCAAACTATTATTTATTTCAACACGTGTGTATTTTTATCAAAGCATATACATGATAAAAGAAATATTTTTATCGTCAAAAATATTTATTCCACACGTGAATGTTTTTAACACTTTATATTCACAATAAAAATGTAGTTTTTATTGTCGATTTATTTTATTTTTAAAATACAATAACATTCAATATATGAATTTCAACTCGACGAACGAATTGCAACTCAACACATGAATATTCTCTATAGTTTGTATATATATAAAAATGTGATTTTTATCGCCAAAGCTATTTGTTTAAATTCAAATAATATTCAACACATGAATTTCAACTCAACGAATGAATTGCAACTCAACACATGAATATTGGTTTCAACATATGTAATTTATTTCAACGAATGAAAATTATTCTAACACATGAATATTTTAGAAAATTTCGGCAGCATAACGGCAGGGTAGTTAAAACCGGGACCGTCCCTAGTACGGCTCCTCGCTCTGCCTTAAAACCTCGCGGTTTTTGACAATGGGGATCATGCATCTAGTTCGCACGCAGGCGGCATGTTTTATTTTCAATTCCACAATCCTATTCTAATTTGTTTCAACCACAAGAGTGTATTTTTCAACCACAAAGGTATTTTTCAACCACAATATCAACCACAAAAAATTATTTCCAACCATTCGTCATACCATATAATTTCACGTCAATCACAAGCAATAAATATCGTCCATGGTCTGTGGACGAGGGGAGTATATATATATATATATATATATTATAATTCACTTGCATTTCATCACAATTCAAAGCACATATGTTTCATTCAACGTTTGTATAATTTATACATCGCTAATATAACTTATACAACACATGTACATGAGGTATACAATGCGTATATAATTTACACTTCGCTTATATAATTTATACAACGCGATTTCATTCACACAATCAGTTTAGATTCCTCACATTGGTTATTGCAGTTCTAAAAATCGTAGGAAGATAAGAAAAATCCGCGGCTTCTTCTAGATGGTAGAGAGCCTCCTTGCGGTCACAGTGTCTCCTGTTTCATCAAATTTCGTTAAAGAATGAAAAAGATATTATTTTTCAAAGTTTTGCAACGCTTTATAGTGTTATTTTCATTTCTGAATAATAAAGGTCGTACCTTTAATTTTGCTTCGAAACTAGGTTTGGGATTTTTGCAAAATCCGTGCAATATGGGGATGATCGGCGATGCTGACGTGGGAGGGGGCGGCGAGTGCTTCACGGCGCTGGTGGTTTGAGGGGGTGCGATGGCGAATCGGGGCGGCGGCGGCGCTGGGAAGTCTCCGACTTCCTCAACGTCGTTCAGGCGAAGGAGCTGATGATAGGGGGCGGCGCTTGGTCGGATGTGGAGAGGAGGCGAAGGGCTCTCGACTGGTGGTGGTGGCGCGGCCTAGCATCGCCTGTGGCGGTCGGAAAAGGGAAGAGAAGCGCGGAGCAACGAGGATCGTCGGTTTCGTCTCTGGTGGCTAGGGTTTCGAGATTTTTTTTTTTAAAAGGAAAATTCCTATTGGTCCAAGCTTTATAGGGAATTTTAAATAGTGTTTTCACAAACGGACTCGAAATCAAACCCAACGACTGTCGCTCCTAGCTAAATACCCCTATTCCGGACACAATGGGATATGTTTCGTTGGCCAATTCGACTGTTACAGTCAGTTATTTTTCAAATTAAAAAATATAAAACATTCGATATTTAATTTGAACGTACATTTCAATTTACCAGGGCCACAAACTGAATCGAAAAATTCCAGAAAAATAAATCTAGCTTTCTTTTGACGATACGGTCCTAACAAAACCTGTTTCGTCGAATTCTGAGCTCGTTTGAAAAACGGCCATTTTTAGGTCGACCCTTTTTAACAGAAATTTACCAATCACATTTTCTTTTGCCCCGCTCACATACTAGCTTCAAAAATTATGAAATTTGAAACTTAGCAATAATTTGACATCCCGGACCCAACAAAAGTGGTTTCGTCGAATTCCGAGGTCGTATGCAAAATATCAATTTTCAAGGGCTATATATGTTATATAGCGACCTTTCTGAAAATTCATTTGGCCATAACTTTTGATTCCCGCTATGAAACTTCGATTTTTCAGATTCGTTAGAAAGGTATTCATAAACAGATTTAGATATTTTCAGTTTCGTTAAAATCCGTTACATTTCCCACCCGGTATAGTCAGACAAAGTTTGTATTCAAAATTTCAAACTACAATACTATACCCTATTCTCTATTTTATTGAAATATGCTATTTCAATTATTCAAATTCTTTGGTAATAACCAATTTTAAAAATTTTAAATTGGTTCACATTTTCCGGGTTATTACATTCTCCCCCACTTAAAACTTTTCGTCCTCGAAAAGGAAATAACAGCTAAGTAGGAAATAAAATGTAAATGCAAAGTATTGTAAAGGTACCTTGCTCCGGAGTTAGTCAGAGATGTCCACTCTGCATTTGGGGTAGGCTTGTTTAATGCTTTCCTCAGTCTCCCAAGTACAGTCTCTAGGATCACTACTCCACTGCACTTTGACTCTATGGATCTTTTTCCTCCTTAGCTCTCTAGTTTCTTTGCCAACTATCTTTAATGGCTCTCTTCTGAGTGCTAATTCTGGAGTTATGTCAATATCCTGTTGCGCTGCTTCTTCCACAACAAGATCTGGATCATGAACATGTTTTCTGAGTTGAGACACGTGGAACACATCATGTACACCACGCAACCAATCAGGTAATGAAACCCTATATGAAAGAGTTCCAATCCATTCAAGTATAGGAAAGGGACCAATAAATTTCGGTGCCAACTTCCCAGTCTTGCCAAATCTGATTACTCCCCGCATTGGAGAAACTCTTAAATAAACATAATCGCCAACGGCAAACGATATATCCCTTCTTCTCGCATCAGCATAACTTTTCTGTCGGCTCTGCGCGGTTTTCAACCGCTTCTTAGTGAAATCGACTTTATCCGATGCTTCTCGAATCTTATCGGGCCCTAACACAAGTCTGTTGTCAGGTTCCACCCAACATGCGGGAGATCTGCACGGTCTACCATATAATGCTTCAAACGGGGACATTCCCAGACTTGCTTGATAGCTATTGTTGTAAGAGAATTCGGCTAGATGTAAGTGATCTTCCCATGAGCCTCCAAAATCGATAACGCAAGCTCGTAGTAAATCTTCTAGAATTCTATTCACCCGCTCAGTTTGGCCGTCTGTCTGAGGGTGATAACCGGTGCTTAGATTCAATTTGGATCCCAATTCTGTCTGGAATGCTTCCCAGAATTTGCTAGTAAACAGGGGATCTCTATCACTGACTATATTGAGCGGCACCCCATGCAGTTTAACTATTTCTTTGAAGTAAATATGTGCTAGACTTTGAGCCGTTCTGTTGGATCGGACAGGTATGAAATGGGCAGTCTTCGTGAAGCGATCTACGATTACCCATATACTGTCGTTTCCTTTTCTAGTTCAAGGCAAGCCATCGATGAAATCCATCGAAATTTGCTCCTACTTCCATCCTGGAATTTCTAATGGTTGTAATAATCCAGCCAATTTCTGCTGATCGCTCTTAACTAGCTGGCAAGTGGAGCATCTGCTAACATATATTGAAATATCTCTTTTCATCGCCTTCCACCAGAATGTGTGCTTGATATCCTTATACATTTTGCTCACACCGGGATGGATACTTAATTCGGACTTGTGGCACTCATCAAGTATTTCTCTTCTGGGCTCTGGAATTCTAGGCACACAAATTCGCCCCTGTAATCTTAGGACCCCTTGGCTATCAAGGCTAAAATCTGAGGGTTTTCCTTCTCGGATCCGCTGGCTAATCCTTTTAATGAATTCATCGCCCTTCTGTAGAATAGTAACCTTATCTTCTAAGGAAGAAGTAATGATAAAACTGGCAATGATTTCATTCTTTCTGCTGAGAGCATCTGCGACAACATTGGCTTTCCCCGGAGTGTATAGAATTTCAAAATCGTATGCTGCAAGGAATTCTAACCAATGTTGTTGCCTCAAGTTTAGATCTTTCTGAGTGAATAGATATTTCAAGGATTGATGATCGGTAAATAGTTCGAACTTCTCGCCCAATAAATAATGCCTCCGGATTCTTAAAGCAAACATCATAGCTAATAACTCAAGATCATGAGTAGCATAGTTCCTCTCATGCGGCTTTAGCTGACGGCTGGCATAAGCGATCACTTGGCCTTTTTGCATTAGTACTGCGCCTAGCCCTCTAATAGAAGCGTCTGTCCATACTGCCAAGTCTTGGTTGCCTTCTATAATGGTCAATACTGGAGCGGTTGTTAACTTCAGTTTCAGCTCCTGGAAGGCTTCTTCACATTCGGGAGTCCATTTGAATTTCTCATGCTTCTTTGTAAGCTTCGTCAATACACCAGATATCTTTGAAAAATCCTGAACGAATTTTCAATAGTAGCTAGCCAATCCAAGGAAACTTCGAACTTCTGTGGGGGTAGTAGGTTGTTTCCAATTCTGAATCGCTGTAATTTTGCTTGGATCTACAGCAATCCCTTCTTTTGATACGACATGGCCTAGGAATTTAACTTCATCCTGCCAGAAGACACACTTAGAAAATTTAGCTTTCAAGACATTTCTCCTTAGAATCTTCAACACTTGTTCTAAATGTTTTGCATGTTCGTCTTCCGACTTTGAGTAGATTAAAATGTCATCGATGAAGAATAGAACAAATTTATTCAATACACCTCGGAACACTCTATTTATAAGATCGACGAAGTATGCCGGAGCGTTACACAAGCCGAACGACATTACTAACCATTCGTAGAATAAATCGGGACCCCTGAAGGCTGTCAAAGGAACACAGTCTTCAGCTATACGTAATTGGTGAAAACCTGTAGCTAGGTCCATTCTGGAGAATACTGTTGCTGCATTTAATTGATCTAACAGATCGTCTATTCGGGGCAAGGGATATTTGTTCTTTAATGTCTGCTTATTGAGGTCTCGGTAATCAACACAAAGTCTTAGAGTACCGTCTGATTTCGAGACAAATACTACTGCTGCTCCCCAGGCTGGAAAGCTCGGTCTGATCAGACCTTTCCAAAGCAATACTCGGGTTTGACTACCTAACTCTTCTTTTTCTTTCGGGGCCATTCTTCTAATTGGATGTACTACTGGTCGGGCATTAGGAATTAGATCTATTCTAAATTCAATTTCTCTTTGCGGCGGTAAGTTTTCTACTTCTTCAAACACATCCGCATAGTTTTTCACGACCGGTATCTTTTCTAATGAAGGTGGAGTAACTTCTAAAGAAGACCAAAATTATGTTCTATTAATTTCTGAATCATGGCATGGTATATATATAGGTCCAAGCTTCGTTTCGACTTTAACGATTCTTTCGGCACATCTAACTTCGGCCCTATATGTGGTTAACCATTCCAAACCGAGAATAACATCGAATTACGATAAATCCATGACGATTAAGTGGATGGGAAACTTGTAACATGCATAAGAGATAGGCACTCTGCAGTACGAACTGAGACTAACAGAACCTCCTATCGGGTTTTGAACTTTAATTGGTTCTTTAAGTTTTCTTTGTTTCAATTTTAACTTGTGAAAAATATTACCAGAAATGAAGCTACGTGATGCACCAGTATCAAAAAGTACAGAAATAGAATATTTTTAATGGTAAGGGTACCTCCCAAGACGTCGGGTTTACCTGATCCATCAGTGGTAGTTGGCGGGGTCTCCCCGTCATACACATGAGCCACTTGTGCATTCTGCTTCAGAGGACAATTCCTGCTATAGTGCCCCTTCTTATGGTAGTTGTAGCATTCGGCTGAGTCATTTTCCTTTGGTTTCCTCGGGGCTTTGCATACATTAGAAAAATGTCCTGGATTCCCGTAGTTGTAGCAATTTCCTTTCGGTATCTTTGCAGGTTTCTGAGTAGCGGCCGCGGTAATGCTAGACTCTGGCTGATCTGCTGAAGCCTTGCGCTTATTTCCAACTTGGCTTTTGGCGCGGTCTTGGCTGGCGTGCCTTTCATCCATATCTTCATAATTGCAAGCCATTTCTACCAATTCTGTGAAGGAGAGTTTGATGTAGCTCATGGCTCTGTCATGATACTTGCGCTTTAGCCCAAATATGAATCTCTTGTTCTTTGCTTTGTTAGTCATAATAAGCTCTGGAGCATAGCGCGACAACTGGGTGAACTTATTAAGGTAATCCTGAATAGAGAGATCTCCTTGCTGGAGATTAGCAAACTACTCTCGCATCCTCTCTAGAGCCTGTTCAGGTACAAACTTCTCATTGAACATAGTTTTGAATTGCTCCCAGGTTCTGACGGTACCTGCTGCATCCTCTGAGGTGATGGCATCCCACCACAGCTCTGCTTCCTCCTGTAGGAGCCAAATACCTAGTCGTGCTTTGTTGTTGGTTCCCATACCCATGCCTTCAAAGATTTTCTCACAGGTCTTCAACCAAGCTATAGCCTCGGTCACTGTACCAGTGCCAGAAAAGGGTTTTCCCCTAAGGTTCCTATACCTCTTCGCTACTTTGTCTAGCTCAAAGTCCTCGAGTGCTGGTGGCTGAACAATAGGGCCTTCCACAACTACGGGGATATTCCCCCGTCCTCCTGCTGCTCCTGCTCGGCCTCCACGGCCTCCTCTAGCTGCTGCTGTTCGTGTAGCCATTAGAAAGAGTACTGCATAAGCAAGAAAAGAGTCAAGCTCACAGATTTGATAATTTTCATATATGATAAAGCAGGGGAATATAAGGAAAGGAAATGATGTACTGATCAAATTTGTTTTGCTAATCTGCTTAGCTCATTCTAGGACATTGCTAATCCTATCTCTAATGAGCTACTCGCATTAGAACACTACTGATTCTATTCTGACGAGGTGTTTAATGTGTTAGATCCCGGAGCTAAGATTAACCAAAGCTCTGATACCAACTGTGACGATCCCAAAATCCGAGGGGCGGTATTAAGGATAATCATTGGAATATAACACATTAATCATCATAGCAGAGTACAGATAATAGCAGAACAATAAATAGAATAATTTTACATGGATATGACAGTGGAATCACAACATGTAACAACATCAGAATAGCATAGCGTAGGATATAACTTAGTAAATAAAAGGGAAGTGATCAGTCATCATCGCCAGAGGCGGAATACATACATACTGTGAGACATAATAAGGGTATCAGTCTACATCGCCGAAGGCGGTACATATACATACAATAGGAAATACGGAAAGTAAATCAGTCTGCATCGCCTGTGGCGGAATCATAATATAAGTACAGTAATGGCGGAAAATGTCAAAGTCGTCTCTGTGAAGTCAGCCTCGCCATGAGCCAAAAATGCACTCTATGCAACAGTGCAGAGCCAAAAACAACCTATCACCTGTGAACTAGGCTGCCCGTGTGAAAATAAGGGCACCCGCGTTTGCAAAGTGAAACAAACAACGAGTCAGTCATGGGGACTGGTATGAGGAATCTATTTAACAGTTTAAACAACAGTGATAGCAAATCATAGGACCACGCCACTTTCACGGAACGGGTTTACTTCAGTGATTGCTAGTGCATTTAAAACAAAGTAAATTCTTTTAAAACAACGCAATGCTTTTTGAAAGAATGAAGCCATTATAAGACTCAGGTCCCATCATACAATGCAACGCAAGCCGGAGGATAGAGTTTTACCTTATAATGGCCAAATATGCTTGGTACGTATAAAGCAAAATCATTTGATATTATTACTAGTGCATATATGTTTCAAAAGCGAATAGCATCATAAATATCAATCATAGGCGACATGAGCGTCCCATGCCACTATGTCGCCATATATAAGTTACAATCGAATCCGTTATCTCGTATTGGAAATTGGATTTCCGTCATGAGTCGAGGCAAGGGGCAAGCTCCTCTCCGCTTCGAGACATCCTAGCAAATACCTCAGGACTACGCATTCTGGGTAACCCCTGGATGCTTCAGGGCCGGTCCTCTCTTACGTTTGAGGATTAATTATGCCTGAACACACGTTTCCCAGTCCTTACAGACCTATAATCGAGGCGCCTCGCATTCCAACAACCACAAATGTGAAAAGTAGATATATATGTCAGGGCTGGTAAGTCACTGACACCACCATAGCTAGAAAGAAACGTCGTGCTCTCCCTGCAGTCCGTATCCCGTTTTTGACTCATACCGGGGTGTGAGGCTCGCGAATCCACGCTATACACAAAGCCGGGCCACGTAGACCGTGCTTTGATCATCTTCCACAAGACTTTGCTTTGCAACAGAAGCCTTGATCACAACATCTTGGCATGCCACATAGGCAGTCCACTCCATACGATTGATTTCTATCGATATATAACCCCTGAGCTCGTACGTCTCAGAGAAGGGCGTTAAGAAAAAGAATAAATTCTCCACTGCCAAACAGATATATATTTAATAGAGCTCAATCAGTATAGAACAAAATCCAATGTCAGACACACATTCCATTTACAAGTGCGTTCTGGGTCTGAACGAAACCGGAGGCGTCAATTCCTCGTATATCCGTACAATCAGCACATACGTTCAGACGGCTACTACTTCCATCCCCTTCCGGTAGCTACTCCGGTCAGGAACCTCACCAGCACCCATCCAACCGATACGAAGATCGTCGGTCTTGAATCGTCTTTGCTTTTCCAATTCGAATCGCTCGATAAATTATTTGAAATGAGGGTTAGCTCGGCCTTTTCAAATAATTCACGTAATAGGATTTAAATCGATTCTTTAGTGTTATTTTCGTGTCAAGCACATACAACCATCAAATATCAAACAATTCAAGCCCAATTGGTCAATTTTCAATTTATGTTGCTTATAATATTTTATAACGATTTTTCGCCACTTTTATTTATTTAAAAATGGCCATATTTAATTAAACGGCGTTTCAGGTCGTGCCGTGGCACTGGCGCTGTTTTTCCCCTAATTTGTTTTACACATATCGGAAAATCTAACCGTTGGATTTCTACAAAGTCTATATCAGCGGGAAGATATTGCCAAAGCGAACCCAACGGTTCCAGTTTCGTGAAAATCCGACGGTCGGATCTTCCACGCTAGTTGTTTGAAGTTACGGTTTCAAAATTCGAACTGCAGCGTCGTTATTCGATTTAATTTAAATATATTTATATTTATATATAAATATAAACAATTCTGGCGTTGTTTTTCTTCAGATTTGAATTAAACATTCCGGACAATCCAACCGTTGGATTTTTACAAGGTTGGTGCCGTTGGAAAGATATTTCCAAGGCGAACCCAGCGGTTGCGGTTTCGGGAAAATCCGATGGTCGGATTTCTCGTACTAATCATTTCAAATTACGATTCCGAAACACGAACTGCACGGCTTCGATTCCCTTTTATTTTATTTATATATATATATATATATATATAGTTCATTCTATAATTCCAACTATAGTTCTTTCTATATTTCCAACTTCGTTTTCACTTCAAATATTTCACTAATGCCTTAATATTTCGAAAAATTTCGCCATAACCTCCTTTGTACGGGGAGGGGTTTGGAAATTTATTGGGCCGTGTTAGGTACCCAATAAATCCTAAAAAGCATCCACATATTTATAGTGATATATTCTGGTGTTTACGGGGGAGCATGTATAGATAATCACTCCAGAGAATAAATTCTTGTCACCCCGTTTCCGTGTGGAAATAAATAGTCCATGTGTCGTATCTAATAACTAGAGTGACGTGATTATTGTCAACTCCAGACCCGTGTGGGGTTTTTATTAATCTGGCGATTTATCGTTATATTTTATATAGTCCATATCAGTCATCAGTTCAACCTGTAGTACATAGTCATCGCCATACAAGCCTCTCGCTCGTATGGTAAATCTTCCACCTCGTCACACAAGCTCCAATTGCTTATGTGGAATATGATGAAGTATGCCTATCGTCAAGAAGTATGCCATGTAGTGTAGTTCAAAATTAATTGTTACTATCCTATGGCGATGTTTATTATTTGACACGGAATAACCAACACTCCACATCCAATGGCATTCACAGGAGTTGATATAAAAATAAAGTTGCGCGGCCAACTCATCAAGACTTACCTATTTGTCGGGCACGCAAATAATTTCTTTACTCTACAGCTAATCCATTTTTCCTGTTCAACACATGTATATATATGCATAACAAGTCTAATAATAATATTTCTAGCAAACTATTATTTATTTCAACACGTGTGTATTTTTATCAAAGCATATACATGATAAAAGAAATATTCTTATCGTGAAAAATATTTATTCCACACGTGAATGTTTTTAACACTTTATATTCACAATAAAAATGTAGTTTTTATTGTCGATTCATTTTATTTTTAAAATACAATAACATTCAATACATGAATTTCAACTCGACGAACGAATTGCAACTCAACACATGAATATTCTCTATAGTTTGTATATATATAAAAATGTGATTTTTATTGCCAAAGCTATTTGTTTAACTTCAAATAATATTCAACACATGAATTTCAACTCAACGAATGAATTGCAACTCAACACATGAATATTGGTTTCAACATATGTAATTTATTTCAACGAATGAAAATTATTCTAACACATGAATATTTCAGAAAATTTCGGTAGCATAACGGCAGGGTAGTTAAAACCGAGACCATCCCTAGTACGGCTCCTCGCTCTACCTTAAAACCTCGCGGTTTTTGACAATGGGGATCATGCTTCTAGTTCGCACGCAGGCGGCATGTTTTATTTTCAATTCCACAATCCTATTCTAATTTGTTTCAACCACAAGAGGGTATTTTTCAACCACAAAGGTATTTTTCAACCACAATATCAACCACAAACAATTATTTCCAACCATTCGTCATACCATATAATATCACGTCAATCACAAGCAATAAATATCGTCCATGGTCTGTGGACGAGGGGAGTGTATATATATATATATATACATATATATATATTATTATATTATATTATAATTCACTTGCATTTCATCACAATTCAAAGCATATATGTTTCATTCAACGTTTGTATAATTTATACATCGCTAATATAACTTATACAACACATGTACATGAGGTATACAATGCGTATATAATTTACACTTCGCTTATATAATTTATACAACGTGATTTCATTCACACAATCAGTTTAGATTCCTCACATTGGTTATTGCAGTGCTAAAAATCGTAGGAAGATCAGAAAAATCCGCGGCTTCTTCTAGATGGTAGAGAGCCTCCTTGCGGTCACGGTGTCTCCTGTTTCATCAAATTTCGTTAAAGAACGAAAAAGATATTATTTTTCAAAGTTTTGCAACGCTTTATAGTGTTATCTTCATTTCTGAATAATAAAGGTCGTACCTTTATTTTTGCTTCGAAACTAGGTTTGGGATTTTTGCAAAATCCGTGCAGTATGGGGATGATCGGCGGTGCTGACGTGGAAGGGGGCGGCGAGGGCTTCACGGCGCTGGTGGTTTGAGGGGGTGCGATGGCGAATCGGGGCGGCGGCGGCGCTGGGAAGTCGTCGACTTCCTCGACGTCGTTCAGGCGAAGGAGCTGATGATAGGGGGCGGCGCTTGGTCGGATGTGGAGAGGAGGCGAAGGGCTATCGACTGGTGGTGGTGGCTCGGCCTAGCGTCGCCTGTGGCAGTCGGAAAAGGGAAGAGAAGCGCGGAGCAACGAGGATCGTCGGTTTCCTCTCTGGCGGCTAGGGTTTCGAGATTTTTTTTTAAAGGGAAAATTCCTGTTGGTCCAAGCTTTATAGGGAATTTTAAATAGTGTTTTCACAAACCGACTCGAAATCAAACCCAACGAATGTTGCCCCCAGCTAAATACCTCTATTCCGGACACAATGGGATATGTTTCATTGGCCAATTCGACTGTTACAGTCGGTTATTTTTCAAATTAAAATATAAAACATTCGATATTTAATTTGAACGTACATTTGAATTTGCCAGGGCCACAAACTGAATCGAAAAATTCCAGAAAAATAAATCTAGCTTTCTTTTGACGATACGGTCCTAACAAAACCAGTTTCATTGAATTCTGAGCTCGTTTGAAAACGACCATTTTTAGGTCGACCCTTTTTAACAGAAATTTACCAATCACATTTTCTTTTGCCCCGCTCACATACTAGCTTCAAAAATTATGAAATTTGAAACTTAGCAATAATTTGACATCCCGGACCCAAAAAAAGTGGTTTCGTCGAATTCCGAGGTCATACGCAAAATATCAATTTTCAAGGGCTATATATGTTATATAGCGACCTTTCTGAAAATTCATTTGGCCATAACTTTTGATTCCCGCTATGAAACTTCGATTTTTCAGATTCGTTAGAAAGGTATTCATAAACAGATTTAGATATTTTCAGTTTCGTTAAAATCCGTTACATTTCCCACCCGGTATAGTCAGACAAAGTTTGTATTCAAAATTTCAAACTGCAATACTATACCCTATTCTCTATTTTATTGAAATATGCTATTTCAATTATTCAAATTCTTTGGTAATAACCAATTTTAAAAATTTTAAATTGGTTCACATTTTCCGGGTTATTACATGTAGTAGGAATTTATTACAAGCGTCAAACATGAAAAGTTGGTTAAAGTAAGATTTCAAAAAAAAGTTGTAAAAAACTTATTTTACGACTGTCGTTTTGTGACAGTTGTAAAGACGGAGTTGTAATTTAGACTTTTTGTTGTAGTGGAATCTACTCAAACTCAGGGTCGACCCTGAAATCGCAAAAATAATCGAAAGCCTTAGGCAGATCGAGATATTGGAGGCCCTTGGTTATCGAAACATATTCAAATATGCACAATATGAGGTCGGAAGCCCTAGGCGGTCGTCTTGGTGGCCTTACCTGTAACAATCCATAATTTTGACAATAAATAGTTATTTAATTTGAATCTCAAAAATAGGAATTTCTGCAAACAATGGAATTTGACCACTAAACTTTAACCGATGCGTTCATCTTGGAATTCTGATCAACTTTCATGTTTAGAGTTTCGCAAACGAAGTCAGTATAAAAAAGTTACGGATGAAATACAATAATGGAGGGAAAATAAATAAATAAATAAATTAGAATTTATATAAATTATATACCTTATTTGACCAGCCTGACTGGGCGTTTTGATGCCTAGGTGGTTGATCATAGCAGTCGACTGCTACGGTTGACCCATTGGGCGTTAAACACCTAGTGACGGCTAGGTCTTATAAGGTTAGGTTATAATATCTATTAAACAAATGGACGAATGTTAATTAAAATAGATCTAACAGTCCAAGGCCAATTCCACTCCTATAAATAAAGGGGTATGGCCTCATTCTTTTCCACACAAATCTATGGACAACATCGAATCTCTCCCTTTTCCTCCTTCTCTAAACGTAATTCCTTAATTAAAAATATATTCTTATACTACAAATAAAATCCAAATGACATAGATTGAGAGGATTATCATATCCAATGGAAAAGAATGCAAATTAGTACTCAACAATAGATTCTCCTCTCTCTTCCTATTTTCTTACATCTATACAGATCTGGAATTTTCCCTTTTCAGATAAGTTATAGATTTGTAAGAATTTTGGAATCGTAGGCCTAAAAGTTTCAAACTTTGGATTTGGATGCTTGTAGGTGAGTGGGAAATTTATATATACATTTATAATAATGCATTTATCTCGTTTGTAATAGATCTCAATTTTTATGCCTATTTCCATAAGGTCTGCTTATAATATTGTTGTAATGGGATTAGCACTTATCAGATCTGGTTATAAAAATGGTCAAAACTTATGAATCATAAATTTTGGTTATGCATAATATCAATTATAGGACTCTTAAAATTTGTTTACACCTATTCCTACAATTTTGTTGTAAATTATGTGCAATATTTGGAAGAGCGCTGTAGATCTGGAAATCAGTCCCAAATAAACACCTATTAGATGTAGTTACATTCCAGATCTCTAGGTCGGTGTTGAATAATAAAGTATGTGAATTTGGATAAAAAAATACGATTGGTGAATTATGTGATTGTAATATTAAAAAGATTTATACCTACTTATGTTCAATGTTGTTGGGTTTTGGCTTAATTGTTGTAAATATGTCATTTTCCTCTTTTTGAACAAAAGACGTCATTTTGAATTCACAAGAGATATGACAAAAAGATTCCAAAAGGAAAAGTGGTGAAATCATATGCATAAATATAAAAATAAATATTTGTGTGTAATTTACGTCAACTATTCCAAAATTATATTTACATATGTATTTCTTGTGAATTTGAGATACGTCTATTTTACTAATCAAGCATAATTTACAATAACAATAGCTAACGGTCTTTTTGTAAGATTGGAACCTTTTTGCAAGATTGAATGCAAAAAGGAATGTTTGGCTATTGAATTAAACCAAATCATTACATTTAAACGAATAATAAAATAAAAATAATAACTACGTTGACAACACGAAAACATAAATATAAATATATACATATTATCCGTCCAAATCAACGTAAAACGATAAAATATACATTGTATTGAATGTTTGAATGGTATTCAATTATAGAATTATATGAAATTGTAATCCATATTGAATTACAAGCGCATTTAGACACGAGGTTAAGCTTAACTTGTGGAAGAAGTCTGCCCGGAACCGACCAGAAAATCCAGCATCCACAGGTGATCAGCTTAATTTGAGGGGTATAATGCATAAAAATAAATATGTCAAGGCACGAGGTTAAGTTCAACTTGTGGTAGAAGTCTGTCCAGAACCGCCCGAAAAATCCAACATCCACAGATAGTCAACTTAATGTGAGGAGTTTGGTGTGTGTGTGTGTGTGTGTGTGTGTGTGTATATATATATATATATAATCAACAAATAAGTAAATAATTGTCCATTGGGGTACAACAAATAGATACTTCGGGACTGATAGAATCAGGTTATCCAGAGTTAAAGGTTGCCTTAGGAAAAACATGACTATTACGGTCATAAATGGCAATAAACTTATGGATAATAAAGAAAGGGGGTTTACGGGTATGGAACTATCGTTTAAATACTAAGTCCAATTAGGAAAGTATTTAAATAAGCATCCTAGGGTAAGTAGGATATAACTTTCCTTATTTACAATTAGTTAATATAGAACTTATAAATAAAAGTTAGAATTGGACTTAGCAGGTTAGTAATGTGAAACATTATTAACCATAGGAACTCGTGATGATAATTAATCGTGTGCGTATGGTATTTCCGTGGAGAGAGATTAAACGGGAATGACTTAATAACGCAGCCCACCTTATCCCAATAGGGAAAAGTATTAAAGGCTAATGGGGGTACAAACCTAATAACCTTCACGTATAGCCCGCTTCCTGGGTCTTAAGCTGTTGTGGTTGAAGAGTCCACCTAGGAATAGGTCTTTCAGTTTTGGGGTCTTAAATGGCAAGTATGTGCAGGCCTACCCAAACCTGGAAAATAAAACGTCAGATATGGCTACCTATCCTACGGGAAGTAGTAAGCGACTAAGGGGGTTATCTAATAAGGTCAGCTAAATGGTATAGCGAACGATAAAATACCATCTCTCACCTTATGCTGCGTAAGGGTATATGTGTGAACGACGGAAGCCTTAACTTGTAAGGCCCATAGCTAGTGCCCTCTAGTTTATGTTAACGTCGAATCAGTTATCGAGGAATAATAAGTGACCATAATGAAAGTGTGTGTATATATATATATATATATTTATTTATATAGACACCCCGTAACTAGGGGTCTAACCTCGATTAAATAACCAGCCATTGTCTGGTATAAAGTGTTCACCAATATGTGCGTAGACGATCTATCGTGGTATTATACTTTGGGAATACTACTTTGGGAAGAGTAGTAAGGTCGTGCGTAAACATTTACAAGGTTAGGCTAGAATCACTAACCTTGGTGGGCATACATCTTGGGTTGAACCAAACGGGATACATATGTGTATTATAATCTATGTTGTACATTTCCTATTCACCAGAGTCTTATTGTTCCGAACCCCTCCTCATTACAACCACCCAGGTTTTCTAGAGAAGGTTGGGTTCCCACAGGTATTTAACTTTGGCATTCGGTTCTCGTTCTCTCTCATGCTCGGTATTGGCAGAGTGACTTGCTTTGAAATAGGTAGTTACTTGATTTAATACCTGTTTATCCTATTTTGTTTCCGCTATGAGTTATCTTATCGTACTCTGATTATTCTCATGATCATTTATTGCAGGTACCATATTTACACGCTCCATGCTTGAATGTGTTTAAGTTTCAATTTTTGTCGAAATTTGGGCATAGAAAAGTGTGGGGTGTTACATTTGATATCAGAGCTTAGGTTAAACGATCAAAGGATTTAGTTAAATTAGGACTTGTGAGAGAACGTTATTCGATTTTCTTTTCTATTTTTCTTTGTTTTTCTTACTCGACTTTAATTTATTTCGACAATGAATTGGTTGTGGGCCTAATTATATAAAATAGGCTTTAGACGACTAAGAGTTGAAGTATGTTGAGTTTTGTTTTCTTGCCAATTCTTTCTTACCCCATAGTACGTTGGCGATCTCATTGTGAAGAGCATGAGGATGATATATGGTGGATTCCGTTGATTTGATTTTGGAGACTGGACAAAAATCAAGCTACAACCGAGATAGTCGTAATTTCTGGTTTTTGGTTTCGTTGGTAGTTCCGGTTAAGACTATTGCTCGATCCAAAATGGGAAAGCTCATGTTAGTATGTCGTATTCATTCCGAAAATATAATTACGAGGTATATCCATTACTTCATTGAATTTACAAATCTACCTTTGTTGAAACATTCAATTGAGTTCTTAGCCTTGTATATGAGGAAATTTTATTTTAAAAACTATTTGATAAGAATAAAAATGAGTTCTGAAATACAGTTTCGGAAATTAGTTTTATAAAGGCCTAGTTTTATAAAGATATGGTTTTTAAATCTTAATCTATTCGTATTTCAAAAATTATTAGGGCTTTGTGTAATTTTAATAAATATAAACTCATTGGTAGAAAGGAAGGAATTAGAAATGACAAGGAATATGCCATTAAACTTAAGTATAATAAATATATGTTCCTTGTGATTTTTAGTATCCATCTTCCTATATACATTGGATAGTTTATTGAAACTGTCACAATTAATCCTTAATATTTTAAAGCTCCGACATTTTTAAACACGAAAACGTTTTCAGTTTGTAAAATAAATTGTAATATAAATAATAATAGTGATAATAAAATAGATTTATAAATATGAAACCGATAGTTTGTAATAGATTCCATTGTTGGAAAAGTCTTAAAATATTCTTCGGAAAGGCTAAGGAGAATTCTTCATCTTGATTTTTGGGGTATTTGATTTCGTGAATCGTCTGCTTGTTGTCAGCTAGGTAAGGAGAAAATCTATTTTAATTTATATTACGGGTTTCTAGCTGAATTATTTCTGGAATTCGTTCGTTCATTGTGTAGTCGCAGCATCGTTGTTGAGACTATAAATCCTTGGAGTTGGTTCGGAGTTTAACTACGGTCTTTAAGTACCGCAGTGATGGGGATAATTATTTTTTGGACCGCGTCAAATCTTAAAAGATAACGCAGGACGATTAATATTTTAATTTGGCCTAATAAGATCAAGGTCCAACCTCTGTCCAAAACCCATTTGGTAGTTGATTGTTTAGTGCTATAGTAGGATGGTCAGTTAGTCGATGAGTTTTGGTACAACCTAGACCTAGGGCTCACCCATAAAAATTGCGTCCTAATTACCCCCTTAACTCCTTCTTTCATCTTTTCTTCTTCATCTAGCTGAACCATATCTCTACCCTTCTTCTCTTTCTTTGTTGCCTCCTCGTCTCCTCCTTTTTCACGCTTGTTTGTGCATTAGATCTTGCCTCACTAATACTCCAAGATTATTTTTCTCTCTCCGACCATTTCTTAGTCCATAATACCTAATTGCGTTATCCAACTTTACTCACACCATTTAAGTCTTATCCCTAGGTTAGAGATCACTTGGTTGGATCAGAATGAGCAAAAATTTCATACTGCTTTAGGGCTAAGAAAATTTGTCGGGGCAGTTGGAATTGCACTGGTCAGTTGCTTTGAGATCTTAGAATAGATTGTTGTTTGTTATGCACCCGCCCTTGCTATACATTGTTTGAATAGGTTGTTTCGAAGGCGATCGTCCACTATTACAAAACAGGTCATTTGCTTTGCTTCATTTGCTTCGGTTCTCCTTACAACAAAGCAAATAATCTTCTTTGCTTTATTATCGTGCAACCGAAGCAAATGCATGGAAGAAAATAGTGTTATTTGCTTCTGTTATACTTGCAACAGAAGCAAATAGTATTATTTTCTTCTGTTGTCCTTACAACCGAAGCAAATGCACCGAAGCAACTACTGTCATTTGCTTCTATTTCTTAGAAACCGAAGCAACTAGTGTTATTTGCTTCGGTTTCTTAGCAACCGATGAAAATGCATCAAAGCAAATAGTATTATTTGCATACGTTCCTTTGGAAATGTAGAAAATACAAATTATTTTAATCGAAGGTAATGCGCGTATAACTAATCATACATAATAACTGTAAATGTTACCATTCATGGTTGATTAATAATTTATAATTACTAATTATTATTAATCAATCATTATTTTTTATATTCAATAATTTACCATAGTAAATTATTATTAACTAGGAAATTATATGTACTGCTTAATAATTACATTTAAGAAATAGGAACTAATTTTAAATATATAATATTGAATAATTTATATAATAATTAATGTTTAACATTTAATATTTAATCGGTATTATTTAAGATTTCATGACTAAAAAGTAATGCTTGATATTGAATAATTACTAATCAATAATTACTAGTAAGTAATTAATTATTAATAATTAAGACTCAAATTTACTAGTTAATAATATTAATAAAATATAATACTTATGTCGTTATATTTTGAATTTTATAGTTAATTTTAAATATTTATTGATTAATAATGACAACTAAAAAATAAATAAATAAACATTAATTGAGAAAATATCTAATATTTCGTAATTAGTAAAAAAATATTAATAATCGATAAGTAACATTTGGATTTTAATATTTCCTAATTATAATTAATTACTATATTAATATTCAATATTTAAAAACTAAATATTTTGAAATTTTCTAAAATAAATTTAAATAACTAATGTTCATTTATACCGTTCTTTCCAAAAATCGGTAACTAATAATTAATTTATAATATTAATTATTATCTGCAGTCACGAATTAGAAATATATAATAATTTATTATTGTTAACTAATAACTAGTAATTAACTATCGTCAGTGGTATATAACATGTTTAGTAGGAAACAAATATAAGTTATAATCGATAATTAAAACTAAACTATTATAATTAAATAATTAATAATTTTTAATTTTTAATACATAATAATTTAGATACAGTAATCACTAGTTAATAATTAATTAATTATATGCATAATAATTAACATTTATCAATTAATATTCAATTACAATTAAGAAATAATACACTCTAATGAATAAAAACTAGTTAATAAATAATTATTATAATAATTCATAACCTATAATTAATAAAAAATAATTAACTTTTGCTTAATAATTTATAAGAGGTAATTAATAATTAATAATTACCAATGACAGTTTCTAAAGATCATTATTTATAATTTTTAATAATCAATGATTATTGATAAATAGTTTATAATTATTATTTATAATATTTTTTATATTTGATAATTTATTATTTAGTTATTCATAGTTATCATATTATAGTTAATATTTATTAATAATATTATTAGTTAATAAATATAGTTAGCAACAATCTATCACAATTAAATAACTAATCATTTATAATATATGCATACTAAGTGAAAATCAATAAAAGCCAAGGTTTTTCCCCCTTTTTTAAAATGGCACTAGCTCCTTTTTTTTGTTGCACTTATATAAACACACTCACATGTGGGCCTAAAACTCAAAGCCCAAATAAGATGTCCATAACACACATAACCAAAAAACTGTGGATTGAAGAAACCTAACCTATGTTCATAAGAATTCCTATAGTAACCTTAACCCTAAACGTGCTTCCATCAAATCTAAATTTATAGTTTGATTTCAGGTTTTCCTCTTATACCCGAAAATGGTTTCCCGAGATCACTGCATGGTCAACATCTACTATTTAATTAGCTCTCATCTCCACATTAGTATTCTAGGCTTGCCCTTCTACTCATCAGTCTTTACCGGCAAAATGAAGGAGCTACGGCTAGATCTGGTCACCACCTTTGAGTCGAGTCCTTCACTTCGAGCGTCTTACTGCCTGAACGATTCGTTGAATCCCTTTGCGTTTTCGATCAAAACTAGTATCGGTAGCTTAGGGTCACCTTCAGGTGCTCCAATGTCTATGACAGCGGAGTTCAACTTTTTGAATGGGAGTACTAGTCTTGCCTTCATGGTTATGTTTAAACCCAGGTTAGGGGATTTCTCATTCAAGAAATCAGTTGTTTCACCTGCGTTTGTGTTACAAGCTGCTAAGAAGGTACGATATTTGTTTTTGTATTGATCATATTTTAAATCCTCTTTTACCATTGTCGTAAATAAAATCACTGAGGGGTGTGATTGTTATATGGCACAATTGAAGAGTAAAGTATTATTTTAATTTTTGACCTGAAGCTTTTACTTAAGGTCCTGGTTAACCAAGGAAGAATTTTTTTTTTAGTCTCTTTCATGGGTGGAAATAACAGGTTATTTTGTTGGTTCCTATTTTTCGTGATAGGTAATTAGCTACTGCCTTTTTCTATCCGGAAATGGATTCTTGGATGTTGTAATTTATATGATTATAGAATTAAAATCAGAAACTTGAGAATATATGTAGTATACTCGCTTATACGAACACATAGTCTGACTATGAGTGGTTTTGCGGATGTAGTTTATTCTATTATATGTTTCAGCTAAATCCCCATAGGTAATTTCTTTTGTACACTTTTCTTTGGTAACTGAATATGTGTATTTAATACTTTATTCAGAATAGGTCCTCAGCTAGTGAGACGACCCAGACTTCCCCGATCCCCGAAGAGATGGAGGAGCCCAGATTGTTTTGAAACCATGAAGCATCAGAATACAAACATGAGAACATTTCATTGCCATTACAACAATTTACATCAGAGTACAAGAATATCAGAGTATGAATAAATATTACATAGTGGAAAAATAATATCAGAGATTAAAAATTTACATAGCAGCGGAAATAAAAATGTATAAATACAATGCACAACGTAAATACATCAACTACCACAACTGAAAGAAATACACGAATGCAAAGCTTTTCGAATATAAACCAAGATACTATTAAATAGAAATCTGCTAAACCAAAACTACTAGCTGCCCGTGTCGAAAATATGGGCACCCAGAGTTTAGGCGAAAACAATAAACTCTAGGTTAGTCATGGGACTGGTGTGAGAACTTAAAACAGTTATTAAACTTTAATTTAAAATAGGGTAATTCATGGGACCACGCCGTATGTCCTGGAATGGGTTCACTCCCATGAATTCCAAAACTTGAAATAAAACGATTTAATAAACAACGCAATGCTTTTTGGAATAAAATGAAGCTATTATAAGACTTAGGTCCCATCACACAATGCAACGCAAGCCAGAGGATAGAGTTTTACCTTATAACAGGAAAACATGCTTGGTACATTTTAAAACAAATTATTTTGATATAATTATAAGTGCGTAGTGTATCAAACAACTTCAAATATAAATGTATCAATCATAGACGACATAGTATCCCATCCTACTATGTCGCCATATAGGTTTACAACTAAAACCAAAAAGTCATGTATTGGAGATTGGATTCCATCTATAAGTTAAGGTAAGGGATGGCTCCTCACCGATTCGAAACAATCTAGCAAATGCCTAAGGATCACACCTACGGGCAACCCTTGGATCTTCAGGGTCGGTCCACGCTTACTTTAGTGGATTAATTATTCCTGAATAATACGTTTCTCGGTCCTATCGGACCTACAAACAGGTCAGTATGTCAACCCTATGAGCATATATCCCTATATTCGAGTTGCCTCGCAATCCATCATCCACATAAGTAAAAATGTCTGGGCTCCATACCATAACACCACTTCTAGCTAGAAAGAAATGCATGCACTCCCTGCAGTCAGTATCCCGTTTTTGACTCATGCTGGGTGTGAGGCTCGCGAACTAACGCTAAACACAAAGCTATTCTACTTAAAGCCATGCTTTGATCATCATCCACAAGACTCTACTTTTCAATAAAAGCCTTAATCATTGCATCTTAGCATGACACACTGACAATTCAAGCCATACAACTGATGTCTATCAATATATAACCTCTAAGCTCATAAGTCTCAGAGAGGGGTGTTAAGCAAGAGAATAAATTCACCGCCACCAAACAGATATATATTTATCAAAAATCAATCAACACAGATGAAATCCAATGTCATATACATCCATTTACAAGTCCATTCTGGGTCTGAACGAAACCGGAGACACCTTATTTCTCGTCCCATATGCCCAATACAGAAGAGAGACCCTCACATATCCGAACAATCAACAAGTACATCTGTACAACTACCACTGTAACCCTTTCAAGGTAGAAACTCCAATCAAAGGCATTAGTAGAAATCCATTCGATGTGAAGATTGTCGGTCTTGCACTGTCTTCAATATCTTCGACATTTAATCGTCGTAACAGTTATTCAGGATTGGTTAAACTCGGTCTTTCTGAATAACTTGCGCATCTTATAATCAAGTGATATATAAACACATCATACGCCTCATTCCAGTCCAGAATATTCTTTTATTCAAATATTCATGTCTTTGGGGAAAGGTTCCCATTAATTTTATCAAAGATAAATTCTTTTAAATGTATTGTTTAATCTTCCTTTAAAAACCATTGCAGAAGATTTTATATTATCCTTTAACAATTCTAAACCAAAACAAGGTTTATAAAACTAATCAGGATTATCGAGCCTTACCGAAGTAATCATTAATTATTTTATTATCTCAATCCCAACCTATTCATCCCATAGAGAAAAAATGGTAGTACTCCATTTCTAACGCCCATTGTTTTATCGGTAAATTTAATTATCATTTCAAGTTCAAATCTAATTAAAGATTTAACTATCGCATGGAGTAAAACTGGTGATACTCCATCTCGAAACATTTCTTGAATTTGGTAAATTTAATTACCATTTAACTTTCAATCTAATTAAAGATTCATTAAACTCCATTTAGTTTAATAGTCCAAAAACCATTACTTAATGATTATTCAACCTTTGAGAAATTAATCTTGTCTTTAATCGGGTTAAAGAACAAATGTCCTTTAAAACATCGCTCACGATAAACCCAAAATCATCTTCCATCAAAATGGAATCTGCACGGAAATCATAACAGTATATAATCAATATAAATTCCCGTATCAGACTAATACTATAAACGGAATAATGGCAAAGACTTTTAAATTCTGTAAGTAGTAACGGTCTTCCTTTTCAGTAGCTCATCTCGATTATTACCAAATCGAATTCTATTCAATTCCAATTTAATATATTAAATTGGAAAACTTTACTTTGGAAAAGTTCCATTAAATCTTAGTTAAAAGATTTATAAATTCCAAATCATAACTTCATGATTAATATGGTTTCAGGACTGATGTCATTTAAAACATCGTTCACAATGAACCCATAATCAACTACCATTTAATTACAATTATATTAATTAATTGGAAAACTTCATTAAATCTTGGTTAAAAGATTTATTATTTCCTCAACTGGGTTTAAGAACAGTGTTAATAAAGACACCATTCACGACAAACCCCAAATCCTATTTGATATTGAATACAAGGCTTCGAATAGAAATTATATCAACTTACATTCAATATCAAATTCTGAAACTAACGGATATCGTATTGGGAATAACGATATTCATATCTTCCAAATTCCTCAACAATATCTGTATAATCACGGAATCCAATATCAAAATATTCCGAAAATTATTTCTATTTAAATCCTTTCCAATTCATACTTTGGAAAATTCTGGTTATATTAAAACCATTTACAAATCCAATTTATTTATTTAAAAACACTGGATTATTATTCTAGTTAATAACTAGTTTATTTGGATAAAAATATCTTTTATCTTTTCAAAACTTGGAATAATTCATCCAAAATCTTTCCAAATCATTAATTATGATTTTACATAATTTTCCTATATTTTTAGTAATTTTATTAAGGCCCTTACAGTCGGTTTCCAATAACGGCCACCAAACTACATACGTAGCGACCTTTTCTGAAATTGATTTGGACACATCTTAAAATCTGACCGTTAGATTTCAAAACTCTTATTATCATTCAAAAGCTCTTTTCGATACGAACCCTGCGATTTCGGTTTAGGAGAATCCGACGGTCGAATCTCTCGTTACATCAATTTGAAGTCAATGGTCGAAATTCGCGAACGGTCGCTGCGAGGCGCGTTCTGTTCAACCATTTAAATATATATAATATATTTCGTCGATTTCCATTCAAAATGTATTTTATAAATCGTTTATAAATTCATTTTAAAATGATTTCAACTTCCCTTTCAATTTTAAATCAAAATTGAATATTCCATATCATTATAATATTAAAATGATAATATTTTCAAAATATCAAATTTTGAAGTCAAATCTTTTCGATATTCATTATGAAATGAATAAAATCGACTGATAAACCTGTTCGAGTTAAAAACGGCGTTTAACTACTTAACTCGGCTTCATAATTCAATATTTTTGTGTCCATCCAAAATCGGGCACCAAAACCATAATATAATTCTTCATTGAATATTAGTTTAAAATATTTGTTCATATTCTGAATCGGAATGCGACTCAACCAATTACCATATAATTTCAGTTATATGGATTTCATACATCGCACGTATTCAACAATAATGATAAATAATCACTAAACATTCAAACATCATCCATAGTACATTCCACAACTATATAAGCATTAAAACAAATAAATAACGCTCACCACAGTCTGTCAACCAATCGATTGACATGCCACAAATATTGGGATTAGTGTATGTCAAATATCATCCTTATACCCGTGTGGGGTTTTCAAACAACAATAGTCAATTCAAATTTATCACTAGTTAATAAGTTTAACCAATTCTAATTCTATTTGAATTATTTTTCTACTTAACCAATTTTCACTGTTTAAATTATAAATAGATATGTAACGGCCCAGAAAAAATTTCGACGCTCGAATTTTCAACAATAATACATCATCCCGTGTTACATGTCAAAAATCCAAGTATCGAACCCCAACTGTTAATAGAAAGAAGTTAGAGGATGAGAAATAGAAAGAAATTTAGAATAGAAGAAAGAAGAAGAACACATCAGAATCTCACAGCGGAACGAACAATTATCATATAACAAATTTCTTCATAAAAGAAACTGTATATATACATACCATTTATCAGAGTACAACATACATCAATCACAGCAGAAACAAATTTTGTATAACTAATTATGAAGCCTCCTACTTTCAGCTCCTGAAACTCCAAGCGATACCTAACCTGTAAATATACTCGGTCTGACTCGAGCACATTTGAAGTAAAGCAAAATTCACACGGATCAGTATGGAATACTTTCAGTGATAAATTCACAGCACAAACAATTCGTTTAACTTTGAAAAAATACTTTTTTTTTAAATAAAAGGATAATAGTAAGACCAGCCCACACATAAACACGGACGGTTTTATTTTTACCTTACTATAACCCAAAACATTTTTTTAAACCAATATCTTTTCTGATATTATAATAATGTCTATCAAACCACAAATAAATAGTAATCTAGCAGAATGCTTGCATCTCACGCTTTACATATATAGTATACAATCAAAACCGCAGACGCTCAATGGGGAATGGATTTCCTGGCAAGGTATGGGACCACCTTCCAACAATGTACCTCCGGAGATGAATACATTTGGGGTTCAACAAGAACGTCTTGCAACCCGGCTATACATAACCGGCCCCTCATTTCGCTTGAGAGTACCGAATATATCATTACCACGGTTGGGGGCCAGCCAACCGAACCGATAACAGGATATGTAAAAATAAAGGGCAACCGAAGGCATTTGATTTCTCCAAATCAGGTAATGATATACCCTTTTAATGGGTGCGACCCACATAGCCATGCTGCCTACCTGACTTTGTGACATTCCCGGATGATGAGGCTCGAGGTCACATTATCTTTTAGAATATCTCCATTCACTTTGAATGCCACATCGTCAGATCCGCCAAATCACTAATTGACGTCCACAAATACACTCTGGGTGTTAAGCAAGAGAATTTCTCCGCCACCAAACTTGGTATATTTGTAAAAATCAATATACATGATTCTTAAGGAAATACTTTATCAGACATCCGTCCATACAGGTCATCCAGGAATAGGATGAACCGAAGGCCCCCTCCTACCGCATCCTATATAGGAATCACTCCAAGGATCAGTAGCGAGAAGTCCTTGCAATCCGAAGATTCCAATCACGACAGAATTACAAGTCATCATAACTCTGGTAGCTATCCAGAGAAATTTAACGAGTAGTGTAACACACCATATCCGTTAATGTCACTCACAAAGGGAATGCATTAACTTCAATGAAGCATTATAAGTAAACAGAACAGAGTATTATAAGACATATACATAAAGTAGTACTTCAAAATTTTATAACTTTATTGCAGCAGAAACAGAAATAAGTTTGGTTACATCACAATACCAAAACCCGAGTACACAAATATCAGTCTTATAAAAAATCCTTCAGAATGCATAATTTAAAAGCCATAATCCCCAACATAAACTGCCATGAAAAGATAGAGTCAAAGCCAAGCAATACTTCAAGCACTTCAAGCAGAGAAAATCTGAATCAAGCTCCTATGTTTCCACCCTGAGCACCTGAGGGGGGGACACGGAAATAAAAGGGGCAAAAACAAACGAGGTCAGACATAAAGTCTGGCAAGTCCAGTGACTTTCAGCATATAAACAGATAACAGTATCATGACATGTAAGTAAAGCTGGATGAGAGATGACAGCAACAGGAGTAGAAGGTATGCTTAAGTTAAACAGAAGAAACATAATGATATAGACCAAGTTATACTTCTTACTTATATCTTACTTCTCTGCACTAATACTAGTATAACAGGATTAGGTGTTACCCTAATGTCTAAACTGAAACGGAAACGGAAACAGAATAATCTCTACAGAAACAGAATGCTAGTAATGGGCCTTTACCACCCCAACAGAGATGGAAGTACAAAACAGAATGCTAATAATGGGTCTTTACCACCCCAACTAATGGGCCTTTACCACCCCAACAGAGACAGACGGTACACCAACAGAAACAGACAGAACTAGGTGTACCCTAAAATCTACCCCAAGCTATCGGCTCCCTAATACATAAATACCTTGTGCCGACCCCACAGAAGGGTGTATCATTCCCTAAAGTGGCAACCTATAGACACAGACCTATTTATAGATGTCATGGTTTCTTACATCCTCAGAGCAGACCGGATCCATGCACGCACATGACCCGGTTGGAATGTGCCATCAACACCCCTCGCCATTATCAGAGTGAACCTCTTACAATTAGTTCAGTAAGCGTGCCCGGACCCCTCCTAGTGTTGGGTCACAATTTTGATACCAGAAAAGGGTTGCTGACTAATATGGGTCCCACACAACATATGACACAAGTAATTACTCCTCCTAACCTTGTGTCCCCAAACGAACAGATTTCAGATTTACTTGTTTACGAGTTTCAGATGTATAGAGTTCAGATTAACTAGTTCTCAGATCATACATATAGGTTAACAAGTTTTCGGACTAACGGATCAGATGTACGGATTAACAGACTTACAGATTGTTTCACCTAACCTTGTATTGGGCCTACAGAATCACAAAACGGGTTTATTAGATTCGCCAGTCCGGTTGATTTAACCCTATCCACCCAACGCGTTTTAGGTATCTTGTTTATCTTAAATTTGCATTAATTAAATATTAATGCACAGACTTCTCACACTAGGTCGGTAGCTTGTGGCCACTGGATGTGTCGGGCGGTTCCGAGCAGACTTCTGCCATAAGCCAGACCTAACCTCTTGTCTAAGCATCTTTTAATTATGCCTACAACCTCTCATATTAGACTGACAGTTTGCGGTTGCTGGTTAAGCCGGTTGGGTCCGGGCAGGCTTCTACCGCAAACAGAGTCTAACCTCGTGTTTCAGCATTCTTATTTTAGCTAAAGTATTCATTCATAGATTATGCCAATATCAGACTAATTATGCCAATTCAACAAATTAACTTCTTTACAAGTTACAGCAGATTATTCAAAGTTCTATTAACATGTTTTGCGCAATTTTGGATCGAGCCTACAGATAATCGTAACCAAATTATCGTATTCAGTTTCAACAGATTTAGCATATTAGGCAATTTAACAGATTTAATCATCCCTTAAAATCTCATTGACATACCTCGCCTAATCATAAAATTAAGCTTAATTTTACATGCCCAAATTATGTTCATAATTCACAGTATAACATATGCCCCAAATTTAGTTAAACTTACATAGTACAGAATATTCTCCAAAAACCCCAAATCATGATATACAATACGAATTATGCCAAATTATAGCCTTTGATTTTAGAGTATGCCAAATATCCAAAAATCCACATTTAGGCGTACTCACATTTAATAGTTATCCCATATTAATATAGATCTTTACGCCTAAGTCATATACGCAGTAATTCACCTTCTTCCAAATCACAGACTATCTATATAGTATGCCCAGATCTAGATCTTAAATTACAACATATGTTCTTTTCTCAAATCAATCACAAATCAATCATGTCCAATTATGCATCATTCACTATTTTCCCCACATTTAGCGTTCGTGCGTCAATCTCTTATGAGATTTGGCTCAGGCTCGTGGTAGCCTGGCTATAGAACAGAAGGAAAGAAGAGATACATAATAGTTAACAAGATAGATCTACATAGAAAACAGGTCTGATGAACAAGAATATGCATAATCTCAGATTCAGATTTATAACCATGTCAAGATCATAATTAAATTTCATATCTGAAAATAATTGTACTCACCTTGGTTGGATTCTAAAAGAAAAAGGGGTTGTAATTGTTCTCTTTTAATCCTATTCAGATTGGAAGAAGAAGGAGCACTAGTTCTAGCTTAGGTTTCAGCAGAGTAGCAACGCCATTGATTTATTTTAATTAGAATTGAAGCAACATAGCGTTACAATGGTTTTTCGTGGAGAGAAAGTGAGGTTTGGGGGATTTTAAATAGCTTAGGACAACGAATCTGGTCAGAATGGGCGTCCAAATGCAGAAAAATGAACCAATCCTCGGATCTGGAAATAGGAGGAGGTCGACCCCCAGGTCGACCCCATGGTCAACCTATGTGACCCAGGTCGACCCCATGGTCGACCTAGGTCCTGGGCAGGAAATTTTCCGCCCAGCCCGGGTGTGTGTTTTGAATTTTGAATTTTGAATTTTATATCCAAGCTGTTTTAATTTATTTAAATCCTGAAACTTCAGAAGGCCATAACTTCTTCATACGGAGTCCGATTTACGCAAACTCGGACTCTATCTCAAGAAGAATTCCGAGACGAATGCAATGGCGTAACCCATTTCCCTTAATTCTTTTTTAAAAATTAAGTATACTTTGTTTTTTCACTTTTATGTTCACAGAAAATACGGGGTGCTACATTCTTCCCTCTTTAAAGGATTTCGTCCCCGAAATCTTCAAGTTAAGAAGAATGTGTCCTACCATCCAATCACCCATCTACTCAACCATTATGTACATATGCAAAAGTGTGTGTATATGTCTCTTATCTAATGCAAAGATTAGGCGGTCTACTGATTCAGTTGACCTCCTTAATGCGAATTATGTTAGTGCCATGAGTCCAATTATGTATGCAAGAAATCCTATTTGATACACATCATTTCTATATGAGTGCATAACCATTCATCCAAATGCAACATCCATGTGATGAGTCAATCATTTTGCATCCACAAAATTGAAAAATGCGCACACATCCATATGCGATATGAGAGTGTTTTTGAGCCGATCTAGTGCCTAGTGTGTGTATATGCATCCACGAGCAACCACTAGCAACCACTTGCATCCACTTGCATCCATCAAACATAACATGTCTCAAACACATGTTTACACCCATTAGTTTCTACCTAAAGGTCGAAGACTCGATCGTTAGGATACAGCCGAGTGATAGAAACAAGTACAATTAAAAAAAAGTTCTGTTCCCATTAGACATCGGTTAAGAGAATAAATCCCTAAGTATCAACCCCGAAGACCGAAATCAACATCAGATTGACACCCAGAGAATTACTCCCATTAAACAATGTCAAAACTGGAAATCTACTTCATGCTTCGAGTAAAAAACCCTATCCTTTTCAGAAATATTCAGATACTTACAGACTACTAGTACAGATCAAATTATCAAATGATTCTTAGGAAACTAAGCATGATAAAACCCCACCATATTCCACAAAAACCAGAATGTATGCATCATAGTCAACTTAATGCCTAACACAGATACCCTCAAACCCCAACTTATCACAAACAGATGAGTCGTAACCCTTATGGGGTTTGAGACTATAGCGAGATCAGAAACAAGACTAGTATCAGAGTGCAGAGTCTCAATTACAGAATCAAAATGCCAGAATCAAAAAGATTTTTAATTCAATAATCAGATAAGGAAATTAAACCTTCTACAAAACTTTTCCTATCTCTGTCCTATCCATCAGTCACGAGAGCATTCGCCTGCCCTCCAGAAGTAGGTCCTGTCCTTTGCCCTTGCCCTCGTTTCTTCGGGCAGTCCCTAGTGAAGTTTCCCATTTCACCACAGTTGAAGCAAGCGCCCTTCCTCTTTCTACAATCCTTGTTCGGATGAGTCAAGCTTCCACAAGTAACGCACTTTTTCTCCTTCTTATCTTCAGACTTTTCAAAATAAACTCTACTTTTGAAAATACCTCCTTTTTAAAACCTTTTTGGAAATAATTTTCACAAACTTTTTATCAAATCTGGTAATCTTCAGCTCTGATACCAAGTGCAACGCCCCATATCCATTAATGTCACTCACAAAGGGAATGCATTAACTTCAATGAAGCATTATGTAAACAGAACGGAGTATTACAAGACAGATACATAAAGTAGTACTTGAAAAATTTATAACTTTATTACAACAGAAATAGAAATAAGTTTGGTTACATCACAGTACCAAAACCCGAGTACACAAATATCAGTCTTATACAAAATCCTTTAGAATGCATAATTTAAAAGCCATGATCCCCAACATAAACTGCCATGAAAAGATAGAGTCAAAGCCAAGCAATACTTCAAGCACTTCAAGCAGAGAAAATCTGAATCAAGCTTCTATGTTTCCACCCTGAGCACCTGGGGGGGAACGGAAAGTAAAGGGGAGAAAACAAACAAGGTCAGACATAAAGTCTGGCGAGTCCAGTGACTTTCAGCATATAAACAGATAACAGTATCATGACATGTAAGTAAAGCTGGATGAGAGATGATAGAAACAGAAGTAGCAGGTATGCTTAAGTTAAACAGAAGAAACAGAATGATATAGACCAAGTTATGCTTCTTACTTATATCTTACTTCTCTGCACTAATACTCGTATAACAGGATTAGGTGTTACCCTAATGTCTAAACTGAAATAGAAACGGAAACAGAATAATCTCTACATAAACAGAATGCTAGTAATGGGCCTTTACCATCCCAATAGAGACGGAAGGTACAAAACAGAATAATGGGCCTTTACCACCCCAACTAATGGGCCTTTACCACCCCAACAGAGACAGACGGTACACCAATAGAAACAGACAGAACTAGGTGTACCCTAAATTCTACCCTAAGCGATCGGCTCCCTAATACATAAATACCTTGTGCCGGCCCTACAGAAGGGGGTATCATTCCCTAAAGTGGCAACCTATAAACACAGACTTATTTACAGATGTCACGGTGTCTTACATCCTCAGAGAAGACCGGATCCATGCACGCACATGACCCGGTTGGAATGCGCCATCAACACCCCTCACCATTATCAGAGTGAACGTCTTACAATTAGTTCAGTAAGCGTGCCTGGACCCCTCCTAATGTTGGGTCATAGTTTTGATACCAGAAAAGGGTTACTGACTAATATGGGTCCCACACAACAGATGACACAAATAATTACCCCTTCTAACCTTGTGTACCTAGACTAACAGATTTCAGATTTACTTGTTTACGGGTTTCAGATGTACAGAGTTCAGATTAACTAGTTCTCAGATCAGACATACAGGTTAACAAGTTTTCGGACAAACTGATCAGATGTACGGATTAACAGACTTACAGATTGTTTCACCTAACCTTGTATCAGGTCTACTGATTCACGAAACGGGTTTATTAGATTCACCAGTCCACTTGATTTAACCCTATCCACCCAACACGTTTTAGGTATCATGTTTATCTTAGATTTGCATTAATTATATATTAATGCAAAGACCTCTCACATTAGGTCGGTAGCTTGTGGCCGCTGGATGTGCCGGGCGGTTCCGGGCAGACTTCTGCCCCAAGCCAGACCTAACCTCATGTCTAAGCATCTTTTAATTATGCCTACGACCTCTCACATTAGACTGACAGTTTGCGGTTGCTGGTTAAGCCGATTGGGTCCGGGCAGGCTTCTACCGCAAACAGAGTCTAACCTCGTGTCTCAGCATTCTTATTTTAGCTAAAGTATTCATTCACGGATTATTCCAATATTAGACTAATTATGCCAATTCAACAAATTAACTTCTTTACAAGTTACAACAGATTATTCAAAGTTCTATTAACATGTTTTGCTCAATTTTAGATCGAGCCTACAAATTTTCATACCCCAAATTACAGTTCTCAGTTTCAACAGATTTAACAGATTTAATCATCGCTTAAAATCCCATTGACATACCTCGTCTAATCATAAAATTAAGCTTAATTTTACATGCCAAATTATGGTCATAATTCACAATATAACATATGCTTAAATTTAGTTGAACTTACATAGTACAGAATATTCTCCAAAAACCCCAAATCATGATATACAATACGAATTATGCCAAATTATAGCCTTTGATTTCAGCGTATGCCAAATATCCAAAAATCCCCATTTAGGCATATTCACATTTAATAGTTATCCTATTTAATGTAGATCTTTACGCCTAAGTCATATACACCGTAATTCACCTTCTTCCAAATCACAGATAATCATATATAGTATTCCCAGATCTAGATCTTAAATTAAAACATATGTTCATTTCTCAAATCAGTCACAAATCAGTCATGTCCAATTATGCATCATTCACTATTTTCCCCAAATTTAGCGTTTGTGTGTCAATCTCTTATGAGATTTGGCTCATGCTCGTGGTAGCCTGGCTATAGAACAGAAGGAAAGAAGAGATACAGAATAGTTAATAAGATAGATCTACACAGAAAAACAGATTTGATAAACAAGAATATGCATAATCTCAGATTCAGATTTATAACCATGTCAAGATCATAACTAATTTCATATCTGAAAATAACTGTACTCACCTTGGTTGGATTCTAAAAGAAAAAGGGGTTGTAGTTGTTCTCTTTTAATCCTATTCAGATTGGAAGAAGAAGGAGCACTAGTTCTAGCTTAGGTTTCAGCAGAGTAGCGACGCCATAGATGTATTTTAATTAGAATTGAAGCAGCATAGCATTACAATGGTTTTGTGTGGAGAGAAAGTGAGGTTTGGGAGTTTTTAAATAGCTTAGGAGCAACGAATCTGGTCAGAACGGGCGTCCAAATGCAGAAAAATGAACCAGTCCTCGGGTCTTGAAATAGGGAGGAGGTCGACCCCATGGTCGACCTATGTGACCCAGGTCAACCCCCAGGTCGACTTGGGTCTTGGGCGGGAAATTTCCCGCCCAGCTCGGGTGTGCGTTTTGAATTTCGAATTTTGAATTTTAAATCCGAGCTATTTCAATTTATTTAAATCCTGAAACTTCAGAAGGCCATAACTTCTTCATACGGAGTCCGATTTACGCAAACTCGGACTCTATCTCAAGCAGAATTCCGAGACGAACGCAATGGCGTAATCTATTTCCCTTAATTATTCTTTTAAAAATTAAGTATACTTTGTTTTGTCACTTTTATGTTCATAGAAAATACGGGGTGTTACAAGTAGTTCTTCCGCTCATGAAGATCAATGGTCTTCAGTGCTCCATCTCGACCATCTTCTGATATCTTCAATGTTACATATTTGCTAGTCGGAATGGTTTTCGAATATAAATTCGATCCTGGTCTTTCCGTACCAACAATCGATAACAGGTCAGATTTTTATAGTCCGTTATTTAACTATCATATTATAACAGTATATTTAGGTGAATTGGCATCTTAGGTCCTTTATATGAAATATTTCATTAAGCCATCTCATTGATTCTTGTAATCAATTCCATAACCTTTAACTTATCAAAACTTTCCTGGTTTCGTTACTTTGAAAACATTACTCAACACTATTATTATCAACTTCTCTTTTGGTTTCCTTTGTCTATAAATATTACTATATTTTATAAATCGTCTTTTAGTTTTCTCTATCGTGGAACCACCATTTAAAATTACTCAAAAACCTTTTTGATTTTTCATTGTTATAGTTCTATAATTCCACTTTCGGTTTCCTTTACCATTTGGGTATATCGTTATATTTCTGTTTAACCAAATGACAAATGATTAATTACCAAAATCTCTTTCTTATCTCGATTAAACTATTTCCACTTAATTTCGTTCCCAGGTTAACACTTATTTTTAAAATCATCGGTTTGGGTAAAACCCATTTTACCCGTTTGTTTATATGATTTGAATTAAACTTCAAATCCCTTCCATACTAATCCATCCCATTACTTTACTTCATTTAATAAAAGAATTCCAATCATAAATTACTTGCTTTAGTTATTACTGAATAAAAGTAGTTATATTTCTGATTAACCAAAATTAACATAGTTAATTCCTTTTAAAAGGTTATTTAAATTATATTAATCGCAAATAACTTGGTAATCACTTTCCAACCCATCACAAACTAATATTACCTCTCGATAATAGTGAACCTGTTCAAGTTGGGGTATTCTAATTACCTCTCAGACCTTGATCGCAAGCGTTCTTATCTCAAGGTAATACAAGTTTGAAATACCCAAATCTAATACATCCTTCCCATTTCCATTTAGTCGGGATTCATAAATCATTTTCTTTTATTTGAAACCTACTTGACATGCTAATCCCATTTCCTTGATTTAAGTAAACCTTTACTAAACCAATTTGATTCTGATATGGTTTTACAACGATTTCTTACCTTGGTAAATTTCTTTATAATCACTTTACCAAAATACCCTTTTAAGTCTTAATTTATCCATACTTATTTAATTAATAAAATCTTATTGAAAACTGTCGTATTAATTTACAAAGCTTATTTACAAGCTTGTTTGTACGATTGAACTAAATTTCAAAACCCTTTGATGCTAATCTATTTCATCACCGTTATCTCATAATCTCTTTCCGATCGGATTGCTTTTATAGATTAAAACATTATCTTAAACATCGTTATGGCTTGATTCTTCCTTTATAAACTTATGTTTATAAAATCTTGGGATTTGTAACAAAATCCCTTTTATGACCTTTCTTACTTAGGATCTTAATATATTTCGATTTCCCTTTTGGAAAGAAATTCCAATTTACTCGAGCAATAGCTCTAATTTTCATTAATATAATTTACTTCATTATTTACCGAATAAAGGTAGTTTATTTCAAAAATAAATCATTCATCAATTAACTTAATTAAAGATTAAATCATTTTACAAAGGTTATTGAATAATAATTAATCAATTCAATAATTACTTAAAACTGTAGTTAATCGAAGTTTAACTAACATTTAACACCATTCGTTTAATTTAAAGGATATTCACAAAATTATTGATTATATTAATTTATATCAAATTAATCCCATTGTCAAAGTCAAATTAAAGTAGTTGATTTCTACCAAACGTACATATTAGCTAACTATTAACTGATTTACGTTATCATTTATTAAATAACTTAATTAATTTAATTCATTAGTTAACTGTTTTTTTTAAAAGAACAATTATTTCATTTCACTAACCCGTAGGTTAGTTTCGACTGCAGTTCATAAATCTCATTAATGACATTAAATCCTGATTATAAACTATTAAATAATTTCTATTAAAACATGATTATAATAGTATAAATATTTTTATAAACTTGTTTCCATTTTTAAATATAAAATAAACTCAACACTTTAATTCAGTTATTAAAAAATGAATTTTGTAACTTAAAACTGCGTCTTTCCGCCTAACAACAAAACAATATTTTGAAAATAATAGATTTTAGGCCCTTACTGCCAACCACTATCGATTGATTAAAATTCACATCTACGATCACATCCATTCAACTATCAATATTCAAATTGGTGCAATGTTATTTGAGGATCAATTAGTTCGTGTGTAAACAGTATAAAAATAAACAACACACATGATATTTTGAGGAATCCGGTCGGATCCCTCCAACCTGTTCTTCCCTGCATCACGGATTATTATAACGTTTCATGATAGTATATAAATTTTAAATAAAGAAACAACGATGATAATATAATTAACAACAACCATTAATCAATCATAAGCAACCACGACAGTCAATCAACCAACGTATATTTTTATGGTATTATACGGATTTATCAAATCATAGCAGTCCAGAAAAGTGTGAGAATTAACTCACCTTTTATTTTGATCGATGATTTTGGCGTTGCTCCGTTTAACTTTAAACAACCGTTTAAAGTTAAATAAAGTACTCAGCAGCTTCAATGCCAACCGAATCAGCGCGTTTTTGTAGATATTGTCCACACGATCGCAACATGACTCATTTGGTTAAATACTGTATACATATGCATAAATAATTGAGATAACGATTTTAATACTCATTAAGATTATGTATATAAATTAATTAAGTTATTAACTTAATATAAAAAATCTTTTAACTACCAACCACCTTTCTAATTGCAAATTGGGGACACGTACTCTCTTCCATGGTAAACCCTATAGCTCTCCCAGTAACTTTGAAACTCATCCCGTTCTCTTTACCAAAGCCCGTGTCCATCTTTTCTTCTGTATTCACGGTTTCCGTCTTTACACCTTTCCCCTTTTTTGTTTTTTTATAAATGTGTGTCCCAAACTCGCTTTCACCCATATTGCCTGCCCGTCCTCTTATACCCATACAACACCTCTTAAGCTTCTTTCTTCTTCCACTTGGATGCTCCAGCAAACTACAAATACCCTATCCCTTGCATTAACCTCCCATGCAATGTCATTCCTCCACTCAACTTGCCCCTATTCTTCCTTTCCTATCTTAACTTCCTCTCCTCTGCTCCATATTCATGCACCAGATTTGCAATGTTTTCCCATTCAACTTCTTTAACGTGTTCGACTTCCACCCCATCTTCAACGCCGACTTCAGCATAGCTTGTGACCATGATCGGACCCACTAGAACCTCCTCCAGCTCGCTGTTACCCTCCAGAACATTCCACAACCTGCAATGACCACTAAGTAAGGCCTCGCGCCACCCTCAAGCTTACCCAACTTCATCAGACTGCCACCATTCGATTAACGGCGACGATCAACTTGTCGGAACTCCGGTCTCCGTCCACACACCAACAACGCATTTCCCTACGTTCACCCAAAGACCTGCAACCGAAACGGCTTGTTGCTTGCTAGTCTACTCTCCCAAATGCTCGGTTCCCAGCCTAGGACTAGGATAGTGCAACATATATATTTAACAGAAGGCGTTGGCTGTTATTTGCATTTTACTATGTTCGAATGAAGAGGAGAAAGAGGACCATCCTTTTTGTTTTACTGCCGCATTGGAATGGTTAATAAATGAAGGCACTTGTTGCTTTCTTTTATTTTAGATGAGGAACGACATTTTCCATTGTTTTGCAGTTTTGGAAAATGGAGAGGAAGCGGGTGAATACATAATAGAAGGAACCGTGACCGCCAAGCAAATAGGAATAAAATAGTAAAAATAGGTTTGTACGAAGTAACATGCTTCTCTGATCATGAATAGAAGAAACTATGAGACCAATACATGTGAATGCGCAGAAATGATAGGAAGTGTCAATGGATATTTTTGTTTGCTTATCTAGATATAGGCCAGGCTATTTCTAATAGGTTAGATGAAAACTTTGAAAAGGAAAAAAACATGTCGGCTCGTTTTGTCTTTACAAACTGTGAAGGTTCCCAGAAAAGGATGGCGATGCATTTCAAAAGGCATATGCGAAGACAATATGGAAATGAATATTTGCAGCGATATTATCTAAAGGAATGAGCTTGCCACAAACATGGTTTCACATGGTAGCATTGATCATTGCATGTGCATGCCGCATATAGTGTCAGCACAGATGGGAAAAGATTGTATTAAATTGATGCAAGTCTAAAGATATTTTTCTCATTCTATTTCTGAAAGAAGGAACGAAAACTATAGGCTAACGTCACTTTCATCGATACAGACAGTACATACCGCTTTGCCCGAAATTTTGACTATGGACACAAAATAAAAATCTTATCCTATATGATTTAAAAGGTATGAAATGATATGTGTGCAGATGCGACAAGGATTACTGAGTTTTGGTGTGGTATAGATATAGTAAGGGTTTGTTGTAATGATATCCATTGGATTTGCCGTAAGGATTTTTAAAGACTTTGGGTGGTTTAGGCAAGAATTTCGAAAGTGTTGTATTGAGATTTTTTTTTTGTTAGAATTTAGTCAAAAAATGCAGTGAGATTTTTTAAGATTTTATAGCAAATCTTCATTCTTTTTTTTATGCAATGAAAACGATTTTGGTTTAATTTACCTCGCGGTTCTAAGCATCAATAAAAATGCTACGACCGATGATTCCAGCTTTTACCGTCATTTTACACATACCGGAACAGTTTTGAGGTTTAATTCAAACGTATGAAAAAGACAGTTTATTTATTTTATTAAATAAAATGTGATATTTAATAAACAATTCCATAGCAACTATTTTAAAATTTGATTTGGACATAAAATAACATCTACATTATGAAAACTTGATTTTTCTCTTCCATTAGAAAAATATTGTCAAATAGATTCTGGCGTTTCTTGTTTCGAGAAAATCCGGTTTATATTGGGCACTATAAAGTCATTTAAAGTTCAAGCCGCAATATTACGAATTGTCGCGCCGCTGCAGCTCGATTTATAATTAAATTATAAATTAAATATTCAATTGTTGTTAAATAAACGGGATCGTAAATAAAATTCAATATAAGCAATATTAGACCATTTCAAACTGCTTGTCCGCATTATATTGCCATCACAACATTTTCCGATCATTTGGAAATTAGAATATTATATTATTATTAATTTAAATAACATATTCAAAATAAAATGATTAAATTCAATTATTTAAATCAAATCAATATTTTAAATAATAAAATATATTAAATAATTAGCCAGAAAAATACGGGTCGTTACATTCCTTCCCCCTTAAAAGAATTTCGTCCCCGAAATTATTAAGACAGAAAGAACACTGCAACCCATTATCTTTACAAAAATATTTAAATAAAACTCAATTTTATTTTCAAACTAACCCAATTGGTTTTAAACCCAATTTATTTCAAATAGTAGAATTTTCTGAAAATCTTCCAAAAATTTCTAATACCTTAAATTTTGGAAAAATTTGGCAGAGTTTCCCTTGTATGGAGGGACATCTACAATATTGTAGGTTCAAGAAATATATAGATCGACCAACACGGTCGGAAAAATTCAAAACCCAAATCAAAACCAAAATTTTATATTTTGCGTAAGCGTACCTTTTTGCGGGTGTTAATATACGATAGATAAATATACTCGTGCTTGTTTAATTATCATGTCAAACTGGATTAAAATTACTCCCGAATTTTCTTGGATTAACTCTGTACTTGTTCTCAACCTCAATGAACTTCACTAGGTTTTAAAACAAATGTCAGTCAGATTCAAATATTCATATTATCCATGTCATCCATATCATCTATATCATCCATTCCAACCAATGTTCAAATCTATATCCATGCCATATATTTCAACCAAACAATTCCTTGATTTCCACATTATACTTTGATCCATCTCTATAGTTTCAGTTCATTTATTCTAGATTGGTTTTCAATTAACTATTGACAAATTCTATACAAACCATCCAATATATAATAAACACCCAAGGCATACCAATCCAACCAAACCATTTTGATTCACATAAATACTTCTCGTTTGCATTGGTTCCACATCAATTGATTTATACTGGAGTAATTTCCATTCAATTATCATTTACTCGATTTCATAAGTGAAACCTCTTTTTATTATATAAATCTATTCCAGTTCAATATTCCAATTTGAATTCTTATTCATGTTAATCAAACAAATCCCTATTATAATCATTTGAGAAAAATATATTTATATAATACTATAATCCGAGCAAAACTATATAACAATAATTTTATAATAAATTACAAATACGCGCTCTTATATATACACCTAAACTCAATCTAGGGCTTTACTAACCCCATCTCTATCGAGTTACGACACAGAGCCAAGGTTATCACTAAACCAATAGCTCTGATACCAACTGTAACGGCCCGAAAAAAAATTCGATGCTCGAATTTTCAATAATAATACATCATCCTGTATTACTTGTCAAAAATCTAAGTATCGAACCCAAGACTGTTAATAGAAAGAAGTTAGAGGATGAGAAATAGAAAGAAAGAAATTTAGAATAGAAGAAATAAGAAGAACACATCAGAATCTCACAGCGGAACAAACAATTATCATATAACAAATTTCTTCATAAAAGAAACTGTATATATACATACCATTTATCAGAGTACAACATACATCAATCACAGCGGAAACAAACTTTGTATAACTAATGGTGAAGCCTCCTGCTTTCAGCTCCTGAAACTCCAAGCGACATCTAACCAGTAAATATACTCAGTCTGACCCGAGCACATTTGAAGCAAAACAAAATTCACCCGGATCAGTCTGGAATACTTTCAGTGATAAATTCACAGCAAAAACAATTTGTTTAACTTTGAAAAAAAATCCTTTTTTTGTAATAAAAAGGTAATAGTAAGACCAGCCCACACATAAACATGGACGTTTTTTTTACCTTACTATAACCCAAAACATTTTTCTAAACCAATATCTTTTCTGATATTATAATAATGTCTATCAAACTACAAATAAATAGTAATCTAGCAGAATGCTTGCATCTCACGCTCTACATATATAGTATACAATCAAAACCGCAGACGCTTATTGGAGAATGGAATTCCTGGCAAGGCATGGGACCACCTTCCAACAATGTATCTCTGGAGATGAATACATTTGGGGTTCAACAAGAACGTCTTGCAACCCGGCTATACATGACCGGCCCCTCATTTCGCTTGAGATTACCGAATATATCATTACCACGGTTGGGGGCCAACCAACCGAACCGATAGCATGATATGTAAAAATAAAGGGACAACCGATGACATTTGATTTCTCCAGATCAGGTAATGATATACCCTTTTAATGGGTGCGACCCACATAGCCATGCTGCCTACCCGATTTTGTGCCATTCCCTGTTGATGAGGCTCGAGGTCACGTTATCTTTTAGCATATCTCCATTCACTTTGAATGTCACATCGTCAGATCCGCCAAATCACTAATTGACGTCCACAAATACACTCTGGGTGTTAAGCAAGAGAATTTCTCCGCCACCAAACTTGGTATATTTGTAAAAATCAACGTACATGATTCTTAAGGAAATACTTTGTCAGACATCCGTCCATACAAGTCATCCAGGAACAGGATGAACCGAAGGCCCCCTCCTACCGCATCCTATATAGGAATCACTCCAAGGATCAGTAGCGAGAAGTCCTTGCAATCCAAAGATTCCAATCAAGCCAGAATTACAGGTCATCATAACTCTGGTAGCTAGCCAGAGAAATTTAACGAGTAGTTCTTCCGCTCACGAAGATCAATGGTCTTCAGTACTCCATCTCGACCATCTTCTGATATCTTCAACATTACGTATTTCCTGGTCGGAATGGTTTTCAAATATAAATTCAATCCCGGTCTTTCCGTACCAACAATCGGTAACAAGTCAGATTTTTATCGTCGGTTATTTTACTATCAAATTATAATAGTATTCTAGGTGATTTGGCAGCTCAGGTCCTTTATATGAAATATTTCATTAAACCATCTCATCGATTCTTGTAATCAATTCCATAACCTTTTACTTATCAAAACTCTCCTGGTTTCGTTACTTTGAAAACATTACTAAACACTATTTTTATCAACTTCGCTTTTGGTTTCCTTTGTCTGGAAATATTACTATATTTTGTAAATTATCTTTTATTTTTCTCTATCGTGGAACCACCGTTTAAAATTACTCAAAAACCTTTTTGATTTTTCATTGTTATAGTTCTATAATTCCACTTTCCGTTTCCTTTACCATTTGGGCATATCGTTATATTTCTATTTAACCAAATGACAAATGATTAATTACCAAAATCTCTTTCTTACCTTGATTAAACTATTTCACTAATTTTGTTCCTAGGTGAACACTTATTTTTAAAATCATCGGTTTGGGTTAAACCTTTTTTACCCTTTGTTTATATGACTTGAATTAAACTTCAAATCCCTTCCAAACTAATCCATCCCATTACTTTATTTCGTTTAAGAAAAGAATTCCAATCATAAAGTGCTCGCTTTAGTTATTATTGAATAAAAGTAGTTATATTTCTGATTAACCAAAACTAGCATAGTTAATTCCTTTTAAAAGGTTATTTAAATTATATTAATCGCAAATAACTCGGTAATCACTTTCCAACCCATCACAAACTAATATTACCTCTCGATAATAGTGAAGCCGTTCAAGTTGGAGTATTCTAATTACCTCTCAGACCTTGATCGGGTAGCGTTCTTATCTCAAGATAATACAAGTTTGAAATACCCAAATCTAATACATACTTCTTATTTCCATTTAGTCGGGATTCATAAATCATTTTATTTTATTTGAAACCCACTTGACATGATAATCCCATTTCCTTGATTTAAGTATTCCGATATGGTTTTACAATTTCTTACCTTGGTAAATTTCTTTATAATCACTTTACCAAAATCCCATTTTAAGTCTTAATTTATCCATACTTATTTAATTAATAAAATCTTATTGAAAACTATTGTATTAATTTTAAAAGCTTATTTACAAGCTCGTTTGTACGATTGAACTAAATTTCAAAACCCTTTGATGCTAATCTATTTCATCACTGTTATCTCATAAATCTCTTTCCGATCGGATCACTTTTATAGATTAAAACATTATCTTAAACATCGTCGTGGCTCGATCCTTCCTTTATAAACTCATGTTTATAAAATCCTGGGATTTGTAACAAAATCCCTTTTATGACCTTTCTTACTTAGGATTTTAATATATTTCGATTTCCCTTTTGGAAAGAAATTCCAATTTACTCGAGCAATAGCTCTAATTGTCATTAATATAATTTACTTCATTATTTACCGAATAAAGGTAGTTTATTTCAAAAATAAATCATTCATCAATTGACTTAATTAAAGATTAAATCATTTTACAAAGGTTATTGAATAATAATTAATCAATTCAATAATTACTTAAAATTATAGTTAATCGAAGTTTAACTAACATTTATCACCATTCGTTTAATTTAACGAATATTCACAAAATTTTTGATTATATTAATTTATATCAAAGTAATCCCATTGTCAAATTCAATTAAAACAGCAGATTTCTGCCAAACGTACATATTAGCTAACCATTAACTTATTTACGTTATCATTAATTAAATAACTTAATTAATTTAATTCATCGGTTAATTGTTTTTTTTTAATAATTATTTCATTTCACTACCCCATAGGTTAGTTTTGACTGTAGTTCATGAATCTCATTAATGACATTAAATCCTTATTATAAACTATTAAATAATTTCTATTAAAACATGATTATGATAGTATAAATATTTTTATAAACTTGTTTCCATTTTTAAATATAAAATAAACTCAACACTTTAATTCAGTAATAAAATTGAATTTTATAACTTATAACTACGTCAATCCGCCTGACAACAAAACGATGTTTTGAAAATAATAAATTTTAGCCCCTCACTGCCAACTACTGTCGATTGATTAAAAATCACACCAACGTTCACATCCATTCAACTATCAATATTCAAACTGGTTCAATGTTATTTGAAGTTCAATCAGTTCGTGTGTTAACAGTATAAAAATAAATAACACACATGATATTTTGAGGAATCCGGTCGGATCCCTCGAACCTGTTCTTCCCTGCATCACGGATTATTATAACCTTTCATGATAGTATATAAATTTTAAATAAAGAAACAACGATGATAATATAATTAACAACAACCATTAATCAATCATAAGAAACCACGGCAGCCAATCAACCAACATATATTTTTAATGGTATTATATGGATTTATCAAATCATAGCAGTCCAGAAAAGTGTGAGAATTAACTCACCTTTTATTTTGATTGATGATTTTGGCGTTGCTCCGTTTAACTTTAAACAACCGTTTAAAGTTAAATAAAGTACTCAGCAGCTTCAACGCCAACCTAATCAATGCGTACTTGTAGATATTGTCCACACGATCGCAACATGACTCATTTGGTTGAATTCTGTATACATATGCATAAATAATTGAGATTACGATTTTAATACTCATTAAGATTATGTACATAAATTAATTAAGTTATTAACTTAATATAAAAAATCTTTTAACTACCAATCACCTTTCTAATTGCAAATTGGGGACACGCACTCTCTTCCACTTCCACGGTAAACCCAAAAGCTCCTCCCAGTAACTTCGAAACTCATCCCGTTCTCTTCACCGAAGCCCGTGTCCATCTTTTCTTCTGTATTCACGGTTTCTGTCTTTCCACCTTTCCCTTTTTTTTATAAATGGGTGGCCCAAACTCGCTTTCACCCATACATCCCGCCCGTCCTCTTATACCCATATAACACCTCTTAACCTTCTTTCTTCTTCCACTTGGATGCTCCAGCAAACTACAAATACCCTATTCCTTGAACGAACCTCCCATGCAATTTCATTCTACCACTCAACTTGCCCGCATTCTTCCTTTTCTATCTTAACTTCCTATCCCCTGCTCCATATTCACGCACCAGATTTGCAAAGTTTTCCCATTCAACTTCTTTAACGTGTTCGGGTTCCACCCCATCTTCAACGCCGACTTCCGCATGGTTTCTGACCATGACCGGACCCACCGGAACCTCCTACAGCTTGCTGTAACCCTCCAGAACATTCCACAACTTGCGATGACCACTAAGTAAGGCCTCGCCAACCCTCAAGCTTACCCAACTTCATCCGACTGCCACCATTCGGTTAACGGTGACGGTCAACTTGTCGGAACTCCGGTCTCTGTCCACACACCAACAACGTCTTTCCCCACGTCCACCCAAAGACCTGCAACCGGAATGGCTTGTTGCTTGTTACTCCACTCTCCCAAATGCTCGGTTCCCAGTCTAGGACTAGGACAGTTCAACATATATATTCAACAGAAGGCATTGGCTGTTATTTGCGTTTTACTATGTTCGAATGAAGAGGAGAAAGAGGACCATCCTTTTTGTTTATTGCTGCGTTGGAATGGTTAATAAATGAAGGCACTTGTTGCTTTCTTTTATTTTAGATGAGGATCGGCATTTTCCATTGTTTTGCAGTTTTGGAAAATGGAGAGGAAGCGGGTGAATATATAATAGAAGGAACCGTGACCGCCAAACAAATAGGAATAAAATAGTAAAAATAGGTTTGTACGAAGTAACATGCTTCTCTGATCATGAATAGAAGAAAATATGGGACCAATACATGTGAAAGCGCAGAAATGATAGGAAGTGTCAAAGATATTTTTGTTTGCTTATCTAGATATAGGCCAGGCTATTTCTAATAGGTAAGCTGAAAACTTTGAAAAGGAAATAAACATGTCGGCTCGTTTTGTCTTTTCAAACTGTGAAGGTTCCCAGAAAAGGATGGCGATGCATTTCAAAAGGCACATGCGAAGACAGGATGGAAATGAATATTTGCAGCGGTATTATCTAAAGGAGAGAGCTTGCCACAAACATGGTTTCACGTGGTAGCATTGATCATTGCATGTGCATGTCGCATATAGTGTCGGCGCAGATGGGAATAGACTGTATTAAATTGATGCAAGTATAAAGATATTTTTCTCATTCTATTTCTGAAAGAAGGAACGAACACTATAGGTTAATGTCACTTTCATCGGTACAGACAGTACATACCGCTTTGCCCGAAATTTTGACTATGGACACAAAATAAAAATCTTATCATATAAGATTTAAAAGGTATGAAATGATGTGTGTGTGGATGCGGCAAGGATTTTTTGTACTGAGTTTTGGTGTGGTATAGATACAGTAAGGATTCACTGTAATGATATCCATTAGATTTCCGTAAGGATTTTTAAAGACTTTGGGTGGTTTAGGCAAGAATTTCAAAAGTGTTTTACTAAGATTTTTTTTTTGTTAGAATTTACTCAAAAAATGCAGTGAGATTTTGTAAGATTTTATAGCAAATCTTCGCTCTCTTTTTTTATGCAATGAAAACGATTTTGGTTTAATTTACCTCGTGGTTCCGAGCACCACTCAAAACGCTGCGACCGATGATTCCAGCTTTTACCGTCATTTTACACATACCGAAACAGTTTCGAGGTTTAATTCAAACGTATGAAAAAGATAGTTTGTTTATTTTATTAAATAAAATGTGATATTTAATAAACAATTCCATAGCGACTAATTTAAAATTTTATTTGGACATAAAATAACATCTACAATATGAAAACTTGAATTTTCTCTTCCATTAGAAAAATATTGTCAAATAGATTCTAGCGTTTCTTGTTTCGAGAAAATCCGGCTTATATTGGGCCCTATACAGCCATTTAAAGTTCAAACCGCAATATTACGAATTGCCACGCCGCTGCAGCTCGATTTATAATTAAATTATAAATTAAATATCCAATCATTGTTAAATAAACGAGATCGTAAATAAAATTCAATATAAGCAATATTAGACCATTTCAAACTGCTTGTCCGCATTATATTGCCAGCACAACATTTTCCGATCATTTAGAAATTAGAATATTACATTATTATTAATTTAAATAACATATTCAAAATAAATTGATTAAATTCAATTATTTAAATCAAATCAATATTTTAAATAATAAAATAAATTAAATAATTAGCCAGAAAAATACGGGTCGTTACAAGATATTTATAATTTAATTTCAACTACCACATTACTGTTAACATTATTTTTAATATGTTAATCATCGTAATCATAACACAATACAGTCAATTAAATCATCCATTGTTTTCAAACAATAGTGAAGTGAGCTAATAGGCACCGTATAATAGTTTACGATAATTAAAACTGATAAAAATCAACACTGGTAATCTATATATTTTCAGTTATAAAATAAATAACTGTACGAATATTTTAGTGAGAGAATTCTCACTTTGGTTTCCACTCCGTCATTCTTTAATTGAGGACTGTTTTAATAAAATTAAAAGAGTGTTTAGTTTTATCAAAAACTGCAACAGCATTCATTTTCGTTCTGGACAGTTCCATGTTGTAGTGTTCGTCGCCACGATTGCAACGCAATTGAAATCGTCAGATTTCGACCTCGTATGAAATAGTTATGATAATTAATACATTGGATAATTAAATAAATAATCAAAATATTAAACTCTAATTAATCATCAAAGGTTAATACCCTTTCATCTTCGTTCCCAGCTGACAAAAAAATGAACCCATTTGTCCAAAGCTAGGTTATGCCGTCGCCACCCCTAGGAGAAACCGGACCTCGATCGGCAGTGACCACGACGAAGGCCTTCACCTCCCTTCCGGCGCCGACCATGGGGTTGAACTCGCACTCCCCGTTAATCTTGAAAACTGCTTCGAAGAGGTGCCCTTTGAGGCACTATTTCTCGCGATTTAGGTCTGAAATTCGATCTCCACCATTGATCGGTTAGATCTCGCTGAGGTCTTCGATTTTTCCTTTGGGAGTTTCTGAAAATAGCTAGTGGATTTGGAGATAATTGAAGAGGAAGTATGGAGCAAAATCAGCCTTTCTTTTTTAGGGTGGCGGCAGATCTGAATAAGTGAGGGAGAGAGAGGGTTTTTTAAGTTTATTTTTATTTATTATTATTTAATCCGTAAAAGTGGGGTTTTGCATCCGAACTCCAAATCAAACCCAACGACTATCGTTCTAATCTAAATTCCTCCATTCCGGACACAATGGGATATGTTTCGTAAGCCAATTCGATCAGATTTCATCAAGATTAAAATATAATTAATATAACGTTACATATTGATTTCAACTTACATTTTAATTTACCGGGGCCACATACTGACTCCAAAAATTACGAATATTGAAATCTATCTATGTTTTGACGATACGGTTCTAACAAAATTAATTTCATCCAATTTGGAGGCCGTTTGAAAAATGGCCCTTTTAACTGGTTTATTAAATTCAAATTGAAATTGAAAACACGTTTAAATTTACTACGCTCACGTATTAGTTCTAAAAATTAAGAAATTTTAAACCTGACTATCATTTGACATTCTGGATCCAACAAAAGTGATTTCGTCAAAAACGGAGGTCGTTTGCAAAATGGCTATTTTAAGGGCTATATATAATTTATATATATATATATATTCCATAGTGACTATTCTAAATTTTAAACTGGACATAACTTATAATTTATAAAGTGAAATCTCAATTACTTACATTCATTAGAAACGTATAGTTGAATAGATTCTAACGTTTCTTGTATTACTGAAATCCGATTCATATGAATTCTATATACTCAATTGAAATTAGAAATCAAATTTTCAAACTACCGCACCATTTTAAGCTCGTTTTATAATTAAAATAAATTTATACGTTCTAACTTCAGTTTAAATAAATTTTAAATCATTTATTCTCAAAATAAATCATTTTAAATTCTTAAAATCCACTAAATCAATTAAAAATAAATTTTAAATTGGTTCAAAAATTCCGGGTTGTTACAGCTAGTGTAGCAATAAGTAGTTTTAAATTTTTGGGAACTGCTTCTACTAGTGAATAGAATATTTTTAAGATTTTTACCTGATATATAAATGGACTGTGATGGCATTATTAATTATTACGTAAAGAACTTCTTAGAAACTCAGTAAAATATGCACATAATAACTAAGCACACCTAATTTGTTATAATGGATTGTCATACATGTGGTTTGCCTGAAAATTGTTATTACCTGATGAATTCCATGAATACCTTACACCTGATCATGTCTTACGGGAGTGACTGTTAAAAAGCTCTGTTGCAGCTGTTTCTATGTTTCAGATATAAAAGATGGAGTGAACTCTTGAATGAAGTTTTCAGTTACGCTACTGAAGCTGAGATACCTACTGAGGTAATGTTCAGTAATCTTGTTGTACATTTAACTTCTTTTTTTGGGTTTAGAGCCGACTGTCAATGCATGTGATGGTATTATAGGGCCAAACATTTCAAAGTTCTTCTAATAAATTATGATAATGTTTGGACTATACAAACAGCTATAACATATGTAGGTTGCATAGTATATGTAGTATAATCTCTCTTTAATTAAAAAATTATTAATCCATATCTGCATATGATCTAGCCATCTACACATTGCATACTGTTTTTCTCATATAATTTAGTAAAAGGCACAACGGGTGAAAGTTTGATATCTCTTGTACCATATAATTAAATACATGGCACTACTGTTCAAAGTTTTACGCATATTTTGCAATGATATTCACACCCATGGAACGAACGTTGTATGTACATACTGTAAATAGATTTTTATTTTGTTAGTTTCACCCATGTAACAAACATTGTTTGTCTGTCTTGTTGCCTACAGAAAAGAAGTTGCATTGTGAATTGGTGCCACTAAATACCTTGCTGCATATTTACAAGAGTAAATATGTGATAAAATAATAATTCGTTCTTTTTTATTTGTTTTATACTGTAGGCGCATTGGGTTTTGGAACACGCACCAAGCTTGAGTAAGCGAGTTGTCGATGTATATAAGGGTGCTCCTTATTTGTACAGAGTAATTAAGTACATTTTGATTGTTCTTAAATTCTAAGTATCTCAAATATGTTATCTTAGAAATAAATATAGTTGCACTATGATTTCCTTCTAAAAAAAATTAGTCAAATTTGTTTTTAATTGTATTTGTATTCATCTTACATTTATATACACTGCATTAAGCTCATAATTGTTTTATTTGCATTTGTGGAACATATGATGCTCTTGACTTTCACATGCTTATACCCTAAATTTATTTTTCTATTTTCAGCAAATAACAATGCAATGTGTGTTGTGTATTGGCTGAATTTGATACTGCAGTTAGTCTTATTTCACTTTTTATACTATTTAGTTTTATTCCATTGTGTAACATTGACATTTAGTTAGAATTCAATATTATATGTAGATATAGTATTGATATTTAGTTTTATTTCAATGTTTTATATTGATATTGCAGTCAGGTTTAGTGATATTGATGTTCTTTCTATTTTGACTTTAAATGCAATTTGATGTTGTTTTATGTTTTAATTAAAACCTGAAGCAGTATTATTTTTTTCCTACTTCAACTACTTTTTTACTTTGGTTGCTTGGAGCAACTGAAGCAAAATATTGGTCATTTGCTTCCTCCACAGAATGGAAGCAACAGGTGTAGACCTGCTGCGTCGTCTGCATTTGCTTCGGTTATTGAACTGAAGAAACAAGGGGTAAACAACCGAAGCAAAAAAATATTATTTGCTTCGGTTGTTTGCCCGAAGCAACAAATTTGTTCTGTTGCATCGTCTGCAGTTGCTTTGGTTCCAGAAAAGAAGCAATAGTGGGTAAAATAACCGAAGCAACTAATTTTTTTTATAGTAGTGGTCGTTTCGGAGATGAAGAATAAGCTATCTTTGGATGGTTTTTCTATGGAGAATCTTGATGAGATCTTAGAGGCATCCATATTTTACGTGGACTTATATGGTCTTTTGTTTGACTATCTTTGGAGATTTTGCAGCAAATCTCCTTTTCTTAATGTCAGTTTTTGGAATCTATGTTCGAACTGTCCATGTAGACGTGTGACCCATTTAGCACATCATTCTATATTTGGGAAGTTATGACTAGGTTTGTCTCATGATGCTGGAATTTAATCCTTTGTTTGATCGATGAGGTAACCATCATTTAGTGTTGCATCATATAAATTCAGCTTGTTGTTCTTGTGTGTTGTCTCATGGAGTTACTTTCTTTAATTTCGCCTATCCATTTTGTCTTTAGGAATATTGGGTGGATTCCCATGAGAATCAGTTTTGTAGAAGGTTTCTTTTCTCATCGTAAATTCTCTCTTAGAGAGGTGGTGATGTGGGAACCTCCAACAACTCCAGTAGTGTTTGTAGCACGAGATTGAACATTTTGTTACCATGATATGATTAATCAAAGATCATAAAAATGGTTTGAGCTCCAATCGCGGAGCGAGACATCTCGTTGTTTATAACCATTAGGAGTTTCTGTGTTGTTGTTTTATCATCGTCTTTGTTGTTTTCCCTTTCCAGCACTGGGTTCTTGGTTTTGTGGTGATTTGTGCTTGTAACTGTTAGTGTTGTTTAAATTGCAGGACTTAGGTTAATATATTTCTGTGATTGAAGATATTTATGTCATTCATGCATGCCTATTCGAATGTAATCTCGTTTTTCTTATCTAAACTTATAGTTGTCTTAGAGCTGGAAAGAATAGAATTCCATGTTGGATGGATTTTAGCAAAGGACCGATTCTGTGTTGGTTTTCATCACGGGTATATAAATAAATAAATCAATGGGTATATAAATAAATAAATCACTATTCCTTGTTAAAGCTAAATTTATTTTTGGTCTTTTGTGTGTGATTTCAGTTTTCGCATTTTTGGCGTGACTGACTTTCTTTTTCGTTGATATGTGATTTGAATCGTTTAAGTTTCCACAAAGTACATTTTAAAGCTTTTGGAAAACGTTGTTTGAAAAAAAAACTTTTTTAAATTTTTAACTGATTCACTTTCTTTTATTTCGTTTTGTGCAAAAGCGCAAAGTTTGGATACGGCAAATTGTGCATATTTAAACGTCTATTTTACACTAAGGTAGATGATTTGGATGGTGCAAAGTGCACATTACCAAAATTTTGATTTTTTATACGAATCTAATATGCGGAAGTAAAACGGTATTAAAAAGGAATTTTCAAAATAAACACAAGAAGTGAAACACCCCACTTCCGTTAAGGTCACTCACAAAGGGAATGCCTTAACTTTGGTGGAGGGTTATAGGTACAAGATACAGAAAAATTTACAAGATAGATAAATATAAGCAGCAAAAATCCGACATTTATTGCATACGTGGTTCAATACAAAAGCATTACATCAAATTGTCTCAAAATGACTTCCAAAACATTACACCATAATTTCTGTCTTGATTATTTAATAAAGAATCATAAACCATAAATAAACTGCATAAGTCCCCAAGTGTAGTGTTCAAAAGCCATAGCCAAGGTGAGAGAGTCACAATCATACATCTACTTTCTTGAAGCTTGCAAAGAGTTTGACTAAGCTGGAGTATTCCCTCCCTGTGGACCTGGGGGGGGGGGGGAATGGAAGAAAAGAGGACGAAAGAAAATGGGTAAGACAATAAGTCTGGTAAGTTCAGTGATTACTAGTATTTAAACGAGGAAAGGGATTATGACAGTAATAACAGAACATAGGACAATACCCTAATATAAGATAAGATGAACATGTGATCGCACCCATTACTATAGTCTCTGCACCTACTAACCATTGGTTCAACCAGCCCCACATGTTCATAACGAACGATCCCCTTAATGATTGGCTCCTACTCGCATGCATTCATATCCTGTGTCATTCGGCTCCGCTTGACTGCAGATACCTGTGCCGGTCCCACCATGGGGTGTATCAGTCCCTCTGGTGGCAACCCGACACGATTCAAGATGCACAGTGTATACTACTGATGCCCAGTGCCTGCTTTTTCCACTCCGGAGTATGTGCACGCCCGTACTCCATCGTGACCTACACTGACGCACCAACCGCCGACGTTTTGGCCACTTATAATCAGCCCAGTAATCGTGCCCCACCCTGCCTAGTCCAGGGTACCATGATACATCTATGTGGGTTAGTGCTGAAATGGGTCCCCGTTACTAGGGTTTTCTAATCAACATGTTTATTTGGTTAAGTGTCCAAGTTTACCTAACCCCACCCATCCGTTTAATTAACATGTTGAATCAGTTAAGTGTTTCCCTAATTGACTTAACCCTACCAATCCTGACTTAGCTTTAATTTATTAATTAAAGCACCAATCACTCACATTAGACAGGTCTTGTAGTGGTCACTGGATATGTCGGTCGGTTCGGGCAGTTTTACACTACAACTCAGTCTAACCTCGGGTTCTTTTTAGGCTTGATGCACTAACCACCCACATTAGACAGGTCTTGTTGTGGTCACTGGATATGCCGGTCGGTTCCAGGCAGTTTTACACTACAACTCAGTCTAACCTCGGGTTAGGCATATTCGTCTTTCTGAATCCACATATTTTCTACATATGTCTAATTCTATATGTAAATTAATCTTAATTTAATCATGCCATAATTATCCCTCGATTATGCTCACAATAAATGGTATATCAAATATACCATTTTATGAACAAATCTATGCCATGAAATTTACATATTTTCCCATCGCTATCCCCGTGGAACGTACGCATGAATCACATAAAATGTTGGGCTAGTAAATTAGCCCAAACCCATAAACAAAAAGGGGTAATAAACAAGGGACATGAAATAAACATAAAATAGCATACATTTAACTTATCACGTGTAACTTGGCATAGAAGTATCACTAACTTAATTAAACAGGTAAAGGTGAACTTGTGACTAAGTTGGATCTAATTATCATGTAAACTTGATATAGGTCTAGCATGGAGGTTTAACATATAAACACAATTTTAAACCACAACTTAGCATATTAACTTATGTATGTCAAAACATAAGAAAGCTACTATAAACATATTTGAATCACAACTTAGCATGATAACTTATGTTTGTTAAACATAAGAGAGCTATTATAAACATATTTAAATCACAACTTAGCATGATAACTTATGTGTTAAAACATAAGAGAGCTACAAATCCAATCTTGCAACATAAATAGATTCAACTTAACATGGTTCCAAATATACATGGATGTTGATCTAACATGTAAACATGTGCTTTAGATCATAAACTTGCAAGTAACCACCAAATTATAACATGACATGTTTCACCATTCAGTTGGCATAATACATTCATTTCTCAATCATAATAGATCCCAATATATAAAATATGGTATGTTCATCACCACAAGCATATAGACATGATCAATCACAACGGTAATTTAAGGTAAATGAGAATCAAACTTTATTTATCTTATACATAAGCATCATTCTATATTCAAGTTACAACATGTCATGATTTCATTTAAAAGAGCGTTTAAATCTACGTAATAACCAACTTATAAACAAAAAGGAATTCTTGATTTCTGGAATCTGAATTCTAAAGTTGGAATGCTTGCTTTTGATGTAGATCGTTGAATTAGATTACTTCAATTTGATTTTGATTCAGGTTTTTATCTTGTCTTTGAATTGAAAGCGGTGATGGCTATTCCAAGTTCTCTATTGACGACATGATAGTTCCAGGATTTTTTTTGTGTGATTTTAGGTTGAGCATTAGGTTGTTTGTATAGAATTTCAATTTAATTAGAGCCGTCAGATGAACCTAGAGTTAACCACAACCATTCTGTCAGGATAGGGTGACACCTCAGCCCTAATGACTTAGCAAGGAGTCAGAAAGGACTCAGAAATGACTCACAGTATGGATCAGAACACACCAGAAGCTGTGCAGGCTCTCAGCCCGACCTGGGCGCACTTGGCAGGTGCGCCAGTGCAATTTTTGTACTGGCGCACTTCCCAAGTGCACTAGTGCATTCCTTTTTTTCTTTCTTTATTCTGGTTTTCTGCTTAACTTCGTTCGTCCATACCTCCTTCATACGATGTCTGTTTTACGCAAACTCGGACTCTATCTCAAGTAGAATTCCGAGACGAACGCAATGGCGTAACCCGTATCCCTTAACTCTCAAATTTGAAATTAAATATTCTTTGATTCATTACTATAACGTTAACAGAAAATACGGGGTGTTACAAGAAGTTTTAAGAGAAAATTTATTTTTGTGAAAAAACTTGATTTTTTTGTCACATGAATAGCATAAAGAAAATGTTTGGATGTTTCATGTGTTTTAGCGGTGTAGTAGGACCGACGCTACGATAAAAACAATAATGAAAACAAGGAAAAGACTGTCTTGGTCTTGGAAACATTGTTTCCATGCCTTGTCAATGATGCGCGAGAGTTATTAATTAACTCGTTTTACGTTTTGGAGCTTGTTCTAAGTCTCCTTTACAGTCTACAAATGAAAATTTTGGGAATATTTTGGGTAACTGAGGTGAAAATTCCATTGTATGGCGAGAAGTGGAATATTTGTAAGTGGAGGAAATGTTGAAATTCTTCACTTCAATTTAATTTTTCCGATTTAGGAGAAATTAAATAGGAAAACGGTTAGATTGCATGACGTTTTGGATGGTAGGGTTCGAATGCAAAATTGGTTGATTCACGCATTTATTCGTAACTGTGTGAAGGTATTGGATCGAAAAAAGTTTTCAAAATTTGCATTCATATGGAGCTGCCAGTATATTTAGGATGTTTTGTATCATGTTTCCAAAAGTGTTTTAAAAATCTCAATGCATACATATAGAGGGCCCGAATTAGAATCATCTTGCATGCATGTTTTAAGGTTGAAATGCATTATGTGCACCATGCACATATACACATGGTTGCAAAGTGGATGTACACAAATTGGTTGTGTAGGATAGAATAACTAGGCGCCAGAATATCGGGATGAAATTCCTTTTAAGGGGGGAAGAAGGCAACATCCCGGAATTTTGACAATAAATAGTTATTTATTTAGAATCTAAAAAATATGTCTTTCTGCCAACGATGGAATTTGACCACTATACTTTAACCGATGAGTTCGTCTCGGAATTTCGGTCAACTTTCATGTTTGGAGTTTCGCGAAAGGAGTTGGTATGAAAAAGTTATGGACAAAATACGATAATGGACAGAAAATAAATAAAATAGAATTTATACAAATTATATACCTTATTTGACCAGCCTAACTGGGCATTTTGACGCCCATGTGGTCGACCACTATGATCAGCCGACTGGGCGTCAAAACGCACAGTGACGGCGAGGTTTTATAAGGTTAGATTATAATATTTATTAAACGAATGGATGGATGTTAATTAAAATAGATCTAACGGTCCAAGGCCAATTCCACTCCTATAAATAAAGGGGTTAGGCCTCATTCTTTTCCACAAAAATTTGTGGGCAGCAGCGAAGCTCTCCCATTATCCTCCTTCTCCAAACCTATTTCCTTAATTAAAATATACTCTTATACAACAAATCAAATCCAAATCACATAGGATTTAGAGGATTATTAAATCCAATGGAAAAGAATGCAAATTAGCGCTCAATAATAGATTCTCCTCTCTCTTCCTATTTTCTTACATCTCTACAGATCTGGAATTTTCCCTTTTTCAGATAAGTTGTAGATTTATAAGAATTTGGGAATTGTAGGCCTAAAAGGTTCAAACTTTGGATTTGGATGCTTGCAAGTGAGTGGGAAATTTAAGTATACATTTATAATAACGCATTTATCTTGTTTGTAATAGATCTCAATTTTTATGCCTATTTCCATAAGATCTGCTCATAGTATTGTCGTAATGGAATTAGCATTATCGGATCTGATTATAAAAATGGTCAAAACTTGTGAATTGTACATTTTGATTATGCATAATATCAATTGTAGGACTCTTAAATTTTGTTTGCACCTATTCCTACATTTTTGTTGTAAATTATGTGCAGTTGTTGGAAGAGAACTGTAGATCTAGAAATCAGTCCCGAATAAACACCTATTAGATGTAGTTACATTCCAGATCTCTAGTTCAGTGTTGAATAATAGAGTATGTGAATTTGGATAAAAAGATACGATTGGTAAATTATGTTATTGTAATATTAAAAATAATTATACATAGTTGTATTCAATATTGTTGGGTTTTGGCTTAGTTGTTGTAAATATGTCGTTTTCCTCTTTTTGAACAAAAAGATGTCATTTTGAATTCACAAGAGATATAACAAAAAGATTCCAAAAGGAAAGGTGGTGCAAACTTACGCATAAATATAAAAATAAATATTTGTGTGTAATTTGCATCAACTATTCCAAATATATATATATATATATATATATATATATATATATATACATATGTATTTCTTGTGAATTTGAGATATGTCTATTTTACTAATCAAACATAATTTACAATAACCATAGCTAACGGTTTTTTGTAAGATTGATTAACTATTCCAAATATATATATATATATATATATATATATATATATATATACATATATATGTATTTCTTGTGAATTTGAGATATGTCTATTTTACTAACCAGACATAATTTACAATAACCATAGCTAACGGTTTTTTGTAGGATTGAAACCTTTTAGCAAGATTGAAAACAGCAAGGAATGTTTGGTTATTGAATTAAACCAAATCATTAAAATTAAAAGAATAATAAAATAAAAATAATAACTACGTTGACTGCACGAAAACATAAATATAAATATACGAGCGTCACAGCACGCGCTTCGCGCGTGATGAAGGCACGCGCTCCGCGCGTGGATTGTTATTGACTCATTATTCAACGGCCAACGCATACAAAAATAAAGTTTTAAAAGGAAAAAAAAAATCTAAGATCAATGGTATAAATCTAAGATCAATGCAAGTTCAATCTGTGCTCAGAGTTTGTGAGTAATCTTAACATTCATCATCATGAAACAACAAGAACAACATATAATTAGAGTGTCAAATGTTCACAATCTCAATTGCTTCTTTCGGACAAATGTGGCTTTTGGTCCTCAATGACAACCAATACAGAGGAGTATTTCTTAATCCTTAAAGATATCAATATATTGGAACCAATTCCAATTAAAGAAAAGAATATGAAGAAATCTTTCTGTGAGCCAGTAGAAGAAGATACTGCAGCTCCAACCATCCTTTTTGACTCCTTAAGTGAGTAGATGAAAGTATTTGCTGCTTTCGGCCTAGTCCATCGTTGATTTTGAACTTTGGAAAATTAAATGTCCGACGTAGAAGGAAAGAGAAGCCTTAAAATTTTTGTTGGAGAAAACAAAGAGAACATCAGGCAAAAGTCCAAACAACAATGAAGCATTAGCTTCGAAAAATACGGCATAAGACAAACATCTTGACAGTATAAAGTATATCATCAAGGTATGAAAAGTACCTAAGTTATGGTGGTAGGTACTGCAGTACAAATTTGAATAAGAAAAATATTTGTAAATAAGACACTACATATGTTTATATATAATAACATACCAAAATAAAAGTTTTTATGACGTACGCAATCTAACTTGAAGCTTGAAACCATAGCAGAGTAGCCAAAAGAAGTGAACAATAAAGATTAGCGAAAATGAAGAGAGAAGTGGGGATTACAATTGGTATTTAAAGGGTGATAAGATATTCTATTGTGCTATTTTTGTGGAGATTTGAGTATCCGAGAAAAAGTCAAAAAATAAATACCTCCTTATTTTTATGGGGATTCAGCCAACCTTCCTTTATTAGTATATTCAGAAGATTTTGTTTAATTTGGATGTATTTCCTTTATTTCTGTTGAGAACATGGAAATGGACAATGAAGGAAATTAAAAACTTTCCATTTTAATTTCACAATGCAAATACATCAAATCCTAAATACAATTTAATAATTATCCATATACGTTTTATAAGGTATTAAATCTGTTTTGATTAATAAACAACAAAACCTAGCATGTATTTCAAATCTTTAATTCAAGTAAACCGAATAAATAGGGAGTATTTGAAAATGCTTATTAAAATCAGCATATAAGTCAATTTCCTTTATTTTTGTGGATAATGTGGAAATGGACGATGAAGGAAATTAAACGCTTTCCATTTTAATTTGAAAATGCTAATACGTCAAATCCTAAATACAGTTTAATAATTGTCCATATACATTTTATAAGGTATTAAACCAGATTTGGTTAATATAAAAATGCACAATAAAACCTAGCATGTATTTCAAATCTTTGATTCAAGTAAATTGAATAAATGGAATTTTGTTTTAATTTATTGTGAGAAAAATTAGGAAATAGATTGAGATAAAGGGCATATTTGAAAATGCTTATTTAAAATCAGCATATACGTCAAATCCTAAATACAAATAGCTCGGCGTATACAATTTAATGATTGTCCATATATGTTTAATAAGGTATTAAATCTGATTTGATTAATAACAAAATACACAGCAAAACCCAGCATGTATTTCAAATCTTTAATTCAGGTGAACAGAATAGATGGAAATTTTTCTTAATTTATTGTGAGTAAAATTAGGAAATAGATTGAGATAAATGGCATACTTGAAAAAACTTATTTAAAACCATAATATACATCAAATCCTAAATACAAATAACTCAGCGTATACCATTTAATAATTGTCCATATTTAGTTTTATAATTAAATCTGATTTGATTAATAAAAAAACGCATTACAAAACCCAGCATGTATTTCAAATCTTTAATTCAAGTAAATTGAATAAATGGATTTTTTTTAATTTATTGTGAGAAAAATTAGGAAATAGATTGAGATAAAGGGCATACTTGAAAATGCTTATTTAAAATCAGCATATACATCAAATTCTAAATACAAATACACTACAAGAAAACACTGATTTAGCGTCAGATATTTAGAAGCGGAAATTTTCGCCGCTAATTTGCGACGGATTTCCATGTGATCTATAAGAGATAGTTTTTTGTTTTTTCAACTTTTTTTTCTTTTATTTATTACCATCGTCTTCTGTCATCCCTCACTAAGCCGGTACAAATTGCGTCAAATTACCAACAGAAATTTTCTGTCGCTATTTTCCACTGCAAATAAAGACAAAATACCGACGAATATTTATCGAAGCTATTTTGTAGCAGAATTTCAACAGATTTGCAAGAGATGAAAATATCGGTTTATGATAATAATTATTTAATAATTAATAATAAAATTTAATACTTATGAAATGATATCTAGTATTCAATAATTAAATTTAAATAATTATATTTAATAATTACAATTGATAATTGTAGTTGATACTTATATTTTATAATTATAGTTGATAATTATATTTTATATTTCAAAAAATTTAATTTTTTTAAATAATCTTGAATAAAATTGAAATAAATCACAAAGTTTACAGAACAATTATTGTTTGACACGAAATAACTAAAATTTCTAAATTTTAAAATATTCAAAAAGATCATCTAATAGTTTACTTTAAATTGTAAAATACTTCATTTTCTACTTTAGTATAAGCGCTATAATTCAGATTATTAATCATACGCACATAATAATACTTAATGATAATTAGAAAGCGATAATATTGATCCTTAGTATTTAATCATTTTGGTGTATTAGAGATGCAGCTAATAAACATTACAATAGTACATGTTACCAAAATCTAACGCTGGAAATATACAGCTATACTGTTGGTCCGAACTAGTAAAATGGTTCACAGTAAAATCCATCAATAAATCAGCACCGTCCGTTTTGTTAGAATCCAACGCGTTAGAATAGCAATCTGCATCGTCACAGTCAGCTCATTCTCCATTTTTTCCTCAAAATCTTCTGTCTTTCTCCTAAACGGTGAATCTTCTCCCAAATCAAAAAACAAATCCCTAATTTTAATTTAAATCCTACAATTGAAGTAACGGAGACTGACGGCAAAATAAATGAAGGGGCCAGAGGTAGAAATTGAATGAAATCGCCTCCGGCCGCCGCCGCTTTCTTCGCTGGACCCTCCCGGATCACGTCTTGTTGACATGTGGAGCCGGACGGCCTTGTCTTCGCTTCCGCCTCTGCCTTCTGTTGGTGCTTCTGTGGAGTCCCCCTTCACTGCGTATATGAGAAGGTTTCCCTTTAACCATTTCTCTTTGTTGTTAGCGTGCACTGAATATGCTAAAATTTATTTTGATGAGATCCTTCTACCATATGCAGTTTAATATGATAAAATTTATTTCGTTTGCATATAAACGTAAATATGTGAATTGCAAGGATGTCAGATAACACTGTAGCTTACTCCTTTGATGATTTATTCTTTAAATTGCTAGAAATTTCCAGACTGGGTGAATCTCTCTTTTATGTTTCCATTTTTACAGACCACCTTCAACTATAGTTTAATACAATGATGTACACAAAATTACTTATATTTTGTCATCTAATTTCTGTCCATGAAATGTATGCAGCTGGCTTCTAAAAAATTACATATCAAAAGACATTGCCTAATAATTAAATTCAAATTTTACAAAAAAAAAAAAAAAAAAAAAAAAAAACCCAACATATTTCATGCCATAGTGAATTACGTTGAATTCTTTGTGTCTTTCATCACTTTTTCCTATTTTTCTTCTTAACCTCTGTATAAACTTTTCGGGGATCCTTACTTTGTCCATAAATAATATTTTCGGATTTGAATTCAAACCTTTTACTGATGTCTCTTTTTGTAATTAAATAGTTAATTTTTAAATGAAGTAAGTGCTTTTAAATAGTTGCAAATAATCACTAATGCATTTACTAAATGAGTTGCTTTATCAAGATTTTAGTCAATAGGTATTCTTACCGTTGAGCAGTAAAATTCGAACAAAAGAGTTGTTATGACTGGTCATTTTCAAAACATATGCTAAGTACATGTATCAACCGTAATGTTTTTGTATCAAGTCCATTTTTCTTCCGAGAATCAACGTATTACAAAATAAAAACATGAAGTAGATAACTAAAACTACATGTTTTTTTGCTAGAAAGCTCATTTCTTTATTTCTTATAGAAGAGTCCAATAGAGTTCACTGTACATGTTCATGCCAATGCAGTTGTAGTTATCATAGTAAATCATTATAGGACATACAAGGCATATGCTTAAACAAATATAACAGGCATGGTCAAACGGACTTTTTGTAGCTTTATCTGGTCCATCACATGGGGAATTTTCATTTGCAGTTCAATCTCAAAAATCTGTGCAATAACCAGTGATGATTTTGAAACTATATAGAATAATTGTGTAGTATTGGCTATTGAAATGGAGACCGTCTGCATCTACAATAATAGCATTCTAGACAAAGAAACAGATGCATGAACTGAACATGGTAGTTTGAAGGTATTCTACCTTTCCCGTGTCTTGAAGAGGAACAAGCATGAGTCTTGATATTTAAGTTCCATCTTAATTCCGGTTCTCTGCCACTGTATCAGGTCTTGGTAGGTGTTTTTTCCTATGGAAGTTATATGTTTGTTACATGTATACACATTATTTGGATGTAGATTTTCCATAAATTTTGTAATTTCTTTACGACTTATTAGATATATAATCAAATATATATGTTTGTTCACCCATATATGGGTGTGCACCAGGTCGCAATATCAAATTTTGCATTTAGCTAATATTTTATACAAGTTTATGTGCTTCTGTTAAATTTAAACAACATGATAGTTGTATGCTCTCAAGTATACATCTCAGCACACACATAAAAAAACTGAAATTCGACCCATGGAAAAAATTACGAATATAAGTAACTAAATCATTATAAACAATTAGAGCTGATCGGGTTTCAAAGTCTATCATTTAACATATCTCAACAATGATTTTGGGGTTGTTACGTATGTTAATCTTGCAATATATGGCTTATTTTCAAAGGAAACATTAACTGCACTAGACGTTTATATGGAAATGAAGAGCAGATTTTTGTGTGCATGCATAAGGAACTATTTAAACTTTACTTTCATTCCGATTTACTGCTATCAGTGCTTCTTTAAGTTCTGCATCCATATTTTATTCATTCACTTGTATTGATTCATATCCAAAATTGGTACTGTAGGATAAAATTACAAGTTTATTTTAGTACTGTTTCTAACAATAATATTACAGACGATAAATGTAACTTGCCTCATTTTGGGAAAAGAAATCTTTATATTGTTTCCTTTTTTAATTAAAGGAAACGAAAGTAATTTCATGTAAAAAGCAACCACCTTGATTTGAATTAAAGTAAAACGTGCATGTTTGTTCTATCTTGCCACGAATGAAACCTTCATCTTTGCTAGAAAGGATAATTAAAATGTCAAATTTATGCCAAATAGAAATAGCAATCTATGATGATGTCTTAGTCCTTGCAAAACAACATTTCTATATATTTGAATCTGTGCTCAATCATACAGATGAGATATTTATTTGCCAAACGTTTTATTGTTTTCTTTAGTTTTAAATTTCACAATCTGATGTTTGTTTGACCAAGTATATCAATAAATTAATTGCCCGTTAAACCTTGAATATGTTACCATCTAAAACCTTCAGTGTTTGGATGCATTCAATACATAACATAACTAAAAAATGGGTTTGGACGTGTTATTTTGAATTTTAAATGTTTGTTTCCATGTTTGGATGCATGCATGGTATTTCATTGAACTTGCTGATTACGTACTCAGATGGTAAACACAAATAGCAACAGATAATTTATTTATTTTTTATTTGATTCGTTGGTTTTCATTATAACATATTTAATAGGAAAGAACTTTATATATTGAAGAAATGATTTAAAAGTAAAATAAAAATTGCAAATATATGTATTTTCAATATGCAGTATGTAGTTCCTTAAAAGTTATGCTAGATTTTATTTTATCCACTTGATACTTTAACTTCCATTTGGAGTCCATTAATAATTACATGTTATATTAACATCGTACTAAAAACATGCCGTTTTACTATAAAATAATTATTATTTTAAGCTTTTAAGGCTGTTTAAAACTTCTTTTTTGAACCTACGGTTAGGTCATCAATGTACTATGGTTTTGTTACTATTTTGGCCAAAAAGATTTATATCCAATCAGCATTTTCATAATGTTAATTTCCAAATATGGGAAGGCAATAGGCTCTTTCCTTTCAAAAGTTTAAGCACTATGCTGGTCTTGCTTGGAACTTCTCGTGTTACTGTAAAAGACTTCCATAGGTAGCCCAGTTGCTAACAAAGTATCATGACTGACTATGCTAATACATAGTGCATCATGGCAACTATTATGTTGATTTCATAAACAAAGAACCTGATGTACTTTTGGTTTGTCTATGGTCTTTTTGTCTAGTGTTCTTATGATTTAACCATTCACCATATTTAGTGGATTCTCTATATTGAATTATATGGATTGGATCTTCCTGTTTGACGTTGTATGTAAACAATTAGTGAAATGAAGGATATTAATATATGATAAACTACAACTCCCATTATGATCTCATAAATGTAGGAAATATTAGATATAGTATGTTATATGTCAAAACATATAAATATCTCAAATAGCTAATACAAAAATATTGAATTTTTAATGATAACATCAAATAGGTTAAAATCAAAGATGCATAATGTACTTCATTTATTTACATCGAAGTTTGTTAAAGATATAATAAAAATAAAATCAAAAATTAGTTATAAATCCCTAGTTCTTTATTTTTCTTCAAAAAGTCACTATACTAATAAAGATGTGAATTTGGTTCATTTTTGCTGAAAACAGAAAGTACAAGATATTTTTTTGATGTAAAGCGTCACGTTTCATATCTTTCTTATCCATGTAATGGATGATAAAACATATCTTTTACAACGTTAGATTGAGTAAATTGTCGGTAATCATTGCAACTCAGAAAGTGGACTTATATCAAGAGATCCCAATAAGGGCAAGACCTAAAATTCGTGTTGTGTATCATATTGAGTTTTGTTACACGATCATACCATGAGTTATCAAATTCAATTCACTATCTTGCTGGATGAAAATAACTTCTAATTGTAGACTGCATATCATTAGAGTAATCTGGATTGGCCAGTGATGAGTGGTCCAATGATTGACTTCTCTTAACAGTGGAGCTATTAGAGCGTAATCAAGATTAGTGGGTTTCTTGAAAAAAATTCATTGTGAGGAATGATCTTCCACTGTCATGTATTGTAGTGGTTTACTAATAGCAGTTAGTTGTAACTGCCATGTACTCAGAGTGCACTGAATCTGACCCATCGATTATTTAATTTGATATGGGTTTTTAACTTATTAAATGAGATTACATTCTAAACTTGGGTCTCAAAATTTCTCGCTGCTGTGGAATGGATGTAACCTTAACCTACAAACTGATGTTGGTCATCTTCATGATAGGTCTACTGCTGATAATAAAGTGCCAAGCACCAACACTTCCACAAATTCATCTGATAAAGCAGGTAACAAAAAATCAGCTAAAGTTGGTGGAAAGAATGCTAAGCAAGGAAATATTCTTTCCCTCTTCAAGAAGATTTGAAGTAACGAAATATGAAGATATTTCCACATGAGCAAACTGTAAGTTGAAAGTAGTATGCTTTATGTTTGTTCTCTTATGATGCAAATAACAGTTGTCCATGCTAAGTTGAAAGTAATACTGCTAAGCTGTAGCATTTCATACGGAGGCAGAACATGATCCGTATGAATTATTTTGTGCTTAGTCTGATTTTTGAAGCAATCATTAGCTACTTGATTGAATTGATTTTGGTTAGGGTATTTGGTCCACTTTTTTACTTTTTGTTGTTCAGTTTTAACAACTTCTTTTTCCTAATATTAAATTTGATGTTTTGTTCTTCAACAATAATAATTCCAGGTATACTAAGTTAAATATCAATTGACATTATGAACTCTTCCTTCTTGCATGTGGCAGTACATCACTGCATATTGAAATCCATTTTTGGTGTGAAAAAATTGGTAATCACACTTCTTCTAAACATGTTTGTGTTTGTCACCTAACCTTTTTGGTGTGAAAAAATTGCATATGTAGTCTCACTTGTTGGCGTGACTATGGGTTCTCTATAGAGGTGAGATATTGTACAGTTTTCCATAGTATCCTTCACTATCTCAAATAATAGTTTTCATGATAGGTGTAAACTAACATTTTTTTTGTTGCATTCTTTTATTTTAGGTTGGGCACCAACTGGGGCCTCTCAATAGCTTTATGCACCAACAAAGCTTATCACATATGCACTTTTTGGAACGTTGGTAAGTTAATCATAGAACTTTGGTTTATTTAGCATATCCTGTCCTTTTTTGATACATTACTTCTGATGCTAGTTTGTTAATGGATGGTCAAATGCTTCTCATTTATATCAGAGGACATAATTTAATGCCTTTTCCAAAGTATAACTGAACATCAACTTTCTGAAACAGAATGCTTACCAAAATAACAGTTTTAGAAAATAGAATATCATTACTTATTCAAGTTATTTGAATTTAGAAAATAGTTTGTTCTAAAATTTTTTAGTATATCTTTTGACCTGTTTATTGCTGCATTTTGTAATTAGGATCTAAATAGTTGTTTGTTATGATATTCACAGAGATACCAATTGTGAATCATAGAAAGCATAAATTGTGTCTTCTCTCCGCTGCTGGTAAAGAAAGTCGGTTGCACGATCCCATGATAGATTTTCGCGTTGGCCTTCGATTTCACGTTCCCTTGCGCCTTTGTTGCCATCGTCTTTGTAGATATGTTTGGTATGTTAACACTTTATTTTGGTGTAAATATTATGTTGTGGTTTTAATACGGTTATGGATGGTATGCTGAATAGTTTTGTTCATAATTCAGCTTGGTGTATGAATTGATGAAGGATTATGGATGTTTTTATATGTGATTATGGATGTTCTTTTCAGTTCAAAATTAGTTTTGTTGACAAATTTATCTTTGTTTTTTTATGTGTTATTTATTTCAGTGTTCACAGTTGAATGATATTAGTTCGATATACATATATGTTTATATACATATACATACATACATACATATATATATATATATATATATATATATATATATATATATATATATATATATATATATACATACATGCAGATTAGAAGGGGAATAACAGCAGATTACAGACAAAAAGAATAGCCAAAATACATGAAGGAAAGCAAAAAAGTATTAGGATTACCGATAAATTACCGACAAAAATATTTCAAATAAAATATATTTTGTTGCAAATCCCTTGCTAATTAGCAAGGGTTTACCGACGGATATTTATAAATAATAATTTCTAAAAAATACATATCCGTCCCTAAAATATCGGTAAATAAATATTAAATTAAATTAAAAATTTATATTGAGAAAAATGACGGAAAATTGTCGGAGAACTCACGCTAAAATCCGTCGCAAATTTTTGACACAAATACCGTCTTGAGATTTACCGACCACCTGGATCCATAGGTAATCCGTCGCTAAGCCCTATATAGCGACGGATTACCAGCGGATTAAGCCGCTGTAAAATCAGCTTTTTCTTGTAGTGATAGCTCGGCGTATACAATTTAATGATTGTCCATATATGTTTTATAAGGTATTGAATCTGATTTGATTAATAACAAAATGCACAACAAAACCCAGCATGTATTTCAAATCTCAAATTCAGGTAAACTGAATAAATGGATTTTTTTCTTAATTTATTGCGAGAAAAATTAGGAAATAGATTGAGATAAAGGGCATATTTGAAAATTTTTATTTAAAACCATAATATACATCAAATCCTAAATACAAATAACTCGATGTATACAATTTAATAATTGTTCATATACTCTTTATAATTAAATCTGATTTGATTAATAAAAAAACGCATTACAAAACCCAACATGTATTTCAAAACTTTAATTCAAGTAAATTGAATAAATGCAAAATTTTCTTAATTTATTGCAAGAAAAAATAGGAAATAGCAATTAAATGAGAAGCGATTAAAATTTGCAATTAAAGCCTATTTAGAGATCCTCTTTTTGAGCGATATTAAAGAGGCAATTTGAATTTTTTGAAAAGGTTTATTAAATCCTAATTTAAGTGACATTAAATGCCTAATTTATTGGGGATATTAGGTTAAATAATAATTTTGTATATTTAAAAGCTTATACGTAAGGACATTTTGGGAAGTTCACGGTCGGACCAAAAATTTATGCTCCCAAGAGAATTATTAATAAAGATATACATATTATCCGTCCAAATCAGCGTAAAACGATAAAATATACAATGTATTGAATGTTTGAATGGTATTCAATTGTGAAATTCTATGAAAATTTAATCCGTATTGAATTAATGTATTTGTGGTGACCGTTTGTAGCAATCAGTATAATTAATTGCAATAAATAGGACCAAAAATCAATAAATAACAATTGTAACCAATGTTCATTAGGGAAAGTAAATATAATAGGATAATGATTACAATTCCTAAATTAATTAGGATTAATGTTGTGCACCCTAATTAAAAAATTTGAATTATAACCGCATTTTGACACGAGGTTAATCTTAACTTATGGAAGAAGTCTGCCCGAAACCGACCGACAAATCCAACATCCACAGGTGATTAGCTTAATGTGAAGGGTCTCTTGCGTGAAAATAAATATGCTAAGACACGAGGTTAAGTTCAACTTGTGGTAGAAGTCTTCTCGGAATCGCCCGACAAATCCATCAACTTAATGTGAAAGGTCTGGTATATAAATATATATATATATATGTATGTATTTATGTATATATATAAATCAACAAATAAATAAGAATAGCAATTATCCGTTAGGGTACAACAAATAGATACTTCGGGACTGATAAAATACGGATATCCAAAGTTAAGGGTTGCCTTAGGAAAAATATGAACATTACGATCATAAATGGCAATAAACTTATGGATAAGAAAGAAAGAGGATTTATAGGTATTGAACCGTCGTTTAAATACTAAGTCCAATTAGGGAAAGATTTAAATACGTATCCTAGGGTAAGTATGATATAAATTTCCTTATTTACAATTAGTTAATAGAGAACTTATAAATAAAAGTTAGAATTGAACTTAGTAGGTTAGTAATGTGAATCAATATTAAGCATAGGAACCCGTGACAATAATTAATCATGTGCGTATAGTATTTCCATGGAGAGAGGCTAAACGAGAATGAATTAATAACGTAGCCCACCTTATCCCAATCGGGAAAAATATAAAAGGCTAATGGGGTACGAACCTAATGACCTTTGCGTATAGTTCGCTTCCTGGGTCTTCAGCGACTGGGGTTGAAGAGTCCACCTAGGAATAGGTCTTTTAGTTTTGGGGTCTTAAATGGCAGGTGTGTGTGGGCCTACCCAAATCTGGAAACTAAAACGTCAGATATGGCTACCTATCCTACTGGAAGTAGTAAGCGACTAAGCGGGTTATCTAATAAGGTCAGCTAGATAGTATAGCGAACGATAAAATACCATCTTTCACCTTATACGGGGTAAGGATATATGCGTGAATGGAGGAAGCCTTAACTTGTAGGGCCCGTAGCTAGTGCCCTCTAGTTTATGTTAACGTCGAATCAGTTATGGAGGAATAATAAGTGACCAGAGTGAAAGTATGTGTATATATATATATAAACTCCGTAACTAGGGGTCTAACCTCGATTAAATAACCAGCCATGTAAAGGCTTCACCAATATGTTCGTAAACGATCTATCTCGGTATTATACTTTGCGAATACTACTTTCAGAAGAGTAGTAAAGTCGTGTGTAAATATTTACAAGGATTTGCTAGAATCACTAACCTTGGTAGGCATACATCTTGGGTTGAACCAAACGGGATACATGTGTGTATTATAATCTGTGTTGTACATTTCCTGTTCACCAGAATCTTGTTGTTCTGACCCCCTTCTCATTACAACCACCCAGGTTTTCTAGAGAAGGTCGGGTTCTCATAGGTGTTTAAGTTTAGCTTTCGGTTCTCGTTCTCTCTCATGCCCGGTATGGGCAGAGTGACTTACTTTGAAAAAGGTAGTTACTTGAGTTAATACTAGTTTATCCTATTTTATTTCCGCTTTGAGTTATCTTTTCGTACTCTGATTATGGTCACGCTCATTTATTGCATGTACGAAATTTACATGCTCCATGCCTGGATGTTTTTAAGTTTCAATTTTTGTTGAAATTTGGGCGTAGAAAATTATGGGGTGTTACATTACCCCAGGGCCACCCCTGCTAAAACTATCAACAAGTCCTAGATTCCATCTTTTGTTTAAGATATGACTATTTAAATCATGATTTAGTAATGTTTGATTTTGGGTTTTGTTTGATGATTGGTTTATTAATGGAATAGTAAAATTGTTGTTATTTTGCACTTAGAATGAGTTCTAAATGTATTCCTACCATATGTTATTATGATGGTGAGTTGGTGGTAGACGAAGTTAATTTTAACTAATATATTGGAGGGTCGTATAAACCGACGAAAGTTGTTTGAGGCTGTAATTTGGTTCGATTGAAAGAGTCAGTATATAAATAGACTAAGATTAAATCTAAAGAATTTGATATTTAATAATTATGTAATTGGCCTACGATTCTGGATCGAAAGTCATTAAAATAGTCGATGATGATGTGGGTATAATGTTTTCAGTGACATCAAAAACCGTCGAGCGTTTTATGATAAAGAGCAAATAGACTCGAAAAGTAGAACCAATAGCACCAGTATTAGTCAACCATGTATATCAACATAATGGTGAAAGAATTGGTCTTCAAAATGTAACGTCGAGCTTACATACTCCATCTTTTACCCCCAACGTACGGTCAACAAGAAGGAAATTTTGGTTTCCCAGCATGTACGAGTTATCAACACGGTATTCAATACAACTATCTTGATTCGACTCAAAAAAGTTTTATATAGATGACGGAAAGGTGAATGCTATTTATGTTATTTAATGGATCTATAAACATGTGTTATTTTGTAGTTCTTAAATACTATGTTTTGTTTGCAGTTATGTTACACAAAGCGACTCCATTTTGCAGTGTCGAACCTTCAAATATTTACAACCCGCCTTACATGCCTCCTACAAAATTTGAATTACAACCTATAAGACAGATATATTGAAAGATATACAGTTAACTCGTTGGTTTTATATGTGAAAATCATTTATATGATTCTCAGGTTTACATTTTTTGAATTTTCAATGCTCTAGTCCACAACATTGCTACACAATCAAATATCAAAGTACCAAGCGAGAACATTATAACAAACGAGGCATCAGACAATATCGAAAGGGACATGGTTGTAGGTGAAGAGGAATATTTTGATCCCTATGCTAGTAGTATGGATGTAGTGAGCATGCCAAAGAATGACATTTCTTGGATTAACAACATGCAAGTAAATGATTAAGCATTAAACTATGATTTTATGGTTGCGGAAGGCAGATTGGACAAAGATAATGATGAGATGGAAATGGAAATACCCCTTGATGATGGCCAGTGTACGACACAGTTAATGGCTATGTCAATTGTTGCAGATATTCAATTCGATAATGAGATATTTTTGGCAATAAGTGTCCAAAACGTTTCAAAGTTGGTATGATTTTTGAAACAAAAGCGAAATTCAAACAGCAATTGAGCGAATGATCAGTTCTTTGTGTTGTCTCCTTTAAACCTATAAAGTCAAATAAAACCAAGTATACTGCAATTGCAATGTCAGTGCTACTTGTCCATGGAGAATTCATGTTATTGTGTTCAAAAAATATGAGCAAATTTGGTGGATTGTATGAAAACATCCTAATGAACACAAATGTGCGAATCTAATGGCCAACTCAAACCATAAGCAAGCAACGTCCGCTTTTCTGGTTTTATATGTTTTACCGATTATAAAATTTGATCTGAATATTACAGTTGGCATTGTACAAGTTTTAATGTAGGAACAATTATTTTCTTAGATAAGTTATATAAAGGCATGGAAAGCATTAAGGCAGTCGAAAAACTTTATGGTGATTGGAGGAATCCTACAGTACCTTAAGGCAGTATTTCACAGAAATTGCAAGAACAAACCCGGGGAGCATTGCGCATCTTATTATAGACGAATTTGGAGTGTTTGAACGTGCGTTATGGGCTTTTGGACCATATATTGAAGGATTTGCACATTATAGTCGCTTTGTATTGACGGTACACATTTATATGGGAGATACAAAGGAATTTTGCCAATAGCTACTGCTATTAACGCGGATGACTATCTATATCCATTAGCTTATGCAATTTTTGAATCTTAATCTACTAATAGTTGGGGTTGGCTTTTTGCTTGCATGTGCTGCTTCATCCATACCATCAACCATCGTCGAATTACTTTTATTTCTGATAGAATGAAGGCATACCAAATTCATTGGAGACAAAGTGGCGTTTACCCCATAAGCATCGATTTTGTGCTAAATATCTAAAGGCTAATTTTCAAGCAGCCGATTTTAAAGACAAAAGGTTAATTGGTCTTTTTTATGATGCGACATGTACTTCAAAGGAAGTCGAGTACCATAAAAATCGTGAAGAAATAAAGAACATTAGCTAAGGGGTGCACAATTGGATTGAAAACAGTTTAAACGGGAAAGAGGAAAATTGGGCTTTGTGCAAAAAATATGGTGGCTAATTTCTTATAATGACCACAAATGCTTCAGAAAGCTTTAATGTGGGTATTTAAAGGTAATCGGTCGTTACCTGTGAAATCTTTAGTTGCTCGGAATTTTTTCGGTCAGTGGATTATTTTTGTCAAAGAAAAGAAACAACAAGAAGTCTTAAAATTCGACCTCCCCTAAGTTGGAAGCAAAGATTACTGAACGAGTCAATGAAGCAAGGCATACAAGGATTATTCATTTTTTTCCCGGTAGAATGGCTAGTGGTTCATTATTTTAGGGATGAATTCAAAGTGTTAATTAACAATGACATATGCTATGATACGTGCAATATTCCTATGTTACAACATTTACCTTGTATGTTTTTAATGGTCGCTTGCTCGTTAATTTCAACATGAGCCAATAAAGCTCATCATGATTTTGCTTCATTGTACTATACAGTCAAGAAATATCTTGCTGCGTATACCCCAGAATTTCACCACATTAGGGATAAGCAATATTGGATGTTAATGGATAATCAGTTTCTAACAACCCATATATTTCACGATTATATATATAAATAATTTATTCAAATATAATATCGTTAATTGAGTGTAAGTCTGAAAAGTTGTAACACCAGTAATTTTAAATATTAAAATTAAAGAATACTTAATTTCAAATGTGAGAATTAAGGGAAATGAGTTATGCCATTGCGTTCGTCTCGGAATTCTGCTTGAGATAGAGTCCGAGTTTGTGTGAATTGGACTTCGTATGAAGAAGTTATGGCCTTCAGAAGTTTCAGAATTTAAATAGATTAAAAATCAGCTCGAATCAGAAAATTTAAAAATTCAAAATTCAAAATTCAAACAGGGAAGCAGGCTGGGCGGGAAAATTCCTGCCCAAGGCCAGGTCGACCAGGGGGTCGACCTACCCCCTCCCCCCCCGGGCAGATCTGAAAGATGACGCTGTTCTAACTTGTTGCTGAGTCATTAGGGCTGAGGTATTATTCTATCTTGACTGGATGGTCTTGACTGATTCTAGGTTAATCGGACGACTCTTAATTAATTAAAATTCTATATAAGCAACCTAAATCTTAACCTAAAATCATACTAATTCATACCAAGAGCCGCCATGCAGTCAATGGAGAACCTAGAGTAGCCGTCATCTCTTTCAACTCAAAAACAAGATAGAAGCTAAAATCAAATCTAATCTAAATAACAATTAGTCTACATCAAAGGCGAGCAATTCAGTTTCAGAATACAGATCCCAGAAAGACAAGACTATTCTTTTGTTTGTGAGTATAATATCTTTCACAAATTAATTAATTAATTTAATTATGATAAGTTATAATTGGGATTATGAGAATATGATTTTGAATCATGTGATGTTGAATTATATGCAAGTTTGTGATGTTGGACTATATGTTCTTATATGAATTATATGCAAGTTTGTAATGTTGGACTATATGTTCTTATATGAATCTTATGCAAGTTTGGGATATTAAAACATATATTAATCTTATGCAAGTTTGGGATATTAAGACATATGTGAATCTTATGCAAGTTTGGGATGTTAAAACATATGCGAATCGTGTAGATACATATGCTAGTTTATATGCAAACATGTGACATTAATCTTTATGTTTATATCCATATACAATTTCACATCTTTATGTTTAGATCCATATGCAAGTTCACACCTTTATGTTTAGATCTATATTTAGATCCATGGCAGTACATAGTTATGCAAATTTCCTATGCTAGTTTTGTATGTGAATCATATGCTAGTTTGTTCATATCCAAGTTATAGGAAAACCACACCCATATATGCAAGTTATTGACTGTGTAAACTTATGTCATGATTCTTAGATCTATTTTATGTGTTATGCAAGTTGTGATGTTGTTTTTCCTTTTATAAGTTAGACTATTGTGAGTCTAACATATGTCATATTAAAATGTACGAATAGCGTGGGGACGATGGGAAAATATTAAAAATACATAATTATGAATTGGCATAAAATGGCCTTAAAGGCATATAGTTAATTTGAGACATTAATTGGTATAATTGGTATTTATGGACATAATTTAGGTGACAATTATGGCCATAAATAAATTTGGAATTTGTTGACAAATTTGAATAGGGATATTAATCCAATTTGGGGTTAAATAAAGATGTGTAATAATTAACCGCCTAAGACACGAGGTTAGACTCGTTTGTGGTATAAGACTGCCTGGACCCACCCGGCAAATCCAGCAACCACAAACGGTAGTCTAATGTGAGAGGTCAAAGGCACGAATTAAATGCGTAACAATTGTAAAGACATGAGGTTAGACTCTTTTACGGTATAAGACTATCCGGACCCGCCCGGCAAATCCAGCAACCGCAAACGTCAGTCTAATGTGGGAGGTCTTTATAAGGTTACAGTTCTAATGAATTAAGTAACACTTAACCAGATAAACATTTGGTGGGACATAGGGGTTAAGTGGGTGTCTTGGGTGGCATGTGAAATACGATTAGAAACACTTATCCAAGTTGAAACATGTAAGAAGACATGAATAAGAATGGGGTAAAGTGGGAAACCTTAGTGGGGACCAAGCTTAGGTGGAAAGCTTGTGTCAGGCATGGGGGCCCTTTTCAAACCAGAAACCCATTAAGTATCTCTGTGAGCTCGACCCAAGTCGAGGACGTGACACGCTTATTGGGTTTGATTGTAAGAGGTCAAAACGGGTTAGCGGTGGAGACGCAAGTCAAACGGGGTCATGTGCGTGCGTGGGCCCGGGCTGGTAGGTAAGACGTTGTCGCATCGTGTAGGTATAAGCCGTGCATCTTTAGTGGTATCGGGTTGCCACTTTGGGGAGTGATACACCCACTGTGGGACCAGCACGGGTATCTACGAGTTAGGGAGCCGATCGCATGGGGGTAGTGGGTACAACTAGTAGAGATAGGGGCAGGCGGCACCTATGAAGGCAACTAGGGGTACACGAAACTACCATTATCATTATTATGTTCTGTAGGCGGGATCAACTTTTAGGGTGATTAGTAATGGTGCGGTGTAATTAACATTGGTGCAGTGTTGTAATTATCCTATAGTGATTAGGAACGAGATTAACGCCAGAATATTCCTCCTGTTTGCTCTGTCATACCCACTTATTTCACTGTCATACCTTGTTTTACCAGTTTATGCCTTATCCTAGTTACTTTAATAATTATATTGTTAAAGTTATTATACTCGCCAGACTTTATGTCTGACCCCCCTTGTTTTTGCCTCTTTTCTTCCTTCCCCTACTCCCCCCAGGTTCTCAGGGTGGGACTAGTACTAGTGGAGCTTGATCTTGGATCTCTTTCTCTCTTTTGGAAGTGCTTGGATTGCTGAAAGTAAAGTTCAGCTCATCTCTTTTATGGCTACTTGTGTTTGGCGTTATGCTTTTTACTTGATGTACTCAGAAAACAATTTTTCAAGATGGATATTAAGTGTACTTGGTTTTACTGTTGGTTTATGAAGTTGATGTAATCAAACTATTTCTCCACTGCAATAAAAGTTGTTTTAAAATTTTCAAGTACCAATATATGTATCTGTCTTGTTATATTTTGTTCTATACACTAATAATGCTCCGTGAAAGTTAATGCATTCCCATTGTGAGTGAGATTAATGGATGTGGGGTATTACACGTGGTATCAGAGCTGAAGGTTACCAGAACAGATATGAATTTTGAAAAACTATTTTTTAAAAGCATTTGATAAAGAAATACTTTCAAAAATATGTTTTAAGGAGAGTATTTTCAAGAAAAAGGTTTGTTTTAAAAACATAACCCCCAAGAGCCATATATCTTTCCTTCGATTCTCCGTTTTGAATCTCTTCCTTTTTCTTTTTCAGCATGTCTGGGGAACCTGAGATACCAGAGGGCATATCGATACCAGGCTGGTTTAGAAGGTATCTGGAGGCTAGGGCCAATGCCGCAGGCCTAACAAATGTTCCTCCTGCCCCAGCTGCAGTCGTTCCTCCTCCTCCCCCACCTCGCGTTGATACTTTTTCGCAGATATGCAAAGATTTTCGGGAAATGGACGGGAAACCTTTTCATGGATCAGAAACGTTTGTTGAAGCTCGAAATTGGCTGAAGGAGGTGGAAGATCTATTTGGTATTTTCGAGGTAGAAGATGGGAGGAAGGTCCAATAGGCTGCTTGGTTAATGAAGGACGAAGCCTCGTTTTGGTGGGAGGTCACGAATAGAGAGCGTCCAATGGAGACATGGATGGATTTCAGATGTAGGTTCGAGATGAAATTTCTCTCACGGGCAGAAGAGAATTTATATATGGAAAGATTCTTAGCATAGAAACAAGGAAATTTGTCAGTAAAGGAATATGTCAACAAGTTCAATTAGTTGGCGAGATTTGGCTTAGACTTGGTGAAGACACCTGAGAAGAAGGTTTTGAGGTTCGTTAAAGGCTTAAATGAGCCGCTACATGGGTTGGCATGACCCACACTCTGATAGGAGCTACCTTTGAGAGATTGGTTGATATGGTCTTATGCATGAAGAGGAGAAAGGTTCTAATGCTAATAAGGCACTGAAGAAGAAAGGGGATCAAAAAAAAATCACAACAGCAGAACAAGAAAGGTGGTAAGGATAACAATAGCAAGGGAAAGAAAAGGTGCTTTAATTGTGGAACACCAGGCCATCTGAGCAAGGACTGTAGGAAAAAGAAGAAGACTGGTTGCTTCCACTGTGGAGAGGCAGGACATCTAATTAAAGACTGCCCGAGGAAACAAGGGCAAGGTCAAAGGACAGGGTCTACTTCTGGAGGGAAGATTCAGGCTCTCATTGTAACAACCCGTATTTTCAATAACCTGTAATAACATAAATCGAGGCAGAATTTAATTCTAAAATGGGAATCAAGGGAAACGGGCTATGCCATTGTGTTCGTCTCGGAAAAATACGCGAAATAGAGTCCGAGTTTTCGAAAATCGGAGTCCGTATGACCAAGATATGGCCTCGCGAAGTTTCACGAAAATTCCCAAATTAAAGTATACTTAATTAAGTGAAATGGGTTGTGTAGATATATATATATATATATATATATATATTGATATATATATATATATATATATAATTGAAAATTTAATAAATAAATATGCAAAAATGCTCAAAACAACGAATTGGGAGAGGGGAATAACCGAACCGGCCGATTTTTGAAGTCGACCCGAGCCCGCTGGGTCGACTAGGGGTTAATCCAGGGTGTTTGGCTGTCAACCCGTGGGCCGATTCGCTCAAGTGCAGATTTTGCATTTGAATGGTTCTCATGGTCCATCTTTAATCTAAAGGCCCTAGATGGTTCCTACACTTGACTTCTTCCCCAAGACATGCTTTGATGGCTTGGATTGAATCTAGGGTTAATCCTATGGCCTAAAACACTTGCCTAATCTATAAATAAGACCCTAACCTACCCTAATTCATTCATAATTAAACCTAGTGACTAAACTATGGCAAAATGCTAGCTCTCATGGCCTCCACTAATTTTATGAAGAGGGTTGCATACTAATCACTCTCTAATCAACTTCTAATCCCTTCTTAGCATCTTAATCTTCTTCATTTGGTGTTCAAAGTTGCTAGTTGTGAGTTTCTATCACTTTGATGATCTTTTGGTAAACTAATTAGATGAGATGTGATGAGATTTATGGTTTTGTATGTGGATTAATGAGCTTTGAATCATATGATATGATGTTAGCATTAATCTTATGTTTATGCATGTTGAGTATGTATGTTTATGCATGTTGAGTATGTAAGTTTATGCAAGTTTAATATGATGTATGTTATGTTTGCATGATGCTAAATATGCAAGTTGTGGGCTATGTAATCATATGCATGTTATGCAAGTTCATGGTGATATGCTATGCAAGTTACATGTTTGTTAATATGCAAGTTACATGTTTGTTAATATGCAAGTTACATGTTTGTTAATATGCAAGTTACATGTTTGTTAATATGCAAGTTACATGTTTGTCAATATGCAAGTTACATGTAAGTAAATATGCAAGTTACATGTTTGTTAATATGCAAGTTACACGTTTGGTAATATGCAAGTTACATGTTTGTTAATATGCAAGTTACATGTTTGTTAATATGCAAGTTACATGTATGTAAATATGCAAGTTATATGTTTGTTAATATGCAAGTTCATGATGACACATTATGCAAGTCTATGAGTTAATATGCAAGTTTGTTATGCAAGTGAATATGTAAGTTATGTGACATATTATATGCAAGTTATGTGACATGTTATGCAAGTGCATGTGCAAGTTATGTGTTTGTTAATATGCAAGATGGCACCTTTGAAACATGTTCATTCATATGCAAGTTGACACCTTTTATATGTGTTATATCATGAGAACGAAATTACGTGGGAACGATGGGGTAATTAAATGCATAAGTTAATAGGATTGTGTGAAATTAATATAATTATGCATAACTCAAAATAAATAAACATAGTATGGGAATTTGCCTATTTGGTTAGGTGTACCCATACTATGTGTTGGGAATTTACCTATTGAGTTAGGTCTACCCCATGGGAATTTACCTATTGAGTTAGGTCTACCCATGTTAAGAAAAGCTTGACATTAATTAGGGATAATTAATATGGGGGTGATTAATTAGGTGTAATTAATCGACTAAGACACGAGGTTGGACTCATTTGTAGTGTAAAACTGCCCGGACCCGACCGGCTTAACCAGTTGCTACAAATGTCAGCCCAATGTGAGAGGTCTTAGGCACAAATTAAAAACGTGATTAAGGTAAAGATACGAGGTTAGACTCTGTTATGGCGTAAGACTGCCCGGATTCTACCGGCTTAACCAGGCGGTCATAACAGTCAGTCTAACGTGGGAGATCTTTACGGGAGATCACGGTCTTAATTAATTAAGAAACACTTAACCATTATAGCATGTAGTGGGACATGAGGGGTTAAGTGGGTGCCTTGGGTGGCATGTGGAATCTTAAGTGGGTTGCCTTGGGTGGCAATAGAAAATACGATTAGTATACTTAACCAAGAGAAACATGTAATTAAACATGATTAAAGGGTTAAGTGGGATACACTAGATATTTGACAAGCTTAAGTGGGTAGCTTGTGGGGGCCCATTTCAACCAATATCCCAAACGTATCTTTGTGGGCTCGACCCATGTCGAGTGACGGGACACGCATATTGGGCTTGATTATAAGAGGCCAAAACGGGTTAGCGGTGGCAACGCAAGTCCAACGGGCTTCATATGCGTGAATGGGCCCGGGTTGGTAGATAAGCCGTTGTTGCATCGTGTAGATATAAGCCGTGCACCGTTGATTATATCGGGTTGCCACGTTGGGGAATGGTACACCCCAAGGTGGGGCCAGCACGGGTATCTACGTTAGGGAGCCGATCGAATGGGGAGTAGTGTGTACACCTGGTGGATTGTAGGGCCCCGTGGCGCCTACTTGGTCACCTAGGGGTACGCAAGTATTATTAAAGTAATTCTATAAGTCCTTAGGTGGGATCAACCTTTAAGTTAGGAACGACTGGTGTGGTGCAGTTTAGTAATTTACCTTAGGAAGGGTAGATGCGTCTTTATCCTTTATCTTAGTTTAGTTAACTGCTTAGTATAGCCGTTCATCCCTATATGTTACCGTATATCAAGTTATGTCTTCTCTGGTTACTTTAACGATTGTATTGTTAAAGTTATAGGACTCACTCAGACTTATGTCTGACCCCGTTGTCTTTATCTTTTTCCCAACCCTCAGGTCCTGTGGTGGATCCTAGCAGTAGTGGAGCTTGATCGGATTGCTGTTCCAGTCTTTAGGAGCTTGGGTAGATGTAAAGCTCCAGTTATCCAGTTATCTTTCCTTTTGTTTTGGCTATTGTATGAGAGTGGGATTATGTACTTCTTTATCTTGATGGATATTGTACTTGACTTTTATTGTGAGTTTATGATGTAACCAGACATGTTTTACTTCCGCTGTTATGAAATGATGTTTTAAAATTTCAAGTACTATTTATATCTGTCTAGTTGTAATTTTTCTGTTCTATATTCACTAAAATACTCCACCGATGTTATGGCATTCCCATTGTGAGTGATCATAGCGGGAGTGGGGTGTTACACGTGGTATCAGAGCTTAAGGTTACCAGAACAGATAAAATTTTTGAGAAAAAAAAAACTATTTTCTAAGAGTATTTTCGAAGAAAGTATTTTTAAAAGCATGTCTTCTAAGAGAAAAAGTTTTTGAAGAAGAAAAGCATAATCCCCAATAGCCATATCGTTATCTTTCGGAATCTCCTTTTTGAATCTTTCCTCTTTCGTTTCAGCATGGCTGAAGATCTTAACATCCCGGAAGGTTTAGTTATACCACTATGGTATAGGAGGTTGCAAGAGGCTAGGGCCGCGGCTGCGGGTCCGGCCAATGCTACTACACCAGAGACAACCGCTCCTCCTCCTCAGCCTAGAGTGGATAATTTTGCTAAGGTTTGCAAGGAGTTCAAGGCTATAGGAGGAAAACCTTTTCTAGGTTCAGAGACTTTCGTAGAGGCTAGAGATTGGCTTAAGGAAGTGGAAGAGTTGCTAGATATCTTTGAAGTGGAAGAGGGAAAGAAAGTCAAGTTGGCGGCTTGGTTAATGAAGGGAGAGGCCTCATTCTGGTGGGAGGTCACTAATGGAGAACGCCCTGTTGACTCTTGGGCAGATTTTAAGCAAAGGTTTGGGGCTAAGTTTCTCTCAAGGGCGGAAGAGAATCTGTTTATGGAGAAGTTCTTGAATTTGAAGCAAGGGAATCTCACGGTGAAAGAATATGTCAACAAATTCAATCAATTAGCAAGGTTTGGCATAGAGTTGGTGAATACACCGGAGAAGAAGGCTTTGAGGTTCGTTAGAGGCTTGAACGAACCATTGCAAGGAATAGCTATGACTCACATTCCTATGGGAGCCACCTTTGAGAAGCTTGTCTACATGGCACTTATGCATGAGGATGATAAGAATTCTAAGGCACCGGAGAAAAAGGGGGATCAGAAGAAACCGCAACAACAACAACAAGGCAAGGGCGGAAAAGGCAATGGTGACAAAAAGAAGACGAAGAAGAAGTGCTTCAATTGTGGAACACCAGGACACCTTAGTAAGGATTGTCGCAAAAAGAAGAAGACCGGTTGCTTTCATTGTGGTGAAGCAGGGCATCTTGTGAAAAACTGCCCAAAGAAGGGACAGAAGACGGGGTCTACCTCAGGAGGTCAGGTGCAAGCTCTTATAGCACCACCTCAGTCAGGGGGGCAAGTTCAGGTTCTCTCAGTTCCACCGATTCAGCAGAGAGGTAGAACTATTTCCGTTGAAAGTCTGGTTTTTCTGTTTGATCATCCAGTACGTACTTTGTTTGACTCTGGCGCATCGCATTCTTTTATCTCATCATCGTTAGTTGAGTCACTGCACTTAGACACCAGTCTAGTTGATGATCCCTTGGTTGTTTCAAACCCAATTGGGGGCTCCATATATCTGTCTATGATATGTTTGGGTTTGAAGATTTCTATACTTAGCGTTGAGTTTAGATGTGATGCTTTTGTATTGGGCTTCACGGGCTATGGGTTGATTTTGGGCATGGACTGGTTATCCAGTAATGGTGCCGTTCTTGATTGTGAAAGGAGAGTTGTCAGGCTTATGACCCGCTTGGGTAATACTCTCGAGATCTCTTGTAATCCTATGGAATCTGTTTTGCTAAGTTATCTTGAATCGCTCGATGCTTCGGTCGAGAGTTTGCATTCTGTCAGAGTGGTCCGGGAATATCCGGATGTGTTTGAAGAAGTAAAGGGTTTGCCTCCGAAGCGGGAGATAGATTTCCGAATTTATTTGGTGGATAATGCCAAACCAGTGTCTTTGCCAGTACGCCACATGGCTCCTCGTGAGAGAAGAGAACTTCATAAGCAAGTAGGGGAGTTGCTTGAGAAGGGGTTCATAAGGCGGAGTATATCGGAGTGGGGAGCTCCAGTAGTGTTTGCCACGAAGGCGGATGGGTCCCTCAGACTTTGTGTGGATTATAGGGAACTTAATAAGCTCACGAAGAAGAATAGACACCCCTTACCAAGGATAGATGATCTCTTTGATCAGTTGGTTGGCGCCTCAGTATTTTCGCAGATGGACTTAGCTACAGGGTTTCATCAGTTAAGAGTGGCGGAGGACAGTATAGAGAAGACTGCTTTCCGGACTCCGGATGGTTTTTATGAGTGGCTAGTGATGCCATTTGGGTTGACAAACGCCCCCGCATACTTTGTTGATCTCATGAGTAGAGTGTTCAGAGAGTATCTGAATAAGTTTGTAGTAGTTTTTGTGGATGACATCTTGGTCTTTTCCAAGAGTGAAGAAGAGCATGCCTTACATCTCAGAGAAGTGTTGGAGACTCTTCGAGCACATAGTCTTAAAGCTAAATTCTCTAAATGTCATTTTTGGAGAAGAGAGGTGCGATTCTTAGGGCATGTGGTCTCTAAGGAAGGGATAGCTGTGGATCCCGCAAAGATAGTATCTATCCAGGATTGGAAAGTTCCTAAAAATGCTACCGAGGTAAGAAGTTTCTTGGGGTTGGCAGGATATTATAGGAAGTTCATCAAAGACTTCGCGAAGATATCAGCCCCATTAACCCGCTTGACGAAGAAGAATCTGGTTTTCTCATGGGACGTAGATTGTGATGACGCTTTCCGACGATTAAAGAGAGCTTTGACCACCGCTCCAGTTTTAGTGCTCCCAGATGGGAGTAAGCCGTTTGTTGTTTATACCGATGCTTGTGGAACAGGATTGGGCGCAGTCTTGATGCAGGAGGGAAGGGTAATAGCCTATGGAGGGAGACAATTGAGAATGCATGAGAAGAATTACCCTACCCATGATCTAGAGTTGGCCGCGATTGTTTTCGCACTTAAGTCTTGGCGCCATTATCTTCTTGGTGAGAGATTCGAGTTGTTCACCGACCATAAATCATTGAAGTACTTATTCTCTCAGAAGGATTTAAACTTAAGACAGCAAAGGTGGATGGAGTTCTTAGCATCCTATGATTTCGAGATAGCGTATACCCCTGGTAAGGGTAACGTGGTGGCAGACGCCTTAAGTAGAAAAAGGCTATCTTTGAGTCCATTGTTCGTGGAACGACGAAGCTTGGAGTTTCTTTCTTTGTTTGACTTCAGACCTTCTGTTGATTTTGTACCTGGTTTGTTGGCATCCTGGGAGGTTAGACCTACTCTTTTGAGACGGATTGGCGAGGCTCAGCGAGACGACCCACAGTTGGTTGTGTTGGTAGAGAAGCTTATAAGAGGGGAGTCGTCCAGCCATTTGGGTAGATACACCATAGATGATAAGGGATGGTTGCATAGAGACGGTAGACTTTGTGTACCGCAAGATGAGGGTTTGAAGAAGGCTATTTTGGATGATGCACATCGTTCAAGAATGACTATTCATCCCGGTGGAGACAAAATGTACCAAGACATGAAGAGAGTTTTCTTCTGGGCCGGTATGAAGAAAGATGTGGCCGAGTATGTGGCTAGATGCTTAGTGTGCCAACAAGTTAAAGTGGAGCAAAGGAAACCCGGTGGGTTGCTACACCCATTGGAAGTTCCACAGTGGAAGTGGGATAGTGTCTCGATGGATTTCATCGACGGGTTACCGAGATCGAGGAAGGGCAATACGGGAATTTGGGTTGTGGTAGACAGACTTACCAAGAGTGCCCATTTTATACCCGTAAAGAGTAAGAGGACCGCTCCATGGCTTGCTTCAGTCTATGTTAGAGAGATTGTTAGATTGCATGGCGTACCATCCAGCATTGTGAGTGATCGAGATCCTATCTTCACTAGTGAGTTTTGGAGAAGTTTGCAAGAGGCGGTAGGGACTCAGTTGTGTTTAAGCACCGCATATCATCCTCAGACGGACGGTCAGACCGAGAGGGTGAACCGTATCTTAGAAGATCTTTTGAGGCTTTGTATCTTGGATTTTGGAGGTACATGGGAAGAACATCTTCCTTTGGTGGAGTTCGCATATAATAACAGCTTTCAGTCCAGTATTGGTATGGCTCCTTTCGAAGCTCTTTATGGAAGGCCTTGTCGATCTCCTACATGTTGGTGGGAATCTACGGATAAGATCTTGCTTGGGCCAGATATGGTTAGAGAGACTTCAGAGAAGATTGATTTAATTCGTAGAAGGATGAAGGCAGCGCAAGATAGACAGAAGTCTTATGCGGATCGGAGAAGGACGGATCTTGAGTTTGAGGTTGGGGATATGGTTTTTGTCAAAGTATCTCCATTGAGAAATGTTGTTCGCTTTGGGTCCGTTGGGAAGTTAGCACCGAGGTTTGTTGGACCATTTCCTATTAAGGAAAGGATTGGACGGATGGCATATAGGGTAGAGTTGCCCGACAGACTTAGTGGTGTTCATGATGTATTCCATGTATCACATTTGAGGAAGTGCTTACATGAGACCGCAGAGGTAGTAGAGCCGAGCTTGCTTAGAGATGTAGAGGTAGAGCGTGATGCGACGATTCGACGAGCTCCTACTCGCATCCTTGGGTCAGAGACTAGGAAGTTGAGGAACAGAGAAGTTCAGCTAGTGAAAGTGCAATGGGGAGATGACGAAAGCAATGCTACTTGGGAGACGGAAGCGAAGATGCGTTCTTTGTATCCATTTCTTTTTGAGAGTATGTCTTTTAGCTTCTCCTTTATCGCTTGTCTAGTACTTATCTTATCTTTAGTATATCCTCTTGCTAGTACCTATGACCTTTAGATAGGGTAAAACCTATGGTTGAAACATGTGTTTGAAACATGTTATGGTTGATGGATGCATGTGGATGCAATTGATTGCTAGTGGTTGCTCGTGGATGCATATACACACACATTAGGCACTAGATCGGCTCAGACACTTCATATTGCATATTGCATAAATGGATGTGGTAGATAGAATTGATGGATGTATCATGGCTGTGTTATCATATGGATGATGCATTTTTGTGTATGGTTGTGCACGCATGTAGAAATTTGTATGTGTCAATAGGGTTTCGCATACATATTGGATGCATGGCACTATCATGGTTTGCATTAAGGAGGTTTACTGTATCAGTAACCGCCTGATTTTCGCATTAGGTAAGTACATATACACACACTTTTGCATATATCCATCCAGCATTTAGAATCTTGTAAGGACAATGATTGCTCGTGGATGATGCTTTGAGTAGATGGATGATTGGATGGTAGGATACGTTCTTCCTAACTTGAAGATTTCGGGGACGAAATCCTTTAAGGAGGGGAGAATGTAACAACCCGTATTTTCAATAACCTGTAATAACATAAATCGAGGCAGAATTTAATTCTAAAATGGGAATCAAGGGAAACGGGCTATGCCATTGTGTTCGTCTCGGAAAAATACGCGAAATAGAGTCCGAGTTTTCGAAAATCGGAGTCCGTATGACCAAGATATGGCCTCGCGAAGTTTCACGAAAATTCCCAAATTAAAGTATACTTAATTAAGTGAAATGGGTTGTGTAGATATATATATATATATATATATATTGATATATATATATATATAATTGAAAATTTAATAAATAAATATGCAAAAATGCTCAAAACAGCGAATTGGGAGAGGGGAATAACCGAACCGGCCGATTTTTGAAGTCGACCCGAGCTCGCTGGGTCGATTAGGGGTTAATCCAGGGTGTTTGGCTGTCAACCCGTGGGCCGATTCGCTCAAGTGCAGATTTTGCATTTGAATGGTTCTCATGGTCCATCTTTAATCTAAAGGCCCTAGATGGTTCCTACACTTGACTTCTTCCCCAAGACATGCTTTGATGGCTTGGATTGAATCTAGGGTTAATCCTATGGCCTAAAACACTTGCCTAATCTATAAATAAGACCCTAACCTACCCTAATTCATTCATAATTAAACCTAGTGACTAAACTATGGCAAAATGCTAGCTCTCATGGCCTCCACTAATTTTATGAAGAGGGTTGCATACTAATCACTCTCTAATCAACTTCTAATCCCTTCTTAGCATCTTAATCTTCTTCATTTGGTGTTCAAAGTTGCTAGTTGTGAGTTTCTATCACTTTGATGATCTTTTGGTAAACTAATTAGATGAGATGTGATGAGATTTATGGTTTTGTATGTGGATTAATGAGCTTTGAATCATATGATATGATGTTAGCATTAATCTTATGTTTATGCATGTTGAGTATGTATGTTTATGCATGTTGAGTATGTAAGTTTATGCAAGTTTAATATGATGTATGTTATGTTTGCATGATGCTAAATATGCAAGTTGTGGGCTATGTAATCATATGCATGTTATGCAAGTTCATGGTGATATGCTATGCAAGTTACATGTTTGTTAATATGCAAGTTACATGTTTGTTAATATGCAAGTTACATGTTTGTTAATATGCAAGTTACATGTTTGTTAATATGCAAGTTACATGTTTGTCAATATGCAAGTTACATGTAAGTAAATATGCAAGTTACATGTTTGTTAATATGCAAGTTACATGTTTGGTAATATGCAAGTTACATGTTTGTTAATATGCAAGTTACATGTTTGTTAATATGCAAGTTACATGTATGTAAATATGCAAGTTATATGTTTGTTAATATGCAAGTTCATGATGACACATTATGCAAGTCTATGAGTTAATATGCAAGTTTGTTATGCAAGTGAATATGTAAGTTATGTGACATATTATATGCAAGTTATGTGACATGTTATGCAAGTGCATGTGCAAGTTATGTGTTTGTTAATATGCAAGATGGCACCTTTGAAACATGTTCATTCATATGCAAGTTGACACCTTTTATATGTGTTATATCATGAGAACGAAATTACGTGGGAACGATGGGGTAATTAAATGCATAAGTTAATAGGATTGTGTGAAATTAATATAATTATGCATAACTCAAAATAAATAAACATAGTATGGGAATTTGCCTATTTGGTTAGGTGTACCCATACTATGTGTTGGGAATTTACCTATTGAGTTAGGTCTACCCCATGGGAATTTACCTATTGAGTTAGGTCTACCCATGTTAAGAAAAGCTTGACATTAATTAGGGATAATTAATATGGGGGTGATTAATTAGGTGTAATTAATCGACTAAGACACGAGGTTGGACTCATTTGTAGTGTAAAACTGCCCGGACCCGACCGGCTTAACCAGTTGCTACAAATGTCAGCCCAATGTGAGAGGTCTTAGGCACAAATTAAAAACGTGATTAAGGTAAAGATACGAGGTTAGACTCTGTTATGGCGTAAGACTGCCCGGATTCTACCGGCTTAACCAGGCGGTCATAACAGTCAGTCTAACGTGGGAGATCTTTACGGGAGATCACGGTCTTAATTAATTAAGAAACACTTAACCATTATAGCATGTAGTGGGACATGAGGGGTTAAGTGGGTGCCTTGGGTGGCATGTGGAATCTTAAGTGGGTTGCCTTGGGTGGCAATAGAAAATACGATTAGTATACTTAACCAAGAGAAACATGTAATTAAACATGATTAAAGGGTTAAGTGGGATACACTAGATATTTGACAAGCTTAAGTGGGTAGCTTGTGGGGGCCCATTTCAACCAATATCCCAAACGTATCTTTGTGGGCTCGACCCATGTCGAGTGACGGGACACGCATATTGGGCTTGATTATAAGAGGCCAAAACGGGTTAGCGGTGGCAACGCAAGTCCAACGGGCTTCATATGCGTGAATGGGCCCGGGTTGGTAGATAAGCCGTTGTTGCATCGTGTAGATATAAGCCGTGCACCGTTGATTATATCGGGTTGCCACGTTGGGGAATGGTACACCCCAAGGTGGGGCCAGCACGGGTATCTACGTTAGGGAGCCGATCGAATGGGGAGTAGTGTGTACACCTGGTGGATTGTAGGGCCCCGTGGCGCCTACTTGGTCACCTAGGGGTACGCAAGTATTATTAAAGTAATTCTATAAGTCCTTAGGTGGGATCAACCTTTAAGTTAGGAACGACTGGTGTGGTGCAGTTTAGTAATTTACCTTAGGAAGGGTAGATGCGTCTTTATCCTTTATCTTAGTTTAGTTAACTGCTTAGTATAGCCGTTCATCCCTATATGTTACCGTATATCAAGTTATGTCTTCTCTGGTTACTTTAACGATTGTATTGTTAAAGTTATAGGACTCACTCAGACTTATGTCTGACCCCGTTGTCTTTATCTTTTTCCCAACCCTCAGGTCCTGTGGTGGATCCTAGCAGTAGTGGAGCTTGATCGGATTGCTGTTCCAGTCTTTAGGAGCTTGGGTAGATGTAAAGCTCCAGTTATCCAGTTATCTTTCCTTTTGTTTTGGCTATTGTATGAGAGTGGGATTATGTACTTCTTTATCTTGATGGATATTGTACTTGACTTTTATTGTGAGTTTATGATGTAACCAGACATGTTTTACTTCCGCTGTTATGAAATGATGTTTTAAAATTTCAAGTACTATTTATATCTGTCTAGTTGTAATTTTTCTGTTCTATATTCACTAAAATACTCCACCGATGTTATGGCATTCCCATTGTGAGTGATCATAGCGGGAGTGGGGTGTTACACTCATGGCACCAGGGCAGGCAAGAGGGCAGGTTCATGCTCTCATGGAACCAGGACAGGAGAGAGGTAGAAACATTTCCATTGAAAGTTTAGTTTTTCTGTTTGATAATCCTGTTCGTACTTTGTTTGACTCTAGCGCTTCACACTCGTTTGTATCTACCTCGTTAGTTGAAACACTGCACCTAAATACTAGTCTAGTTATGGATCCCATTGTAGTCTCAAATCCTATTGGTGGTTCGGCTCATCTTTCAATGATTTGTCGGGATTTGAGAGTGTCTATCTTGGGCGATGGGTTTGAATGCAACGCCTTCGTTCTTGGTTTCATGGGCTATGGCTTGATTCTAGGCATGGATTGGCTAGCTAGATACGGTGCCATCCTAGATTGTGAAAGAAGGGTAGTTAGATTGTTGACTCGTTGTGGAAAGACCCTCGATATTTCTTGTGACCCTAGGGGTCTGGTAATGCTTAGCTACCTAGAATCCCTTGACGCATCCAATGATGATTTGGAATCTGTTCGTGTGGTCCGTGAATATAGTGACGTCTTCAATGAAGTTCGAGGTTTACCCCCAAGGCGCGAGATAGACTTTCGAATATACTTAGTAGACAATGCAAAGCCAGTTGCATTGCCAGTGCACCACATGGCTCCGAGAGAGAGAGGAGAGAACTCAGTAAGCAAGTGAAAGAGTTGCTTGAGAAGCGGTTCATAAGAAGGAGTATTTCGGAGTGGGGTGCACCAGTCGTTTTTGCTATGAAAGCTGATGGTTCACTTAGATTGTGCGTGGACTATAAAGAGCTGAATAAGTTAACAAAGAAGAACAGATATCCATTGCCAAGGATAGATGATTTATTCGATCAGTTGGTGGGTGCTTCTGTTTTCTTGCAACTGGATTTAGCTACAGGATTTCATCAGCTAAGGGTGGCTGAAGATAGCATAGATAAGACTGCATTTAGAACTCCTGACGGTTTCTTCGAGTGGCTCGTCATGCCTTTTGGTTTGACGAATTCACCCTCATACTTTGTTGACTTAATGAGTAGGGTGTTTAGGGAGTTTCTAAACAAGTTTATGGTGGTCTTTGTGGACGATATCCTGATTTTCTCTAAAAGTGAAGAAGAGAATGCCCTGCATCTTAGGGAATTCTTAGAGACCCTACGAGCGCATCAACTTAAAGCTAAGTTCTCCAAGTGCCATTTTTGAAGAAAAGAAGCGAGGTTCTTAGGACACGTGGTCTCTAAGGAAGGGATAGCTGTGGATCCCGCAAAGGTGGTGGCAATCCAAGATTGGAAAATTCCTAAGAACGCAACAGAAGTAAGAAGCTTTTTAGGGATGGCTGGTTATTATAGGAAGTTCATTAAGGACTTCGCGAAGTTATCAGCCCCACTCACTCGGTTAACGAGGAAGAATTTGACTTTTGCTTGGGACGTCGACTATGACGATGCTTTCCAACGTCTGAAGAGGGCTTTGACGATAGCTCCAGTTTTAGTTTTTCCAAACGGGAGTAAGCCATTCACAGTATATACCGATGCTTGCGGGACAGGGCTTGGCGCAGTTTTAATGCAAGAGGGAAGGGTGATATGCTATGGTGGAAGGCAGTTGAAAGCCCACGAGAAACATTACCCTACCCACGACTTAGAGTTGGCTACCATAGTTTTTGCACTTAGGTCATGGCGTCATTATTTGCTTGGAGAGAGGTTTGAGTTGTATATAGACCATAAGTCGCTAAAGTACTCATTCTCTCAGAAGGACCTAAACTTGAGGCAACATAGGTGGATGGAGTTTTTGGCATCCTACGATTTTGAGATCGCATATACCTCTGGCAAGGGTAACGTTGTAGCTGACGCCTTAAGTAGAAAGAAGTTGACTTTAAGTCCCTTGTTCGTAGAGCAACAAAGTTTGGAGTATATATCTACCTTTGACTTCAGACCCTTTTTCGATTATGTACCCGGATTGTTGGCGTCGTTAGAGGTGCAACCTACACTTTTGGGTCGAGTTGGAGAGGCACAACGGGATGACCCACAGTTGGTTGAGATAGTAGGCAAGCTTATAGGAGGGGAGTCTTCTACTCATCTTAATAGATATGCTATAGATGAGAGAGGCTGACTGCGTAGAGATGGAAGACTTTGTGTACCATAAGATGAGAGTTTGAAGAAGGCAATTCTTGAAGACTCACATCACTCTAAGATGACCATACATCCCGGTGGTGACAAGACGTATAGGGATATGAAGCGAGTTTTCTTTTAGGCCGGAATGAAGAAGGACGTGGCTGAGTTTGTTTCAAAATGCTTAGTGTGCCAACAAGTCAAGGCAGAGCAAAAGAAGCCCGGAGGTTTGCTCCACCCTTTAGAGATTCCGCTATGGAAATGGGAAAGTGTTTCCATGAATTTTGTAGATGGGTTGCCAAGATCAAGGAAGGGTAATATGGGGATTTGGGTAATTGTTGACAGACTTACCAAAAGTGCCCATTTTATTCCCGTTAAAAGTAGGAGGACCGCCGCATGGTTAGCATCTGTTTACCTTCAAGAGATAGTTCATCTGCATGGCATACCCTCTAGTATTGTGAGCGATAGAGATCCCATTTTCACAAGCGAATTTTGGAAAAGTTTACAAGAGGCGGTTGGAACACAATTATGCTTAAGTACCGCTTATCACCCTAAGACGGACGGCCAGACCGAGAGAGTAAATCGGATTCTAGAAGACCTTCTGAGGCTATGCATTTTAGACTTCGGAGGAACATAGGAAGAACATCTTCCATTAGTGGAGTTCGCCTATAATAATAGTTTTTAGGCTAGCATTGGCATGGCGCCTTTTGAGGCTCTTTATGGACGACCGTGCCGATCACCTACTTGTTGGTAGGAATCCACGGACAAGGTTTTTCTTGGACCCAACATGATTAGGGAGACTTCAGAGAAGATAGACCCGATTAGATGGCAAATGAAGACGGCGCAAGATCGACAGAAATCATATGCTGATAAGAGACGTACCGATCTTGAGTTCGATGTTGGGGACATGGTTTTTATTAAGGTGTCACCATTGAGAAACGTAGTCCAGTTTAGATAAGTAGGAAATTTGGCACCGAGGTTCGTAGGACCCTTTCCAATTACAGAGAGAATTGGGCAGATGGCGTATAGAGTAAACTTACCAGAGAAACTCAGTGGTGTTCATGACATGTTTCATGTTTCGCATTTACGTAAGCGTTTACACGATACAACAGAAGTGGTGGAGCCAACCACGCTCAAAGAAGTGGAAGTAGAGCGCAACGCCACGGTTAGACGAGCTCCTACACATATTCTCGGATCGGAGGTCAAAAAGCTACACAACAAAGAGGTCAAGTTGGTCAAAGTGCAATGGAGAGACGATCAAAGAGACGTGACTTGGGAGATGGAAGACAAGATGCATACGTTGTACCCTTTCCTTTATGAGGGTATGTTTTATTTTCTCCTTTTTCTACCGCTTTGTTGATACTTGTTCTATCATTTAGCATTATCTTTGCGATAACATCTTCGATCTTTAGTTAGGAAGAACCCTATGGTTGCAAACATGTGTTTGAGACTTGTTATGATTGGTGGATGCAAATGGACGCTAGTGGTTGCTCGTGGATGCATGTACACACACATTAGGCACTAGATCAACTCAATCACCTTTATGTTGCATATAAATGTGTGCGCATATCTAAATTAATGGATGTATAATGGTTGTGTTATCATATGGATGCTGCATTTTGATGAATGGTTGTGCACACATGTAGAAATAATATGTATCGATAGGATTCTTTCGCATACATAATGGATGCATGGCACTATCATGAATTGCATTAAGGAGGTCGACTAAATCAGTAGACCGCCTGATTTTGCATTAGACAAGGAACATATACACACACTTTTTGCATATGTTCATACGACATTAGAAATCTTGTAACGACAATGGATGCCTGTGTTTGATGGTTGAGTAGATGGATGATTGGATGTTAGGATATACATTCTCCTTAACTTGGAGATTTCGGGGGCGAAATCCTTTAAGGAGGGGAGAATGTAACACCCCGTAATTTTAAATATTAAAATTAAAGAATACTTAATTTCAAATGTGAGAAATAAGGGAAACGGGTTACGCCATTGCGTTTGTCTCGAAATTCTGCTTGAGATAGAGTCCAAATTTGTGTGAATTGGACTTCGTATGAAGAAGTTATGGCCTTCAGAAGATTCAGAATTTAAATAGATTAAAAACAGCTCGAATCAGAAAATTTAAAAATTCAAAATTCAAACAGGGAAGCAGGCTGGGCGGGAAAATTCCCGCCCAAGGCTAGGTCGACCAAGGGGTCGACCTCCCTATACAGGTCGACCAAGGGGTCGACCTACCCCCCCCCCCCCCTTCGGGAAGATCTGAAGGATGACGCTGTTCTGACTTGCTGCTGAGTCACTAGGGATGAGGTGTTATTCTATCTTGACTGGATGGTCTTGATTGATTCTAGGTTAATCGGACGGCTCTTAATTAATTAAAATTCTATATAAGCAACCTAAATCTTAACCTAAAATCATACTAATTCATACCAAGAGCCACCATGCCGTCAATGGAGAACCTAGAGTAGCCCCCGTCTCTTTCAACTCATAAACAAGATAGAAGCTAGAATCAAATCTAATCTAAATAACTATTAGTCTACTTCAGATGCGCGCAATTCAGTTTTAGAATACAGATCCTAGAAAGACAAGACTATTCTTTTGTTTGTGAGTATAATATCTTTCACAAAATAATTAATTTAATTATGATAAGTTATAATTGGGATTATGAGAATATGATTTTGAATCATGTGATGTTGAATTATATGCAAGTTTGTGATGTTGGACTATATGTTCTTATATGAATTATATGCAAGTTTGTGATGTTGGACTATATGTTCTTATATGAATTATATTCAAGTTTGTGATGTTGGACTATATGTTCTTATATGAATCTTATGCAAGTTTGGGATGTTAAAACATATATGAATCTTATACAAGTTTGGGGTATTAAGACATATGTGAATCTTACGCAAGTTTGGGATGTTAAAACATATGTGAATCGTATAGATACATATGCTAGTTTATATGCAAACATATGACATTAATCTTTATGTTTAGATCCATATGCAAGTTCACATCTTTATGTTTAGATCCAAATGTAAGTTCACATCTTTATGTTTAGATCCATATGCAAGTTCACACCTTTATATTTAGATCTATATTTAGATCCATGGCAGTACATAGTTATGCAAATTGCTTATGCTAGTTTTGTATGTGAATCATATGCTAGTTTGTTCATATTCAAGTTATAGGAAAACCACACACATATATGCAAGTTATGGGCTATGTAAACTTATGTCATGATTCTTAGATCTATTTTATGTGTTATGCAAGTTGTGATGTCGTTTTTCCTTTTATAAGTTAGACTATTGCGAGTCTAACATATGTCATATTAAAACGTATGAATAGCGTAGGGACAATGGGAAAATATTAAAAATACATAATTATGAATTGGCATAAAATAGCCTTAAAGGCACATAGTTAATTTGAGACATTAATTGGTATAATTGGTATTTATGGACATAATTTAGGTTACATAAATAAATTTGGAATAGGGATATTAATCCAAATTGGGGTTAAATAAAGATGTGTAATAATTAACCGCCTAAGACACGAGGTTAGACTCGTTTGTGGTATAAGACTGCCCGGACCCGCCCGACAAATCCAGCAACCACAAACGGTAGTCTAATGTGAGAGGTCAAAGGCACGAATTAAATGCGTAACAATTGTAAAGACACGAGGTTAGGCTCTTTTGCGGTATAAGACTGCCAGGACCCGCCCAGCAAATCCAGCAACCGCAAACGTCATTCTAATGTGGGAGGTCTTTATAAGGTTACGGTTCTAATGAATTAAGTAACACTTAACCAGATAAACATGTGGTGGGACATGGGGGTTAAGTGGGTGCGTTGGGTGGCATGTGAAATACGATCAGAAACACTTAACCAAGTTGAAACATGTAAGAAGACATGAATAAGAATGGGGTTAAGTGGGAAACCTTAGTGGGGACCAACCTTAGGTGGAAAGATTGTGTCAGGCGTGGGGGCCCTTTTCAAACCAGTAACCCATTAAGTATCTTTGTGAGCTCGACCCAAGTCGAGGACGGGACACGCTTACTGGGTTTGATTGTAAGAGGTCAAAACGGGTTAGCGGTGGCAACGCAAGTCCAACGGGGTCATGTGCGTGCGTGGTCCCGGGCTGGTAGGTAAGACATTGTCGCATCGTGTAGGTATAAGCCATGCATCTATAGTGGTATCGGGTTGCCACTTTGGGGGTGATACACCCCACTGTGGGACCAGCACGGGTATCTACGAGTTAGGGAGCCGATCGCATGGGGGTAGTGGGTACAACTAGTGGAGATAGGGGCAGGCGGCACCTATGAAGGCAACTAGAGGTACACGAAACTAACATTATCATTATTATGTTCTATAGGCGGGATCAACTTTTAGGGTGACTAATAATGGTGCGGTGTAATTAACATTGGTGCAGTGTAGTAATTATCCTATAGTGGTTAGGAACGAGATTAACGCCACAATATTCCTCCTGTTTTCTCTATCATGCCCACTTGTTTCATTGTCATACTATGTTTTATCAGTTTATGCCTTATCCAAGTTACTTTAATAATTATATTGTTAAAGTTATTATACTCGCCAGACTTTATGTCGAACCCCCTTTGTTTCCGCCTCTTTTCTTCCTCCCCCCCCCCCCCAGGTTCTTAGGGTGGGACTAATACTAGCGGAGCTTGATCTTGGATCTCTTTCTCTCTCTTTTGGAAGTGCTTGGATTGCTGAAAGTAAAGTTCAGCTCATCTCTTTTATGGCTACTTGTGTTTGGTGTTATGCATTCTTACTTTATGTACTCAAAAAACAATTTGTCAAGATGGATATTAAGTGTACTTGGTTTTACTGTTGGTTTATGAAGTTGATGTAATCAAACTATTTCTCCACTGCAATAAAAGTTGTTTTAAAATTTTCAAGTACCAATATATGTATCTGTCTTGTTATATTCTGTTCTATACACTAATAATGCTCCATGAAAGTTAATGCATTCCCTTTGTGAGTGACATTAATGGACGTGGGGTGTTACAAAAGTTATTTTTGTCATATGGATGAATTTGTACTCAAAACCACTTTCATTGACTTCAAGATGTCGTTTATCTGAATATAAACTGTGAACATCGATAAGTTTAGGATTTGTGAAATTTGGGACTTCGAGTAGGGCTTGGGCTTGTAAACAAACCCATGAGCCCCTTTATCCTTTTAACCCCTGACCTCTATTATTCCTTCATTCATTTCAAAACACTTAGCAAAAATAGAAATGGGGTAAGGGAAATTAAAATTCCCTAAGCCCTATCTTGATCTTAGGAGACCGATTCTTGTTGAAATCAATTGTAAATCCATAGATAAGAGAGGTAAGCTCAATCTCCATCTTCTCCTACTCGATTCTTCTTCAATTTGTAATGTTTCCTAAATCTTATTCTCATGAAATATTGTATATTTATGTATAGATTGAAGATTTGTGAGATATATTAGAAGATATGTTGATCTTGCTTGGTTTTAGAGCATTCCTTGCTTCTTACAATCAAAGGCGAGTTCTTGCGGACTCACATCTATGACTAAACCTTATATGCTTGACCAGTGTACCTTTAGCATGTATGTGTTGTGTATGCATTGTGTTATTTTAATTGTTTGTATGTGAACTTTCCAATTTATGATTTTTGAATTTGTTTACACGAATTCTGGTGTAAATCATTGTTGTGATTTGAGTTTGGAGTTTTTGAGTTTTTTCGATAGAGATTGGAAGCTTCATTGTCACTTACATAATGTTATAAGCGTTAACCATTCATTCATGCTCATTCAAAATCGATAGGGAATTCATGCCCAAGGAAAACAATTGCCCACGCCAGATTTTAGATGCCTGGGGATTCATTTTAGACATCTGAAATTGGTTCAGACTTATGAATTTGACCCTAGACGTCTCAAATTATTCGTTATTTGTTTGTTGTTTTTTATCAGTAGCAGGTCAGATGTCTGACCCTTGGTTCATACGTCTGAAACCTATTTCTGTGTTGTTGACCGGGGGAGATAGTTTGCTTTTTTCCTCCGACTTTCCAGTTGCTCTAATCCACGTATTTCAGCAGCTCGGCTAGATAGACTTTCGATTCATTCGTGATAAATGAATTTATAGTTGATATTCCAGGTATTTGATTTACGTTATTAAAACATGAATTTTGAGTTTGAGTGTTACTACAATCGATATTTTACAAGATTTGCCATTTCAAACTATGAAAGAGTTTTATATTATTAGTAGAAACCAAATCTTTTACAAAAATGGTTTCTAATCCTACTTCATTATATGAAGTTATTTTATAAATTGTCTTCCAATCTACTAGTATATATTTATATAAACCATTTCCTCGCTCGTATGAGAAATCCGATTAAACGCCTTAGTAAAAACAACAACTATGAATCCCTGCATTTGCTTCGACTATTAATTCTTGAACTCATTCGATTGAAAACCGTGGAAATGATCATTTCGTATTTCTAGTGGAATATACAACTTGTTCATGAATATTTGTAACACCGTGTAATTTTAAAGAACACTATAGTGATAAACTAAAGAATACTTAATTAAATATTGGGAATTAAAGTAAACAGACAGCACCATTGCATTCGTCTCGGAATTGTGCCTAAGATAGACTCTAAATTCGCGTAAAACGGACATCGTATGAAGAAGATATTAAGGCTTGAAGTTTATATACATAAAAGTTATTTAAATATAAATAAAACAAATCCAGAATTCAAAATCAAATAGCGGGAAAAGTGGGGAAATCGACCCGTTAGGGGTCGACCCCATCCCCTATGGGTGTCGACCCCTACACAGGGGTATCAACCTCTATGTCGACCCCGGGGTCGACCCTAGTCAGATCTAGGCAGATCAATTTCTGTGAACGTGGATACATTTCTGACCAAGATTCGTTGACCTTAGACTATAAATAGGAACTCATTCTCGTTGGTTTATTCACCAAAAACAATGGAGACAACGAGGTGCTGCCCCAACGCAGATTAACATTGCCTATTCTTCTGCAATAACAAGTTATATGGATTCAAGGATCTCTGCTACGACATCAACAATCATTTCTCTGTTCTTTAGATCTAGTCACAGTGAGTCTATGTTATTTTTAGATGTAAATATGTAAAAAGTAATCCTGACATGTTCATAAGTTGGATCTAAGTCTGTACCTATTAATAACTTGAATCATAACTAATCGGATCTGCTATTACTTGTTCACCTAATCTACTGATTAGTTCTCATATGCCTATTCATGATATGCCTGTTCAGTTATCATGCCTAATTTTTTTATCATATGCCCATTCTGCCATTATGCCTATTTATGTCACTATATGCCTATTCAATTAGTATGTCTATCTTTAACATATCATGCTTATTTTGTTATTATGCTTATTCTTGTTCTCTTCTCTCCCTCCTTTCCTTTTTTATTTTTATAGCCAGGCTACCGTCGAGTCCAGGCCTACCACTGAAATATGCGAACGTACGAAATTGGGAATGGTTGAGGATGATAAATTGGGGTATAACTTATATTGAAAGACTTTATTGGGATTTTGGTCTAATTTATACGTTGATCTAAAACTTTAATTTGGGGCATGACTTGTATGGTGAATCAAACTGGGATTTGGGGAATAATCTTGGATAAACATGAAAACTGGTTAATAATGAACATGCCTAGATTTACAGTGAGTAGAAACTGTAACTGCACTTAGACACGAGGTAAGATTACACTAATGGTAGAAGTCTACCCGGAACCGCCCGACAAATCCCACGTCCACAAGTGGTTAATATAATGTGTGGGGTCGAGTGCATAAATGTACACGTAACGGTACTAAGACACGAGGTTAAGTCCGACCTGTGGTAGAAGTCTGCCCGAAACTGCCCAGCATATACAGCATCCACAAGTAGTAGACTTAATGTGAGAGGTACAGTCCATTAATAAGCCATATGTGGATAACTCATTAATCTGTAATACTTAACCTGTTTAAATCTGTTTGGGGTTACATAAACCTATTAAATTGATTAGGGGTAAAGTAAACTTGCTTGAATCAGCGGGGGTTAAGTTAATCTTGTTAAATCTATGGGGGAGGCTCTCCCCCCCCCCCCTCTCTCTCTCTCTATATATATATACATATACATATATATACATACACACACACCCCCAACAAACTTAACCTGTTTTACATTTGGGGGTTATGCAACCTTGTTAAACTGTTAGGCATAACCTGTTAAAATCCTAGTAGTGGGGATGCAAGCCTAGGATGGAAGTTTGTATCATTTGTTATGTGAGATACGTTTCAGTCATTAATCCTTCTTGGTATCAAACGAGTACTCCAAACTAGGTCGAGGTACGCTTACTGAGCTGATTATAAGAGGTCACTTAAGTGAGGGTGTTGATGGCGCGTTCCACAGGAGTCATGCGCGTGCATGGGTCCGCTTGTTCGGGAAGATAAGACGTTGTGACATCAGTAGATATAGGTGTGCATCTTGAAAATAACAGGGTTGCCACATTAGGAAGTGATACGTCCTACTGTAGGGCTAACACTACGGGATAGGGAGCTGATCGAATGGGGGTAGTAATTAAGGTACATCTAGTCTTGCTTGTTGGGAGCCTGTTATTCTTGTTGGGTGTAACACCTGTCATTCCTGTTGGGCTACCTGTTATTCTTGTTGGGGTAAAATCTATTACTAGAAGTACACCTAAGTCTACCATCTTGTTCTAGTTGGGATCATCTTGTTCATTTTATGCTAGTATTGGTGCGAAGAAAAGTACTTGAGAAGCGCAATATATTCCGTCATGTTTATTCTGTTTATCCTACTCAGTCTGTTATGCTTGTCTTATGATACTGTTATCCCCCTCATTCAGTTTATGTGCATGTCATGATGCTTTTACTTATTTATATGCTAAAAGTAACTGGACTTGCCAGACTTTATGTCTGGCCCATTTTATTTCCTCTCCTCTCTCTTCCGTTTCCCCCCAGGTTCTCAGGATGGGAATACTCAGGCTTGATTTGGATTCTCTCTTTCATTCTACTTGGAGCTGCTTAGATGTACCGCTTTGATTTCATGTCTTCTCTGATATGGCTATATTTATGGGGAACTATGCTTCTTTTATTACTATATTCTGATGAGTTTAGTACAAGATAGAAGTTTTAAGTTAATGTAATGGGTTTTCTGTATTTCAGACTTATGATGTAACTATGTTTTAGACCACGACATTTTCTGTTTAATAAAGTTTTAAATTCTGTTGTTATTTTATATCTGTCTTGTAATGTTTCTATTTACCTATAACGCTTCATGAAACTTAACGCATTCTGATAAAGAGTGACATTAACGGACGTGGGATGTCACATTTGGTATCAGAGCTGAAGGTTACCAGATCGGATAAAAGATTTTGAAAATTATTTTCAAAAAGGTTTTAAAAGGAAGCATTTTCAAAAGAAAACTCTGTTTTGAAAAACATATTCCCCAAAGCCATACGGAATATCTTCGATTCTCTGTTTGAATTCCTTTCTCTTTTCTTTTTCAGCATGTCTGGGGAACTGATTCTTCCCTAGGGCGTTACGATACCGGCTTGGTTCCGTAGGTATCTTGAGGCTACGACACCTACCGGAAACCAAGCAGATGCCCTTCCTCCAGCTGCAGCCGTTGTTCCTCCTCCTCCGCGAGCTGATAATTTCTCCAATATATGTAAGGACTTCTATGCTATGGGAGGGAATTCATTCTGAGGAACTGTGACTTTTGCAGAATCAAGGAATTGGCTCAAAGAGACGGAAGATTTATTTAGGTTTTTGAGGTTAACAACCGTAGGAAGATTCAGTTGACCATTTGGCAGCTGAAAGATGAGGCTTCATTTTGGTGTGAAGTGACGCAAGAAGAGCATCCATTTGAGACTTGGGATGATTTCCAACATAGATTCGAAATGACTTTCTTTCTCAAGCGGAGCAAAGTATGCAAATGGAAAGGTTGTTGGCACTTAAGCAAGGGGCCATGTCTGTCAAAGAGAATGTTAATAAATTCAATCAATTGGCGAGGTTTGGTTTGGAGCTAGTGAATACCCCGCATAAGAAAGCTTTGAGGTTTGCTAGAGGATTGAATGAACCCCTTCATGGGTTGGTTATGTCTCATATTCCGATGGGGGAAACTTTTGAGAAACTCGTTGATATGACATCGATGCACGAAGAAGTGAAGAAGCAAGGACAAGTCCAAAGGGCAGGATCTTCTAGAGGGCAGGTGCATGCTCTCATGGCCGATGTATTGGATAGAGGTAGGAAAGTTTCTGTTGAAGGTTTGATTTCTCTTCCCAATCATCCTGTTAGAACTCTTTTTTATTCTGGCGCTTCGCATTCTTTTACATTTGATTCTGTGGTTTAATCTCTGCACCATAGTACTAGTATGGTTTTGGATTCCGTTTTTGTCTCAAACCCCATTGGGGGTACGGCTCATTTGTCTTTTGTTTGTCGGGGTTTGAGAATATCTGTGTTAGGCACCGACGCATATGTGCTTGGTTTCATGGGAAATGGTTTGATTCTAGGGATGAATTGGCAAGCCATGCACGGTGTCATTCTGGATTGTGAGATGAGGGTCGTTAGACTTTTGACTTGCAATGGGAAGACCCTCGAGATTTCTTGTAATAACCCGGAAAATCCGAACCAATTTAAAAAAAATTATTTTGGCAATTTTAACGAATTTTGAATATTTAAAATGAATTATTTTAAATAATAACGACGAAAATTTATTTTGAATAGAATTCGAACGTATATATTTATATAGATCGTCGTTAGAATATAAATAATTATTTATAATTATAAAAGGAATTGAAAATGGCGCGGTAGTTCGATAATTCGATTTCAAAGTTCAAATGAATGTACCGGGTGAAAAATAAACCGGATTTTTGCAAAACCAAAAATATTAGAATCTATTTGAGAATATCTTTCCAACGAATCCGAAAAATCAAAATTTCATAGCGGGAATCAAAAGATACGTCCAGTTGAAAATTCAGAATAGTCGCTATGGAATTCTGGCCCTTAAAAATGGAAATTTTGCAAACGACCTCGGTTTTCGATGAAACCACTTTTGTTGGATCCGCGATGTCAAATTATTGCTAGGTTTCGAAATTCGTAATTTTTCGAATCAATATGTGAGCGAGGCAAAGGAAAACGCGTTTGACCAGTTTCAGTTGATTTTAAACGACTGGAAATTGGTCATTTTTCAAACGGTCTCAAAATTCGACGAAACTAGTTTCGTTAGGACCATATCGTCAGTACGAAGTTAGAAAATATTTTTCGGGAATTTTTCAAGTTAGTATGTGGGCCCGGTAAATTGAAATGTGCGTTCAAATTCAATATATAGAGTTATATTTTGATTTTGATGGAAACTGATCGAAACGATCGAATTAGCTTACAATACATATCCCATTGTGTTCGGAATGGGGGCAATTAGCTATGGACGGCAGGCGGTGGGTTTCGTTTCGAGTTCGAATGAAAAAGCTACTTTTTAGAAATAAAATAAAATAAATATTTAGATCACTTCTCTTTACATTAAAACCCCCTTCCCTCCACTCTCTCTCCTCTCAGTCACCCGTTCGAATTAAAAAAAAAAAAGAAAAAAACTGTGCCGCCTCTCCTCCACCAGCGCCTCGCGTGCCTACGCCGCCAGGGGGCCGCCACCGACCACCGTAGGGACGCCACCCTCCCCTCCTTCCTCCTTTCTCCTCCCTCCCTCTCTCCTCCCCAGCCAAGACCCCCAAATCCGCCCAAATCGAGCGCCACCCGAAACCTTAGGCCGTGCCACTGGCCACCACAGCCCCACACCCAACCACCGCACCTTCCCTTGGCCATCAGCAGGCGTAGCCGCCCCTCCCCGCCACCCACCTCCGACCGTGGGTCCCCCACTGGATAAAAATCCGATTTTTATCGTCTTCATTGCGTGTAATTAACATCCCAGCCTGTTTCAGCTCTCCCCGAGCCTTCTCCGCCACTCCGACAGCGAATGTAAGTTTTATTTCTATTTTTAAATTCCTATATGTTGATAAAAATGTGATCTTTCTTTATATGAAGTGAAACGTAAAAGATTTGATTTTGTTTATTTGAAAAGATGGGATTTTTATATATTCATTAGCGTAGTTAAAATTCGATTTTTATATATTCATTAGAGTAATAAAAATTCGATCTTTGTATAGTAGCGATTATAAAAATTTGATTTTTATATGCTAGGGAAAATAAAAATATAATTTTTATATAGTAGAGATAATAAAAATACGATCTTTATATATGTTGTAGTGAATTAACAATATAAAAAATTGATTTTGTTTAAAATACAAGTTGAGATTTTTATATAGATAAAAATTCGATTTTTATATATAAACAGGAAGATAAAGATTCAATTTTTATATATAGGAAGTGGAAGTAAAAATAGAATTTTTATCTATATAGTAGCGGTATAAAAATAGAATTTCTATTTATTAAGTAGCGGTGTAAAAATGTGGTTTTTATATTCATAGCAACAATATAAAAAATATGATTTTTATATATGTAGTGGCTACGGGCAACGAAAGTGACAAAAGACGAGAACGACGAAGATTTCTACATATGAAGAGTCGTGACATTTGGTTTAACTTGGGTGAGAACTTCTCACTTAAAATTCTATTTTCTAGTTAAAATATATATACTAGGATGCAGATGGTGCTTAGCAGCACCCGACACCCGTCGTCCACAGACCATGGATGGCTTGTATGTTTGATTGTTTGTTGTGATGAGAACTTATTGTGTGTTGTGAGATGAAATAAAATATTTATATAGTTAAAAATATTTTGTCGTTAAAAATATAATTTTTAACGGGTATGTGAATAAATACAAATCTGTGTTTGTTTATCCGAAACCCCACACGGGTATTGGAATAAAATACGGCATACACTAATCCCAATAATTAGTTGTATGTCGATCGATTGATTGACAGGCTGTTATAAGCGTTAGATATCTATATTTGATGCTTATACAGTGTAGTGCACTTTGGATGATGGTTGATTATTTGTCAGTGCTATTATGTGTTGTGTAAAAATCCATATAATTAACATTATATAGTAATTGATTGGGCCTCATTCCATTTGGGGAAATAAAGAATACTATAAAATATAAATAATCATGTAATGAAAATAATCATGTGTTGAAAATTATCATGTGTTGAAAGAAATATTTTAACAATAAAATTTACATCTTTATCATATTTAAAGTTAGAAACTAACTGGAAAATAAATAAGATGAGTGGTTTCCTGGGTATTGACCTGATATTGGTTTCGGCCTTTGGGGTTAATACTTAGGGAATCATTCTCTTACTACTTTACGGTTGGAGTCTGATTTAAAAATCAAATGATAGATACCATAATTTTATAAAATATATTAAATAATACAAATAGCCATGTGTTGACAGTGCTCATGTGTTGATAATATTCATGTGTTGAAAGAAATATAGATTCAAGTGTTGAATAGAATAAATATTCATTTGTTGAATAAAATAACGAATTTATTGAAATATATAAAGCAGTGTTGATTAGAGACGCGCCATTTTGACGTGAGCAATATTTATATCGATTATATTCGTTTTTAAAATAATTATAGAAAAAGAAGTGATTTCAAAATATAACGTTTTGAAAATATTATCATCTGTATAACGATGATGTGGAATATTCAATTTCGATTCGAAATTGAATATGAAGTTGAAATTGTTTCCAAAACGAATTTAAAACGATTTATAAAATATGTTTTAAAAGGAAGTCGACGAAATATATAATATATATATATATATATATATTATATATAATGGCCTGAATAGAACGCGTCGCGCTGCGGCAGCTCGTGAATTTCGACCATTAACTTCGAATTGATGTTGCGGGAGATCCGACCGTCGGATTCTCCTAAAACCAGGACCGTTGGGTCCGTATCGAAAAGAGCTTTCCAATGAATATTAGAAATTTGAAATCTAACGGATGGATTTGGAATTATGTCCAAATCAAATTTGGAAAAGGTCGTTGTAAGTGCAGTTCGATGGTCGTTGATGGAAATCGACTGTACGGGCCTTGATAGAATTATTAAAAATATCAATAATTTGTGTAAAATCATAATATATGAATTGGAAAGAACTGGGATGAAAAATTCCACATTTGAAAGAATAAAAATAATTTTTTATCAAAATGAACTAGTTTTGAACTAGAATTATAATCCAATTATTTTTAAAAATAATTAAATTGGATTTGAAAGTGGTTTTAAAAATAACCAGAATTTCCAATACGTGAATTGAAATGGATTTGAATCGAAATTGTCTTCGGAATATTTCGATGTTGGATTTTGTGATTATATAGATATTGTTGTGGAAATTTAAAAGATATATTCATATGTTATTTCCAATACGATATTTGTTGGTCGTAGAATTTGATATTGAATATAAGCCGATATATTTTCTATTCAGAGCCTTATATTTAATATCAAACGTGATTTTGGGTTTGTCGTGAATGGTGTCTTCATTAACACTGTTCTTAATCCCAGTAGAGAAAAAGATTAAATCTTTCTATTTAGATTTAATGGAGTGTACCAATTAAATAATATTAATTGGAATTGAATTTAAATTGGTTTTGGGTTTATCGTGAGCTGTGTTTTGAATAACACCTATTCTTTAACCCGATTAACAATAGATCGTGATTTGAGGTTTATCGTGAATCGTGCTTTAGATGACATTGGTTCTTTAACCCAGTTAACGATAGGTTATTGATTTTTGAGAAGATTAAAACTAAGTGGAGTTTTAATGAGTCGGTAATTAAATTGAAATGTGAATTGATAATTTAAATTATCAAAAATTGGAAAGTGATCGAGAATGGAGTACCACCAGTTTTGCTCCAAAGCGATAGTTAAATCTTTATTTAGATTTGAACGTGAAATGGTAATTAATATTTACCGATAACACCGTGGTGTTAGATATGGAGTATTACTAGTTTTGCTCCATGGGATGAATAGGTTGGGATTGGGAAATAAAATAAATAATTACTTCGGTGTGGTTCGCTAATCCCGACTAGTTTGGAAAACCATGATATGGTTTGAAATGATATCCAAAGGAAGATTAAAGAATAAATTTAGAAGAATTTATCTTTGATAAAATTAATGGGAACCTTTCCCTAAGAATGTGAAAATTTGAATAAAAAGAATATTCTGAATTGGAATGAGGCGTATGTTGTGTTTGTGTAACACGTGTTTATTATATGCGCGGGTTATTCGGAAAGGCCGGGTTTATACCCATTCTGAATAACCGATTCGACGAAATGTCGAAGATGAAGACAGTGGTTGAAGGCCGGAAGTCTTCACATCGTTTGGGTGATTACTGATGATCTTGATTGGGCTGTACACCCAAGATGAGGGAATCAGTTGGTGATCGTCCAGACGTACTTGGAGATCGATGGATATACGAGGAAAGTGCCTCCAAGTTCGTTCAGACCCAGGATGGACTTGTAAATGGACTATGTGTCTGACATTGGATTTTATACTGTGTTGATTGATCTCTATTAAATATTCATCTGTTTGGCGGTGGAAAATTTATTCTCTTGCTTAACGCCTTCTCTGAGACGTATGAGGTCAGAGGTTGTATATCGATAGACATCAGTCGCATGGAGTGAATTGCCTGTGTGGCACGCCTAAGTGGCAAATGATCAAGGCTTCTGTTGAAAAGCAAAGTCTTACGGTTGATGATCAAAGCACGGCCTGTGTGGCGTAGCTTTGTGTATAGCGTGAATTCGCAAGCCTCACACCTCGGTATGAGTCAAAAATGGGATAAGGACCCAATGAGTGCACGACGTTTCTTTCTAGCTAGTGGTGGTGTTAGTGCTTAAACAGACTGACATTTATATACTTTTCACCTGTGTGGTTGTTGGAATGCGACGCGCCTCAGATATAGGTCCTATAGGACCGGGAAACGTATGTTCAGGAATTGCCAATCCTCAAAAGTAAGAGAGGACCGGCCTTGGAGGTTCCAAAGGATCATAGTGGGGTCCTAAGACATTTGCTAGAGTGTCTCGAATCGGAGAGGAGCTTGCCCCTTGCCTCGACTCATGATGGAATCCAATTTCCAATACGTGACTTGCGGTTTTATTTGTAGAACCTAGTAAGGCGACATAGTGGTATGGGTCATTCATGCCGCCTAGGATTGATATTTATGATTGAAATTGTTTTGAAACTATACACTTATAGTAATATCAAAATAATGTGTTTTAACATATCAAGCATGCTTTGGCTATTATAAGGTAAAAACCCTATCCTCCGGCTTGCATTGCATTGTGTGATGAGACCTGGGTCGTATAATAGCTTCATTTTTCTTTATTTAGCATTGCGCTATTTGTTTTATGCACTAGTATTCTTGGGAGGAAACCCGTTCCGTGTTATACGGTGTCGTCCCTTGATTTACCGAACTTTAGAATAAAGATTAATAACTGTTTTAGTTCTCACACCAGTCACATGACTGACCTGGAGTTTATTGTTTTTAACCTAAACTCTGGGTGCCCCTATTTTCCACACAGGCAGCTAGTAGTTTCGGTTTTGCAGATTTATATTCACAGGATCCTGATTTACAACTAGAACGATGCTCGGAAAGCTCTGTATCCGTGTATTACTTTCAGATGTGTTTTGTATTATTTTCCGCTACTATGTAATTTATTGTAATCTCTGATATTTTTCGAATGTATATTTATTCATACTCTGTATATTCTTGTATTCTGATGGAATTGTTGTAATAAACAATGAAATGTTCTTCTGTTTGCGTTCTATTTTATCGTGTTCTCAAGGTAATCCGGGCTTTCCTTACCCGGGAAGTTACGGGTCACTATAGTTGGTATCAGAGCTTTGGTTTACAGAGTTCGAGAACAAGACACATTAGAACCAGACGAAAGAATTCATCAGATATTGGTTTAGTAATATCCAATTAGAATGACTCGTTAGAGATAGGATCAGTAGTATCCTAGAACAAGTGTGAAGAGTATATTTTTCAAATGAAAACAACTTTGTTTTAAAAATTAAATTCAAGTATACGTATTTGAATATTTTATTTGTATTGAATTTGGACAATCGAGTATATAAAGATTTCGCGTATACGCGTCATGAACGTATATTCGAAGTTTTAATATACTAGATAGATGCAGAATCACATTCTAGACACTCGGGGATGATTCTGATGATGATGCATCATCATCAATATTCATATTCGAGTTTCAAAAGTGGGATTTCTATATATTTCCATTAGACTGGTGTGAGAACCAAAACTAGATAGATTTATTGTTGTGATTCGGCATCAAAAACATGATTTTCAGTATATATATCAAGATTATGAATTTGAAACGTTAATCCACTAATTGATTGATGGTTGTGTTGTTTGTTTACTTGTTTGATAATTTTGAACCATTTAGGCCAAATTGAACCAAATATTGAACTGTATTGAAAATCAGTCGCATTTGCTTGCATATACATGTACTTACATTGAACAGGTCATAGCAAGGGGGCTAAAGCAGAAGAATAAAAATTCTTGCCCGACAAATAGGTACATATTTACCATAATTTACTGTTTTGTTTGGGTGATGATGATTTTATGAGCCGATTGGCTTTTTCTTTTTCTTTTTCTTTTGGATTGAAGAAGGCCATGGGAGGCTATATGAAATATCCCGAAGTCCCTGGTGCAAGGGAGGTTATGGCGAAATTTTTCGAAAATTTAGGGTGTTAGCCAAATTTTGGAAAAATTTGAAAAGTTTTTAGAAACTGAAAAGTTGAAGAACTTAAGCTGTAATGAAAAGAATGAAAGTTGAGTTGGTTTGTTAAACAACTTTCGGCTTCATTCCATTTCGGAGATGAAAAGTTTTAAGTGGGTGAGATTGTAATAACCCGGAAAATCCGAGCCAATTTAATTTTTTTTATTTTGGCAATTTTAACGAATTTTGAATATTTAAAATGAATTATTTTAAATAATAACGAAGAAAATTTATTTTGAATAGAATTCGAACGTATATATTTATATAGATCGTCGTTAGAATATAAATAATTATTTATAATTATAAAAGGAATTGAAAATGGCGCGGTAGTTCGATAATTCGATTTCAAAGTTCAAATGAATGTACCGAGTGCAAAATAAACCGGATTTTTGCAAAACCAAAAATATTAGAATCTATTTGAGAATATCTTTCCAACGAATCCGAAAAATCAAAATTTCATAGCGGGAATCAAAAGATACGTCCAGTTGAAAATTCAGAATAGTCGCTATGGAATTCTGGCCCTTAAAAATGGAAATTTTGCAAACGACCTCGGTTTTCGATGAAACCACTTTTGTTGGATCCACGATGTCAAATTATTGCTAGGTTTCGAAATTCGTAATTTTTCGAATCAATATGTGAGCGAGGCAAAGGAAAACGCGTTTGACCAGTTTCAGTTGATTTTAAACGACTGGAAATTGGTCATTTTTCAAACGGTCTCAGAATTCGACGAAACTAGTTTTGTTAGGACCATATCGTCAGTACGAAGTTAGAAAATATTTTTCGGGAATTTTTCAAGTTAGTATGTGGGCCCAGTAAATTGAAATGTGCGTTCAAATTCAATATATAGAGTTATATTTTGATTTTGACGGAAACTGATCGAAACGATCGAATCAGCTTACGATACATATCCCATTGTGTTCGGAATGAGGGCAATTAGCTATGGATGGCAGGCAGTGGGTTTCGTTTCGAGTTCGAATGAAAAAGTTACTTTTTAGAAATAAAATAATTATTTAAATCACTTCTCTTTACACTAAAACCCCTTCCCTCCTCTCTCTCTCCTCTCAGTCACCTGTCCGAATTAAAAAAAATCTGTGCCGCCTCTCCTCCACCAGAGCCTCGCGCGCCTGCGCCGCCAGGGGGCCGCCGCCGACCACCGTGGGGACGCTCCCCTCCTTCCTCCTTTCTCCTCCCTCCCTCTCTCCTCCGCAGCCAAGACCCCCAAATCCGCCCAAATTGAGTGCCACCCGAAACTCTAGGCCGCGCCACCGACCACCACAGCCCCACACCCGACCACCGCACCTTCCCTTGGCCATCAGCAGGCGTGGCCGCCCCTCCCCGCCACCCACCTCCAACCGTGGGTCCCTCACTGGATAAAAATCCGATGTTTATCGTCTTCATTGCGTGTAATTAACATCACGGCCTGTTTCAGCTCTCCCCGAGCATTCTTCGCCACTCCGACAGCGAATGTAAGTTCTATTTCTATTTTTGAATACCTATATGTAGATAAAAATGTGATCTTTCTTCATATGAAGTGAAATGTAAAAGATTTGATTTTGTTTATTTGAAAAAATGGGATTTTTATATATTCATTAGCGTAGTAAAAATTCAATTTTTATATATTCATTTGAGTAATAAAAATTCGATCTTTGTATAGTAGCGATTATAAAAATTTAATTTTTATATGCTAGAGAAAATAAAAATATAATTTTTATATAGTAGAGATAATAAAAATATGATCTTTATATATGTTGTAGCGAATTAACAATATAAAGAAGTAATATTGTTTAAAATATAAGTTGAGATTTTTATATAGATAAAAATTTGATTTTTATATATAAACAGGAAGATAAAGATTCAATTTTTATATATAGAAAGTGGAAGTAAAAATAGAATTTTTATCTATATAGTAGCGGTATAAAAATAGAATTTCTATTTATAAAGTAGCGGTGTAAAAATGTGGTTTTTATATTCATAGCAACAATATAAAAATATGATTTTTATATATGTAGTGTCTATGGGGAACGAAAGTGACAAAAGGCGAGAATGACGAAGATTTCTACATATGAAGAGTCGTGGCGTTTGGTTTAGCTTGGGTGAGAACTTCTCACTTTAAATTCTATTTTCTAGTTAAAATATATGTACTAGGATGCAGACGGTGCTTAGCAGCACCCGACACCTGTCGTCCACAGACCATGGATGGCTTGTATGTTTGATTGTTTGTTGTGATGAGAACTTATTATGTGTTGTGAGATGAAATAAAATATTTATATAGTTATAAATATTTTGTCGTTAAAAATATGATTTTTAACGGGTATGTGAAAAAATAAAAATCTATGTTTGTTGATTCGAAACCCCACACGGGTATTGGGATAAAATACGGCATACACTAATCCCAATAATTAGTTGTATGTCGACCGATTGATTAACAGGCTGTTATAAGCGTTAGTATCTATATTTGATGCTTATACAGTGTAGTGCACTTTGGATGATGGTTAATTATTTGTCAGTGCTATTATGTGTTGTGTAAAAATCCATATAATTAACATTATATGGTAATTGATTGGGCCTCATTCCATTTGGGGAAATAAGGAATATTATAAAATATAAATAATCATGTATTGAAAATAATCATGTGTTGAAAATTATCATGTGTTGAAAGAAATATTTTAACAATAAAATTTACATCTTTATCATATTTAAAGTTAGAAACTAACTGGAAAATAAATAAGATGAGTGGTTTCCTGGGTATTGACCTGATATTGGTTTCGGCCTTCGGGGTTAATACTTAGGGAATCATTCTCTTACTACTTTACGGTTGGGGTCTGATTTAAAAATCAAACGATAGATACCATAATTTTATAAAATATATTAAATAATATAATTAGTCATGTGTTGACAGTGCTCATGTGTTGAGAATATTCATGTGTTGAAAGAAATATAGATTCATGTGTTGAATAGAATAAATATTCATTTGTTGAATTGAATAACGAATTTATTGAAATATATAAAGCCGTGTTGATTAGAGACGCATCATTTTGACTTGAGCGATATTTATATCGATTATATTCGTTTTTAAAATAATTATAGAAAAAGAAGTGATTTCAAAATATAACATTTTGAAAATATTATCATCTGTATAACGATGATGTGGAATATTCAATTTCGATTCGAAATTGAATACGAAGTTGAAATCGTTTCGAAAACGAATTTAAAACGATTTATAAAATACGTTTTAAAAGTAAATCGACGAAATATACATATAATATATATATACATATATTATGTATATAATGGACTGAATAGAATGCGTCGCGCTGCGGCAGTTCGCGAATTTCGACCATTAACTTCGAATTGATGTTGCGGGAGATCCGACCGTCGGATTCTCCTAAAACCGGAACCGTTGGGTCCGTATCGAAAAGAGCTTTCCAATGAATATTAGAAATTTGAAATCTAACGGTTGGATTTGGAATTATGTCCAAATCAAATTTGGAAAAGGTCGCTGTAAGTGCAGTTTGATGGCCGTTGATGGAAATCGACTGTACGGGCCTTGATAGAATTATTAGAAATATCAATAATTTGTGTAAAATCATAATATATGAATTAGAAAGAACTGGGATGAAAAATTCCACATTTGAAAGGTAAAAATAATTTTTTATCGAAATGAACTAGTTTCGAACTAGAATTATAATCCAATTATTTAAAAAAAAAAATTGGATTTGAAAGTGGTTTTGAAAATAATCAGAATTTCCAATACGTGAATTGAAATGGATTTGAATCGAAATTGTCTTCGGAATATTTCGATGTTGGATTTTGTGATTATACAGATATGGTTGTGGAAATTTGAAAGATATATTCATATGTTATTTCCAATACGATATTTGTTGGTCGTAGAATTTGATATTGAATATAAGCCGATATAGTTTCTATTCAGAGCCTTGTATTTAATATCAAACGTGATTTTTGGTTTGTCGTGAATGGTGTCTTCATTAACACTGTTCTTATGCCCAGTAGAGAAAAAGATTAAATCTTTCTATTTAGATTTAATGAAGTGTACCAATTAAATAATATTAATTGGAATTGAATTTAAGTTGGTTTTGGGTTTATCGTGAGCGTTGTTTTGAATAACACCTATTCTTTAACCCGATTAACAATAGAACGTGATTTGAGGTTTATCGTGAATCGTGTTTTAGATGACACTGGTTCTTTAACCCAGTTAAAGACAGGTTATTGATTTTTGAGAAGATTAAAACTAAGTGGAGTTTTAATGAATCGGTAATTAAATTGAAATGTGAATTGATAATTTAAATTATCAAAAATTGAAAAGTGATCGAGAATGGAGTACCACCAGTTTTGCTCCAAAGCGATAGTTAAATCTTTATTTAGATTTGAACGTGAAATGGTAATTAATATTTTCCGATAACACTGTGGTGTTAGATATGGAGTATTACCAGTTTTTCTCCATGGGATGAATATGTTGGGATTGGGAAATAAAATAAATAATCACTTCGGTGTGGTTCGCTAATCCCGACTAGTTTGGAAAACCATGATATGGTTTGAAATGATATCCAAAGGAAGATTAAAGAATAAATTTACAAGAATTTATCTTTGATAAAATTAATGGGAACCTTTCCCTAAGAATGTGAAAATTTGAATAAAAAGAATATTCTGAATTGGAATGAGGCATACGTTGTGTTTGTGTAACACGTGTTTATTATATGCGTGGGTTATTCGGAAAGGCCGGGTTTATACCCACTCTGAATAACCGATTCGACGAAATGTCGAAGATGAAGACGGTGGTTGAAGGCCGGAAGTCTTCACATTGTTTGAGTGATTACTAATGATCTTGATTGGGCTGTACACCCAAGAGGAGGGAATCAGTTGGTGATTGTCCAGACGTACTTGGAGATCGATGGATATGCGAGGAAAGTGCCTCCGGTTTCTTTCAGACCCAGGACGAACTTGTAAATGGACTGTGTGTCTGACATTGGATTTTATTCTGTGTTGATTGATCTCTATTAAATATACATCTGTTTGGCGGCGGAGAATTTATTCTTTTTCTTAACTCCCTTCTCTGAGATGTACGAGCTCAGTGGTTGTATATCGATAGACATCAGTCGCATGGAGTGAATTGCCTGTGTGGCACGCCTAAGTGGCTAATGATCAAGGCTTTTGTTGAAAAGCAAAGTCTTGTGGTTGATAATCAAAGCACGACCTGTGTGGCATAGCTTTGTGTATAGCGTGAATTCGCAAGCCTCACACCTCGGTATGAGTCAAAAACGGGATAAGGACCCAAGGAGTGCACGACGTTTCTTTCTAGCTAGTGGTGGTGTTAGTGCTTAAACTGACTGACATTTATATACTTTTCACCTATGTGGTTATTGGAATGCGAGGCGCCTCGGATATTGGTCCTATAGGACCGGGAAACGTGTGTTCAGAAATTGGCAATCCTCAAAAGTAAGAGAGGACCGACCTTGGAGGTTCCAAAGGATCATAGTGGGGTCCTGAGACATTTGCTAGAGTGTCTCGAATCGGAGAGGAGCTTGCCCCTTGCCTCGACTCATGATGGAATCCAATTTCCAATACGTGACTTGCGGTTTTATTTGTAGAACCTAGTGTGGCGACATAGTGGTATGGGTCATTCATGCCGCCTAGGATTGATATTTATGATTGAAATTGTTTTGAAACTATACACTTATAGTAATATCAAAATAATGTGTTTTAACGTATCAAGCATGCTTTGGCTATTATAAGGTAAAAACCCTATCCTCCGGCTTGCGTTGAATTGTGTGATGGGACCTGGGTATTATAATAGCTTCATTTTTCTTTATTTAGCATTGCGCAGTTTGTTTTATGCACTGGTATTCTTGGGAGGAAACCCGTTTCGTGTTATACGGCATCGTCCCGTGATTTACCGAACTTTAGAATAAAGATTAATAACTGTTTTAGTTCTCACACCAGTCACATGACTGACCTGGAGTTTATTGTTTTTAACCTAAACTCTGGGTGCCCCTATTTTCCACACGGGCAGCTAGTAGTTTCGGTTTTGCAGATTTATATTCACAGGATCCTGATTTACAACTGAAACGATGCTCGGAAAGCTCTGTATCCGTGTATTACTTTTAGTTGTGTTTTGTATTGTTTTCCGCTGCTATGTAATTTATTGTAATCTCTAATATTTTTCGAATGTATATTTATTCATACTCTGTATATTCTTGTATTCTGATGGAATTGTTGTAATAAACAATGAAATGTTCTTCTGTTTGCGTTCTATTTTGTCGTGTTCTCAAGGTAATCCGGGCTTTCCTTACCGGGGAAGTTATGGGTCACTACATTTCTTGTGACCCTAAAGGGTCTGTCATGCTTAGTTTCCTAGAGTCGCTTGATGCATCTATCGATGATCTACAATCTCTACCAGTAGTCTTTGAGTATCCCGATGTTTTTGAGGAGGTTCGGGGATTACCTCCGAGGCACGAGATTGATTTCCATATATACTTGGTGGACAATGCAAAGCCAGTTGCATTACCTGTGCGCCATATGGCTCTGAGAGAAAGGAGGAAGCTCAGCAAGCAAGTAGGGGAGCTACTTGAGAAAGGGTTTATTAGGAGAAGCATATCTGAATTGGGTGCTCCGGTAGTATTCGCTCTAAGGCGGATGGTTCACTTCTCTTATGTGTGGATTACAGAGAGTTGAATAAACTCACTAAGAAAAATAGGCACCCACTTCCGAGGATAGATGATCTGTTTGACCAGCTTGTTGGTGCATCTGTTTTTTCCCAGTTAAACTTGGCCACAGGGTTTCATCAATTGAGAGTGGCCGAGGACAGTATAGGCAAGGCTGCTTTTAGAACTCTAGATGGTTTCTTCGAGTGGTTCGTCGTGCCTTTTAGGTTGACGAACGCACCTGCATATTTTGTGGATCTAATGAGTAGGGTGTTACGGGAGTTCGTAAATAAGTTTGTTGTGGTCTTTTTTTATGACATCTTGATTTTCTAGAAGAGTGAGGAAGAGCATGCCCGACATTTAACGGAGGTTTTGAAAACTATTCATGCGCACCAGCTTATGGAAAAATTCTCCAAATGGCATTTTTGGAGAAAAGAAGTGATATTTCTGGGGCATGTGGTCTCTAAGGATGGGATAACAGTAGATCTCGCGAAAGTAGTTGCAGTTCAAGATTGGCAAATCCCAAAGAATGCAACGGAGATGAGGAGTTTCCTTGGTTTAGCGGACTATTACAGGAAGTTCATTAAGGACTTCGCAAAGATATCAGCCCCACTTTTCAGACTAACGAAGAAGAAGCTGACTTTTTTTGGGTATAGACTGTAGAAGCTTTCCAGTGATTGAAGAGGGCTCTGACAACAGCCCTAGTCTTTACTTTGCCTGATGGGAACAAGGTGTTTACAGTATACATTGATGCATGTGGTACAGGGATTGGTGCAGTTCTGATGCAAGAAGGAAGGGTAGTATGTTATGGAGTTAGACAATTAAGAGTTCATGAGAAGAACTACCCTACCCATGACTTGGAGTTATCTACCATAGTATTCGTGCTTAAGACTTGGCGCCATTATCCACTTGGAGAGAAGTTAGAGTTGTACACCGATCATAAATCTCTTATGTACTTGTTCTCTCAAAAGGATCTCAATTTGAGGAAACAAAGATGGATGGAGTTTCTAGCGTTCTATGACTTTGAGATAGCTTATACCCCTGGAAAGGGTAATGTGGTGGCAGACGCATTGAGTAGGCAGAGGATGACCTTGAGTCCTCTGCTTGTAGAGAGGCAGAACTTGGAGTTTATATCGACTGTTTTTAGACCCTCCACCAAGTTCACACCTGGTTTGTTGGCATCATTAGAGGTGCGACCTACTCTGTTGGATCAGATACGATCTTCACAGCGAGAGGACCCACAACCAACAGATACCTTGGATAGGCTCAACAGAGGGGAAACTTCCAGTCACCTCGGTAGATATTCCACGGATGATTGGGAATGATTGCGATGTAACACACCAACCTCTACCAGGGTCACTCACAAGAGAATGCACTAGCTTTGGAGGGGCGTTGTCTAGGTAAACATGCACAGAAATATTACAAGACAGAACATATAAAACAGCGGAAGAAAAACCAAATTTCATTACCTCATAAAAAAAGCCTTTTTACATCAAAATGCCTTTAAAAGCCATTACATTGGAAACCTGTCTTGCAATAGTTAAAGAAGCATAAAATCACAGTCATAAAATATTCCCCAAGTAAAACGAAAAAGCAGCCATAGCCAAGAAAAATCCAAGCCATACATGATGACCTTGAAGCAGAAGAAGTCCGAGCTAAATAACAGTATTTCCTCCCTGAAAACCTGGGGGGGGGGGGGGAACGGAAGACAAAGAGGCAAAAGAAAACGGGGTCAGTCATAAAGACTGGTAAGTCCTATCTACTTCCAGCATAAAAACAGGTAAAGATAACATGACATGCATAAACTGAAAGTAAACATAAGGATGATGACAAGATAGACAAGCTAAACTAAGGTAACATGATGAACTACTGTATCAAGATAAACTACGGTCACTATGAATCAAGTATAATATCCCAAGGTTCTATCGAGTATAACATCCCAAGGTTCTATCGAGTATAACATCCCAAGGTCCTATCGAGTATAACATCCCAAGGTTCTATCAAGTATATTTGCCCTGCACCTTCCGTACTAGTATCCCAACCCGTGTCATGTGTTAGCTACAAAATGTCCCTTGCCCAATGTCATGAAATGGTCCATGTCAACCTAATGTAGGTTTTCCCCACTCGTATGTTTCTTTCCATGTATATGTTTAGTCCTTTGTCGTAAATCCTACGGGCTTCCTCACGTAGTTCTATACTACTTCAACGTAGTTCCATTATCCTTGAAATCGTTTGGACTGTCACCCTTGATCTAGCTGTATTTTCTTACCATGAATTCTCGAATGTTCAGCTAGGATTTATGCCACCTAGGACCACCAGGGATTATGCTACCTACTAAACGTTTTCGTAACTCGGTTTGGGTTTAAGCCACCTAGGACCGCTAGGGATTACGGTACCCGTCAATCACGCCCTTTTTCCCATGTATGTGTCGTGAATCGTTTTTCCATGTCTAGATGCACATGTATCTCAATGTGCCATCCGAGTCCCGTGCCAGGGCTAATGAAGAAATACATGACTCGATCGGGAGCTTTATGTTATCTGCCGATGCAGATATCAAGGTCTGTTTTTTTCTACCGGTGGTTATGGTCCCTCGTGACCCCTCCCTCAACTACTGAAAGGCAATCCAAGAAAATCATGCACGAGAACTATACTCCGGCCATCCATGCCCCACTTTCCTATTGGCCAACCTCACCCATAACTAGATAGCAAGTATATGGTCTGTTGAGAGTTCTCTGCCTTTCCGCATACGTACACGATTGACTAAAGATGGTAGGTAGTCGACGACGTGCTATCACGGGGCTAAACTAAGTATCGCCGGCTCCACGCTAATCCACCCCAGTCTTTAGGTTACTCGCACAGCAACCAAGGCATACCCTTGGTTCTTCTACCGCAGACCTTAACCTCTGTGAGCCCAGGCGGATCATCTGCAACCTCACAGAGGGATACCAAGAGTGCTCTCACATCCCCCGAAGCTACCGCTTTGTCACCCAGTTCGCTGGAGCCTTTATCTAAGTCAGATAAACATTTTCTCCTCCTCGTGTGTTTGTTTAAACGATGACCTGCCGTATCAGGTTACTCATCTATTTGTAAACTGGTCCAATTCTCTTGACTAAGAATTATTACTTAGTTATCCTTAAGTAAGGTTTATCACTTAGTTTCCCTTCCCGTTATCCTTATTAACTACGATTTTCCACTTAGTCCCCTGAACTAGGGTTTTGTATAATGGGTTAAGTGTTGTCATTCGAGTTCATGACTTACCCCGCCTACGAATCATGTCGAAATTGGCTAAGTATTCAAGTTCAAGACTTAGCCCTACAAACCATGTATCAAGTTGGTTAAGTATATCAAGAAGTTCATGACTTAACCCTAGATTATCGTGTCAGATTGGTTAAGTATAGGTTAACTTAACCCTATCAAATTACCGTGTCAGATTGGTTAAGTGTAGGTTATCTTAACCCCATCAAGCTACCGCTTCAGATTGGTTAAGTATAGGTTGTCTTAACCTCATCAAATCATCGAGTAAAATTGGTTAAGTGTAGGTTAACTTAACCGCATTAAATTATCAAGTCGGATTGGTTAAGTATAGGTTAACTTAACCCCATTAAATTATCGAGTCAGATTGGTTAAGCATATTTAAGAGGTTCGTGACTTAACCCTATCAAATCATCAAGTCAGATTGGTTAAGTGTAAGTTAACTTAACCCCATCAAATTACCGAGTCAGATTGGTTAAGTGTAAGTTAACTTAACCCCATCCACTAGTCGTATTTATAATGGTTAAGTATCATTCTTGTGGGTTTATTAACTCTACCACGCATCGCGTTATCCCAGTCGGGTGTTATCAACCCATTTAGGTTAAACTAACCCATCCGCTAATCGTGTTATATGGTTAAGTGTCTTTAAGTAATCAAGTCCAGTCTTACTTAACCTACCCATTCATGTCGTATCGGTTAAGTGCCATTAGTCAAACTAACTTAACCTTATCATGTGGCATTAAGTAAATTAATGCACCCCAACCTCTCACATTAGACTTTGTTGTGGTTACTGGTTACGCCGGGCGGGTCCGGGCAGCTTTACACCACAACCTAGTCTAACCTCGTGTTTTGAGCGCGATATGACCAACTTCTCACATTGGGTCTTATTGTCTGTAGCTACTGGATTTGCCGGGCGGTTCCGGGCAGATTTATGCTACAAACTCAACCCAACCTCGAGTTGGCCACTTTCATGTTTTCCTACTTGTCATGTTCATGTAAAATTTAGGCCACGACAAAGTCCACGTTTTCCACTTATGCCCATTGTCCCATTACTTAATTCATGTTAAGTTTCATAGCCCATCTCAAGTTTTCCTAAACTACCCAAGGCGTATTCCCAACGCAAGTGAAAGCGAGTCAACATAGTAGGAATAATATGATAACATATTGGCCTCAAACATGTATGATAGCATAAAGGGATTGGCCTCAAACATGTATGATAGCATAACACTAGGTTCATCATCATAGGCATGTAAATGGTCATGAGGGGTTTAGGTTCTTTTACATGCATAAGCCCAAGTCAAGTTCATATGAATGTTCCACAAGTCAAATTGTTCTAAGGGTTCATGCCAACATTCCACAAGTCAAGATTCAATCTTGCATGATAAACTAGGTAAAACACAACATGAGTGGCATGATTTAATCACTAAGAAATAGCCCAAAGTCATAGGTTCAAGAGAGGGGCAAGACTAGATTCACATAGACTAACATACTTAGGTTTCATCTCATTTTATTCCATGTCAACATTAGAACTACCATTTAGATCTAAAAGTAGCTAGAACTTACAAAGCGTGGCTAGAGATTTATAAGCAAGCATTTGTCGTAGAACGGTGTTGAGATGATGCTCTACTTCCTTGATTTGATGTAGAAAGCTTGCTCCTTTGACTTGAATCTAGTTTGCATACTTAAGCCTTTGAAGTTGAAGATGGAGGCCATGATTAGGGAGCATTTTGGCAGCACTTAGTTGTTAGGATGATTTGTGGTGAATTAGGCTAGGTCTTAGGGTCTTTTTATAGAAGTTAGGACTAGTTTAGGCCCTTAGATTAACCCTAGTTTAGATCTGAACCATCCATTCTCGTCACAGGCCAACAGAACAGACCCAAAGGAGCAAACAGGTGCACCAGGCCAACCTGGCCCGACCAAGGAGGTCAACCCCCAGGTCGACTGGGCAGCCGACCTGGTCCCTGGGGGGTCGACTCCCCAGTCGACCTGGGACTGGGCGGGAAATTTTCCCGCCCAGTCTGTTTGGGGCTAAATTTGAAATCTAAAAATCTGTTTTCGTTTTCTGATTTTTCGTGAAACTACTAGAGGCCATATCTCGGTCATACAGACTCTGATTTACGAAATTTCGGACTCGTTTCCAACCAGAATTCCGAGATGAACGCAACGGCGCAACCCGTTTCTCTTGATTCTTATTTTAAAATTTAATTCTGCCTCGATTCTTGTCTTAACACGTTATTAAAATTCGGGTCGTTACATGCGATGAGATGGAAGGCTTTGTGTTCCATGGGTTGGGAGTTTGTTGAAGACAGTCCTTGAGGAAGCCCATCATTCTAGGATGACTATCCATTCAGGCGGTGATAAGATGTATAGAGATATGAAGAGGGTTTTCTTTTGGGCTGGGATGAAGAAAGATGTAGTGGAGTTCGTTTCTCGATGTTTGATCTGCCAGTGCGTTTCTTTTGGGCTGGGCCCGGAGGTTTACTTCAACCTTTGGAAGTCCCACAGTGGAAGTGGGAGAGCATCTCTATGGATTTCATTTATGGTTTGCCTAGATCGAGGAAAGGCAACACCAGTATTTGGGTTATAGTTGACAGGCTTACTAAGAGCGCTCATTTCATTCCTGTTAAGAGTAAGAGGACGACAACATGGTTGGCAGCAGTTTATCTTCGTGAGATAGTCCATCTACATGGAGTATCTTCCAGTAATGTGAGTGGTCATGACCCCATTTTCACCAGCGAGTTTTGGAGGAGCTTACAAGAGGCATTAGTTATACAGTTGTGTTTGAGCACCGCTTATCACCCGCAGACCGACGAACAGACGGAGAGGGTGAATAGAGTTCTTGAGGATCTTTTAAGAATATGTATCCTATACTTCGGAGGGACTTGGAAAGAGCATCTTCCTTTGGTAGAGTTCACCTATAACAACACTTATCAGGATAGTATTGGCATGGCATCCTTCGAGGCATTGTACAGACGACCCTGTAGATCACCGACTTGTTGGTGGGAGTCTACAGAAAAGCTTCTTCTTGGACCTGAGATGATTAGAGAAACTTCAGAAAAGATTGATCTTATTCGAAGCGCATGAAGACAGCTTTGGACAGGAAGAAGTCCTACACAGATAAGAGAAGGACCGATATTGAGTTTGAAGTAGGAGACATGGTTTTCGTCAAGGTATCACCTTTGAGGAATGTTGTTCATTTTGGATCCGTAGGGAAATTGGCACCAAGATTTGTAGGGCCATTTCCCATAATAGAAAGGATTGTCCAAATGGCCTATAGAGTAAAGCTACAGAGAGACTGTTCAGTGTTTATGATGTTTTCCACGTTTCTCATTTACGAAAGTGCTTGCATGATACCACAGAAGTAGTTGAGCCAAGTATGCTTGAGGAAGTAGAGGTGGAACGGGAGGCGACAGTTAGACGAGTCTCTACCCGTATTCTTGGATCAGAGATTAAGAAGCTACGCAACCGAGAGGTCAAGTTGATGAAAGTTCAATGGGGAGAAGACCCTGAGAATGCAACTTCGGAGACTGAAGACAAGATTTGTGATTCGTACCCTTTTCTTTTCAAGGGTATGTTCTTAACTTCTTTTTCCAAAGCTTTTATTCGTACTTGTTTCTATCGTTTAAGTATATCCTATCGATCGAACCTTCGACCTTTAGGTAGGGAACCTATGGATGTAAACATGTGTTTGAAGCATGTTATGTTTGATGGATGCAAGTGGATGCAAGTGGTTGCTTGTGGATGCATACACACACATTAGGCACTAGATCGGCTCAATCACTCTCATATTGCATATGGATGCATATGCATAATTTTCTCCTTTTAATGAATGAAAGTGGGTGTATCATCGTGTAGATGTTGCATTTGGATGAATGATTGTGCACACATATAAAACTTACATATTATAGTAGGATTATTTTCATATATGTTGGATTCATGGCACTAACATACATTGCATTAAGAAGGTCAATTGAATAAGTAGACCGACTGATCTTTCGCATTTGTATAGGGATATACACACGCACCTTTGCATATATTCATATAAGCATTAGAAATCTTTAAGGAAAATGGATACATGCGATTGGTGGATGAGTAGATGGATGATGGATGTTAGGATATACATTCTTCTTAACTTAGAGATTTCGGGGACGAAATCCTTTAAGTAGGGGAGAATGTAACACCCCGTAAAGAACACTATAATGATAAACTAAAGAATTCTTAATTAAATATTGGGAATTAAGAGAAACAGACTGCACCATTGTTTTCGTCTCGAAATTCTGCCTAAGATAGACTCTGTGTTTGTGTATAACGGACATCATATAAAGAAGATATTAAGGTTTGAAGTTTAGCCATTTAAATATAAATAAAATAAATCCAGAACTCAAAATCAAACAAAGGGAAAAGGGGGGGAAATTGGCCCGTTAGGGGTCGACCCCGATGGGTGTCGACCCATGGGTCGACCCTTATGTCGACCCCGGGGTCGACCCCAGTCAGATATGAGCAGATCAATTTCTGTGAACGTGGACACATTTATGATAAAGATTCGTTGACCTTGGGCTATAAATAGGACCTCATTCTCATTTTTTTACTCACCAAAAATAATGGAGACAACGAGGTGCTGCCCCAACTCAGATTAAAATAGCCTAGTCTTCTGCAATAACAAGTTACACGGATTCAAGAATCTTTGCTTTGACATCAACAATCACTTCTCTATTCTTTAGATCCAGTCATAGCGAGTCTGTGTAATTTTTAGATGTAAACATGTAAAAAGTAATCCTGACATGTTCATAAGTTGGATCTAAATCAGTACCGGTTGATAACTTGAATCATACCTAATCAGATCTGCTATTACTTGCTCACCTAATCTGTTGATTAGTTCTCATATGCCTATTCATGATATGCATGTCTGTTATCATGCCTAATTTTGTCATCATATGCCCATTTTGCCATTATGCCTATTTCGGTCATCATAGGCCTATTCAGTTACTATGCCGATCTCTGACATATTATGCCTGTTTTGTTATTATGTTTATTCTTATTCTCTTCTCTCCCTCCTTCCCTTTTCTAGTTTTATATCTAGGCTACCTTCGAGTCTAGACCCACCGCTGAAATATGCGAACGTACGAAATTGGGAATGGTTGGGAATGATAAATTGGGGCATAACTTATATTATAAGACATGATTGGGATTTGGGCATAATTTATACCTTGATCTAAAACTTTAATTTGGGGAATAACTTGTGTTGTGAATAAAACTGGGATTTGGGGAATAATCTTGGATAAACATGAAAATTGGTTAATAATGAACATGCCTAGATTTATAGTAATTAAAATTGTAACCACACTTAGACACGAGGTTAGATTATACTTGTGGTTGAAGTCTACTCGGAACCGCCTGGAAAATCCAGCGTCCACAAGTGGTAAATCTAATGTGAGGGGTCGAGTGCACAAATGCACACGTAATACTAAGACACGAGGTTAGTTCCGAGTTATGGTAGAAGTCTGCCCGGAACTGCCCGGCATTACCCAACATCCACAAGAGGCAGACTTAATGTGAGAGGTTTAGTCCATTAATAATCCATAAGTTGATAACTCATTAACCTATAATACTTAACCTATTTAAATCTATAGAGGGTTATATGAACCTGTTAAATTGATTAGGGGTTAAGTAAACTTGCTTGAATCAGTGGGGATTAAGTTAATCTTGTTAAATCTGTGGGGGCGGGCTATATATATATATATATGTACACACACACACACACACACACACACACACACACACACACACACACACATATATATATATATATATATACCCGACAAATTTACCCTGTGCATGTGGGGGTTATGCAACCTTATAAATTGTTGGGCATAACCTGTTAAAATCCTAGTAGTGGGGATGCAAGCCTAGGAGGGAAGCTTGTATCATATGTTGTGTGGGATTCGTTTCAGTCAATAACCCATCTTAGTATCAAATAAGTACTCTGAACTAGGTCGGGGTCGGGGAACGCTTACTGAGCTAACTATAAGAGGTCACTTGAGTGAGAATGTTGACGGCAGGTTCCATCAGAGTCATGTGCGTGCATGGGTCTGCTTGCTCGAGAAGATAAAACGTTGTGACATCAGTAGATATAGCTGTGCATCTTGAAAATAATGGGGTTGCCACTTTAGGAAGTGATACATCCTATTGTGGGGTCAGTACGGGTATCTATGGGATAGGGAACCGATCGATTAGGGGCAGTAATTAAGGTACATCTAGTCTTGCTTGTTGGGAGCCTGTTATTCTTGTTGGTTGTAACACCCGTCATTCCTGTTGGGCTACCTGTTATTCTTGTTGGGGTCAAACTTGTTACTAGAAGTACACCTAAGTTTACCATTTTGTTCTATTTGGGATCATCTTGTTCGTGTTATGCTAGTATTGGTGCAGAGAAAAGTACTTGAGAAGCGCAATATATTCCATCATGTTTATTCTGTTTATCCTACTCAGTCTATTACACATGTCTTATGATACTATTATCTCTCTCATCCAGTTTATGTGCCTGTCATGATGCTTTTACTTATTTATATGCTAAAAGTAACTGGACTCACCAGACTTTATGTATGACCCATTGTTTCTTCTCCTCTCTCTTTCATTCCCCCCGAGGTTCTCAGGGTGGGAATACTCAGGCTTGATTTGGATTCTCTCTTTCATTCTGCTTGGAGCTGCTTAGATGCACCACTTTGATTTCCTGTCTTCTCTGGTATGGCTATATTTATGGGGAACTATGCTTCTTTTATTACTGCACTCTAATGACTTTAGTACAAGATAGAAGTTTTAAGTTGATGTAATGGGTTTTCTATATTTCAGACTTATGATGTAACTATGTTTTGGACCACGATGTTTTGTGTTTAATAAAGTTTTAAATTCCATTGTTATTTTATATCTATCTTGTAATGTTTCTATTTTTGTTTACCTATAACGCTTCATGAAACTTAATGCATTCTGATAAAGAGTGACATTAACAGACGTGGGGCATCATAATATTCGAGTAGATAAAGTGGTTATGGGGCATTAAGCTTGACTCTTATATTTTCTAGTTTGGAGTAGTTTACACTATACTTGATTAATTGTGATCATTTTGATCTTTGGAACATCAGTTCATATAGTTACATTGATAATATTTGGATCATCCTGAGGAACTTCGGTTCATTTGATTATATCGATGATCTTCGGATCATCTTGAGAAAATTCGATTCATTTGATTATACCGATGACCTTCGGATCATCCTAAGGAACTTTGATCCATTTGATTATATTTATGTTCTTCGGATCATCTTGAGAATCTTCAGATCATTTCGTACTAACGGGATATGAGATATACTATCTTGAGAGTAGTTTTATGATTTAGGATGAGATATCCTTATATAGCACTAATATTTTTTTGACATATTGTATAGACATTTCAAGCCTTTGTTTTTTACATATGAACGTTGTTGCCATTGCTTATATGTCGTTTTCTGTTTATATCTCTTATTTTATCTCAGTTTATTATGATGAGTACAACTAGAGTGATTCATTTATTGTTTATTTTCTTATAAATAATAATGGGGTCAGTCTAAGGTATTATTGGTGCTTCTTTATGACTTCTAGCATGGACCATCTCTTAAGTTTTAGCGAATACTTTAGCATTGTAGTATTTTTGGTTATATGTATATGAAACTCCTTTGTATCCATATTATTTTGTGAAGCCATGTACTTATTCTTTTGTTGTATAGTGGATCGAGTGTGACCACTAACTTTGTGTATACACTTATATGTTATACTCATATCTATTTCTGCCTTATATGTATACACATTATCCAACATGTTTAACACTCATTCAATGCTATTATACAAATGTCACTCCTCAACAGCCTTACTCTTCGGGTTGGTTGACAATACTACTTGTAATGTCCTTGGCTAACATGGGTATAAAGGTGGGGAGTTGAACTTGGTATCAGAGTAAAGTTCAGAACAATATAAGATATTATGGTGACGTTCATTATCCTAAAGTGTCTCTCAAGGAATCATGATTAGGATTTAAATCGAGTCTTAGGACCCATCATATCCTATCTTATATTATGATTCCTTGTGTATTGAATTCGAATTATTTGATAGTGGCATTTTTCTTTCTTCCTTTCTTGTAGAAGATAAATGTCTAGGCGTACTAGCACGAACGTCGGTCCATCTAGTGCCCCTCTTACAGGAGGAGTGGTTATGACAGCCCAACAACTTCTTGATTTAGTGACAACTGCCCAAGTGATAGGAACCCCTTCCGTGCCTACACATCCTAAACATGGGTTTGCCCGTTTTTGTAGCGATTTCGCTAAACTTGGTGGAAAGTCCTTCATGGTTTCGAAGGCGTTATTGAGGTCCAAGCTTGGATTAAATCATGCAGCCGCATCTTTCACCCATGAATCTTGTGGACTTGCATCGAGTCTAAGTAGCTTCTAGTATGCTCCAGGACCGAGCACTTGATTGTTATGAGCATATGACTTATGAAATTAAGAAGCGGATCTAACTTGATAGCAATTCTGAGAAAGGTTCAAAGAGAAGTTCGTACCCGAGGATGAAAAAGTAATGTTAGCCCGACGTTTTATAGACCTTATTCAAGGCAAATCTTCTATGGCAGAGTATGCTTCATCTTTCAATTCTCTCTCAAAATATGGGCTCGAGTATATTAGCACTATGAAGAAGAAGAACCATAATTAATGTATGGTCTCAATAAGATCTTAAGAAGTCCTTAGTTCTTAAATTAACTGAGCCTTTTGATGAACTTGTGGATATTGCCCTTCGTCTTGAGGAAGCTAACAAAGTGAGCGATGTTGATGATGGGATTGCTTAGAAGAAAAGAAAGCAAGAAACTTCAACATCAAAAACTCTACCCCTAGCCATAGGGAATGTTTCAATTGTGGCACTAAAGACCAATTTGTTAATGAATGTTCAAAACCCCTCTTTTGTCGCTATTGCAAAAGTTTGAACCATTATATTTCAGCATGTCTTGAACTCCAAAATGAGATAATGAAGTGATCCTCCTCGACTAAGGTGCATTTCCTTCTATCATCAATGCTATTGTCATTTTTCGTAATTATCCTTTTTGGGATTTCTTTGATCTGGGTCAAGAGGAATTTTGGACATTTTGTCCTTAAATGTCACAAGTTAAGAATTTACATACTTAGCTTGAGTTTTTGTTGCCCATTTATTTTTCTATCGAGAGTCTTTAGCTTTCTTTGAGTAATACTGAATTTTCTCATTTTCTTTTGAATATTACTTGTTTCAAACAAGTAATTTCATCATTTCGATTGAATAAAGAATTTAATTAAACGTCCTGATAAAAACGGATGGGTCAAGACACTTGCATTTACTTCATCAGTTAATTTCTAGACTTAGTCGGTTGAGATTCGATTTCATTTTTGAATGAAATCTCAGGATCATGTATGTTTATTTTGTTGCTTCTCATGCGTTGAATATCTTTATATACTAAGACGACCCCAAACCCCGTACTGACGGCGGCAAGGGTAATCCGTGGAATATAACACAAAAACAGATAATAGCAGAACAAATTTAAATAAGTACACCAGATAATGAACAATAGAACATACTGGATAAAAGTAATCATCAGAGTTACATAGTATACAGGATCTTACTTAGTACAAATACAGTACAGCTATACATAAATGTCTACAGCGGAAACAAACAAAATATGTACAATAGGAGCTGAACAGCATAAAAAGAGATAAATGATAGAATCCATCTTCAGCTCCAGCTATCCAGAAATAACCAGCTAAACCTGAATACAAGGCTGCCCGTGAAGAAAAAGGGGAACCCGAGTTTGAAAGTGAAACAAACTACAAGTCAGTCATGGGACTGGTATGAGAAATCTATTCAACACATATATAATTATGGCTAATCACAGGACCACGCCACTTTCGTGGAATGGGTTTACTCCATTGGATTGCCAATGCTTTAAACAAATCTTTCTTTTAAAACATCGCAATGCTTTTTATAAAAATGAAGCCATTATAAGACTCAGTTCCCATCACACAATGCAACGCAAACCGGAGGATAGAGTTTTACCTTATAATGGCCAAAATATGGTTGATACGAATAAAACAAAGGCATTTGATATTATTGCTAGTGTTTATATATTTTGAAAACAATTCCAAATCATAACTATCAATCATAGACGGCATTAATGCCCCATACCACTATGTCGCCATATATAGGTATACAATCAAAACCACACGATGTCGTATTTGGAAATTGGATTTCCGTCCTGAACCAAGGCAAAAAATAGTCCTTACCGACTTCGAGACAATCTAGCCCATGTCTCCGGAACAGCCGCAACTGCCCCTTGGAGCGACAGGGCCGGTCCACACGGAGTGGATTATAGTGCCTGAACAATACGTTTCTCCGCCCTTTGGGGCGTAAATGAGCCAACGAATGACTCCATCGGACCCGGATCGTCCAATCAAATCGAGGCGCCTCGCAACAGCAACAACCACACAGGTGAAAAGTATATAAACGTCAGGGCTGGGAGGTCACTAACACCACCCTAGCTAGAAAGAAACGCATGCCCTCCCTGAGGTCCTTCTCCCGTTTCTGGTTCATATCGGGGTGTGAGGCTCGCGAATTCACATTATACACAAAGCTACGCCGCACTGGCGGGGCTTTGATCATCACCACAAGACTTTTCTTTTCAACAGAAGCCCTGATCATTTGCCACTTAGGCATGCCACACTAGCAATTCATGTCATGCGACTGATGTCCATCGGTACACAACCTCTGAGCTCGTGCGTCTCAGAGAAGGGCGTTAAGCAAAAGAATAAATTCTCCGCCGCCAAACAGATGTATATTTAATAGAGATCGATCAACATAGAATAAAATCCAATGTCAGACACACAGTCCATTTACAAGTCCGTTCTGGGTCTGAACGAAACCGGAGGCACTAAATACCTCGCAAACCCATCGATCACCACGTACGTCTGGACGATCACCACTCATTTTCCATATTTCGGGATGCCTCCCAATCAGGACCTCGGTTACCATCCAAACGAGGTGAAGATCTCCGGTCTTCGACCACCGTCTTCATCTTCGACTTTCAATCGTCGGTCAATTATTTGAAATGAGAATTAACTCGGCCTTTTCAAATAATTCACGTATATTTAGAATTTCAAATCAATTTATTTCAATGGTTTAACCATTCGACATCACCAATTTTGTTCTTTAATGTAATTTTCACACCAAACACATTCAACCATCAAATACCACATAAATCGAGCAAATTCAGTTTATTTCCATTCCATATCATTTATGATATTTTATAACGATTTATCGCTATTTTTATTTATTTTAAAATAGCCAATTTATTCAAAACGACGCTTCGGGCCATAACGTGGCCGTGGCGCTGTTTTTCTTCAGATTTGATTTACAAATATCTGAAAATCTAACCGTTGGATCTTCACAATATTTACATCATTAGAAAGGTCTTTTCAAAACGAATCAAACGGTTCCAGTTTCGGGAAAATCCGACGGTCAGATCTCCCGGTACAATCGTTTGAAGTTTCGATTTCAAAATACTAACTGCAGCGTCGTTATTCGATTTAAATATAATTATATATATATATATATATAATCGATTTTGGCGTTGTTTTTCTTCAGATTTGAATTAAACATTCCAGACAATCCAACCGTTGGATTTTTACAAAGTTGGTGCCGTTGGAAAGATTTTTCCAGAGCGGACCCAACGGTTGCGATTACAGGAAAATCCAATGGTCGGATTTCCCGCACTAGTTGTTTGAAATCACGGTTTCAAAACACGAACTGCACGGCCGCGTTTCGTTTTAATTTTATTTATATCTATATATTTATATAAATATAGTTCATTCAACAATTTCAATATCGTTTTCACTTCAAATATTTCACTAACGCCTTTAAATTTTGGAAAATTTCGCCATAACCTCCTTTGTACGGGAGGGGCTGGGAAAATTCCCAAATAGCCACACGGGCGTCTCATGTCAAAAAGAAAAAGAAAAGGCCAAGCGGCTAGCCAACAGGCTCATAAAATCATCACCCAAACAAAACAGTAAATGTGTACCTATTTGTCGGGCACAAAATTTTATTCCTCTTCTCTAGCCCCTTTGCTATAACCTGTTTAATAAATATGCATGTACATATATACAGTTCTTATCACTTATCATTTTCCATCCAACTTCATATTTGATTCCATTTGGTTTAGAAACACCATTCATTCTAATGTTGCATGCATAGGCAAAAATCATATCATTAGCTACTTAATGAATATTTCAACTCATGCATATTTATTTGAACGAGTTGCTATTTTTAACACTTCACATTTCAACAATTCATGTATATAATAAAAATGTGATTTTTATTGTAAAACAAATTATTTCAAAACACTATTATTTTATATGGTTTATATAGGTGATAAAAATAGGATTTTTATTGTAAAACAATTTATTTCAAAACAGGATTATTTTATACATTTTATATTGATGTTCAAATTGGGATTTTTATTATAAAACAATTTATTTCAAAATATGAATACCATTCAACACATGAATTTCTAATCAACGAATGAATATCGATTCAACACATGAAGGTTTTCTATAGTTTCTATATATAGATAAAAATGTGATTTTTATATTTAAAACACGAAGACCATTCAACACATGAATTTTAATTCAACGAATGAATATCGATTCAACACATGAAGGTTTTCTATAGCTTATATATATAGATAAAAATGTGATTTTTATATTTAAAACAAGAAGACCATTCAACACATGAATTTTAATTCAACGAATGAATATTGATTCAACACATGAAGGTTTTCTATAGCTTATATATATATATATATATATAGATAAAAATGTGATTTTTATATTTAAAACACGAAGACCATTCAACACATGAATTTTAATTCAACGAATGAATATCGATTCAACACATGAAGGTTTTTAATTCAACGAATAAATATAGTTTCGGCAAATGAAAATAATTCAAACACATGAATATTATTCAAAATTTCGGCAGCATAACGACAGGGTTGTTAAAACCAGGACCGTCCCTAGTACGGCTCCTCGCTCTACCTTAAAACCCCGCGGTTTTTGACAATGGGGATCATGCATCTAGTTCGCACGCAGGCGGCATGTATATATTTATTTCATTTCCATAAACTAATCCTATGTGGTTTCAACCAAATATTTCTCAACCACAAATGGGTATTTTTCAACCACAATCAATCAATATCAACCACAAACAATCCCAAACAACCATTCGCTATCAATCAATTTTCACACCAAACACAACCAATAAATATCGTCCATGGTTTGTGGACGAGGGGCGTATATATATATATATATATATATATATATATATATATATATATAGCAATTCACTTCTATTTCAACACATATATAATTTTTACAACGCATATATAACTTATACATCAAACGTACAACTTATACAACGCTTATACAAGAGATGTACAACGCTTATATAACTCATACATCGACTATATAATTTATACATCGCCGTTTTCCATATCGTTTTCAAATTAGAAATCTCACATTGGGTTCCACTCCACCAGAAATAGCAGAAGGCTCAGAAAAATATGCGGTCTCTTCTAGAATGTAGAAGACGTCCTCACGGTCCCGGTGTTTCCTGTTTCATCGAATTTCGTTAACGAACGAAAAAGATATGATTTTTACAAGGTTTGCAATGCTTAAAAGTGTAAAAATCAGTTTAAAATAGATTAGCCGTTAGTTTTCAAACCTGGTTCGAAACTAGGGTTTGATCTTTCTTCGGATTCGTAGCACGAGAGAGCGATCGGCTTCCACCACGTTATAGAGCTTGGAGCCACGCTCCTGTCGATGGCGGTGGGACCCAGTGCGATGGAGGATCGGAGGAGGAATTGGGCTTGAGGCGGCGTAACTTCGGGGGCTCGACCCAGGCGATTGGCGAGGCGAGGCAGGGCAAAGGTGGGTCGGATTTGTAGAGGGGGAGGAGGCGGATCGGGTTTGGGTGGTGGCGGCGGCGGCTCTGGTGGCCTGTAGCGGCGGCGATGTGAAGGGGAAGGAGGGAGCGACGGGGATCGTCGAAATCGCTGAGCGGGGAGAGAGAAAAGAAAAGATTTTCTATTTTTTTTTAAAAAAAAATCTGATTGGTCGGTGGGTCTTTAAAGGGGTTTTTTGACACGACCACCAATCCAAACCCAACAACTGTCGTCCCTAGCGTTTTATCCCCATTACGAACACAATGGGATATGTTTCGAAGGCCCATTCGAATGTTTCAGTCAGTTTTCTTTCAGATTAAAGTATAAAACATTCAATATTTAATTTGAACGTACATTTCAATTTTCCAGGGCCACAAACTGATTCGAAGAATTCCAGAAAAATAAATCTAGCTATATTTTGACGATATGGTCCCAACAAAACTAGTTTCGTCGTATTCTGAGACCGTTTGCAAAAAGGCCCATTTCTGGTCGATCCAATTTAACTATAATTGACCAAAACACGTTTTCCTTTGCCACGCTCACATCCTAGCTTCAAAAATTATGAAATTTGAAACCTAGCAATAACTTCACATCCCGGATCCAACAAAAGTGGTTTCGTCGAATTCCGAGGTCGTATGCAAAATGGCCAATTTCACGGGCTATATAAATTCCAAAGCGACCTTTCTGAAAATTCATTCGGCCATAACTTTTGCTTTCCGCTATGAAAATTCGATTTTTCAGATTCGTTAGAAAGGTATTCACTAACAGATTTAAATATTTTTGGTTTCGCTAAAATCCGTTTTGTTTTGCACCCGGTACAGTCCGACAAAGTTTGAATTCAATTTTTGAAACTGCAGCGCCATTTCAGGCCTTGTTTATAATTATAATTAATTATATTCGTTTTCAATTGTCGATTCAAATCACTTTTCATCTCTATTATTTAAAATATTTAAAATCCATTATTTTAGCCAATTTCAAATTTTTAAATTGGTTCAGATTTTTTGGGTCGTTACAATCTCCCCCACTTAAAACTTTTCGTCCCCGAAAAGGAACAAAGTTGAAAGTGGTTTGATAAATCTACAATCACACAACACAACAACCAATCCAATTGTTTTCGATCTTTCAAAAATATACTAATCACTTTCTATACTTTTTATTTAAAAATCATTCAGACTATAGAATTTAAAAGTGCACATCCATGGAAAGAAAATAACAACAGAGTAGAGAATTAAATGGTAATGCAAAGTAGGGTAAATGTACCTTGCACCAGAGTCAATCAGAGATATCCACTCGGCATCTAGGATAAGCTTTCTGAATGCTTTCCTCGGTTTCCCAAGTACAATCTCGTGGATCTCCACTCCACTGCACTTTGACTAAGTGAACCTTCTTGTTCCTCAGCTCTTTGGTTTCTTTGCCGATAATCTTTAGCGGCTCTCTTCTCACAGCTAATTCAGGAGTAATTTCAATATCCTGCTGAGCTTCTTCTTCGACGATCAAGTCTGGATCATGAACGTGCTTACGGAGTTGAGATATGTGAAATACATCATGAACTCCAGGCAACCAATCAGGCAATTTAACCCTATAAGCGAGAGTCCCGATCCGTTCCAGAATAGGAAACGGACCAATGAATTTGGGTGCCAACTCTCCAGTTTTACCGAACCGGATAACTCCTCTCATCGGCGATACTTTCAAATATACATAGTCGCCAACAACAAAGGATATATCTCTTCTTCTTCTATCGGCATAGCTCTTTTGTCGGCTTTAAGCGGCGAGTAATCGCTTTTTAATAAAATCGACTTTGTCGGAGGCTTCTCGGATCATATCAGGACCCAACACAAGTCTATTTCCGGGCTCGACCCAACAAGTAGGAGATCGGCGCGGTCTACCATACAATGTTTCGAATGGCGACATTGTCAGGCTCGCCTGGTAGCTGTTGTTATACGAGAATTCAGCCAAATGCAGATGGTCTTCCCATGATCCACCGAAATCTATAACACAAGCCCGCAATAGATCTTCTAAAATACGATTCACCCTCTCAGTCTGACCATCTGTCTGAGGATGATAAGCGGTGCTTAAGTTCAACTTCTTTCCCAGTTCGACTTGAAATGCTTCCCAGAATTTGCTAGTGAATATTGTATATCTATCACTGACTATACTGAGCGTCACTCCATGTAGTCTAACTATTTCCCTGAAGTATATCTGCACCAGACTCTGAGCAGTTCTGTTTGATCTGACAGGTATGAAATGGGCGGTCTTCGTGAAGCGATCTACGATCACCCAAATACTGTCATTCCCTTTTCTGGTTCTGGGCAAACCATCAATGAAATCCATAGAAATATGTTCCCACTTCCAACCAGGAACGTCTAGCGGTTGCAATAATCCAGCTATTTTCTGTTGGTCGCTCTTGACTAGCTGGCAAGTAGGGCTTCGGCTAACATATATCGAAACGTCCCTTTTCATAGCCTTCCACCAGAATGTTCGTTTGAGATCGTTATACATTTTGGCTACACCAGGATGGATGCTCAGCTTGGACTTGTGACACTCGTCTAACATTTCCCTTTTTAACTCTGGGATGTCAAGAACACAAATCCTTCCTTTCAACCTCAAGTTCTCGTCGTTATCGATTTGAAAACATGAGGGTTAGCCTTTCTGAATCCTTTTGATCATATCCTTAATAAAGTTATCCTCCTTCTGAAGAATAGATATTTTGTCAATCAAGGAAGTCGTAATAATAATGCTGGCGATCATTACATTCTTTCGGCTTAGCGCATCGGCCACAACATTGGCTTTCCCTGGAGTGTATATAATTTCAAAGTCATATGCTACAAGAAACTCTAGCCACCGTTGCTGTCTTAGATTCAAGTCCTTCTGGGTGAACAGATAATTTAACGACTGGTGATCTGTAAACAGTTCGAATCTCTCACCCAGGAGATAGTGTCTCTAGATTTTCAAGGCGAATGCTATAGCCAATAACTCAAGATCATGAGTTACGTAGTTTTTCTCGTGTGGCTTCAGCTGACGGCTAACATAAGAAATCACTTGACCCCTTTGCATTAACACTACGCCAAGGCCTTCTCTAGAAGCATCAGTCCATACTTTTAATTCCTGGTTGCCATCGATGATGGTTAACACTGGAGCTGTCGTTAATCTTAACTTTAGCTCTTCGAAAGCCTCCTCACTTTCTGGAGTCCATTTGAACTTAGAGTGCTTCTTCGTAAGTTTCGTTAAGTGACCAGATATCTTCGAAAAGTTTTTAACGAACTTCCGGTAATAGCTAGCCAATCCGAGAAAACTGCGAACTTCAGTGGGGGTATTGGGCTGTTTCCAATTCTGAATAACCATGATTTTGCTTGGATCCACAGCGATTCCTTCTTTCGATACGACATGGCCTAGAAATTTTACTTCATCTTGCCAGAAGATACATTTGGAAAATTTGGCTTTTAATACATTCCGTCTCAGAATTTCTAGAACCTGTTCCAGATGCTTTTCATGTTCTACCTTTGATTTAGAGAAGATTAGAATATCGTCAATGAAAACCAGAACAAATTTATTCAAAACTCCTCTGAATACTCTGTTCATCAGATCGACAAAGTAAGCTGGAGCGTTACATAAGCCGAATGGCATCACTAACCACTCGTAGAATAAGTCGGGACCTCTGAATGCTGTCATTGGAACACACTCTTCGGCAATTCGAAGTTGATGGAATCCTGTAGCTAGGTCCATTCTTGAGAATACTTGTGCTCCATTTAATCGATCCAACAAATCATCAATCCGCGGTAATGGATACTTGTTCTTTATGGTCTGCTTGTTCAGATCACGATAGTCCACGCATAGCCGTAGAGTACCGTCAGATTTTGGGACAAATACCACTGCTGCACCCCAATCAGAGAAACTAGGCCTGATCAGACCTTTCCATACTAGCTGTCGTGTTTGATTGTCTAATTCCTCCTTCTCTTTCAAGGACATTCTTCGAATAGCGTGAACTACCGGCCTTGCATTGAGAATTAAAGCAATTTTGAAATCAATTTCACTCTGCGGAGGTAAGCAAACAACTTCTTCGAACACATCCGCATAGTTCTTGACGACAGGAATGTCTTTGATGAGGTCAGGAATATTCTTCGTGACTTCAGGGATATTTTCTATTTGGGGTGGAGAAACATCCAAAGCTGCCCAGAAGTCCTTTCTATTTGAAGTCGGGCCTTCACATGGTATGGTTATATAATTCCCCGATTGTACCTTTGCCTTAACAATTCTCTCGGCGCATCTAACCTCTTCTTCATATTTGGTTAGCCAATCCAATCCCAGAATAAGATCGAATTCATTAAAATTCATGATGATAGAGATAATAGGGAATTTATAGAAAGAAAAAGAGACAGGTACTGCACAAATCCAACTGAGATTGATGGGACCCCCAACTGGATTTTGGACAGTCATTGGCTCTTTGAGCTTTTTCAAATTAAAATCCAACTTCTTGACTGCACTCTTTGCAATAAAGCTTCGTGACGTGCCTGTGTCAAATAGTACTTTAACTGGAATGTTTTTGACATTGAGTGTGCCTTCTAAAACATCAGACCTTCCCTGACTATCTGAGGGTGCTGAGGTTTCTGCTACTTCATTTACCTGAGCCTCCTTGGTTGCCCTTAACAGCCGGCAATCCTGCTTTATATGGCCAAACCGATGGCAAATGCTGCATTCTGTGGTCTCTTGAAACTTGTTCTTTGACTTCGGTTCACTCTTCTTTAGTTTCTTTAAAGATCTGCATTTTCCTTGCAAATGCCCTTGCTTATGGCAGTTATTGCATACGGCGGTCATTACTGGTCCTTTTTCGGATCTGGCCCTTTTTCGATTAACTTTGGGCTCCTTACCGACTTCAGACATTGTACTGGCCTCAGGACGATCAGTTTCAGACTCGATTTTATTACTAGAGCTGACTTCTTCTTCGTACTGTAGCATACCTTTCTTGTCTAGATCCTCGTACTGATAAGCCATGTATATCATTTCAGAAAAGGGGAGCTTCACGTTCCTCATTACACTGTTCTGATATTTTCTTTGAAGCCCGTTAATAAATCTCATATTCTTCCTCTTTGGATTTTCAATTAGATGAGGGACAAAGTGAGAAAGTTCATTGAATTTCTTATGATATTCTGGGATGGTCATATCACCTTGTATCAAATAAGAAAATTCATCACATAGTCGCTCAATCGCTTCTGGAGGAGTAAATCTTTCTAAGAAAATCACTTTGAATTTATCCCAGGTAATATCACCTTCTGGATTATCCTTAATAACAGAATCCCACCAGAACAAAGCTTCATCTTTGAGTGCCCAGGAGGCCAGTAATCTTTTCTAGTCATCCCTCAGCTTTAATCCTTCAAAGATTTTCTCAGCCGAATGAATCCAGGCTTGTGTTTTCATAATAGATTCTTTGCCCGAGAATGGCTTTCCACCCAGATTTCTATATTTCATATATAGGGCTTCAATATCCGGGTCCGTATTACTTCTTCTGTTTCTGGCACTCATTTTCTAGTTCTTCTGCAAATGGCAGACCAAGTGTCAGGTCACAGAAAAGATATTTCAAAATATAGAGACAAATACTTGAATGTAAATGTGTCTATCGAGGTGTTATTTCATTCTGCTACTAATACTAGGATATTACTAACCCTATCTGTAATGAGTTGCCCGTCCTAGAACACTACTGGTTCTATTTCTGACGAGTTCGTTCAAATGTTATATTCCAGAACTAAGCTTAACCAACGCTCTGATACCAAATGAGAGCACCCCAAACCCCGTACTGACGGCGGCAAGGGTAATCCGTGGAATATAACACAAAAACAGATAATAGCAGAACAAATTTAAATAAATACACCAGATAATGAACAATAGAACATACTGGATAAAAGTAATCATCCGAGTTACATAGTATACAGGATCTTACTTAGTACAAATACAGTACAGCTATACATAAATGTCTACAGCGGAAACAAACAAAATATGTACAATAGGAGTTGAACAGCATAAAAAGAGATAAATGATAGAATCCATCTTCAGCTCCAGCTATCCAGAAATAACCAGCTAAACCTGAATACAAGGCTGCCCGTGAAGAAAAAGGGGCACCCGAGTTTGAAAGTGAAACAAACTACGAGTCAGTCATGGGACTGGTATGAGAAATCTATTCAACACATATATAATTATGGCTAATCACAGGACCACGCCACTTTCGTGGAACGGGTTTACTCCATTGGATTGCCAGTGCTTTAAAACAAATCTTTCTTTTAAAACATCGCAATGCTTTTTATAAAAATGAAGCAATTATAAGACTCAGTTCCCATCACACAATGCAACGCAAACCGGAGGATAGAGTTTTACCTTATAATGGCCAAAATATGGTTGATACGAATAAAACAAAGGCATTTGATATTATTGCTAGTGTTTATATGTTTTGAAAACAATTTCAAATCATAACTATCAATCATAGACGGCATTAATGCCCCATACCACTATGTCGCCATATATAGGTATACAATCAAAACCGCACGATGTCGTATTTGGAAATTGGATTTCCATCCTGAACCAAGGCAAAAGATAGTCCTTACCGACTTCGAGACAATCTAGCCCATGTCTCCGGAACAGCCGCAACTGCCCCTTGGAGCGATAGGGCCAGTCCACACGGAGTGGATTATAGTGCCTGAACAATACGTTTCTCTGCCCTTTGGGGCGTAAATGAGCCAACGAATGACTCCATCGGACCCGGATCGTCCGATCAAACCGAGGCGCCTCGCAACAGCAACAACCACACAGGTGACAAGTATATAAATGTCAGGGCTGGGAGGTCACTGACACAACCCTAGCTAGAAAGAAACGCATGCCCTCCCTGAGGTCCTTCTCCCGTTTCTGGTTCATACCGGGGTGTAAGGCTCGCGAATTCACATTATACACAAAGCTACGCCGCACTGGCGAGGCTTTGATCATCACCACAAGACTTTGCTTTTCAACAGAAGCCCTGATCATTTTCCACTTAGGCATGCCACACTAGCAATTCATGCCATGCGACTGATGTCCATCGATACACAACCTCTGAGCTCGTGCGTCTCAGAGAAGGGCGTTAAGCAAAAGAATAAATTCTCCGCCGCCAAATAGATGTATATTTAATAGAGATCGATCAACACGGAATAAAATCCAATCTCAGACACACATTCCATTTACAAGTCTGTTCTGGGTCTGAACGAAACCGAAGGCACTAAATACCTCGCAAACCCATCGATCACAACGTACGTCTGGACGATCACCACTCATTATCCATATTTCGGGATGCCTCCCAATCAGGACCTCGGTTACCATCCAAACGAGGTGAAGATCTCCGGTCTTCGACCACCGTCTTCATCTTCGACTTTCAATCGTCAGTCAATTATTTGAAATGAGAATTAACTCGGCCTTTTCAAATAATTCACATATATTTAGAATTTCAAATCAATTTATTTCAATGGTTTAATCATTCGACAACACCAATTTTGTTCTTTAATGTAATTTTCACACCAAACACATTCAACCATCAAATACCACATAAATCGAGCAAATTCAGTTTATTTCCATTCCATATTGTTTATGATATTTTATAACGATTTATCGCTATTTTTATTTATTTTAAAATAGCCAATTTATTCAAAATGACGCTTCGGGCGATAACGCGGCCGTGGCGCTGTTTTTCTTCAGATTTGATTTACACATATCTGAAAATCTAACCGTTAGATCTTCACACAATTTACATCATTAGAAAGGTCTTTTCAAAACGAATCCAACGGTTCTAGTTTCGGGAAAATCCGACGGTCGGATCTCCCGGTACAATCGTTTGAAGTTTCGATTTCAAAATACGAACTGCAGCGTCGTTATTCGATTTAAATATAATTATATATATATATAAATATAATCGATTTTGGCACTGTTTTTCTTCAGATATTTATTAAACATTCCAGACAATCCAACCGTTTGATTTTTACAAAGTTGGTGCCGTTGGAAAGATTTTTCCAAAGCGGACCCAACGGTTGCGATTTCAGGAAAATCCGATGGTCGGATTTCCCGCACTAGTTGTTTGAAATCACGGTTTCAAAACACGAACTGCACGGCCGCGTTTCGTTTTAATTTTATTTATATCTATATATTTATATAAATATAGTTCATTCAACAATTTCAATATCGTTTTCACTTCAAATATTTCACTAACGCCTTTAAATTTTGGAAAATTTCGCCATAACCTCCTTTGTACGGGAGGGGCTGGGAAAATTCCCAAATAGCCACACGGGCGTCTCATGTCAAAAAGAAAAAGAAAAAGCCAAGCGGCTAGCCAACAGGCTCATAAAATCATCACCCAAACAAAACAGTAAATGTGTACCTATTTGTCGGGCACAAAATTTTATTCCTCTTCTCTAGCCCCTTTGCTATAACCTGTTCAATAAATATGCATGTACATATATACAGTTCTTATCACTTATCATTTTCCATCCAACTTCATATTTGATTCCATCTGGTTTAAAACACCATTCATTCTAATGTTGCATGCATAGGCAAAAATCATATCATTAGCTACTTAATGAATATTGCAACTCATGCATATTTATTTGAACAAGTTGCTATTTTTAACACTTCACATTTCAACAATTCATGTATATAATAAAAATGTGATTTTTATTGTAAAACAAATTATTTCAAAACACTATTATTTTATATGGTTTATATAGGTGATAAAAATAGGATTTTTATTGTAAAACAATTTATTTCAAAACAAGATTATTTTATACATTTTATATTGATGTTCAAATTGGGATTTTTATTATAAAACAATTTATTTCAAAATATGAATACCATTCAACACATGAATTTCTAATCAACGAATGAATATCGATTCAACACATGAAGGTTTTATATAGTTTCTATATATAGATAAAAATGTGATTTTTATATTTAAAACACGAAGACCATTCAACACATGAATTTTAATTCAATGAATGAATATCAATTCAACACATGAAGGTTTTCTATAGCTTATATATATAGATAAAAATGTGATTTTTATATTTAAAACACGAAGACCATTCAACACATGAATTTTAATTCAACGAATGAATATCGATTCAACACATGAAGGTTTTCTATAGCTTATATATATAGATAAAAATGTGATTTTTATATTTAAAACACGAAGACCATTCAACACATGAATTTTAATTCAACGAATGAATATCGATTCAACACATGAAGGTTTTCTATTCAATGAATAAATATAGTTTCAGCAAATGAAAATAATTCAAACACATGAATATTATTCAAAATTTCGGCAACATAACGGCAGGGTAGTTAAAACCGGGACCGTCCCTAGTACGACTCCTCGCTCTACCTTAAAACCTCGCGGTTTTTGACAATGGGGATCATGCATCTAGTTCGCACGCAGGCGGCATGTATAGATTTATTTCATTTCCACAAACTAATCCTATATGGTTTCAACCAAATATTTCTCTACCACAAATGGGTATTTTTCAACCACAATCAATCAATATCAACCACAAACAATCCCAAACAACCATTCGCTATCAATCAATTTTCACACCAAACACAACCAATAAATATCGTCCATGGTTTGTGGACGAGGGGCGTATATATATATATATATATATATATATATATATATATATATATATATATATATGTATGTATAGCAATTCGCTTCTATTTCAACACATATATAATTTTTACAACGCATATATAACTTATACATCAAACGTACAACTTATACAACGCTTATACAAGAGATGTACAACGCTTATATAACTCATACATCGACTATATAATTTATACATCGCCGTTTTCCATATCGTTTTCAAATTAGAAATCTCACATTGGGTTCCACTCCACCAAAAATAGCAGAAGGCTCAGAAAAATATGCGGTCTCTTCTAGAATGTAGAAGACGTCCTCACGGTCCCGGTGTTTCCTGTTTCATCGAATTTCGTTAACGAACGAAAAAGATATGATTTTTACAAGGTTTGCAAAGCTTAAAAGTGTAAAAATCAGTTTAAAATAGATTAGCCGTTAGTTTTCAAACCTGGTTCGAAACTAGGGTTTGATCTTTCTTCGGATTCGTAGCACGAGAGAGCGATCGGCTTCCACCACGTTGTAGAGCTTGGAGCCACGCTCCAGTCGATGGCGGTGGGACCCAGTGCGATGGAGGATCGGAGGAGGAATCGGGCTTGAGGCGGCGTAACTTCGGGGGCTCGACCCAGGCGATTGGCGAGGCGAGGCAGGGCAAAGGTGGGTCGGATTTGTAGAGGGGGAGGAGGCGGATCGGGTTTGGGTGGTGGCGGCGGCGGCTCTGGTGGCCTGTAGCGGCGGCGATGTGAAGGGGAAGGAGGGAGCGACGGGGATCGTCGAAATCGCTGTGCGGGGAGAGAGAAAAGAAAAGATTTTCTATTTTTTTTAAAAAAAAAATCTGATTGGTCGGTGGGTCTTTAAAGGGGTTTTTTGACACGACCACCAATCCAAACCCAACAACTGTCGTCCCTAGCGTTTTATCCCCATTCCGAACACAATGGGATATGTTTCGAAGGCCCATTCGAATGTTTCAGTCAGTTTTCTTTCAGATTAAAGTATAAAACATTCAATATTTAATTTGAACGTACATTTCAATTTGCCAGGGCCACAAACTGATTCGAAGAATTCCAGAAAAATAAATCTAGCTATATTTTGACGATATGGTCCCAACAAAACTAGTTTCGTCATATTCTGAGACCGTTTGCAAAAAGGCCCATTTCTGGTCGATCCAATTTAACTATAATTGACCAAAACACGTTTTCCTTTGCCACGCTCACATCCTAGCTTCAAAAATTATGAAATTTGAAACCTAGCAATAACTTCACATCCCGGATCCAACAAAAGTGGTTTCGTCGAATTCCGAGGTCGTATGCAAAATGGCCAATTTCACGGGCTATATAAATTCCAAAGCGACCTTTCTGAAAATTCATTCGGCCATAACTTTTGCTTTCCGCTATGAAAATTCGATTTTTCAGATTCGTTAGAAAGGTATTCACTAACAGATTTAAATATTTTTGGTTTCGCTAAAATCCGTTTTGTTTTGCACCCGGTACAGTCCGACAAAGTTTGAATTCAATTTTTGAAACTGCAGCGCCATTTCAGGCCTTGTTTATAATTATAATTAATTATATTCGTTTTCAATTGTCGATTCAAATCACTTTTCATCTCTATTATTTAAAATATTTAAAATCCATTATTTTAGCCAATTTCAAATTTTTAAATTGGTTCAGATTTTTTGGGTCGTTACAATCTCCCCCACTTAAAACTTTTCATCCCCGAAAAGGAACAAAGTCGAAAGTGGTTTGATAAATCTACAATCACACAACACAACAACCAATCCAATTGTTTTCGATCTTTCAAAAATATACTAATCACTTTCTATACTTTTTATTTAAAAATCATTCAGACTATAGAATTTAAAAGTGCACATCCATGGAAAGAAAATAACAACAGAGTAGAGAATTAAATGGTAATGCAAAGTAGGGTAAATGTACCTTGCACCAGAGTCAATCAGAGATATCCACTCGGCATCTAGGATAAGCTTTCTGAATGCTTTCCTCGGTTTCCCAAGTACAATCTCGTGGATCTCCACTCCACTGCACTTTGACTAAGTGAACCTTCTTGTTCCTCAGCTCTTTGGTTTCTTTGCCGATAATCTTTAGCGGCTCTCTTCTCACAGCTAATTCGGGAGTAATTTCAATATCCTGCTGAGCTTCTTCTTCGACGATCAAGTCTGGATCATGAACGTGCTTACGGAGTTGAGATATGTGAAATACATCATGAACTCCAGGCAACCAATTAGGCAATTTAACCCTATAAGCGAGAGTCCCGATCCGTTCCAGAATAGGAAACGGACCAATGAATTTGGGTGCCAACTCTCCAGTTTTACCGAACCGGATAACTCCTCTCATCGGCGATACTTTCAAATATACATAGTCGCCAAACACAAAGGATATATCTCTTCTTCTTCTATCGGCATAGCTCTTTTGTCGGCTTTGAGCGGCGAGTAATCGCTTTTTAATAAAATCGACTTTGTCGGAGGCTTCTCGGATCATATCAGGACCCAACACAAGTCTATTTCCGGGCTCGACTAACAAGCAGGAGATCGGCGCGGTCTACCATACAATGTTTCGAATGGCGACATTGTCAGGCTCGCCTAGTAGCTGTTGTTATACGAGAATTCAGCCAAATGCAGATGGTCTTCCCATGATCCACCGAAATCTATAACACAAGCCCGCAATAGATCTTCTAAAATACGATTCACCCTCTCAGTCTGACCGTCTGTCTGAGGATGATAAGCGGTGCTTAAGTTCAACTTCTTTCCCAGTTCGACTTGAAATGCTTCCCAGAATTTGCTAGTGAATATTGTATATCTATCACTGACTATACTGAGCGTCACTCCATGTAGTCTAACTATTTCCCTGAAGTATATCTGCACCAGACTCTGAGCAGTTCTGTTTGATCTGACAGGTATGAAATGGGCGGTCTTCGTGAAGCGATCTACGATCACCCAAATACTGTCATTCCCTTTTCTGGTTCTGGGCAAACCATCAATGAAATCCATAGAAATATGTTCCCACTTCCAACCAGGAACGTCTAGCGGTTGCAATAATCCAGCTATTTTCTGTTGGTCGCTCTTGACTAGCTGGCAAGTAGGGCTTCGGCTAACATATATCGAAACGTCCCTTTTCATAGCCTTCCACCAGAATGTTCGTTTGAGATCGTTATACATTTTGGCTACACCAGGATGGATGCTCAGCTTGGACTTGTGACACTCGTCTAACATTTCCCTTTTTAACTCTGGGATGTCAAGAACACAAATCCTTCCTTTCAATTTGCCAGGGCCACAAACTGATTCGAAGAATTCCAGAAAAATAAATCTTGCTATGTTTTGACGATACGGTCCCAACAAAACTAGTTTCGTCGAATTCTGAGACCGTTCGCAAAAAGGCCCATTTCTGGTCGATCCAATTTAACTATAATTGACCAAAACACGTTTTCCTTTACCACGCTCACATCCTAGCTTCAAAAATTATGAAATTTGAAACCTAGCAATAACTTCACATCCCGGATCCAACAAAAGTGGTTTCGTCGAATTCCGAGGTCGTATGCAAAATGGCCAATTTCACGGGCTATATAAATTCCAAAGCAACTTTCTGAAAATTCATTCGGCCATAACTTTTGCTTTCCGCTATGAAAATTCGATTTTTCAGATTTGTTAGAAAGGTATTCACTAACAGATTTAAATATTTTTGGTTTCGCTAAAATCTGCTTTGTTCTGCACCCGGTACAGTCCGACAAAGTTTGAATTCAATTTTTGAAACTGCAGCGCCATTTCAGGCCTTGTTTATAATTATAATTAATTATATTCGTTTTCAATTGTCGATTCAAATCACTTTTCATCTCTATTATTTAAAATATTTATTTTAAATATTTAAAATCCATTATTTTAGCCAATTTCAAATTTTTAAATTGGTTCAGATTTTCTGGGTCGTTACATATACATCAATGAGAGATCACATGTGTTGTACTCTTTATATACATCGATGTTGATCATTTTCATTTGAGTTCGTGTGTAGTATATCTTTATGTACATCAACGAGAACCTTATGTGTTTTATATCATTATATACATCAATAAAGAGTTGTCTCATGTGTTGCATATATTTGTATGCATCGATGAGAGATCACATGTGTTGTATATCTTTATATACATCAATGCCGATCATTTTCGTTAGAGCTCATGTGTTGTATATCTTTATGTACATCTATGAGAACTTATGTGTTGTATATGTTTATATACATCGGTAAGGTGTTGTCTCATGTGTTATATATCTTTACATACATCGATGCTGATCATTTTCGTTTAAGCTTGTGTGTTGTATATATTTATAAACATCGAAGGAAACCTTATGCATTGTATATCTTTATATGTACCGATAAGGAGTTACCTCATGTGTTGTATATCTTTATATACATTGATGAGAGAACACATGTGTCGTATATCTTTATATACATCGATGTTGATCATTTTTGATTGAGCTCTTGTGTTGTATATTTTACATACACCGACGGGAACCTTATGTGTTATATGTTGTATATCTTTGTATACATCGATCAGCAATTGTCTCATGTGTTGTATATCTTTATATACATCGTGAGAGATCGCATTTGTTGTATGTTTTTGCATACATCGATGTTGTGGTATTCAATTCGGAGATGTAACTTCAGGTGTATCAACGTTCCCTTGAGTTGTATGTTTGCATACGGTTCGATAATGCAATTCTAGGTATGTCCATGCTCCATATAAGAACCATTTGTGAATCACATAGTGATTTATGGATTTGTAAGCTCACACTTGATATGGTTTGAGTGTCTTTCCATTTTATGTTCTTCTAGATTTCTTCGGGTGATTCAAGTTTTCAACTTATCTCGAATGTTCTTTTGAAAGGTAATACGCTATATTTGGCTTGTTAGTCTTAGTCTCTTAGTTCCAAATTTCGATTCTTGATCTCTGAGCTTTCTGATGTGGGAATCTTGGGTGATCCCCAATTTTTGTCTCTTGTGCACTAAACTGAGTTTAGTGTTTCTATAATTCACATTACTTGTGAATTTTCTGTGATCTTTACACCCATTTTAGTATGACCACCTTAATGCGCAATTGAGTTTGAAATTGATTTTTTTTTCGTTTCCATGACTCAATCTATTTTTTCCCCTCAGTGATCGAGCACTAAGGACAAAGAGAAGCTACTTTTGTGGAGAGATCCAATGGAATATTTTAGCTTTGCGACCACATCAATCTCAAATAAATTCCTTACCTCCAATTGATGATCTATCTGATGAGTTAGTTATGCCAAAGTCATTTCACTATTAGACTTAGCAATCGGTTATCGCCAACTTTTGATTGAAAAGGACAGACTTTCTTTGGCTTCATTTCGTGATCTTTTGTTCATTTCGGGTTAACAAATATTCCAATTTATTTTGTTAACCTTAATGAACCAAATATTCGAGGTCATATCCCGACTGGTTTGACCTCATCTTTGTTGGTGATATTTTGTAATTCAAAGCTAATGTTTTCTAGTTTTGTGTAATTCATTCTACTTCTACCATTTATCATGCTCGCATGACATAGAAGTTGTTTTTGAAATATTAGAGGATGTGCTAATAATTCAAATTAGAGATATTAGGGGTTTATTGGAAACTTAAAGTTCCATTTTATTTGTTTTTGGAATATTAGAGGTTGTGTTAATATTTCAAATTTTGGGGGTGTCTGAGCCGGATTTTATTTTGTGATCTTCTTTCCCCAACTGGATCGTTTATTCTTATGAATGAGATATATATGACCATCATATACATCCTTTTTTTTTAAGAATTTATGAGGTAGATTATTTTTAAAGACAAAATTTAAGGGACAAATTTTCTAGCTAAAATGAGATAGGGAATATTCTACGATTTTGGATAGTCAATACTTCCAAGTTGAATTTAAACGTTTGATTAGTTTATGGTAAAAACGTAAGAGAATAGGTTTATAATTTGTAAACTTGTTGAACGTTAAACAAATTAAATTTAATTAAAATAAGCTTATCACGTAACGACAATTCGTGATTTTGATAATTGAAGTTCAAATGAATTTAGAGGATCCAATATAAATCGGAATTCTTCAAAATAAGAATCATTTGGATCTACTGGGTTATAGTTTTCTAATGGAAGATAAGGATTTAGATTTCATTTAAAAAAATTCAAGGCGTGGTAGTTCACGATTTAAAATTAAGATAATTAATGAAATTGAGGTTTAGAATATTTAGAATTTGCGTAAGAGAAATTCTAATTTGTTGAAAACACTTATGATAAGAATGAATTAGCTATTTGTATAAGTTCATGACTTTTATCGGACCAAAATACATGTATTTATATATGATTGATAACTTAAAGTTAAAAATTTGTGCAATAGCTCACAAGGGATACTAGTATAAGAATGATATACTAAATATGAAAATAGAAATAAATTTCTTGAGTTAATCTATTTTTATATAGATTTTTATTGATGCTCAGTTATTACTATTTTTGAATTTTTCCTTAAGTAATTATAGGAACGCAATTCCTTTAAGAATAAATCTGCAACAACCCGTATATTTTACAATAATATATTTAAACATTTTATTTAAATATAACATCATTAATCGAATATATGTCCGAAAAGTCACTTTTTGCATATGGATTAATTTGGACTCGAGACCACTTCCGTTGAGTTCAAAATGTCGTTTGTGTGATTAAAAACCGTAAACATTGATATGTTTAGAGTTTGTGAAATTTGGGACTTTGGGTAAGGTTTAGGCTTGTAAGCAAACCCATTAGCCCCTTTATCCTTTCAACCCCCTGACCTCCCTTATCCTCTTCATTCATTTCTGAACACTTAGCAAAAATAGAAATGAGGAATGGTAAAAGGAAATTAATATTCCCTAACCCTAGCTCGATCTTAGGGGATCGATTCTTGTTGAAATCAGTTGCAATCCATAGAGAAGAGAGGTAAGTTCAACCTCTATGTTCTTCAACTCGATTCCTCTTCAATTTATGATATTTCCTAAACCTAATTCTTAGGAAATATTGTATATTTGGGTGTATATTGAAGATTTGTGTGCTATATTCAAAGAGAGGTTAATCTTACTTGGTTCTTGAGCTTCTTCTTGCTTCTTATAATCAAAAGTGAGTTCTTGCAAACTCACATCTATGACTCAAGCTTATATGCTTGGCTGGTTTGCCTTTGGAACGTATATGTTGTGTATGCATTGTGTGATTTGAATTATTTGTATGCGAACTTTCCAGTTTATGAGTTTTGAATTCATTTACATGAATTCTAGTGTAAATCTTTGTTGTGATTTGAGTTTGGAGCTTTTGATTTGTTTCAACGAATAACGTCAAAAGCCTTAACCATTCATCCGTACTCATCCGCAATTGGTTGGGAATTCATGGACACAACAAACAATTGCCCAGACCAGATTTTAGACGTCTAGGAATTTATTTCAGATGTCTGAAATAGGTTCAGACATCTGAATTTGACTTTAGACATCTGATATTGTTCGTTGTTTGCTCACTGTTTTTTTATTAATAGCAGGTCAGACGTTTGACCCTTGGGTTCAGATGTTTGAAACCTATTTCCGTGTTGTTGACCGGTGGAGACCACGGTTAACAGGTTAGGTTTTTCCAAGCTTATCCCATCTCTTTTCCTCTGAGTTTTCAGTTGCTCTAATCCACATATTTAGCAGCTCGGTTAGATGGAGATTCGATTCGTTCGTGGTAAACGAATTTATAATCGATATTCTAGAGATTTGATTATGTAATTAAAACACAAAATTTTGAGATCTATTGTGACTACAATCGATATTTTATGAGATTTGCCATTTCAGTCCATAAAAGGGTTTTATATTATTATTAGATACCAAATCTTTTACAAAAATAGTTTCTAATCCTACTTCATAATATGAAGTTATTTATAAATTATCTTTCAATCTACTAGTATATATTTATATAAACCTTTTCCTCGCTTGTTTGAGAAATCCAATTAAACGCCTTATTAAAAACAAGGACTATGAACCCTTGTGTTTGCTTCAACGGTTAATTTTTTAACTCGTTTGATTGAAAACTGTGGCAATGATTGTTTCGTATTTCTAGTGAAATATACAACATGTTTGTAAATATTCAAGTAGAGCAAGTGGTTATGAGATATGTAGCTTGTCTCTTATATTTACTAGCTTGGAGTAGTTTACCCTATACTTGATCAATTGTGATCATTTTGATATACGGATCATCCTAAGAAACTTTGGTTCATTTGGTTATATCGGTGATCTTCGGATCATCCTGAGGAACTTCAGTTCAATTGATTATATCGATGATCTTCAGATCATCCAGAGGTAATTCGGTTCATTTGATTATGTTGATGATCGTCGGATCATCTTGAGGAACTTCAGTTCATTTGATTATGTCGATGATCTTCAAATCATCCTGAGGAACTTCGATCCATTTGATTATATTGATGATCATTGTATCATCCTGAGGATCTTCAGATCATTTCGTATTGACGGGATATGCGATATACTATCTTAGGAGTGGTTTTATGATTTAGGATGAGATATCCTAATATAGCACTGATGTTTCTTTGGCATATTGCATGGACTTTTCAAGCCTTCACTTTTTACATGTGAACATTGTTGTCATTAATTATATGTCCTTTTTTTAATATTTCTTATTCTATCTTAGTTTATTATGATGAGTACAACTAGACTAGTTTGTTTATTGTTTATTTTCTTATAAATAATACTTGGGTCAAACTGAGGTATTACATATGCTTCTTCATGACTTCTATCAGGGACCATCTCTTGACTTTTGGCGACTACTTTAGCATTGTAGTATTTTGGGTTATATGTATATAAAACTCCTTTGTATACATATTATTTTGTGAAGCCATGTACTTATTGTTTTGTTGTATAGTGGATCGAGTATGACCACTAGCTTTGCGTATACACTTATTTGTTATATTCATATCTATTTTCGGCTTAGCGATGTGAATATCTATGTCTGACAATAATTATATTGTTATGTATTTTATACTAATTCTAAATTGTATATAGCCACTATGTAATTTATTTGAATTTGAATTAGATTTTTTGGATTTCATCATGAGATTTAGAAAGTAAGACCACATTATACAACATGTTTAACACTCATTCAAAGCTATTATACATATGGTCGCTCCTCAACAGCCTTATTCTTTAGGTTAATTGACAACATTACTTGTAATGTCCTTAGCTAACGCAAGTATAGAGGTGGGGCGTTACACGATTGGTATTACCTCCTGTAGTGAAAAGGCGACATGGACGACCAAAGTTTGTTAGATTCAAAAATACTATGAAAGAGGGTCAAACATCAAAAGGAAACAGATGTAGAAAATGCAGTGTTGTTAGTCATAAAAAAATCGGTGTACTTCAGCTAGTTAATTTCGTGTCATTGGATTAATCTTCAAGTATTTGTAATTTTATCGCGACATAAGAGTTGAACTAGTTAATATGACATAATTCATCTGAGTTCCACTAAATTTTACATAATTCTTCATAATATTACAAAAAGTTAAAATACTTAATAAAGTTACAATGCTCACTTCCCATACAATGATCCAATAAATGATCCACTAGGTAGGTACTCTGTAAAGTTGTACCCTCGATTCAGCAACGCGTTCCTTAGTTCTAGATTTTGCTTATGCATTCATTTATTTTCTTTGTAACACCCCACGCCCGCTATGGTCACTCACTAAGGGAATTCCATAGCATCGGTGGAGTATTTTAGTGAATATAGAACAGAAAAATTACAACAAGACAAACATAATTAGTACTTGAAATTTTAAAAATATCATCTCACAACAGCGGAAATAAACATGTCTGGTTACATCATAAAACCATGATAAAAGTCAAGTACAATATCCATCAAAATAAAGAAGTACATAATCCCACTCTCTCATACAATAGCCAGAACAAAAGAAAAGATAACTGGATAACTGGAGCTTTACATCTACCCAAGCTCCTAAAGACTGGAACAGCAATCCGATCAAGCTCTACTACCGCTAGGATCCACCGTAGGACCTGAGGGTTGGGAAAAAAATAAAAACAACGCGGTCAGACATAAGTCTGAGTGAGTCCTATAACTTTAACAATACAATCATTAAAGTAACCAGAGAAGACATAATCTTGACCTACGGTAATATCTGGGGATGAATGGCCACACTAAGCAGCTTGGTAGACTTAGGATAAACTAAGATAACCGTCAGGACGCATCTACCCACCCAAGGATAATTACTAACTGCACCACACCAGTCATTCCTACTTAAAGGTTGATCCCTTCCAAGGACTTAGAAAATTTCCCCAGTAGTTTCATGTACCCCTAGCCCACTACATAGGTGCCGTCTGTCCCTATCTCCACTAGGTGTACTCAGTAATTCTTACCCAGTAGTTTCGTGTACCCCTGCATAGGTGCCGTCTGCCCCTTTCTTCATTAGGTGTACCCACTACTCCCCAAGCGATCGGCTCCCTACCGTAGATACCCGTGCTGGTCCCACAGTGGGGTGTATCACTCCCCTAAAGTGGCTACCCAATACTAACGGTGCACGGCTTTATATCTACACGATGCAACAACGGCTTATCTACCAGCCCGGGCCCACACACGCATATGAAACCCGTTGGACTTGCGTTGCCACCGCTAACCCGTTTTGGCCTCTTATAATCAAGCCCAATATGCGTGTCCCGTCACTCGACATGGGTCGAGCCCACAAAGATACGTTAGGGATATTGGTTGAAATGGGCCCCCACAAGCTACCCACTTAAGCTTGTCAAATATCTAGTGTATCCCACTTAACCCTTTAATCATGTTTAATTACATGTTTCCACTTGGTTAAGTATTCTAATCGTATTTTCTATTGCCACCCAAGGCAACCCACTAGATTCCACATGCCACCCAAGGCAACCATTAAATTTCCACATGCCACCCAAGGCACCCACTTAACCCCTCATGTCCCACTACATGCTAATATGGTTAAGTGTTTCTTAATTAATTAAGATCGTGATCTCCCATAAAGACCTCCCACATTAGACTGGCTGTTATGACCGCCTGGTTAAGCCGGTAGAATCCGGGCAGTCTTACGTCATAACAGAGTCTAACCTCGTGTCTTTACCTTAATCACGTATTTAATTTATGGCTAAGACCTCTCACATTGGGCTGACATTTGTAGCAACTGGTTAAGCCGGTCGGGTCCGGGCAGTTTTACACTACAAATGAGTCCAACCTCGTGTCTTAGTCGATTAATTACACCTAATTAATCACCCCCATATTAATTATCCCTAATTAATATCAAGTTTTCCATAACATGGGTAGACCTAACTCAATAGGTAAATTCCCATGGGGTAGACCTAACTCAATAGGTAAATTCCCACTTATGGTAATTTATTTTTATGGTATGCTTAATCATACCCAATCATTCATTTATTAACATATTTACCAACCCCATCGTTCCCCACGTAAATCGTTCTCATTTCATGACATAATTAAGGGGAAGATCATCACAAATATCATGGGTTTAGCATACAACTTTGTCATGGGTTAAGAGGATGTCAACTTGCATATATGAGCACATATTAACCCAACTACATTTTACCCAAACTTGCATATTATCATACACATGATTTGCATAACATGTTGCATATGAGCTTGCATATTATCATACACATATCTTGCATAACATGTTGAACTTGCATTTAGGCACTCTCATAACTTGCATAACATGTTAAACATGCATTTAAGCATACACATAACTTGCATAAGCATTCACATACTTGCATAAGCCTTCACATACTTGCATAAGCATACATAACTTGCATAAACATGCATAACTTGCATATCATGTCATTTAAGCATATACATATCTTGCATAAGCATTCATATACTCGCATAAGCATGCATAACTTGCATATCACATAAATCTAGCATTTAAACATATACATGACTTGCATAAGCATCCATATACTTGCATAAGCATGCATAACTTGCATATTACATTAAACTTGCATTTAAACATATACTTAACTTGCATAACTCACTTTGTTAAACATGCATAATTCCACTCATTAAATTTGCATAAATCCACTTGTTAAGCATGCATAAACCAACTTGTTAAACATGCATAAACCAACTTGTTAAACAAGCATAAATCAACTTATTAAGCATGCATAAACCAACTTATCAAATATGCATAAACATAGAACAACATAGAGTAACATATCATTATAAATGATTCAAACTCACTAATCCGCATTTAAGACCATAAGCCTCATTACACCCAATCTACTTACTTTAACAATTGATGTTAAAGTGATAGAAACTCACCAAACCCAAAATTAACCAACTTATGAAGAGGAACTAGTTGCTAATTATGAAGATGGTGATGATTAGAGAATGATTTGAGAGGGATTAGCTTGAAACTTTCTTCTAAGATTAATGGAGACTCCTTCTAGGATTCAATTTGGCGGCATGAGGCCTTCATTTCTATTTTTAGTATGGATTAAGGTAGGTTTAGGGTGTATTTATAGATTAAGAGAGTGTTTTAGGCCCTTAGATTAACCCTAGATTAATTTAGGTCCGTTAGATTTAGGAAATCTCTAGAACCAGCCCTCCAAGCCAGCCTAGAACCCAACCTGGTGCACCCAGGTTCACTGGACGGCGCGCCCCTGTCGACAGGCAAGTCGACAGGCAAGTCGACACCCCTGTCGACAGCCCTGTCGACATAGGTAGGGCGGGAATCTTCCCGCCTGACCCCGCCTGTCCCATTCCACAATCTGAAATTTAAATTTTTAATTCTGTTTTAAGTTTTTAATTTTTCTGCAAACTTCATTGGGCCATAACCGGGCCATACGGACTCCGATTCTCGAAAACTCGGACTCTATTTCGCGTATTTTTCCGAGACGAACGCAATAACGCAGCCCGTTACCCCCAATTCCCACGTCTGAGATTATTTATCCTGTAATTAGTGAATTTTAGTATTAACTAAAATTCGGGGTGTTACATTCTCCCCTCCTTAAAGGATTTCGTCCCCGAAATCTCTAAGCTAAGGAGAATGCATATCCTACCATCCAAACAACCATCTACTCAAATCATCAACCACGGGCATCCATTGTCCTTAAACAGTTTCTAATGATGCATGAGCATATGCAAAAAGTGTGTGTATATGTTCCCTATCTAATGTATGAACATATGCAAACCATGATAGTGCCATGCATCCATTATGTATGCGAGAGAACCCTATCGACACATACAATATCTACATGAGTGCACAATCATTCACCAAAATGCATCATCCATGTGATAACACAACCATTATACATCCATAAATATATTTTCCTACACACAATTTTATGCAATATGCAATATGAAGTGACTGAGCCGATCTAGTGCCTAGAGTGTGTGTATATGCATCCACGAGCAACCACTAGCAAACACTTGCATCCACTTGCATCCATCAACCATAACATGTCTCAAACACATGTTTCAACCATAGGTTTACCCTATCTAAAGGTCAAAGGTACTAACGAGAGGACATACCAAAGATAAGATAAGTACTAGACAAGCGGTAAAGGAGAAAGTAAAGACATACCCTCAAAAAGAAATGGGTACAATGAACGCATCTTCGCTTCCGTCTCCCAAGTTGCGTTGCTCTCATCTTCTCCCCATTGCACTTTGACTAGCTGAACCTCTCTGTTTCTCAACTTCCTAGTCTCTGACCCAAGGATGCGAGTAGGAGCTCGTCGAATAGTCGCATCACGCTCTACCTCTACATCTCTAAGGAAGCTCGGCTCTACCACCTCTGCCGTCTCATGTAAGCACTTCCTCAGATGTGATACATGGAATACATCATGAACACCACTAAGTCTGTCGGGCAACTCCACCCTATATGCCATCCGTCCAATCCTTTCCTTGATAGGAAACGGCCCAACAAACCTCGGTGCTAACTTCCCAACGGATCCGAAGCGAACAACATTTCTCAACGGAGATACCTTAACAAAAACCATATCCCCAACCTCAAACTCAAGATCCGTCCTTCTCTTGTCCGCATAAGATTTTTGCCTATCCTGCGCTGCTTTCATCCTTCTTCGAATCAAATCAATCTTCTCAGAAGTCTCCCTAACCATATCGGGCCCAAGCAAGATCTTATCCGTAGATTCCCACCAACATGTAGGTGATCGACAAGGCCTTCCATAGAGAGCTTCGAAAGGAGCCATACCAATACTGGACTGAAAGCTGTTATTATATGCGAACTCCACCAATGGAAGATGCTATTCCCATGTACCTCCAAAATCTAGGATACAAAGCCTCAAAAGGTCTTCTAGAACACGATTCACCCTCTCAGTCTGGCCGTCTGTCTGAGGATGATATGCGGTGCTCAGACACAATTGAGTCCCCACTGCTTCTTGCAAACTTCTCCAGAACTCGCTAGTAAAGATAGGATCTCGATCACTCACTATGCTAGAGGGTACCCCATGCAATCGAACTATCTCTCGAAGATATACTGAAGCTAGCCATGGAGCAGTCCTCTTGCTCTTCACAGGTATGAAATGGGCGCTCTTAGTAAGTCTATCTACCACCACCCAAATTCCTGTATTACCCTTCCTCGACCTGGGTAACCCGTCAATAAAATCCATCGAGACGCTATCCCACTTCCATTGCGGAACCTCCAATGGGTGAAGCAACCCACCTGGTTTCCTTTGCTCCGCCTTCACTTGCTGGCACACCAAACATCGAGCGACATACTCGGCCACATCTTTCTTCATACCGGCCCAGAAGAAAACCCTCTTCATGTCTTGGTACATCTTATCCCCACCGGGATGAATGGTCATCCTAGAACGATGTGCATCATCAAGAATAGCCTTCCTCAAACCCTCGTCTTGCGGTACACAAAGTCTACCGTCTCTACGCAAGTACCCCCTATCGTCTAGGGTGTACCTACTCAAATGGCTGGACGACTCCCCCCTTATGAGCTTCTCTACTAACTCAACCAACTGTGGGTCGCCCCTCTGTGCTTCTCCAATCCGCCCCAAAAGAGTAGGTCTAACTTCCAAAGAAGCTAGCAAACCGGGTACATAGTCAACGGAAGGTCTGAAATCAAACATCGAGATAAATTCCAAGCTTTGTCGTTCCACGAACAATGGACTCAAGGACAACCTCTTCCTGCTCAAGGCGTCCGCCACCACGTTACCCTTGCCAGGGGTATACGATATCTCGAAGTCATAGGATGCTAAGAACTCCATCCACCTTTGCTGTCTTAAGTTTAGATCCTTCTGAGAGAACAAGTACTTCAAAGATTTATGGTCAGTGAACAACTCGAATCTCTCACCCAGAAGATAATGGCGCCAAATCTTAAGCGCAAAAACAATAGCGGCCAGCTCTAGATCATGGGTAGGGTAATTTTTCTCATGTGTCCTCAACTGCCTTCCACCATAGGCTATTACCCTTCCCTCTTGCATTAAGACTGCGCCAAGTCCTGTCCCACAGGCATCGGTATAGACAACAAATGGCTTGCTCCCATCTGGCAATACTAAAACTGGAGCCATGGTTAAAGCTCTCTTTAACCGTCGGAACGCATCATCACAATCTACGTCCCATGTGAAAACAAGATTCTTCTTTGTTAAGCGGGTTAATGGGACTGATATCTTCGCGAAGTCTTTGATAAACTTCCTATAATAACCCGCCAACCCCAAGAAACTTATTACTTCAGTAGCATTCTTCGGAACCTTCCAATCCTGAATTGATACTACCTTCGCGGGATCCACAGCTATCCCTTCCTTGGAGACCACGTGCCCCAAGAACCGTACTTCCTTCCTCCAGAAGTGACATTTAGAGAATTTAGCCTTAAGGCTATGTGCTCGAAGAGTCTTCAACACTTCCCCAAGATGTAGGGCATGCTCTTCTTCACTCTTAGAAAATACTAAGATATCATCCACAAAGACCACCACAAATTTATTAAGGAACTCCCTGAACACCCTACTCATCAAATCAACAAAGTATGCGGGGGCGTTCGTCAACCCAAATGGCATCACCAGCCACTCATAGAAACCATCCGGAGTCCTAAAGGCAGTCTTGTCTATGCTATCCTCAGCCACCCTCAACTGATGAAACCCCGTGGCTAAGTCCAACTGAGAAAATACTGAAGCGCCAACCAACTGATCGAAAAGATCATCAATCCTCGGCAATGGGTGTCTATTCTTCTTTGTGAGCTTGTTGAGTTCTCTATAGTCTACACAAAGTCTGAGGGACCCATCTGCCTTTGTAGCAAATACTACCGGAGCACCCCACTCCGATATACTCCGTCTTATGAACCCCTTCTCAAGCAACTCCCCTACTTGCTTATGGAGTTCCCTCCTCTCACGAGGAGCCATGTGGCGCACTGGTAAAGATACCAGTTTAGCATTATCCACCAAATATATTCGGAAGTCAATCTCCCGCTTCGGAGGTAAGCCCTTCACCTCCTCAAACACATCCGGATATTCCCGGACCACTCTAACAGATTGCAAACTCTCGACCGAAGCGTCAAGCGATTTAAGATAACTTAGCATAACAGAGTCCCTGGGGTTACAAAAAATCTCGAGAGTGTTACCCAAGCGGGTCATGAGCCTAACAACTCTCCTTTCACAATCAAGAACGGCACCATTACTGGATAACCAGTCCATGCCCAAAATCAACCCATAGCCCGTGAAGCCCAATACAAAAGCATCACATCTAAACTCAATGCTAAGTATAGAAATCTTCAAACCCAAACATATCATGGACAAATAAGTGGAGCCCCCAATTGGGTTTGAAACAACCAAGGGATCATCTACCAGACTGGTGTCTAAGTGCAGTGACTCAACTAATGATGATGAGATAAATGAATGCGATGCGCCTGAATCAAACAATGTACGGACAGGATGGTCAAATAGAAAAACCAGACTTTCAACGGAAATAGTTCTACCTCTCTCCTGAATCGGTGGAACCGCGAGAGCCTGTACTTGCCCCCTAGCCTGACTCGGTGCCATAAGAGCTTGCACCTGTCCTCCTGAGGTAGATCCCGTCCTTTGCCCTTTCTTAGGGCAATCCTTCACTAAATGCCCTGCTTCGCCACAGTGGAAGCATTCAGTCTTCTTCTTCTTGCGACAATCCTTGCTTAGGTGGCCAGGTGTCCCACAATTGAAACACTTCTTCTTGCCCTTGCCACCGTTGCCTTTCCCACCTTTGCTTTGCTGTTGTTGAGGTCTCTTTTGATCTCCCTTCTTCTCGGGTGCCTTATTAGCATTAGGACCCTTCTCTTCCTCATACATGAGTGCCATGTCAACTAGCTTCTCAAAGGTGGCCCCCATAGGGATGTGAGTCATAGCCAACCCATGCATCGGTTCATTCAAGCCTTTCACGAACCTCAAAGCCTTCTTCTCCGGTGTATTCACCATGTCTAGGCCAAACCTTGCCAATTGATTAAACTTGTTGACATATTCCTTCACCGAGAGATTTCCTTGCTTTAGAGTCAAGAATCTTTCCATATACAAGTTTTCCTCCGCCCTTGAGAGAAACTTTGCCACAAATCTTTGCCTAAAATCCGTCCAAGAATCAACGGGGCGTTCTCCATTAGTGACCTCCCACCAGAATGAGGCCTCTCCCTTCATTAACCAAGCAGCCAACTTGACTTTCTTCCCTTCCTCCATCTCAAAGATATCTATCAACTCTTCCACCTCCTTAAGCCAATCTCTAGCCTCCACAAAAGTTTCAGATCCTTGAAAAGGTTTCCCTCCCATAGCTTTAAATTCCTTGCAAGTCTTAGCAAAAGTATCCGTGCGAGGAGGAGGGGAAGGAGGAAGATCGGGTGCTACGGTTGGTGGAGGAACATTTGCTGGACCCGTAGTGGTGGCCCTAGCCTCCATCAATCTCCTATACCATACTGGTACCGTCACACCCTCCGGAAGATTAAGATTCTCGGTCATGCTGAAACGAAAAAGGAAAGATTCAAAACGAAGGATTCGAAGGATATAGATATGGCTATTGGGGATTATGCTTTTCTTTCAAAAGCTTTTCTCTTTAAAGACATGTTTTTGAAAATATCTTTTCCAAAAATGTTTTAGAAAAATAGTTTTCTAAAAATTTTATCTGTTCCGGTAACCTTTGCTCTGATACCACGTGTAACACCCCACGCCCGCTATGGTCACTCACTAAGGGAATGCCATAGCATCGGTGGAGTATTTTAGTGAATATAGAACAGAAAAATTACAACAAGACAGACATAATTAGTACTTGAAATTTTAAAAATATCATCTCACAACAGCGGAAATAAACATGTCTGGTTACATCATAAAACCATGATAAAAGTCAAGTACATATCCATCAAAATAAAGAAGTACATAATCCCACTCTCTCATACAATAGCCAGAACAAAAGAAAAGATAACTGGATAACTGGAGCTTTACATCTACCCAAGCTCCTAAAGACTGGAACAACAATCCGATCAAGCTCTACTACCGCTAGGATCCACCGTAGGACCTGAGGGTTGGGAAAAAAATAAAAACAACGCGGTCAGACATAAGTCTGAGTGAGTCCTATAACTTTAACAATACAATCATTAAAGTAACCAGAGAAGACATAAACTTGACCTACGGTAATATCTGGGGATGAATGGCTACACTAAGCAGCTTGGTAGACTTAGGATAAACTAAGATAACTGTCAGGACGCATCTACCCACCCAAGGATAATTACTAACTGCACCACACCAGTCATTCCTACTTAAAGGTTGATCCCTTCCAAGGACTTAGAAAATTTCCCCAGTAGTTTCATGTACCCCTAGCCCACTACATAGGTGCCGTCTGCCCCTATCTCCACTAGGTGTACTCAGTAATTCTTACCCAGTAGTTTCGTGTACCCCTGCATAGGTGCCGTCTGCCCCTATCTTCATTAGGTGTACCCACTACTCCCCAAGCGATCGGCTCCCTACCGTAGATACCCGTGCTGGTCCCACAGTGGGGTGTATCACTCCCCTAAAGTGGCTACCCAATACTAACGGTGCACGGCTTTATATCTACACGATGCAACAACGGCTTATCTACCAGCCCGGGCCCACACACGCATATGAAACCCGTTGGACTTGCGTTGCCACCGCTAACCCGTTTTAGCCTCTTATAATCAAGCTCAATATGCGTGTCCCGTCACTCGACATGGGTCGAGCCCACAAAGATACGTTAGGGATATTGGTTGAAATGGGCCCCCACAAGCTACCCACTTAAGCTTGTCAAATATCTAGTGTATCCCACTTAACCCTTTAATCATGTTTAATTACATGTTTCCACTTGGTTAAGTATTCTAATCGTATTTTCTATTGCCACCCAAGGCAACCCACTAGATTCCACATGCCACCCAAGGCAACCATTAAATTTCCACATGCCACCCAAGGCACCCACTTAACCCCTCATGTCCCACTACATGCTAATATGGTTAAGTGTTTCTTAATTAATTAAGATCGTGATCTCCCATAAAGACCTCCCACATTAGACTGGCTGTTATGACCGCCTGGTTAAGCCGGTAGAATCCGGGCAGTCTTACGTCGTAACAGAGTCTAACCTCGTGTCTTTACCTTAATCACGTATTTAATTTATGGCTAAGACCTCTCACATTGGGCTGACATTTGTAGCAACTGGTTAAGCCGGTCGGGTCCGGGCAGTTTTACACTATAAATGAGTCCAACCTCGTGTCTTAGTCGATTAATTACACCTAATTAATCACCCCCATATTAATTATCCCTAATTAATATCAAGTTTTCCATAACATGGGTAGACCTAACTCAATAGGTAAATTCCCATGGGGTAGACCTAACTCAATAGGTAAATTCCCACTTATGGTAATTTATTTTTATGGTATGCTTAATCATACCCAATCATTCATTTATTAACATATTTACCAACCCCATCGTTCCCCACGTAAATCGTTCTCATTTCATGACATAATTAAGGGGAAGATCATCACAAATATCATGGGTTTAGCATACAACTTTGTCATGGGTTAAGTGGATGTCAACTTGCATATATGAGCACATATTAACCCAACTACATTTTACCCAAACTTGCATATTATCATACACATGATTTGCATAACATGTTGCATATGAGCTTGCATATTATCATACACATATCTTGCATAACATGTTGAACTTGCATTTAGGCACTCTCATAACTTGCATAACATGTTAAACATGCATTTAAGCATACACATAACTTGCATAAGCATTCACATACTTGCATAAGCCTTCACATACTTGCATAAGCATACATAACTTGCATAAACATGCATAACTTGCATATCATGTCATTTAAGCATATACATATCTTGCATAAGCATTCATATACTCGCATAAGCATGCATAACTTGCATATCACATAAATCTTGCATTTAAACATATACATGACTTGCATAAGCATCCATATACTTGCATAAGCATGCATAACTTGCATATTACATTAAACTTGCATTTAAACATATACTTAACTTGCATAACTCACTTTGTTAAACATGCATAATTCCACTCATTAAATTTGCATAAACCAACTTATCAAATATGCATAAACATAGAACAACATAGAGTAACATATCATTATAAATGATTCAAACTCACTAATCCGCATTTAAGACCATAAGCCTCATTACACCCAATCTACTTACTTTAACAATTGATGTTAAAGTGATAGAAACTCACCAAACCCAAAATTAACCAACTTATGAAGAGGAACTAGTTGCTAATTATGAAGATGGTGATGATTAGAGAATGATTTGAGAGGGATTAGCTTGAAACTTTCTTCTAAGATTAATGGAGACTCCTTCTAGGATTCAATTTGGCGGCATGAGGCCTTCATTTCTATTTTTAGTATGGATTAAGGTAGGTTTAGGGTGTATTTATAGATTAAGAGAGTGTTTTAGGCCCTTAGATTAACCCTAGATTAATTTAGGTCCGTTAGATTTAGGAAATCTCTAGAACCAGCCCTCCAAGCCAGCCTAGAACCCAACCTGGTGCACCCAGGTTCACTGGACGGCGCGCCCCTGTCGACAGGCAAGTCGACAGGCAAGTCGACACCCCTGTCGACAGGCCTGTCGACATAGGTAGGGCGGGAATCTTCCCACCTGACCCCGGCTGTCCCATTCCACAATCTGAAATTTAAATTTTTAATTCTGTTTTAAGTTTTTAATTTTTCTGCAAACTTCATTGGGCCATAACCGGGCCATACGGACTCCGATTCTCGAAAACTCGGACTCTATTTCGCGTATTTTTCCGAGACGAACGCAATAACGCAGCCCGTTACCCCCAATTCCCATGTCTGAGATTATTTATCCTGTAATTAGTGAATTTTAGTATTAACTAAAATTCGGGGTGTTACATTCTTCTTAATTCTTCAATGCATTTTCAACTCCTCTAAGGCATATCTCAGGATCCAACCACTTTAAAAAATCGCAACATGGAATAGAGTTAGGTCTTATTTCATTATCCTTATAAAACTAACAGCGATAGAAACGATGTCCAACATTCCTGTCATTTCTACAAACAACTATATTACATTCTACACCACAATTATAAAATACACAAGGAGGTTGTCTGTAGTGAAGCGAACATATGATGTGAAATGACTGTACGTCCATTACTCTAGTTAGAATCAATCATCTTCCACGTACATATACTACTACTTCTTCTGAAATATGTCTCTTCAGATCCACATGGACTACTTCAAGTTGTGTCTCAGGAACAAATTCAACTTTGTGTGTAAAACCATCATTTACCACCGCACCAACTTGGTGATGTTCAAATCGTTATATATTTTCATTATTATCTCATCATCAATCTCCCAATTATCCATTTTCACCTACCTAAAAGGTAACACAACTCTAAAGTAGAACCAGAGCAGACCGAAGGTACCCATAATGAGTTATATAAATTTGGAAATCTACACGCATAAATTAAACCAAAATCAAAATAATGTAAATTGCATGTAAAATCGTACCTGATATCCCGATTTATAGCAACACGAAACTTTAAAGTGGTCTTGTTTTGAGGTTGAAAAGAGATAAAAAAAAATTAGGTTTCCATTGTTGAAGGTTTGGATAAGTAAAAAAATAGTAGTAGAATAGTCTAATGGGTTAAAAAGCAAGAAATGAGTGAAAAAAGAAGAAATGAAAAAGGTAAAAGGAAAAAGGCACATTGTTTACAAATGAGCGAAATCTGGGATGCCGCCCAGTTTTTCCTCTCTTCCTCCAGAAGGAGACAGTGCCTTAAAATTCGTGGTGTTTTCCTTTTAGGCCATGGCTTAAGTTCAAGCTCTTCCGACGTCAACTCTTCATCTTCCTTAATATTTTCCTCGGGTGATTGGGAACATTTGACCGCTGCCATATACTGCAAAGGCAACTCACTGGATGCTTGACCATTGACATTCCTATGGATTTTGTACTTCTTATGTGGCTTGGGAGTTGGCGGTAGTTGCGCAATATCTAATTGAGAAGTAGGAGGCGCGGGAGGTGGAGGAGTAGGTGAATGGTATGGTTTATCCATTTTGTTCTTCGACAAACAAGAACGCAAGATATGTTTGATAGACATGCACTTCACTTTGGAATTTTCGGAATTTATTTCTCAAGCTCATCTACCAATTGAAGTGCCCGATAAACTTCGTCCGTCTATAAATAACATATGATATTAATTCATTTAGAAATCTTATACAATACCAAAATTTAATATGTACCGCATTTCTTTCTAGATGAGCTCTAGGAGCGCAGGACAAGGAAAATGCAGCTGGGGTTGGTGGTGGTCTTGGCAGCACATATCGTCGCGTAATATCCCAATACCATTGCATTTACTATTAATCGGTAAGCGTGACCTCATGTTCCAGTTCCTCGCAAGCATTACTGTTACAAAAGGTGGCTACAACATCGGGTTTTGGCCTCTGTCTGAGTGTTTTATGATCGATGTGTTTGCGAGTGTAGAGAAAGGTCAGGATCTTTCACATTGGTTTTTGGTTGATGTTTAAGATGACTTTATACAACATTTTTATTAGGATATCTGATGTTTTAACTATAATTTAAAATAGTATCATATTACTACGATTTGAACATTATTATATTAAGAGGTTTGGAACCACTTAAATACATAACACATAAGGTAGAAATAAATATTTGTAACTTTATTTTTTGTAAACGTGATGTCTTTTAAGCTATTTAACATCAACGCAAGACAAACCTGATGTTAAAAAATAAAATTTTAATCGTTTTTTTATAAAGAACCGTTGTTAAAAATGTTGATTACATTAGTCTCTTTGATGGAATCGTTGTCTATAGTTTTTTTGTACATCAGTTGTTTGATAATAAACTTATGTCATTTTAATTATACACATCAGTTTACACTAACTAAATGATGTGGACTTTGCTATTTGATATCATTTTCATTTTTTATGTGATGTTAGTTTCAGTTGTTTCCATCATTATACCTTTCATTTGTATGTAAACCCAAAAATCAAAAGAAAATCCAATCAAATCATCTAGACATTAATCCACATAAACAAAGTACATTACTTCTCTATCTCTCAAGTCAAAATCGACCTTAATAGTCACATTATGTTTTTCCATGGATGAATTCATAAGATGACAAAAAACATTTGTAATAATTTGAGAGCCTCATGGCGCACATCATTAAGCTCTTGCATCATGTAGGATTTCCTTGTCTTGGTCGTCCAGTAAAAAGTGTAACATACAAATTAGAAAAATACTATATATATATATATATATTCATCCAAATATCTTGCTATTTTCAATCAAAATATAAAATAGGTTACCTTGGCAGTAAAAGAAATTTCCTTGCTCGAAATGATTTCTTTCATATAGTGCATCACAACGTTGCTGCATTCACTACCACTTGATTGTTTAGGAGATCCCTATTCAAATAGTAATAAGGGAAAACAATAATAAGGTGGGTTGTTTCAATCAACACCAAAAAGAAGCTAGACTAGCTAGTAAGTAGGACAAATTAACTAAGTGCAAAATACTTGCTGCAAGGTTCTCAATTTTATGAACTCTTTTTTCTTCCAGTTTGAGCGCTGAAAGATTTGATTGTGCTACATAAGAGAATGTACAATGTTAGTAACACATAAGTCATATGTTCTGTAATAAAGGTACTTGGCACATTTGACTACCCAAAGGGAACAACAAGCCATTCATACAACTATTCTCTAGTCTTAAAAGCAGTTTTCCATTCATCACCTGGCATAATTTGGATCTGATGACATCCACTATTCAAGTTGATCTTTGAGAAAATTACTGACCCACTAATTTGATCTAGCAAATCATCAATTCGTGGAATAGGAAACCTAAATAATCTTGTTAAGAGCTCGGCTGTCAATACACATCCTCCATGAACCATCTTTCTTTGGCACTAACAATGTAGTCACAACACATGGTCTAAGGCTTTCACGAACACGACCTTGACTCAACAAATCCTCCACTTGTCATAGGAATTCCTTATGTTCTCTAGGACTCGTTCTGTAGTGTGGTCTATGAGGTAAAACAACACCTAGTTTCAAATAAATCCGATGTTGAATGTCTCTTAGTGGCGGCAGACCATTTGGTAGCTCTTTTGGAAACACATCTTCAAATTCACACAATAATGGCTTTACTGGTTGAGAGATTTCATCACTTTCTGTACATTACGCAATAGATTGCCTATTGCAACGAAAATCCAAGGTGTTGCCAGCTAAAATGTTGCCACAGCTATACTGATTTTTGTGTATTGCAACACACTCTTCAATGTGTTACCACAGATATCAAATTGTGTTGCAGTAGCTATAGTTATAAACTTTAAGTTTAATTTGCCACGTCATCAATCTGCATCTATAAAAAGATGCATATCTATCCATTAATTTACCTTTTAAAAACAACATATGAAGTTGACACCTCACCAATCCGTTAAAATACTTCACCACCAATAGGAAATCAACTTACATTACTCATTGGATTCCTCTTTCTCAATTTCTCAGATTTGTTCGTTCTCACCTCTAAATTTCCAATTCCAATCCCTCATTTTCATTCACCTACTTCTTCCACTCCAACCCTCTCTGCGTCCTCCACTTCTTCCATCGAGTCCTCGACTCCAAACGCACCCACTTCTCACCTTCCCCATCATCAAACGACAGTCAATCCAAAAAGAAAGGTGCTAGCTTTTTATCCTGTGTTTCTCATGCACATTTCTATTGGTTTTTTAATCATCGCTATTCATTATTCTACCGAGAAACGAAAATTATTATCATCATGAGTATAATTTTATTTGGTTAGTGGTGTTTTTTTTGGTTCTGTTGTATGTTGATTCACGGAAATGTTCTTTGAGTCGCTACTGGGTTGTTAATCAATTTAATAACACAGAACTTTAGTTCCTAGTGAAGTGTGGTTGTGAACAATTAGACCATCGACCTTATATGAGCTGCATGTTCCAAACAACTGCTCTGGTTTCCCAGGTTGTTATTGCCTACGATGATTGAGACATGATGCACTGGTTTATGAAAACGGTTTCATAAGGATGCTTACATATACATGATAGTTATCATTTCTTAAGTATTACCATGATCAGTATGCATAAGTGTAACAACCTGGAAATTCTGAGCCAATTTTAAAAAAAATTATTTTGGCAAATTTGATGAATTTGAATATTTAAAATGATTTATTTTAAATAATAACGACGAGAAGTTTATTTTGAATAGATTGGAACGTATATATTTATATAGACCGTCCTTAGAATATAAATATTTATTTATAATTATAAAAGGAATTGAAAACGGCGCGGTAGTTTGAAAATTCGATTTCAAAGTTCAAATGAACTTACCGGGTGCAAAATAAACTGGATTTTAGCAAAACAAAAAATATTTGAATCTAATTGAGAATATCTTTCCAACGATTCCCAAAAATCGAAATTTCATAGCGGGAATAAAAAGTTATGTCCAGTTGAAAATTCAGAATAGTCGCTATGGAATTCTGGCCCTTAAAAAAGGAAATTTTGCAAACGACCTCGGTTTTCGACGAAACCACTTTTGTTGGATCCGTGATGTCAAGTTATTGCTAGATTCCAAAATTCGTAATTTTTTGAATCAATATGTGAGTGTGGCAAAGGAAAACGCGTTTGACCAGTTTTAGTTGATTTTAATCGATGGAAAATGGCCATTTTTCAAACGGGCTAAGAATCTGACGAAATTAGTTTTGTTAGAACCATATCGTCAATATGAGGCTAGAAAATATTTTTCTAGGATTTTTCGAGTTAGTATGTGGCCCCGATAAATTAAAAAGTGCGTTCAATTTTAATATATAGATTTATATTTTGATTTTGATGAAAACTGATCGAAACGATCGAATCAGCTTACGATACATATCCCATTGTTTTCGAAATGGGGGTAATTAGCTTTGGACGACAGTCGGTGGGTTCGATTTAGAGTTCGAAATGAAAAGTTGCTTTTTGAAATTAAATAATTAAAAAAAATCCACCGCCGCCAAGGCAGGCGCCGCCGCCCACCGCCGATCGAGACCCCCTCCCCGCGTCGCTCCCCTCTCCCTCCTCATCTTCTCCTTCCCGCTTCCCTCCTTCTGCTCGGCGTGAACCCCAAACACCCCCCCTTTCCGAAACCCTAGCTGCCGAAGCGCCATGGCGCCACCATCCGCCACCCACATGACCCCCTTCGACCTCAGGCGACGGTGAACCCCCCCTCCCTCCCTTCAAAACAAAGGTAAAAATTGTTTATTTCAGTTTATGTATTTCAGTTCTTCAAATATTTCCTTATATAAAACTGAAGAAAATTAAATGATGATCTATATAGTAATAAAAATATGATTTTTATATCATAGAGATCATGAGAATATGATTTTATATAATGAAGAGTAATAAAGATGTGATCTTTATAGAAGTAGCAATGTAAGTATATGATTTTTATAGTATAGAAAGAATAAAAATACGATTTTTATATTATATAGATAGTAAAAATTTGATATTTATATATGTAGCGAAATAAAAATCTGATTTTTATATTATGTAGATAGTAAAAATTTGATCTTTATATATGTAGCGAAATAAAAATCTGATTTTTATATTATATAGAAGTAAAAATATAATCTTTATTAGAAGAAGAGCGATATAAAAATAGAATTTTTATCTACATAGTAACGATGTGAAAACAGAATTTTTATTTATATAGTAGCAATGTAAAAATAGAATTTTTATCCATGTAGCGTAGTAATAAAGATGTGATTTTTATATACATAGCAACAATATAAAAATGTGATTTTTATATATGTGGTGAATACGGGCAACGAAAGTGATGAAAGGTGAGCACGATGAAGATTTCTACATATAAAGAGTCGTGGTGTATTGGTTTAGCTAGTCGGTGAGAACTTCTCACTTTAAATCTTATTTTCTAGTTAAAAATATATACTAGGATGCAGACAGTGCTTAGCAGCACCCGACACCCGTCGTCCACAGACCACGGATGGCTTGTATGCTTGTTTGATGTGTTGTGAAGTTTGTTTGTGATGATGTGAAATGTGTTGAAATAAATTAATTATCGTTAAAAATATAATTTTAACGTGAATATGAATAAATAAATATTCATTTACAAACTAGACGGTTTGTTTATGTACACCTATTTGAAGGATATTGATTGGGACGATAAATTTTACACGTCACTCAACTACACAAATAATATTCAGTGTTTGTGGATTGAAACCCCACATGGGTGTTGGGATGATATTTGGCGTACACTAATCCTAATAATTTAGTTGGACGTCGATCGATTGGTCGACAGACTGTGTAAGCATTAATTATTTATATTTAATGCTCATGCAGTTGTGTGGTGCACTTTGGATGATGTTTGATTATTTATCGTTGCTATTATATACATGTGTTGTATGGAATCCATATAATTAACATTATATGGTAATTGATTGGGCCTCATTCCAATGGGGAGACCAAAGAATAACAAAAATAGTCATGTGTTGACAGTACTCATGCGTTGAGAATAGTAATGTGTTGAAAGAAATATAAATTCATGTGTTGAAAATATTCATGTGTTGAGTAAAATATTTTAACAATAAAATTTACATCTTTATCATATATAAAATCGGAAACTAACTGGAAAATAGATAAGATGAGTGGCCTCCTGGGTATTGATCTGATGTTGGTTTCGGCCTTCGGGGTTAATGCTTAGGGAATCGTTCTCTTACTAATTTACGGTTAGAGTTTGATATAAAATTAAACGATAGAAATCATAATTTTATAAAATATGTTAAATAACGAAAATAGTCATGTGTTGACAGTACTCATGTGTTGAGAATAGTCAAGTGTTGAAAGAAATATAGATTCATGTGTTGAATAGAATAAATATTCATTTGTTGAATAGAATAACGAAGTTATTGAAATATATAAAGCCGTGTTGATTAGAGATGCGCCATTTCGACGCGAACGATATTTATGTCGATTATATTTGTTTTTATAATGATTATAGAGAAGGAAGTGATTTCAAAATATAACGTTTTGAAAATATTGTCATTTGTATATCGATGATGTGGAATATTCAAGTTTGATTTGAAATTGAATATGAAGTTGAAACCGTTTCGAAAACGAATTTAAAACGATTTATAAAATATGTTTTAAAAGGAAGTCGACGAAATATATAATATATATATAATGGCCTGAATAGAACGCGCGGCGCTGCGGCAGTTCGTGAATTTCGACCATTGACTTCGAATGGACATTACGGGAGATCCGACCGTCGGATTCTCCTAAAACCAGAACCATTGGGTTCGTATCAAAAAGAGCTTTCCAATGAATATTAGAAAATTGAAATCTAACAGTTGGATTTGGAATTATGTCCAAATTAAATTTGGAAAAAGGTCGCTGTAAGTGCAATTCGGTGGCAGTTATTGAAAACCGACTGTACGGGCCTTGATAAAATTATTAAAAATATTAATAATTTGTGTAAAATCATAATATATGAATTGGAAAGAACTAGGATGGAAAATTCCACATTTGAAAGGATAAAAATATATTTTTATCGAAATGAACTAGTTTTGAACTAGAATTAAAATCCAATTATTTTTAAATAAATAAATGGGATTTGAAATGGGTTTTAAATAACCAGAATTTCCAATATATGAATTGGAATGGATTTGAATCGAAATTGTTTTTGGAATATTTCGATGTTGGATTTCGTGATGAAAATAATATTGTTATGGAAATCTGAAAGATATATTTATATCGTTATTTCCAATAGATATTTGTTGGTCGTAGAATTTGATATTGAATATAAGCCGATATATTTTCTATTCAGAGCCTTGTATTTAATATCAAACTTGTTTTGGGTTTATCGTGAGCGGTGTTTTGGATAACACCTGTTCTTTAACCCGATCAACAATGGAAAAGTGATTTTGGGTTTATCGTGAATCGTGTTTTAGATGACATTGGTTCTTTAACCCAGTTAAAGACAGGATATTGATTTTTGAGAAGATTAAAACTAAGTGGAGTTTTAATGAATCTGTAATTAGATTGAAATGTGAATTGATAATTTAAATTATCAAATTTGGAAAGTGATCGAGAATGGAGTATCACCAGTTTTGCTCCAAAGCGATAGTTAAATCTTTAATTAGATTTAAACGTGAAAAGGTAATTAATTTTACCGATAACACAGTGGTGTTAGATATGGAGTATTTCCAGTTTTGCTTCATGGGATGAATAGGTTGGGGTTGGGAAATAAAATAAATAATTACTTCAGTGTAGTTCGCTAATCCCGACTAGTTTGGAAAACCTTAACATGGTTTGAAATGATATTCAAAGGGAGATTAAAGAATAAATTTATAAGAATTTATCTTTGATAAAATTAATGGGAACCTTTCCCTAAGAATGTGAAATTTAGAAACTAACTGTAGGTTAGCTAAGAAGGATGGTTTCCTGGGTATTGATCTGATGTTGGTTTCGGCCTTCGGGGTTAATATTTGGGAAATTGTTCTCTTGCTAATTTACGGTTAGTGACTGATGAATTGGAATGAGGCGTATGTTATGTTTGTATGACACTTGTTTATTATATATGCGGGTTATTCAGAAAGGCCGGGTTTATACCCATTCTGAATAATCGATTCAACGATATGTCGAAGATGAAGACGGTGGTCGAAGACCGGAGGTCTTCATATTGTTTGGATAATTACTGATGATCATGATTGGGCTGTACACCCAAGAAGATGGAAATAGTTAGTGATCGTCCAGACGTATTTGGATATCGATGGATATGCGAGGTATAAAGTGCCTCCGGTTTCGTTCAGACCCAGAACGGACGTGTAAATGGATTGTGTGTCTGACATTGGATTTTATTCTGTGTTGATTGATTTCTATTAAATATATATCTGTTTGGCGGCAGAGAATTTATTCTCTTGCTTAACGCCCTTCTCTGAGACGTACGAGCTCAAAGGTTATATATCGATAGATATCAGTCGCATGGCATGAATTGCCTGTGTGGCACGCTAAGATGCAGTGAACAAGGATTCTGTTGAAAAGCAGAGTCTTGTGGTTGATGATCAAAGCATGGCCTATGTGGCATAGCTTTGTGTATAGCGTGAATTCGCGAGCCTCACACCTCGGTATGAGTTAAAAACGGGATACGGACCGCTGGGAGAACACGACGTTTCTTTCTAGTTATGGGTGGTGTCCGCATTTTACTAGCCCAGACATCGTTGATTATTATACCCATGTGGATGTTGGATTGCGAGGAGCCTCGATTATAGGTCTGTAAGGACCGGGAAATGTGTGTTCAGGAATTGTCAATCCTCAAACGTAAGAGAGGACCGGCCCAGCCGATTCCAAGGGTTACCCAAAGTGTGTAGTCCTGAGGCATTTGCTAGAGTGTCTTGAAGCGGAGAGGAGCTTGCCCCTTGCCTCGACTCATGACGGAAATCCAATTTCCAATACGAGATATTTCAGTTTTATTTGTAGAGCCTGGTATGGCTACATGATATATGGTACCCATGTCGTCTATGATTGATATTTATGATTGAAATTGTTTTGACACTATAAACTTATAATAGTATCAAATGATTTGTTTTAAACGTACCAAGCATGTTTGGCTATTATAAGGGAAAAACCCTATCCTCCGGCTTGCGTTGCATTGTGTGATGGGACCTGGGTCTTATAATAGCTTCATTTTTCCAAAAAGCATTGCGCTGTTTTGTTATATGCACTAGTGTTCTTGGGAGGAAACCTGTTCCGTGTTATACGGCGTGGTCCCTTGAATTACTCTCTTTTAAAGTAAAGTTTTAAATAACTGTTTTAGTTCTCACACCGGTCACATGACTGACCTGGAGTTTATTGTTTTAACCTAAACTCTGGGTGCCCTTATTTTCGACACGGGCAGCTAGTAGTTGGGTTTTTGCAGATTTATATTCATAGGATCCTGATTTACAGCTGGAACAATACTCGGAAAGCTCTGTATCTGTGTATTTCTTTCAGTTATGTTTTGTATTATTTTTCCGCTGCAGTAATGTATTTAAATCTCTGATATTCTTTGTTGTATAATATTTATTCATACTCTGTATATTCTTGTACTCTGATGGAATTGTTGTGATAAACAATGAAACGTCCTTCTGTTTGCGTTCTGATTGGTCGTGTTCTCAAAGCAATCCGGGCTTTCCTTACCGGGGAAGTTACGGGTTATCACAATAAGACAGTTTAATAAGTATACGCATGATTTCTTAAGTGTGTTTGTGTAAGACTGGCTAATAAATATACGCATGTTTTGTTTTGGTTATGCACACAAATGCTGAATACATGAAATACATGCCTGAAAGCCTACTGAATGATTTGCAGTTTTTGATATCACTTCAATTCTTCCTTTAATTCGAGTTCAATGGCCGCTCAATCAATTTCTACTTCAAATTCGTCAACGGTGGCTGCAAGAAAGAATTGGCACCACAAAATCTCAACGAAGATGAGGACTGTGAAGGTAGGCTTGAATGCGGGGAAGAAGTTTTTTGGTTGCTCCATGTGGCCGATAAGTATAAATTAGGTTTTTTTTTGGTTGCTCTATGTCGATTATCATATCTTTCATTGATGTTTTAGTCAAGAATTATGATATGTGCAGAATGGCGATTGTGGGTATTTTATGTGGCATGATGAAGTGTATGAAATCAACAGCAGTGCTGAATTGGATGATAATACTATTAAATTGATGGAAAAAGAAAAGACTATATCGCAATTGCTCATGGAAAAGAAGACAATTGAAGAAAAACTGCTGAAGCAAAAGAAAAGGAGGGCAAAAGCCAATGAATTTGTGGCAGATGCGAAGGAAGTGTTGGCCCTAATGCGCATTGAATGTGGAAAACACGAGACAGGAGAAAAGTTCTTTGCAAAAGCTTTAGATATGTCATGGATCATGTTTGGAGTTCTTTTGTGTGTTTTTATGGCAATGTAGAGCAGTGAAGTAACATGAAATAGCATGCATAGGCAGTTTTTCAGGTATAATTTTAAGTTTTGTCACATTTTAGATTGGTGATAATTTTTGCCACATTACAGATTAGTGATAATTTTTTCCACATTGCCCATTAAACCTAAATTACTGATTACTGATAATTTTACCCACATTGTAACTGTCTAATTGTTTACTCGGTATACACTTGTATACACATTATGCCTCTGTTATACTATGTATACACATTGTTTAGATCAATATACACATGTATGCATTGTGCCTCTGTTATGTAACTCAGTTATGTAAATGAAACGCAAATGCAAATGAAACTCGGTTATGTTTAGATTAGTATACACTTGTATACACATTGTTTAGATCAGTTATGTAACTCAGTTATGTTTAGATCAGTACACTTGTATCCACATTATGCCTCTGTTGTGTAACTAAGTTATGTAAATGAAATGCAAATGCAAATGAAACTCAGTTATGTTTAGATCAGTATACACTTGCATACATATTGTTTAGATCAGTTATGTAACTCAGTTATGTTTAGATCAGTACACTTGTATCCACATTGTGCTTCTGTTATGTAAATCAGTTATGTAAATGAAATGCAAATGCAAATGAAACTTAGTTATGTTTAGATCAGTATACACTTGTATATACATTGTTTAGATCAGTTATGTAACTTAGTTATGTTTAGATCAATATTCTTGTATCCACATTGTGCCTCTGTTATGTAACTCAGTTATGTAAATGAAATGCAAATGAAACTCGGTTATGTTTAGATCAGTATACACTTGTATACACATTGTTTAGATCAGTTATGTAACTCACACATTATTTAGATCAGTACACTTGTATACACATTGTTTAGATCAGTATACTATGTTATACTGAAATGTAGATGGAATTCAGTTATGAAACTCTGTTTGTGTTGAAAGGAAGCTCAGTTATACTATGACCATAGATTATGCTGAAATGCAATTGAGGCATGAATTGTAATAACCCGGAAAATCAGAACCAATTTAAATTTTTTATTTTGGCAATTTTAATGAATTTTGAATATTTAAAATGAATTATTTTAAATAATAACGACTAGAAATTTATTTTGAATAGAATTAGAATGTATAAATTTATTTAAATAGAAGTTAGAATATAAATATTTATTTTAATTATAAAAGGAATTGAAAATGGTGTGGTAGTTTGAAAATTCGATTTCAAATTTCACATGAATGTACATGATTCAAAATAAACTGGATTTTGGTGAAACCAGAAATATTTGAATTTGTTTGAAAATATATTTCCAACAAATCTGAAAAATTTAGATTTCATAGCGGGAATAAAAAGTTATGCCCAGTTGAAAATTCAGAATAGTCGCTATGGAAAATATAGCCCTTAAAAATAGCGATTTTGCAAACGACCTCCGTTTTCGATGAGACCACTTTTGTTGGATCCAGAATGTCAAATTATTGCTAGATTCCAAATTTCAAAAATTTTGGAATTAATATGTGAGCGTGGTGAATTTAAACGTGTTTGGTCAATTCAATTTGAATTTAATCGACTGGAAAATGACCCTTTTTCAAACGGTCTCCAAATTTGACGAAATTAGTTTTGTTAGAACCGTATCGTCAAAACATAGCTAGATTTATTTTTGGGAATTTTTGGAGTCAGCATGCGGCCCTAGTAAATTAAAATGTGTGTTTGAATTTAAAATATAATGATTCATATTTTAAATTTAGCAGAAACTCGATCGTAACAGCCGAATTGGATTACGAAATATATCCCATTGTGTTCGGAATGGGGGTAATTAGCTAGGAGCGATAGTCGTTGGGGTTCGTTTAGAGTTCGTGGTGTTAAACAACTAATTGATGAATTAAAATATTATTAAATTATAAAATATAATATATATCTCCCCTTTCCCACTCCTTCATTATCACCCAGTCAATTTTTAAATCGAAAAAAAGAAGGGAAAACCGTGACGCCTCAGCCCCACCATCGCGGTCTCCTCCACCGCACCCCCAACTCTGGCGACCCCCTCCTCCCTTCTCTCTCCTCTGTACTGTCTCTCTCCCCCTCCAATTTGAAACCCCATGCCAATTCGAGAGCCCAATGCTCAAGCACCTCGAAACCCCCAGAGGTGGCCACACACCGACCATCCACGCCACCGTAGGTCCGGCGCACCTCCCCACCCCAAAAAGCCGATGTGGATGCCCCCTTTCAGTAATGAAGATCTGGTTTCTTTTTTCTTCAATGGAAAGTAAGGTTTTTTTATTTTGTTTTTATCTATTTGTGTAATTAAAAATGGGATTATTATATGAATAACAATAAAAAAGATAAGATTTTTATTTATTTAAAGATGTGATTTTTAATTTGAAAAAGATTCGATTTTTAAAATGAAAAAGTTTTGATTTTTAATTTAGAAAAGATTAAAAAATATTTATGAAAAAATTTGATTTTTTAAAACAAAAAGGTTTGATTTTTATATATAAAATGATATGATTTTTGTTTGTAGAAAAGATTAGATTTTTCATTGTAGAAAAATATGATTTTCATATATGTGAAAGCGTTATAAAAATATGATTTTTATAATGCAACCATCGATATAAAAATGTGATTTTTATAATGCAAACATCGATATAAAAATATGATTTTTATATATATAAAGCAGCGGTATAAAAATGTGATTTTATCCATATAGTGTTAAAATAAAATGTGATTTTTAATATAAACATCATATTAAAAATGTGATTTTTATTATGAACAACATGGAAAGGACTGCGTTGGAATTTCAGACAAATCCAAATCTGTATCGTTCAGAAATATAGAATGGAGGAGTGGATCCCAAAGGTGAGAATTTCTCACTCTAATTTATTTTCAAGTTAAATATATGTACTAGGATGCAGACGGTGCTTAGTAGCACCCGACACCTTTGTTTGAAAACATGTTTGTTTGGTTGATTGGATTATTTGGTTGAATTTGGTTTGGGAAATAAAATGAATTGATTAGAATTGGTTTGTCCATGGTGCGAGCCATTATTAGGCGAGGGATAAGGCTAAACCTTATTCTGGTTCTAGTATCGCGCCGTTATGCAGCCGAAATTTTCTAAAAATGTTAGAACAATAAAAATATCATTTTTATTGTATAAATGAACTGTATAAAATATTCATGTGTTGAAATAAATATTTTATAGTTAAAAATGTAATTGTTAACTTGTATATGAATAAAATAAATATTCATTTACAAATTGGACGATTTGTTTATGTACGTACACACATTTGATTGATATTGATTGGGACGATATATTTCACACATCGCCCAGCTGCACTAAAAATCAGTGTTTATTGTTTGAAAACCCCACATGGGTATTAGGATGATATTGGACATACACTAATCTCAATATTTAGTTGTATTTCAATCGATGGGTTGATAGGCTATTGTAAGCGTTAATTATTCATATTTAACGCTTATGCAGTTGTGTAACGTACTCTGGATGATGGTAGACTGTGTTTGATTATTGTTGTGTATATGTGTGTATGAAATCCATATGAATAAAATTATACGGTAATTGACCGTGTATAATTCCAATTCGAAAATAACGAATATTTTAAATTAACAAATATTTTAAAATGAAGAGTAACAAATAATATTTTAAAATAATATTCAATAATGGGTCAAAATGTGATTTTGATGTCCGATTTGGGATGGACACGAAAATATTGAAAAATATGAAGACGGGTTGATTAGATTAACGCCATTTTGACGTGAACAATATTTATATCGATTTTATTCATTTTTATAATGAATATTGAAAAGAAAATGATTTCAAAATCTGATATTTTGAAAATATTATCACTTATATATTATAATGATAAGGAAAATTCTATTATTATTTAAAAATTGAATATGAAGTTGAAATCGTTTTTAAAAAGAATTTAAAACAATTTATAAAATACGTTTTAAATGGAAATCGATGAAATATATATATATATATATATATGTAATATATATTATATATATTTAATGGCCTGAATAGAACGCGACGTTCGCGAATTTCAACCATTGATTTCGCATGAACATTACGGGAGATCCGACCGTCAGATTCTCCTAAAACTGGAACCGTTGGGTTCGTATCGAAAAGAGATTTCCAACGAATATAAGAGATTTGAAATCTAACAGTTGGATTTGGAATTATGTCCAAATCTAATTTGGAAAAGGTTGTTGTAAGTGCAGTTCGATGACCATTTATGAAAGTCGACTGAAAGGGCCTTAATAAAATTATTAAAAATATTAATAATTTGTGTAATATCATAATAAATGATTTGTAAAGAATTTGGATGAAAAAATTCATATTTGGAAAGATAAAAATATATTTCTATCAAAATGAACTATTTATTAACTAGATTTGAAATCCAATAATTTTTAAATAAAATAAATTGGATTTGTGAATGGTTCTAATATAACCAGAAATTTCCAATAAATAAATTAGAATGGATTGAAATGGAAATAATCTTTGGAATATTTCGGTATTGGATTCCGTGATTATACGGATATTATTATGGGAATTTGGAAGATACAGATATCGTTATTCCCAAAACGATATCCGTTGGTTTCAGAATTTGGTATTGAATATAGGCTAATATAATTTCTATTTAGAGCCTTATATTTAATATTGAATTGGATTTGGGTTTGTCGTAAATGGTGTCTTAAATAACACCGTTCTTAAATCCAATTGAGAAAAGATTAAATCTTTTAATTATGATTTACTGAGATTTTCCAATTAATTAATATTTAATTGGAATTGAAAGAATTAGATTTTGGGTTTGTCGTGAATGGTGTCTTCATTAACACTATTCTTGAACCCCGTGTGAAACGAATAAATCTTTTAATTAAGATTATTAGAGTTTCCAGTTAATTAACATTTAACTGGAATAAAATGGGATGTGAATTGGGTTTATTGTGAACTGTGTTTTTAACGACATTTATTCTTTAACCCGATTTACAGTGAAATGTAATTTGGAACTTACAAATCTTTTTATTATGATTTAATAGAAATTTTCCAAAGTAAAGTTTTCTAATTTAATATATTGGAATTGAATGGAATTCGATTTGGTAATAATCGAAGTGAGCTTCAGTGGAGGAAGACTGTTACTATATATGGTATTTAAAAGGCTTTGCCGCTATTCCATTTATATTATTAGTCGGATACGAAAATTGATCTCGATTATATATTGATTTGTTTTTCCGTGAAAATTCCATAACTAATGGAATATGATTTGGGTTTATCGTGAACTGTATTTTAAATGACATTAGTTCTTTAACCCAGTTAAAGACAGGATATGATTTCCCAAAGTTAAATAATCATTAATATTGATTTTTGGGAAGATTAAAACTAAGTGAAGATTTAAAGAATCTTTAATGGAGTATCACCAGTTTTGCTCCAAGCGACAGTTAAATCTTTAATTAGATTTGAACGTGAAATGGTAATTAAATTTACCGATAACACCGTGGTGTTAGATATGGAGTATTACCAGTTTTGCTCCATGGGATGAATAGGTTGGGATTGGTAAATTAAACAAATGATTACTTCGGAAAGGTTCGCTAATCCTGACTAGTCAATAAACCTTAATTTGGTTTAGAAACGATATCCAAAGGAAGATTAAAGAATAAATTTAAAAGAATTCATCTTCGATAAAATTAATGGGAACCTTTCCCTAATGATGTGAATATTTGAATAAAAGAGTATTCTAAATTAAAATGAGGCATATGTTGTGTTTGGGTAGCACTTGTTTATTATATACGCGAGTTATTCGGAAAGGTCGGGTTTAGACCCATTATGAATAATTGATTCGATGATAAGTCAACGATGAAGACGGTGGTTGAAGACCGGAGGTCTTCACATCGTTTGGATGATTACTGATGTCTTGATTGGGCTGTACACCCAAGACGAGGTAATAAGTGGTGATCGTCCAGACGTGCTTGGAGATCGACGAATATGCGAGGACCTCTCTCCTGTATTGGACATATGGGACGAGGAATAAGGTGCCTCCGGTTTCGTTCAGACCTAGAACGAACTTGTAAATGGACTTTGTGTCTGACATTGGATTTTACTCTGTGTTGATTGATCTCTATTAAATATACATCTGTTGGTGGCGGAGAATTTATTCTCTTGCTTAGTACCCTTCTCTGAAACATGCGAGCTCAGAGGTTATATATCAATAGACATCGGTCGCATGGCGTGAATTGCCTATGTGGCATGCCTGAGTGGAAAATGATCAAGGCTTCTGCTGAAAAGCAGAGTCTTGTGGTTGGTGATCAAAGCACGGCCTTAAAGGGCATAACTTTGTGTATAGTGTTAATTCGCGAGCCTCACACCTCGATATGAGTCAAAAACGGGATCGGACTGCAGTGAGTGCACGACGTTTCTTTCTAGCTATAGGTGGTGTCAGGGTTTTGCAAGCCCTGATATTTTTATATTTTTACCTATGTGGTTGTTGGATTGCGAGGCGCCTCGGATATACTGGTTACTACGAAGCCGATGGATATATGTCCGATAGGACCGGGAAACGTGTGTTCAGGAATAACCAATCCGCTAACATAAGTGTGGATCGACCTTGAAGCATCCAAGGGTTACCCAGAGTGTGTAGTCCTGAGACATTTGCTAGAGTGTCTCGAAGCGGAGAGGAGCCATCCTTGGCCTCGACTCATAGATAGAATCCAATTTCCAATACGTGACATTTCGGTTTTGATTGTAGAGCCTAGTATTGGCGAGATGATATATGGTACCTATGTCGTTTATGATTGATACATTTATATTTGAAGTTGTTTTTGACACTATACACTTATAATAGTATCAGATGATTCGTTTTAAACGTACTAAGCATGTTTGGCTATTATAAGGGAAAACCCTATCCTCCGGCTTGCGCTGCATTGTATGATGGGACGTGGGTCTTATAATAGCTTCATTTTTCCAAAAAGCATTGCGCTGTTTGTTTTATGCACTGGTATTCTTGGGAGGAAACCCGTTGCGTGTTATACAGCGTGGTCCCTTGATTTACTTAACTTTAAAATAAAGTTTTAAATAACTATTTTAGTTCTCACACAAGTCACATGACTGACCTGGAGTTTATTGTTTTAACCTAAACTCTGGGTGCCCCTATTGTCCACACGGGCAGCTAGTAGTTTTGGTTTTGCAGATTTATATTCGCAGGATCCTGGTTTATAGTTGGAATGATATTCGGAAAGCTCTGTGTCCGTGTATCTCTTTCAGTTGTGTTTTGTATTACTTTCCGCTTCATTGTAATTTGTAAATCTCTTATATTTATCAAATGTATATTATTTGTTCATACTCTGTATATTCTTGTACACTGATGTAAATTGTTGTAATAAGAAATGAAATGCTCTTCTGTTTGTGTTCTGATTTGTCGTGTTCTCAACTCAATGCGGGCTTTCCTTTACGGGAAGTTTGGGTCGTGTCATCTTGATATCAGAGCTTTGGTTTATAGAGCTCGAGAACAAGACGCATTAGAACCGAACAAAAGAATTCATCAGAGATTGGGTTAGCAATATCCAATAAGAATGACTCGTTAGAGATAGGATCAGTAGTATCCTAGAATGAGTGTGGAGAGTAGGGTTTTTTGAATAAAAATGAAAACAAAATTTGTTTTGAAAATTTAATCTAATTACACGTATTTACTATATTATTTTATTTTATTTTGGACAATTTACTATATGAGATTTTGCATATACGCGTCATGAACGTATATTCGAAGTTTTAATATGCTGGTTAGATATAAAATCACACTCTAGTCGCCCGAAGATGATCCTCATGATTACTATAGTATCATCAGTATTTGTGTTCGAGTTTCGAAAGTGGGATTTCTATATATTTCCAATTGACTGGTATGAGAACCAAAACTAGATAGGGTTATTTGTTGTGATTTGGCATCAAAAACATGATTTTTGAGTATATAAAAATTATGAATTTGAAAAGATAATTAACTAATTAATTGCTGGTTGTGTTGTCTGATTATTTGTTAACTAATAAAACCAATACATGAAAGAAAGGTAAATTTAGCCAAATTGTATCAAATCTGAAATTGAATTGAAAATTGTTTGGAAATGCATGCATGTACATATATATGTGTGAACAGGTCATAGTAAGGAGGTTATAGAAGAGGAATAAAATTGTATGCCTGACAAATAGGTACATGTTTACAAATTTATTGGGTTTGGATGATTTTATGAGCCGATTGGCCTTTTCTTTTTCTTTTTGGATGATGAGGGCCATGCGTGGCTAAATGAGGTTTTAAATGTCTACAAAGGAGGTTATGGTGAAATTTTTCAAAAATTTAGGGTGTTAGCCAAATTTTTGAAGAATTTGAAAATTCTTAGAAACTGAAAAGTTGAAGAATGAAAGCCAAATTGAAAGTTGAGTTGATTAGTTTAACAACTGTTAGCTCTATTCCTTTTCGAGGACGAAAAGATTTAAGTGGGGGAGATTGTAACAACCCGGAAAATCAGAACTAATTTAAATTTTTTATTTTGGAAATTTCAATGAATTTTGAATATTTAAAATGAATTATTTTAAATAATAACGACTAGAATGTCATTTTGAATAGAATTAGAATGTATAATTTATTTAAATCGAAGTTAGAATATAAATATTTATTTTAATTATAAAAGGAATTGAAAACGACACGGTAGTTTGAAAATTCGATTTCAAATTTCAAATGAATGTACAAAATTCAAATTAACCAGAAATATTTGAATTTGCTTGAAAATATCTTTCCAACGAATCTGAAAAATCCAGATTTCATAGCGAGAATAAAATGTTGTGCCCAGTTGAAAATTCAGAATAGTCGCTATAGAAAATATAGACCTTAAAAATAGGGATTTTGCAAACGACCTCTATTTTTGATGAGACCATTTTTGTTGGATCCGGAATGTCAAATTGCTGCTAGATTCCAAAATTCATAATTTTTGGAATTAATATGTGAGCGTGGTGAATTTAAATGTGTTTGGTCAATTCAATTTGAATTTAATCGACTGGAAAATGACCGTTTTTCAAACGATCTCCAAATTCGACGAAATTAGTTTTGTTAGGACCATATTGTCAAAACATAGCTAGATTTATTTTTCGGTAATTTTTGGAGTCAGCATGTGGCCCCAGTGAATTAAAATGTGCGTTTGAATTTAAAATATAATGATTCATATTTTAAATTTAACGGAAACTGATCGTAATAGCTGAATTGGGTTATGAAACATATCCCATTGTGTTTGGAATGGGGGTAATTAGCTAGGGGCGACAGTCGTTGGGATTCATTTGGAGTTCGTGGTGTTAAACAACTAATTGATGAATTAAAATATTATTAAATTATAAAATATAATATATATCACCCCTTTCCCTCTCCTTCATTATCACCCTGTTGGTTTTAAAATAAAAAAGGGGGAAAACCACGATGCCTCAACCCCACCGTCGCGGTCACCTCCACCGCACCCCCCAACTCCGGCGACCCCCTCCTCCCTTCTCTCTCCTTTGTACTCTCTCTCCCCCCTCCAATTTGAAACCCCACGCCAATTAGAGAGCCCAACGCTCAAGCACCCCAAAACCGCTAGAGATGGCTGCGGTCCGACCATCCACAACTGCCGCAGGCTCGGCGCGCCTCCCTACCCCCAAAAGCCGATGTAGACACCCCCCTTTCAGCAATGAAGATCTAATTTCTTTTTTCTTCAATGGAAAGTAAGTTTTTTTTATTTTGTTTTTATTTATTTGTGTAATTAAAAATGGTACTATTATATGAATAACAATAAAAAAAGATAAGACTTTTATTATTTAAAGATAATATTTTTAATTTGAAAAAAATTTGAATTTTAAAATGAAAAAGATTAGATTTTTAATTTAGAAAAGATTAGATTTTTGTTTATGAAAAGATTTGATTTTTTAAAACAAAAATATTTGATTTTTATATATAAAATGATATGATTTTTGTTTATAGAAAAGATTAGATTTTTCATTATAGAAAAATATGATTTTCATGTATGTGAAGGCGTTATAAAAATATGATTTTTATAATACAAACATCGATATAAAAATATGATTTTTATAACGCAAAAATCAATATAAAAATATGATTTTTATAATGCAAACATTGATATAAAATTATGATATATATATATATATATATGAAGTAGCGGTATAAAATTGTGATTTTATTCATATAGCGTTAAAATAAAAATGTGATTTTTAATATAAACATCATATTAAAAATGTGATTTTTATTATGAACAGCATGGAAAGGACTGTGCTGGAATTTCAGACAAATCCAAATCTGAATCGTTTAGAAATATAGAATGGAGGAGTGGATCCCAAAGGTGAGAACTTCCCACTTTAATTTATTTTCTAGTTAAATATATATACTAAGATGCAGACGGTGCTTAGTAGAACCCGACACCTTTGTTTGAAACCATGTTTGATTGGATTATTTGGTTGAATTTGGTTTGGGAAATGAAATGAATTGATTAGAATTGGTTTGTACATGGCGCGAGCCATTATTAGGCGAGGGATAAGGCTAGACCTTATTCCGGTTCTAGTATCGCGCCGTTATGCTGCCGAAATTTTCTAAAAATGTTAGAACAATAAAAATATCATTTTCATTGTATAAATGAACTGTATAAAATATTCATGTGTTGAAATAAATATTCTATAGTTAAAAATATAATTTTCAACGTGTATATGAATAAAATAAATATTCATTTACAAATCGAACGATTTGTTTATGTACACACATTTGACAGATATTGATTGGGACGATATATTTCACACATCGCCCAACTGCACAAATAATAATCAGTGTTTGTTGTTTGAAAACCCCACACGGGCATTGGGATGATATTGGACATACACTAATCCCAATATTTAGTTGTATGTCAATCGATGGGTTGACAGGCTGTTGTAAGCGTTAATTATTCATATTTAACGCTTATGCAGTTGTGTAATGCACTCTGGATGATGGTTGACTGTGTTTGATTATTGTTGTGTATATGTGTGTATGAAATTCATATGAATAAAATTATATGGTAATTGACTATATCTGATTCCAATTCGGAAAGAACGAATATTTTATATTAACAAATATTTTAAAATGAAGAGTAATAAATAATATTTAAAATAATATTCAGTAATGGGTACAAATGTGATTTTGATGTCCGATTTGGGATGGACACGAAAATATTGAAAAATATGAAGCCATATTGATTAGATTAACGTCATTTTGACGTGAACGATATTTATATCGATTTTATTTATTTTTATAATGAATATCGAAAAGAAAATGATTTCAAAATCTGATATTTTGAAAATATTATCACTTATATATTATAATGATAAGGAAAATTCAATTTTGATTTAAAATTGAATATGAAGTTGAAATCGTTTTTAAAGCGAATTTAAAACAATTTATAATATACGTTTTAAATGGAAATCGATGAAATATATATAACATATATATTTAATGGCCTGAATAGAACGCGCTGCGCCGCGACCGTTCGCGAATTTCGACCATTGACTTCGCGTGGACATCACAGGAGATCCGACCATCGGAATCTCCTAAAACCGGAATAGTTGGGTTCGTATCGAAAAGGGCTTTCCAACGAATATAATAGATTTGAAATCTAACGGTTGGATTTGGTATTATGTCCAAATCAAATTTGGAAAAGGTCGATGTAAGTGCAGTTCGATGGCCGTTTATGGAAATCGACTAAAAGGGCCTTAATAAAATTATTAAAAATATTAATAATTTGTGTAAAATCATAATAAATGATTTTGAAAGAATTTGGATGAAAATTTCCATATTTGGAAAGATAAAAATATATTTTTGTCAAAATGAACTAGTTATTAACTAGATTCGAAATCCAATAATTTTTAAATAAAATAAATTGGATTTGTGAATGGTTCTAATATAACCAGAAATTTCCAATAAATAAATTGGAATGGATTGGAATGGAAATAATCTTTTGAATATTTCGGTGTTGGATTCCGTGATTATACGAATATTGTTATGGGAATTTGGAGGATACCGATATCGTTATTCCCAATACGATATCTGTTGGTTTCAGAATTTGGTATTGAATATAGGCCGATATAATTTCTATTTAGAGCCTTATATTTAATATTGAATTGGGTTTGGGTTTGTTGTGAATGGTGTCTTTAATAACACCGTTCTTAAACCCAGTTGAGAAAAGATTAAATCTTTTAATTAAGATTTACTGAGATTTTCCAATTAATTAATATTTAATTGGAATTGAATAAAAGAATTGGATTTTGGGTTTGTCGTGAATGGTGTCTTTATTAACATTGTTCTTGAACCCCGTGTGAAACGAATAAATCTTTTAATTAAGATTATTAGAGTTTCCAGTTAAATAACATTTAATTGGAATAAAATTGGATATGAATTGGGTTTATTATGAACTGTGTTTTTAACGACATTTGTTCTTTAACCCAATTTACAGTCAAATGTGATTTGGAACTTACAAATCTTTTTATTAAGATTTAATGGAAATTTTCCAAAGTAAAGATTTCCAATTTAATATGTTGGAATTGTATGGAATTCGATTTGGTAATAATCGAAGTGATCTTCTGTGGAGGAAGACTGTTACTATATATGGTATTTAAAAGGCTTTGCCGCTATTCCATTTATATAATTAGTCGGATACGGAAATTTATATCGATTATATATTGATTTGTTTTTCCGTGAAAATTCCATAATTAATGGAATGTGATTTGGGTTTATTTTGAACTGTGTTTTAAATGACATTAGTTCTTTAACCTAGTTAAAGACAGGACATGATTTCCTAAAGTTAAATAATCATTAATATTGATTTTTGGGAAGATTAAAACAAAGTGAAGTTTTAAAGAATCTTTAATTATATTGAAAAGAGAATGGGATAATTTAAATTATCAAATTCGGGAAATGATCGAGAATGGAGTATCACCAGTTTTGCTCCGAGCGATAGTTAAATCTTTAATTAGATTTGAACATGAAATGGTAATTAAATTTACCGATAACACTGTGGTGTTAGATATGGAGTATTACCAGTTTTTCTCAGGGGATGAATAGGTTGGGATTTTGAAATTAAACAAATGATTACTTTGGTAAGGTTCGCTAATCCGACTAGTTCATAAACCTTAATTTGGTTTAGAAACGATATCCAAAGGAAGATTAAAGAATAAATTTAAAAGAATTTATCTTTGATAAAATTAACGGGTACCTTTCCCTAATGTTGTGAATATTTGAATAAAAGAATATTCTGAATTGGAATGAGGCGTATATTGCGTTTGGGTAGCACTTATTTATTATATACGCGAGTTATTCGGAAAGGTCGGGTTTATACCCATTCTGAATAACCGATTCGACGATAAGTCGACGATGAAGATCGTGGTTGAAGACCGGAGGTCTTCACATCGTTTGGATGATTACTGATGTCTTGATTGGGCTATACACCCAAGACGAGGTAATAAGTGGTGATCGTCCAAATGTACTTGGAGATTGACGGATATGCGAGGACCTCTCTCCTGTATTGGACATATGGGACGAGGAATAAGGTGCCTCCGGTTTCGTTCAGACCCAGAACGAACTTGTAAATGGACTATGTGTCTGACATTGGATTTTACTCTATGTTGATTGATCTCTGTTGAATATATATCTGTTTGGTGTGGGAGAATTTATTCTCTTGCTTAACACCCTTCTCTGAGACGTACGAGCTCAGAGGTTATATATCGATAGACATCGGTCGCATGGCATGAATTGCCTGCGTGGCATGCCTGAGTGGCAAATGATCAACGCTTCTGTTAAAAAGCAGAGTCTTGTGGTTGATGATCAAAGCACGGCCTTAAAGGGCATAGCTTTGTGTATAGCGTTAATCTACGAGCCTCACACCTTGGCATGAGTTAAAAACGGGATCGGACTGCAGGGAGTGCATGACGTTTCTTTTTAGCTATGGGTGTTGTCAGGGTTTTGCAAGCCCTGACATTTTTATATTTTTACCTATATGGTTGTTGGATTGCAAGGCGCCTCGGATATATCGGTTACTACGAAGCCGATGGGTATAGGTCCGAGAGGACCGGGAAACGTGTGTTAAGGAATAACCAATCCACTAACGTAAGGGTGGATCGGCCCTGAAGCATCCAAGGGTTACCCAGAGTGTGTAGTCCTGGGACATTTGCTAAAGTGTCTCAACGCGGAGAGGATCCATCCCTGGCCTCGACTCATAGATGGAATCCAATTTCCAATACGTGACATTTCAGTTTTGATTGTAGAGCCTAGTATTGGTGAAATGATATATGGTACTCATGCCGTCTATGATTGATACATTTATATTTGAAATTGTTTTTGACACTATACACTTATAATAGTATCAGATGATTTATTTTAAACGTACTGAGCATGTTTGGCTATTATAAGGGAAAACCCTATCCTCCGGCTTGCGCTGCATTATGTGATGGGGCCTGGGTCTTATAATAGCTTCATTTTTCCAAAAAGCATTGCGTTGTTTGTTTTATGCATTGTTATTCTTGGGAGGAAACCCGTTCCGTGTTATACAGCGTGGTCCCTTGATTTACTTAACTTTAAAATAATTTTTTAAATAACTGTTTTAGTTCTCACACCAGTCACCTGGCTGACCTAGAGTTTATTGTTTTAACCTAAATTCTGGGTGCCCCTATTTTCCGCATGGGCAGCTAGTAGTTTTGGTTTTGTAGATTTATATTCGTAGGATCCTGGTTTACAGCTGGAATGATATTTGGAAAGCTCCGTATCCGTGTATCACTTCCAGTTGTGTTTTGTATTACTTTCTGCTGCATTGTAATTTGTAAATCTATGATATTTATCAAATGTATATTATTTGTTCATACTCTGTATATTCTTGTACTCGATGTAAATTGTTGTAATAAGTAATTAAATGTTCTTATGTTTGTGTTCTTATTTGTCGTGTTCTCAACTCAATCTGGGCTTGCCTTTACGGGGAAGTTTGGGTCGTGTCATGAATACCTCTTATTTTGTGCTAAAATGCAACTGATGTATGCAAATGAATGAGGCAGTGATGAGGATTTTTAAGAGCTTGTTACTGAAGGCAATAGAGGTACTCAATGCAGTAGAGGCATTGAATGCATTGGAGGCTTGCGCTATATTTTGAAACTGTTTTAGTTTTATGTAAACATGAATTTAGGACTAGTTGTGCTTATAGTTGAAATGTCTATAAAATTGAATTTAGTGACTATGTTTTGTTATTTTGTAGTTGACTAAGTACTACTTGTGTTTACTGGTTAATTCGAAATAAAAAGTTCTTTGTTAATTTCTGTGTGATATTATGTTATATAATGTTGCCATATATATGATATAATGTTGCAGTATGTGATGTTAAATGTTGTCATAGCTATGATATAGTGTTGCCATTGGGCGGTAAAATTGTTGCCATAGATTTATGCGTGTGGGCCCCACAACTGGATTCCGTGAACCCGAGCTACAGATTTCAGTGGCGATTCCGTAAACCCCGGTTACAGATTTTGGTGGGCCCCACATTTTTGTAAATTCAGTACATGCGGCAACACCTGTGCTGATGTTGCCTTAGGGTCACAAATGTGTTGCCTTTGACTCTAAGGCAACGCGGCAAAAGGCAACCCCAAGTAGTGTTGCCATAGATCATTTTTTGCCTATAGCAACACTTTTTGGTACCTACTGCATCATTTTTCTGGGGTTGTCGTAGGCCATCTATGGCGTAGTGGTAGCATCAAATCCCACTAACAAATACATATCACCAGCTTTTTTCACCTCGTCCACAAAGTCATTCATTAATAACAAACTGATAGTCTCCGTCTTCTTGTCAGGTTTCACTCTACTTTGATCACGCCTCTTAAGAACTAAAGTGATTTTAGTGCCTTCGAACATGAAGCTATAGTTGTTTGTGTGCCCATCATATTGTACATGTTGGAATTTATGCCCTAGAAGCAATCCATTTGATGAAATTCATAACATTGTTGATGTTATTATTTTATTGGAATAAAATATTCTGTTATGTTATATTTACTGCATAACATAAATATTAACATAATAGAAGTCCTAAGAATTATAATACAGAATTATATAGTTCAAGTAAGTGACTTGAACTTGGGATTAGATAATATATCAAGTATTATGATTCTTAAATGTCCCTAGTCAAGTTTTATTGTTTATATAGGACAACAATAAGACATTGAGACTAGTATGTTTTTTGACTGATGATCACATCTCATCGATCATTAATATACATGATATTAATATCAAGACATAAATACGTATTGGAGAATAGCGTAGTGGGCTGACCCAACACGAGAAAACTACATGGAATATAATTAACAGTATCATAAGCTATTCTCATAATGACAGTGATGTAATGGTCCACAAACCTGAAATGATTATGATTTTGTTCGAGGATATTTGTGTTTTGATATCATCTAAAGTTACTTGTAACAGAGTAGACTATAACGATGATTATTGGATACATCTCGAATAGAATGAAAATTATGAATAATCTAGATGAAATTTAAGCCTATTATATATTTGTAGTGATATCCATAGGCCTCTTGATTGAGTGAGACTATGAAATGCATGGTCGTACTCAAATATTGATTTGTTTTAAATAACCTACTCATCGATCAAGATAAACGGATTAAATCATAAAGATGGTGATACGTTACATGCCTCAAGATTAATTATGGATATATTGGTTAAAAGGATTATATTACGTTGAGGCACTGGCCACAGAAAAGTTGTATCGAATCATCAATATTATTATAACTTGGGTAGTAGTGACGTATTGCTAGATGTCAATCTCTATTTGTGATTTTAAATACGATTTATAATCATTGCCAATGTTATAATAACCTATAGGGTCACACATAAGAACGCTTGAAAAGGATAAGAACCATTCACAATAAAAGGAATCAAGTGTTGACTTTTCTTTAATTTGAATTAGTAAAAGGGTTTTGTGCTCTAACTTTGTTTTGAGATTTTTCTGGTAATTTTATATTAATAATGAAGGCCGATGTTTTCATTTTTATTATTCATTCATGTTTTCAGAAAACAAAAACCTGAAAATTCAAAATCAAAGAAAACCCTAAAACCTTAAATTGGCTTGCACCAGCCGTCCTTCTTCTCGATCGTGTTCGACATCTTCGAGATCAAGTGATTGTGGACTACTATGGAGGCTCGCTGCTTTGGGGGATCGAATTCAAATCAACCAAGACCCTAATCGATTGTGTGGATTAAAGGACGAAGCTTTAAGGTACAATTCTCGATCTACATATTATCATGTAGATCCAGTAGTGATTTGGTTGAAATTTCATTTATTAGATATGAATTCGAACCATAATTTCCTTCAATGGTATCGTAGCTAGGGTTCATGTTAATTTGTATATTTAGTACAATTAGGGTTTCTATCTATTCGATTTGTATCAAATCGACAGTATTGTGAACACAATTGATAGAATAATTTAAAATAAATCCGATCAAGATGAAATTGTTTCATTAGAAAATGTTTTGTATATGATACAAATTTTTGGATTGAAATTAGATGTTTTATTCTGTTTTTAAAATGTTTAAACCTTCACATGTTAATTCTGATATGTAATAATTTTAAGGATAAACCTAGATTTATCTTTACTATAAATCTGAGTTGGATTTTAAATTAATATATATGATATTAATTTTAACCAAGACTCAGATCTGATTTATCATACTGGACGATATAAGATACGTTTATATCTAGTTTAGCAATTGGCTATGTATGCTTTAATAAACAGATTTGGATACAATTTTAATATTATCTATATATAAACTGTACTTGTAATATTTTACAAGTACCCAAAATTAGTTGTGTTAATGTTTGATTTCTGTCTTGACAAATATGATTTGTTTGGAAGAATTATTTAAATATTTTTTATTTAAACTTTTGTTGATTTAATTAGATTTGTCACAATCTTAATAATAAACAGATATGCTTTTGATCAAAAGGAACAAATATGATTGAATATAAGATTCGTTGTTGATTTCCTTTTATTTTTGCAAGTTTGTAATATTGGTCATGAACACATGATAACTTTCAGGTCAATGTGTATATATATATTCTGATATATATATAATCATGATTTTGATCTATGTATACAAAGCAAAGTCTTTTGTAAAGATTAACATCTAATATATTTGATAGATTAAGATGTAACAGACTATAAGTATCCAATGTATTTTAAAGCATCCTATGATTTATCTTAAGTATTTTCATTAAAGAACGTCTGAATTGAAAAAACTTCATAATGAGTGTGACTTATTAATATGAAGACAAATTGGGCTTTTGAATTTAGTTTTGTGAAAACAACATAGTCTGGATCCTTGTTATAGGATAACACACACACACACACACACACACACACACATATATATATATATATATATAATAAGATGCTTGTTCTTAAATATTTATTCTGGGTTAATTAAAAGATACTAGATATAGTATTTTTTTAATAAGCAGATTTCAATTTTAAATTTCTGCCATATTGAATATCATGAAATGCTAATAATTTTTACATACATGTTATTGAACACTTTACGGATAAAAGGTACTAGTCTACCTGGACATATGATTATATATATATATATACATACATACATACATACATACATACATATATACATATATGTGTGTGTGTGTTCACAATTATATCCTATTATATTTGAAGATACACATATGAAGTTCCATATTATAGAAATAGTAACTAGGAATAGAATAAATGTTAATTTATCCTTAAACTTGCCACTTAAATAATGGTTATACATTCAACACATGTACTTACTGTATTGGATGTTGGTGTGTATATGCTTGAATAGATCTTAACTTTAAAACTCTGAATCAAAACTGCTTGATTATTTTAAGCCAGGAGTTATAATACACTTGGATATACGTATATTTGATATACATATGAATAATAAAATCCCTTTTGTAGATTTTAAATTAAAATTAAAATAAAAGGGTTATTTCATAATATCTGTTAGCAACATTTATACTGTTATGAGTATATTGCCTGAATTGCTCACAGATCATCATATAAACACTTATGACATATGTATTGATTTGATCATAGATATTAATTACATGTTAAATAAATTACTCTTAATTTTAGAAGCATGATATTAATTGATTAAGTCAGAATATTATTACATGTGTTAGAATATACAGATTGTAATGTATATTGATCATTACATACATACTTATATGCTTAAATCAAGTTTACAGATTATGGTAGAATCTACTGTTTAATGATCACTAATGTTAGAATTTGCAAATTTGATTTGCATATTATGGAAAAAGGATGATAACTGATTATCATGTTTCCCACAAGTTGTTAAATATTTGCATACTAGACCATATTACATGTGTGTGTGTGTGTGTGTGTGTGTGTGTGTGTGTGTGTGTGTATATATATATATATATAACTGGACATGTTTTAAGTAGCATGATTTCATAAATTGTTATTTGTCAGAGTTGACATAAAATTCCATTTCAAATTCTTGTTCAAATGGTTTTAGACCTGAATAGATATTGGATGGTTAGTAAGTGATAGATGAAGGTGGTTAATGTAAGTTTCACTTCCTTTCAAAATGTTTGAATCTGGAAGGATATATTTTTGTATAACACTTGATATTGCATGTTTTTCTTTACCTGTTGTACAACATATTATATCATGATCACCTGTTTTTCAGTTTTAACTCACTCCTTTTATGGATCATAAACCCAGATCCTATAATTAACTAAATAATTATGTTTTCTTTGGATTTGATTCTAAGGAACATAATAATGTGAAAAGTGAATATACATTTAAACCATTGATACACATATGGTTTGGATAAAAACCAGTATGAATTAGTTTTTAGCATTATATGTTGATTGTATGATCATTTGACAGATCTGTGCTTATTAAAACATATTTCCTTAAGTGTTTAAATTTTGAATTTCTTTTGACACTGAGTCAAACAGCTAGATAATATAACTCAATATTATTATATAATTTTTGGTTTTGTCAGTGTAAAACCAAAACCCTATGTCAATTCATAATAGTTGTTCTTATATATAAGTATATATGACACATTAACCATAGTTGAGTTTATATTCAATTTCAGATATGCAGAAATATGAAATAGGTGATTTCATTTTAATTTGCTAATTCTATTTTAATGCATACTTATTCATTTATAATTACAAAATTTTTATATGTGACTATGATGATTAAAATTGCATAATTGTACTAACTACATTTTTCAAGATTTCATCATACTTATGCAGGTCAATTTACATATTGATATACAACTGCTTAGGCTTGGATCAGCTCCATGTTGATGCTCTGCTCATACAAGCAAATGTGCATAATGATACACCTTAAAAATGCAAAAATGTTTTGTAATTTACAAAAACCTGTACGTGTGTGACACAGTTTATATAGATTTGTATATTTATGTATATATGTACAACACATTCTTACAGAACTGAATGTAAATATATAAATGCATGTATGAGTATAAATCATGTTTATATGTTTATTTGTGTAAGTGTGTATGTTCAATACATAGATGTAGTATGATTAATATACTACGTGTACCTATATATATCAGATTATATTAATATGTTATGCAAACATGCATTTGCATATATTAGACTATCTGATAGTTCTAATAGTAGCATGGGCTTTGAAATATGTTTTAAACGGCTTATATACATATAATAACAATTATTATTATTTTTTCACTTGCTGTTGAAATGTTTGTGAGTATGAAGTTAAATATGCATCTGGTAAGATGATATACTTCATCTAGTTAAATGGCAAGTATCCTCAGTGTTAGTGGACTAAACATTCCTATAAATCTAAGTCATTAATTGTATATTGACCATGATAAATTAAAGCTGTTTGGAACAAATTGGAAAATAGGAATATCACATTATATACCGTATATGTATACCATTTTGAGCAGTATTCAAAAGACATAGTGGTATTCTTATTTAAAATCAGAGTACAAGTATGTTGTACATCATATATATATATATATATATATATATATATATATATATATATATATATATATATATATGATTGTGTTTATATGCAACATATATTTAATATAATACATATATTTGATATATGTAAATAACTCTAAAAAAAATTCCCACTACGAATTATAAAATTCCCTTTAAAAGCAAATTTTGTTATATTAAGTCATGGTGAAGTCTTCCAATGATACACTCATCAATGCCAGAATCACCGGATGCAGGTAATGCCAAAGTATTGTGCATCTTTTTATTTTGGTTATATGCGATGCAGTAAAAGTGATACTTGAATTGTATTATTGGGTCTGACTTAACTAAGCTGCATAATAAGAATATGGCTTAGAGACAACATCTTGGATTATTCTATATTTTGAGCAAATAAGTAATACTGAACAAAATTTTCATCATGCGATCCAAGAGTTATATGTATGATATAACTGACATAAGATGTCTACCTAAAAGGTTGTGTTTTGGGGATTAGCCAATGTTAGGTCAAGGCATGACTAGATATGGATCTTGGAAAACCATTATATATATATATATATATATATATATATATATATATATATTGATATATGTATATAAATAAAGGGATGCTAATTTGAGTGGGAGCGTATTTAAGTTAAAATTATGCATTTATGTTAATATAAATTTTGTTTGTCAAAATTTTTGTATTTATATTAAATAAATATTAAAGAATCGATTATTGTTTATTATCTATTTTAGATATTAAATAATAAATAACTTCGATAATTTAAATTAGTCCTTAAGAAGGATAAATCGAATTAAATCAAATTTCTTGATTGACATTGAAATTTGAGGATTGTCCTCAAACAAATTAAACGTAATTGTTTTACAAATATTGAAGATCTAAAAGAAAGTTGAAGTGTGACTTCAACCAAATAAGATATAAATGTTATAACAATCTACTTATACATTTTTAGTATTAGACACTAGATATGAATCACATAAATATATGTAAATTTACAAAAATTGCAAAATACGTAGAAGTCAGATAAAAGGGCAAGTGGACTTATGATTGGAAATAAAGCAAATGTTGCTGAATTATCCATAGGCAGTTGATTCTTGTTCTGTATACGGGCTTAATTAATTAAATAAAATAATTGTTATTATGAAATTCCATGTAAATTAGATGTTATTATAAATCTTCTTTAGACAAGTTTAAATTTCATTTATAATAAAAGAACAATTGTTATTTTATTTAAATGAAATGTCTATGGAATTTCACAAATATTTATGAACTTTATAAATCGTTAACTATAATGTACTAGACATAAATAATGAATGGATTAAATTTAGTGATTTAAATCCAACATACCTTTAGCATAGCCAGTTAGCTCCTATAAACAAGAAAGTATATCAAAACTCCATAATGATGGAATTTTAAGACTATTTGATTTTGAATTATATGAAGAATGCAAATCTTGTTTATTAGGCAGAATAACCGAATCACCTTTCACTTGACACAGTGAATGAGTGATAAGTATTGGGTCTCGTACATAATGATGTATATGGAGCAATGAATACATAAGCTAGAGGCAGGATTTATTACTTCATTATATTTATTGATGATATCAGTAGATACATATATGTGTATCTTAAGAAACACATATAAAAATCCTTTGAAAAGTACAAAGAATTCAAAGTGAGTTAGAAACCAATTTTAATAGAAAATAAATACTTTTAGAACTTATCGAAAGAGAATATTTAAGCCAACAATTTAATGACTATCCAGAAGAGTTTGAAATTGTTTCACAACTCACCCCATCTAGAACACCATATTGGAATAGTGTGTCTGAAAGAAGAAATCACACCTTATAGGATATAGTACGATTAATGATAAGTCATATAGATCTTCCAATAAATTAAATTTTGAACAATTGTATTTAATCCTACTAAAACGAGTTTGAAGACACCATATAAGATATGGACTAGGAAATGTCCTAGTCTGTCTAATGCTAAGATTTGGGATGCAAGGACGTTTATTAAACATCCTTCCTCTGATAAGATCGGACCCAAATCAGATAACTATTTTGTGTAATATCCACAAGACACAAATGGATATTATTTCTATAAATTCTCCAAGAGTAAAATGTTTAGTGCTCAAATTGGTATCATTTATAAAGGAAAGTCAATCTCTAAGATAACATGGGAATGAAATAGAATTCGAAATGTCTCGAAAACCATAAAATGTCATTGAATCTTGTATAGACAAGAAATTGAGTGGGAGTGACACAACAATTCTAATGTTATTTGATAACACGTTTATTATTCTAAATAATGTTAGTTTTAAAACAAGAAATAAATACCCATTCTAATAAAGAAAATGTTTGGATTAAGAAGTTCATAATTGAACTTAATTCATTGTTGATCCAATGATTTACATTGCGATAACAATGTGGTTAATGCTCAGGCCTAAAACCTTAAACTCACTATTGATCCGAACATATATTTAATAAATATAATTCTTATGTGAAGCTGTTCACAAAGGAAATAAACATATCTGCAAAGTTGCAAAAGTTATAATGATGCAGACCTACTGAATTAAACTCTGTCACAGCAGAAGTTTAATAGTCACACTAGTTTCATGAGTATACGATACGTGAATGATTGACTCTAGTGCAAGTGGGAGATTGTTAGAGTTTATTCCCTGGAGGCAATCCATTTGATGAGATTGATAACACTATTAATGTTATTATTTTATTTGGAATAAAATATTCTATTATGTTATATTCACTGCGTAATATAAATATTAACATAACAAAAGTCCTTAGAATTATAATACGGAATTATATAGTTCAAGTAAGTGACTTGAACTTGAGATTATATAATATATCAAGTATTATAATTCTTAAATGTCCTTAGTCAAGTTTTATTGTTTATATAGGACAGCAATAAGATATTGAGACTAGTATGTTGTTTGACTGATGATCACATCTCATTGATCATTAACATACGTGATATTAATGTCAAGACATAAATACGTATTGGAAAATAGCGTATTGCGCTGACCCAACATGAGAAAACTTCATGGAATATAACTAATAGTATCATAAGTTATTCTCATAGTGACAGTGATGTAATGGTTCTAAGACCTGAAATCATTATAATTTTGTTCGAGGACATTTGTGTTTTGATATCATCTAAAGTTACTTGTAATAGAGTAAACGATAACGGTGATTATTGGATACATCTCGAATCGAATGAAAATTATGAATGATCTAGATGGAATTTGACCCTACAATAAATTTGTAGTGAAATCCATGCGCCTCTTGATTAAGTGAGACTATAAAATGCATGGCCGTACTCAAATATTGATTTTTTTTAAACAGTCTACTCTTCGATCAAGATAAATGGATTAAATCATAAAGAGTGTAACGACCCGCATTCTACGTATCGGAGGATCATAGAATATTTATTTTATTTTCATACGAAGTCGTATGGTTGTGTAACTTTGGGGAACGACTATTGGGGTCATTTCCCATGTTCACGATTTTTGTCGAATTTTAAATAACCGTTTTGCCCTTGGAGAATCTTGTTTCGCCTATAACTTTTGATTGGTAAGGAATTTTGACTGAAACCCCTTCTATTGGATTCAGATGATGGTTTACCTTTGCGTAGAGTGGTCACATTAATCAAACGGACTTACTATTTAGGAGATATGGCTGAAATAAGGGTTGGAAGGTGAAAAACAGCTTAATTGGGCTTAACATGGTAATTAGCAGCTAAGCCCATAACCCATTTCGGGATTTGGGTTATAGGAGGGATGAAAGGGTTTAGGAAAACATTTCATTTCATTTTCTTAGCCGTCACTTTCATTTCTTCAAACCTAGCAATGACCTTCACCTTCTAAACTACCTCTTAATCACTTTCTAATCCAATATTAAGCTAATCAACATCAAATCAAGGAAAATTAACATCAAAATGGAGGTACAACTGCTGTGTTTCATTGGGAATCGAACCAAATAAGAGATATTTTTAGATCTGAAATTTATTTGTGGCTAAGGTGAGTGATTAGCATATTTTTACACTAATTACGGCTAATTAGGGGTGATTAGTGATAATTAGCGAGATTATGACTCAGAAAAATTTGGAAAAATATGTAGAAATTCTTAAATATTATTTTATGCCTCTGTTAGAAATTTGGGTTAATTTGAACATATTTTGCTAATTTTATAGTTAAATCATGGTTAAGGGGATTAAGGGGAAAACATGGGTTTTGAGTATATTTGATCCATATTTAACATATTACATTGTTGTTTTGGTGTTTATGGTTGATTATACGTGTTATTATTACTGTTTGGTATACTTTGTGGTTGTATAGTAAAGTTAGAATGGTCGAAAACCCCATCGTATGGCGTAAATAGCACATTGGAAAAGTTGCAGGAAATTGGTCATACCTCGATCGTAAGGCACATACCACGAACCGACCCAATCGTGAGCCACCTTCACGAGCTGTTGTGTCCTCCACGAGTCGAGTAGAGTACCACGAACCGGATCCGAGTCTTGACCACGGGCCGCGAATGGAGGATCACGAACCAAAAGAAGTCCACGAGCAGGTCACGAGCCGGAGCATCATCATGAGCCGCCAGGGTGAGGACCACGAACCGGGCTGAAGTCACGAACCGTGAACCAGACTGAAGGGTCATGAGCCGAACTGAGAAGAATACCCTGAGTCTTTTGAAGGTCATGAACCGAAGAGCCACAAACCGGGATGGTGACTAAAAACCCGAGATGTAAAGGTAGTTCAAATAAGAAGTTAGAACTCAGGATCCAGACGGGAACCAACGAATTAACTTCATGAGTTGGACTTTGTTGCGGGACGTGTGCAAAGGGGTTATCGATATCTATAGCTTTAGTTCACCACTGAGAGACGGATTAGTGGCTTGGATCAGTGCAGTGAGATCATTAAAACTCCCAAGGGCAAGTGATCGTAGCATTGCTATGGATCAGTGCAATGAGACCATTGGGACTCCCAAAGGCAAAGTGATCGTAGCAAAGGATTAGTGGTTATGGACCAGCGCAATGGGGTCATTAAGACTCCCAAGGGCAAGTGGTCGTAGCAAAGGACTTGGTGACCAAAGTGGTGGATATCGCATGCTTTACACACTGAGTGAGAGATGTGAGGATGATTGCTATGTTTGATGTTTGCTATCACCATGACATGCACACTTCCAATTTTACACCTTATGTTAGTGTTACCTTAGAGTATTGTACATCTTGTTATGCTAACTCTTTGGTTGCAGGTCCAGGTTCAGGTTCAGGTATGATTATTTATGCTTGTTATTACTTTATTTTGCTGTTATCGCTCCTACCAGACTTATGTCTGACCCAGAGTTTTATGTCTCTTCTTATTACTCTAGGTGCTCCTAAACGATTGGACTAAAGACAAGTTAGGTGGTATGCACGAGTAGCTGTCCGGAGACGAGCATGAGGCTTCCACGATACTATTTGCATATATTCTCCCTGTGTTGTTGCTGGTCGCTGCTTTGAGCATTAGTAGTGTACCTATTCTATTTTTCTTTAGAGACAATAGTTTGAAGTTGTAATAATGATGGTTTGGATCATAAGTTGTAATTTGGATTCTGCTGCTATGATGGTTTAGTTTTCAGCTTATGCACTGTCTCGCCTATTTTATGTCAAGTTATGTTATTATTATATTTTATTCCATGCGCTGTGATATATACTACAGGTCTTTGGTGATTCATAGTTTCAAATCCCTTTCTTTTGATGACCGTACCGTGCTAGCAGGATATTGGCACAGTGCATTTCGAGGGAAACGTCGGCTGGTCCGGGGCAGGCCATCACATTTGGTATCAAAGCCTAGGTTGAGTAGTTTAACCTAGGGGAAGACATCAGGGAGAGATAGCATACGTATATGAGAGCGCGTATTTGTGATATTTTGGTTTTCAAAAACTATATATATACTGTTAGTATATCTAAGGATGAAGTCGCACTGCACTGGCACCACTAAGGAGATGGTTAATCATTTTCTCTTTACAGATTTGACGATGAGCCAAAATATGAGGAGTACGGGTTCAGGGGCCAATAATAGGAATGTACCCGATATGAGGACGATGTTTACTATCTTCATGCGAGAGATGCTTAGGGATGCTCAGGGAGTAGTTCCTAATGCTGCTAACGGTGCTGGTGCAGCGGTGCAGGCACCTCGAACCGATTTCGCCAAGCTATGCAAGGATTATACTAGTCTTGGCGGGAAGCCATTCCACATAACGGAATCAGCTACAGAGGTTCAATATTGGCTTGATAGTTGTGAGTGCATCTTCGAGGATTTAGGAATCGATGATGCACTGAAGAGAAAGCTAGCATCGCGTCAACTTCAAGGACTGGCTACGAATTGGTGGAATGCTATTAAAGCAGCTACTCCCGAGGATCAAGTTACTTGGAATCAGTTTAAGACCCGATTCAGTGATAAGTTTATCCCAGTTGCTCAGAAATAAGAATTGTTTAGGAAATTTTTGGAGCTTAAAAAGAATGGTAGGGCGGTCTCAAAGTATATTGCTGAGTTCGATACTTTATCAAAGTATGGATTATTTCTTATTGATACTGCAGAGAAGAACAACGAGAAGTTCATAACCGGCTTTGATGAGTACTTGGGGGAAAGACTTATAAACCACATCAATAAGACCTTCGAATCTATAGTGGGAAAGACATTGAGATCGGAGAGCCTTTACCCTAAATCAAAGGCCGAGGTTGCTATTACATCTGCAGGGGAGCCAAAGCCGCAGGCAGGCGGTGGAGGCAAGAATAATTCGTAGAATAAGAGGAAACAAAACCAAGCTAAGGATGGTCAGAAAAAGAATAAGAAAGATGTTGAGTGTTATGACTGTGGCAAGAAGGGCCACTATGCCAAAGATTACTGAGCAAAGCCAGCAGACAGGAAGTGCTTAAATTACGGCCAAATGGGACATCACAAGGATAAAATGTCCACAACCTCCTAAAGAGAAGCAGATTGTGAAAGCATATGCTATCAACGTTGTTCCTTCCTCGTCGAATGCCCCAACTACGGCGGGAAAAGGAAAGGGTGTCGTTATTCAAGGTATGCTGTCTGTTTATGATGTTCCTATTCGAGTATTGTTTGATACCGGGGCTTCCCATTCCTTCGTATCTAGTGACGTGGTAGATAGGGTTGGACTGGAACCCGAGATTGTCGATAGACCTTTAGTTGTGACGAACCCGATCGGTGGTTCGACTATCCTTAGTATGATTTGTCGTAGTTTGGTTTTATCGAGTCATGGGTGTATGTTTGCTTGTGATTGCTTTGTTTTGGGATTTACTAGGTTTGGCATTATTTTGGGAGTCAATTGGCTCCAAAGGTATGGGGTGGTGGTAGACTGTGAGGGGTCTTCGGTGACTATTAGAGCAGATGATGGGCGAAGGGTGGTGTATGGTAGCCTACCTTGTGATGGGGTGATGGCTAGTTTTCTAAATTCCCTCGACACCTCGCATGATGAGTTGTCAGATGTGCCTATTGCTAGCGAGTATCCGGACATCTCCGGGGAAGTGACCGGACTTCCACCACACCGAGAGATCGAGTTTCGTATTGATTTAGTGAAAGATGTCAGACCTATAGTGATGTCTCTTCGTCGTATGGCACCAAGGGAGCAGCGAGAGCTCGGGGTGCAAGTAAGTGATCTTTTGAAGATGGGATTTATCAGAAGAAGTGTTTCCAAGTGGGGAACACCAGTTGTATTTGCTACTAAGGTAGATGGTTCCCTTCGCTTATGTGTGGACTACTGGGAGTTGAATAAGGTGACGAGGAAGAATTAGTATCCTCTTTCGTGGATAGACAATTCATTTGATCAGTTATGTGGAGCAAGAGTGTTCCCCCAGTTGGACCTCGCGACAGGATTTCATCGGCTATGAGTAGCAGTTGAGAGTATTCCTAAAACGGCATTTCGGACACCGTACGGATCTATGAGTGGTTGATCATGCCATTCGGGTTGACCAATGCACCAGCATGTTTCGTGGACCTTATTAATAGAGTTTTTAGGGATTAATTGAATAAGTTTGTTCTTGTGTTCATGGACGCTATCTTGGTTTACTCGAGGATAGAAGAAGAACATAAGGAACATTTGAGGACAGTTATGGAGGTGTTGAGGAAACACCAATTGAAACCAAAATTTTCAAAGTGTCACTTCTGGAGGAGGGAAGTGAGATTCTTGGGCCATGTTGTTTTAGAGAATGGTATTGCCGTGGATCCTGCAAAGGTGGCTACGGTGCAAGATTGGTCTGCGCCCAAGAATGCTACGGACATGAGAAGTTTCTTGGGGTTAGCTGGATATTACCGTAAGTTTATTCAAGATTTGTCCTAGATAGCGACATCGTTAACTCAGCTGACCAAAAAGAATCTAGCTTTCGTTTGGGACAAAAGTGCGAGAATGCATTTAAGAGTCTAAAGGAAAAGTTAACGTGCGCACCAGTGTTAGTTATTCCTAAAGGGAAACGAAGAGATGATGGTATACACAGATGTCTGTGGTACAGGACTAGGTGTTGTATTGATGCAAGTAGGTAGGGTTGTAGCTTATGCTAGTTGGAAACTAAAATCGCATGAGAAAAGATATCCTACCCATGATTTGGAATTGGCAGTGATCGTATTCGCGTTAAAGATGCGGAGACATTATCTCTTGGGAGAAGGATTCGAGTTGTTTACCAATCATAAGTCGTTAAAGTATCTTTTCTCTCAGAAGGATTTAAATCTCCGTCAGCAGAGATGGTTAGAATTCTTGGCTTCATATGATTTCAATATCGCATACACACCCGGGAAGGGCAATGCGGTAGCTGATGCATTGAGTAGGAGACATGCCAGTTTGGGGGCTATGTTTCTTGAATGGAAGCAACTGGAGTATATCACGGGATATGATTTCAGATCCAAGTGCGAATTGGATCCAGAAATGTTAGCAAGTTTGATGATCAGACCGACTTTGATTGAGCGAAATGGTTCCAATCAGAGGGACGATCCTAATCTATTGGAAATCGTCTCCAAGGTTGAGAAGGGTATCGACGGCGAGAGAATGAACAAGTATAGTCTTGATCTAGAGGGATGGCTTCGAAAGAATGGGAGGCTAGTTGTACCCAACGTTAATGGATTGAGAGATGAAGTGCTTAGAGAATGTCATCATTAAAAACTGACCATACATCCTGGTGGTAACAAGATGCATCGAGACATAAATCAGACCTACTACTGGGAAGGGATGAAGGGAGACGCTGGGAAGTTTATATCCAAGTGCATGAATTGCCAGTTAGTTAAAGGTGAGCAAAAGAAGCCAAGTGGTTTGTTACAACTGTTGGAAATTCCTGAATGGAAATGGGAGCAAGTCTCAATGGATTTCATCGATGGCTTACCAAGGACTAGATCGGGTCATGATAGCATTTGGGTGATTGTGGATCGATTGACCAAGAGTGCACGGTTTATACTAGTCAAGTCGAACAGATCGACAGCTAAGTTAGCATAACTGTATATGAAATGGGTAGTGAAATTCATGGAGTACCTAAAGGTATTGTGAGTGACCGAGATTCATTGTTTACTAGTGGGTTTTGGAAGAGCTTACAAGAGGATTTAGGGTCAGAATTACATCTCAGTACCGCATACCATCCTCAAACCGATGGTCAAACAGAGAGGATGAATTGTGTATTGGAGGATCTCTTGAGAGCTTGTATACAGGATTTTGGAGGGTCATAGGATGACCATTTGCATCTGGTAGAGTCCGCATATAATAATAGTTATCAGTCCAGTATTGGTATGGCTCCATTTGAAGCTTTGTACGGAAGACCGTGCAACTCACCACCATGTTGGTTGGAAACCAATGAGAAGTTTGTACTTGGGCCAAATGTAATAAGAGAAACTTCAGATTAGATCAAGGTTATTCAATAGCGAATGAAGGCTGCCCAAGATAAGCAGAAGAGTTATGTTGATAAAAGGCGAAGAGATTTGAAATTCTCCGTTGGCGACTTGTATTCGTCAAAATTTCTCGTTAAAGAGTGTGATTCGATTTGGTAGGAGAGCTAAGTTGGCACCAAGGTTTGTTGGTCCGTTTCCAATTCTCGAGCAAGTTGGGAATTTAGCATATAAAATTGGATTACCAGACAAGATGGAGGGAGTGCACAATGTATTTCATGTTTCTCAGTTAAGGAAGTTCATGCATGATTCTGACATAACTATTTCACCAGATCAGTTGGACGATATCGAGGTAGAACCCGAGGTGTTTGGGAACCGCAGATCGATTCATATTTTTGGGTACGATACGAAGCAACTTCAAAGGAAGATGGTGAAACTAGTCAAAATCCAGTATGGGTGATAATGAGAACGACTGTACTTAGGAAACAGAGGAGAACACAAGGAAGTCATATCCAGAACTCTTTGCCTGGTAAGGTTTTAAATCGCGATATAGTTATTCCCTTGTTAGTAAACCGCATGCTAGGATAAGTTTGTTGTTTATGTTTGATTGTTTGTAAATGGTTGATAGGCATGAGGGGCACCATTGTATGTTTCTTGGTTAAGGAATTTCGGGGGTAAAATTTCTTAAAGGGGGGGGGGGGAGTGTAACGACCCGCATTCTACGTATCGGAGGATCGTAGAATATTTATTTTATTTTCATACGAAGTCGTATGGTTGTTTAAATTTGGGGAACGACTATTGGGGTCATTTCCCATGTTCATGATTTTTGCTGAATTTTAAATGACCGTTTTGTCCCTGGAAAAATTTGTTTTGCCTATAACTTTTGATTAGTAAGGAATTTTGACTTGAAACCACTTGCATTGGATACAAATGATGGTTTACCTTTCCGTAGAGTGGTCACATTAATCAAACGGACTTACCGCTTGGGAGATATGGCTGAAATAGGGTTCGGAAGGTGAAAAACAGCTTAATTGGGCTTAACAGGGTAATTAGCAGCTAGGTCCATAACCCATTTTAGGATTTGGGTTATAGGAGGGCTGAAAGGGTTTGGGAAAACATTTCATTTCATTTTCTTAGTCGTCACTTTCATTTCTTCAAACCTAGCAATGACCTCCACCTTTTAAACTACCTCCTAATCACTTTCTAATCCAATATTAAGCTAATCAACCTCAAATCAAGACAATTAACATCAAATTGAAGGAAGCGCTGCTGTGTTGCATTGGGATTCAAACCAAATCAGAGATATTTTCAGATCTGAAATTTATTTGTGGTTAAGGTGAGTGATTAGCATATTTTTACACTAATTACGGCTAATTAGGGGTGATTAGTATTAGTTAGCGAGATTATGACTCAAAAAAATTTGGAAAAATATGCAGAAATTCTTAAATATTATTTTATGCCTCTGTTAGAAATTTGGGTTAATTTGGACATATTTTGTTAATCGTATAGTTAAATCATGGTTAAGGGGATTAAGGGGAAAACATGGGTTTTGAGTATATTTGATTCATACTAACATGTTACATTGTTGTTTTGGTGTTTTTGGTTGATTATAAATGTTGTTACTACTATTTGGCATGCTTTTTGATTGTATAGTAAAGTTAGAATGGTCGAAAGATCGTCGTATGGCGTAAATAGCTCGCTGAAAAGTTGCAGGAAATTGGTCATACCCATATCGTAAGGCACATACCACGACCCGAACCAATCGTGAGCCACCTTCACGAACTGTTGTGTCCTCCATGAGCCGAGTAGAGCACCAGGAACCAGATCTGAGTCTTGACCACGATCCACGAATGGAGGATCATGAACCAAAAGAAGTCCACGAGCAGGTCACGAGCCGGAGCATCATCACGAGCCGCCAGGGTGAGGACCACGAACCGAGCTGGAGTCACGAACCGCGAACCGGACTGAAGGGTCATGAGCCGAACCAAGAAGAATACCATGAGTCATTTTGAATGTCACGAACTGAAGAGCCATGAACCGGGATGATGACTAAAAACCCGAGATGCAAAGGTAGTCCAAATAGGAAGTTACAACTCGGGATCCAGAAAGGAACCAACGAATTAACTTCATGAGTTGGACTTTGCTGCGGGACGTGTGCAAAGGGGTTATCGATATCTATTGTAACGACCCGTATTTTTATAGTATATAAATAATTTATTTAATTATTTAAATAATGGTTTGGTTATTTAAAATGACCAAAATTAAATAATATTGAATATTTAATTAAAATAAATAATAGAATAATATAATTAATTTTTGAAATAGTCGGAAATAGTAGAATTCACGATATTGTGTGAACTGTGCAATTCAAAATATATATTTCAGTTCGGAATTGAATTTGAATAACGAATATATTATATAAACGACAGTTGAACGTATATTTTATATTATAATTATAATCGAGCTCGAAATGGGGCGGCAGTTGGCTATTTGGCGATTTGAACTTCAACTGAATACACAGGGTCCGTTTTAAATCGGATTTCTGTGAAACAAGAAACGTTAGGAGCTGGTGAAGTATATCTTTCTAATGGAAGGGAAAAGTCGGGATTTCATTGTGTAGATTTTGATTTACGTCCAAATCAAATTTTCAAAAAGTCGCTATGGAATTCCTTTATAATTTATAACGATATATAAAAGGAATTTCAATATAAATTGAATAGAGATTTAACCAGGATTTGAATATCGAGTTAGAAATCCATATAGGATTATTCTGGAGCTGTGTGATATTCTATTGTGAATATATAAGATAATTTTTATTTTTAAATATTAAATTTAATTGTTTTTAAATATATTTATATATTTAAATGGTCTATTTAGGGCTTTAAAAATAGTCAGTTTTGCAAACGAAGTCAGAATTCGGCGAAACTAATTTTGTTGGATCCGCAATATTAAATTATTGTTAGATGTCAAGTTCCGTGATTTTTGAAGTTAGTATGTGGCCGTACGGGATTTTAATGTGAAAAAAAATCAGTATTTTGATGGTTAAAAATAAACTGTGTGAGCAAACGGAGTCGGAATTCGACGAAACCAGCTTCGTTGGGTATGCAATGTCGAATTGTAGCTACGTGTCCATTTCCGTGATTTTTGGGTGTTGTATGTGATCACAGGTATTTTTAAACACGAAGGTAAGCAGTGATAGCTTAAATATTAATTTAAAAATCAAATAAAAATATATTTAAATTACCTATAAACATCAGCCTAACTCTTCTAACCCTAAAGAAAATTTTCCTCTGGTCAAAACAACATGCCGCCGCCACCAAATGTTTACACATTTAAAAAAAATGGAGGTTTGAAAATCAAAATAAAATGGTAGAAAAATCAATAAATTCGTTAGTTTGTATATTTAAGCTACTGAGAGGTTTATCTTCATGTTGGTATGCATCTCGAAGCGGGCGACTCCATCTTCGGTTGTTGCGCGAGGTTCTAGGCGAACGAGGGTTGGGTATTTTAGGCTATTGGAGTGTTGTTGTTCGAATCGGAGTTTATATTTGAATTCAGGAGATCGATTTGGAGTTTGGTATGAATTTTTGGGAATTTTTAGAATTTAAAACTGTCGTGGGTTTTGGGTACCCAGCATGGTTGAAGGCCGTCGACGCGGTTTGATGGAGGAAGCCGAGCCTAGCATGAAGGGGACGGTGAGGTGTAGAATTTGAAGAGGAAGAGGATGTTGATTTTTATTTTGAATTCCATTTAGTAGAAGAGGAGGTATGGGGACATGAAGAATCGACAATGTCTGGATTTACACTAAAGTGTGTTTTCTTGGTTCAGAGGAAGGAGTAAGGGGTACTATACATACGGTTTGGGTATTTAACAGCGGGTTTGGGCCATATGGATATGGTGAGCCCAAATAGGAATTTAATTTAAGTTTTTGTTTAATTTAAATTAAAGTGTATTAACTTGTAATGACCATAACTTTCTTGTATGATATCGGAATTCAGAAAAACAAGATCCGTTGGGATAGTAGGGACGGTGGCTACACCATGTAACTGACCGGGAGTGAATTGGGGCTCGTTTGGATTTATGGTGAAATTTAATGCCTGAATCGAATCAATGACCAATTATCGTTATTTAATGATAACCATCCAATGTGAGTAAATCTCACTAACTCTACTCAACTTATATTTTTATAAATAATTTTTAGAATTCATAAATAATGGTTGTTTGCTGTGTGTTGGCTGTTTGGTTGAACTGCTAGTCAGTTGATTGAAAATATAGATAACGATATAGATATAAATCGTTAATCAAATATTGATTCTGTTTAGCAGAATATTTCATAGTGAAATGAAATTGATGTTAATTTTATTGTTTAACATCTGTGGATGCACGAAAACAGGCCGGAGGAATCCAACTGGATTCCTCAACATTTGTTTTACTGTTTTTCATATATTGTGTTATATGATGTGATATGAAATCTGTTGTTGATTTTATATGTTGGAATGATACCGATCATTGTTATATGGTACGTTATATACCATAAGGAATACTGGAATGTTAAAAAGAAAATTTTCAATGTTATATTGGAAAAGAAATATTTATAAAATCAAAAGATTTTATAAAAAGAAAATATTTATTTAGAAAATAAATAGATTAAAAAGGAATATTTATTTGTTAATCAAATAGATAAAATTGAAGGGAAATATTTTTAAAACATTTACAAATAGAAAGATAAAAGGAATATTTATCTGTTAAACAAATAGAAAGATAAAAGGAATATTATTTGTTAAATAAATAGAAATGTAAAAGAAATATTTATTTGTTAAATAAATAGAAAGGTAAAAGGAATATTTATTTAGAAAATAAATAAGATATCATAAAAGGAAATACTAGAAAAGTGACTAGAATAGTATAAAAGAGAATTTTATATTTGAAAGGTTTAGACCCGTGCTTCGCACACGGGTATAACATGATATGGGTTTAAAACAAAGATTTTAAATAGAATCTATTCTAACAGATAGATTGAGAAGATAAATTTATAAATAATATTTTATCAATTAAATAAAATGTTTATCATTGGATAAATAGAATATATAAGTCGGGACATATATAGAGAAGTAAGAATCTATTTCAACATCGACAATTGAAACTGAATAGGGACGTAGAGTTAATCAAAGGAGTTAATCAGTTAGAGTAAATCGATTAGAGTTAGAATTAATCGAATTAGAGTTAATTGAACATAGTTAATCGAATTAGGATTTATTTAATATTAGTTATTTAATTAGAGTTGATCGGACATAGTTATTTGAGATAGAGTTAGTCAAACATAGTTATTCAGGATGAATTGCCATTTCGTACGACTGCTAGTGTAATTCTCAGGGCTGCAGATAGCCTACGACAGTCGGATGTTTCCTGAGGGAATCAGGCGTAACCATTGTGATCGGTGCGATCTAGAGTCAAGCGAATGGAGTTAAATCGAATATTAGCCAATCGAAATAAAGTTAAAACAGAAAAAATTATCCGAATATAAGTTAATCGAATATTAGTTATTCGATAGAAGTTAAATAAGTAAGTTAAATAAGTAGAGTTAATCAAGTAAGTTAATCAAGTTGAGTTAATCGAGTTGAGTTAGTCAAGATGAGTTAATCAAACCGAGTTAATCCAAATGAGTTAATACAAAGGAGTTATTCGAAATTGTTTATTCGAATAGAATTAAAGGAGTTATTCGAAATAGTATTCGAACAGAGTTAAGGGAGTTAATCGAATATAGTTTATTCAAAGAGAGTTAATCGAATGTAAATCATTCGAAGAGAGTTAATCGAATGTAAATCATTCGAAGAAAGTAAATCGAATGTAAATCATTCGAAGAAAGTAAATCGAATGTAAATCATTCGAACAAAGTAAATCGAATATAAATCATTCGAAGAAAGAGTTATCGAATATAGTTATTCGAAGGAAGAGTTATCGAATATAGTTATTCGAAAGAAGAGTTATCGAATATAGTTTATTCGGAAAGGAGTTATTGGATAGAGACTTTTCGAAAGAGAGTTATACATTGGAATTCGATTATATCGAAGTCGGTAAAGTACACTTTCCATTTTTAATCAAGATTTAATGATTTCTTTATAAATTGTATATTTAGTTATTTAGTTAAACTAAGGAATAAAAGTTATATTTTGAAGTTAGATATTTCAGAAATAGGGATTTGAAAACTATTGTTATAATCAAATGGTTTTGGTAAAAGAAGTGGATTCATAAATAGAATCTGAGTTACGTAAGGAAGTTGTTAAAGATTTACAAGTTGAACTTTGCCAATTTCGAGGTTAGGAATGTTGTTCAGTTAAGGTCTGAGAGGTAATTATACCCCAACTTGATTGACTTCGTTTTTAACTCAAGGATGGGTAAGGTTCGATAGTGAAAGTTGGTTAAGTGAATTTAGTTAATGAGTATAATGGTTTGGATTGGCTTAGCGATGTTTTATTTAAACATCTGTTTAAATCAAATGAAGGAGTTTTGGAAATGTTTTTCCAATAAGGATCAGAAATGTTTTCTAACATAGAAAACAAGAAACGGAAGTAAATATGGTGATGTTCTCCAATGATTTATAAAAATATATTTTCTAAATTTAGGAGATAGGAATTTACAAATAAAAAGAAATGGGAAATGAATAAATTAATGATAAATTAAATTAAAGGAGATTAATGTTGATTGATGATTGATCGATCGAATTTCTATCTAGAAATAAGATCGTTGGTTGTACACCTATTTTTCTTTGATAGTTAAATCACCGACTATTGAAGTTTTTGACCATTTTTCCGTCGTCAATACGGAGAGAGCGGGATCAGATTCATTATCTGAAAACCACTCCGTATGGACATTAGTCTTGCGATCAAATATGATGAAAATATTCGAAAATGGAATTATGCAAGGGCTATCCTGTTTACAGGATAGTGCCTTCGGTTTGTCCGGTCCCAGGACAAACTTGAATGGATGAATGTCTGACAAAGTATATCTAACAGATCGCGTAAGTAGATCTCTTCAAATGTACTTACGTTTGGTGGCGGAGGAATTCGTTTCTCTTAGCTTTATACCCATGGTATTTTTAGGGAAATCAATTTGTGATTTGGCGGGTATGACGATGTGGCATTCAAAGTGAATGGTGGTCAGGTGTATCTAAGATACTTTATGACCTCAAGCCTCATCAAACGGGAAAAGACATAAATCGGGCAGGCAGCATGGCTAGGTGGGTCGCTCCCATTAGGGTGTATATCACATATCTAGAGAAAATCAATTTCATTCTTTTATCTATTATCGATGTTGTCCCTTTTCAGGAAACGGTGGGCAGCTCCCAACCGTTGGTGATATACATTCGATACACTCAAGCTAAATGAGTGGTCGGTCATGTGTAGGCCGGGTTGCAAGACATTGTTGTTGAACCCAGTGTATTTGCCTCTAGAGATACACTATCGGTAGGTGATCATATACCTTGTTATAGTCGGAATCCAATCTCCAATAAGTGCCAATGTTTTTGTTTGTATAATGTATATGTGGAGCGTGAGATGCGAGCGTTCTGCTAAATTGTATTTACTTGTGATTAGACATTATTATAATATCAGAGAAGTATTGATTTCCAAAACTGTTTTGGTTATCGTAAGGTAAAAACCATCTGTGTTTATGTTTGGATCGGTCTTACGATTATCTTTTCTTTTGAAAAGGATTTTGAAAAGTTAAACCAAATGATTTGAGATTACTCACACCAGTCCCATGACTGACCCAGAGTTTATTTTGTTTTGTTTTCCCTAAACTCTTGGGTGCCCAAATTTGTACGGGCAGTCAAGTAGTTCAGGTCTTTACAGATATACTTGGAGGAGCTTGAAGCAGGAGGCTTCAGGATTATATAGCTATTGTTATTTCCGCTGTGTGTAAGTATTGCACTCTAATAATGTTATTCTATGCATATATACTTTTTTTTGCAATGTTATTTATGTATTATATTTTATTCAATCCGCTGTGAGTTTCGTATTACTCTGATTCTGTTCTCTAGTGACCTTCTTCTTCTTCTATTCTAATTTTCTATCTTATCTATTTTCACCCTCTAATTTCTTTCTATTAATGATCAGGTATTTCCGATGTTTGAATAGTCAACATGGTAGTTTTGTGTTGATTTTCGAAGTCGAAAATCCCAGTTCGTTACAGTGGTATTAGAGCTTAAGGTTAAGTATTACCTTGGCTTTGTGGTGTGACTCAATATATATGGTGTTAGTAATACCCTAGATTGAGTTTGAGTGTATATACATGAGTGAACATATTTGTTATTTGATATAAAAATGGTTTTATATTGTGGAGATTTATTGGTTGAGTTGTTTATGGGTTCTGGTTGATCAGTTTGATCCACTGTATCGATAGGAGTTTCTAAACACTCAAGTACGATAAACCGACATAGTATGTTTTGAAAGAGGGTAAATGAAATAATTTTACCCAAACTATATTTTGATATAAACGAATGATTAATATTGGAAATATTATAATATGTTGGATGTGTTGGTTGTTATTATAATCAAATGAGATTATAAAAAGTGAAATGGTTAAATATAACCAATTAGAATTCATATAAGTGTAATATATGAAATCAGATGAATTAAATCTGAATTTAAAATCAGAATTGGAATTAAAATTCCTAAAAGTTGAAAGAGTATTTGTAAGTAGAATTGGATTAAGTAGATGAGCATTTTAAAATCCTAGGAGATTTTAAATTGTTTTCAAGCATTGAAAAGGATATTTTGAAATGAATTTCAAAATGGAAGTGTTTAAATATGGTTTTGATAAGTGATATAGTATTGAACTCACTTCGATAGCTGGGAAATAACTCTTATGATGCTGGCCACATCATCAGTGTTCATTTTCAAGTTGTAAGTGACGGACTACTACCAAAGATTTTGTGTTGAGTTGTTTTGAGAAAACAAGTTGTTTTGAATCCTAAAAAGGAATATTTGATTTTTGAAAGAGCTAAACTGTTTAAAAACTCCCAGGAGGGATTGTTTGAACAAAAACAAATTAAAGTAGAAATTTGTGAAAGCAAGCTGAAACTGAATTAAAACCAATTAACTGGAAATTGAATTGGAATAAAATATATTAAGTAGAATCAGATTTTGAATTGTGAGATAGGAATCTGGAATGGTATTGGATTGATGAGTTAGGAGTTGGAATCAAGAATGGAACTTTGATTTGAAATGAAATTTGGCTTGGATACGTGAATGATTTGGTTTTGAGGATAAAATTGGAATTTTGTTTGGGAACACATTTGTATATGCTGGCAGGATAGCAAAATGAAAGGATGTAATGATACGCCCGACAAAAAGGTACACGTTTATTTAGATTTGGTGATTTATGGGTCGATTTGGCAAGCCGCTTGGCTGTTTGATTTTCTTTTGTATTGGAGAAGGCCTAGAGAGGCGAGTTGGGGTTTGAACTATTGACTGGTACAAAGGAGGTGCTGGCGAAATTTTTCGAAAATTTCGGGTGTTAGAAAATTTTCAGGATTTTAGAAAATTATCGTTGATAAGAATTAATTAATATTTTAATTGAAATTAAATTGGTTCAGTTGAAAATAAGGTTGGTAAGTAAACAAATAAATTTGTACTAGTCAATAGGGTTTGTTCTCTACCTTAACAATTTCGAGGACGAAATTATTTTAAGGGGGAAGAATGTAACGACCCATATTTTTACTGTATATAAATAATTTATTCAATAATTTAAATAATGGTTTGGTTATTTAAAATGACCAGCATTAAATAATATTGAATATTTAATTAAAATAAATAATAGAATAATATATTTAATTTTTGAAATAGCCGGAAATAGTAGAATTCACGATATTGTGTGAACTGGGCAATTCAAAATATATATTTTAGTTCGGAATTGAATTTGAATAACTAATACATTATATAAACGACAGTTGAACGTATATTTTATATTATAATTATAATCGAGCTCGAAATGGCGCGACAGTTGGCTATTTGGCGATTTGAACTTCAACTGATTACATAGGGTCCGTTTTAAATCGGATTTTTGTGAAACAAGAAACGTTAGGAGCTGGTGAAGTATATCTTTCTAATGGAAGAGAAAAATCGGGATTTCATTGTATAGATTTTGATTTATGTCCAAATCAAATTTTTAAAAAGTCGCTATGGAATTCCTTTATAATTTATAACGATATATAAAAGGAATTTTAATATAAATTGAATAGCGATTAAACCAGGATTTGAATATCGAGTTAGAAATCCATATAGGATTATTCTGGAGCTTTATGATATTCTATTGTGAATATATACGATAATTTTTATTTTTAAATATTAAATTTAATTGTTTTTAAATATATTTATATCTTTAAATGGTCTATTTAGGGCTTTAAAAATAGCCAGTTTTGCAAATGAAGTCGGAATTCGATGAAACTAATTTTGTTGGATCCGCAATATTAAATTATTGTTAGACGTCAAGTTCCGTGATTTTTGAAGTTAGTATGTGGCCGTACGGGATTTTAATGTGAAAAACAATCAGTATTTTGATGGTTAAAAATAAGCTGTGTGAGCAAACGGAGTAGGAATTCGATGAAACCAGCTTCGTTGGGTCCGCAATGTCGAACTGTAGCTACATGTCCATTTCCGTGATTTTTGGGTGTTGTATGTGATCACAGGTATTTTTAAACACGAAGGTAAGCAGCGATAGCTTAAATATTAATTTAAAAATCAAATAAAAAAATATTTAAATTACCTATAAATATCAGCCTAACTCTTCTAACCCTAAAGAAAATTTTCCTCCGGTCAAAACAACATGCCGCCGCCACCAAAATGTTTACACAGTAAAAAGAATGGGGGTTTGAAAATCAAAATAAAATGGTAGAAAAATCAATAAATTCCTTAGTTTGTATATTTAAGCTACTGAGAGGTTTATCTTCATGTTGGTATGCATTTCGAAGCGGGCGACTCCATCTTCGGTTGCTGCGCGAGGTTCTATGTAACAACCCGAAAATCTGAGCCAATTTAAAAATTTTATTTTGGCAATTTTAATGAATTTTGATTATTTTAAATAATAATGACGAGAAATTATTTTGAATAGAATTAGAACGTATATATGTATTTGAATCATCGTTAGAATATAAATATTTATTTTTAATTATAAAAGGAATTGAAAATGGCGCGGTAGTTTGAAAATTCGATTTCAAATGAACGTGCAAGATTCAAAATAAACTGGATTTTGGCGAAACCAAAATTATTTGAATTTATTTGAAAATATCTTTCCAACGAATCCGAAAAATCGAAATTTCATGGTGGGAATAAAAAGTTATGCCCAGTTGAAAATTCAGAATAGTGGCTATGGAATTCTGACCCTTAAAAATGGAAATTTTGCAAACGACCTTCGTTTTCGATGAAACCACTTTTGTTGGATCTGGGATATAGAATTATTGCTAGATTCCAATTTGCATAATTTTCTGAATCAATATGTGAGCGTGGCAAAGGAAAACGCGTTTGACCAGTTTTAGTTGATTTTAATCGACTGGAAAATGGTCATTTTTCAAACGGTCTCGGAATTTGATGAAATTCATTTTGTTAGGACCGTATCGCCAATACAAAGCTAGAAAATATTTTTTGGAAATTTTTAGAGTCCATATGTGACCCCAGTAAAATGAAATGTATATTTACAATTCAATATAATGATTGGAATGTTAATTTAAATGGAAATTGGTCGAAACATTGGAATTGGCCTACGGGACATATCCCATTGCGTTCGGAATGGGGGTTTACACTACGGACGACAGTCATTGAGCTTGATTTCGGATTCGTATTAAAAAGCTACTTTTTGGAGTGATAAAATAATTTAAAATTATTAAATATATATATTATATAACTCCCTTAGCCCACCTCTCCTCTTTATAACAGTCAACGCCCGCTTTTGAAATCAAAAAACCCTATTAATTCGTCGCACCCTCCCCTGTCAGGACCACCGCCGTCCTCGTCGAGCCCTCCGCCTCCTCCGCTCCACCGTTGCTCCGACGCCCCTTCAACCGACGGGAGACCCCCAAATGCCCCAAAAATCACAGCCGCCAGGCCCCACCACGCCTCCATCGGTCAGCCGCCACCCCCGGCCACCATCTGTACCTCCGACCGCCACCTCTCAAGAGCACCACCACCCCTCCGACGCTTGAAACCCCACGCTGCCCCCGGTCACCAAGTGAGTGTTTAGTTTCCATTTTTATACATTCATGCGAAAAAAATTACGATCTTTACTTATACGAAGTGGCGAAAAAATATGATCTTTATTTTTATGTTAAAAATCCAATTTTTACATATGTGTTTAAAGTATAAAAATTCGATTTTTATATATATGATAGCAAAGAAAAGACTTGATTTTTTGTATTGGAAAAGATACGATCTTTATATATATACGATAGCATTGTAAAAATACGATTTATACATGTATGGTTTTGAAATAATAATATGATTTTGATGATATGAACTTTGCTAGAAAATAATAATTTTTATATATGAAGTAGCGGCATAAAAATGTGATAAAGACGAGATTTTTTATATGATAAAGAGGAGATCTTTTATAGGATAAGATGAGTTTTTTTGAGGATAAAGTATATATTTTTATTTAGATAAAGTTTATATTTTTATTTAGATAAAGTTTATATTTTTATTTAGATAAAGTTTATATTTTTATTTAGATAAAGTTTATATTTTTATTTAGAAAAGATTATATTTTTAATCGTGAAAAGATTATATTTTTAAACATGCAAAGATAAGATTTTTAACGTAGGAAAGATAATATTTTTAACTGAGTAAAGGCGAGATTTTTAATTGGAAAAAGATATGATTTTTATTTATTTAAAAATATGATTTTTATTTAGATAACTTCGTTTTAAAAATACGATTTTTATATGGTTAACAATATAAAGTTGTGATCTTTAATTGTGTAAAGTTATGATTTTTAACACGGTAAAAATATGATTTTTATAAAGAAAAGATTGGATTTTTATAGTTATAAAGTTATGATTTTCTTTTATATGTAGAAAGGCGAGATAAAAATATGATTTTTCATATGAATAGCATAATAAAAATACGTTTTTATTATATGTGTAGCGTTATAAAAATATAATCTTGATATAGAAAGTAGCATTGTCAAAAATATTATTTTTAACATATACCGCGTGAAACAGATCTCGTTGGAAACACGGCGAAGTTTTCCTACATACGAAGAGTCTCGGCGAATTGGTTTAGCTAATCGGTGAGAACTTCTCACTTGAATTCTTGTTTTCTAGTTAAAAATATATACTAGGATGCAGACGGTGCTTAGCAGCACCCGACACCCGTTGTCCACAGACCATGGACAACTTGTTTGATTTTGTTGTGTGGTGAAAATTGATTGTGATGTGGAATGAATGGAAATGTATTCATGTATTGAAATAAATTATTTATCGTTAAAAATATAAATTTAACGTGAATGTGAATAAATAAATATTCATTTACAAATCAGACGATTTGTTTATGTACACCCATTTGACTGATATTGATTGGGATGATAATTTTTACACATCGCCCAACTGCACAAATAATATTCAGTGTTTGTTGATTTGAAACCCCACACGGGTGTTGGGATGATATTTGGCATACACTAATCCCAATTATTTAGTTGTATGTCAATCGATAGGTTGACAAACAGTTGTGTAGTGCACTCTGGATGATGGTTGATTATTTATCATTGCTATTATATACATGTGTTGTATGGAATCCATATAAACAACATTATATGGTAATTGATTGGGTCTCATTCCAATTTAGAAAATAAATTATATTCATGTGTTGAATAAATAAAAATAGTCATGTGTTGACAATACTCATGTGTTGAGAATATTCATGTGTTGAAAATATTCATGTGTTGAATAAAATATTTATACAATTAAATTCACATTTTTATTGTAAGTAAGAATGAATAAATATTCATGTGTTGAATAAAATATATATTCATGTGTTGAAGAAAATATTCATTTGTTGAATAGAATAACGAAGTTATTGAAATATATAAAGCCGTGTTGATTAGATTTGCGCCATTTTAACGTGAATGATATTTATATCGATTATATTCGTTTCTGTAATGAATATAGAAAAGGAAGTGATGTGACGATCCCGAAACTTGTATGACGGTGTTAAGGATAATCATTGGAATATAACACATTAATCATCATCAACAAAGTACAGATAATAGCAAAAACAATAAATAGAATAATTTTACATAGATATGACAGCGGAATCATAACACGTAACAACATCAGAATAGCACAACGTAGGATATAACTTAGTAAATAAAAGGGGAATGATCAGTCAACATCTCCATAGGCGGAATATATACATACAGTGAGACATAATAAAGATATCAGTCTACATCGCCTACGGCGGTACATATACATAAGATAATAAATACTGGAAGTAAAACAGTCTGCATCGCCATAGGCGGAATCATATACATAAGATAAGGGTAGCGGAAAGTCAGTAGCCAAAATACAAATCTAATCCTCGCCATCAAGCCAAAAGCGCACTCCGTACTGCAGTGCTAAGCCAAAACAACCTGTCATCTGTCAATTAGGCTGCCCATGTGAAAATAAGGGCACCCGAGTTTGCAAAGTGAAACAAACAACGAGTCAGTCATGGGACTGGTATGAGAAATCTACTTAACTGGTTAAACAACAGTAATAAGGCAAATCATAGGACCACGCCACTTTCGCGGAACGGGTTTACTCCAGTGATTGCCAGTGCATTTAAAACAAAGTAAATTCTTTAAAACAACGCAATGCTTTTAAAAAGAATGAAGCCGTTATAAGACTCAAGTCCCATCACACAATGCAACGCAAACCGTAGGATAGAGTTTTACCTTATAATAGCCAAAATATGCTTAATACGTGCAAAGCAAAATCACTTGATATTATTACTAGTGCATATATGTTTCAAAAACGAATATCATCATAAATATCAATCATAGACGGCATAAGTGCCCCATACCACTATGTCGCCATACTGGTTCTACAATCAAATCCGTTATCTCGTATTGGAAATTGGATTTCCGTCATGAGTCGAGGCAAGGGGCAAGTTCCTCTCCGCTTCGAGACACTCTAGCAAATGCCTCAGGACTACACACTCTGGGTAACCCTTAGAATCTGCTGGGCCGGTCCTTCCTTACGTTTGAGGATTGGCAATTCCTGAACACACGCTTCCCGGTCCTTACAGACCTGTAATCGAAGCGCCTCGCATTCCAACAACCACAAAGATGAAAGTAATATAAATGTCAGCCAATTTAAGCACTGACACCATCATAACTAGAAAGAAACGTCGTGTTTTCCCAGCGGTCCTTATCCCGTTTTTGACTCATACCGAGGTGTGAGGCTGGCGAATCCACGCCATACGAAAAGCTAGGCCACGTAGGTCGTGCTTTGATCATCGAACACAAGGCTTAGCTTTGCAATAGAAGCCTTGATCACTGCATCTTGGCATGCCACACAGGCAATCCACTCTATACGACTGATTTCTATCGATATATAACCTCTGAGCTCGTACGTCTCAAAGAAGGGCGTTAAGCAAGAGAATAAATTATCCACCGCCAAACAGATATATATTTAACAGAGATCAATCAGTACAGAACAAAATCCAATGTCAGACACACAGTCTATTTACAAGTCCGTTCTGGGTCTGAACGAAACCGGAGGCACCATATTCCTCGTATATCCGTACAATCACCACATACGTTCAGACGGCTACTACTTCCGTTCCTTCAAGGTAGCTACTCCAATCAGGAACCTCAGCAGCGCCCATCCATCTGATACGAGGATCGTCGGTCTTGAACCGTCTTCGTATTTACGACTTCGAATCGTTCGATCAATTATTTGAAATTAGGGTTAGCTTGGCCTTTTCAAATAATTCACGTATAATTAGAATTCAAATCAATTCTTTCCATGGTTATATTATTCGACATCCACATTTTATTTCTTTAGTATTATTTTCATGTCAAACACATACAACCATCAAATATCAAGCAAACCAAGCAAAATTGGTTTATTTCCATTCTATGCTGCTTATAGTATTTTATAACGATTTTTCGCCATTTTTATTTATTTAAAAATGGCCATATTTAATTAAACGACGTTTCAGGTCGTGCCGTAGCACTAGCGCTGTTTTTCCCCAAATTTGTTTTACACATATCGGGAAATCTAACCATTGGATTTCTACAAAGTTTATATCACTGGGAAGATATTCCCAAAGCAAACCCAATGGTTCCAGTTTCTGGAAAATCCGATGATCGGATCTTCCACACTAGTCGTTTGAAGTTAAGGTTTCAAAATACGAACTGCAGCGTCGTTATTCGATTTAATTTAATTATATTTATATTTATATATAAATATAATCGATTCTGGCACTGTTTTTCTTCAGATTTGAATTAAACATTCCAGGCAATCCAACCATTGGATTTTTACAAAGTTGGTACCGTTGGGAAGATATTTCCAAGGCGAACCCAACGGTTGCGGTTTCGGGAAAATCCGATGGTCAGATCTCTCGTACTAATCGATTGAAGTTACGATTTCAAAACACGAACTGCACGACCTCGATTCCTTTCAATTATATATATATATATAGTTCATTCTATAATTTCAATATCGTTTTCACTTCAAATATTTCACTAACGCCTTTATATTTCGAAAAATTTCGCCGTAACCTCCTTTTTACACGAGGGGGTTCGGAAATTTATTGGGCCGTATTAGGTACCCAATAAATCCTATAAAGCATACACATATTTATAGTGATATATTCTGGTGTTTACAGGGGAGCGTGTATAGGTAATAACTCCAGAGAATAAATTCTCGTCACCTTGTCTAAGCCTGAGGGAGTGTGTATTTTTAATTACTCCAGAGGATAAATCCTCGTCACCTCGTCCCGTGTGGGAAATAAATAATCCATGTGCCGTATCTAATAACTAGAGAGACGTGATTATTGTCAACTCCAGACCCGTGTGGGGTTTTTATTAATCTGGCAATTTATCGTTATATTTTATATAGTCCATATCAGTCGTCAGTTCAACCTGTAATATATAATCATCGCCATACAAGCCTCTCGCTCGTATGGTAAATCTTCAACCTTGTCACACAAGCTCCAAATGCTTATGTGGTATATGATGAAGTATGCCTATCGTCAAGAAATATGGCATGTAGTGTAGTTCAAAATTAATTGTTACTATCCTATGGCGATGTTTATTATTACACACAAAATAATCAGCACTCCGCATCCAATGACATTCACAGGAGTTGATATAAAAATAAAATTGCGCAGCCAACTTATCAAGGCTTACCTATTTGTCGGGCACGCAAATAATTTCTTTACTCAACAGCTAATCCATTTTCTCTGTTCAACACATGTATATATATGCAGAACAAAGCTAATACTAATATTTCTAGCGAACAAATATTTATTTCAACACGTGTGTATTTTTAGCGAGGCGTATACATGATAAAAGTAATATTTTTATCATTAGAAATATTTATTCAACACGTGAATGTTTTTAACACTTCATATTCACAATAAAAAGTGTAATTCTTATTGTTTAACCAATTTATTTAAAATACGAATAACATTCAACACATGAATTTCTATTCAACGAATGAATTTCTATTCAACGAATGAATGTTCTTTATAGTTTGTATATATATATATATATATATATAAATATGATTTTTATTGTTAAAGTTATTTATTTAAAATACGAACGCCATTCAACACATGAATTTCTATTCAACGAATGAATTTCTATTCAACACATGAATGTTCACTGTAGTTTGTATATATATAAAAATGTGATTTTTATCGTTAAAGCTATTTATTTAAAATACGAACGCCATTCAACACATGAATTTCTATTCAACGAATGAATTTCTATTCAACACATGAATGTTCACTATAGTTTGTATATATATAAAAATGTGATTTTTATCGTTAAAGGTATTTATTTAAAACACGAATACCATTCAACACATGAATTTCTATTCAATGAATGAATTTCTATTCAATGAATGAATTTCTATTCAACGAATGAATATGGTTTCAACATATGAAAATAATTTCAACAAATGAAATATAATTCTATCACATGAATATTTCAGAAAATTTTGGCAGCATAACGGCAGGGTAGTTAAAACCGGGACCGTCCCTAGTACGGCTCCTCGCTCTACCTTAAAACCTCGCGCTTTTTGACAATGGGGATTCATGCATCTAGTTCGCACGCAGGCGGCATGTTTTATTTTCATTTCCACAATTCTATTCTAATTTGTTTCAACCACAAGAGGGTATTTTTCAACCACAAAGGTATTTTTCAACCACAATATCAACCACAAACAATTATTTTCAACCATTCGTCATACTACATATTTTCACGCCAATCACAAGCAATATATATCGTCTATGGTTTGTGGACGAGGGGAGTGTGTGTGTGTGTATATATATATATATATATATATATATATATATATATTTCACTTTCATTTCAACACAATTCAAAGCGTATATGTTTCATACAACGCTTGTATAATTTATACATCGCTCATATAACTTATACAACACATGTACATGAGGTATACAAAGCGTATATAATTTACACTTCGCGTATATAATTTCTACAACACGATTTCATTCACACAATTTAATTTAGATTTCTCACATTGGTTTTCGAGGTGCTAAAAATCGTAGATAGTTCAGAAAAATCCACGGTCTCTTCTAGATGGTAGTGAGCCTCCTTGCGGTCACGATGTTTCCTGTTTCATCGAATTTCGTCAACATGTGATAAAGATATGATTTTCAAATTTTGCAACACTTAAATGTGTTATTTTCAATTCAGAAAAATTAAAGCCGTTCACCTCTGTAAACCTTCGAAACTAGGTTTTAAATTTTTGTTCGATCCGTGAAGTGTTGTCTCGATCAGGTGTTGCAGTGTCAAAGAGCTTCGAACAGGGTTTCCAGCGCCGGTGGTGTCACCCAATTTGGTGGTCCCTGTAGCTCACGGCGGAGCTCCAAAGTCGATGCCTTCCTCGAGGTAATTCTACGAAAATATCCCACTATACCAGGCGAAAGTTGTATGGATTTATAGAGGAGGGTGAGGCGAACAAAAAACTCAACTGGAGGTGGGGCTGAAAATGGACGTGGCGGCGGCGATTTGGTAGGGAAGATGGGAACAACTTTCGTCGTTCGTGGGGGGTGGGTTTAATCGGGTTTGACCGGTCAACGAGAAGTGAGAGAGAAAGAGAGGGATTGGCCCATTATATTTTATTTATTTATTTTAAATTCAAAAATATCCTTTTGTCTAAACAAACACCAATTTCAACCCAACAACTGTCGCCCCTAGCTAAATACCCCCATCCCGGACACAATGGGATATGTTTCGTAGGCCAATTCGATTGTTACAGTCAGTTAATTTTCAAATTAAAGTATATAACATTCAATATTTAATTTGAACGTACATTTCAATTTGCCAGGGCCACAAACTGATTCGAAAAATTCCAGAAATATAAATCTAGCTATGTTTTGACGCTATGGTCCCAACAAACCTAGTTTCGTCGAATTCTGAGATCGTTTGAAAAATGGCCATTTTCTGGTCGACCCAATTTAACAAAAATTGACCAATCACATTTTCTTTTGCCACGCTCACATACTAGCTTCAAAAATTATGAAATTTGAAACCTAGCAATAGTTTGACATCCCGGATCCAACAAAAGTGGTTTCGTCGAATTCCGAGGTCGTTTGCAAAATGTCTATTTTCAAGGGCTATATATTCTCTATAGCGACCTTTCTGAAAATTCATTTGGCCATAACTTTTGATTCCCGCTATGAAACTTCGATTTTTCAGATTCGTTAGAAAGGTATTCATAAACAGATTTAAATATTTTTGGTTTCGCTAAAATCCGTTATATCTACCACCCGGTACAGTCAGTCAAAGTTTGAATTCAAATTTTCAAACTGCCTCACTATTTCCAATTCATTATTTTACAGAAATATTCTATTTCAATTGTTTAAATTCTTTGAAAATAACCAATTTAAAAATTTTAAATTGGCTCACATTTTCCAGATTGTTACAAGTGATTTCAAAATATAACGTTTTGAAAATATTATCATTTATATATTAATGGTATAAAATATTCAATTTTGATTTGAAATTGAATATGAAGTTGAAATTGTTTTGAAAACGAATTTAAAACGGTTTATAAAATACGTTTAGAATTGAAATGGACAAAATATATATAATATGTATATTATATATATTAGATGGCCAGAATAGAACACGTCGCGTCGTGGCAGTTCGCGAATTACGACCATTGACTTCGAATTGACGTTGCGGGAGATCCGACCGTCGGATTCTCCTGAAACCAGAACCATTGGGTTCGTATCGAAAAAGAGCTTTCCAATGAATATTAGAAATTTGAAATCTAACAGTTGGATTTGGAATTATGTCCAAATCAAATTTGGAAAAGGTCGCTGTAAGTGCAGTTCGACGACCGTTATTGGAAATCGACTGAACGGGCCTTGATAAAATTATTTAAAATATCAATAATTTGTGTAAAATCATAATATATGATTTAGAAAGAATTGGGGTGAAAAATCCCATATTTAAAAAGGATAAAAATATATTTTTATCGAAATGCACTAGTTATGAACTAGAATTATAATCCAATGTTTTTGAATAAATAAATTGGATTTGAAGTGGTTTTAAAATAATCAGAATTACCAATATACGAATCGGAATGGATTTGAATCGAAATTATCTTCGGAATATTTCGATGTTGGATTTCGTGATTATAAAGATATGGTTGTGGAAATTTGAAAGATATATTTATATCGTTATTTCCAGCACGATATTTGTTGGTTTCAGAATTTGATATTGAATATAAGCCGATTTATTTTCTATTCAGAGCCTTGTATTTAATATCAAATGGGATTTTGGGTTCATCATGAATGATGTCTTAAATAACATTGTTCTTGAACCAAGTTCAGAAAAGAATAAATCTTTTAATTAAGATTTAGTGAAATTGTCCAATTAATTAGTATTTAATTGGAATTGAATTTAAATTGGTTTTTGGGTTTATCGTGAGAGGTGTTTTGAATAACACCAGTTCTTTAACCCGATTAACAATGGAAAGTGATTTTGGGTTTATCGTGAACCGTGTTTTAGATGACATTGGTTCTTTAACCCAGTTAAAGACAGGATATTGATTTTTGGGAAGATTAAAACTAAGTGGAGTTTTAATGTATCTTTAATTAGATTTGAATGTGAAATGGTAATTAATATTTACTGATAACATCGTGGTGTTAGATATGGAGTATTACCAGTTTTTCTCCATGGGATGAATAGGTTGGGATTGGGGAATAAAATAAATGATTACTTCGGTGTGGTTCGCTAATCCCGGCTAGTGTGGAAAAACCTTAACATGGTTTGAAATGATACCCAAAGGAAGATTAAAGAATAAATTTAAAAGAATTTATCTTTGATAAAATTAATGGGAACCTTTCCCTAAGAATGTGATATTTGAATAAAAGAACATTCTGAATTGGAATGAGGCGTATGTTGTGTTTGTGTAACATTTGTTTATTATATACGCGGGTTATTTGGAAAGGCCGGGTTTATACCCATTCTGAATAACCGATTCGACGATAAGTCGAAGATGAAGACGGTGGTTGAAGACCGGAGGTCTTCACGTCATTTGGATGATTATTGATGATCTTGATTAGGCCGTACACCCAAGAGGAGGGAATCAGTTAGTGATCGTCCAGACGTACTTGGAGATCGATGGATATGCGAGGAATAAGGTTCCTCTGGTTTCGTTCAGAACCAGAACGAACTTGTAAATGGACTGTGTGTCTGACATTGGATTTTATTCTGTGTGATTGATTTCTATTAAATATACATCTGTTTGGCGGCGGAGAATCTATTCTCTTGCTTAACGCCTTTCTCTGAGACGTACAAGCTCAGAGGTTGTATATTAATGGATAACAATCACATGGCATGAATTGCCTGTGTGGCATGCCTAAGTGGCAGATGATCAAGGTTTCTGTTGAAAAGCAAAGTCTTGTGGTTGATGATCAAAGCACGGCCTATGTGGCACAGCTTTGTGTATAGCGTTAATTCGCGAGCCTCACACCTCGGCATGAGTCAAAAATGGGATAGTGACTGCAGGGAGAGCATGACGTTTCTTTCTAGCTATGGGTGATGTCAGTGACCTACCAGCCCTGACATTTATATACTTTTTACCTATGTGGTTGTTGGATGCGAGGCGCCCCGGATATAGGTCTGAAAGGACCGGGAAACGTGTGTTTAGGAATTGCCAATCCTCAAAAGTAAGAGAGGACCGACCCTGAAGATCCAGGATCGCTGTGTGTGGTCCTAAGACATTTGCTAGAGTGTCTCGAACGGAGAGGAGCTTGCCCCTTGCCTTGACTCATGATGGAATCCAATTTCCAATACGTGACATTTCAGTTTTATTTGTAGAGCCTAGTATGGGGACATAGTGGTATAGGGCACTTATGTCGTCTATGATTGATACTTATGATTGAAATTCTTTTGACACTATACACTTATAGTAATAATAAAAGATGAAATTTAGCGTATCAAGCATTCTTTGGCTATTATATGGTAAAACCCTATCCTTCGGCTTGCGTTGCATTGTGTGATGGGACCTGGGTCTTATAATAGCTTCATTTTTCTTTATTTAGCATTGTGTTGTTTGTTTTATGCACTGGTATTCTTGGGAGAAACCCGTTCCGTGTTATACGGTGTGATCCCTTGATTTACCTAACTTTAAAAATAAAGATTAATAACTGTTTTTAGTTCTCACACCAGTCACATGACTGACCTGGAGTTTATTGGTTTAACCTAAACTCTGGGTGCCCCTATTTTCCACACGGACAGCTAGTAGTTTTGGTTTTGCAGATTTATATTCACAGGATCCTGGTTTATAGCTGAAGTGATATTCAGAAAGCTCTGTATCCGTGTATTTCTTTCAGTTATGTTTTGTATTATTTTTCCGCTACTATGTATTTAAATGTAATTTAAATCTCTGATATTTATCAATGTGTAATATTTATTCATACTCTGTATACTCTTGTACTCTGATGGGATTGTTGTAATAAACAATGAAATGTTCTTCTGTTTGTGTTCCAATTTGTCGTGTTCTCAAAACAATCAGGGGTTTTGAACGGTCTTGGTCGGTTTAGCGATCGATTCAGATCGAGTGAAATTCCATATTGTTACATTCTAGGCGAACTACGGTTGGGTATTTTAGGCTATTGGAGTGTTGTTGTTCGAATCGGAGTTTATATTTGAATTCAGGAGATCGATTTGGAGTTTGGTATGAATTTTTTTGGAATCTTTAGAATTTAAAACAGTCGTTGGTTTTGGGTACCCAGCGTGGTTGAAGGTCGTCGACGCGGTTTGACGGAGGAAGCCGAGCTCAGCGTGAAGGGGACGGCGAGGTGTAGAATTTGAAGAGGAAGAGGATGTTGATTTTTATTTTGAATTCCATTTAGTAGAAGAGGAGGTATGGGGACATGAAGAATCAGCAATGTCTGGATTTACACTGAAGCATGTTTTCTTGGTTCGGAGGAAGAAGGAGTAAGGGGTACTGTACATACGGTTTGGGTATATAACAGCGGGTTTGGGCCTCATGGATATGGTGAGCCCAAATAGAAATTAAATTTAAGTTTTTGTTTAATTTAAATTAAAGTGTATTAAATTGTAATGACCATAACTTGCTCGTATGATATCGGAATTCAGAAAAACAAGATCCGTTGGGATCGTAGGGACGGTGGCTACACCATGGAACTAACCAGGAGTGAATTGGGGCTCGTTTGGATTTATGGTGAAATTAAATGCCTGAATCAAATCAATGACCAATTATCGTTTTTTAACAATAACCGTCCAATGTGAGAAAATCTCACTAACTCTACTCAATTTATATTTTTATAAAATATTTTTAGAATTCATAAATAATGGTTGTTTGCTGTGTGTTGGTTGTTTGGTTGAACTGCTAGTCAGTTGATTGAAAATATAGATAATGATATAGATATAAATCGTTAATCATATATTGATTCTGTTTAGCAAAATATTTCATAGTGAAATGAAATTAATGTTAATTTTATTGTTTAACATCTGTGGATGCTGGGAAACAGGTCGGAGGAATTCAACTGGATTCCTCAACATTTATTTTACTATTTTTCATATATTGTGTTATATGATGTGATATGAAATTTGTTGTTGATTTTATATGTTGGAATGACGATCATTGTTATATGGTACGTTAAATACCATAAGGAATACTGGAATGTTAAAAAGAAAATTTTCAATGTTATATTGGAAAAGAAATATTTATAAAATCAAAAGATTTTATAAAAAGAAAATGTTTATTTGGAAAATAAATAGATTAAAAAGGAATACTTATTTGTTAATCAAATAGATAAAATTGAAGGGAAATATTTGTAAAACATTTACTAATAGAAAGATAAAAGGAATATTTATCTGTTAAACAAATAGAAAGATAAAAGAAATATTATTTGTTAAGTAAATAGAAAGATAAAAGAAATATTTATTTGTTAAATAAATAGAAAGGTAAAAGGAATAATTATTTAGAAAATAAATAAGATATCGTAAAAGGAAATACTTGAAAAGTGACTAGAATAGTATAAAAGAGAATTTTATATTTGAAAGGTTTGGACCCGTGCTTCGCACACGGGTATAACATAATATGGGTTTAAAATAAAGATTTTAAATAGAATCCATTCTAATAGATAGATTGAGAAGATAAATTTAAAAATAATATTTTATAAATTAAATAAAATGTTTATCATTGGATAAATAGAATATATAAGTTGGGACTTATATAGAGAAGTAAGAATCGATTTCAACATCGACAATTGAAACTGAATAGGGTCGTAGAGTTAATCAAAGGAGTTAATCAGTTAGAGTAAATTGATTAGAGTTAGAATTAATCGAATTAGAGTTAATTGAACATAGTTAATCGAATTAGGATTTATTTAATATTAGTTATTTAATTAGAGTTGATCGGACATAGTTATTTGAGATAGAGTTAGTCAAACATAGTTATTCAGGATGAATTGTCATTTCGTATGACTGGTAGCGTAATTCGCAGGGCTCCAGATAGCCAACGGCGGTCGGATGTTTCCTGAGGGAATCAGACGTAACTATTGTGATCGCTACGATCTAGTGTCAAGCGAACGGAGTTAAATCGAATATTAACCATTCGAAATAAAGTTAAAACAGACAAAGTTATCCGAATATAAGTTAATTGAATACTAGTTATTCGATAGAAGTTAAATAAGTAGAGTTAATCAAGTAAGTTAATCAAGTTGAGTTAATCGAGTTGAGTTAGTCAAGATGAGTTAATCAAACCGAATTAATCCAGATGAGTTAATCCAAAGGAGTTATTCGAAATAGTTTATTTGAATAGAATTAAAGTGGTTATTCGAAATAGTATTCGAATAGAATTAAGGGAGTTAATCGAATATAGTTTATTCGAAGAGAGTTAATCAAATGTAAATCATTCGAAGAGAGTTAATCGAATGTAAATCATTCGAAGAAAGTAAATCGAATGTAAATCATTCGAAGATAGTAAATCGAATGTAAATCATTCGAAGAAGGTAAATCGAATGTAAATCATTCGAAGAAAGAGTTATTGAATATAGTGATTCGAAGGAAGGGTTATCAAATATAGTTATTCGAAGGAAGAGTTATCGAATAGAGACTTTTCGAAAGAGAGTTATACGTTGGAATTCAATTATATCGAACTCGGGAAAGTACACTTTCCGTTTTTAATCAAGATTTAATGATTTCTTTATAAATTGTCTATTTAGTTATTTAGTTAAACTAAGGAATAAAAGTTATATTTTGAAGATAGATATTTTAGAAATATGGATTTGAACACTATTGTTATAATTATATGATTTTGGTAAAAGAAGTGGATTCGTAAATAGAATCTGAGTTACGTAAGGAAGTTGTTAAAGATTTACAAGTTGAACTTTGTCTATTTCGAGGTTAGGAATGTTGTTCAGTTAAGGTCTGAGAGGTAATTATACCCCCAACTTGATTGACTTCGTTTTTAACTCAGGGATGGGTAAGGTTTGATAGTGAAAGTTGGTTAAGTGAATTTAGTTAATGAGTATAATGGTTTGGATTGGCATAGCGATGTTTTATTTAAACATTTGTTTAAATCAAATAAAGGAGTGTTGGAAATGTTTTTCCAATAAGGATCAGAAATGTTTTCTAACATAGAAAACAAGAAATGGAAGTAAATATGGTAATATTCTCCAATGATTTATAAAATATATTTTCTAAATTTAGGAGATAGGAATTTACAAATATAAAGAAATAGGAAATGAACAAATTAATGATAAATTAAATTAAAGGAGATTAATGTTGATTGATGATTGATCGATCGAATTTCTATCTAGAAATAAGATCGTTGAATGTACACCTATTTTTTTTTATAGTTAAATCACCGACTATCGAAGTTTTTGACCATTTTTCCATCGTCAATACGGAGAGACCGGGATCAGATTCATTATCTGAAAACCACTCTGTATGGACGTTAGAGTTGCAATTAAATATGATGAAAATATTTGAAGATGGAGTTATGCAAGGCTATCCTGTTTACAGAATAGTGCCTTCGGTTTGTCCAGTCCCAGAACAAACGTGAATGGACAAATGTCTGACAAAGTATATCTAACAGATCGCATAAGTTTATCTGTTCAAACGTACTTACGTTTGGTGGCGGAGGAATTCGTTTCTCTTAGCTTTATACCCATGGTATTTTTGGGGAAATCAATTTGTGATTTGGCGGGTATGACGATGTGGCATTCATAGTGAATGGTGGTCAGGTGTATCAAAGATACGTTATGACCTCAAGCCTCATCAACCGGGAAATGGCAGAAATCGGCAGGCAGCATGGCTAGGTGGGTCGCTCCCATTAGTGTGTATATCACCTATCTAGAGAAAATCCATTTCATTCTTTTATCTATTATTGATGTTGTCCCTTTTCGGGAAATGGTGGGTAGCTCCCAACCGTTGGTGATATACATTCGATACACTCAAGCGAAATTAGCGGTCGGTCATGTGTGGGCCGGGTTGCAAGACTTTCTTGTTGAACCCTGTGTATTCACCTCTAGAGATACACTATCGGTAGGTGGTCCCATACCTTGTTATAGTCGGAATCCAATCTCCAATAAGTGCCAACGGTTTTGTTAGTATACTGTATATGTGGAGCGTGAGATGCAAGTGTTCTGCTAGATTGTATTTACTTGTGATTAGACATTATTATAATATTAGAGAAGTATTGATTTCCAAAACTGTTTTGGTTATCATAAGGTAAAAACCATCTGTGTTTATGTGTGGATCGGTCTTACGATTAACTTTTCTTTTGAAAAGGATTTTGAAAAGTTAAACCAAATGATTTGAGTTTACTCACACCAGTCCCATGACTGACCCAGAGTTTATTTTGTTTTGTTTTCCCTAAACTCTCGTGTGCCCAATTGTGTACGGGCAGTCAAGTAGTTCAAGTCTTTACAGATATACTTGAAGGAGCTTGAAGCTGGAGGCTTCAGGATTATATAGCTATTGTTATTTCCGCTGTGTGTAAGTATAGTACTTTGAAAATGTTACTCTATACATATATACTGTTTTTTTTTTTTTTTGCAAAGTTATTTATATATTATATCTTATTCAATCCGCTGTGAGTTTCGTATTACTCTGATTATGTTCTGTGGTGACCTTCTTCTTCTTCTATTCTAATTTTCTATCTTATATATTCTCACCCTCTAATTTCTTTCTATTAATGATCAGGTATTTCCGATGTCTGAATAGTCAACATGGTAGTTTTGTGTTGATTTTCGAAGTCGAAAATCCCAGTTTGTTACATTTATAGCTTTAGTTCACCACTGAGAGACAGATTAGTGGTTATGGATTAGCGCAATGGGATCATTAAAACTCCCAATGGCAAGTGATCGTAGCATGGCTATGGATTAGTGCAATGGGACCATTGGGACTTCCAATGGCAAAGTGATCATAGCAAAGGATTAGTGTCTATGGACCAGCGCAATGGGGTCATTAAGACTCCCAAGGGGAAGTAGTCATAGCAAAGGATTTGGTGACCAAATTGATGGATATCATATGCTTTACGCACCGAGTGAGAGATGTGAGGATGATTGCTATGTTTGATGTTTGCTATCACCATGACATGCGCACTTCCATTTTTACACCTTATGTTAGTGTTACTTTAGAGTACTGTACATCTTGTTGTGCTAGCTCCTTAGTTGTAGGTCCAGGTCCAGGTATGATTATTTATACCTGTTATTGCTTTATTTTGCTGCCATCACTCATACCAGACTTTTGTCTGATCTAGAGTTTTATGTCTCTTCTTATTACTCTGGGTGTTCCTAAACGAGCAGATTAGAGACAGGTTAGGTGGTATGCATGATAGCTATCCGGAGATGAGCAGAAGGTTTCCTCGTACTATTTACATATATTCTCCATGCGTTGTTGCTGGTCACTGCTTTGGGCATTAGTAGTGTACCTTTTCTATTTTTCTTTAGAGATAGTATTTTGAAGTTATACTAATGACGGTTTGGATCATAAGCTGTATTTTGGATTCCGCTGCTATGATGGTTTAGTTTTCATCTTATGCACTATCTCGCCTGTTTTATGTCAAGTTATGTTATTATTATATTTTATTCCATGCTCTGTGAGATATACTACAGGTTCTTTGGGGATTCATAGTTTCAAATTCCTTTCTTTTGACGACCGTCCCGTGCTAGTTGGATATTGTCACAACGCATTTCGAGGGAAATGTCGGCAGGTTCGGGGCGGGCCATCACAAAGAGGGTGATACGTTCCATGCCTCGAGATTAATTATGGATATATTTTTTAAAAGGATTATATTACATTGAGACACTGGTCACGGAAAGGTTGTATCGAATCGTCAATATTATTATAACTTGGGTAGCAGTGACATATTGTTAGATGTCAATCTATGTTTATGATTTTAAATACGATTTAAAATCATTGCCAACGTTATAATAACCTATAGGGTAACACATAAGAACTCTTGAAAAGGATAAGAACCGTTCACAACAAAAGGGATCAAGTGTTGACTTTTCTTTAGTTTGAATTCGTAAAAGGGTTTTGTGGTCTAACTTTGTTTTGAGAATTTTCCGGTTACTTTTTATTAAAAATGAAGGCCGACGTTTTCATTTTTATTATTCATTCATGTTTTTAGAAAACAAAAACCGAAAAATTCAAAATCAAAGAAAACCCTAAATTGGCTAGCACCAGCCGTCCTTCTTCTCAACCATGTTCGACATCTTCGAGAACAAGTGTTTTTGGACTACTATGGAGGCTCATTGCTTTGGGAGCTCGAATTCGAATCAACCAAGACCTTAATCGATTGTGTGGATTAAAGGATAAAGTTTTAAGGTATAATTCGCAATTTGTAGATTATCATGTAGATCCAACAATGATTTGGTTGAAATTTCATTTACTCGATATGTGTTGTAACGACCCGGCTTTTTACCCGATTTTCGCCGGTAATTAAACCAACTTAAACCGTTCATAAAGACGGATTGTTAGGGTTACTTATACATTTGCACAAAATAAAAAGAACTTTTCCATTATCATTACAATAATACTACATCAGAGATACGGGAGAAACATCAGAGTACATCGATTACACAATGGAAGAGATACTAACTCATTTCATATTTCCAAATACGCTTTCTCAAATACAATACTCCAAAATCTCATTTTAGGGCATTACTAGCCCTATCTCTAATGAGATATATAACTCTGATGAGTCTTTCCTTTTGTTCAAATGTGTCGTACACCATTGCTTTGTATAAACCAAAGCTTTGATACCGTATCCAATTATTTAAAATTGAAAAACTATTTTAATATCAAATAAATCAATTTAATTTCCATATAAAACATTTTCAATACCTTTAAGTCTTTAAAAACATTCCACCAATCATTCACAAATGATTATTTATGGTTCATGAAATAGCTCGTGGTTTACAACTTCAAAATAGATTGTTTTCAAAGAAAGAGTTACCATAGTGTTTCAAAAGCGTTACAAAACAATTATCTTAACTACTTCGATCAAAATATCGTTTATCTTAGCCAAAACTTAAACTTTACAATTCAAAACACTTTTACATATTTTATAATGGGCACTTACACATTTGCACAAAATAAAAGGAACTTTTCCATTATCATTAAAATAATATTACATCAGAGTTACAAGAGGTACATCAGAGTACATCGGTTACACAGCGGAAAAGATACTAAACTTAGCGGAAGAATGTGAATGCTCTAAGACATAATAGCTCCAGCTAAAGCCAGAATCCTACTCCAACTAACTCCAAGACTAAATCTACGAACCAAACTCTAGGCTGCCTGTGTAAAAATTATGGACACCCAGAGTTTAGGTGTGGGAACAATAAACTCTAGGTCAGTCATGGGACTGGTGTGAGAACTCAAAAGGGTTATTTTTAGGGTTTATTTTAAAGTTAGCTAATTCACCGGACCCCTGCTAATGCGGAATGGGTTTACTCCATGTGAATACCAGTGCATAGAAATACGCAATGACTTTTTGAAAAATGAAGCTATCATAAGCTCGTCCCACATCACACAATGCAAGCGCACACCAGATGGGCGAGTTTTGCCTTATGATAACCAAAAATGCTTTCATATGTGAAAATCCTCTTTTACTACTGTATATAGTGTGAAAACCATTTTATCAAATAAATGTATTAATCCTAGCCAGCATAATTCCCCATCCCATTATACTGACAATCATGCCGGTAACCAGCAGGCTATACAATCAAAACCGTACGGGCTCATAGTGGAGATTGGGTTTCCAACATGATGGTTCCTGGTACGAAAGATCATTTGTGGGCTCACAAACTTTCTTTTGTACCAGGAACCATCATGTTGGAAACCCAATCTTCACTACGAGCCCGTACGGTTTTGATTGTATAGCATGCTGGTTATTGGTAGGATTGTCAGTATAATGGGATCAGGTATTATGCTGGCTAGGATTAATACATTTATTTGATAAAATAGTTTTCACACTATATATAGTAGTAAAAGGAGGATTTTCACGTATGAAAGCATTTTTTGTTATCATAAGGCAAAACTCGCCCATCTGGTGGGCGCTTGCATTGTGTGATGTGGGACGAGCTTATGATAGCTTCATTTTTCAAAAAAGCATTGCGGATTTCTATGCACTGGTGTTCACATGGAGTAAACCCGTTCCGCATTAGCGTCTTGGTCCGGTGAATTAGCTAACTTTAAAATAAACCCTAAAAACAACTCTTTTGAGTTCTCACACCAGTCCCATAACTGACCTGGAGTTTATTGTTCTCACACCTAAAATCTGGGTTTCCATAATTTTTACACGGGCAGCCTAGTAGTTTGGTTCGTAGATTTAGCCTTGGAGTTAGTTGGAGCAGGATTCTGGTTTAGCTGGAGCTATTATGTCTTGGAGCATTCGCATTCTTTCGTTGAGTTTAGTATCTTTTCCGCTGTGTAACTGATGTACTCTGATGTACCTCTTGTAACTCTGATGTAATGTTATTTTTAATGATAATGGAAATGTTCCTTTTATTTTGTGTAAATATGTAAGTGCCCCTAACGATCCGGCTACCGATTAAAGCATCAATATATACTTACGTTATGTGATGAGCTATGGATGATCAAAGCATGGCTTATTTAAGCGTAGCTTTTTGTATATCGTGACCTCGACGAACCTCACATCCTGGATTGATGATAAACTGGTGGTCAGATTTTCATGTTCGATTCGTATGTTCGATGCACCGGGATGTGATGATGAAAGGGTACTATGAAGTCCCCAGTCTGGGACGTTATTTGTTGGGTACTCCGATTCATGTATGGTGGGTTAGTATAATAGAGTCTGAGTCTGGACGTTATCCACGAGTACTGGGATGATGCACGCAAGAAAGTTTGTGAGCCCACGAATGATTTTTTGTACCAGGAACCATCATGTTGGAAACCCAATCTCCACTACGAGCCCGTACGGTTTTGATTGTATAGCTTGCTGGTTATCGGTAGGATTGTCAGTATAATGAGATGGGGCATTAAGCTGGCTAGGATTAATACATTCATTTGATAAAAAGGTTTTCACACTATATATAGTAGTAAAAGAGGATTTTAAGGTATGAAAGCATTTTTGGTTATCATAAGGAAAAACTCGCCCATCTGGTGTGCGCTTGCATTGTATGATATGGGACGAGCTTATGATAGCCTCATTTTTCAAAAAGTCATTACGAATTTTGATGTTTCGAACCATAATTTCCTTCATTACAGCCCTATCATATTGTCACGACCTTCCCAACAAGAGAGACATACATCCATATTCACAACGTCGCACCAAATTTCATCTTTATAGATAAGTCCAATAGAAAAGGAAATAAATGCTCGTCAATATACCGTTACCTCTGCTCCTTTCTTCAACCATGCTAGCTTGTATGGTCGAGGATGCTTTTCTGTCTTGATTCCAAGCTTCTGAATAGCTTCCTCTGAAATAATGTTGTCACAGCTTCCCGCATCAATCATGATTTGAAAAACTTTTCCCAAAATAGTACATGTGGATTGGAAAATATTGATTCGTAACCATTCGGATTCGTCGACGGTCTTTGAGTTAGACAAGCCCACCTCACCATCAAGTTAAACCCTTCATCACTTGTTACAATTTCTTCTTGTTCTTCATCAAACTATGGTGGATTTGAAGGATCAAACTCTACCTCCTCATTGCAAACTCCACTGTCATCTGTCACCATAGTTCTCTTACTAGGATTTGGACATTCATAAATTTATGACCCATTTCTTGGCAATCAAAACATTTCAAATTACTGCCTTCTTTTGCCTTTGTAGAATCTGTAATATTTGGTTTGATGTTTAGAGTACTACCACCAATATTCTTATTCAGATTGTTCGAAGTCATGAAACTACTCCCTTGTCTACCCTGTTTTTCCCATGCAAGAGCTCTTTGATGTGCCTTGGCATATGAATTTAGATCAAATGTATTGACCATGTCTTGGATTTGACTCCTAAGTACTTCAACATATCTCATAGTTAATTGTTCTTCGTTCTCCGATATATCATTACAAGTGATTTATTGGTAGAATTCTTTTGTGTACTCATTAACTGAATGAGTTCCTTACCTTAAATTCTACAACCGCTGATACATTAGTGATTGATAGTTGTAAGGCAAAAACGTCGCCCTCATCATTTTCCTTAGTTTCTCCCACCTTGGATTTTTCCATCCTTTCTCAAGTCAACTTCGTTTGTTGCCACCACGTTGTAGGTCTACCCCTCAATCTAGTAGCAGCCAGTCGAACTCGAAGTTCCTCCGGTACTCCTTTATACTCGAGAATTTCCTCGATTATGGAAATCCAATTTAGAAACTCTTCTAATTGCATACCTCCCTAGAATTCTAGAATTTCCCACTTCCCATCGCCTATCCATCACTTGAGTTTGGATTTGCAATCTCGTATTCTCGTGATGCTGAAATCAAGAACTTCCATTACCTTCATCTTCACCAAACATACTCTTTGATGCAGTCGGTGTCCTATGTCGTTGATTCTGATTCATATCGAGAATCATCATCTCCAAACGTCCAATACCATCATAAATCCTAGCCTTACGACACTCCTCCATCTGAGTTGCATCTTCCTGCCTATACACATCATCAACATTTCGATTCTGATTAGCTTGTCTAGGCAGCATTCTTCGATTCAAAATGAAAAAGAATTCTTGGACTTTGATTATGAAGTGAACCTCAAAACAATGGAAAACAATTAACCTTGTAAACATAAAACAATGATGACAATGAACCACTTCGAAATCTCGAAACAATGACAAACGACGAACTTCGAAACCAAAGTGATCAAACGAAGAACCAAATCAACGATATGGCTCTAATACAAATTGACGCGGCCAATTTTAACAAAAGTTTCAAATTAACATCGAGACTGTGATAATTCCAACAACAAAACACAAATTGTAAATAAAACCAATATAATTCCAATTCCGTTGATCGTCGAAGATACCAGAATGGAAATTTCGAACTCGAAAATCTCGATGAGATTAACAATGAAATAGAGATAACACCAATTTTTGTTGATTGAGATGATGCCAGAACTTGGTCACCAATTTTCTGTTGATCCAATGATGCAGGAAAAGTTGATCATCCAAATCGATGATTCACAAGGGATACCGAAAATTGGGATAAAATGTTGGACCCTCCAATAATCACGAAATGCCATATTTTGATTATAGAAAATATGCTCAATATTACATGGTTAGAATCCTTATTTATAGTGTTCAGACTTCGACACCGATACCACTAAACAACGGTACTGATACCACTAAATATACAAGATACTCAAAACCAAAACAAAAGTATAGAAATAACAAATGTTGATACCGATACAACATATAAAGCTAACCAATACCAAAACAAACTATAAAGCCAAAACCGGAACCACAGAACCGAAGCCAGAAAAAAATCCACTTGAATCCTTTGAGCCGAAACAGAACTAACGAAACAACTTAACACCACTGAGCGGACGCCGAAAGCTATCAAAAAGGCTATTACTACTGGATCCGGAACAATGTACTACTGAACTAGAATACAATCAATACCAATACCAGAGTAGAAGTATCACCATAGTAGCGATGCTGATACCAGATATGCCGAAACAGAAAATTAATACCATAGCTTATTATTGGTACCGAAACACTACAACCAATACCAAAACAAGGTATTTTCCGATACCACTTTGATGTGTGTTACATCACATACTGATATATATGATAATAGAAGATCATGTCATTACCATTTAAAGTAATCTGAAGACCGATCCTTCAGTTTGTGGTTTATAATGGTTGTTAGAGTCGATAACAAACTTTATCATTTACAAATATGTTAACTATTTAATATTTAAAGAGGAGTGTTCAACAACATCCGAACAGTACAAGACCCTTATAGCCTCCAATATACGTCCTAAGTTTTCATTTAAATAGTGGTTATCTCTCTTCCCACTCACACCATAATTTAAATGAAAATTAATTGTTGATATCAGAATGCAATTGGATGCTACAAAATATGAATGTTATAAAGTGCACTTCTTATTCAAATATCAAGCATTACTATTTTTTATATTTTGATTATTTATCAATTTTATTTTGTGTAGTCAAACATAAAAATAAATGTCATGCAAAAAATTAAAATAGTATATACAACCGTATTCTTTTAAAAATTTATATGATAAGAATTGCATCAATCTAATATAACAGTAGTATTTTGCTAGATTTTCTATTAAATAATCTTATATGATATAAATTTAAAATTATACATACACACACACACGCACACAAACATGGTATATTGTAATCACCATATTTAATTATTAATTACCATTATCGTATATTTTCATAGGTTTGACAAACCATACAAATCAAATTGGTTACTATGTTTTGGGTATCATTTAAGTTGGTACGGTTGATAATGACTGTGGTAATATAGTAAAAATGTTCCGTCCTAAGTAGAATATAAATCTAAGTAAAAATGTTCCGTCCTAATTATAATATAAATCTAAGCAAAAATGAATAAAGATTATTTTTGTCCAAATATTTTTTTATAACTAAGGTACAACCGAGAGATCAAAACCCATATGTTGTATGTCGTGAGTGATCAAAGCATTAAATCCAGTTTAGCTTGTTTCCACTCATAAAGCTATGTTATATTTGCTTGTTGCGCTTTTGCAAGATTTTCTATTAGAACATCTCATATAATATATATATATATATATAATTACAATTATATATATATGAGGGTTCCTCTACATCTCTTATATTGCACGTGAACTCTCCTCCTTAATCTCCACCACCCATTCCCCCACTCATTCACTCTCTTCCCATTAAGAAATAATATTGAAATGGGAAGAGAGAATAAGTGAGGAAATTGGTGGTGGATGTTAGTTCAGTAATTTTGAGGATGACACACTATACATACACACACACACGTATATGTACACACCATATGCACACTCATACAGGTATCAACTCAAGGCGAAGAGCTCAAGATATCATGACTACTCAGAAGAAAATTGCATATTTATTTTCTTAGATGTTATGTAAAATCTCGTGAAAAGATATGAGAAAAACATCTGCATTTCTGTGTATGTGCAGGTCCAAAAATTTGATCATCGCTTCCTATGAATCAGAAAAGCGCGACATTTAAATTAAATTCTGCAAGCATACAGGTGTGTAGCATACAGGTCGAACACAGGGAGGTGTAATTAAAAATTATTATTTATTTATTCTTGGGCGAGTTAGGCAGAATTTGGGGTTGTTTTTATTGTTGTTGAAATTTCCGCGAATCCGAATCTAATCAAACCGATATCAATTCAACAACTAAAAAGAAAGGTACCAATTACTAGAAAAAGAAAATAACAAGTTAACAACACACAAAAAATTAAAAGAAGGATGTGCCGTTGAATCTAATCAATCGGGCAGTCCTAACATGCAATAATAAAAGAAAATAACAATATGTATTCTACCAAAACTAATTGGATAGACATACAAATTGTTATGAAAGAAAAAGACAGTAAACTGAAATGAAGAAAACTTTTTATTAATAAAAAATGAGAATACAGAATAGTTCCCTTTACAATGGGATATACATGTGCTTTTATAGGTGAACTGGAAACCCTAATTAAGTCTACGAATAAATGGGTCTCTTTTCCCAAGAAGTAATATCATATCTCTTGCCTTCCTTGACTAGGCTTGTTTGGAAATAATTCTTTTAAGAATATCTGATGCATATCTTAGAGAATATCTTCCAAATCCTCCGTATAGCTAGTTGATTGGTAATTAGATTGCATGTGATTAATTATTCCAAACACGGACGATTACTAGTCTCCAAAGGCAACATAGGATAAAATCTTCAAAATTGATCTTCTTCTTGGCAATAAAATATTCTTCAGTAGACAAATTGATAGATTTGCGATGATTTCCATGATAGGAATTTGGCTATTCCTCTTATTAGTGTATATCATACATACATACGTATGAATATATATATATATATATAATATAACACTAATCCATAAATTCTTCATGGCAAAGGAATAGGGTGAATGTTCCGTTCTTTGGCAAAAAGTGAGCTTGACGGGGATCGAACTCAGGTCTCTCAGTACAAATCTCTATGCATTTACCAATGAGCTACAACGTCTTTTGTAATTGAGATGGCTTTAATATAGGGAAGTAGCTTTTTATTTGTGGTTGGCCTTTAATTTGAAAGGAAGGAGGCATTACTTGACAACCTGTAAAAACACATAAAAGTACCCAAAGTATCATTTATTTATTTACAAAAGATAAAATATAAGAGCATAAAATAAACACATTTCTATGTTAATCAAATACCCCCACACTTATCTTTTACTCGTCCTCGAGTAAAAAGAAAATAAAAACGAAAAACTGACTAGATAGGTCACACTTTCGTAGGAAACATGATTGCATTGAGCGTATGCAACAAGCCGTTAAACCTCTAGGTGTCCCTAGTAGGACGAGTGGTGTCTCGTGAGGGTTTTCAGCGAATACTACCCACAAAATCCAAAACGTCTTAAATACGCGGATTAATCAAACAATATATTTAAGGTCTTTCGCATTCCAAGGATTTCACTCAAATTCAATAAAAACTGTTTAGTCCCAAATTGTCTATCCCATAATTAGTGCAAAAATGAACAAAATTTTCCAAGCTGAATCGTAATTCCTTGATAACACTGTAATTGTCTTGAAGGTTAAGAGCATGGTGTCAACCAAAGTTCTACACATCGACAATGTGCATCCAATCTTTTATTCATTTTTTTTTTTTTGATAAATTTTGCACCAGTGTAACTGTAATGTATTGGATGTTAGTTATGCATAGATGAAGGAAAATTTTGTAAGTTCTAAAAATATTATAGATAAGAGGGCAAGTGTATTAGTTGAACTTCAAGCTACAAAAGATAAAGTAACACTAAGGCACATATAGACGTTTTGTTTCCTTTCATCTCCTCAACTACAATCCTCGCTTCTTAGTACGGTATGATGGACGTGGATGGGGTGGAAATGAATTCTTTATAGTCAAGAATGATGAATGACTATTTTATTTTGAGAGACTCTCTTTTTTTTTAACTTGATGAGTGGAGATGGAATGGAATGATACCGTATATTATTTCATTTGATTCCTCCTCTACTAAGCAAATCATAAATAACACTTCTTGAAAGGAAAGTTTTTGTGCCTTAGTTACTCTACTTCTATAACTCTAATTCAACACACAAGTCTTGATTGATGTTATATGAAAAGCTGAAAGGAGAGATAACAAAGTTTCGTAAGATAGATAACCCATATAAAATAAGATGTGGTATATGGTTATCCTATCTTAAAACAAGTACGGAGTGGGTAGTGTAATATTGGTATAAAAAGTGACGTTCTTAACCCTTGAAAATAAATCAGTGAAAAGGTTCTATAGTATACCAATATAAGAAAAACTTGTCAAAACATGATGTAATCGACTAAAACTTGGGTTTGAATAATGTGGGGTATCGAAGAAGAACAATACAATGAGTCGTTTCTCCTTAAGTGGGCCAAGTGGAATTTAGAACTTACAAGTTTGAAAATTTGAGTGGAAAAATATTATGCATGAAAAAGAACTCAGAAATTCCAACAAATGTAGGTGCAAAATCATTTTTTTTTTTTGATTATTTTTACTTGCACATTCTAACATATATAACAAGGGTTGACACGCTTACTCCATAACATGACTAACGTCTGCACAGTCTCAAGCTAGCATCTTAAAAAGACACATTACAACTCAATGAATAAATAATGTTCATTCCCATCACCAAAAATTCAACTTATCAAACAAGGACCAATGTGTTATTTATGAATTTTAAGTTAATCCTTGTTTAATGAATGACCTAGTTCATAAAGTTTGATTACTGATGTAATATAAATCCCCCCCACACTAGATGGAGACAGTGTCCCAACTATTTAAGGTATGCAGATAAAAATGGCAGAAAACAAAAATAAATAAATAAAAAAATGAAAAAGAAAAATAAAAGAAAAAGAACATATACCACCGGATTTCACGGTGGTTGATCCGGCTCATGAAGATCGATAAGGTCATCTTCGTCATATTGCTCGAATTCTAAAAATGGTTTCAGTCGTTGACCATTTACTTTGAAGACTTTTCCATCCCTAGGATTTTCAATGTCAACCGCTCCATGAGGATATGCTGTTTTCAAAACATAAGGTCCAGTCTATCGAGATCTGAGTTTTCCTGGAAACAAGTGAAGTCTAGAGTCGTATAAAAGAACTTTTTGACCTACATTGAATTCCTTGCGAAGTATGTTTTTGTCGTGTTGGGCTTTGGTTCTTTCTTTGTAGATTTTCGCATTTTCATACGCCTCATTTCTTAATTCCTCTAATTCAGAAATTTGTAACTTCCTATGTGAGCCGCTTTCTCTAAGTCAAAATTCAAAAAATTTATGGCCCAAAGAGCACGATGCTCTAATTCAAGAGGTAAGTGGCAAGCTTTTCCAAAGACTAATCGATATGGTGACATCCCTAGATTGGTTTTATAAGCAGTGCGAAAAGCCTAAAGTGCATCAATCAGTTTTAAGGACCAATCTTTTCTATTGGAATTCACAGTTTTCTCAAGAATTTGTTTGATTTGTCTATTGGAAACTTCTACTTGTCCACTAGTTTTTGGATGGTAAGGGGTTGACAGCTTGTGTGTGATTGAGTATTTCTTAAGCAAGGACTCAAAAGCACGATTACAGAAGTGAGTGCCATTATCGCTAATGATATCCCGAGGTGTGCCAAAGCGTGAAAAGATGTTTTCTTTGAGGAATTTGATAACAACCTTGTTATCGTTGATTTTGGTCGGTATGGCTTCAACCCATTTTAAGACATAGTCTACCGCAAGCAAGATGTAAAGATTCCCAAATGAGTTAGGGAATGGTCCCATGAAATCGATGCCCCAAACATCGAATAGCTCAATCACTAGAATGGGGTTGAGAGGCATCATGTTTCGCTTAGTAATTCGACCCGTCCGTTGACATCGATCACATTTAGAGAAAAAATCGAAAGCATCACGAAAGAGTGTGGGCCAGTAAAAACCGTTTTGCAATACTTTTGCAGCAGTTTTTCTTGCTCCAAAATGACCGCCACAAGCATGGTCATGTGAGAAAGAGAGAATACTTTGGTGTTCATTATCGGGCACACACCTTCGAATGATTTGGTCTGAACAGTATTTGAAAAGATATGGGTCGTCCCAATAGAAGTTTTGAACTTTCAAGAGAAATTTTTGTTTATCTTGTTTTGACCATTCAGCGGGTGTTTGTTGCGTGACAAGATAATTCACAATGTCAGCGTACCAAGGGGTGTTAGAGATGGAAAGGATTTGTTCGTCGGGAAAATAGTCATCGATTTGGGTTTTATCAACATTTTCGTGCACAATTCGAGAGAGATGGTCAGCTACAACATTCTCAGAACCCTTTTTATCTCGTATTTCTATGTCAAATTCTTGAAGAAGAAGGATCCAACGGATCAAGCGGGCCTTGGCATCCTTTTTAGAAAGCAAATATCGTAAGGCAGCATGGTCAGTGTAAACTATGACTTTGGATCCTATGAGATATGGTTTGAATTTCTCAAGAGCGAAGACAACTGCCAAAAACTCCTTTTCAGTAGTTGAGTAATTCAGTTGGGCCTCGTTTAAGGTTTTGCTAGCATAATAAATGACTCGAGGGAGTTTATCAATTCACTGACCCAAGATGGCTCCAATCGCAAAATCAGAAGCGTCACACATAAGTTCGAAGGGTTGAGTCCAATCAGGGGGTTGAATGATGGGAGTTGTGGTCAAGATTGACTTAAGAGTTTCAAAAGATGTTTTGCAGTCATTGGAGAATTCAAACTTAACGTCTTTGGCAAGTAAATTTGAGAGAGGTTTTGAAATTTTCGAGAAATCCTTAATGAATCTTCTATAGAATCCTGCGTGGCCAAGAAATGAACGAACATCCTTAACAGACTTAGGAGGAGGTAGATTAGCAATCAAATCGATTTTGGATTTATCGACTTCAAGGCCATCTTTGGAGACGACATGACCTAGAACTATCCCCTTTTTTACCATATAGTGACATTTTTTCCAATTAAGCACGAGTGATTTCTCCTTACAACGCTTAAGGACGAGTTCTAAATGAGTGAGGCATTGGGAAAAAGATGATCCATAGATTGAAAAATCGTCCATGAATATTTTCCAAGAATTCTTCCACCATATCAGAGAAAATACTCATCATACACCTTTGGAAAGTCGCGGGGGCATTACAAAGACCAAAAGGCATGCGACGATAAGCAAAGGTTCCAAAGGGACAAGTAAAGGTAGTCTTATGTTGATCTTCTAAAGCAACAGGAATTTGGTTATAGCTAGAGTATCCATCGAGAAAACAATAGTACTCATGTCCCGCAAAGCGTTCGAGCATTTGGTCAATAAAAGGCAAGGGAAAATGGTCTTTTGCGTGGCTGAGTTGAGCTTTCGATAGTTAATACACACGCGCCATTTGGTTTTGATTTTTGTTGGGACGAGTTCATTACTGTCATTTTTGATCACTGTGACTCCCGACTTCTTTGGTACAACTTGTACCGGACTCACCCATGTACTATCAGAGATGGGATAAATGATGTTATTGTCTAAACATTTGATTATCTCTTCCTTGACCACTTCTCTCATGTTTGGGTTTAATCGCCTTTGAGCCTCACGAGTGGGTTTAGCCTCATCAACTAAATGTATGCGATGTTCCACAATTGATGGGCTAATTCCTTTTATATCGCTAATTTCCCACCCCAAGGCATCTTTATTTTCCCGCAAAATTTATAAGAGTTTTTCTTCTTGGTCCTTGGTAAGATCAGAGGCCAAGATTACGGGAAAAGTTTTTGAGGAGTCGAAGTATGCGTACTTAAGGTCTGGTGGCAAGGGTTTGAGGTCTAACTTAGGATGTTCTTGAGTGTTAACATTGGTCAACATTCCTTGGTTAGATTCAAATGACGAAGGATTGGAGTTAGGAAATTCATTCAGTTCAGAAATGTATTCAAGTTCATCAAAATCGGAGTCGAAATGGTCAAGACACATTTTCAAGGCTTCAGAAGTGTCACTAGAGGTTTCATCAACTGTGGTTTGAATCATGTCGATTTCATCGATCTCAAAATCCCTAGGTTGTTTGTTGAGATTAAAGATGTTTAGCTCAATGGTTAGGTGCCCGAAGGAAAGTCGAAGCTGACCATTCCTACAATTAATGACAGCATTAGAGGTTGCTCAGAAAGGGCATCCTAAAATCAATGGTATTTGAACTTTGGGATTTGAGACAGGCTCTGTTTCTAGAACTATAAAATCGACAGGGAAGTAGAACTGTTCGATCTGTATCAAGACGTCCTCGATAATTCCCAATGGCTTTTTGACAGATCGATCGGCTAGCTGAAGAGTGATGTTTGTTGGTTTAATCTCCCCTAGTCCAAGTTGACGATAAATAGTGTAAGGAAGAAGATTGACACTGGCATCAAGATTGAGTAGGGCACGAGAGATGTGAGTGCTTCCTATTTTGCAATCAATCGTAGGGCAGCCAGGGTCTTTGTACTTGACTGGGGCAAGATTTGAAAGAATAGAGCTTGTATTCGCAGTTAGAAAAGCAGTTTTTGGAACATTAGTCGCACGTTTTTGTGTGCACAATTCCTTAAGACATTTGGCATACTAAGGAATTTGTTCAATGGTGTCTAAAAGAGGAATGCTCACACGGGCTTGTTTGAAAATTTCCAAAATTTTGTCGACATTTGCCTTCTTCTTCTTGTTATTGAGTCTATGGGGAAATGGAGCTATTTGTTTTTCGACTCTGTGATCAGTTTCATCATTTGAAGAAGAAGGTTTATCCAAGGGAAGAGAAGGTGGTAAGGTTGTAGAAGATGGAATGTTGGTATTGCCAACATTAGTTTTCGAAGGTGAGTCGGGGTTGCCGACACTAGGAGAAGAATTGTTGGGATTACCAACATTTAAGGGAACTTGAGGTTTAGAAGAATTGGCATTCGAATCCAATGGGTGATCATCAAGATTAGGGATTGGGGTCGAGTTAGAAGGCTCGCCAGGGTTGCCCACATTATTTTCAATCCTCTTTCCAGATCGAAGGGTTGTAATAGCGTTGACTGGATTATGATTTTCGTCCTCACAAGAATTTACAGCACGAGAGTTATATTTTGGATTCACCTCAGGTTGACTAGGCAACTTTCCTTTCTCATTATTTTTCATCAGTTCTTTCATCATATTAAACATTTGGTCGAGTTTAGCATCTTGTGAGTTCATTTTAGCTTCGTGAGAGTTCAACTGTTTTTCTAAACACACAATTTCTTGCGACGGTTGAGAAGATTGAGAGGGTTGGTTTGATGATTAGAAATTGGGGTGCCTATAAGATTGTTTGGACTGAGGTGCAGTTTGGGGGGTTTGAGAATTGGGAGGTGGAGCTTGGTAATTCCGATTGGGGATAAAGGGTTGCATGTGATATGGGTTGGCCGAATTATTGGGGTTTGACCAAGAAAGATTTGGGTGGTTTCTCCAACCAGGATTGTACGTGGATGAGTAAGGGTTATTTTGAGCTATAGCATTGGCTTGGTCCTGAGAGTAATTGTGGGGTAACCCTTCTCCGGCTTGAGGAGTTTGATTTTCTAAAGGAATTTGACTTGGGTCCATGACATGCACTCCTCTAGTAGAAGTACGAATGGGAACACGAATCGATTCCCATTGCATGTCCTTTTCAGAATAATCTTCTAAGAACCGCCAAGCTTCATCGGCTGTTTTAGACATAAAGTCTCCTCCACACATTGATTCTAGTTGAGTTCTAGACTGATAGTTAAGTCCTTTATATGCAATTTGGCATAAGTTGTCTTTTAGAATTCCATGATGAGGACAACTATACAGTAGTTGGTTGAATCTCTCAAAATATTTTGAAAAAGTTTCCCCCTCATTTTGACAAAATTGGTTTATCTCAGTTCGAATTTTGAGAGTTTTATGGAAAGGAAAAAACTTTTTCAAGAATATAGTGACAAATTCATCCCAACTTCTTATGGAATGTTTTGGAAGAGAATTTAGCCATCTTTTAGCGCTTTCAAGTAATGCAAATGGGATTAGCCTTAGCTTGATTGATTCGTTAGACAATTGTTGCATTTTTGTTGTGGACGCATATAATTCAAATTCACTTAGAAATTCATAAGCATTTGCAGATCCAGTAAATTTTGGTACCCCTTGGAGAAAAGAATGTTTTAGCTCAAAATTGTTCCCTTCAGCTGGTGGGAATACGATGACAGAGGGTTGGACGGTCCTAGTCGGATAACATCGATCACGAAGAGACACAGGTCTATCCATTTGAATATTGAGATATTGAAAATTTTGATTTATTTGATTTTGATCTATCTCGTTTTGAAAGTTTTGGTTTATTTGAGAACCCATAGGAGAATTATTTTGGCTAACACTTTTTTCACTCATTGTTGTTAAATGCAAGCATAGAAATCTGCTACAATGAAATTTTCTGTCCTTATTGGCTCCTAACCCAAAATTATAAAGTGATGCATTTGATTGCTTAGGTCAAAAGATTTCTCAGCCAGTTAACGGACAGGAGTTATCGGTGCACCAGGAATCATCCTAGCAATGCAGCTGAAGGTTTAAGTACCTTCAGAGTAACAACCGATATAATATTTACGAATCACCGTAATATTTATAAACAGCTATTTCTCTGTCGTAGTCTAGACACCAAGAAATAATTCGTTCCAAATGAATCAACTACCACAATACAATTAAGCCCTAGATGAGTCCGTGACTCCCTTAAGTCCAACGTCTAACCGTTATTATTAGTCAGATTCTATGATGAAATGCAATTTGTGGGCTAAGGAAAGGGTGATGAAATCCCTCACCTTATGTGAATTGGGGTATTGCCCTTAACAGAATGAATAAAAAAATGCAGAAATAACAACAATCACACAATTTAATTGCAGAAATTAATTTTTTTTACATTCAAGCCGCTGGCCCTGCAGAATTTTTTACAACAATTGTCTGTATTTTTTTTCTTTTTCAGCAGAGCACCTGTAGAGTTTTAAAAATTTCTCACCTTGATCGGCAGTCCTCCAGTGAAATTGGGTAGCGCTAGCGCGTTCACACCCCACTTGGTGTGTAACCGCTCCAACAATTCAAAATTCACTGTTTGCAGTTTTCTTGACCTTTGAATTCCTGCTTGGTCCTCGCTTTGATCTTTGTTCTTGAATGGCTTTTTTTTATACCACTGTTTGTCTTTTTTTTTAAGGCGGAATAAAAGAGAAACAAACAAACAATTCAACAAAACCAACACATATGCTTTAATAACAAAGAGGGGAAGAGAAAAAAACAGAAAAGAAAGAAACTACTACACCAAAGTTGATAGACCCAATAAACTTTACTAGTTGAAACAAGGAAGAGGGTTCCTCAAGTCAAGAAACAAAACATAGTATTACTCAGACTCAAACATAGCCTTCAAGCACAAGGCTGGTGCGCTCAACTCAAAGCAAAAGTAGGCACACGGTGAAGCTTCTCAGGCCTACAAATACCCAGGCCACAGTGATAAATCCAACACCTTCCCCAATTTCTCAAAACAAAATCGCTAACTACAGTCACCAATTTTTTCAGAAAACAATATCTACTTACTATGCAAATTGTTCGAAGTTATTTTTTTTTTCATAAAACAAATCGACGTTTGAGTGAGTTACTGAAATCAGGGCATTTTAATCGGCTTGGTGCGAAGTGGGTTTATAAAGAAAATTTGGGTTTCGGATCTGGCTTTGCGAGTAGGGTTTGGCTGATAGGGTCTGTGAATTGGAGAGCTGTTTGAATCGGAGAAGGGTTTTCAGGAGCTGCGATTTGGTCTTTGCGTTCGAACAGGGGATGGGAGTTGGTATGCGAGCAGTGTGGTATGGTGGAGGGCTCGAACGCCGCAGTTGATCGGAGAAGAAGATCTAGGTGAATGGTTGCGACGTTGGTGTTTGAGATTGGAGATGACGACTGCGAGTATTTCCGAATTGGGTTTGCTGTTATTTGATGAAAGATGGCTGAAGGATTTTTGTGCTTCGCAGTGATGATCGATGTTCTGATGGAAGAGGGGAATTGGTTATGAAGTCGGGTAATAATGAGTTGTATGGACGATGGCTGAGGGAGTTTGGTGAATTGCGTAAGAAGATTGTTGAACGTGGGTTATGGAAAGGCAGTTGCGAGTTGATAATGGTTTGAATGATTTTGTCGTGGACAGTATGGTTTTGGATTTGCTGGGTGAGTTGATTGAATTGTGGTGGTATGTGGTTGGGTAAGCATTGTTGAGGATCTTTGGGAGGGACGGTGATGGATGGTATGTTGTAGATGTAGTGGAGATGAATACGGTTATGTGGAGCTGTGTGTTGACCGTGAATGATGGGGTTGATGATGTGGGTTGCTATTGGATGGACGTGGATATTGTTGCGAAGGGGGTGATTTTGGCATAGTAGGGTATGATGAAGTTTAGTTGTGAAGGATATGATGATGAAGAGGTTGTTTGATTGTGAGGTGGTTTTGTGAAGATGAGGATGGCTCGGCAGTGAATAGAAATACAGAAGGAAATTTGTAATATTCTTTTTCCTGATTATTTTTGTAAAAGAAGAAGAAAAAAAAACGTTAAAGGAAAATAAAATTAAAAAGGGAAACGAAATAAATAGAAAGAAAAGGAAAGAAATCGAATAAAAACGGGCAAGAAGAAAAAAAATTCTCTTGTTATGGAGATTATAGTATCAATATATAATACCAAATCAAACCACTCAAGAATTATATATATATATATATATATATATATATACAGGAAAATACAAAAAAAATAAAATAAAAACTAACACGAATCAGAAATTAAATAAATAATAAAATTTAATTGTAGCCTCCCCGGCAACGGCGCCAAAAACTTGATCGTCGCTTCCTATGAATCAGAAAAGCGCGACATTTAAATTAAATTCTGCAAGCATACAGGTGTGTAGCATACAGGTCGAACACAGGGAGGTGTAATTAAAAATTATTATTTATTTATTCTTGGGCGAGTTAGGCAGAATTTGGAGTTGTTTTTAATGTTGTTGAAATTTCCACGAATCTGAATCTAATCAGACCGATATCAATTCAACAACTGAAAAGAAAGGTACCAATTACTAGAAAAAGAAAATAACAAGTAAACAACACACAGAAAATTAAAAGAAGGATGTGTCGTTGAATCTAATCAAACGGACAGTCCTAAAATGCAATAATAAATGAAAATAACAATATGTATTCTACCAAAACTAATTGGATAGACACACAAATTGTTATGAAAGAAAAAGACAGTAAACTTGAATGAAGAAAACTTTTTATTAATAAAAAATGAGAATACAGAATAGTTCCCTTTACAATGGGATATACATGTGCTTTTATAGGTGAACTGGAAACCCTAATTAAGTCTATGAATAAATGGGTCTATTTTCCCAAGAAGTAATATCATATCTCTTGCCTTCCTTGACTAAGCTTGTTTTGAAATAATTCTTTTAAGAATATCTGATGCATATCTTGGTGAATATCTTCCAAATCCTCCGTATAGCTAGTTGATTGGTAATTAGATTGCATGTGATTAATTATTCCAAACACGGACGCTTACTAGTCTCCAAAGGCAACATAGGATAAAATCTTCAAAATTGATCTTCTTCTTGGCAATAAAATATTCTTCAGTAGACAAATTGATAGATTTGAGATGATTTCCATGATAGGAATTTGGCTATTCCTCTTATTAGTGTATATCATACATACATACGTATGAATATATATATATATATATATATATATATATATATAATATATAACACTAATCCATAAATTCTTCAAGGCAAAGGAGCAGTGTGAATGTTCCGTTCTTTGGCAAAAAGTGAGCTTGACGGGGATCGAACTCAGGTCTCTCAGTACAAATCTCTATGCATTTACCAGTGAGCTACAACGTCTTTTGTAATTGAGATGGCCTTAATACGGGGAAGTAGCTTTTTATTTGTGGTTGGCCTTTAATTTGAAAGGAAGGAGGCACTACTTGACAACCTGTAAAAACACATAAAAGTACCCAAAGTATCATTTATTTATTTACAAAAGATAAAATATAAGAGCATAAAATAAACACATTTCTATGTTAATCAGTGCAAGTGACAGATGTCTGTCCGATACTATAACAGACGTCTATCACTACAGCAGGAATTTCATTCCTAGCACAGCACAGACGTCTGTCATATATATGACAGACGTCTGTCGCAAGCCTCAGGATAAAATTCCTGCATATGCAGACGTCTGTCTGTTTAGTAACAGACGTCTGTCTATATATCCGAGTAACATCAAATATAGCAGACAGACGTCTGTCGCAAAATAAACAGATGTCTGTGTTGTACATACGACCGTATATTTCAAGTACCTCTTTATTCTGAAAGGGTATAACTTCTCACTCTTCTTCTTCAAAACGATTTTTCAAAAGGGGTTTCGTTTCACAAAAGGATCTTTTCGGAAATTACAACTCTTTGATAAAACCTTTGATTATCTATAAATAGATCAAGAGATCCATGCTCTCACTTCACTTACTCTCTTCTAGTTTTATTTGATTTTCTGAAAAAGCTATTACTCTCTCAAGCCTTCTAAATTTCTCACAAGCATACTTTACTTATATTCTCTCTAAGTACTTAAACTCTCATATCTATTCAAAGAGATTGTAGGAGAACCTTGTACTACTCAGTCAATATCAGTGTTTAATAGAACACAAGATTGTCAAGTTTTCTACTCGTCTGTAAACCTATTCCTCCGAGTAAAGAGAGGACAGCTTTTTATAGTTGAAAAGGCCGAAGGGGTGCTTCGGGACTGGACGTAGGACGGGAGGTCCGAACCAGTATAAAAGATCGGTGTGATTTTCTTTTACTTTATCTTTACTATTTACTGTCTACTTCATATTAGATACTTACTATTGCTTAAGACGCATACTCGATCCTACTATATACTTTCAATTGGTATCAGAGCAAGGTTTTAAACAAAAAACATTAATTTGTGTTTGTTTCATCGTGTTTAAAATGGCAAGTAATAGTGTTAATAGCATTTTTCAAGAGGGACAATCTACACAAAGACCACCATTATTTAATAGGTCTAATTATGCTTATTGGTCAACACGTATGAGAATTTTTATGGAAGCTAATGGTTTAGAAATATGGGCTGCTACTCAAAAGAAATATGAACCTCCAACCATTGAATTAACTACTTGGACTGATGTTCAAAAAGTAGCAGCATCAAATAATTCAAAAGCCATGAATGTTTTATTGTATGCATTAGATAAAAATGAGTTTTCACGAGTTATGATGTGCACTACTGCTTATGATATATGGAGAACTCTACAAATAACTCATGAAGGTACTACAAAAGTCAAACAAACTAAAATATCAATTTTACAGAACCAATTTTCATCATTCAAAATGAAGACAGGTGAAACTATTAGTGATATGTATATAGATTTCAAACTATTCAACATGACTTAATGGCTCTTGGAATTAAGTTTACTGATTTTGATTTAGTTACTCGTATATTAAATTTATTAACTAATGAGTGGGAAAGAAAAGTATTAGCTATAGAAGAGGCTAATGACCTTTCTCAACTCAATGTTAAAGAGTTAGTAGGAAATCTTTTGTCGTATGAAGCTAACTTGCAGGTTAGGAAAGAACAAAATGTTGAAAAGAAAAATATAGCTTTTCAAGTGAATGAAGAAGATTCAGATTTGGATGAAGAAGAGATAGTGTTCATAGCAAAGAACTACAACAAATTCAAGAAATTCAGAAAGATGACAAAGTTTCAGAAGAATGACAAACCAAATTCAACAAATCAAACTTTGGTAAAATGCTATAATTGTGATGAATATTGACATATAAAGAAGGATTGTCCAAAGAATGATAAAAAGAAACAGAAGTTTGAGAAGTTCAAAAAGAAAAGAAGAGCATTTCAAGTTACATGAGATGATTCGGAGTCATCTTCTTCGGAAAGCGATAGTGACAGTGACTCGGAACAAGCAAACGTGTGCTTTATGGCAGAAGTTGATGAGGTATGTTCTGAACTTACCTATAATGAAATCTTAGAAATTAGCATGGAACTAGATGACAAATTTAGAAAACAAAAGAAGTTAAATAAGGAGTTTCTTCTAAGATAAATAGAATGGAAATAGAGATTGGACTTTTAAAAGATGAGAAAACCATTCTAGAAGAAGAGTTAGAAAATTCACAATCCAACAATGACAAATTATCCTTGGAAAATGTTTCTTTTTCTAATAAACTTAGAAATATTGAATTAGAAAAAGAAGATCTTTTAGAAAATTATAATAAACTAAGTAATGATTTAGAAAATTTACTTTCTGAAAATTCAAAACTCAAAAGTGAACTAGAAAAAATTACTACTAATGTTTCAAAATTCAACAAGGGAAAACAAAATTTAGAAAATTTAATAAAAAACTTCTAAACCATCAGGAAATAGAAATGGTTTAGGATACAAAAAGGATGGTAATTCTAAACATAATAGTTTTCTATATAGAAAATTTAAGAAAAAGGATGTTCTTAAGAAGGTTCAAACACATAGGGAAGAAAATTAATTAGTCTTAAAAAGACTAATTTTCCAAAAGAAGTAAAAATATGGATTCCTAAAACTAACAACAAACTTATTAGGGAAAGACATATTAAAAACTTCTTGCAAAATGTAATGTATAATTCAAATTATATTTTTAAAGGTCCCAAACCCACATGGGTATGGCTACCTTTTCCGCCTAACATTTAGGACCCTAACGGAGGAAGTGGGTACCAATAAATTCTTTCTATCTTTCAGGTACCTAAATCAAGACAAAAGGAGAAATGGATCTTGGATAGTGGCTGCTCCAAGCATATGATAGGAAATATAAACATGCTATCAAATATAATATACATGGATGGAGGGACTGTGACCTTCGGTGACAATTCAAAAGGATATATCATTGGCATTGGTGAAGTCATAAATACTGGTATCTCTGACTCTCCTATTATTTCTAATGTGTTATTAGTTAAAAATTTGAAACATAATCTTTTAAGTATCAGTCAACTTTGTGATAAAAAAATTCAAATAAGTTTTGAAAAAGATAAATGTAACATTTTTGATGAGCATAAAAATATAATTTTTGAAGGAATCAAAAATAGAAAAATAGACATCTTAAAAATGAAATCAAAACACAAGACAAATTTATGTTTAACCGTCAATCATGAGGATCCATGGTTGTGGCATAAAAGGTTTTGTCATATAAGTTTTCAAAATCTTAATAAATTATCTAAAAAGGAATTAGTCAGAGGTTTACCAAAGATTAATTTTAAAGTAAAAAATTTATGTGATGATTGTCAATTTGGTAAGCTTAAAAAGAGTTCCTTCAAATTAAAAAAATAAAATATCCACTAGTCAACCTTTAGAATTACTTCATCTAGATCTTTTTGGACCTACTCAAACTCGTTCGTTAAATCATAATAAATATGTTTTTGTTATTGTAGATGATTTTTCTAGATTTACATGGACTCTTTTCTTAAAACACAAAAGTGATACTTTTGGATTATTTAAAATTTTTGCCAAACGAATAATGAATTTATTTGATTTAAAAATTAAAAAGATTCAAAGCGATCATGGAGGAGAATTTGAAAATGAATTTTTTTAAAGATTTTTGTAACAAAAAAGAAATAGTCATAATTTTTCAATTCCACGAACACCTAAACAAAATGGTGTCGTAGAAAGGAAAAATCATACTTTACAAGAATGTGCCAGAACTCTTTTAAATAGTAGTAAATTACCTAAGTCTTTTTGGGCTGAAGCAGTGGCTACAGCGTGTTATGCCTTAAATAAAGTAACTCTTCGTCCGTTAACAAAAAATACATGTTATGAAATACTTTATGGCAAGAAACCTAATGTTTCATATTTTAAAACCTTTGGATCAAAATGTTTTATATTAAATACAAAAGATAATCTTGAAAAGTTTGATCCAAAAGCTGATGAAGGAATTTTTATTGGATACTCTGATCGAAGTAAAGCTTACAGAATCTTTAATAACAAAACTAATTCTATTGAAGAAAGTTTACATATTTCTTTTGATGAAAATTTTCAAAATATTAAGAATTCGGATGAAGACGAAATAGAATTACAAAATAACACTACTTCTAATATTAATGAACCAGATAATAATGTTATTATACGATCACCTCCTCGTGTCTTAAAAGATCATCCGACAAATAATATTATTGGAGATATAAATTCAAGAGTATCTACAAGACATCAACTTCATCAAATGAGCCATGTGGCCTTTATCTCATTACTCGAACCAAAGAATTATAAAGAAGCATCTAATGATGAATCATGGATATTAGCCATGCAAGAAGAACTTAATCAATTTGAAAGAAATGAAGTTTGGGAATTACTCCCTCGACCAACAGAACAATCAGTAATTGGAACAAAATGGATCTACAAAAATAAATCTGATGAAAATGGAAATATAATTCGTAATAAAGCACGTCTGGTTGCACAAGGTTACAACCAAGAAGAAGGAATTGATTATGAAGAAACCTTAGCTCCTGTAGCTCGACTAGAAGCAATTCGTATTTTACTAGCTTTTGCAGTTCATCATAATATTAAATTATTTCAAATGGATGTAAAAAGTGCGTTTTTAAATGGTTACATAAAAGACCAAGTTTATGTTGAACAACCTCCACTCTTTCTACACGAACAATTTCCTAATCATGTTTACAAATTAAAAAAGGAATTGTATGGTTTAAAACAAGCACCCCGTGCTTGGTACGAAAGATTAAAATCACATTTAATAAATTCTGGTTTTGAAATCGGGAAAGTAGACACAACTCTTTTTACAAAAAGAATTCAAAATGATATTTTAGTTATTCAAATTTATGTTGATGATATTATTTTTGGATCAACAAATGAATTTTTGTGTAATGAATTTTCTGACATAATGAAAAATCAGTTCGAAATGTCTCACATGGGAGAACTGAATTTCTTCCTTGGTTTACAAATTAAACAACTTAAAAATGGAATCTTTCTTAATCAAGAAAAGTATTGTAACAATCTATTAAAAAGATTTAACATGGACAATACATCCGGAAAACCAACACCAATGAGCACAACTGCTCATTTAGAAAAGGATGGAAATGGAAAAGATTTTGATCAAAAATTATATCGTAGTATTATAGGCTCTCTTTTATATCTAACTGCAAGCAGACCTGACATAATGATGAGTGTATGCCTTTGTGCTCGTTTTCAAGCTCATCCTAAACAATCTCACTATCGAGCTGTAAAAAGAATTTTAAGATATTTAAATACTATAAGAGATTATGGTTTATTTTATCCTATTGGTAGCTCCTTTGAACTTGTATCATATAGTGATGCAGATTTCGGAGGTTGCAAGTCCGATAGAAAAAGCACAAGCGGTACATGTCATTTTCTAGGTCAATCACTCGTATCATGGTTTAGTAAGAAACAAAATTCAGTTTCACTATCAACATGCGAGGCAGAATATATATCTGCTGCACTAGCATGTGCTCAAGTTCTTTATATGCAACAAACATTACGAGACTTTGGAAAATCTATTAACAATTCACCTATTTTTTGTGATAACACAAGTGCAATAAATTTATCAAAAAACCCTATTAACCACTCTCGAACTAAGCATATAGACATTCGACATCATTTTTTACGTGATCATGTCGAAAAAGGAAATATTTCCTTAGAATTTGTAAATACTAACCAACAACTTGCGGATATTTTTACCAAACCCTTGAACGAAACAACTTTTATAATGCTACGAAGACAATTAGGTATTTGCTCTCTTACTGATATTTAAAAATTTATTATTTTTACCTTGTTTTTCTCTATACCTTTCCTTTTTGGATGGTGTTGTCTATGTTCTGCATATTTTTCAGGATTAAAAATAGTAAAAATGTATCTATAAACCACTTCCTCTAAAATAAATTATTTTTCATACTAACAACAATGTCAAATCAGTCTTCTTCATCGTTTAATATCACTTTCACAACTGATAGCTCAGCTGATACACCTTATGATCCAACTCCAATTTCTCGAAATAAAACTACATACAAATGGCAGGACTATCGGACCGGTTTCACACCAGATTCTAAAGTAACAAAACGGGCGTTATTCACCTCATCAGATACAAAACGGAAGATTGACGAAATCCATCATTATCAATAAGAACAACTAAGACTTCAAAAAGAATTGTATTTCGAACAGAAGACATCCTCTACTATATTGGCATATTTGCGACAAGTCGCGCTAAAGTTTTGTAGCTCTCGTCGTAAAGATGTTTCCGAACCTTTACCTCTACCGGTAAATCCGTTAGATCCATCTTCTTCTTTTCGAACATCACAAGATCCGATGAATCCTTGGACTACTCCAACACGACCACCATATTCACCAAACAAATAAAGCGGAGAATTTTTTTCTATTTTTTCATTTTTATTCCCCAAATAATATAATGCATTATGAAGATGCATCCACATTACAACTAATTTCTTTTGCTTTGTTTGTGTAATATTTACAACAATAATTTATATTTATATGCACATTTAGTTCTAACTCAACACTTGAAGTCCTTAATTTTCACCTAACAGACGTCTGTACAAAGTCATTCAGACGTCTGAAGATCCTCAGTATATACTTTTCTTAGACTGACAGACGTCTGACGTATATACAATCAGACGTCTGAGCATTGTTTATTTTTAAAATATCCTTCAGCACAGACGTCTGTACTCAACACCACAGACGTCTGAATCAACTCTCGGATCTTATTACCTGCATAGACAGACGTCTGACCTTTCAACCCACAGACGTATGTTCCTACCCTCCCATCATAATTTTCATCTGTGCTTTAGCACAGACGTCTGTTCAAATTGAAACATACGTTTGTTCTCTCTCTCTCAGGAAATTTATCATGTATAAACAGACTTCTGTTTGTCCAGTGACAAACGTCTGACTACAGATCTAAATGGTTACTTACCTTTTCTATATAACATCTTTTCACCTTTTACCTTTTTTACTTTTACCTATCTTCATCCTCATAGTCAATACCTAACCCTGATTCTCAAGTTTGAAATTTTTAATGGCTCCAAGAAAGGGTTCTTCCAAATGAAAGAAGACTGGCGAAGGATCTTCTTCTCAACCTCCTCCGCAAACTCAAGACAACCCCAATTATGCTACAGAACAACAAATCAACGATTGGATAACCGAGCAATATGGCCAAGATCGATTGAAATCCTTGAAGAAAAAGGCAATCCATCCAGGACCCTTTTATCCTCTCGCTCAACTATCCCAATACGATGTCACTTCAATTCTCAATCGAACACGATTTACTCATCTAATTGAGTACGATGATAACCAAGGTATGATTGACACACTAGCCATCTACTTATTCTTTGCGAATTTGTGTTCAATCTCCGTCCGGTCTCCGTCTGATCCCGAGAATTGGGTGTGGTCGTTAGTCTATGGTCAGGTTATAAAATTTAATATTGAAATACTAGGGCAAATATTGAACACATCCTATACCGGTACTCGTTTACAAGATCTACCTGATATGCGTTTACAACCTCGCAATCGAGTCACTCACCAGATATGGCAGGATGATCTTACCAAGATGACCCCTTCTCATTTTCGATCTCGACCATGGTTAATTAATCGAATGCTCATTAATACTGTGTTTCCTAGACTAGGGAGTCATGAGCAAGTTTATGACATCGACCACAAGGCCTTATATGCAATATTTAGCCAAACACGCATAAAATGGGCACAATACATCTTTGAACAACTTCGTGATTTCTGGTCTTCTAGTAAAAGATCAATCTCATACGGAGCATATCTAATGTGTATTTTCCGATCAAAAAATATAAATCTTTATCTTTCTTCCTATCCGGAAGTACCTATTGAACACAGTGGAATAAGGTTTGCAGCTCTAATGAAATTACCGGATCGCCCACCATCTATTATTCCATTCGACCAATGGCAAGCCCAACAAGCACATCCTCAGCAACCTGTCCAATCTCCACAACGCCGACAACGAGATCACGTCGAACAAGGCGAACCTTCAGAATACTATTCCGATCCCGAGATACAAGAAACTAAGGACCAAATGGACGCTAACCAGAATATCCACGATCTGACTTTAGCAAATCAAAGAATTCTATCGCAAAATAAACAAATTCTCGGAAAGAAAGTAACTCGATTAGAAAAATCATTCTCCACTCGGATGACTAAAGTCGAGAATACTTTAGACAAAGTCTTTCGAACGCTTGGGAAGATCATGCGTAAAGTTCGTGGAAGATCATCATCTAGTTCGTCATCACCGTCACCAACTCCACCTCCTACTAGACCTTTAGTTAGCTATGTTCCACCTCCACCTATTTCCACACATGAGTCACCTCCGCATGCCTCTGGAAAGGAACCACTTGCATCAGCAGAAGAATCTGAATGGGAACCGCATGACGACACTCTGGGAACATCACACGCTCTTGAGAATGTCAACTACTACAACACTGAACAATGGGGGCAATACCACCAACCAAGCATCAGATTTCTGGGGTTATTTCACCGATGACTAGTTTCCTAGTTTATCTTCTATGTTATTTTATCTTTTCGTAAACTTCTCTGGTCTGTACCTTAATAACTTTTACTGCATGCTACTCTATTTGGTTCTGTTTTAGACTATCTATGCTTGTTTCTTTGGCGTTTGTACGTTTTTGTTATGTTATTTCTGATAATGCCAAAGGGGGAGGAGATATTAAGGGTCAATAACTCAGGGGAGCTTTATCAAAGTATAGCTGTCATCATCAAAAAGGGGGAGAATGTTAGTTCAGTAATTTTGAGGATGACACACTATACACATATACACACACACGTATATGTACACACTATATGCACACTCATACAGGTATCAACTCAAGGCGAAGAGCTCAAGATATCACGGCTACTCAGAAGAAAATTGCATATTTATTTTCTTAGATGTTATGTAAAATTTCGTGAAAAGATATGAGAAAAACATCTGCATTTCTGTGTATGCGCAGGTGACAGACGTCTATCCTATACTATAACAGACGTCTGTCACTACAGAAGAAATTTCATTCCTAGCACAGCACAGACGTCTATCATATATATGACAGACGTCTGTCGTAGGCCTCAGGATAAAATTCCTGCATACACAGATGTCTGTCTGTTTAGTAACAGACGTCTGTCTATATATCCGAGTAACATCAGATGTAGCAGACAGACGTCTGTCGCAAAATAAACAGACGTCTGTATTGTACATACGACCGTATATTTCAAGTACCTCTTTATTCTGAAAGGGTATAACTTCTCAATCTTCTTCTTCAAAACGATTTTTCAAAAGGGATTTCGTTTCACAAAAGGATCTTTTCAGAAATTACAACTCTTTGATAAAACCTTTGATTATCTATAAAAAGATCAAGAGATCCATGCTCTTACTTCACTTACTCTCTTCTAGATCTATTTGATTTTCTGAAAAAGCTATTACTCTCTCAAGCCTTCTAAATTTTTCACAAGCATACTTTACTTCTATTCTCTCTAAGTACTTAAACTATCATATCTATTCAAAGAGATTGTAGGAGAACCTTGTACTACTCAGTCAATATCAGTGTTTAATAGAACACAAGATTGTCAAGTTTTCTACTCGTCTGTAAACCTATTCCTCCGGGTAAAGAGAGGACAGTTTCTTATAGTTGAAAAGGCCGAAGGGGAGCTTCGGGACTGGACGTAGGACGGAAGGTACGAACCAGCATAAAAGATTGGTGTGATTTTCTTTTACTTTATCTTTACTATTTACTGTCTGCTTCATATTAGATACTTGCTATTGCTTAAGACACATACTCGATCCTACTATATACTTTCAGTGGAGATTATTAAGAGGGAGAGTTCACGTGCAATATAAGAGGTGTAGCGGAACCTTCCTCATATATATATATATATATATATATATATATATATATATATATATATATATATATATATATAGACACACACACACACACACACATATATATATATATATATATAGGGTAAAATTTTATTAAAGGCTTCTCAACCAAAATAGAAGATTCTGGCCTATCGCCATACAACTACATGCTTGAACAAATGCACGGCCCAAGCCCACAAAACAAAAGACAGTACCCACTACGATACAAAATCACCTTTCTCTGAACTATCGATTACTCTCTCGAAAGTTCTGCCACTTTAAACCTAATTTTCATTCATGGCGGCCGATAATCCCTATCCACGCATCGGTTTCCTTCCTCTCCATTCCTCAGATCCTCTTCTAGCAACTCCGCTACTTCTGCTTCCTGGATATCAGTAAGTCCTCCTCTTCTTATTCTTTTTGCCGTAATTCTCACATCTACCTAGTTCAAATAACTAACTTTATTTGGGTTTTGTGATGTTTGCCTGAAATGGAGCACCCCAAAAGCCCCCCGATTTCCACCTCTCATTTATGTTAAAAAAAATGAGTGGAAAGTGAGAGAGTTAGTGGAAGGAGAAAGAAGGGGAGTTAGTGGGAAATGAGTGATGGAAAAGTGGTAGGCTAAAGGGGTGCTCACTATTTGGGGTGTCATTGAACCTACCTCATATATATATATATATATATATATATATATATATATATATATATATATATATATATATATATATATAAGAGCGTTAAATGGCACCCCAAAATAGTGTAACAATCCTGATTTCCACCACACATTCCCGTTTCTCTGTCCTCCCACTAATTCTCTCTCCCTTCACTAACTTATTTAACTATAATACTTAGCCACAAATGAGGTGCAAAATGGAGGCCAAAATAATGGGGTGCATATAACCCTCCTCATATATATACATATACATATATATATATATATATATATATATATATATATATATATATACACACATATATATATAAGAGAGAGAGAGGAGAGAGAGACAGACACAGACATGAGAACGGCTATTTAAACACAAACATAAAAACGGCTATTTAAACACAAACATAAACTGAGAGACACAAAGTTTGGACCATATAGTTTTTTTGTCTTTATATGGAAGGATGGAATTCAAGGGGCGATCCAGTGTTAAAGATCAATTGTGTCTAAACAGGCTGGAAGGATGGAATTCAATGAGCAGTATTAAAGATCAATTGTGTCTAAAAAGGCTTTCAACAGCCGGGACTTCGTGTCTCTCAATTTATGCTTAATTTTATGTTCAAGTAACTGCCACTACGTACACACACAGATACATACATACATATGTGTGTTAGGGTAGTTATTGATTACCATTACCGTATACTGTTATGCAGTTTAGTAAACCGTGCAAATCAAATTGATTACTATGTTTTCGGTGTCATTTTAGTTGGCAGGGGTTGATAATGACTGCTGTAACATAGTAAAAATACTCCATCTTAAACAGAATACAAACCTAAGAAAAAATAATTTAAGATTATTTTTGTCCTAATGGATTTTTTTTTATTTTTTTTTCCTTGAAAAAAAGCCAGGGTACAGCTCAGAAATCGAAGCCCATATGTTGTATGTCTCGACTTTTGAGTGACTGAAGCATTGAATCCAGTTTTTCTTGTTTCCATTCATAAAGCTATGATATATTTGCTTGCTGTGTTTTCAGGTCAAAATCATTGTCATGTTCCTCTGTTTCAAGGCGATACCAAATGGTGGGCACTTGTGGTAGTTTTCCGATTAGACTTTGGCATGGTTTGCGGTTTCAGGTGAGTGAGAAGGTCAGATCGAAGGGGAATTTGGAAGACCATGCGCGTTAGTTTTCTCAATTTTACACCATGCGCATTTGTATCCTCCTTAACCATTGTTCCGGTATTGTACTTGTCCTTGCCGGAATAACAAATTAAAAACGAATAAAGATTAAGCAAACGGTCTGCTCGGGATTCTTCTCTCTCTTAGTCGTATACTATATCCTTAGGTTGATTATTTAAGCTCTCCGAATGTTTGCTGAAATTCCTTAAAGAGTTATCCTCCTCTTTCTCACTCCAAATCTCCATGGCCGAGTCGGCACTCGGCAGTGGTTATGAGCGAGATCATGGCTTCATCAGCACTCTTTTCTGGCACTCCTGTTGCTTCAGCTTCGTTCATGCACAAGTGCACGCTTCCTCACTTGTACATGTACAGCTGCCTTTTGATTTGTATCCAAGCTTTTCATCAATTGTTGTTCTCTGAGCTTTTCCTCCGGTGGTCTTTGGTGATCAGTTGATGCTGGTCAGTAACTGAGACTGTAGGCTATAGGCGATGTAACAGTAGATATAAAGGATTATGGGTGGTTTGGAAAATTTAAATGACCTAACCTCTTACAGACAAATTAAGTACAAATTAAAATTTGTTTTGCATAGGTAGGGTCAAAAACTTCATCAATATATCTCCTTTTTGTTCCCCAGTTCAGTTTGCTGCTGGTATAAACTCAGGTTAAGTTTGGCATTCTTGGATTAAAAACTATTTTGATCTTACAAGTAAAGGCTAAGCTAACAGCTTTTCATATTTGCGTGCTACTTGTACAGTTGGGGAGCCAATTAATTGGCTGTGTTTCTCATATCTGATTTCTAGCTCTTTCTTAAATGGATCACATATTGATTCATTATCATTATGTACTGGAATGATATATTTACCTTTTTAATTTTTTTCCCTCAAATCCTCATTAAATCAAATAACAGTGGTACTGTTATATGACTTTACTCATGATATCTGCCCTGCTCAACTATATTGTAGTTGGTCGATTAACAAGTGTAATCGAAAATGAGTACTGATCCTTGAAATAAGTTTATTGAAATCCCATTATACTGAATGCGATAGCTATTTTTCTCTTTACATCTTTTCATATCATGCAAATTCGGTTACATTCTGCATAGAAAAGCAAATCATTTTCTGCTTCTTCTTTTTTTCAGAACAGATTTCGTAACAAAGAAAAATGCCTGTGAATTGATTAGTTTTATTGCAATGTATGTCGGACAAAACAAATCCATGCATATATTATGTTTCTTTAACATACATGCTACCCATTTACCTTTTTCTTTCTATATCATATATTGAATTAAAGTGATGCTACAATGGCTGTTTAGAGGCAAGGCACATACGGATGAGCGGATGGAGGAATAGGTGGCAGGGAGAATGAAGAAAAAGATGTGGTGTTGATTTCTGCTGTATAAACCGATTGCTTAAACAGCCGGCTGAGCAAGTATTTTCAGTTGAATTATATGCCTCATCATCTGTCTCCAACTATACTAGGTAATGTTGATAAATAGTCCACTTTTATCATCTGCAAACGTGGAACAACATCTTTCATAAGCATTCTTTCATCAGGTGAGTCGCATGAACACAACAAACCCAACTCAATTATAGATGCCAAACAGCGATGAAAATTCTTTTGAACTTCAATTTGTGTTGCTTCAATAGAGCCATCTCTTATTATTTTACTATCAATAATATCAAGTATTGCATCTGGGCATGCATTGTTTGTCCATTGCCTTAAACTTAATTCTGCATGAAACATGGCACTAGTAGGCCTTTTCCCTGTAGCTGTTTCCAATATCAGAATCCCAAAACTATAGACATCACTTCTTCTTGTCACATTTCCTGAACCTGCATACTCTATTGCAGAAAAGTAACTGAATTTAGTCATATAAAGTATAAAAAACATAATTTTGGTCTACTGGTATACTTTATCAAGAAAAATTAGTTACCTGGTGCAATGTAACCTAACGTTCCTGGTGCGTTTGCAGATGCAATTGTTTTGCTATTATTGGCTAATATTTTGGCAATCCCAAAGTCACTCACATATGCGACCATATTCTCATCTAGCAACACGTTGCTTGGCTTCAAATCACAATGCACAACAATGTTGTGGTTATGATGGTGAAGATACTCTAATGCTAATGACACATCTATCATAATATTTATCCTCTGGAGCAAGTTTAAACTTTCATTTTCCGAGTGCAACCACTGATCAAGTGTTCCATTTGACATGAATTGAAGTATCAGAGCTTTGAACTCAGTATTAGAACACGTGCTTATGATTTTGACTAGGTTTCTATGTCGAAGCATGCTCAATGCTCTGCATTCTACATCAAAGCTGTCACATGATCCTTCAACATCCAAATTCAAGATTTTTACTGCTGCTGTAGAACCATCATCTAATTTAGCTTTGTATACCATACTAAAATTACCCTTGCCTAATAAGTTTGACTGACTAAAGTTGCCAGTTGCACGGACTATTTCATTGTATGTAATCAGTTTATAACCATCAGAATATACTGCAACTTCTTCCGATGGGACCTTCGTTTGACGCTTCAAACAAAATTGCATCACAAAGAAGAAGCAAACAAACAAAATCGCTGCAGCAGCTGTTGGCAGCAGTATATATTTAAGCAAATGATGTTTCTTTGTATTAGGAGTATCAAGCGTTGAATGACAAGATGCAATATTAAGTTTAGGAGCTCCACATAATGCCTTGTTTCCTTTCAGATTTGATATAGTGGAATTCGAGAAGATTCCACCTGTAGGAATTTTTCCTTCTAGATCGTTGAATGAGAAATCCAAGCTACTTAAGTAACGTAAATCTTTTAAAGATTCAGGTATACTACCCGAAAGATGATTATGTGAGAGATTTAAGTGCTCTATGCTGAAAAGTTTGCTTAGTGATTCTGGAATTTCAGCTTGCAATGAGTTCATGGAAACATCTATGTAAGTAATTTTCTGCATTTCGCCAAAACTAATTGGAATGTTACCGGTGAGCTGATTCTGAGATAAATCCAGGGTACTCAAGGCGTTAAAATTACCAAATTGTGAAGGAAGTGTTCCTCCTAGCATATTTCGAGAAAGGTTCAATGTTACAAGACCTCGTAAATTCATGAAGCTCACAGGAATGCTAGATGATAGTTTGTTAGAACTTAACGACAAGTGCTCTAACTCGATGAGATTTGAAATAGTATTTGGTATCGATCCAGTGAGTTCGTTTTGTTCAAGACTCAATTCGTTTAAATTTGCCATCAGGCCAAGCTCAAAAGGAATCAGGCCGTTAAGTTTGTTATCATCCAAGATGAGAACTTGAAGACCTTTTATTTTCGTGATTTCAACTGGTATTTCTCCTGTCAATTCATTTCTTGCTAAAACTAAAAGAATAAGACCCTTCAGATTTTCAAATGCCCTAGGTATATTACCCTTTATATGGCAGTCATGAAAGTTGAAATATTGCAGCTGTTTGGATAGATTTCCTACTGAATTCGGAATGATGCCTTCAAGCTCATTCTGGAACAATTCTACATCTAATAAGTTCACACAATTCGAAAGAGAAGTGATGAAATCAAACCCTCCAGATAGCATATTTTCTCCCATGAGCAAATCTTCAAGTGATGGCATGTTCATTCCAAGTGTTGCAGGCACAGATCCAGAAAGATTATTGCCTGATAGCGACAGAACTATCAACGATGATATATTCAGTAGAGTTATCGGTATGGACCCAGTAAGATAATTACGTGCTAAATCTATATAACTCAATTTACGTAAATATGTTAGATTAGGAATTCCTCCTACAAGATTGTTGCTATTCATGTCCAGTTGGGTCATCTCCGTTAAATTACCAAACGTTTTTGGGATCGTACCTCCAAGACCATTATCACCAAAATATAAAATTTTTAAATTTGGAAGATAACCAAGCTCATAGGGTATATTACCGGTAAAGAGATTGATAGAGAGAGATAAAACTTGAAGGCGTTGGCTAATGTTAAAACCTGAAGGAATGGTGCCGGTAAAACGGTTAGATGATATACTGAAAAATACTAGCTGTGGAAGCATGATACCATTATTAGAAGGAAGAGAACCAGTAAGATTGTTAGAAACTAAAGAAAGTCGCATTAAAGAAGACGAGTTGAATAAAATTGCAGGTACATTCCCTGTCAACTTATTCTCCTCCAGAACAAGTACCTCAAGTCTAGGAAGCTTGCATAGTGATTCAGGAATGTTTCCAACAAAGGAGTTATTGTTTAGATTAAGATGGAATAAGAAGGATAGATTTCCAATCTGAGGAGGAATAGTTCCTTGTAAAGAAAAGCTAGAGAGAACAAGGGATACAACTCGCCTGCGCTTTGCACTGCAAGTGACCCCCACCCAGTTACAGAACGAGGTGTCTGTAGTCCAGTTGCTGAATATATTATTGTATGGATCATAAATGTGAGACTTGAAAGAGAGCAGCGACTCTAAATCTGTAGAGTAGTTCAGTGTAGTCGATGCAGACTGTTGGAAGCGTGGAAACAAAACCATGAAGAAGAAGAGGAAATTAGAGGTTGCCATGGGATGTATTGGCTTCTTTGCTATTAAGCTGCTTATATGGACAATTTTGAAATGATATTTGAGGAGGACAGGTGATCCATTTGGCCTGTTGCAATCATGCCGCTTGGCTGGAAATGCAATTTCCACATAGAAAATATAATGTGAATTGACAGACTTGGATCTTACGCATTGACGAGACTTGGTTGGTGGATATGTTAGAAATTTTCTAGTCATAAGATTCCTCTTCCAAGTTGAATACTTCTATTCATACGTAGTGCAGTGTATAATTCTTAAGTCGCATACGGTATGTTGTAATAAAATAACGTTTTAGATAGTTTTGATGGATATAATTCATTACGTAATAATATATGGTGAATTTGGTATAGTATATGAGTCAAATTTCAAACTTGCTATATTTATAATTTATTTAAGTAGTATATCAATTTGTTATTTCTAAAGGATTCACTATTTCACTATTCATTATGCAAATAAATAAAAATTAGTATCTTAGTTAATTTTGAAATTAATATTTTTATAAAATTATATAGATAATAATAGAATATATTTGATATGACATGTTATATTGGGATATATCTGATATGACACCAGGTCATATTCTCCATATAATGACAAAAAAATCCAACGGTTGAGTCTTCATGTCTCTCAATTTGTGTCCATAATTTTGTGTTTAAATAATCATTCCAAAATTTAGGGGTTTACTTTAAAGCAAGGTTAATTTTCTCCAAAATTTATTGATCTTGTCAGATAAACATTCATGTACATAGGTTTTAAAGTTCACGTTAGACTTTTGATGCATTTGACTAAAAGATTAATGATATATAAATTGAATTTTAAGTGTTACGCAAGAGTTGGGTACAGGGACAAGGGATATTGGGTACTGCGGATCATTCCCTAGCGTTACTCCTTCTGAAAAGATATATGAGGAGGGCGGATGATGCACTTGGCCTGATGCAATCATGCCGCTTGGCTGGAAATGCAACTTCCACGTAAAAAATATAATGTGAATTGACAGAATTGGTTGGTGGATATGTTGAAATTTTCTAGTCATAAAATTCTTAACCCAGGCTGAATACTTCTATTCATACGTAGAGCAATGTATAATCCTTAAGTGGCATACGATAACGATATGTTGTAATAAAATAACGTTTTAGATAATTGTGATGGATAGAATTCATTAATTACGTAATAATATATAGTGAATTTGTTATGGTATACGAGTCATGAATCAAACTTGCTATATTAATAATGTTTATTAAGTAATATATCGATTTATTATTTCTGAAGGATTCACTATTCGTTATGCAAATAAATAAAAATTAGCATCTTACTTAATTTTGAAATTAATATTTTTATAAAATTGTATAGATACACATTCATGTAAATAGGTTTTAAAGTTGACGTTAAACTTTTTATGCATTTGACTAAAAGATTAATGAAATATAAATTGAATTTCAAGTATTGCTGGAGAGTTGACTAAAAGAGATAATTAAAGAGAAAAGCGAACTTATCAGTGGAAAGACACAAAGTTTTATTTTTAATTTAAAGAACAAACTTTAAATTAAAATTAGGTTGAAGGAAAAATGCTAAATATAACTAGCATTATATTCATCTTTTTACACTGTACGAAAATGCTAGTTATAACTAACATTTTTTTTAATGTTTGTCCTTCAGTCTAAAAATAAAACTTAGTGTTCTTCAAGCTAATTTTTTTTCTCAAAATTTGTCGTTTTGCCTATTTTCCACTGGCGAAAATTCTAACTGCAAAGCATAATAAATTGATCATCCTTCAGAAGTTGTCAAAACAACTCCGACGTCGAATCGTCGATCATTATTACATGGTCAAATGATTCCTGATCCCGTGATGTGTTTATAGGCATTGAAGATACACCAGGAGACGTGACTTTATAAAGCGTCATGACTCTACCAAAAGACACAATTGTTGATTAACACCGATTCAATTTTTTCAAAGCACGCATCATCTCCCATGAAAGCGTACTTCGAGGGGGCAAAATATTAGCCTGCTTTGTGATCAGGCTATAAAAGCTAAGAAATCAATTGACAGATACACTCGCGAATGAACCATGTAGGAAACAGGCATTCGGATCGGTTCAGATTCCTATAACCGAACCCCTTCTCCTTTTGCACTTAAGCTTATGGACCAGTTCCAGATATCTAATCTCGGGTCGGTGCGGTCCATTGACACCGATCCGAACAGAAGTTCCATACACCGATCTGAACCGCCACTCGAAACTGCAGCAATTACATTCCACATTCCTACAAACCGGGAGCAGTTACAACCCACGATCATACGTAGCTTATGTGTTGTCCACGCCCTAGAGCATTCAAATCTGTGATTCGTGGGATGGGCCCCACGTGGCACCCGAACCAGATGGACTTTCAGCCTATAAATACACCACAACACTCCATTTTGAAGGATCTTTTGGGCCATTTGTCTACTCCAACTCCATCATCAACGAATTTCCTCTATTATTTCAGATTGTACTTAAAATCTTTGAGTATAATTCTACAAAATTGAGAGATGTTATCGATTGTATTAGTGAGATTGAGTAGATATCATCATTGTACCTGTATTCAATTCATCGATTAGTGAAGTATAAAATGGACATAGGCTCGTTAACGCCGAATCACTATAAATCTTGTGTTCTTGTTGCTTTTTGTTTCATTTTCCTTAAAATTATTGTTCAATTATGTGTTAGAACCACTTTTTGGTCTAACATTTTGGTGCTTTCACTGATAAATCTGAATTCTCAGCATTTCGGATTATCATTCTACTTTTTGGATTCTCAAGTCCGAAGAAGTTAGTCCGCTTTTTCCGGTAATTTTGATTAATCTCAAGAGAATCAGATTTAATGGTTAAAGGAAAAGGAAAGGAACCGCAAATTTCTCGAGAAAATGAGGCGAGTGAAGATCAGCAGGCGATAGTTGTCACCAGGTCACAGGGGCATGGTTCAGGATCGAACCGATCCGGAGGAGGATCACTGACCCGACCCGAACTCAATGCACCGAACCAAACCGGTAGAGCAAATCCGGACCGAACCAAAAGTTTGAATGCCACTGGTAATAATCCTCCGACCCGATCCGATGGTGCAATTATGACTCGATCCGTACCAGTTGCAGCTGAGGCTGGTACTTCTACTCGGGCCACCGCGAATGCTCCAATGCCAACCACGATAACTAATGATCAACCATCTGCGTCTACACCCATCTCACACATGGATTTTTCACGCCTGCTCGATATGTTAGATAGAGCTAATGATGCCTTGAAGGTCCAAAGACGTGAAAGCGTCGCTATGCGAGAGAACATGAAAGACATGAGTAGATAAATAGACGAGCTACGCAGGCAGAGAACACAGTCCCCGACTCATCGTCTCGCTGCATACCATTCATCTTCTTCGGAGGAAAGACATCCACACCAGAGGAGGCCACTTAAGAGACCCGAGAACCTCGAGCAATTAGTATTTGGATCATTTGGATCTCGCGAAGATGCGGCTCGCATGTTAGGACCTGATGACCCGAGTCTGAGAGAACCAATGTTGTTGCCGATGCGGTGATCTCATGTCCTTCCCAGAGATCCCAACATCACTAATCCTACTCAAGGACAACTCCTCCAGCCCACTCGTCCTGTGAACGACCAGGATCGTAGGGACAAGGAAATTCAGCTGCCGTTAGGAACCAAAGAGCGTCACTTGATATAGGGACCGGACATATCAGGAGAACCAAAAGTGCAGACATTGAACCAACGTTGACCAATGCTAAGGTGGAAGCGATGGTGCGCCAGATTATGGCCGAAAGTAGACATTACACCAATGAAGATTGGGGAATTGGGTAGCCATACCCCTTTCATTGATGATATCGTGGATTTCCAATTCCCTCGACGACTTAATTTACCCCAAATGGATCGATATAGAGGAAGAACCGATCCAAGGCAGCATTTGATGAGGTAGTCGTGGCAGCAACCCCTGATGCCGTAAAATGCAAGGCTTTTCCCATTTATCTCGAGGACGTTGCGTTGATGTGGTTCACTCGACTCCTCCCTCGATCGGTTTCCAATTTCAAAGAGCTAGGTGAGAGCTTCATGAACCAATTTCGACTCTACTCGCGGAAGTCCAAAAGTATCACTGAGTTATCCAGGATTAAGCAAGCTCCTGATGAATCTTTGAAGTCATATTTGGATGGTTTAACCTGGCAGTTACTGAAGTAAGTGACACACATGAGCCTACTATCTTGATGGCATTAATAGACGGGGTTGATAAGGACACAGAGTTCGGGGGATATTTAGCTAAAAAGCTTCCATTGACCAGGGAGCTGTTCTATGAAAAGGCAAACATTTGCCTACGACGAGAGGAAGTATATGCTAACCGAAAGAGAAAGTCTGACGGAGCTCCAAGGGAAGACGTTCAGAGTAATGTTGCTATCAAGCAATCCAGAGACAGCGCGGGAAAGGTTGAAGTAAATGTTGGTAATAAAAATGGAGGAAATGGTAGCTAGGATGGAAACGGTGGCAAAAGAAACAGGAATCGGGGGAACAATTCCAAAAAGAGACCTCGATTTCAAACTTTTGAGAATTACATGCCACTAAACGACACTTTAGAGAACATCTATTTGGATACTTTTAATGTTGTGCAATACAAGAAACCTCCTTCCAGGGATTCGACCGCAAAAGAGCGTGAAACCGGGAAGTTTTGCTTGTTTCACGTAACTTATGGCCACTCCACGAACGAGTGTCGCTACCTAAGGGATGTCGTTGAAAAGCTTCTTCGGGCGAGAAAGCTAGACGAGTACAAATTCATCCAGAAGGATATGGGGCAAGGAGGACAAGCTCAAAATCTGAACCAACCTTCCTCCAAACCCACTACCCAACAAAAGGGAAAGAATATTGTCATCAATACCATAATTGGGGGACCACATACAGCTGGGTCTAGCAACAGAACAATAGAGCAGTATGTTAACGCAACCAAACACCCAGAAATAGGAGAATGTAGTAATCTTGAAGAAACTGCACTAGTGAAGTAGCAAAAAACAGCTACAGATGATGTTGTCTTCCGAGATAGAGAGAGTGTTGGTATCAAAGCGCCCAGCACCGATCCATTAGTGATAACTACCATTATCGGACCTGTAGTAGTTAAGAAAGTTCTTGTGGATAATGGAAGTTCCGTCAACATCCTATTTAAAAAGGATTTTGATCAGATGAAATTAGAAATGAAGGATTTAAAGCCATGTGGAGGTTGGATATGTGGCTTTAGTGGATCATCAACCGCCCCTATCAGAATGGTAGACTTACCAGTAGAGCTAGGGGAGGGAGAGCGCCGAAGAGTAAGGATCCTCCAATTCGTGATCATGGATATTGATTCGCCTTACAACGCTTTCTTAGGTCGACCGACCCTTGTAGAGTTTAGAGCCTGCATCGCACCTTGGTGCTTGTTAATAAAATTCCCAACTGAAGCTGGAATGGGAATGATTCGTGGTGACCAACTTACTGGAAGGGCCTGTTATATAGAGGAATTAAAGATGTTGCGCAATGGAAAAGATGCAGAACCTAAGAATACTTCCCCTTCTGCTAAGGAGAACTCAGCATAGACACTAAAGACAATACTCCCAAGGGAGTCACCTGACGACCTGCCTGAAGATATCGATCCTAGAGAGGACGAACAACCAAGAAGCAGGAAGGCGACACCTAACGAAGCAACCGTAGATATTCTGATTGTTAATGACGACCCGACAAAGGTCTTGAAAATCGGATCTCACTTGGATCCCCTCCGGACAAGGGAATTAACAGACTTTTTGAAAGCAAACCATGACGTGTTTGCTTGGACCCACGCGGACATGTGTGGAATTTCCCCCTCGATCATGAGCCATTCACTAAGCTTAAACCCAAAGCATTCTCTTGTGAAACAAAAAAGTCGTATGTTGGGCCCAGAAAGGTCAACAACCTTGAAAGAAGAAGTGGAGAAGTTAAGAGACAACGAGTTCATCAAAGATTCAACATATCCTGACTGGATATGAAACCCTGTCCTGGTTAAGAAATCCAACGGGAAGTGGTGAATATGTATCGACTTTTCTGATCTAAACAAAGCCTATCCGAAGGACATCTTTCCACTCTCCAGAATTGACCAACTAGTAGATTCAACGGCGGGTCACGAACTTCTCTCCTTCATGGATGCATATTTAGAGTACAATCGGATTCCTATGCACGTGCCAGACCAGGAACATACTGGTTTTATCATGGACTTGGGGTTGTACTGTTATGTGGTGATGCCTTTTGGACTAAAGAATGTCGAAGCCACCTATCAGCGCTTAGTGAACCGAATGTTTTACAACCAGATCGGGAAAACAATGGAAGTTTATGTGGGAGATATGCTTGTAAAGTCCAGGCGATCATCTGATCACACAAAGGACTTAGCAGAGATGTTTGGAATCCTACGATGATACGAGATGAAGCTGTACCCCTTGAAATGTTCATTCGGGGTCGCATCAGGAAAATTCCTCGGTTTCATAGTCAGTTCTCGTGGAATTGAGAGTAATCCTGACCAGATTGCAGCAATCCGGAACATAGAAAAGCCACGAAAGATCAGAGATGTTCAAAGCTTGGCGGGGAAGGTTGCAGCATTGAGCAGGTTTATTTCCAAAGCCACAGACAAGTGCGTTCCTTTTTTTGACCTAATCAAACGAGGGAAACACAATTTCGAGTGGACCCCAGATTGTGTAGAAGCCTTTCAAAACTTGTTGGATCTGCTAGAGAAACCCCCGATATTATCCAAGCCAGTGGACCATGAGGATTTATTTGTATATTTGGCAGTGTCGTCTTATGCCATCAGTTCAACTCTGGTACGCGAGGAAGACAAAGTTCAGAGGTCGGTATATTATGTAAGCAAGAAGTCAGCGACAACAGTTAGCAATTATCCAAAGATACAAAAACTTTCTTATAGCCTCCTGACTGCATCCCGGAAACTCCGTCATTATTTCCAAGCTCATCCAATTGTAGTGTACACTGATCATCTACTTCGATAGTTACTATAGTAGACTGAAGCATCTGGACGATTGCTTAAGTGGAATATTGAGCTAAGCCTGTTCGGCTTAAACTTCCAACCTAGAAGATCAATAAAGGGGCAAGATTTATCCGACTTCATCGCCAAATTCGCGATCCTCGAGGAGGATGTGTTAGATGAAAAGGCTGTCCTCTCGGAACAGAATTTAGAACTTAGCCCCTGGAAGCTACACACAGATAGAGCTAAGAATGATCGACGATTCGGCGTCGGAGTTGTTTTGACAACTCCTGAAGGAAGATCAATTCATTATGATTTGCGGTTAGAATTTTCTGCAACTAACAATGATTCTGAATACGAGGCCCTGATTACCAGGTTGAAACTCGCTAAGGAATTCGGGGTGACCATGCTAGAAATTTTCTATGATTCTAAAATTATCGTGTGCCAGGTTCGGAAGGAATTCCAGACTAAAGGACCCCAACTCGTCACCTACCTAGAAAGAGTAGAGGAGTTGTTAGACAACTTGGAACATTATAGCATAACTCACATTCCGCGGACAGAAAATCATAAAGCGGATAGACTAGCAAAGTTGGCAAGCTTTGACAATCCGAAAGAGACAGAGATGGTCCCGATTGAGGTACTAGTGTCTCCAAGCATCGACCAGTTGGAAGTCGATATGGTGCTAGAAACCGAGTCGGAGAGGGAATCATGGATGACACCAATAAAGAACTTCCTGCAAAATGGAACACTCCCGGCAAAGAAGAATGAGAGACGGGTTGTGGTTCGTAAAGTCGCAAGATATGTCATGCAAGATGGAGTTCTTTATCCTCAGGGATTTTCAATGCCTTTGCTCTGATGTATAACACACGACGACATCGATCGTTTACTAAGAGAAGTGCATGAGGGTGGGTGTGGAGATCACACCGGAGGTCAAACACTGGCAAAGAAAATATTGCGATATGGCTACTTCTGGCCGACCATAAATCGAGATGCAGCTTATTATTGTGACACTGCGATCAATTCCAGAAATTCACAAAGATCCTTAGGGCACCCCCTAGTCAGCTTAAGTCAATGGTGAGTCCATGGTCGTTCGTCGTGTGGGGAATTGACGTCATTGGAAACCTGCCAATCGCTAAATGGGGAGCAAAGTATACAGTCATGGCCGTAGATTACTTTACCAAATGAGTTGAAGCCCAACCATTAACTACGATCATGACAAAGAAGGTGATAAATTTTATGGTCAGGAATATCATTTTTCGATTTGGGATTCCCAAAACCATCATAACTGATAATGGAACCCAATTTGATAACACTGAGTTCAGAGATTTCTGCCATAAATACAAGATTGATAAGAGATACACTGCAGTAGTTCACTCGTAATCAAATGGACATGTCGAGGCAATAAATAAAATCATTAAGTTCATCCTGAAAAAGCGATTGGAGCAGGAAAAAGCCATGTGCGTTGGAGAATTACCATTAGCATTATGGGCCTACCGAACGACTTACAAGACAACAACGGGTCATACTCCCTTTTCACTTTCTTTTGGATCAGAAGCAGTCATTCCAGTGGAGTTGAAAGTTCCCTCTCACAAGACAACGTACTATGATCCGATGAAGAACAGAGTGCTTCTTCTTGAATCCCTGGACATGGTTGAAGAAAAAAGAGATGAAGCAGACTTGCGCGCTTTGAGGCATAGACATGAAGTTGCACGATAATATAACAGGAAGGTCCGGCCTCGGATTTTTGAACCTGGAGACTTGGTCTTGAAACGTGTCTTCCTGACCCCTGTCCACTTGGGTTCGAAATGGGAAGGACCGTATACCATTCAAAGCAAATATGACACACGAGCTGTTAAGTTGACGGCCGTAGATGGTGAAGAGGTACCCAGAGCATGGATTGCCCAACACTTGTGGAAATACTTGACTTAAAATTTGTACTGTTTTCTTTTGTTTTGTAGACTGTGTAAAAAGGTATGACTGTCCTAGAAAAGTCTAGCTAATATAAACAAAAGATTATAAAATGGACGTAGGCTATGGTTTGGCCGAACCACTATAAAAATATTGTGTGTCATTTATTTTTCCTGTATTTATCTCTTTATATATCCTGTGATTGTTTTGCTCTGGGTATGAAACATTAAACTTGAATTGAAAATTGGAAACAAGTATACCGCTCGAACCGGTGAGGCTTCGCCATAAGAAATTGGGTGTAGAAGGAAAACCGGATCCAACGAGACGATCGTTTGCATAATAAAGTATAAAGGATGGGAAGACGACGTCCCAAACTCTAACTTTCATGATTCGAGAGAGAGAGTATAAAGGACGGGAAGAGACGTCCCCAAGCCGTGAGGTACACCACGATTAAAGACCTCCTTGACCACACTCTAACCTCGGAACACGATGGGAGAGTATAAAGGCGCTAGGAACAAGTGCCAATGAAAAAGGATCCATACCCCGTTGAAGAATTGGGGAAATTTAATGATAATCCTTTACTTTACCAAATGGGTGGAAGCCGAACCATTAACTACGATCACGACAAAGCTGGTGATAAATTTTGTGGTCAGGAACATCATTTCTCGATTTAGGATTCCCAAAACCATCATTGCTGATAATGGAACCCAATTCGATAGCACTGAGTTCAGAGATTTCTGATAGAAATACATGATTGATAAGAGATACACTGCAGTAGCTCATTCGCAATCAAATAGACAAGTCGAGGCAACAAACAAAATCATTAAGTCCCTCCTGAATAAGCGATTGGAGCAGGCAAAATCCATGTGGGTCGATGAATTGCCTTTAGCATTATGGGCCTACCGAATGACTTACAAGACAGCAACGAGTCATACCCCTTTTTCACTTTTTTTCAAATCAGAAGCGATCATTGTAGTGGAGTTGAAAGTTAGCTCTCACAGGACAACGTACTATGATCCGATAACGAATAGAGCGCTTATTCTTGAATCCGTGGACATGGTTGAAAAAAAAAGAGATGAAATAGAGTTGCACGCTTCGAGGCATATAAACCAAGTTGCGCCATACTATAACAGGAAGGTTCAGCCTTGGAACTTTGAACCTGGAGACTCGGTCTTGAAACGGGTCTTCCCGACCCCTAGCCACCGTGGTCTGAAATGGGAAGGACCGTATACCATTCAACAGAAACTTAACATAGGAGCTTTCAAGTTAACGACCGTAGATCGTGAAGAGATACCCAGAGCATGGAATGCCCAGCACTTGCGAAAATACTTGACTTAAAATTTGTACTGTTTTCTTTTGTTTTATATACTGTGTAAAAAGGCATGACTTGCCTAGAAAAGTCTAGCTAATATAAACAAAAGATTATAAAGTAGACGTAGGTTATGGTTTGGACGAACCACTATAAAAATATTGTGTGTCATTTATTTTTCCTGCATTTATGTCTTTATATATCCAGTGATTGTTTTCCTCTGGGTATGAAACATTAAACTTGAACTGAAAATTGGAAACAAGCATAACTTTCGAACTGGTGAGGCTTCGCCTTAAGAAAGTGGGTGTAGAAGGAAAACCGGAGCCAACGAGATGACCATTTGCGTAATAGAGTACAAAGGACGGGAAGACGATATCCCAAACTCTAACTCTCATGATTCGAGAGAGAGAGAGAGTATATAGGACGGGAAGACAACGTCCCCAAGGCGTGAGGTGCACCGTGGTAAAAGACCGCCTTGACCACACTCTAACCTGGGCATACGACGGGAGAGTATAAAGACGCCAGGAACAAGTGCCAATGAAAAAGGATCCTTACCCCACTGAAGGATTGGTATATGAATTAAACTATTGTAGGAATTAAAAAATATTTCCTATCGATTCAATTAGTAAATTATACCAGAAAGTCATTGTCTGTGTGTGTAGCGACCCGGCGGGTTCGACGCTTGAACTTGGACCATAATACATACAATATGTATTACTTGCCAAAACCCAAGTATCGAAAACACCAGATTGTTATTAGAAAGAAGTTAGAGGGTGAGATAAGAAAGAAATATTAGAATAGAAGAAGAAGAAGAAACACCACAACACAGAGTCTCACATCGCAGCGGAACAAAATATGATATAAAAATAACTTTTATTGAGAGCTTGAAATTGCTTACAAACACCAGAGTACAACTTACAGCCAACACATCTGGACAGTTATAATAATCTGTCCCCATATATAAAACACACAGTGGAATAATTTAACATCATATGTCTGAACTTTTCCAGCTCGTCTCTTCACAGTATCTGATAACCTGAACCTGTACATCCCGGGCTAACCCGAGCATTACAAACACCGGGTCAATCTGGTGAACCAGAGTGAGAACAACTCACATAGTTTAAGGGAATCATCCAACTTAATTTTAAAGTTCAAAATACTTTCAAAAGAAAAGAGTAATAGCAAGACCAGCCCACACATAAACACGGACGGTTTTTACCTTACTATAACCCAAGCCATTTTTGAAATCATATATTTCTCTGATATTATAATAGTGTCTACATACAAAATAAATAACAAACTAGCGGAACGCTTGCATCTCACGCTCCACGTATATAATATACAATCAAAACCTAAAGCGCTTATTGGAGATTGGATTCCGACTATGATAAGGTATAGAACCACCTGCCGATAGTGTATCTCTAGAGACGAATACACTGGGTTCAACAAGAACGTCTTGCAACCCGACCCTCACATGACCGACCACTCATTTCGCTTGAGTGTATCAAATGTATATCACCAACGGTTGGGCTGAAACCACTGTTTTCCGAAAGGGGACAACATCGATAGATTAAAGAATGAGATGGAATTTCTCTAGATAGGTGATTATACACCCTAATGGGAGCGACCCACATAGCCATGCTGCCTGCCCGATTTTTGTCAATTTCCGGTTGTGAGGCTTGAGGTCATAACATATCTTTTGGAATACCCGGCCATTATTCACTTTGAATGCCAAATCGTCAGATCCTTCAGAAATCACTAATTGATTTCCACAAAAATAATCGGGTTGTTAAGTTAGGAGAAGGTGTTTTCTCCACCGCCACAGAAATACGTTTGAGGAAATCAACATACGTAATCCCTTTTAGAAATACTCTGTCAGACATCCGTCCATACAAGTTGTCCTGGGACTGGACAAACCGAAGGCACTCTCCTACCGCATCCAAAAGATTAGTAGCGAGTAGTCCTTGCAAATCCGTAAAATCTCAACCACGACCGAATCGCATCAAAATATCTCTGGTTGTACGGCCAGAGAATATTCGACAAGTAATCCTTCCGCTTATGAAGATCCATGGTCTTCAATTGCTCCATCTTGCTCCGCATCCGATATCTTCAACCTTTACGTATTCATTGGTCGGAATGGTTTTCGAATATAAATTCGATCCCGGTCTTTCCGTACCAATAATCGTATTGGCCAGATTTGATAGTCGGTTATTTAACTATCAAATTAAACAACCACTCAACCATGAAAATAAATGAATTCATTGATTCAGCACTTAGCAACATTTGGTCCTTTTTAATTTAAAACAAATTAAAACTTCTTAACCTTCCAATATCCTAAAACACAGTATTTACTTCTTATTTTATTATAAGAACATTCGCAAAGCCCTTTTTAAACAGTTTAATATAAATTCATATATATATATAAAAATATACCAAATGTTGAGTTCAATCGAATTCCATATTAAAACATCGTTACGAAGTTACTTTGATTTCCATTTTGCTGGAAAAACAAACACTTATTTCCCTTTAAATAAGCTCATTCACTCTCATCCCATCCATAATATTGTGATATTCTTACCAAATCTCCTTTTATCTACTCTACATTGGAAATATCATTTATTCTTAAACCCCTTTTTCTTTCCATTACCTAACTCCTTATCAGCTCGTATTATTACCACTTCTAATCATTCAACTACTTTCAATTTAAAAATCTCGTTTCCACTCCATTCATCTCACTTAATTCTATTATTAAGCATTGTTAACTTAAAATTCATGTTTATCGTCACATTCCTTTTTATAAACTTTATAAACTCAGGTTTAAATAAAATCCTTTTTATCTCGATCTCCTTTTTACTTACTTCAAATATTAACTAAACATTTACCTAAGTTATTGCAACAGCTTAAAATCTCTTTTATAACCTCGTTATCAAACTGGGGTTTAATATCGAACTCATTCAAAATCCCTTCTCAATACTTAATCATATTCCATTCGCCATTTGGTTACTTACTTAAGTATATCTCATTTAAGAAGTAATCAATTCAAAAACATGGTTATCTTGTTAACCAGTTCCATTTAATCATTCTTTTAAATTAAGTAATGACATCATTTATTTAAATATATTTCATTTAATTTTTCTTGGAACAATACAATTAACTATTGCATTAGTTTGTGCTTGTCTCTTTATAAATTTCATTAACGTAAGACTTTGATTTGTACTATTTAAGGATACTTAAAACTTATAAAATAATATAATAAACCTTAATTAAACTTTTATTTAAGTATATAGATTAAAAACCTCTCTTGGGTATAAATAAATTTTCATAACTTTATCACCGTCGATTCAACCGATGATAAATCAATATTTGTAACACCATTTATTTTTAGGCCAACTGTTGCCAACTACCCAACCAATACTGTTTATTGGTTAAAACAAAATAAACGTTGAATTTAAATTCAACGATCAGTAATCAAGTTAATCAACCAATCATATCAGTTAAACAGTTCATATAATCGTAATATGAAAATAAATAATAAATGTGAGGAATCCAGTTGGATCCCTCCAACCTGTTTTCCCTGCATCCAAATACGTTATTTCAACAATATCATTTAATCTCACTAAACAGATATAAGCTTCAACCATCAAACAGCAATCCAACCACCCATCAACCAATTAAAAATCATCGCACACAAATATTTAAACCCAACTTATATAAAATATAAGTGGGGTAAAAACTGAGTGAGTTGAGCTCACCTTGACTTCCATTTGTTGGTAACACGGTTTATTTTACGAGCTTCCATCTGCGTTCAATTCCGTTCATTCCTATTTCATACTATTATGCCCATTGATATGGCGTCAATGATCCTTGTTTCGCCCAATTCCATCACTGCAAGAAACAGTTACACTTTCACACGTTTTTCATTTTTTTTATTTATAACCTAATAATATATATTGTTTTTAGCTATCGCTTACGTTTTAATGCCCTGACTATATGTATTATTTGTTGTCCATAATACCGATATTCTATTTGTTGTCTCATTTGTTTGTTTGCGTGTACAACTTTTTCATGTTTTTATCCGTGAACATAGCTTTTGTAGTACCTAACTTGAGTGTAAACATTTGTTATATACAAATATTATAATCACATGTTTGGGTTAAGCTAGGAAAAACTAGGAATCCTAAAACTTGATTGGGCGCTTTGAAATGCAGTTAGGCACACACGAATTTATTCAGGCATAGCACATTATAAAATCCTTCAGGCCATGCCTGTACCATTATTTTAACTGGACACGTATGAGTATACTTTACAAGATTGATTAAGTACCACAAATAGATTAGCACTCCAACTTAACAGGAACGGTACACAAGGTGGTTAGTCACGGTTAACAAACTTCATCCGACATCCAAACCCAATTAAGCACAGTTGATAACATAGTTAGGCGTATTATATACATGTTACAATAAACCTTCGAATGGACTTTAGGGACACATTAAATAAAATATTTATGCATATAAAAATTATACCCTGGCACAGGCACGATGCACTGTTCTTTTCCCTTTTGCCACTGTGGTCCGAAACCTTCTACCCACGTCTTTTATTTAATAAGTAGTTTAAATCTTTTAAACCCCATATATTTGTAAGTAAATATGATAAAAACTCAGTCACGTTACATAGGGATCAGGCTGGTTTAAACCATGGATTAGGCTTGTTAAAATGGGTTAGGCCTGTATAAACATTTTATAAAAAGGTTGGGTATATCATCAACAATTTGGAAGCCTTTTTCGTTAATGTATATATTTAAACCATAGATCTGGATTAGGCAACTTAATATAGGCATATTAAATATATATTCTAATATGGCTATGTTTAAATGATAAAGATTTTTCGGCATGGGTGTCAGGTTATAAAATTGGTCACGCGGTATGTAAATCCCCCCTTTTACCTGATGGTTTGGACAGACACTAAACCATAGTTTAACGAAATGGCCATTTTGATTATAAATATTAAACTTATCGGCCCACTATATATGGGTTAGGCCCGTATAAAAATGTGATTATGGATATTAAGTAACGATTATGCATCTCATAATAATGTACTGTTCACTCACCTTCTTCCCCAAATATAAGCTTCAGCATTCCTCCACTACTCCGTGTATATGCGAACGCACCCTCCCCCTCTATCGTCTTACACTGCCGATCCAAGTCCCGACCTCAACCCACTGCATATTCCCCATGCGTGCTGCTCTCCACCTGATCACCGCGTGCATCCGAGAGTCCTAGCGCTTAAACCAACCTTCACTACTGCTGTCACTTCCTTAGTGTTCAGGCCTTATTGATTCTACTCCTCGTATCGGAACCCGTGCATTTCATTGAACCATATCAGTACATATAACTAAGGGAGCTCGTTTCCTTTCTCTTTTGAATAGAGTGGATATCTTTGGGATCTCAGCTTGCGGTTATATTATCAAAGGGGAAAGGAGTTGGGTTTTTAATTTGTTTGGTTGTAGAAAAATGGACGAAGGCGAGTATATTTATAGGGTGGAAATTGGGGATAGGATCAACGTCTTTCACCATAGCTTAGGGTAGTAAGTAGATTAGCTGTGGCTTCTTCTTTCTTTTCGGACATTACAAGACACTAACAGGGTAACTGACCCTCTTGAAATGAAAAGAGGGGACTTGAAATGAAAGGAAAGGGCAGACAGTATGCTTAGGAAACAAGGAATAGGTAGCTATGCGGTTTTCATTGATGGGTGGTTTCAGAAGATACGGTGGAGATATGAGAAGACTTTACACTGATATGAGAAGATAGTGGAAGGACTTAGTTGCTGTGATTTTGCTAAACAGGGACTTGTAGTTAGGATAGGCAACATTCTCTTTTCTCATATATAAGTAGGCCTATACACATTTTAGTTTAGGTGAGTCTGGCTAAACAGTGACGTGTGTTTAGGGTAGGATAGGATAGATCGGTAGGTTAGCATGTTATTTCCTTTTAGTCTTTGCGTTAGATATGTGGACAGGTTTGTGAAAAATTTAAAAATAGGAATGCAGTGAGTTATCACTTCAAACTGAGAACAACTTTGCTTGAAGCAAAAGAAATAAGGTGAATGCAAATATATATGGCTGTGGTGTTTAGTCATTGTATTGACATGAAGATTATAGGACAGTCTATAGGTTGTCTCAGTTTTCCATTCAGAATCCTAGATCATGCGTCACATATTTAAGATATGCAGCGGTACATCTACTTTCTTTCTTTCGTTTCATATACGCTATTATTTATTTACAGACTGTTATGGACAAAAATAAAAATGTCAAGTGATGGGCCATGATCCCAAAAATATAATAACATCGGTAGTTTTAACTTATATTGTGAAACCCCAGAATATTGGTATAGGGTGCCAAATACCCCAAATAAAAAGTTGCGTATTTAATTAATTAAAATTTACAGTAAAATTCTAAAAATTAAGTTATCACTACTTCTCAAAAGAATTTTGTCTAAATTCGAAACCGATATCTATTTATATCAAATAAACTGTTACGGTCGATAAACGATTCTATAGCGACTTTCTGAATATTTGATTTAGGCATATCTTGCAATCTATTAGACGAAATCTTGATTTTTCACTTCTGTTAGAAAGATATAGTTTAAGAAATTCCAATGTTTCTTGTTTCGAAGATATCCGACTAATAATGGATCTTGTACACTCAGTTGAAGTTCAAAACGTTAAATTACGAACTGCCGCGATATTACGGGCTCATTTGTATTAATATATATTTTTATACATTCAAATTCGTTATAAATTCACTTATATTACGAATTCAATATTTAAACTGATTTAAGTATTCAAAATACAACCCGATATGAATGCGGGACATTACATTCCTTCCCCCTTAAAAGAATTTCGTCCCCGAAATTACTAAGTTAGAAGAAATGCTACAAATCCCAATTAACTTTTCAAAATCCAGTTTATTTTCAAATCGTATTTGATTCATTCAACTTATCATACTGGAAATTAGTTTTCAATATATTTAACCATTTTGTTAAACCGTTGATGAATCTTAAACAACCATCTTGCAAACAATCAGCCATGTACAATCAACTTAAACTAATCATTCCCTTTATATTAACCAAATTCATATTCAATATTAACATTCACTTGATTATATTCAATAGAGTTTTCAATCGACTAATACTCGATTGATTACCATTTAATTAATTCAATTTTCCATTTCCAGATTTATCAATCTCATTTAACTCCACCTCAATATCTATATTTAAATCCACTTAATCAAGTTAAGTTCCAATTCACTTAACTCATTGATTTACACTTCACAACTCCAATTCTGATTCATTTCAAAAATCATACATTATGATCCATCTTGTTTTTAATTAACTTATCTCCAAGTCAAGTTCTGATCCATACATTTATATTTAACTTGATTAGTTAAATTCTAATCTATCCGAATTTCCAATCCCATTTGAATTCAAATTCAAATAAAGCAACTAAATTAATATCTTAATAATTCTATAAAATTATTGCCTTTATATATAAAAATATAATTTGGCCAAAATTATTTCATTTGACAATCTTTACAAAATAATATCGTGTCAGTTGCTAGTTCAAAATCGAACCAAACCAAACAACACAATATAAAACATTTTTATAAAATATACAGATACGCTCTATCAAATATTACACTCAACTCGATCTAGGGCATTACTAACTCCATCTCCATCGAGTTACGCCACAGAGCCAAGGTTACTACCAAACCAATAGATCTGATACCACTGTAACGACCCGGAGGGTTCGACGCCTGGACTTCGACCATAATACATACAATCCGTATTACTTGCCAAAACCCAAGTATCGAAAACACCGGATTGTTATTAGAAAGAAGTTAGAGGGTGAGATAAGAAAGAAAGAAATATTAGAATAGAAGAAGAAGAAGAAACATCACAACACAGAGTCTCACATTGCAGCGGAACAAAATATGATATAAAAATAACTTTTATTGAGAGCTTGAAATTTCTTACAAACATCAGAGTACAACTTACAGCCAACACATCTGGACAGTTATAATAATCTATCCCTATATATAAACCACACAGCGGAATAATTTAACATCATACGTCTGAACTTTTCTAGCTCGTCTCTTCACAGTATCTGATAACCTGAACCTGTACATCCCGGGCTAACCCGAGCATTACAAACACCGGGTTAGTCTGGTGAACCAGAGTGAGAACAACTCGCATAGTTTAAGGGAATCATCCAACTTGATTTTAAAGTTCAAAATCCTTTCGAAAGAAAAGTGTAATAGTAAGACCAGCCCACACATAAACACGGACGGTTTTTACTTACTATAACCCAAACCATTTTTGAAATCATATATTTTTCTTATATTATAATAGTGTCTAAATACAAAATAAATAACAAACTAGCGGAACGCTTGCATCTCACGCTCCACGTATATAGTATACAATCAAAACCGCAGGCGCTTATTAGGAGATTGGATTCCGACTATGATAAGGTATGGAACCACCTGCCGATAGTGTATCTCTAGAGACGAATACACTGGGTTCTACAAGAACGTCTTGCAACCCGGCCCTCACATGACCGACCAATCGTTTTGCTTGAGTGTATCGAATGTATATCACCAACGGTTGGTGTAACAACCCGTATTTCGATAACATGATTAAGACGAGAATCAAGGCAGAATTTAATTTTAAATTCTGAATCAAGTTAAACGGGCTATGCCATTACGTTCGTCTCGGAAAAATACGCGAAATAGAGTCCGAGTTTTCGAAAATCGGAGTCTGTATGACCCGATTAAGGCCCAACGAAGTTTTTAGAAAATTTCTAAGTAAAAACAGATTTCAAATTCAAACTTGAATTTGGAAAAGTGGGCCAGTTGGGCCAGGCGGGAAAAATTCCCGCCACAGTACCCAAGTCGACAGCCCTGTCGACTTGGGAGTCGACTTGGTCTGACCAAGTCGACAGCCCTGTCGACTTGGCTGTCGACTTGGCTCAGACGAGCAGTCTTGCCTGGTGCACCTGTTTTCTATCTTGGCTAGGTTCTTGGGCCTGGTTTGAGATCTGACGGTTCAGGTTGGTCCTAGGGTTAATCTAAGGGTCCTAACTAGCCTAATCTTCTATAAATAAGCCCCTAACCCTCCCCTAAACCCTCATTATTCACTCATGTAACTAAACTATGGCAAAATTGCTACTCTCATGGCCTCCACTTAACTATCCTAGCCTCCACTTCATTTCTATGAGAGGTTTCATGATCATGAGAGTGTTAGAGAGTCCCTATGTTAGTATGAGAGCTTCTCAAGTTGATTTCAAGGCAAAAGCTTTGATCTTTGTTCATAAAGATGGTGTTTTTGTTGAATTGGAGCATCCATCTTTGGGTTTTTGGGTAGTGGCATGCATAGGCTTCATCACAAGCTTTAGTTTAATCGATTTAGGCCTTCATAGCAAGGTAAGCCCTTTCCCTACTCTTAGATATTCACTATGAAGTTAAATGTTCATGTTGCAAGTTTGGGTTTGATCATTGAGAATGATACATGCTATCATGTTATGCAAGCTTATGAAGTCATTATCTTGATCTTATGAGCTAAAAGCTACAACCTTTATGTTGATATGTTGCATTATGCAACATGAGAACCTTCATACCCTTTATGTCAACTTGCATATGAAGTCATAACCCTTATATGATGATATATGCGAGTTACTAGTCATCATTCCATGTCTTTTGTCAACATGATTCGCTTATGTGCCAAGTTTGGGTTTATGCATGTTTTTGAGGCTTAAGAATGTAACATGCAAGCTAATGAACACATTTGTGCCTCATTTGCCACCATGATTAACTTGTGGCTTAATATCCATTTTTGTCATGCCTTTGCCAAGTCTCTTCTTTTAATCCATTACGTTGTTGCGAACGTATATGCGAGTTTAAAAAGCGTTGGGGTCACATTATGGGAAAACATAATGATATGAACATGATTTGGGTAAATGGGTATGAACATGACAACGTGTAACGTTAAATATGACATGTGTTTATACTTGAAAACATGACTTGAAATATAACATGGAAGTTGACATGTAAGTATGCATAAAAACACAAGCTTGGGAATTTACCTATTAAGTTAGGTCTACCCTTTGGGAATTTACCTATTAAGTTAGGTCTACCCAAATGCTTGAAAAACTTGTAACATGTTTTGGAAACATGATGAACATGACACTTAGATAATATAAGTGTGGCCAACTCGAGGTTGGGTTGAGTTTGCAACGTAAAACTACCCGGAACCGACCGGCCTAACTAGTAGTTGCAAACAATAGGACCCAATGTGAGAAGTTGGTCATGTTGTGCTTAAACCCGAGGTTAGACCAAGTTGTGGTGTAAAGCTACCCGGAACCGACCGGCTTAACTAGTAACCACAACAAAGTCTAATGTGAGAGGTGAAGGTGCATTAAGTAATTAATGCCACATAATAGGGTTAAGACAATTTGGTTAATGACTCTTAACCAAATATGACATGGACAAGTGGGTTAAGTAATTTGATTAGGCTAATGATACTTAACAAAACATGACAAGGTTGGGTAGGTTAAGTAACTTGATTTGCCTAATGACACTTAACCATTTTTATACGACTAGTGGACGGGGTTAAGTTAATCAACACTTAATCAATCCAACACGATAACTTGGTAAGGTTAAGTAAGTTTCCTTAATGACACTTAACCGAAAGATACAGTTAATGGATGGGGTTAAGATTAGACTCAACTAGTCTAAACATGGTAATCGGATGGGGTTAAGTTAACCTAAACTTAATTAATCCCACTTGGTAGTTTAATGGGGTTAAGTTAAAAACTTAACCAATCTAACTCGTTAATTTGATGTGGTTAAGTGATCTATACTTAACCAATCTAACTTGTGAATTTATTGAGGTTAAGTTAACCCATACTTAACCAATATAACGTGAAAACATGATAAGGCTAAGTCACGAATCGCTTGAATACACTTGACCGGTTTGACTAAGAAATTTGATAGGGTCAAGTTAATATATACTTAACCAACTTGAGCATGGTTTGTAGGGTTAAGTCTTGAACTTGGATACTTAGCCGATTTTGACAAGATTTGTAGACAGGTTAAGTCTTGAACTTGGATACTTAGCCAATTTTGACATGATTTGTAGACGGGATTAAGTCATGAACTTAAGTGACACTTAATCTGTTATGTAAACCCTAATTCGGAGAATTAGGTGGGTAACCGTAATTAACAAGGATAACGGGAATAAGGCTAAGTGGTAAACCTTAGTTGGAGGATAACTAAGTAATGATTCTTAGTCAAGGAAATTTAGACCAGTTCATAGATAGATGAGTAACCTGATACGGTAGGTCATCGTTTAAGTATACGGGTAGGAGCAAGTATCTGATTTAGATAAAGGCTCCAGCGAACTGGGTAACGAAGCAACGGCTTCGGGGAACGTGAGGATATTCTTGGGATCCCTCTGTGGGCTGCCAGGTAATTGTACTAGGCTCATGAGAGGTTAAGGTCTGCGTTAGAAGAACCAAGAGTATGCCTTGGTTGCTATACGAGCAACCTAAAGACGGGGATGGATAGGGCACAGTCGACGAGACACGGTCGTACCCTAGATAGCATTTTCTCGTCAGGCTACCTTCCATCTTTGGTCAAGCGTGTACGTACGGAAAGGCTGAGAACACCCAATAGACCATAATTGCTATCTAATTATGGGTGCGGTAAGGCTCGGATTGGGGGTTGGCCAGTAGTGTGTTCTCGTACAGGATTTATCCTTTCTTGTCTTTCGCTAGTTGAGGGAGGGGTCGCGTGGGACCATAGCCACGTGTAGAAAAACAAACCTTAGCATCTGCATCGGCAGATAAACCGAAAGCTCCTGACCGAGTCCTGTATTTCTTGACCTGCCCTGTGACAGGACTCGGATGGCGCGATGTGATACATGTGCATACAGTCATGGAAAAACGATTCACGATGAATGCATGGGAAAAAGGGCGCGGTTGGCGGTTAGCGTAATCCCTAGTGGCCCTAGGTGGCTGAACCCAAACCGAGACACGGAAACGTTCATTAGGTAGCATAATCCCTAGTGGTCCTAGGTGGCATAAATCCTAAGCGAACGCGCGATAGTTCATGGTAAGGAAACATAACTCGATCAAGGGTTGCAGTCCAAAACAACTTCAAGGATAAAACGTTTACATGGGAAAGCCCGTATGGCCTGCGGCAAAGGACTGAACTTATACATGGAAAGAAACATACGAGTTGGGAAAACCTACATATGCTATATGTAACACCCCACCTCCGTTAAGGTCACTCACAAAGGGAATGCCTTAACTTTGGTGGAGCATTTTAGTAAACAGAACAGAAACTTACAAGACAGATAAAATAGTACTTGAAATTTTTTAACTTTATTACAGTAGAAACAGAAATCAATATGGTTACATCCTTTCAATTCTCTGAATTCAAGTACAAATATCAGTCTTGTACAAAAGCCTTCAAAATGCATGTTTAAAATCATAATCCCCATAGAACGGGAGCTATACAGAGCCAAGCCATACTTTAAGCACTTCAAGCAGAGAGAAATCCGGATCAAGCTAAAGTATTCCCTCCTTGGATAACCTGGGGGGGGGGGGGACGGAAGAAAGGAGGCGAAACAACAAGGGTCAGACAAAAAGTCTGGCAAGTCCAGTGACTTTCAGCATATGAACAGATAATAATAATATGACATGAACATAAAACTGGATGAGAGATAACTGTAATAGGTGTAGCAGATATAACAGAAGAACAGAATGACATAGACTATTGCTTTACACTTCTCTGCACTAATACTAGTATAACAGAATTAGGTGTCACCCTAATGTCTAAACTGAAACGGAAACGGGTACAGAATAATTTAACAGAAACAGGATGCTAATAATGGGCCTTTACTACCCGATCAGAAACAGACAGAAGCAGAAACAGATTAATCCCTACGGAAACAGAATGTAGAATTAGGTGTACACTAGTAATGGGCCTTTACCACCCGAACAGACGGTACCACGCAGAAACAGACAGGTGTTACCACCCAACAGAAACAGACGGTACCAACAGAAACAGACAGAACTAAGTGTACCCTAAAACCCTACCCCAAGCGATCGGCTCCCTAATACATAAATATCCTGTGTCGGCTCCACAATAGGGTGTATCACTCCCTAAAGTGACAACCAATTGGCACAGACCTATTTACAGATGTCACGGCGTCTTACATCCTCAGAGGCAGACCGGGATCCATGCACGCACATGACCCGGTTGGAACGCACCATAAACACCCCTCGCCATTATCAGAATGAACCGCTTATAATTAGTTCAGTAAGCGTGCCCGGACCCTACTTCCTGTTGGGTCAAAGTTTTGATACCAGAAAGGGTTACTGACTAATATGGGTCCCAAACAACAGATGACACAAGTAATTCCCCTCCTAACCTTGTGTCCCCAGACTAACAGATTTCAGTTTAACTTGTCTACAAGTTTTAGACATACAAAATTTAGATTAACTAGTTCACTGATCAGGCAATCAAGTTAACAGGTTTTCAAACTAACGGATCAGATGTTCGGATTAACAGGCTTACAGATTAACTGGTTCCAGATTATCTAACTTTGTATTGGGCCTATGGATTCACGAAACGGGTTTATCAAATTCATTGGTCCAATTGGTTTAACCTTACCCAACACGTTTTAGACACCACAGTTATCTCAGATTTTCATTAATTAAATATTAATGCCCAAACCTCTCACATTAGACTGACAGTTTGCGGCTACTGGTTAGGCCGGTTGGTTCCGGGCAGGTTTCTGTTGCAAACTTAGTCTAACCTCGGGTTTCAAGCACGTTATGACTAACTTCTCACATTAGAACCTATTGTTTGCGACCACTGGAATATGCCGGGCGGTTCCGGGCAGAATTACGTCGCAAACTCATTCTAACCTCGAGTTAGCCATGTTTATCTTTGCGGCCAATTAATTAACGATTTACCATTTATACTCATGCCTAATATACATGTCAATTATTCATAGCTAATGACAACAACAGACTGAATATATCAACTTAACGGATACAGCAGATAACAAGTTTTGCAGATTAGGCGACTTAACGGAATTAGCCGATTAAACAAACTAGCAGATTTTAGCATATAACAGATTAGGCATCTCAACAGACAAATTTAACAGACTAGGCATCTCAATCTAATTAGCAGTTTAGGCAGAATTGGCAGATTAGAACTAGCAAATTAGGCAAATATATTAGATTTAATCATTCCTTAAGGTTTCGCAACATATCTTGCCTAAATATAAATCTTGCCTAAGTTCACATGCATAAATAATAGTCATGATTCCCAATATGATCATTTATCCCATGTTTGCATTAAATTCACATAGCACAGATTATGGTCATAATTTACCATATATCATATGTTCCCCTTTTTATTAAACTTGCAAAGTATAGAAGATCCATATATAGATTATACCAAATATAACCATAGATTACTATGCATGTCATATATCCCAAAGGTCCCTTACTTAGGTGTTTATTTACATAATAGATATCCTACTTCCATGTAAATCTTTCTACCTAAGCCATATTCCCCTTTTTTTTAAAGTCGTAGTCCGTTATATAAAATATGCCCAAGGATCTAGATCTAACCTGTATTATGTCTTTCTATTCAGATCTATATTTTTAACATGCCTTATATTCCAGATTTACAAGTCATATATTATCATATGATAATCCCAAATTGTCATATATGCATAGATCTAGATCTAGTTTACAACCTATGTCCTTCACTCAAATCAGTCACAAATCAGTCCAATTATGCATCATTCATTTTATTGTCCCAAATATTTTTAGCGTTTGTTAATCTCGTATGAGATTGGCTCAGGCTCGTGGTTGCCTGGCTATAGAACAAAAAGAGGAAAGAGATAAGATAGATCCAAACAGAACAGAAAAGAACAGATATAATCTCATATTCAAATTTACAATTCATGTCACAATCAGAATTAACGTTTATATCGGAAAATAACTGTACTTGCCTTGATTGGATTAAAGAAAGAACTTTAACTTGTTGTAGAATCTTTGCAGAAACTTTAATCTCTAGTTTGAATTGAGTTGCTTAGGCTGATGTTGATTATCTTCTAGTTTTGATTCCAGCAGAGTAGCGACGCCATTATTTTATTTTAGTTAGAATAAAGGCAGAGTATAGGTAGAATGAAGTTGTGTGGAGAGAAAGTGAGGTTTGGGGGTGTTTTTATAGGAGAATAGGGTGATTTAGAGCCTTCAGATCAGTCCAGAAGTCATCAGAATCGTAAGCTCGAATACACATCATCCAACCACTCAAAAGAAGACACGTCACCTCAGAATACTCCAGAATTCGGTGCTGGATTTGTATGGCGCACTTGGCAGGTGCGCCAGTGTATTTTTGTACTGGCGCACTTCACAAGTGCGCCAGTGTATTCTGGCCTGTTTCCGGTTTTTCTGCCTAACTTCGTTCGTCCATATCTTCTTCATACGGACTCCGATTTACGCAAATTCGGACTCTATTTCGCGTATTTTTCCGAGACGAACACAATGGCGCAACCCGTTTTCCTTATTTCTTCTCCTAAAAATTAATTATACCTTGATTTTTAACTCTTATGTTTACAGAAAATACGGGGTGTTACACTATATATTAGGTTGGCATGGACCATTACATGACATTGGGCAAGGGACATTCATAGTTAACACATGACGTGGGTTGGGATACTAGTACAAGAGGTGCAGAGAAAATATACATGTTAGAACCAGGAGAAATATACATGATAGAAACCGGGGGATGTTATACAGGATAGATACCTTGGGATATTATACTGGATAGAAACCTGACGATGTGATGCCTTGTTTTATCTTGACATCGTAATTTATCATGACACCTTAGTTTACCTGAGTTCAGTAGTTCATCCTGTTATTTTGATTTAGCTTATCTATCTTGTTATCATGCTTATGTTCATCTCAGTTTCTCATGTCAGTTAACTTTACTAGTTTTTATACTAATAGTAGATAGGGCTTACTCAGTCTTTTTGACTGACCCGTTTTGTTTCGCCTCTTTTCTTCCGTTTCCCCCCAGGTTACAGGGAGGAAATGCTGTTGTTTAGTTCAGACTTCTTCTGCTTGAAGGTCATCATGGATGGCTTGGACTTATCTTGGCTATGGCTACTTTACTGTTTTTACTTGGGGAATAATTTATGAAAAGTCTTTATGCTTCTTTATTATTGCAAGACAGGTTTTGATGTACTCTGATGTAAAAGGCTTTAGACCTTAATTATTAATGTTTATGAAAGTTCGATTTTACTTCCGCTATTTTTATATGTTCTGTCTTGTGATATTTCTGTGCATGTTTACCAATAATGCCCCTCTAAAGCTAGTGCATTCCTTTGTGAGTGACCCTAGCGGAGGCGGGGTGTTACACGTGGTATCAGAGCAGAAGGTTACCAGACTGGGCAAAAGTTTTTAAAGACCTTCTGAAAACTATTTGAAACCCGTTTACAAAGAAGCATTTTTCAAGAAAATTTTCTTTTAAAAGAAAAAAGGCTATTCCCCAAAGGCCATTAGCACTATCCTTGTTTCCTTAATTTAATCTCTTTTCCTTTCTTTCCTCCATCTGTAGTCACAGTGGTTTTAACTGCGACTAGTCTTTTCCATCTACGAAAGTGCTTTCCATGCGATGGAGGTGGTTCTCGAGAGACCAGTGGCCGCGTTATAAGAAAGGATAGTGAGGAAGAGGATAAAGGATACGAGCTTAAGGATGAGCAACTTGTTGGGATGGCTCAACCCATAACGAGAAAGTATCTCTGACATGGTGAAACGGGGTGGATAGTTAAGTATCATGGGACAAGGACAAGATCATCGGGAGGGCAGTAGTATGCTCTCATTTCTAGGGTACCTCGGAAGGAGGGTAACGATCTTGTTAAAGGTTTAGCTTTTCTTCTCTATCATCCCGTTAGGACTTTGTTTTGATCATCGTATCATTTAAGTCTTCTTCGATAGTGGAGTCTCTGCACCTTATGTACTAGCGTAATAGAGAATCCCATTTTTGTCTCAAGTCCTGTGGAGAATCAGTCCATTTATTCATGACTTGTTTGGATTTGAGAATGTCTATGCCAAGTGTTGAGTTTGGAAATAATGCTTATGTTTATAAGCTATGGATGGATTCTAGGGATGAAGTGGTTATCCAGTAAGGGGTGCCACTCCCGGTTTTGATAGGAGGGTAGTTAGACTTTTGACTAGCCTAGGTAATACCCTCGAAGTATCGTATGACCTTTTTGAGGTTCTGTCATGACTAGTTACTTAGAATCCCTGGATGCCTTTATTGGAAATTGGAAGCCCGATCGAGTGGTGTTCGCCGATGAGACGGATGGTTTATTTCACTTATGCTATAGAAGTCACCCTAGTAAGTGCGCTTGATAACCTTGTTGACATCTGCCTACTTTCAAGAGAAAGTTCTTCTACGTGGAATACCTTATGGTACGAGGTCCGAGATTCACTAGCGAATTTTGGAAAGCTTGCATGAGATCATGAGTACGCAGTCATGTTTGCGCCAAGTATTCTAGAAAAAGGATAGGTGCAAAGTGGAACGAGAGGTGATGAAGAAATGAGTTCCAGCTCATGTTATGGAAACAGGAAATAAGAAGCTACGAAATCGCGAAGCTAAAAGACGGTCAAGGCACAATGGAATTGAGCTCAAGGAAGTACGGCTTTGATGGTCAAAGACTAGATACGCGCATGATATCTCTTTTTGGGAGTGTATCCTTGATCCCTGTTTTCTGTAGAGCTTACTTGTAGGCTATCTTTTGTGGACACCCTCTCGGTCCTATTTTCGGTTACAAACCCCGTAAGGAGTTTGTCTTGTTTATCTTCTCGACCCTGTTTCAGGGAATCCTAGGTAGAGCCCTATGGGTGTAAACATGTTTTTGAAACATGTTATGATTGATATGGTTGCAAGTGGTTGCTCGTGGAGGCGCGAATACACATTAGATGCTAGCTCGACTCGGTCACATTTCATATTGCATATGCACGAGTATTTATACTTGCTTATGGATGAAATCGAATGTATTATCATGCGGTTGTTGCATATGAATGAATGATTGTGCACGCATATAGTATCTATATGACTAGGACTATTTGCATACATGTTGGATTCATGGCACTATACATATTTTTGCATTAGAAAGATTATTCAGGCCTGATCATTAGCATTAGCTAAGGAACATGTACACACACGTTTTGCATATATTCATATAGCATTAGAAATCATCTAAGGACAATGGTCGCTTGTGGATGATGTTTGGAGTAGATGGATGACGGATGGTAGGATATGTTCTTCCTAACTTGGAGATTTCGGGGACGAAATCCTAAAAGGTGGGGAGAATGTAACAACCCGTATTTCGATAACATGATTAAGACGAGAATCAAGGCAGAATTTAATTTTAAATTCTGAATCAAGTTAAACGGGCTATGCCATTGCGTTCGTCTCGGAAAAATACGCGAAATAGAGTCCGAGTTTTCGAAAATCGGAGTCCGTATGACCCGATTAAGGCCCAACGAAGTTTTCAGAAAATTTCTAAGTAAAAACAGATTTCAAATTCAAACTTGAATTTGGAAAAGTGGGCCAGTAGGGCCAGGCGGGAAAAATTCCCGCCATAGTACCCAAGTCGACAGCCCTGTCGACTTGGGAGTCTACTTGGTCTGACCAAGTCGACATCCCTATCGACTTGGCTCAGACGAGCAGTCTTGCCTGGTGCACCTGTTTTCTATCTTGGCTAGGTTCTTGGGCCTGGTTTGAGATCTGACGGTTCAGGTTGGTCCTAGGGTTAATCTAAGGGTCCTAACTAGCCTAATCTTCTATAAATAATCCCCTAACCCTCCCCTAAACCCTCATTATTCACTCATGTAACTAAACTATGGCAAAATTGCTACTCTCATGGCCTCCACTTAACTATCCTAGCCTCCACTTCATTTCTATGAGAGGTTTCATGATCATGAGAGTGTTAGAGAGTCCCTATGTTAGTATGAGAGCTTCTCAAGTTGATTTCAAGGCAAAAGCTTTGATCTTTGTTCATAAAGATGGTGTTTTTGTTGAATTGGAGCATCCATCTTTGGGTTTTTGGGTAATGGCATGCATAGGCTTCATCACAAGCTTTAGTTTAATCGATTTAGGCCTTCATAGCAAGGTAAGCCCTTTCCCTACTCTTAGATATTCACTATGAAGTTAAATGTTCATGTTGCAAGTTTGGGTTTGATCATTGAGAATGATACATGCTATCATGTTATGCAAGCTTATGAAGTCATTGTCTTGATCTTATGAGCTAAAAGCTACAACCTTTATGTTGATATGTTGCATTATGCAACATGAGAACCTTCATACCCTTTATGTCAACTTGCATATGAAGTCATAACCCTTATATGATGATATATGCGAGTTACTAGTCATCATTCCATGTCTTTTGTCAACATGATTCGCTTATGTGCCAAGTTTGGGTTTATGCATGTTTTTGAGGCTTAAGAATGTAACATGCAAGCTAATGAACACATTTGTGCCTCATTTGCCACCATGATTAACTTGTGGCTTAATATCCATTTTTGTCATGCCTTTGCCAAGTCTCTTCTTTTAATCCATTATGTTGTTGCGAACGTATATGCGAGTTTAAAAAGCGTTGGGGTCACATTATGGGAAAACATAATGATATGAACATGATTTGGGTAAATGGGTATGAACATGACAACGTGTAACGTTAAATATGACATGTGTTTATACTTGAAAACATGACTTGAAATATAACATGGAAGTTGACATGTAAGTATGCATAAAAACACAAGCTTGGGAATTTACCTATTAAGTTAGGTCTACCCTTTGGGAATTTACCTATTAAGTTAGGTCTACCCAAATGCTTGAAAAACTTGTAGCATGTTTTGGAAACATGATGAACATGACACTTAGATAATATAAGTGTGGCCAACTCGAGGTTGGGTTGAGTTTGCAACGTAAAACTACCCGGAACCGACCGGCCTAACTAGTAGTTGCAAACAATAGGACCCAATGTGAGAAGTTGGTCATGTTGTGCTTAAACCCGAGGTTAGACCAAGTTGTGGTGTAAAGCTACCCGGAACCGACCGGCTTAACTAGTAACCACAACAAAGTTTAATGTGAGAGGTGAAGGTGCATTAAGTAATTAATGCCACATAATAGGGTTAAGACAATTTGGTTAATGACTCTTAACCAAATATGACATGGACAAGTGGGTTAAGTAATTTGATTAGGCTAATGATACTTAACAAAACATGACAAGGTTGGGTAGGTTAAGTAACTTGATTTGCCTAATGACACTTAACCATTTTTATACGACTAGTGGACGGGGTTAAGTTAATCAACACTTAATCAATCCAACACGATAACTTGGTAAGGTTAAGTAAGTTTCCTTAATGACACATAACCGAAAGATACAGTTAATGGATGGGGTTAAGATTAGACTCAACTAGTCTAAACATGGTAATCGGATGGGGTTAAGTTAACCTAAACTTAATTAATCCCACTTGGTAGTTTAATGGGGTTAAGTTAAAAACTTAACCAATCTAACTCGTTAATTTGATGTGGTTAAGCGATCTATACTTAACCAATCTAACTCGTGAATTTATTGAGGTTAAGTTAACCCATACTTAACCAATATAACGTGAAAACATGATAAGGCTAAGTCACGAATCGCTTGAATACACTTGACCGGTTTGACTAAGAAATTTGATAGGGTCAAGTTAATATATACTTAACCAACTTGAGCATGGTTTGTAGGGTTAAGTCTTGAACTTGGATACTTAGCCGATTTTGACATGATTTGTAGACGGGTTAAGTCTTGAACTTGGATACTTAGCCAATTCTGACATGATTTGTAGACGGGATTAAGTCATGAACTTAAGTGACACTTAATCTGTTATATAAACCCTAATTCGGAGAATTAGGTGGGTAACCGTAATTAACAAGGATAACGGGAATAAGGCTAAGTGGTAAACCTTAGTTGGAGGATAACTAAGTAATGATTCTTAGTCAAGGAATTTTAGACCAGTTCATAGATAGATGAGTAACCTGATACGGTAGGTCATCGTTTAAGTATACGGGTAGGAGCAAGTATCTGATTTAGATAAAGGCTCCAGCGAACTGGGTAACGAAGCAGCGGCTTCGGGGAACGTGAGGATATTCTTGGGATCCCTCTGTGGGCTGCCAGGTAATTGTACTAGGCTCATGAGAGGTTAAGGTCTGCGTTAGAAGAACCAAGAGTATGCCTTGGTTGCTATACGAGCAACCTAAAGACGGGGATGGATAGGGCACAGTCGACGAGACACGGTCGTACCCTAGATAGCATTTTCTCGTCAGGCTACCTTCCATCTTTGGTCAAGCGTGTACGTACGGAAAGGCAGAGAACACCCAATAGACCATAATTGCTATCTAATTATGGGTGCGGTAAGGCTCAGATTGGGGGTTGGCCAGTAGTGTGTTCTCGTACAGGATTTATCCTGTCTTTTCTTTCGCTAGTTGAGGGAGGGGTCGCGTGGGACCATAGCCACGTGTAGAAAAACAGACCTTAGCATCTGCATCGGCAGATAAACCGAAAGCTCCCGACCGAGTCCTGTATTTCTTGACCTGCCCTGTGACAGGACTCTGATGGCACGATGTGATACATGTGCAAACAATCATGGAAAAACGATTCACGATGAATGCGTGGGAAAAAGGGCGCGGTTGGCGGTTAGCGTAATCCCTAGTGGCCCTAGGTGGCTGAACCCAAACCGAGACACGGAAACGTTCATTAGGTAGCATAATCCCTAGTGGTCCTAGGTGGCATAAATCCTAAGCGAACGCGCGATAGTTCATGGTAAGGAAACATAACTATATCAAGGGTTGCAGTCCAAAACAACTTCAAGGATAAAACGTTTACATGGGAAAGCCCGTATGGCCTGCGGTAAAGGACTGAATTTATACATGGAAAGAAACATACGAGTTGGGAAAACCTACATATGCTATATATTAGGTTGGCATGGACCATTACATGACATTGGGCAAGGGACATTCATAGTTAACACATGACGTGGGTTGGGATACTAGTACAAGAGGTGCAGAGCAAATATACATGTTAGAACCAAGAGAAATATACATGATAGAAACCGGGGGATGTTATACAGGATAGATACCTTGGGATATTATACTGGATAGAAACCTGACGATGTGATGCCTTGTTTTATCTTGACATCGTAATTTATCATGACACCTTAGTTTACCTGAGTTCGGTAGTTCATCCTGTTATTTTGATTTAGCTTATCTATCTTGTTATCATGCTTATGTTCATCTCAGTTTCTCATGTCAGTTAACTTTACTAGTTTTTATACTAATAGTAGATAGGGCTTACTCAGTCTTTTTGACTGACCCGTTTTGTTTTGCCTCTTTTCTTCCGTTTCCCCCCAGGTTACAGGGAGGAAATGCTGTTGTTTAGTTCAGACTTCTTCTGCTTGAAGGTCATCATGGATGGCTTGGACTTATCTTGGCTATGGCTACTTTACTGTTTTTACTTGGGGAATAATTTATGAAAAGTCTTTATGCTTCTTTATTATTGCAAGACAGGTTTTGATGTACTCTGATGTAAAAGGCTTTAGACCTTAATTATTAATGTTTTTGAAAGTTCGATTTTACTTCCGCTATTTTTATATGTTTTGTCTTGTGATATTTCTGTGCATGTTTACCAATAATGCCCCTCTAAAGCTAGTGCATTCCTTTGTGAGTGACCCTAGCGGAGGCGAGGTGTTACAGTTGGGCTCAAACCACCATTTCTCGAAAGGGGACAACATCGATAGATTAAAGAATGAAATGGAATTTCTCTAGATAGGTGATTATACACCCTAATGGGAGCGACCCACATAGCCATGCTGCCTGCCCGATTTTTTCAATTTCCGGTTGTGAGGCTTGAGGTCATAACATATCTTTTGGAATAACCGGCCATTTTTCACTTTGAATGCCACATCGTCAGATCCTTCAGAAACCACTAATTGATTTCCACAAAAATAATTGGGTTGTTAAGTTAGGAGAAGGTGTCTTCTCCACGGCCACAGAAATACGTTTGAGGAAATCAACACACGTAATCCCTTTTGGAAATACTCTGTCAGACATCCGTCCATACAAGTTGTCCTGGGACTGGACAAACCAAAGGCACTCTCCTACCGCATCCAAAAGATCAGTAGCGAGTAGTCCTTGCAAATCCGTAAAATCTCAACCACGACCGAATCACATCAAAATATCTCTGGTTGTACGGCTAGAGAATATTCGACAAGTAATCCTTCCGCTTATGAAGATCCATGGCCTTCAATTGCTCCATCTTGCTCCGCATCCGATATCTTCAACGTTTATGTATTCATTGGTCAGAATGGTTTTCGAATATAAATTCGATCCCGGTCTTTCCGTACCAACAATCGTATTGGCCAAAGTTGATAGTCGGTTATTTAACTATAAAATTAAACAACCATTCAACCATGAAAATAAATGAATTCATTGATTCGGTACTTAGCAACATTTGGTCCTTTTTAATTTAAAACAAATTAAAACTTCTTAACCTTCCAATATCCTAAAACACAGTATTTACTTCTTATTTTATTATTAGAACATTCACAAAGCCCTTTTTAATCAGTTTAATATAAATTCATATACATAAAAATATACCAAATGTTGAGTTCAATCGAATTCCAAATTAAAACATCGTTACAAAGTTACTTTGATTTCCATTTTGCTGGAAAAACAAAAACAAACACTTATTTCCCTTTAAATTCACTCTCATCCCATCCATAATATTGTGATATTCTTACCAAATCTCCTTTTATCTACTCTACATTGGAAATTCATTTATTCTTAAACCCCTTTTTCTTTCCATTACCTAACTCCTTATCAGCTCGTATTATTTCCACTTCTAATCATTTAACTACTTTCAATTTAAAAATCTCGTTTCCACTCCATTCATCTCACTTAATTCTATTATTAAGTATTGTTAACTTAAAATTCACGTTTATCGTCACATTCCTTTTATAAACTTTATAAACTCAGGTTTAAATAAAATCCTTTTTATCTTGATCTCCTTTTTACTTACTTCAAATATTAACTAAACATTTACCTAAGTTATTGCAACAGCTTAAAATCTCTTTTATAACCTCGTTATCAAACTGGGGTTTAATATCGAACTCATTCAAAATCCCTTGTCAATACTTAATCATATTCCATTCGCCATTTGGTTACTTACTTAAGTATATCTCATTTAAGAAGTAATCAATTCAAAAACATGGTTATCTTGTTAACCAATTCCATTTAATCATTCTTTTAAATTAAGTAATGACATCATTTATTTAAATATATTTCATTTAATTTTTCTTGGAACAATACAATTAACTATTGCATTAATTTGTGCTCGTCTCTTTATAAATTTCATTAACGTAAAACTTTGATTTGTACTATTTAAGGATACTTAAAACTTATAAAATAATATAATAAACCTTAATTAAACTTTTATTTAAGTATATAGATTAAAAATCTCTCTTGGATATAAATAAATTTTCATAACTTTATCACCGTCGATTTAACCGATGATAAATCAATATTTGTAACACCATTTATTTTTAGGTCAACTGTTGCCAACTACCCAACCAATACTGTTTATTGGTTAAAACAAAATAAACGTTGAATTTAAATTCAACGATCAGTAATCAAGTCATTCAACCAATCATATCATTTAAATAGTTCATATAATCATAATATGAAAATAAATAATAAATGTGAGGAATCCAGTTGGATCCCTCCAACCTGTTTTCCCTACATCCAAATACGTTATTTCAACAATATCATTTAATCTCACTAAATAGATATAAGCTTCAACCATCAAACAGCAATCCAACCACCCATCAACCAATTAAAAATCATCGCACATAAATATTTAAACCCAACTTATATAAAATATAAGTAGGGTAAAAACTGAGTGAGTTGAGCTCACCTTGACTTCCATTTGTCGGTAACACGGTTTATTTTACGAGCTTCCATCTGCGTTCAATTCCGTTCATTTCTATTTCATACTATTATGCTCATTGATATGGCGTCAATGATCCTTGTTTCGCCCAATTCCATCACTGCAAGAAACAGTTACACTTTCACACGTTTTTCATTTTTTTATTTATAACCTAATAATATATATATTGTTTTTAATTATCGCTTACATTTTAATGCCCTGACTATATGTATTATTTGTTGTCCATAATACCGATATTCTATTTGTTGTCTCGATTGTTTGTTTGCGTGTACAATTTTTTCATGTTTTTATCCGTGAACATAGCTTTCGTAGTACCTAACTTGAGTGTAAACATTTGTTATATACAAATATTATAATCACATGTTTGGGTTAAGCTAGGCAAAACTAGGAATCCTAAAACTTGATTAGGCGCTTTGAAATGCAGTTAGGCACACACGAATTTATTCAGGCATAGCAGATTATAAAATCCTTCAGGCCATGCCTATACCATTATTTTAATTGGACACGTATGAGTATACTTTACAAGATTGATTAAGTACCACAAATAGATTAGCATTCCAACTTAACAGGAACGGTACACAAGGTGGTTAGTCACGGTTAACAAACTTCATCCGGCATCCAAACCCAATTAAGCACAGTTGATAACATAGTTAGGCGTATTATATACACGTTATAATAAACCTTCGAATGGACTTTAGGGACACATTAAATAAAATATTTATGCATATAAAAATTATACCCTGGCACAGGCACGATTCACTGTTCTTCTCCCTTTTGCCACTGTGGTCCGAAACCTCCTACCCGCTTCTTTTATTTAATAAGTAGTTCAAATCTTTTAAACCCCATATATTTGTATGTAAATATGATAAAAACTCAGTCACGTTACATAGGGATCGGGCTGGTTTAAACCATGGATTAGGCTTGTTAAACTGGGTTAGGCCTGTATAAACATTTTATAAAAAGTTTGGGTATATCATAAGCAATTTGGAAGCCTTTTTCGTTAATGTATATAATTAAACCATAGATCTGGATTAGGCACCTTAATATAGGCATATTAAATATATATTGTAATATGGCTATGTTTAAATGATATAGATTTTTCGGCATGGGTGTTAGGTTATAAAATTGGTCACGCGGTATGTAAATCCCCCCTTTTACCTGATGGTTTGGACAGACACTAAACCATAGTTTAACGAAATGGCCATTTTGATTATAAATATTAAACTTATCGGCCCACTATATATGGGTTAGGCCCGTATAAAAATGTGATTATGGATTTTAAGTAACAATTATGCATCTCATAATAATGTACTGTTCACTCATCTTCTTCCCCAAATATAAGCTTCAGCATTCCTCCACTGCTCCGTGTATATGCGAATGTACCCTCCCCCTCTATCGTCTTACACTACCAATCCAAGTTCCGACCTCAACCCACTGCATATTCCCTATGCGTGCTGCTCTCCACCTGATCACCGCGTGCATCCGAGAGTCCTAGCGCTTAAACCAACCTTCACTACTGCTTTCACTTCCTTAGTGCTCACTCCTTATTGATTCTACTCCTCGTATCGGAACCCGTGCATTTCATTGAACCCTATCAGTACATATAACTAAGGGAGCTGCGTTTCCATTCTCTTTTGAACAGAGAGGATATCTTTGGGATCTCAACTTGCGGTTATATTATCAAAGGGGAAAGGAGTTGTGTTTTTAATTTGTTTGGTTGTAGAAAAATGGACGAAGGCGAGTATATTTATAGGGTGGAAATTGGGGATATGATCAACGTCTTTCACCATAGCTTAGAGTAGTAAGTAGATTAGCTATGGCTTCTTCTTTCTTTTCGGACATTACAAGACACTAACAGGGTAATTGACCCTCTTGAAATGAAAAGAGGGGACTTGAAATGAAAGGAAAGGGCAGACGGTATGCTTAAGAAACAAGGAATAGGTAGCCATGCGGTTTTAATTGATGGGGGGTTTCAGAAGATACGGTGGAGATATGAGAAGACTTTACACTGATATGAGAAGATAGTGGAAGGACTTAGTAGCTGTGATTTTGCTAAACAGAGACTTGTAGTTAGGATAGGCTGCATTCTCTTTTCTCATATATAAGTAGGCATGTACACATTTTAGTTTAGGTGAGTCTGGCTAAACAGTGACGTGTGTTTAGGGTAGGATAGGATAGATCGGTAGGTTAGCATGTTATTTCCTTTTAGTCTTTGCGTTAGATATGTGGACAGGTTTGTGCAAAATTTTAAAATAGGAATGCAGTGAGTTATCACTTCAAACTGAGAACAGCTTTGCTTGAAGCAGAAGAAATAGGGTGAATGCAAATATATATGGCTGTGGTGTTTAGTCATTGTATTGACGTGAAGATTATAGGACAGTCTATAGGGTGTCTCAGTTTTCCATTCAGAATCCTAGATCTTGCGCCACATATTTAAGATATGCAGCGGTACATCTACTTTCTTTCTTTTCATATACGCTATTATTTATTTATAGACTGTTATGGACAGAAATAAAAATGCTACCGTGTCAAGCGATGGGCCATGATCCCAAAAGTATAATAACATCGGTAGTTTTAACTTATATTGTGAAACCCCAAAATATCTGTATAAGGTGCCAAATACCCCAAATAAAAAGTTGCGTATTTAATTAATTAAAATTTACAGTAAAATTCTAAAAATTAAGTTATCACTACGTCTCAAAAGAATTTTGTCTAAATTCGAAACCGATATCTATTTATATCAAATAAACTGTTACGGTCGATAAACGATTCTATAACGACTTTCTGAATATTTGATTTGGGCATATCTTGCAATCTATAAGACGAAATCTTGATTTTTCACTTCTGTTAGAAAGATATAGTTTAACAAATTCCAATGTTTCTTGTTTCGAAGATATCCGATTAATAATGGATCTTGTACACACAGTTGAAGTTCAAAACGTTAAATTACGAACTGCCGTGATATTACGGGCTCGTTTATATTAATATATATTTTTATACATTCAAATTCGTTAAAAATTCACTTATATTACGAATTCAATATTTAAACTGATTTAAGTATTCAAAATACAACCCGATAAGAATGCGGGACATTACAGTGCGTGAAATCAATTATGGTGGGAAGTTACTATCATTTTCCCATTGATTAATTTGGTAAATCAATATACAGAATCGTTATTGTGTGTAATTTGGATTAATTATTTATATGGAATAAATTTTCCTTTACACCCATCGATAAGTCATGATATTGGTTTAGCACATTTGACACAATACACGACATTTATGTATGCACAATGTTGGAGATTTCATTCATGATATCTGTTGGCCTTATTGAATATATATTATAATTGTTGTTCATGTCATGATAAAAATTCGAATGTGCACATATGATATGGATACATGACATATACATGTACACCTTGGTTGTAAATGTTAGATATACATTATACTCATTGTTATATGTATACTATATAATTCATATGGAACCGATGGTAAGTTTTACCATCGACGCTATTTTGGGTATTCCAATTACTGTAAAATCTGAAGGGTTGAAATGATATATACCCTTATGTAAACTAACTTTAAATTATAAATTAGTCCACTTGGTCTAGAGAAAAATTTAAATATAAAATCGTCGTTTAGTCGGAATTAAATATTATTTGATTTTGGAAATTAATTTAATATATTTGAAAAGAAATAAAAGAATTTATTTATAAAATTCAACTTGTTAATAATGGAAATTTTAAATATCGTTCATTTAAAATTATGGATTTATATGAAATGAAATTGTTGAACTTTAAATTATAAGGTCGTGAATTTTATCGGTTATTGTTTTAATGGATATACAAATAAGAATTGATTTGTATAAATTTTCAAGGATGAAATGTAGTTAGTTACTTATAACTTGGAGTTTTATAAATAATTGAATGGGTTTTTTTGAGAAATAAAAGTTGGAATATTACCAATTCATAAAGAATGATTATTTCGTTCGAATTTTGAAATTTGAATGAGCTATCGGGAAAACATTGAAGTTCTAAATAATCTAAATTCCTAATTTGGTAAAGTGTGACTTAAATATTGGAATAAAATATTGTTTTGGATATTTTATAACTAAATGAAGTTAGTGAATATGAATGAAATTTAATTTGAACAAATTCGACTTAGTTATGAAATTGCATTTTTGAGATAAATTGACTTAAAGAGATTGTCATATTGAAATGGGACATAATTGTGGACATAAATAAGAGTGTTTCAAAATTGGGATAAGTTATGAAATTGGACTCTATCCTGATAAAGAGTAAATTAGATTGATAATAACCAAGTGGTATGTATAATTAAATAAACCATTTTGTTTTTTTGAACATGTGTATGTATATTTGTATCCTCGCTATTGTAACTCTGTGTCTGTGATATTTGTGATTGATTTTATTATTACTCCAATAACTTTCTATTATTTTTGGCCAAGTTAAACACTAAAAATGGTTCATCCGGAAATTTTGACATTTATTTAAATTAAATTAAAGAAGTGAATTAGGGAATGTGTAACGACCCTGAATTTTAGGGCCAAGTTAAAATTTATTTTAAGTGATTTTAAATGAGTGTTGATATTTAAAATAATCTATTTTAAATAATAAGGATCACAAATTTGGTTCAAATTGAAGTTAGAATGAATAAATTAATTTTAAATATAAAAAAAGCTAGAAATGGCGCGTAGTTTGGAAAGTCAAACTTGAACTTTGACTAACCATACAGGATGCAAAATTTAACGGATTTTAGTAAAACCAAAATTAATAGAATCTATTTAAAAATATATTTCCAACGAATCCGAAAAATCGAAATTTCATAGCGGAAATCAAAAGTTATGGCTAATTCAATTTTTAGAAAGGTCGGTGGGTAATTTGCATAGGACAAAAATGCTACTTTTCACATATGTAGGAATTTGAACTCGAAACCACTTCCATTGGTTTCAGAATGACGTTTCTGCATTGAAAAACAGTAAACACTTATATGTTTCGAGTTTCAGAAATTATTTGTTTAAAAATGTATTTTTAATATTAAATATATTCGCCTTGAAAATAGCCATTTTTCAAAAAGTCTCAGAATCGAACGAAATTAATTTTGTTGTGATCGTATCGTCATAAGAAAGTCAAAAATAATTTTTCTAGATTTTTCTGAGTCCGTATGTGGTCCCGGTGAATTTCTGCGTACGTTTGAATTTAAAATAATGATTTATATTTAAAACTGAAAAACGAAGGCCAAGACGATCCCGTGGGCTGATGAGACAGGTCCAGATGAGTTCGGGACGGGGGCTATTTGGTATAAATGACAGTCGTTGGGCCTGAATCGGAGTTCGGACCAAAACGGACCTTTATTGGATAATTAGATATTAACCTAATAAAAAAATAATATAAATAAGAAAAAGGTACGGCATCCTTCTTCTTCATCGTGAGTAAGCCGCCACCGAAACCCATTAGCACTCAGAATTTCAAACTCCATTTTCTCCCTCATCTCTCAACGGTTTTCAACAAACTTGTACTCATTTCGAAGCTCTCTCCGAGCTCTACGTTCTCCGACAAATCTTAGCCTCCCTCGTGCCCTGTAGCTCCGCCACCGAGCCCGCAAACTCGCGCCGCACGCAGCCACGTGGGCCCCACCACGTCCAACCGCACCGCCCCCAACTCCCGGCGAAGATCGGCCTCTCGTAGCACTCCAAGCTCCAACAAACGGCACCCAAAACCGTTCAGTAAATCAAGAGAAATCCGGACTTGAAGTTTTGAACAAAAGGGTATGAATTATTTCAGATTTTGTAACGCTTTTAAGTGTTACACAGCCAGTTGTTAAAAGCCTGAATTTGATTTTTTTTTTCTATGAATTTGCATTGGAATCATTCCAGATCTAGAATCAAATTGAATACGAACACCGAATCTGATTGAACCTGAGTCGTCTTTTCAGAATCAAGCAGGGTGAGAATTTATTTTTAATATAATTTAATTAATTAAATTATTATTATTGTTGTGTTATGTGTAATTGAACATCAAACAATTAGATTTGTGATGAATGTTGCTATGGGATGGATTCAAATTGTTGTGATTCTATGATTTTAGATCCGTTATTTTTTTTATCATAGACCTGTTAATTAAAAACATAGATCGGTAGGAAAAAATGAGATTTTTCCTCGTTTAAATTGTTGATGGTTGCTTGTGATATGTTTGTTGTTCATGTGATGCTAGATCCGTACTGAAGTTCCATATATTGTTGAATGATGTTTGCGGTAAGAAAAAGTAGGAGAACAAAAAAGAAAAAAAAACTTATTTTTGTTTATAAAAAAGAGAATAAGAACAAAAACTTATTTTTTTTTTTCTTAATAAAAGAAGAAAAAGAACAAAAATGCTCCCCTTTCGATTTAAGAAATACATGAAAACAAAATTTACATTTTGTTAAAGAAATGATTAAGAACAAAAATATACATTTTTGTTTATAAGATGAAAAAGGAACAAAATATACATTTTTGTTCAAAGAAAAGAATGAAAACCAAAATTCACATTTTTGTTTGCATTGGATTGAATAAACAAAATTAGCATTTTGTTTGCATTGAGAAGAATTAGACAAAATATACATTTTTGTATATTAAGAGTGAATTAGCGAAATAAGTATATTTTCGCAATGCAAACATGACATTAGCAACAAAAATTCATTTTTGTCAATGTAAGTTAGCAACAAAAATTCATTTTTGTCAATGTAAGTTAGCAACAAAAATTCATTTTTGTCAATGTAAGTTAGCAACAAAAATTCATTTTTGTCAATGTAAGTTAGCAACAAAAATTCATTTTTGTCAATGTAAAGTTAGCAACAAAAATTCATTTTGTCAATATAAATGAAGTTGGCGACAAAATCATTTTTGTCAAATAATGAAGTAGTGATATAATTATATTTTGTCAATGTAAAAGAAAGACAAAATATACATTTTGACAAATGTAAAGAATGACATGAACCGTATGTGTATGCTATGATATAAACCATTGTATGTTAATGAATATATTTTGTTCATTATATAAAAAGAAGAAAGCACTGTATGTGAATGACTATATTTTTGTTCACTATAAAATAGAATATGGCATTATATGAAATGAACAATATTTGTCATAAATAAGAAATATTTGCATTGTATGAAAATAGCATATTTGTTAATATTAATAAAGATAAAATGCATTGTATGTATAGTATTTTTGTCAATTTAGAAAAGTATAAAAATGCATTGTATGTATAGCATTTTTGCATTTTTGTCAAGTTAGAAGAATATCAAATGCATTGTATGTAAATAGTATTTTGTCGAGTTAGAAAAATATCAAATGCATTGTATGTAAATAATATTTTGTCATGTTGGAAAATATTAAATACATTGCATGTGAAAATAGTGTTTTTGTAATGTTAATAAATAGAAAAAGCACCGTATGTAATATTAACATTATCTTTAATGTTAATAAATAGAAAAAGCACCGTATGTCAAGAAGGATAATTTAATCATAGGATTCATATACATTTATTTTCAATGTTATTAAAAAGAAAATGAAGTGTATGTAAATTTGACATCATTTACAATGTTATTTTACAAGAGGATTCACCGTATGATTGATTAACATATTTTTAATGTTAATATAAAAATATCTACACCATATGGTATTAACATCATCTTTAAATGTTAAAAATAAGAAAAACTTTCATCGTAGGAAAATTTCATTTTTGTTAACGTAATAAAAAGAGAAATCCACCGAATGCTATTTACATTATTTTATAAGTATAATATAATTGGAATTCATAGCATGATGAAATTAACATTGCTAATGTTAATGAAATAAAGGTAATTTCAGCGTAGGATGTAATTAATATTTTTTTTTAAAATGTTAATATAAAAAGAAATTTATGCCGTAGGATAAGATGTTCATTATTTTATAGTGTATATAAAAGAGAAAAATGCATCGTAGGAAATGTACATTATTATTATTTTTATGTTAAATAGAAAGGTAATCTACATCGTAAGATGAAGTGTACATTATTTATAATGTGAATAGAAAGGGAATTCCATCGTAAAATAAAATTTCATTGTAATGTAATTGAAATTAAAAAATGCATTTAAAAAGAGAATTAACTGTAGGATGAGTTACATTATTTTATATTGGGAATTAAAAGAAGAATTGCACCGTAGGATGAGAATAACCTTATTTTTAATTTTAATTTTATAAAGAGTTTAACGATAGGATTAATATACATTATTTTTAATGTAGATAATAAAGAAAGTTTAATCAGAGGATAAGTTACATTATTTATAATGAAAATTAAAGAGAATTGACCGTAGGATTGAATTATATTATTTTAATTAAAAGGTAATTTAACATAGGATGAGTTACATTATCTTAATGTAAATTAAATGTAATTTACATCGTAGGAAGTTAACTTTTATGTTAAATGATTAACATTAAAGAAGGATTACAATGTAGAATGAGTTAACATTATTTTTGATGACAATATATGAGAATGCGACATGTAAATGCAAGTTTACATTTTATTTATTGTAAATAAGTAAGAGTGTGACATGTAATTGCAAGTTTGCATTTTATTAAATGTAAAGAAAACAAGAATGCGATATGTAAGGAAAGTTTACATTTTAATTAATGTAAATAAAAATATGATTTTGAGAATTCATCGTTAAATAAGAAGTTTGACTATTTTAAATAATTAAAATAGAATGAATTGTTAATAAAAATAATTATTAACAAATAAGAAGGATTTTCAAAAATATATATATGTATATATATACGAGGATTATTTGGGAAGTCCGAGATATTCTCATCTCGAATTAATCCAGCGGCGTTAAAAATTGAAGTAAGAAGACGACGTATGAAGACCGTAAATCTTCCCTCGAATGGACAGCGATCGAGATCCTGAATTGACTTGCTACCAATTCATGGGTCAAGGTCATTGCCCAGACGTACGCGTTGATTTCACGGATTTGACTTTCGTTCAGACCCAGAGCATAAGTTTAAATGGATGGTGTGTCTGACAGCGTACTTCGTTATATATCTTATTGTTGATTTTCCGTTAATATATAAATATTGGTGGTGGAGAATTTATCCTCTACTTAACACCCATTTATGTATTGATGGAGAAGCAATGGTATGGTAGGGAGTGACGGTGTGGCATACTAAGATGCAATGATCAAGGTTTCTTGTTGAAAAGCAGAACCTTGTGGTGACGATCAAAGCACTGCTTGAATAAGCAGAGCTTTGTGTATTACGTAGCCTCACGAGCCTCACAAACCGGTAGAGTCTAAAACGGGCGAAGGGAACGCAGGGAGAGCAGCACGTTTCCTTCTAGCTAGAAGTGGTGTTTGGGTTTAACACGGCCTGACATTTTACTTACGTGGATGATGGAATGAGGCGCCTCGGATATGTCCTATAGGACCGGGAAACGTGTGCTTAGGAATAACTAATCCTCAAAGCTGTATGAGAGGACCGGCCCTGCCATTTCCAAGGGTTCACTGCGGGGGATCCTGAGACATTAGCTAGAGTGTCTCGAATCGGTAAGGAGCTCCGCTCTAGCCTAGACTCATGATGGAAACCAAAATCCAAATACGAACCGACGAATTTGGTTGTATTACTAGTACGGAGGCATAGTATATGGTACCTATGCTTCCTAAGATTGATACATTTACTTTGAAATGTTTTCATATACACTAATAATAATATTAGATGCGTATTTGCCGTATTTAGCATGTTTAATCACCATAAGGTAAAACCCTATCCTCTGGTGTGCGTTGCATTGTGTGATGGGACTTGGGTCTTATGGTGATTCCATTTTTTTCCAAAAAGCATTGCGTTGTTTACGATGTACTTATTTATTTGTTATGACACTTTAAATTTTGCACGACAATCCATTAGAGTAAACCCGTTCCGCGTTAGCGGCGTGGTCTTTTGGATTTGCCTTATATCTACTAGTTATTTTACTTAAGAATTCTCACACCAGTCCCACGACTGACCCATAGTTTGTTTCACCTTTTTGCAAACTTGGGTGCCCTCTCTTACACACGGGTAGCCAAGTAGACAGGTTCATTTCTTGCTTGGAGCTTTTCTTTGTAGCTGCTTATTTTCTCTCTCTTGGATTCTGCTTGGGAGAAGAGGTGATGACTTGGAGCTTGAAGACTTTTTGTTTCTATTGGCATCTTTTCTTTTCTTTTTAGACATCAAACTTATTTCTTTCTGCAAACTTGTTGTAATAATCTTAGTTCTGTGACTGTGGAATTTCTGTGATTGATGACATTATATTTTTCCGCTGCTATAATGTTATTACTCTATGAATCTCCTTTACTATATTGTATCTGTGTTCTGTTTTATTGTATTTATATTGTATTCCGAAAATGATTTCTCCTGCTTTCACTCGTGGAAGTTTGGGGTCTTCACAATTTCCACTTTCATTGGATCCGGAATGTCACAGTTGTTATATTATATTTTTACGCTTCCACTTTCATTGGATCCGGAATGTCATAATATGACATGATAAAAATTGTCACCATGGATTGTTGGATGTTATGACACAAGAAATTGATACCATTTATTTTGCGATGTTATGACATGTAAAAATTGACGTTGTATGTAGCGTAGTGTTTTGACAGTAAGTTTTGGGAACAAATTGGCAATGTAATTTTAATTGACATTTTTGTCAATATTAAAATTAGAACATGAGCACCGTATGTAATTGACATTTTTGTCAATATTCAAAATAGAAAAATAAGAAGTTGCATTGCATAAAATGATATTTTGTCAAAATAGAAAAATAAGAAGTCGCATTGCATAAAATGATATTTTGTCAAAATAGAAAGGAAAGGAAATGAAACATAGGAGAAGATTTACATCATTTATGACGTATAAGGGTTACACCATAGAAAATGTCCATTGTTCAAAATGTAATGAGAAAAGTAAAAATCAAAATGGAAAACGGCGACAAAGTCGCCTCTGACCTGAAGCGTCGTTAATTAAAGGAATTAATTATATTAAATAATTAAGGCAAGGATTTATCGTTATAAGACAACATAACGACATGAAATGTGTTTTTCTCTAAATTATGAACGCGAGATTGTTTGGGAAGTCCGGGTTCATCCCATTCCAAACGATTTTACGATTTCAAGAGTCTAAATATGAAGACGGCGTATGAAGACCGTAAATCTTCCCTCGAATGGACAACGACCAAGACTTTGAATTGGGTAGCTCCCGATTTACGAGTCGGGGTAATTGCCCAAACGTACGCGTGGATTTCACGGGTTTGACCCTAGTTCAGACCTAGAGCATGGGTGTAAATGGATGGTATGTCTGACACCGTATCCCATTAAATATCATGTTGTCGATTTTCTGCTAATGTAAAAATGTTGGTGGTAGAGAAGTCATTCTCTACTTAACACCCGTTTATATGTTGGCAGACGGTCGATGGTACGGTATGGAATGACGGTGTGGCGTGCTAAGATGAAACGATCAGGGTTCTTGTTGAAAAGCAAAATCTTGTGGTATGGTATACACGACCTCACGAGCCTCACAAACCGGTAGAGTCTAAAAAGGGGGAAGGGAACGCAGGGAAAGTAGCACGTTTCTTTCTAGTTAGTAATCATTTTACTTTTGGAGGATGATGAAATGAGGCGCCTCGGATAGGTCCTATAGGACCGGGAAACGTGTGCTTAGGAATAACTAATCCTCTAAGCTGTATGTGAGGACCGGCCCTGCCATTTCCAAGGGTTAACTGCGGGTAATGCTGGGGCATTAACTAGAGTGTCTCGAATCGGTAAGGAGTCCTCCCTAGCCTGGACTCATGATGGAAACCCAAATTTCCAATACGACCCCGACGGATTTGATTTGTATTACTAGTATTGGAGGCATAATATATGGTACCTATGCTTCCTAGGATTAATACATTGCCTTGAATTATTTTAAAACATATACACCATAATAATAATATTAGTTTCGTATTTGGCGTATTTAGCATGTTTAACCACCATAAGGTAAAACTCTATCCTCTTGGTGTGCGTTGCATTGTGTGATGGGACCTGAGTCTTATGGTGGTTCCATTTTTCAAAAGACATTGCGCTGTGTTACGTTTTATTTATTTGTACTGACACTGTAGTTATGCACGGCAATCCATTGGTACAACCCGTTCCGCGTTAGCGGCGTGGTCCTTGGATTTGCCTTATTAGTATGAGTAATTTTAGTTAAGAACTCTCACACCAGTCCCACGACTGACCCATTGTTTGTTTCACTTTTTACAAACTTGGGTGCCCTCTCTTCTACACGGGCAGCCAAGTAGACAGGTTCTTTTTCTGCTTGGAGTTTCTTTGGAGCTACTTTTATCTTTTCGCTTGGAGTTGCTTTTGGGTGAAGATAAGGTGATGGAGCTTTGAAGACCTATCTTTTCGCTTATCGCATTTTTCTTTCCTTTTATTTTCAGACTTATTTCCATTCCACGTTCTTTTATTTGGAGTTGGAACTTATGCAATTCTCTGAAAACTTGCTGTAATAATTTAGATTCTGTGACTGTGGATTTTCTATTGCTGATGACATTATATATCCGCTGCTATAATGTTGTTATTATATGGATTTCCTATGCTATGTTGTTTTCTATGACTTGTTATATTATATTTATGTTGTATTCCATATGATTTCTCCTTGCTTTCACTGGTGGAAGTTTGGGGCCGTCACAGTTGGTATCAGAGCGAGGTTTCGATCCTCGGACCTGTGGGTTATGGACCCATTTTTCGATCCTCGGACCTTGTGGTATCATGTCATATTATGTATTTATATTATGACCTGGCTCTGATACCAAATTGTGAAGACCCCAAACTTCCACGAGTGAAAGCAGGAGAAATCATTTTCGGAATACAATATAAATACAATAAAACAGAACACAGATACAATATAGCAAAGGAGATTCATAGAGTAATAACATTATAGCAGCGGAAAAATATAATGTCATCAATCACAGAAATTCCACAGTCACAGAACTAAGATTATTACAACAAGTTTGCAGAAAGAAATAAGTTTGATGTCTAAAAAGAAAAGAAAAGATGCCAATAGAAACAAAAAGTCTTCAAGCTCCAAGTCATCACCTCTTCTCCCAAGCAGAATCCAAGAGAGAGAAAATAAGCAGCTACAAAGAAAAGCTCCAAGCAAGAAATGAACCTGTCTACTTGGCTACCCGTGTGTAAGAGAGGGCACCCAAGTTTGCAAAAAGGTGAAACAAACTATGGGTCAGTCGTGGGACTGGTGTGAGAATTCTTAAGTAAAATAACTAGTAGATATAAGGCAAATCCAAAAGACCACGCCGCTAACGCGGAACGGGTTTACTCTAATGGATTGTCGTGCAAAATTTAAAGTGTCATAACAAATAAATAAGTACATCATAAACAACGCAATGCTTTTTGGAAAAAAATGGAATCACCATAAGACCCAAGTCCCATCACACAATGCAACGCACACCAGAGGATAGGGTTTTACCTTATGGTGATTAAACATGCTAAATACGGCAAATACGCATCTAATATTATTATTAGTGTATATGAAAACATTTCAAAGTAAATGTATCAATCTTAGGAAGCATAGGTACCATATACTATGCCTCCGTACTAGTAATACAACCAAATTCGTCGGTTCGTATTTGGATTTTGGTTTCCATCATGATTCTAGGCTAGAGCGGAGCTCCTTACCGATTCGAGACACTCTAGCTAATGTCTCAGGATCCCCCGCAGTGAACCCTTGGAAATGGCAGGGCCGGTCCTCTCATACAGCTTTGAGGATTAGTTATTCCTAAGCACACGTTTCCCGGTCCTATAGGACATATCCGAGGCGCCTCATTCCATCATCCACGTAAGTAAAATGTCAGGCCGTGTTAAACCCAAACACCACTTCTAGCTAGAAGGAAACGTGCTGCTCTCCCTGCGTTCCCTTCGCCCGTTTTAGACTCTACCGGTTTGTGAGGCTCGTGAGGCTACGTAATACACAAAGCTCTGCTTATTCAAGCAGTGCTTTGATCGTCACCACAAGGTTCTGCTTTTCAACAAGAAACCTTGATCATTGCATCTTAGTATGCCACACCGTCACTCCCTACCATACCATTGCTTCTCCATCAATACATAAATGGGTGTTAAGTAGAGGATAAATTCTCCACCACCAATATTTATATATTAACGGAAAATCAACAATAAGATATATAACGAAGTACGCTGTCAGACACACCATCCATTTAAACTTATGCTCTGGGTCTGAACGAAAGTCAAATCCGTGAAATCAACGCGTACGTCTGGGCAATGACCTTGACCGATGAATTGGTAGCAAGTCAATTCAGGATCTCGATCGCTGTCCATTCGAGGGAAGATTTACGGTCTTCATACGTCGTCTTCTTACTTCAATTTTTAACGCCGCTGGATTAATTCGAGATGAGAATATCTCGGACTTCCCAAACAATCCTCGTATATATATACATATATATATTTTTGAAAATCCTTCTTATTTGTTAATAATTATTTTTATTAACAATTCATTCTATTTTAATTATTTAAAATAGTCAAACTTCTTATTTAACGATGAATTCTCAAAATCATATTTTTATTTACATTAATTAAAATGTAAACTTTCCTTACATATCGCATTCTTGTTTTCTTTACATTTAATAAAATGCAAACTTGCAATTACATGTCACACTCTTACTTATTTACAATAAATAAAATGTAAACTTGCATTTACATGTCGCATTCTCATATATTGTCATCAAAAATAATGTTAACTCATTCTACGTTGTAATCCTTCTTTAATGTTAATCATTTAACATAAAAGTTAACTTCCTACGATGTAAATTACATTTAATTTACATTAAGATAATGTAACTCATCCTATGTTAAATCACCTTTTAATTAAAATAATATAATTCAATCCTACGGTCAATTCTCTTTAATTTTCATTATAAATAATGTAACTTATCCTCTGATTAAACTTTCTTTATTATCTACATTAAAAATAATGTATATTAATCCTATCGTTAAACTCTTTATAAAATTAAAATTAAAAATAAGGTTATTCTCATCCTACGGTGCAATTCTTCTTTTAATTCCCAATATAAAATAATGTAACTCATCCTACAGTTAATTCTCTTTTTAAATGCATTTTTTAATTTCAATTACATTACAATGAAATTTTATTTTACGATGGAATTCCCTTTCTATTCACATTATAAATAATGTACACTTCATCTTACGATGTAGATTACCTTTCTATTTAACATAAAAATAATAATAATGTACATTTCCTACGATGCATTTTTCTCTTTTATATACACTATAAAATAATGAACATCTTATCCTACGGCATAAATTTCTTTTTATATTAACATTTTAAAAAAAAATATTAATTACATCCTACGGTGAAATTACCTTTATTTCATTAACATTAGCAATGTTAATTTCATCATGCTATGAATTCCAATTATATTATACTTATAAAATAATGTAAATAGCATTCGGTGGATTTCTCTTTTTATTACGTTAACAAAAATGAAATTTTCCTACGATGAAAGTTTTTCTTATTTTTAACATTTAAAGATGATGTTAATACCATATGGTGTAGATATTTTTATATTAACATTAAAAATATGTTAATCAATCATACGGTGAATCCTCTTGTAAAATAACATTGTAAATGATGTCAAATTTACATACACTTCATTTTCTTTTTAATAACATTGAAAATAAATGTATATGAATCCTATGATTAAATTATCCTTCTTGACATACGGTGCTTTTTCTATTTATTAACATTAAAGATAATGTTAATATTACATACGGTGCTTTTTCTATTTATTAACATTACAAAAACACTATTTTCACATGCAATGTATTTAATATTTTCCAACATGACAAAATATTATTTACATACAATGCATTTGATATTTTTCTAACTCGACAAAATACTATTTACATACAATGCATTTGATATTCTTCTAACTTGACAAAAATGCAAAAATGCTATACATACAATGCATTTTTATACTTTTCTAAATTGACAAAAATACTATACATACAATGCATTTTATCTTTATTAATATTAACAAATATGCTATTTTCATACAATGCAAATATTTCTTATTTATGACAAATATTGTTCATTTCATATAATGCCATATTCTATTTTATAGTGAACAAAAATATAGTCATTCACATACAGTGCTTTCTTCTTTTTATATAATGAACAAAATATATTCATTAACATACAATGGTTTATATCATAGCATACACATACGGTTCATGTCATTCTTTACATTTGTCAAAATGTATATTTTGTCTTTCTTTTACATTGACAAAATATAATTATATCACTACTTCATTATTTGACAAAAATGATTTTGTCGCCAACTTCATTTATATTGACAAAATGAATTTTTGTTGCTAACTTACATTGACAAAAATGAATTTTTGTTGCTAACTTACATTGACAAAAATGAATTTTTGTTGCTAACTTACATTGACAAAAATGAATTTTTGTTGCTAACTTACATTGACAAAAATGAATTTTTGTTGCTAATGTCATGTTTGCATTGCGAAAATATACTTATTTCGCTAATTCACTCTTAATATACAAAAATGTATATTTTGTCTAATTCTTCTCAATGCAAACAAAATGCTAATTTTGTTTATTCAATCCAATGCAAACAAAAATGTGAATTTTGGTTTTCATTCTTTTCTTTGAACAAAAATGTATATTTTGTTCCTTTTTCATCTTATAAACAAAAATGTATATTTTTGTTCTTAATCATTTCTTTAACAAAATGTAAATTTTGTTTTCATGTATTTCTTAAATCGAAAGGGGAGTATTTTTGTTCTTTTTCTTCTTTTATTAAGAAAAAAAAAATAAGTTTTTGTTCTTATTCTCTTTTTTATAAACAAAAATAAGTTTTTTTTCTTTTTTGTTCTCCTACTTTTTCTTACCGCAAACACCATTCAACAATATATGGAACTTCAGTACGGATCTAGCATCACATGAACAACAAACATATCACAAGCAACCATCAACAATTTAAACGAGGAAAAATCTCATTTTTTCCTACCGATCTATGTTTTTAATTAACAGGTCTATGATAAAAAAAATAACGGATCTAAAATCATAGAATCACAACAATTTGAATCCATCCCATAGCAACATTCATCACAAATCTACTTGTTTGATGTTCAATTACACATAACACAACAATAATAATAATTTAATTAATTAAATTATATTAAAAATAAATTCTCACCTTGCTTGATTCTGAAAAGACGACTCAGGTCAATCAGATTCGGTGTTCGTATTCAATTTGATTCTAGATCTGGAATGATTCCAATGCAAATTCATAGAAAAAAAAAAATCAAATTCAGGCTTTTAACAACTGGCTGTGTAACACTTAAAAGCGTTACAAACTCTGAAATAATTCATACCCTTTTGTTCAAAACTTCAAGTCCGGATTTCTCTTGATTTACTGAACGGTTTTGGGTGCCGTTTGTTGGAGCTTGGAGTGCTACGAGAGGCCGATCTTCGCCGGGAGTTGGGGGCGGTGCGGTTGGACGTGGTGGGGCCCACGTGGCTGCGTGCGGCGCGAGTTTGCGGGCTCGGTGGCGGAGCTACAGGGCACGAGGGAGGCTGAGATTTGTCGGAGAACGTAGAGCTCGGAGAGAGCTTCGAAATGAGTACAAGTTTGTTGAAAACCGTTGAGAGATGAGGGAGAAAATGGAGTTTGAAATTCTGAGTGCTAATGGGTTTCGGTGGTGGCTTACTCACGATGAAGAAGAAGGATGCCGTACCTTTTTCTTATTTATATTATTTTTTTATTAGGTTAATATCTAATTATCCAATAAAGGTCCGTTTTGGTCCGAACTCCGATTCAGGCCCAACGACTGTCATTTATACCAAATAGCCCCCGTCCCGAACTCATCTGGACCTGTCTCATCAGCCCACGGGATCGTCTTGGCCTTCGTTTTTCAGTTTTAAATATAAATCATTATTTTAAATTCAAACGTACGCAGAAATTCACCGGGACCACATACGGACTCAGAAAAATCTAGAAAAATTATTTTTGACTTTCTTATGACGATACGATCACAACAAAATTAATTTCGTTCGATTCTGAGACTTTTTGAAAAATGGCTATTTTCAAGGCGAATATATTTAATATTAAAAATACATTTTTAAACAAATAATTTCTGAAACTCGAAACATATAAGTGTTTACTGTTTTTCAATGTAGAAACGTCATTCTGAAACCAATGGAAGTGGTTTCGAGTTCAAATTCCTACATATGTGAAAAGTAGCATTTTTGTCCTATGCAAATTACCCACCGACCTTTCTAAAAATTGAATTAGCCATAACTTTTGATTTCCGCTATGAAATTTCGATTTTTCGGATTCGTTGGAAAGATATTTTTAAATAGATTCTATTAATTTTGGTTTTACTAAAATCCGTTAAATTTTGCATCCTGTATGGTTAGTCAAAGTTCAAGTTTGACTTTCCAAACTACGCGCCATTTATAGCTCTTTTTATATTTAAAATTAATTTATTCATTCTAACTTCAATTTGAACCAAATTTGTGATCCTTATTATTTAAAATAGATTATTTTAAATATCAACACTCATTTAAAATCACTTAAAATAAATTTTAACTTGGCCCCAAAATTCAGGGTCGTTACAGTCTCCCCCACTTAAAAACTTTTCGTCCCCGAAAAGGGAAAAGAAAAATAGAAGAGGAAAAGAGGAAGAATAAACACAGAGAATGTTTTTAACAGAGATGGTACCGTCTATAACATCAGGCTTTCCACCGAAGAAGTTGGTCCTTTCGCTCCTTCGTAAACATGTGCCAATTGAGCATCGCCACTTCACTTAGTCTTCTTCGAATGCACGATCAAGGGAAGAGTCAAAACAACAGAAATGGTGATTCTAAGAGATAGAAAAGATCGAAGGATGAATGAAAAGATGACGATAAAGTGACTGGCAATTATGTATCTCATGAACTGTTCGCCATAGAATATAGTGATTCTATGTAAACGAATTATTATAGATATGTTGTACTCCGCTTTGTAAACCAAAGCTCTGATACCAATTGTGAAGACCCCAAACTTCCACGAGTGAAAGCAGGAGAAATCATTTTCGGAATACAATATAAATACAATAAAACAGAACACAGATACAATATAGCAAAGGAGATTCATAGAGTAATAACATTATAGCAGCGGAAAAATATAATGTCATCAATCACAGAAATTCCACAGTCACAGAACTAAGATTATTACAACAAGTTTGCAGAAAGAAATAAGTTTGATGTCTAAAAAGAAAAGAAAAGATGCCAATAGAAACAAAAAGTCTTCAAGCTCCAAGTCATCACCTCTTCTCCCAAGCAGAATCCAAGAGAGAGAAAATAAGCAGCTACAAAGAAAAGCTCCAAGCAAGAAATGAACCTGTCTACTTGGCTACCCGTGTGTAAGAGAGGGCACCCAAGTTTGCAAAAAGGTGAAACAAACTATGGGTCAGTCGTGGGACTGGTGTGAGAATTCTTAAGTAAAATAACTAGTAGATATAAGGCAAATCCAAAAGACCACGCCGCTAACGCGGAACGGGTTTACTCTAATGGATTGTCGTGCAAAATTTAAAGTGTCATAACAAATAAATAAGTACATCGTAAACAACGCAATGCTTTTTGGAAAAAAATGGAATCACCATAAGACCCAAGTCCCATCACACAATGCAACGCACACCAGAGGATAGGGTTTTACCTTATGGTGATTAAACATGCTAAATACGGCAAATACGCATCTAATATTATTATTAGTGTATATGAAAACATTTCAAAGTAAATGTATCAATCTTAGGAAGCATAGGTACCATATACTATGCCTCCGTACTAGTAATACAACCAAATTCGTCGGTTCGTATTTGGATTTTGGTTTCCATCATGAGTCTAGGCTAGAGCGGAGCTCCTTACCGATTCGAGACACTGTAGCTAATGTCTCAGGATCCCCCGCAGTGAACCCTTGGAAATGGCAGGGCCGGTCCTCTCATACAGCTTTGAGGATTAGTTATTCCTAAGCACACGTTTCCCGGTCCTATAGGACATATCCGAGGCGCCTCATTCCATCATCCACGTAACTAAAATGTCAGGCCGTGTTAAACCCAAACACCACTTCTAGCTAGAAGGAAACGTGCTGCTCTCCCTGCGTTCCCTTCGCCCGTTTTAGACTCTACCGGTTTGTGAGGCTCGTGAGGCTACGTAATACACAAAGCTCTGCTTATTCAAGCAGTGCTTTGATCGTCACCACAAGGTTCTGCTTTTCAACAAGAAACCTTGATCATTGCATCTTAGTATGCCACACCGTCACTCCCTACCATACCATTGCTTCTCCATCAATACATAAATAGGTGTTAAGTAGAGGATAAATTCTCCACCACCAATATTTATATATTAACGGAAAATCAACAATAAGATATATAACGAAGTACGCTGTCAGACACACCATCCATTTAAACTTATGCTCTGGGTCTGAACGAAAGTCAAATCCGTGAAATCAACGCGTACGTCTGGGCAATGACCTTGACCGATGAATTGGTAGCAAGTCAATTCAGGATCTCGATCGCTGTCCATTCGAGGGAAGATTTACGGTCTTCATACGTCGTCTTCTTACTTCAATTTTTAACGCCGCTGGATTAATTCGAGATGAGAATATCTCGGACTTCCCAAACAATCCTCGTATATATATACATATACATATTTTTGAAAATCCTTCTTATTTGTTAATAATTATTTTTATTAACAATTCATTCTATTTTAATTATTTAAAATAGTCAAACTTCTTATTTAACGATGAATTCTCAAAATCATATTTTTATTTACATTAATTAAAATGTAAACTTTCCTTACATATCGCATTCTTGTTTTCTTTACATTTAATAAAATGCAAACTTGCAATTACATGTCACACTCTTACTTATTTACAATAAATAAAATGTAAACTTGCATTTACATGTCGCATTCTCATATATTGTCATCAAAAATAATGTTAACTCATTCTACGTTGTAATCCTTCTTTAATGTTAATCATTTAACATAAAAGTTAACTTCCTACGATGTAAATTACATTTAATTTACATTAAGATAATGTAACTCATCCTATGTTAAATTACCTTTTAATTAAAATAATATAATTCAATCCTACGGTCAATTCTCTTTAATTTTCATTATAAATAATGTAACTTATCCTCTGATTAAACTTTCTTTATTATCTACATTAAAAATAATGTATATTAATCCTATCGTTAAACTCTTTATAAAATTAAAATTAAAAATAAGGTTATTCTCATCCTACGGTGCAATTCTTCTTTTAATTCCCAATATAAAATAATGTAACTCATCCTACAGTTAATTCTCTTTTTAAATGCATTTTTTAATTTCAATTACATTACAATGAAATTTTATTTTACGATGGAATTCCCTTTCTATTCACATTATAAATAATGTACACTTCATCTTACGATGTAGATTACCTTTCTATTTAACATAAAAATAATAATAATGTACATTTCCTACGATGCATTTTTCTCTTTTATATACACTATAAAATAATGAACATCTTATCCTACGGCATAAATTTCTTTTTATATTAACATTTTTAAAAAAAATATTAATTACATCCTACGCTGAAATTACCTTTATTTCATTAACATTAGCAATGTTAATTTCATCATGCTATGAATTCCAATTATATTATACTTATAAAATAATGTAAATAGCATTCGGTGGATTTCTCTTTTTATTACGTTAACAAAAATGAAATTTTCCTACGATGAAAGTTTTTCTTATTTTTAACATTTAAAGATGATGTTAATACCATATGGTGTATATATTTTTATATTAACATTAAAAATATGTTAATCAATCATACGGTGAATCCTCTTGTAAAATAACATTGTAAATGATGTCAAATTTACATACACTTCATTTTCTTTTTAATAACATTGAAAATAAATGTATATGAATCCTATGATTAAATTATCCTTCTTGACATACGGTGCTTTTTCTATTTATTAACATTAAAGATAATGTTAATATTACATACGGTGCTTTTTCTATTTATTAACATTACAAAAACACTATTTTCACATGCAATGTATTTAATATTTTCCAACATGACAAAATATTATTTACATACAATGCATTTGATATTTTTCTAACTCGACAAAATACTATTTACATACAATGCATTTGATATTCTTCTAACTTGACAAAAATGCTATACATACAATGCATTTTTATACTTTTCTAAATTGACAAAAATACTATACATACAATGCATTTTATCTTTATTAATATTAACAAATATGCTATTTTCATACAATGCAAATATTTCTTATTTATGACAAATATTGTTCATTTCATATAATGCCATATTCTATTTTATAGTGAACAAAAATATAGTCATTCACATACAGTGCTTTCTTCTTTTTATATAATGAACAAAATATATTCATTAACATACAATGGTTTATATCATAGCATACACATACGGTTCATGTCATTCTTTACATTTGTCAAAATGTATATTTTGTCTTTCTTTTACATTGACAAAATATAATTATATCACTACTTCATTATTTGACAAAAATGATTTTGTCGCCAACTTCATTTATATTGACAAAATGAATTTTTGTTGCTAACTTTACATTGACAAAAATGAATTTTTGTTGCTAACTTACATTGACAAAAATGAATTTTTGTTGCTAACTTACATTGACAAAAATGAATTTTTGTTGCTAACTTACATTGACAAAAATGAATTTTTGTTGCTAACTTACATTGACAAAAATGAATTTTTGTTGCTAATGTCATGTTTGCATTGCGAAAATATACTTATTTCGCTAATTCACTCTTAATATACAAAAATGTATATTTTGTCTAATTCTTCTCAATGCAAACAAAATGCTAATTTTGTTTATTCAATCCAATGCAAACAAAAATGTGAATTTTGGTTTTCATTCTTTTCTTTGAACAAAAATGTATATTTTGTTCCTTTTTCATCTTATAAACAAAAATGTATATTTTTGTTCTTAATCATTTCTTTAACAAAATGTAAATTTTGTTTTCATGTATTTCTTAAATCGAAAGGGGAGTATTTTTGTTCTTTTTCTTCTTTTATTAAGAAAAAAAAATAAGTTTTTGTTCTTATTCTCTTTTTTATAAACAAAAATAAGTTTTTTTTTTCTTTTTTGTTCTCCTACTTTTTCTTACCGCAAACATCATTCAACAATATATGGAACTTCAGTACGGATCTAGCATCACATGAACAACAAACATATCACAAGCAACCATCAACAATTTAAACGAGGAAAAATCTCATTTTTTCCTACCGATCTATGTTTTTAATTAACAGGTCTATGATAAAAAAAATAACGGATCTAAAATCATAGAATCACAACAATTTGAATCCATCCCATAGCAACATTCATCACAAATCTACTTGTTTGATGTTCAATTACACATAACACAACAATAATAATAATTTAATTAATTAAATTATATTAAAAATAAATTCTCACCTTGCTTGATTCTGAAAAGACGACTCAGGTTCAATCAGATTCGGTGTTCGTATTCAATTTGATTCTAGATCTGGAATGATTCCAATGCAAATTCATAGAAAAAAAAAATCAAATTCAGGCTTTTAACAACTGGCTGTGTAACACTTAAAAGCGTTACAAAATCTGAAATAATTCATACCCTTTTGTTCAAAACTTCAAGTCCGGATTTCTCTTGATTTACTGAACGGTTTTGGGTGCCGTTTGTTGGAGCTTGGAGTGCTACGAGAAGCCGATCTTCGCCGGGAGTTGGGGGCGGTGCGGTTGGACGTGGTGGGGCCCACGTGGCTGCGTGCGGCGCGAGTTTGCGGGCTCGGTGGCGGAGCTACAGGGCACGAGGGAGGCTGAGATTTGTCGGAGAACGTAGAGCTCGGAGAGAGCTTCGAAATGAGTACAAGTTTGTTGAAAACCGTTGAGAGATGAGGGAGAAAATGGAGTTTGAAATTCTGAGTGCTAATGGGTTTCGGTGGCGGCTTACTCACGATGAAGAAGAAGGATGCCGTACCTTTTTCTTATTTATATTATTTTTTTATTAGGTTAATATCTAATTATCCAATAAAGGTCCGTTTTGGTCCGAACTCCGATTCAGGTCCAACGACTGTCATTTATACCAAATAGCCCACGTCCCGAACTCATCTGGACCTGTCTCATCAGCCCACGGGATCGTCTTGGCCTTCGTTTTTCAGTTTTAAATATAAATCATTATTTTAAATTCAAACGTACGCAGAAATTCACCGGGACCACATACGGACTCAGAAAAATCTAGAAAAATTATTTTTGACTTTCTTATGACGATACGATCACAACAAAATTAATTTCGTTCGATTCTGAGACTTTTTGAAAAATGGCTATTTTCAAGGCGAATATATTTAATATTAAAAATACATTTTTAAACAAATAATTTCTGAAACTCGAAACATATAAGTGTTTACTGTTTTTCAATGCAGAAACGTCATTCTGAAACCAATGGAAGTGGTTTCGAGTTCAAATTCCTACATATGTGAAAAGTAGCATTTTTGTCCTATGCAAATTACCCACCGACCTTTCTAAAAATTGAATTAGCCATAACTTTTGATTTCCGCTATGAAATTTCGATTTTTCGGATTCGTTGGAAAGATATTTTTAAATAGATTCTATTAATTTTGGTTTTACTAAAATCCGTTAAATTTTGCATCCTGTATGGTTAGTCAAAGTTCAAGTTTGACTTTCCAAACTACGCGCCATTTCTAGCTCTTTTTATATTTAAAATTAATTTATTCATTCTAACTTCAATTTGAACCAAATTTGTGATCCTTATTATTTAAAATAGATTATTTTAAATATCAACACTCATTTAAAATCACTTAAAATAAATTTTAACTTGGCCCCAAAATTCAGGGTCGTTACAGAATGAATTAGGAAATTTAACAGTTTTAAAATGTTTTCTGGTTGTTATATGTTTGGTTTAATTCGAATTAAATTTAAAGTAGAAATTAATTGTATATAATTTTTTTAATTGAAAGTTTAACGTTAAAATCAGTCATTTAAACTAACTATTTTAAATCCTGTGTCCCAAATCCAAATTTATTCTTTCATAACCGTAGAGAATTTTATAACGGTTCCATCGACTCTTCTTTCGTGGAATTCCGACAATGTTGGCTCTTATAGAACAATTTGATCGTTCTATTTAACAATAACGGAAACCGACTTGGAGTAAATCACAAATTTTCATAAAACCAATTTTTTTTCAAACATCGGCTTGCTAATTTTTTCGTATTGTTATGCCTGATTCCAACAATATTTTGTTTCGTTGCATTTGGACTTCTAGTTTGTCTGATACATCAGTTTCTGTTTGTGCAAATCGGGACGTTACCCATTTCTTGGTCCAGAAATATTACCTAAATTGAATAACTTGTCTCTACAAACAAAATTCACATCGGTTTAAGATGTATAGCGGTTTGAAATGGTACCCCAAAATTGTAGGAAATGGACCACGTCTCACGTTAAAATCTGGAGCACGTGTTATCTGCTATTGCCTTTCTCGCATTCATATAATTCAGCACTATAACACTTCCGATCTCTCCGCTCTGCCAAATGCCTACTCAAAATACTTTTTCACCATCTTCCATTTTTCCTCTAGCCTAAGCTCCACCCCGACGCCCAACTAAACTCCACCACCGCCTGCGCCTAGCACACCCGTGCCCCCACACCGCACCCAACCCCGAGTCTTCTGTTGCGCAACCACCAACTGAGTTCCACAACCCGAAACCATTGCCTAAGCCTTTCGACCACCGAAAGCTCTCTGATCTCGCCTACTGCTAGACCAGGCCGTCGCCGATCTCTTTTCCCCTCGACCCGAACCGCCACCAACCCCAAAGCTCCTAGCGCCAACAACTAGAGACCCCACGACCAAGCTCCGACACCACGCAAGCCACCAGCCCGCCTCTGAGCTAGCCTCTGCACCTCTGCCATCAGCAGCAGTGCATCAACCCGCTCGAAGACCCTTCCCAAAAATTCCAAACTACCCAAACTCCGCCATTGAGCATCATCGACACCAGTGCCGACGACCCCGTCTACTTTTCTTCGGTTGTTAGCTCTTAGTAAATAAAAAGAGCTAAAGTCGAAACTAAAAGGCTGCTGGCATATTTTAGTTTAAAAGAAGAGGAAGTGCAAACAGTAGTGGGTACGTGAGTAAGTAATACACTTGCACGAGTATAGAAGAGTTTACCGAGAAGCATCCGTGAAGCAAAGTTTCACATGTAAAGCAAAGCAGTATTAGAGAATTAGTTTATATCATAAAGCAAGAGAGTGCTAGGTTGCGATTAAAGCCCGAAATTAGAAGCGTGAATCAGCAATCAGGAGCAGTTCAATACCAGTATTTTATCGGATTCATCGAGTTTCCAGGTGAATGTTTAATTTCACTCACGCTTAACTAATATTCTATCTTAGTCGTTAAATTTATATTATTAAGTTATAAAATTATGTTTATAATTTAGTTAGTATAAATTTTTGATGATTATTAAACTATTGTCGCATGTGAATTAAATTGTTATAGGAATTAAAAAACATTCCCTATCGATTCAATTAGTAAATTAAACCAGAATATCATTGTTTGTGTGTGAAGTTAATTATGGTGGGAATTTTCTATCATTTTCCCATTGATTAGTTTGGTAAATTAATATACGGAATCGTTATTGTGTGTAATTTGGATTAATTAGTTATATGGAATAAATCTGCCATTACACCCATTGGTAAGTCATGATATTGGTTCAGCACATTTGACATAATACATGACATTTATGTATGCACATTGTTGGAGGTTTCATTCATGATATTTGTTGATCTTATTGGATATATATTATAATTATTGCTCATGTCATGATAAAAATTCGAATGTGCACATATGATACAAATACATGACATGTACACCTTGTTTGTAAATGTTAGATATACATTATACTCATTGTTATATGTATACTATATAATTCCTATTAAATTGATGGTAAGTTTTACCATCGACACTATTTTGGGTATTCCAATTATTGTAAAATTTGAAGGGTTGAAATGATGTATACCCTTATGCAAATTAAATTTAAATTTTAAATTAGTCCACTTGGTCTAGAGAAAAATTTAAATGTGAAATCATCGTTTGGTCGGAATCAAATTTTATTTGATTTTGGAAATTAATATAATATATTTGAAAAGAAATGAAAGAATGTATTTATAAAATTCAACTTGTTACTAAAGGAAATTTTAAATATTGTTCATTTAAAATTATGGGTTTATATTAAATGAAATTGTTGAACTTTAAATTATAAGATCGTGAATTTTATCAGTTAATTGTTTTAATGGATATACAAATAAGAATTGATTTGTATAAATTTTCAAGGACGAAATGTAGTTAGTTATTTATAACTTAGAGTTTTATAAATAATTAAATGGATTTTTTTATAAATAAAAGTTGGAATATTTACGAATTCATAAAGAATGATAATTTCATTCGAATTTTGAAATTTGAATGAGCTATCGGGAATGTAATGACCCGAATTTTTGGCTATTTGAATTCGAATATTTAAATTGGTTTTAAATATAATATTTGAGATATTAACGAATTTGTATATTGAATTCATTAATTAAACGACGATTTAATGTTTATATTTATATTTAATATAAACCGAAATCAAAACGTCGCGGCAGTTCATAATATTGAGTTTTGAACTTTGATTGAATATACAAAATTCGTTTTAAGTCGGAATTCTGTGAAACCAAAAACGTTTGAATCTATTTGATTATAATTTTCTAATGGAAGAGAAAAATCGAGATTTAAGTTTATATATTGTAAGTTATGTCCAATTAAAATTTTAAAATAGTCGTTATGGAATTCGTTAATAAACGATAATGTTTATTTAATAAATTATATAAGGATTTCTACATAATTCGACTATCGTTTAACTCGAAATGTTAGTGTCGATTTATAATTACATATTGGTTTATATATGGAATTGTATATTATTTGAATATATGCGACAATAATAATTTATTTTTATTGAATATAATTGTTTCATAATTTATAATGTTAATTCGATATTATATATGCGTTGGAAAAAGTTGTTTTTCAAACAAACTCTGTTTTCAATGAAACAAATTTTATTTGAATACGTACGGTTAGTTATTGCTAGATTTCCAGTTTGGAGCCAATTGGAGTTGTTTTGTCGGCAGACGAAATTTATAGGTGAACCGATGGATAAATTGGGATCTAAATAGTGCCGTTGTTACAAACGGAGACCGTTTTCAACAAAATTAGTTCCATTAGGACCGTAACGTCAAACTATACCATGGTATCCATTTTCATTATTTTTGAAGATTATGTTTATCGGTGCGAATAGTTAATGGTAGACGTTAAAAAAAGGTACCGTATTAAACTTTAAATAATAAATAAATACTTAACCCCTAAGTAAATCAGTACAAAACCAGTCTACAGTTATGTTAAGAATGTTACTTTTCTCTCTGCAAACCTACACCAACTAAATATATACAGTGATGTGAAAAGAAAACGCACTCGGAGCTGCAACGAAATGAAAGAGCCTGTACATGCTTTTGGTCTCCCTACCCATTTTTCTCTTCCTATCCCATATTTCCTTTCTTTCAGACGATAATACAAGTGCATGCAAGCATAACAAAAATTTCACAGGCCTACTAGTATAAATAATACAGCTACCCAATACCTACTCTTACCTCTGAAAGGCTACCATCGCTTCTTAAGCTCGTACATGGAAATCAAATCATCTGCAACCCTATTCCTCAACTCCTACCAAGCAACTCAATGTCATGCCTTCCACACAATTGTAACCGCGATCCCGAAGTTCACGTTGTTGCCAAGTTTTCTACACTATAAATATCCTGTTCATCCTTCTTCTTCTCAACGAACCAAAAACTTAACTTTAATAAAATAATTCCAATAACATTACTCCACGTGTAAATATAAGATCGATATATTTAAAATATCTTCACGCTGGAACCTTTTTGCGAAGCTCCATCCTCGGTCTCAAGCACGGGAGCACGTTCGAAAAGAGAAGCAGAAGCATGAAGAAGCTTGGTATGAATTTGGTGGCTGAGAAGAATGACGCGCGCGGGAGGAGAATGAGAAATGAAAACATGCGTGGGAGGCATAGTAATATGTTGGGGAAGAAGACAAGCATGGTGGGAAGTTCTTAATGTGGCCAGAAATACCTTCGAAAAAAGTATAGAGAAAGAACGTAACATCATAGGAGGACGAAAGAAGTGTTTGGAGGAAGAAGATGGATGCTGTAGTAGTTTGGGTATGGCCAACGTGGGCGTGATGGTAATGGCTGAAGTAAATTTGGGTTGAGCCCATTGAAAGAAGAAAAAAAATTGTGTTCAAAGAAGTAACCGAAAGGAAGAAAAATGGGGCCAGTGAAGACAACAAATGGGATAGCCGCAATGGGTTAGGACGCTGTGTTTCTGAACGAAACAAATGGAAGAGAACTGCCTATAACCGTAAGAGAAAAACTATACACTTAGTAAAAAAAATATTACATAGGATTTAATAATAATTACAGGTTAATTATTTTAAATATTAAACATATAACTTATAATTCATATAACCCGTGTACGTGTACATAATTGAACAAATACGGAGATATTGGGACCATATCGATGAACGTAACATTATGGAACTGGACTGGGCGGAGATGGAAGCAACCAAGAATTTAACTAAATTAAACGCATGTTTAATTTAATTAAAACGAATCATTTTGATGATAGAATTAAATCAAGGTGAGTTAAACTCACTCAGTTCTCCCACTTATAATTTTTATAAGTTGGGTTTAATGTTTGTTTGCTATGTTGCCAATTGTTGGTTGATTTGATGATTGTTTGGATATTGTTAAATATTGTTATGTCGATTATTTAAATTAAACGTTGTTTAATTTAAATGAATTGACATCGTTATTTTTAACGATTATTTCCAATAGAGGTAACATACCTTATTGGTTACGTTTATAATAATATAAACGTATTTACTTTAAATTAGATGCTTGAATTATTATTATTGGTTAACCGCTATTAGTTGAATTGATTATTTATTTGCATATAATCGTTACATGAACTGTTTAACTAATATGATTGGATTATTGATTTGACAATTTATTGTCTAATTTGAATTCAACATTTGTTTGTTATTAACCAATGGGTAGTACTGGTTGAGAAATTATAGCATATGGCCTGAATAAGACACTGTTTTATGAAGACCGATTTACAGTTAGGTAAATCGATAAAAATGAAGTTATAAAATTTATTTTATAACTGAATATCGATTTTAAAAATCTATTATTCTAAATGGAGTTTGTAAAAAGGAATTAAATATTTATTATTTATTTAAGTTTTTAAGTGATTATTAAATTATTTTATAAAGCTGATTGTTATATTAATAAGATTGATAAGCATGTAAGCAGGAATTCACGTGATGATTTATAACTGAGATTTATTAAGAAATAATTAAAATGGGATTGTTTTGGGATTTGATTAATTATTAATTCAATAATAATCCAAGTAAAAGAATTTTTTTAATTAATTATATTATTAATAAATGGAAAGAGCTAAGTGGAATTGATTAACGAATAAATCATGTTTAGAGGCGGCGTTAACTGAGATTATTATATTAAATTAGTTTATTAACTTAATAAGAGTATTCAATGGTGAAGTACCCTAGATTTTTTTTAATAAATGTTGAAACTCGATTATTAGATTTAATAATAATCGAAGTGCTAATTTGGGAACGTAAAATTTAGTAATAGAAGTTTGTGAAGTTTTAAAGTCATGTTTATAGTTTAATGAATATTTATGCGATGTAAGGTTTATAATAATACAAGTTATGTTTAAATCAAAATTTTAATTAAATTATTTTTGAATTATATCCAAGTTATACGAAGTTATAAAACCCAAAATTTTATCGAATATATATAAATGGAACGAGTTATTAAAATGGCTTATGAGTGGGATAAAGGTTGAGGATATGAAATTAAGGAATTGGAATCTAACTAGAGATTGGTTGAGATAAATGATTTTCTGAGTATCGATTTGATGTTGGTTTCGGCCTTCGGGGTTGATATTTATGGAATTATTTTCTTACTGATTTACGGTTAGGGACTAATGAAAGTATGAAATGGAAATCGAAATAGAAACCCAAGTTTGAATTAAAATGGGTAGACGAGTTGAATTATAAAGATTCGAGCTAAAATTTGCTATATTAAATGAGAAATGAGTTTTCATCAAGATATAACTAAAATTGGATTATTTTTGATATTAGAAATGAATATTGGTTTTTGTATTATAATTGATATCTGTCTTAAGATAAGAACGATGTTGGTCAAGGTCTGAGAGGTAATTAAATACCCCAAACTGAACGACTTCAGGATTATCGAACGATGATATTAGTCGTAATGATGGAGATGTTAAAAGTAATTTTTTTGAGAAATAATAATGTAACGTTATTTGAAGAATTCGAAAAAATATTTATGATGGGATTCCAAATATAAAAAGAAATGAAAAGGGGCTTGAGAATGTGGAATGATATTTGCATAATAGAAATAGACAAAGGGAGATTTATGGAAACATAACGATATTTTCAAGGTAAGGAGATGAGATTTTGAATAGGTTTATTCTAAAAAGGTAAGTGATGATTATTGTGTTCAAATAAAGAGACAAAAGGAGATTTCGTAACGATTGTTTTAAGACGATAATTTGAATCGATTATCGATTATGCAGTTTTAAATAATAAGTAATGTTATAGCAAATTGTGACGATCCCAAAACCCCGTGCTACGGTGTTAAGGATAATCAATGGAATATAACACATTAATCATCAATAGCAGAGTACAAATAATAGCATAAACAAGAAATAGAATAATTTACACAATATGACATCGGTATCATATATATATATATATATATATATATATATATCACCACATCAGAGAGAACAGTGCAGGATACTACTTAGTGCATAATAATACATAATCAGTCAACATCGCCAATGGCGGGATCATAATACATAAAGAGTACATAAACTAAACATCAGTCTACATCGCCTGTGGCAGAATCATAATACATATACAATAATGGCGGAAAAGTCACAATCATTGCAATCTAGTCAAGCCTCGCCATAAGCCAAAAGCGCACCTCTACTGCGGTGCCATGCCCAAAATATATCATCTACCTGTAACTAGGCTGCCCGTGTGAAAATAAGGGCACCCGAGTTTGCAAGGTGAAACAAACTACGAGTCAGTCATGGGACTGGTATGAGAAATCTACTTAACTTAATAAACAACAATAATAAGGCAAATCAAAGGACCACGCCACTTTCGCGGAACGGGTTTACTCCAATGAGTGCTAGTGCATGAAATAAAGTAAACGGTTAAATCATCGCAATGCTTTTTATCAAAATGAAGCCATTATAAGACTTAGGTCCCATCACACAATGCAACGCAAACCAGAGGATAGAGTTTTACCTTATAATGGCCAAAAATGCTTCATACGTATAAAATGAAAGTGTTTGATATTATTACTAGTGCATATATGTTTCAAAAGCAATTTAAGTCATAAATATCAATCATAGACGGCATGAATGACCCATACCACTATGTCGCCATACTAGTAATACAATCACATCCGCAATTTCGTATTGGAAATTGGATTCCATCATGAGACGAGGCAAGCGGCAAGCTCCTCTCCGTTCGAGACACTCTAGCAAATGTCCCAGGACCGCACACAGCAATCCCTGGATCCTCCAAGGACGGTCCTCTCTTATGTTTGAGGATTAATTATTCCTGAACGCACGTTTCCCGGTCCTTACAGACCTATAATCGAGGCGCCTCGCATTCCAACAACCACACAGGTGAAAAGTATATATAATATAAGGGCTGGTAGGTCACTGACACCACCATAGCTAGAAAGAAACGTCGTGCACTCCTTGGATCCTTCTCCCGTTTTTGAATCATACCGGGGTGTGAGGCTCGCGAATCCACATTATACACAAAGCTACGTCACACAGACCATGCTTTGATCATCAACCACAAGACTTTGCTTTGCAACAGAAGCCTTGATCATATGCCACTTAGGCGTGCCACACAGGCAATCCACTCCATGCGACTGATTTCTATCTATATATAACCTCTGAGCTCGTACGTCTCAGAGAAGGGCGTTAAGCAAGAGAATAAATTCTTCGCCACCAAACAGATATATATTCAATAGAGATCAATCAGCGCAGAAAAAATCCAATGTCAGACACACAGTCCATTTACAAGTTCGTTCTGGGTTTGAATGAAGCCGAAGGCACCAAATTCCTCGCTTATCCACACAATCAACAATACGTCCGAACGGCTACTACTTCAAATCCTTCAAGGTAGCTACTCCAATCATGAGCATCAGTAGCGCCCATCCGTCCAATGTGAAGATCGTCGGTCTTCAACCGTCTTCAACTCTTCGACTTCTCACCGTCGATCGATTATTTGAAATGAGAACGAACTCGGCCTTTTCAAATAATCCTCGTATATTTAGATTTCAAATCAATTCTTCACATGGTTAAATTATTCAACATTCACATTTCAGTTCCTTAGTATAATTTTCATGTTAAATGCATTCAACCATCACATATCAAGCAAATCAAACAAAATCGGTATATTTCCATTCTATATCGTCGATAATATTTTTCAACGATATATCGCCATTTTTATTTATTTAAAACGGCTATATTTAATTAAATGACATTTCAGGTCGTGCCGACGCACTGGCGCTATTTTTCACTAAATTTGTTTTACACATATCTGAAAATATAACCGTTGGATCTTCACACATTTTATATCATTAGAAAGATCATTTCAAAACAAATCCAATGGTTTCCATTTTGGGAAAATCCGACGGTCGGATCTTCCACACTAGTCGTTCGAAATCACGGTTTCAAATTACGAACTGCAGCGTCGTTATTCGATTTAATTTAATTATATATATATATAATCGATTCTTGTGCTGTTTTTCTTCAGATTCGAATTAAACATTCCAGACAATCCAACCGTCGGATCTTTACAAAGTTGGTGCCATTGGAAAGATATTTCCAAGGCGAACCCAACGGTTGCGTTTTCGGGAAAATCCAATGGTCGGATTTCCCGCACTAGTCGTTTGAAATAACGGTTTCAAATTACGAACTACACAGTCACGATTCGTTTTAATTTTATTTTTATATATATATAGTTCATTCGACGATTTCAGTATCGTTTCCACTTCAAATATTTCACTAACGCCTTTAAATTTTGGAAAAATTCGCCATAACCTCCTTTGTACGGGAGGGGCTGGGAAAATTCCCATATAGCCACACGAGCGTCTCTTCTCAAAAAGAAAAAGAAAAAGCCAAGCGGCTAGCCAATAGGCTCATAAAATCATCACCCAAGCAAAACAGTAAACATGTACCTATTTGTCGGGCACACAATTTTATTCCTCTTCTCTAGCCTCTTTGTTATAACCTGTTCAATAAATATGCATGTACATATATGCAATTTTCATCACTTATCATTTCTATTCAATTTCATTTTCGATTCACTTTGGTTTAAAGTCACCATTCATTCTAATGTTGCATACATAAGCAAAAATCATATCATTAGCTAATTAATGAATATTTCAACTCATGCATATTTATTCGAACAAGTGGTTATTTTTAACACTTCACATTTCAATAAAAATGATGTTTTTAGCGAACTAAAATATGTTTCAACACATGACTATTTCATTTAGTTCCTTTACATGTCAAAAATAATATTCATAGCAAACAAATATCTATTTCAACACTCGTATATTTTTAGCAATTCACATACATGATAAAAATGGTATTTTTATCATCTAAAATAGTTATTCAACACATGAATGTTTTTCACACACGCACTTCTCAACACATGAGCACTTTCCACACATGGATATTTTATATAGTTGGTTCATATAAGAAAGATGTAATTTTTATTGTTGAAACAATTTGTTTATAATGCGAATATTTTACATACTTCTTATACATATAATAAAAATGTGATTTTTATTGTTTAAACACTTTATTCATTCAACACATGAATTTAATTTTCAACACATGAAAATAATTCTAACACATAAATATTATTCAAAATTTCGGCAGCATAACGACAGGGTAGTTAAAACCGCCACCGTCTCGAGTACGACTCCTCGCTCTACCATAAAACCTCGTGGTTTTTGACAATGGGGATTTCATGCATCTAGTTCGCACGCAGACGACATGTTTTATTTTCATCTCCACAATTATTTCAAAATTGTTTCAATCACCAATGGATATTTTTCAACCACAACCAAACAATATCAACCACAAACAATTATTTTCAACCATTCGCATTAGTCACCCAATTTTTCACACCAATTCACAATCAATAATTATCGTCCATGGTTTGTGGACGAGGGGAGTATATATAAATATATTTTATTTTCCATTCAAACACACATATCATTTAAACAATGCATGTATAATTCATACTTCGCTCAAGTAACTTACACAACGCATGTACATGAGGTATACAACACGTGTATAATTAATTTTTCGCTTATATAATTTATACGTGACATTTTCCATTCAATTTCATTTAATTTAGATTTCTCACATTGGCTTTCGAAGTGCTAAAAATCGTAGATGGCTCAGAAAAATCCGCGGTCTCTTCTATGTGGTAGAGAGCCTCCTTGCGGTAACGATGTTTCTCGTTTCATCGAATTTCGTCAACACACCATAAAGATATGATTTTTAAAAGTTCAAATATAATAAAGGTATCACCTTTCAAAGTTGGTTCGAACTAGGGTTTCAAAAATTCACGAAATCTGTGCAGCGTTGCTTCGATCCGGTGGTGCGGCGTGACAGAGGGGGCGAGGCGGTGCTGTCGATGGTCGGAGGAGGGGGTTCGGTGGTCGGATCTGGTCGGGGCGGCGGTGGGAAGGTTTGAACTTCCTGGGGCTCATGCTCGTCGATGCGGCGACGAGGGAGGGTGGTAGTTGGTCGGATTTGAAGAGGGGAGGCGACGGCGTCGATTGCAGGTAGTGGCGGAGGCGGCAGGGGGCTGAGGCGGTCGGAATCGGGTCGGGAACGACAGAGCATGACTTCCGTTGGTTAGAAAAGGAGGCGGGGGTTTTTTTTTTAAGTTTTTATATTTTCTAAATTATGAAAGAAGAATTTTCATTCGCCCTTGGTTTTATTAAATTTTTAAATAGTGTTATTCCACACGGACACCAATTCAAACCCAACGACTGTCGTCCCTAGCTAAATACCCCGATTCCGAACACAATGGGATATGTTTCGTAGACCAATTCGACTGTTACAGTCAGTTATTTTTCTAATTAAAGTATAAAACATTTTATATTCAATTTGAACGTACATTTCAATTTGCCAGGGCCACAAACTAATTCGAAAAATTCCAAAAAAATAAATCTAGCTATGTTTTGACGCTACGGTCCCAACAAAACTAGTTTCGTCGAATTCTGAGATCGTTTGAAAAATGGTCATTTTCTGGTCGATCCAATTTAACAGGAAACACATTTTCTTTTGCCACACTCACATACTAGCTTCAAAAATTATGAAATTTGAAACCTAGCAATAGTTTGACATCCCGGACCCAACAAAAGTGGTTTCGTCGAATTTCGATGTAGTTTGCAAAATGTCTATTTTGAAGGGCTATATATTCTATTTAGCGACCTTTCTGAAAATTCATTTGGCCATAACTTTTGATTCCCGCTATCAAACTTCGATTTTTCAGATTCGTTAGAAAGGTATTCATAAACCGATTTAAATATTTTTGGTTTCGCTAAAATCCGTTATACTTTCCACCCGGCACAGTCAGTCAAAGTTTGAATTCAAATTTTCAAACTGACTCACTATTTCTAATTCATTATTTTATTGAAATCTTCTATTTCAATTGTTCAAATTGCATTGAAATAACCAATTTAAAAATTTTAAATTGGCTCGCATTTTCCGGGTTGTTACAATCTCCCCCACTTAAAGTTTTCGTCCCCGAAAAGGAAACAATAGTAAAGTAGGAAAAAAAATGTAAATGCAAAGTATTGTAATAGTACCTTGCACCGGAGTTAGTCAGAACTGTAAACTCTGCATTTGGGGGTAAGCTTGCTTAATGCTTTCCTCTGTCTCCCAAGTACAGTCTCTAGGATCACTACTCCACTGCACTTTAACTAAATGAACCTTTTTTCTTCTTAGTTTTTTAGTTTCTTTGCCAACAATTTTCAAGGGCTCCCTTCTGACTGCTAATCCTGGAGTAATTTCCAAGTCCTGTTGCGCTGCTTCTTCTACAACAAGATCCGGATCATGCACATGTATTCTAAGTTGAGATACGTGAAACACATCATGCACTCCAGGCAACCAATCAGGTAATTGAACCCTATAAGCAAGAGTTCCAATTCGTTCAAGTATAGGAAAGGGACCAATAAACCTGGGTGCTAACTTCCCAGTTTTACCGAATCGAATCACTCCTCTCATCGGAGAAACTTTCAAATACACAAGATCACCAACAGCAAATGTCAAATCTCTTCTTCTAGAATCTGCATAACTTTTCTGTCGGCTTTGTGCAGTTTTCAATCGCTTCTTAATGAAATCGACTTTATCAGATGCTTCTCTAATCATATCAGGTCCCAACACAAGTCTGTTGCCAGGTTCTACCCAACATGCTGGAGATCTGCACGGTCTGCCGTATAATGCTTCAAATGGTGACATTCCCAAACTTGCTTGATAGCTATTGTTATATGAGAATTCTGCAAAATGCAAGTGATCTTCCCATGACCCGCCAAAATCAATAAAACAAGCCCGCAGTAAATCTTCTAGAATTCTATTCACACGCTCAGTTTGGCCATCTGTCTGAGGGTGATAAGTGGTGCTTAGATTCAATTTCGTTCCCAATTCTGTCTGGAATGCCTCCCAGAATTTGCTAGCAAAAATTGGGTCTCTATCACTGACTATGCTGATGAGAATTCCATGCAGCTTAACAATCTCTTTAAAATATATTTGTGCTAGACTTTGAGCGGTTCTATTGGATCCGACAGGTATGAAATGGGTAGTCTTCGTAAAGCGATCTACGATTACCTAAATACTGTCATTACCTTTCTTGGTTCGAGGCAAACCATCTATGAAATCCATGGAAATCTGTTCCCATTTCCAACCTGGGACTTCTAACGGTTGCAACAATCCTGATAGCTTTTGTTGGTCGCTCTTGACTAATTGACAAGTAGGGCATCTACTAACATATAAAGAAATGTCCCTCTTCATTGCCTTCCACCAGAAAGTGCGCTTGATATCATTGTATATTTTGCTAACTCTGGGATGGATGCAAAGCTTAGATTTATGGCATTCATCTAGCACCTCTCTTTTGAGCTCAGGGATGTCGGGTACACAAATTCTCCCATTTAATCTCAGAACTCCCTCACTATCCACTTGGAAATTAGAGCTTCTACCTTCATGAATTCTTCTGATCATCTCTTTAACAAAATTGTCATTTTTCTGTAGAACAAAGATCTTGTCATTCAATGAAGACGTAACGATAAAACTGGCAATGATTTCAGTCTTTCTACTGAGCACATCAGCTACTACGTTAGCCTTTCCCGGCGTATACAGAATATCCAGATCATACGCGGCAAGAAATTCTAACCAACGCTGCTGTCTCAAGTTCAGATCTTTCTTGGTGAACAAATACTTTAATGATTGATGGTCAGTAAATAGTTCGAATTTCTCACCCAATAAGTAATGCCTCCAGATTTTCAAAGCAAAAACGATAGCTAGCAATTCAAGATCATGAGTTACATAATTCTTCTCATGCAGTTTTAGCTGGCGGCTTGCATAAGCGACTACTTGGCCTCTTTGCATTAACACTGCACCAAGACCCCTAATAGAAGCGTCTGTCCAAACCATCAAATCCTGATTGCCATCAATAATGGTTAACACTGGAGCAGTTGTCAATTTCGATTTCAATTCCTGGAAAGCTTCCTCACAGTCGGAAGTCCATTTAAACTTCTCATGCTTCTTTGTAAGCTTCGTTAATGGACCGGATATCTTCGAGAAATCCTTAACGAATTTTCGATAATAACTAGTCAACCCCATAAAACTTCTAACCTCTGTGGCTGTGGTAGGCTGTTTCCAGTCTTGAATTGATGTAATTTTACTCGGATCTACAGAAATCCCTTCCTTTGATACGACATGGCCAAGGAACTTCAATTCTTATTGCCAGAAGACACACTTAGAGAATTTGGCATTGAAGACGTTCTTTCTCAAAATCTCCAATACTTGTTCTAAATGTCTCTCATGCTCAGGTTTTGATTTGGAGTAGATTAAAATATCATCGATGAATACGAGGACAAATTTATTCAGAACTCCCCTGAACACTCTATTCATTAGATCGACGAAGTATGCTGGAGCATTGCATAGGCCGAACGGCATTACTAACCATTCATAAAATATGTCTGGACCTCTGAAAGCTGTCAAAGGAACACACTCTTCTGCAATTCTCAATTGATGGAAACCTGTAGCTAGGTCCATTCTGGAAAATATTCTCGCCCCATTTAATTGGTCTAGCAGATCATCGATGCGGGGTAATGGGTATTTGTTTTTGAGCGTCTGTTTGTTGAGGTCTCGGTAATCAACACACAATCGAAGAGTATCGTCTGACTTTGGGACAAACACTACCGCTGCACCCCAACTAGAAAAGCTAGGTCTGATCAGACCCTTCCATAGCAGTTGACAAGTTTGATCGCCTAATTCTTCCTTTTCCTTTGGAGTCATTCTTCTAATTGGATGAACCAATGGTCTGGCATTAGGAATTAGATCGATTCTGAATTCTATTTCTCTTTGCGGAGGTAAGTTTTCAACTTCTTCAAACACATCCGCATAGTTTCTAACAACAGGAATCTTTTCTAAGGAAGTGGGGATAACTTCTAACGCTGACCAAAATTCTTCTCTATCTGGATTCGAACCATGGCATGGTATAAATATATGTCCTAGCTTCGTTTCAATTTTAACGATTCTTTCGGCACATCTAACTTCTGCTTTATATTTCGTTAACCATTCTAACCCAAGGATAATGTCAAATTCAGAAAAATTCATGATGATTAAATTAATGGGAAACTGGTAGAAGGAATAGGAGATGGGCACTTTGCAATATGAACTGAGGACAAGAGAGCCTCCTATCGGATTCTGAACTCTAATTGGTTCCTTAAGCCTCCTTACTTTAAATTTTAACTTACTAACAGTGTTACTAGAAATGAAGCTACGTGATGCACCTGTGTCAAATAATACAGAAATAGGAATATTTTTAATTGTAAGGGTATCTCCCAAAACATCGGGTTTACCTGCTCCATCGGAAGCAGCTGGCGGGTTCGTCCCGTCATATACATGAGCTACTGCGGCCTTCTTAAGTAAAGGACAGTCCCTGACAAGATGATATGTCTTGCGGCAGTTAAAGCACGAGCGAGGTTTCTGGGAGCCTTTGCTTGAACCTTGAGAATTGGTCCTCTGCCATTTCGGGGCTGTGCAAACATTTGAGTAGTGCCCCACCTTGCCACAGTTATAGCAGTTTCCTTTTGGCGACCTGCTAGTCTGTGGATTCAAAGATGCCGCTTGGCTTGACTCACCTTGATTCGCAATGGGCTTGCGTTTATTCCCGACTTGGCTTTTAGCACGATCCTGATCCAGGTGCCTCTGATCCAGGTCTTCATAGTTGCACGCCATCTCCACTAATTCATTAAACACCAGCTTGATGTGGGCTATTGCCCTATCCTGGTATTTTCGCTTTAGTCCAAGGATGAACCTCTTGTTCTTGGACTTTGCGGTGGCGACGAGTTCGGGAGCATAGCGGGCTAATTGTGTAAACTTGTTCAGATAATCTTGCACCGAGAGATCCCCCTGCTGGAGGTTTGCGGATTCGTCGTGCATGCGCTCCAGGGCTTGCTCTGGGACATACTTCTCTTTGAATAATTCTTTGAATTCGTCCCAGGTCCTACCAGCATTTCTGTTCCTTGCGGTGAGAGCTTCCCACCATAATTCGACTTCTTCTTGCATAAGCCAGGCACCCATGAAAGCTTTATCTTGATCGCCCAGCCTCAGGCCTCCAAGTATCTTCTCGCATGTATTCAGCCATGCCAAGGCCTCTATTACAGTGCCCGTACCCGAGAAGGTTTTGCCTCCTAGGTTCTTGTACCTTTTAGCCACGCGGTCCAGCTCGAAGGGTTGAGCGGCCGGAGGTTGTATTAAAGGTCCAGCTTCAGCTGGGTCTTCACCTCGTCCTCTGCCATGGCCAGCTCGGACTCCTCTACCAGCGGCTGCTCGGGTAGCCATTGTTCAAGTTCTGTATAAGCAAGAAAAGAGTCAGCTTACAGAAACGATAATTTTATTGTATGGTAAAGCAGAAGAACTTAAGGAAAGATAATGATGGACTGATGAATTTTTTTTTGCTATTCTGCTTAGCTCATTCTAAGACATTACTAGTCCTATCTCTAATGAGATACTCGCCTTAGAATACTACTGATTCTATTCTGACGAAGTGTTTAATGTGCTGAATTCCAGAACTAAGGTTAACCAAAGCTCTGATACCAGCTGTGACGATCCCAAAACCCCATGCTACGGTGTTAAGGATAATCATTGGAATATAACACATTAATCATCAATAGCAGAGTACAGATAATAGCATAAACAAGAAATAGAATAATTTACACAATATGACAACGGAATCATATATATCACCACATCAGAGAGCACAGTGCAGGATACTACTTAGTGCATAATAATACATAATCAGTCAACATCGCCAATGGCGGGATCGTAATACATAAAGAGTACATAAACTAAACATCAGTCTACATCGTTTGTGGCGCAATCATAATACATAAACAATAATGGCGGAAAAGTCACAATCATCGCAATGTAGTCAAGCCTCGCCATAAGCCAAAAGCGCCCCTCTACTGCGGTGCCAAGCCCAAAATAGGTCAGCTACCTGTAACTAGGCTGCCCGTGTGAAAATAAGGGCACCCGAGTTTGCAAGGTGAAACAAATTATGAGTCAGTCATGGGACTGGTATGAGAAATCTACTTAACTTACTAAACAACAATAATAAGGCAAATCAAAGGACCACGCCACTTTCGCGGAACGGGTTTACTCCAATGAGTGCTAGTGCATGAAATAAAGTAAACGGTTAAATCATCGCAATGCTTTTTATCAAAATGAAGCCATTATAAGACTCAGGTCCCATCACACAATGCAACGCAAACCGGAGGATAGAGTTTTACCTTATAATGGCCAAAAATGCTTCATACGTATAAAACGAAAGTGTTTGATATTATTACTAGTGCATATATGTTTCAAAAGCAATTTAAGTCATAAATATCAATCATAGACGTCATGAATGACCTATACCACTATGTCACCATACTAGTAATACAATCACATCCGCAATTTCGTATTGGAAATTGGATTCCATCATGAGTCGAGGCAAGGGGCAAGCTCCTCTCCATTCGAGACACTCTAGCAAATGTCCCAGGACCGCACACAACAATCTCTGGATCCTCCAAGGTCGGTTCTCTCTTACGTTTGAGGATTAATTATTCCTGAACACACGTTTCCTGGTCCTTACAGACCTATAATCGAGGCGCCTCTCATTCCAACAACCACACAGGTGAAAAGTATATATAATGTCAGGGCTGGTAGGTCACTGACACCACCATAGCTAGAAAGAAACGTCGTGCAATCCTTGGGTCCTTCTCCCGTTTTTGACTCATACCGGGGTGTGAGGCTCGCGAATCCACGTTATACACAAAGCTACGTCACACAGACCATGCTTTGATCGTCAACCACAAGGCTTTGCTTTGCAACAGAAGCCTTGATCATATGCCACTTAGGCGTGCCACATAGGCAATCCACTCCATGCGACTGATTTCTATCTATATATAACCTCTGAGCTCGTACGTCTCAGAGAAGGGCGTTAAGCAAGAGAATAAATTCTCCGCCGCCAAACAGATATATATTCAATAGAGATCAATCAGTACAGAACAAAATCCAATGTCAGACACACAGTCCATTTACAAGTTCGTTCTGGGTTTGAACGAAGCCGGAGGCACCAAATTCCTCGCTTATCCGCACAATCAACAATACGTCCGGACGGCTACTACTTCAACTCCTTCAAGGTAGCTACTCCAATCATGAGCATTAGTAGCGCCCATCCGTCCAATGTGAAGATCGTCGGTCTTCAACCGTCTTCAACTCTTCGACTTCTCACCGTCGATCGATTATTTGAAATGAGAATGAACTCGGCCTTTTCAAATAATCCACGTATATTTAAATTTCAAATCAATTCTTTACATGGTTAAATTATTCAACATTCACATTTCAGTTCATTAGTATAATTTTCATGTTAAATGCATTCAACCATCACATATCAAGCAAATCAAACAAAATCAGTTTATTTCTATTCTATATTGTCGATAATATTTTTCAACGATATATCGCCATTTTTATTTATTTAAAAACGGCTATATATAATTAAACGACATTTCAGGTCGTGCCGACGCACTGGCGCTGTTTTTCATTAATTTTTTTTACACATATATGAAAATCTAACCGTTGGATCTTCACACATTTTATATCATTAGAAAGATCATTTCATAACGAATCCAACGGTTTCAGTTTTGGGAAAATCCGACGGTCGGATCTTCCACACTAGTCGTTTGAAATCACGGTTTCAAATTACGAACTACAGCGTCGTTATTCGATTTAATTTAATTATATTTATATATATATATATAATTGATTCTGGCGCTGTTTTTCTTCAGATTCGAATTAAACATTCCAGACAATCCAACCGTCGGATCTTTACAAAGTTGGTGCCATTGGAAAGATATTTCCAAGGCGAACCCAACGGTTACGGTTTTGGGAAAATTCAATGGTCGGATTTCCCGCACTAGTCGTTTGAAATCATGGTTTCAAATTACGAACTGCACGGTCACGATTCGTTTTAATTATATATATATATATATATATATATATAGTTCATTCGACGATTTCAATATCGTTTCCACTTCAAATATTTCACTAACGCCTTTAAATTTTGGAAAATTTCGCCATAACCTCCTTTGTACGGGAGGGGCTGGGAAAATTCCCAAATAGCCACACAGGCGTCTCATCTCAAAAAGAAAAAGAAAAAGCCAAGCGGCTTGCCAATAGGCTCATAAAATCATCACCCAAGCAAAACAGTAAACATGTACCTATTTGTCGGGCACACAATTTTATTCCTCTTCTCTAGCCTCTTTGCTATAACCTGTTCAATAAATATGCATGTACATATATGCAATTTTCATCACTTATCATTTCTATTCAATTTCATTTTCTATTCACTTTGGTTTAAAGTCACCATTCATTCTAATGTTGCATACATATGCAAAAATCATATCATTATCTAATTAATGAATATTTCAACTCATGCATATTTATTCGAACAAGTGGTTATTATTAACACTTGACATTTCAATAAAAATGATGTTTTTAGTGAACTAAAATATATTTAAACACATGACTATTTCATTTAGTTCCTTTACATGTCAAAAATAATATTCATAGCAAACAAATATCTATTTCAACAATCGTATATTTTTAGCAAATCACATACATGATAAAAATGGTATTTTTATCATCTAAAATAGTTATTCAACACATGAATGTTTTTCACACACGCACTTCTCAACACATGAGCACTTTCCACACATGGATATTTTATATAGTTGGTTCATATAAGAAAGATGTAATTTTTATTGTTGAAACAATCTGTTTATAATGCGAATATTTTACATACTTCTTATACATATAATAAAAATGTGATTTTTATTGTTTAAACACTTTATTCATTCAACACATGAATTTAATTTTCAACACATGAAAATAATTCTAACACATAAATATTATTCAAAATTTCGGCAGCATAACGACAGGGTAGTTAAAACCGGCACCGTCCCGAGTACGGCTCCTCGCTCTACCTTTAAACCTCGCGGTTTTTGACAATGGGGATTTCATGCATCTAGTTCGCACGCAGGCGACATGTTTTATTTTCATCTCCACAATTATTTCAAATTTTCTTTAATCACCAATGGGTAATTTTCAACTACAACCAAACAATATCAACCACAAACAATTATTTTCAACCATTCGCATTAGTCACCCAATTTTTCACACCAATTCACAATCAATAATTATCGTCCATGGTTTGTAGACGAGGGGAGTATATATAAATATATTTTATTTTCCATTCAAACACACATATCATTTAAACAATACATGTATAATTCATACTTCGCTCAAATAACTTACACAACGCATGTACATGAGGTATACAACACATGTATAATTTATTTTTCGCTTATATAATTTATACATGACATTTTCCATTCAATTTCATTTAATTTAGATTTCTCACATTGGCTTTCGAAGTGCTAAAAATCGTAGATGGCTCAGAAAAATCCGTGGTCTCTTTTATGTGGTAGAGAGCCTCCTTGCGGTCACGATGTTTCCTATTTCATCGAATTTCGTCAACACACCATAAAGATATGATTTTTCAAAGTTCAAATATAATAAAGGTCTCACCTTTCAAAGTTGGTTCGAACTAGGGTTTCAAAAATTCGCGAAATCCGTGCAGCGTTGCTTCGATCCGGTGGTGTGGCGTGACAGAGGGGGGCGAGGTGGTGCTGTCGATGGTCGGAGGAGGGGGTTCGGTGGTCGGATCTGGTCGAGGCGGCGGTAGGAAGGTTCGAACTTCCTGGGGCACGTGCTCGTCGATGCGGCGACGAGGGAGGGTGGTAGTTGGTCGGATTTGAAGAGGGGAGGCGGCGGCGTCGATTGCAGGTGGTGGCGGAGGCGGCAGGGGGCTGAGGCGGTCGGAATCGGTCAGGAACGACGGAGCACGACTTCCGTTGGTTAGAAAAGGAGGCGGGTTTTTTTTTTAAGTTTTTGTATTTTCTAAATTATGAAAGAAGATTTTTCATTGGCCCTTGGTTTTATTAAATTTTTAAATAGTGTTATTCCACACGGACACCAATTCAAACCCAACGACTGTCGTCCCTAGCTAAATACCCCCATTCCGAACACAATGGGATATGTTTCGTAGGCCAATTTGACTGTTACAGTCAGTTATTTTTCTAATTAAAGTTTAAAACATTTTATATTCAATTTGAACGTACATTTCAATTTGCCAGGGCTACAAACTAATTCGAAAAATTCCAGAAAAATAAATCTAGCTATGTTTTGACGATACGGTCCCAACAAAACTAGTTTCGTCGAATTCTGAGATCGTTTGAAAAATGACCATTTTCTGGTTGATCCAATTTAACAGGATTTAACCAAACACATTTTCTTTTGTCACGCTCACAGACTAGCTTCAAAAATTACGAAATTTGAAACCTAGCAATAGTTTGACATCCCAGACCCAACAAAAGTGGTTTCGTCGAATTCCGAGGTCGTTTGCAAAATGTCTATTTTCAAGGGCTATATATTCTATATAGCGACCTTTCTGAAAATTCATTTGCCACAACTTTGATTCCTGCTATGAAACTTCGATTTTTCAGATTTGTTAGAAAGGTATTCATAAACAGATTTGAATATTTTTGGTTTCACTAAAATCCGTTATACTTTCCACCTGGCACAGTCAGTCAAAGTTTGAATTCAAATTTTCAAACTGACTCACTATTTCTAATTCATTATTTTATTGAAATATTCTATTTCAATTGTTCAAATTGCATTGAAATAACCAATTTAAAATTTTTAAATTGGCTCGCATTTTCCGGGTTGTTACACAAATGGTTTGAAATAGTAGTTAACGGGGAATTGGATATGATTTAAGATATATTTTCTAAGTATATAAATAAAATGATTTGAGTATATTAATATATTAAATCTGAGATATTATTATGGTATTACAACTGATATATTATTTTAATGGCTAGTTGACGTTGTATAATAAACCAATGGATTTATTTATTTTTATGATTGTTTATTTTAATAGTTAAAGAACCGGCTATCAAAATCATATCCAACGTGTTGTGATACGGAAAAACCGGGATCGAATTTATATTCAAAAACCATACCGAATAAATAACTACGTAAACGAAGAAGGTATCTGACGCTGATCGAGATGGAGCAATTGAAGACCATAAATCTTCATGAGCGGGGGAAATATTGTTAAATTTCTCCAGCTGATCCCTAAAGATATATATATTTGATAATGATTCTGTCATGATTAGAATCTACAGATTGCAAGGACTACTCGCTACTGATGTACAGGGTGATTCCTAGGATGTGGTAGGAGGGTGTCTTCGGTTCATACTGTTCCTGGATGACTAGTATGGACGATGTGGAATTCAAAAGTGAAGGGTGGTCATATGTTCTAAAAAGAAGAGTTATAACCTCAAGCCTCATCAACCAGGAAATGACAGAAATCGAGCAGGTAGAATGGTTATGTGGGTTGCTCCCATTAGGGTGTATAATCACCTATTTAGAGAAAATCCATTTCATTCTTTAATCTTTTTTTGATGTTGTCCCTTTTCAGGAAACGGTGGGTAGCTCCCAACCGTTGGTGATACACATTCGATACACTCAAGCGAAATGGGTGGTCGGTCATGTGCGGCCGGGTTGTAAGATGTTCTTGTTGAACCCACTGTATTTCCCTCTAGAGATACACTATCGCCAGGTGGTTTCATACCTTGTCATAGTCGGAATCCATTGTAACACCCTACCTCCGCTAGGGTCACTCACAAAGGGAATGCACTAGGTTTGGTGAAGCATTATCGAGGTAAACATGCACAGAAATATTACAAGACAGAACATATATAAAACAGCGGAAGTAAAACAAATTTCATTACCTTATAAAATAAGGTCTAAAGCCTTTTACATCAGAATACATTAAAACCGGTCTTGCAATAGTAAAGAAGCATAAAAACTTTTCATAAATTATCCCCCAAAATAAAGCGGTGAAGCAGCCATAGCCAAGAGAAGACCAAGCTATACATGATGACCTTCAAGCAAAAGAGGTCCGAACTAAACAACATTTCCTCCCTGAAAACCTGGGGGGGGGGGAACGGAAGATAAAGAGGCGAAACAAAACGGGGTCAGTCATAAAGACTGGTAAGTCCTATCTACTTCCAGTATAAAAACAGGTAAAGGTAACATGACATGCATAAACTGAAAGTAAACATAAGGATGATGACAAGATAGATAAGCTAAACCAAGATAACTGGATGAACTACTGTAGCAAGATAAACTAAGGTATCATGATAAACTATGGTGTCAAGATAAATCAAGGTATCACATCGTCAGGTTCCTATCAAGTATACTATCCCAAGGTATCTATCATGTATATTTTCTCTGCACCTCTCGTACTCGTATCCCAACCCGCGTCATGTGTTAACTATGAATGTCCCTTGCCCAATGTCATGTACCGGTCCATGTCAACATAATATATAGCATATGTAGGTTTTCCCAACTCATATGTTTCTTTCCATGTATAAGTTCAGTCCTTTGCGGTAGGTCGTACGGACTTTCCCATGTAAATCTATACCACCTCAACGGAGTACCATTTTATCCTTGAAGTTGTTTTGGACTGCTACCCTTGATCTGGTTATGTTTTCTTACCATGAACTATCGCGTGTTCACCTAGGGTTTATGCCACTTAGGACCGCTAGGGATTATGCTACCTAATGAACGTTTTCGTATCTCGGTTTGGGTTTTAGCCACCTGGGGCTACTAGGGATTATGCTACACGTCAACCGCGCCCTTTTATCCCACGTATGAATCGTGAATCGTTCTCCATGTCTAGATGCACATGTATCTCAATGTGCCATCCGAGTTCCGTGCCAGGGCAAATCAAGAAATACGGAACTCGGTCGGGAGTTTTAAGTCATCTGCCGATGCAGATATCAAGGTCTGTTTTTGTATCTGTGGCTATGGTCCCACGTGACCCCTCCCTCAACTACTGAAAGGCAAAACAAGAAAAAGTCATGTATGAGAAATACACTAAGGCCATCGATGCCCCCTTCCCGGACAGCCAACCTCACCCATACCTAAATAGCAAATATGGTCTGTTGGGTGTTCTCTGCCTTTCCGTACGTCCACGATTGACTAAAGATGGTAGGTGGCCGACGATGTGCTATCTAGGGCTACCGTAAAAATATCGCCGACCCCACGCTAATCCACCCCAGTCTTTAGGTTGCTCGCACAGCAACCAAGGCATACCCTTGGTTCTCCTACCGCAAACCTTAACCTCTGTGAGCTCAAGTTTCGTGGACCATCTGCAACCTCACAGAGGGATACCAAGAGTATCCTCACGCTCCCCGAAGCTACCGCTTCGTCACCAGTTCGTTGGATCCTTTATCTAAGTCAGATAATGTGCTCCTCCTCGTGTGTTTAAGCGATGACCTACCGTATCGGGTTACTCATCTATCTGTGAACTGGTCCAAATTCCTTGACTAAGAATTATTACTCGGTTATCCTAAACTAAGGTTTATCACTTAGTTCCCTTTCCCGTTATCCTTGTTAACTACGATTTTCCACCTAGTCCCCTGAGCTAGGGTTTTGTCTAATGGGTTAAGTGTTGTCATTCAAGTTCATGACTTAACCCGCCTACGAATCATGTCAAGATTGGCTAAGTATTTAAGTTCAAGGCTTAGCCCTACAAGTTGGTTAAGTATACCAAGAAGCTCATGACTTAACCCTATTCAATCATCAAGTCAAATTGGTTAAGTATTTGTTTATCTTAACCCTATCAGATTATCGTGTTAGATTGGTTAAGCATAGATTATCTTAACCTCATCGGATTATCGAGTCGGATTGGTTAAGTATAGGTTAACTTAACCCCATCCACTAATCGTATTATAATGGTTAAGTATATTTAAACAGTCTTGTGACTTAATGCTATTAAGTTCTCATACTAGATTGGTTAAGTATGTTTGCTTAACCTCATCAAATCATCATGTAAAATTGATTAAGTATAAGTTACTTAACCTCATTGAATTACCAAATTTAGATTGGTTAAGTGTTTAACTTAACCCCATCGAATTACCGTGTTTAGATTGGTTAAGGGTAAGTTACTTAACCTCATCTAATTACCGTGTTTAGATTAGTTAAGTGTAGGTTACTTAACCCCATCTAATTACCAAGATGGATTAGTTAAGTGTGGATTAGCTTAACCCATCCCCTAACTGTATTTTACGGTTAAGTGTCATTAAGAAATCAAGTCTGGTTTCACTTAACCTACCCATTCATGTCATATCGGTTAAGTGTCATTAATCAAGTTTACTTAACCTTATCATGTGGTATTAAGTAAATTAATGCACTCTCAACCTCTCACATTAGACTTTGTTGTGGTTACTAGTTAAGCCGGGCGGGTCCAGGTAGCTTTACACCACAACCTAGTCTAACCTCGGGTTTTAAGTGCGATATGACCAACTACTCACATTGGGTCCTATTGTTGGTAGCCACTAGTTAAGCCGGTCGGTTCCGGGTAGATTTATGCTATAAACTCAACCCAACCTCGAGTTGGCCACTTTCATGTTTTCTACATGTCATGTTCATGTCAAGTTTAGACCCCTTTTTAAGTCTATGTTTTCATGTAACCCCATGTCAAGTTTTCGTGCCCTATTCACGTTTATTATCATTACATGTTCCATGTAATTCCATGTCAAGTTCATAGCCCATTTTCAAGTTTGCCTAAACTACCCAAAACGTGTCCCCAACGCACATGAAAGCGAATCAACATATTTGGAATAATATGACAAAGATGGGTACAAGAAGGCAAAGATGGATCACAAGTTAAACATGGTGAAAATTGAGGCAAAGGTGTTCACATAACTAGCATATTGCATATTGGCCTCAAATCATGCACGATGTCATAAAGGGATTGGCCACAAACATGCACGGTATCATAAGGGGTTTGGCCTCAAACATGCATAATACCATAAGGGGTTTGGCCTCACATAAACATGAAATCATAAGGGGTTTTGGGTTCTTTTACATGCATAAGCCCCAAGTCAAATTCATGCGCATATTTCACAAGTCAAAATGGTTCCAAGTGTTCATGCCAACATCCCACAAATAATGGTTCAATCTTGCATGGCAAACTAAGTCCAATGCAACATGAGTAACTTGATTTAGTCACTAAAAATAGCCTAAAGTCATAGGTTCAAGCAAAAGAGCATGACAAGGTTCATGTAGGCTAGCATACTTATGTTCATCACATTTTATTCCATGTCACATTAGAACTATTGTTTAGATCTACAAGTAGCTAGAACTTACATAGCACGGCAAGAGGGCTAGGAGCATGAATCGTCTTTACGAAGAAAGGTGGCTCCTTTGTTGAAGAATCGTCATGAAATTTGCATAGCAACGTTGATCTACCCTCGATTTGATGTAGAAAGCTTGCACCTTTTGATTTGAACCCGGTTTGAATGCAAAAGCCCTTAGGGTGGGAGATGGAGGCCATGATCAAGATAGATTTTGGCAACACTTAGTTGCTAGAATGATTTTTAGTGATTTAGGTTAGGTCCTAGGGTGTTTTTATAGGAGTAGAGACAAGTTTAGGCCATAGGATTAACCCTAGTTAAGATCTAAACCATCAAAAATCGTCACAGGCCAGCAGAACAGACCAGAGAACCAAAACAGGTGCACCAGGCCAGCCAGGGTCAAGCCAGAAAGCTGTGCAGGTTTCTGGCTCGACACGGGCGCACTTCCCAAGTGCGCCAGTGTATTTTTGTGCTGGCGCACTTCACAAGTGCGCCAGTGCATTCTGGCTTGTTTTCGGTTTTTCTGCCTAACTTCGTTCGTCCATATCTTCTTCATACGGACTCCGATTTTCGAAAACTCGGACTTTATTTCGCGTATTTTTCCGAGACGAACGCAATGGCGCAGCCCGTTTCCCTTGATTCAGAATTTAAAATTAAATTCTGCCTTGATTCTTTTCTTAGCATGTTGTAAAAATCCGGGTTGTTACATTCTCCCCAACTTAAAGGATTTCGTCCCCGAAATCTCCAAGTTAGGAAGAACGTATCCTACCATCCATCATCCATCTATGCAAAACATCATCCACAGACAACCATGGTCCTTAAAAGACTCCTAATGCTTTATGAACACATGCAGAAAGTGTGTGTATATGTTCCTTAGCTAATGCTAATGATTAGGCCTGAATGATCTTTCTAATGCAAAATATGTTTAGTGCCATGAGTCCAACATGTATGCAAATAGTCCTAGTCATATAAACACTATATGTGTGCACAACCATTCATCCACATGCAACATCCACATGATAACATATTCAATTTCATCCATAAACAAGTACAAATACTCGTGCATATGCAATATGAAATGTGACTGAATCGACCTAGTGTCTAATGTGTATTCGCGCATCCACGAGCAACCACTTGCAACCATTTGCAACCATATCAATAATAACATGTTTCAAATACATGTTTACATCCATAGGGTTCTACCTAAGGTTCCCAAGATAGGATCGTGGAGATAAACAAGATAAACTCCTTACGGGGTTTGCAACAGAAACATGACCAAGAGGATATCCACCGAGCGATAGCATGCAGGCAAGCTCTACAGGAGAACCAGGGATCAACGATATACTCTTAAAAAGAGACATGATGCGCGCGTCTAAACCGCATTTCCATGAGCTTAATTCCATTGTGCCTTGACCGCCTTTGACTTCATGATTTTCGTAGCTCCTTGATTCCTATTTCCAAGGTATGAGTTGGAACTCATTTCACAGTCGCCTCTTGTTTCACTTCCACTTATTCTTTCCCTAGTATGCTCGGCTCAAACATATCTGCGTACTCATGCAAGCTTTCCAAAATTCACTAGTGAATTCTGGATCTTGTTTACCGATGCCAATCCATGTTACCCCGTGCACTTACTAGGGTGATTCCTATAACCCATGCTTACGCGGAATGAACCATCCGCCTTATTGGCGGACGTTACTTGATCAGATTGGAGATTTCCGATAAATGCATCAAGTGATTCTAGGTAACTAACCATGACAAAACTCATAAGGTTACACGAGACTTCAAGGGTATTACCAAGGCAAGTTAAGAGTTTAACTACCCTCCTTTCAAAACCGAGAATGGCATCCCTTACTGGATAAACACTTCATCCCTAGAACCCATCCATAGCTCAACAATAGAAGCATTGCTTCTAATCTCAACACTTGGCATTTACACTCTCAATTCCAAACAAGTCATGAATAAATGGGCCGATTCTCCAACCAGATTTTGGGACAAAAGTGGGATCTTCTACTATGCTAGTACTAAGGTGTAGAGACTTAACTATCGAGGCAGACTTAAATGATGCGATGATCAAAACAAAGTCTGGACGGGATGATAGAAAAGAAAGGTTAAACCTTTAACAGAAACGATACCATCCCTCTTAGGTACGCTAGAAGTGAGAGCATACAATTTCCCTCTTGCTGATCTTGTCCTTGTCTTCCTTCGTGGACTAATCCATACCAACAAGTTGCTTATCCTTACGTCCGTGTCCTTTATCCTTGCTCTTATTACCCTTCCTTGTAACACGGTAACAGGCCTCTCGAGAACCACCTCCATCTCACGGAAAACACTTCATAGCTAGACAAGGATTAGTCGCCGTTAAAACCACTGTGACTACAGATGGAGAAAAGAAAGGAAAAGAGATTCGATCAAGGAAACAAAGGATAGTGCTAATGGATTTTGGGGAATAGCCTTTAAAAAATTTTCTTGAAAAATGCTTCTTTGTAAACGGTTTCTCAAATAGTTTTTCAGAAGGTTTTAAAAACTTTTGCCCAGTCTGGTAACCTTCTGCTCTGATACCAAATGTAACACCCCACCTCTGCTAGGGTCACTCACAAAGGGAATGCACTAGGTTTGGTGAAGCATTATCGAGGTAAACATGCACAGAAATATTACAAGACAGAACATATATAAAACAGCGGAAGTAAAACAAATTTCATTACCTTATAAAATAAGGCCTAAAGCCTTTTACATCAGAATACATTAAAACCTGTCTTGCAATAGTAAAGAAGCATAAAAACTTTTCATAAATTATCCCCTAAAATAAAGCGGTGAAGCAACCATAGCCAAGAGAAGACCAAGCTATACATGATGACCTTCAAGCATAAGAGGTCTGAACTAAACAACATCATTTCCTCCCTGAAAACCTGGGGGGGGGGGGGAACGGAAGACAAAGAGGCGAAACAAAATGGGGTCAGTCATAAAGACTGGTAAGTCCTATCTACTTCCAGTATAAAAACAGGTAAAGGTAACATGACATGCATAAACTGAAAGTAAACATAAGGATGACGACAATATAGATAAGCTAAACCAAGATAACTGGATGAACTACTGTAGCAAGATAAACTAAGGTATCATGATAAACTACGGTGTCAAGATAAATCAAGGTATCACATCGTCAGGTTCCTATCACGTATACTATCCCAAGGTATCTATCATGTATATTTGCTCTGCACCTCTCGTACTCGTATCCCAACCCGCGTCATGTGTTAACTATGAATGTCCCTTGCCCAATGTCATGTACTGGTCCATGTCAACCTAATATATAGCATATGTAGGTTTTCCCAACTCGTATGTTTCTTTCCATGTATAAGTTCAGTCCTTTGCCGTAGGTCATATGGACTTTCCCATGTAAATCTATACCACCTCAACGGAGTACCATTTTATCCTTGAAGTTGTTTTGGACTGCTACCCTTGATCTGGTTATGTTTTCTTACCATGAACTATCGCGTGTTCACCTAGGGTTTATGCCACTTAGGACCGCTAGGGATTATTATACCTAATGAACGTTTTCGTATCTCGGTTTGGGTTTTAGCCACCTGGGGCTACTAGGGATTATGCTACCCGTCAACCACGCCCTTTTATCCCATATATGAATCGTGAATCGTTCTCCATGTCTAGACGCACATGTATCTCAATGTGCCATCCGAGTTCCGTGCTAGGGCAAATCAAGAAATACGGAACTCGGTCGGGAGTTTTAAGTCATCTGCCGATGCAGATATCAAGGTCTGTTGTTGTATCCGTGGCTATGGTCCCACGTGACCCCTCCCTCAACTACTGAAACGCAAAACAAGAAAAGTCATGTATGAGAACTACACTAAGGCCATCGATGCCCCCTTCCCGGACAGCCAACCTCACCCATACCTAGATAGCAAATATGGTCTGTTGGGTGTTCTCTGCCTTTCCCTACGTCCACGATTGACTAAAGATGGTAGGTGGCCGACGATGTGCTATCTAGGGCTACCGTAAAAATATCGCCGACCCCATGCTAATCCACCCCAGTCTTTAGGTTGCTCGCACAGCAACCAAGGCATACCCTTGGTTCTCCTACCGCAGACCTTAACCTCTATGAGCCCAGGTTTCGTGGACCATCCGCAACCTCACAGAGGGATACCAAGAGTATCTCCACGTTCCCCGAAGCTACCGCTTCGTCACCTAGTTCGTTGGAGCCTTTATCTAAGTCAGATAATTTGCTCCTCCTCGTGTGTTTAAGCGATGACCTACCGTATCGGGTTACTCATCTATCTGTGAACTGGTCCAAATTCCTTGACTAAGAATTATTACTCAGTTATCCTAAACTAAGGTTTATCACTTAGTTCCCTTTCCCGTTATCCTTGTTAACTACGATTTTCCACCTAGTCCCCTGAGCTAGGGTTTTGTCTAATGGGTTAAGTGTTGTCATTCAAGTTCATGACTTAACCCACCTACGAATCATGTCAAGATTGGCTAAGTATTTAAGTTCAAGGCTTAGCCCTACAAGTTGGTTAAGTATACCAAGAAACTCATGACTTAACCCTATTCAATCATCAAGTCATATTGGTTAAGTATTTGTTTATCTTAACCCTATCAGATTATCGTGTTAGATTGGTTAAGCATAGATTATCTTAACCTCATCGGATTATCGAGTCGGATTAGTTAAGTATAGGTTAACTTAATCCCATCCACTAATCGTATTATAATGGTTAAGTATATTTAAACAGTCTTGTGAATTAACCCTATTAAGTTCTCATATTAGATTGGTTAAGTATGGTTGCTTAACCTCATCAAATCATCATGTATAATTGATTAAGTATAAGTTACTTAACCTCATTGAATTACCAAATTTAGATTGGTTAAGTGTTTAACTTAACCCCATCGAATTACCGTGTTTAGATTGGTTAAGGGTAAGTTACTTAACCTCATCTAATTACCGTGTTTAGATTAGTTAAGTGTAGATTACTTAACCCCATCTAATTACCAAGTTGGATTAGTTAAGTGTGGATTAGCTTAACCCCATCCCCTAACTGTATTTTACGGTTAAGTGTCATTAAGAAATCAAGTCTGGTTTCACTTAACCTACCCATTCATGTTATATCGGTTAAGTGTCATTAATCAAGTTTACTTAACCTTATCATGTGGTATTAAGTAAATTAATGCACTCTCAACCTCTCACATTAGACTTTGTTGTGGTTACTAGTTAAGCCGGGCGGGTCCGGGTAGCTTTACACCACAACCTAGTCTAACCTCGGGTTTTAAGTGCGATATGACCAACTACTCACATTGGGTCCTATTGTTTGTAGCCACTAGTTAAGCCGGTCGGTTCCGGGTAGATTTATGCTACAAACTCAACCCAACCTCGAGTTGGCCACTTTCATGTTTTCTACATGTCATGTTCATGTCAAGTTTAGACCCCTTTTTAAGTCTATGTTTTCATGTAACCCCATGTCAAGTTTTCGTGCCCTATTCACGTTTATTATCATTACATGTTCCATGTAATTCCATGTCAAGTTCATAGCCCATTTTCAAGTTTGCCTAAACTACCCAAAACGTGTCCCCAACGCACATGAAAGCGAATCAACATATTTGGAATAATATGACAAAGATGGGTACAAGAAGGCAAAGATGAATCACAAGTTAAACATGGTGAAAATTGAGGCAAAGGTGTTCACATAACTAGCATATTGCATATTGGCCTCAAAACATGCACGATGTCATAAAGGGATTGGCCACAAACATGCATAGTATCATAAGGGGTTTGGCCTCAAACATGCATAATACCATAAGGGGTTTGGCCTCACATAAACATGAAATCATAAGGGGTTTTGGGTTCTTTTACATGCATAAGCCCCAAGTCAAATTCATGAGCATATTTCACAAGTCAAAATGGTTCCAAGTGTTCATGCCAACATCCCACAAATAAAGGTTCAATCTTGCATGGCAAACTAAGTCCAATGCAACATGAGTAACTTGATTTAGTCACTAAACATAGCCTAAAGTCATAGGTTCAAGCAAAAGAGGCATGACAAGGTTCATGTAGGCTAGTATACTTATGTTCATCACATTTTATTCCATGTCACATTTGAACTATTGTTTAGATCTACAAGTAGCTAGAACTTACATAGCGTGGCAAGAGGGCTAGGAGCATGAATCGTCTTTACGAAGAAAGGTGGCTCCTTTGTTGAAGAGTCGTCATGAAATTTGCGTAGCAACGTTGATCTACCCTCGATTTGATGTAGAAAGCTTGCACCTTTTGATTTGAACCCGGTTTGAATGCAAAAGCCCTTAGGGTGGGAGATGGAGGCCATGATCAAGATAGATTTTGGCAGCACTTAGTTGCTAGAATGATTTTTAGTGATTTAGGTTATGTCCTAGGGTGTTTTTATAGGAGTAGAGACAAGTTTAGGCCATAGGATTAACCCTAGTTAAGATCTAAACCATCAAAAATCGTCACAGGCCAGCAGAACAGACCAGAGAACCAAAACAGGTGCACCAGGCCAGCTAGGGTCAAGCCAGAAAGCTGTGCAGGTTTCTGGCTCGACACGGGCGCACTTCCCAAGTGCGCCAGTGTATTTTTGTGCTGGCGCACTTCACAAGTGCGCCAGTGCATTCTGGCTTGTTTTCAATTTTTCTGCCTAACTTCGTTCGTCCATATCTTCTTCATACGGACTCCGATTTTCGAAAACTCGGACTCTATTTCGCGTATTTTTCTAAGACGAACGCAATGGCGCAGCCCATTTCCCTTGATTCAGAATTTAAAATTAAATTCTGCCTTGATTCTTGTCTTAGCATGTTGTAAAAATCCGGGTTGTTACATCCATTCTCCAATAAGTGCCAGCAGTTTTGATTGTATACTATATATGTAGAACGTGAGATGCTAGTGTTCTGCTAGATTGTTATTTATTTGTATGTAGACATTGTAGTAATATCAGAATAAGATATGATTTCAAAAATGTTTTGGGTTATCGTAAGTTAAAAAACGTCCGTATTTATGTGTGGATTTGGTCTTACGATTATCATTTTCTTTCGAAAAGAAATGTTTTAACTTTAAAATCAAGTTGGATGATATTTTAAACTTAGCGAGTTTCTCACTCTCGTTCACCAGACTGATCCAACATTTTTAATGCTCAGGTTAGCCAAGGTTTTACTGGTTCAGGTTATCGGATGCTGTCCAGAAACGAGCTGGAAGAGTTCAAACATATGATATTATATAGTTATTATTCCGTTGTGTGTTGTATATGAGGACAGGTTATTATAACTGTCCAGATGTGTTGATGTACTCTGATGATTGTAAGTTTTTATTTCAAAGCTCTCAATAAGGTTATTTATATTGTATATTTTGTTCCACTGCGATGTGAGACTCTGTGTTGTTATACTAGTTCTTCTTATTCTTCTATTCTTAACTTTCTTTCTTATCTCATCTTCTAATTTCTTTCTATTAAAGATTTGTATTTTCGTGCATTTTGGGTTGGACGTGTGTAATATTAGATAACTCAAAGTGTATGGATTTACGGGCCTTTATAGTTGGTATCAGAGCAATGGTTTCGTAATAACCTTGCCTTTGTGGCGTAACTCGATAGAGATGGGGTAAGTTATACCCTAGATCATGATTGAATGTATATATATATATATATGAGAGCGCATTTTTGTAAATTCTATATATACAAATGGTTTGTATTGTGTTGTTTGATCGGTTCAAGTTGAACTGACAATTGATACAATATTGTTTTGTAAAATGGGTATATGAAATAATTTTTCCTGAAATATATTTCCATATAAAAAAGAAATAATTTTATCAAATTATTGGAATATTGGTTTGTTGATTGATTTGAATGGGAAATCAAATGGGATTATAAATTTGAATGGTTTAGTAAAACCAGAAGATAATTTAAAATATGGAATTTGTGAATTAAAATTTAAATATATGAATTTAAATGAATCAGAAGTTAACTTAAAGATAAGTTAATAATGGAATGATTTTTGGTTATGTTGGTTGATTGTTTTTTTTGGATGTTAGATTGATTGAATAATTAAATTCATCAACAATTAAATGAATTGAAAACCAAGGCAATGGATTCTAAGTTGAAACAGAATCAGTATGAAATGAAACCAAATGAAATAACGATGTATTGGTACTTGCATTGTATATTGAGTTGGTGCAGGTTGAAAGAGGAGGAAGAGCTGCTAGTTGATTTCCCTCATGAGTATGGGTTGCCCGACAAATAGGTAAACCTTTACAATATTGATTTGGATGATTGATTTTATACCCCTGAGTTGGGTAGCTGCTTGGTTTTTGTTTTCTTTTGATTGATGTGGTGCCCGAAGTTGTGAACTGTTGTTGTTTGGATTGAACAGTACAGAGGATGTGCTAGCGAATTTTTCGTAAATTCTTAAAACTTAAAATATTTTTATAATATTTTATAATAATAAAAGGGTTTGGAGCATTCTTCTAACTTAGTAATTTCGGGGACGGAATTCTTTTAAGGAGGGAAGAATGTAATGACCCGGATTTTTGGCTATTTAAATTCAAATATTTAAATTGGTTTTAAATATTATATTTGAGATATTAATGAATTTATATATTAAATTCTTTTATTAAAAGAAAATTTAACATTTATACTTATATTTAATATAAAACGAACTTGAAACGTCGCGGTAGTTCATGATATTGAGTTTTGAACTTTGATTGAATATATAGAAATCGTTTTAAGTCGGAATTCTATGAAACCAGAAACATTTGAATCTATTTGATTATAATTTTCTAATGGAAGAGAAAAATCGAGATTTCAGTTTATATATTGGAAGTTATGTCCAATTCAAATTTTAAAATAGTCGCTATGGAATTCGTTAATAAACGATAATGTTTATTTAATAAATTATATAAGGATTTCTATATAATTAGACTATCGTTTAGCTCGAAATGTTAGTGTGGAGTTATAACTACATATTGATTTATAAATGGAATTGCATATTATTTGGATATATGCGACAGTAACAATTTATTATTATTGAATATAATTGTTTTATAATTTATAATGTTAATCCGATATTATATATGCATTGGAAATAGTTGTTTTTTCAAACAAACTTTGTTTACGATGAAATAAATTTTACTGGAATACGTATGGTTAGTTATTGCTAGATTTCCAGTTTGGAGCCAATTGGAGTGGTTTTCTCGGTAGACGGAATTTACAGGTGAACAGATGGATAAATTGGGATCAAAATAGCGCCGTTGTTGCAAACAGAGACATTTTCAACGAAATTAGTTTCATTAGGACCGTAATGTCAAATTATAGCATGGCGTCCATTTCCATTATTTTTGGAGATTGTGTTTATCGGTGCGAATATTTAATGGTCGAAGTTAAATAGCGGTACCGTATTAAAATTTAAATAATAAAGTAAATACTTAACCCCTAAGTAAATCAGTAAAAACCAATCTACATGCACATGTCTACGGTTATGTTAAGAATGTTATTTTTCTATCTGCAAACCTACACTAACTAAATATACACAGTGATGTGAAAAGAAAATGCACTCAGAGCTGTTACGACATGAAAGAGCCTGTACATGCTTTTTATCCCCGTACCCATTTTTCTCTGCCTATCCCATCTTTCCTTTCTTTCAGACGATAATACAAATGCATGCAAACATAAACAAAATTGCACAGGCCTGCTAGTATAAACAATATAGCTACCCAATTCCTACTCTAACCTCTGAAAGGCTACCATCGCTTCTTCAGCTCACACATGGAAATCAAATCATCTACAACCCTATTCTTCTACTCTTACCAAGCTACTCAATGTCGTGCCTTCCGCACAATTGTAACCACGATCCCGAAGTTTATGTTGCTGCCAAGTTTCCTGTACTATAAATATCCTGTTCATCCTTCTTCTTCTCAACGAACCAAAAACTAAACTTTGATAAAATAATTCCAATAACATTACTCCACGTGTAAATATAAGACTGATATATTTAAAATCTCTTCACGTTGGAACCTTTTTGCGAAGCTCCATCCTCGGTCTCAAGCATGGGAACATGTTCGAAAAGAGAAGCAGACGCATGAAGAAGCTTGGTGTGACTTTTGTGGCTGAGAAGAATGACGCATGGGGGAGGAGAATGAGAAGTGAAAACATGCGTGGGAGGCACAGTAATAAGTTGGGGATATAGACAAGCATGGTGGGAAGTTCTTAATTTGGCCAGTAATACTTTCGAAAAACAATAGAGAGAAAGAACGTAATCGCGTTAGGAGGAAGAAAGAAGTGTTTGGGGGAAGGAGATGGATGTTGTAGCGGTTTGGGTATGGGCAACGTGGGCGTGATGGTAGTGGGCTGTAGTAAATTTGGGTTGAGCCCATTGAAAGAAAAAAAATTGTGTTTAAAGATGTAACCAAAAGGAAGAAAAATGGGGCCGGTGAAGGTAACAAATGGGACAGCCGCAATGGGTAAGGATGCTGTGTTTCTGAACGAAACAAATGGAAGAGATATGCCTATAATTGTAAGAGGAAAACTAAGCATTTTTTTTTATTAATTAGGAATTAATAATAATTACAGGTTAATTATTTTAAATATTAAACATATAACTTATAATTCATATAACCCGTGTACGTGTACAGAATTGAACAAATCCGGAGATATTGGGACCATATCGACGAACGTAACATTATGGAACTGGGCTGGGCGGAGATGGAAGCAACCAAGAATTTAAATAAATTAAACGCATGTTTAATTTAATTAAAACGACTCATTTTGACAACAGAATTAAATCAAGGTGAGTTAAACTCACTTAGTTCTTTCACTTATAATTTTTATAAGTCGGGTTTAATGTTTGTTTGCTATGTTGCTATTTGTTGGTTGATTTGATGATTGTTTCGATGTTGTTAAATATTGTTATATTAATTATTTAAATTGAACGTTGTTTAATTTAAATGAAATGACATCATTATTTTTAACGATTATTCCAATAGAGGTAACTTACCTTGTTGGTTATGTTTATAATAATATAAACGTATTTAATATCAATTGGATGCTTGAATTATTATTATTGGTTGACCGCTATCAGTTGAATTGATTATTTATTTGCATATGATCGTTACATGAATTATTTAACCATTATGATTTGGTTACTGATTGTTGAATATGAATTCAACGTTTGTTTGTTATTAACCAATGGTAAGTATTGGTTAAGAAATTATAGCAGATGGACTGAATAAGACACTGTTTTATGAAGACTGATTTACCGTTTGGTAAATCGATAAAAATGAAGTTATAAAATTTATTTTATAACTGAAGATCGATTTTAAAAATCTATTATTTTAAATGGAGTTTATAAAAAGGAATTAAATATTTATTATTTATTTATTTAAGTTTTCAAGTGATTATTAAATTATTTATAAAGCTGATTGTTATATTAGTAAGATTGATAAGCAAGTAAGCAGGAATTCACGTGATGATTTATAACCGAGATTTATTAAGAAATAATTAAAATGGGATTGTTTTGGGATTTGATTAATTATTAATTTAATAATAATCCAAGTAAAAGAAATTGTTATAATTAATTATATTATTAATTAATGGAAACGTTTAAATGGAATTGATTAACGAATAAATCATGTTTAGAGGCGGCGTTAACTGAGATTATTTTATTAAATTAGTTTATTAATTTAATAAGAGTATTAAATGGCGAAGTAACCCAGATTTATTTAAATAAATGTTGAAACTCGATTATTAGATTTAATAATAATCGAAGTGCTAATTTGGGAATGTAAAATTTAGTAATAGAATATTGTGAAGTTTTAAAGTCATGTTTATAGTTTAATGAATATTTAAGCGATGTAAGGTTTATAATAATACAAGTTATGTTTAAATCGAAATTTTAATTAAATTATATTTGAATTATATCCAAGTTATACAAAGTTATAAAACCCAAATTTTTATCGAATATATATAAATGGAACGAGTTATTAAAATGGAATATGAGTGGGATAAAGGTCGAGGATATGAAATTAAGGAGTTGGAATCTAACTGGAGAACGGTTGAGATAAATGATTTTCTGAGTATCGATCTAATGTTGGTTTCGGCCTTCGGGGTTGATATTTAGGGAATTATTTTCTTACTGATTTATGGTTATGGACTAATGAAAGTATGAAATGGAAATCGAAATAGAAACCCAAGTTTGAATTAAAATGGGTAGACGAGTTGAATTGTAAAGACGCGAGCTAAAATTCTCTATATTAAATGAGGAATGAGTTTTCATCAAGATATAACTAAAATTGGATTTGTTTTGATATTGGATATGATTATCGATTTTTGTATTACAACTGATATCTATCTTAAGATAAGAACATTGTTGATAAAGGTCTGAGAGGTAATTAAATACGCCAACTTGAACGACTTCAGGATTATCGATCGATGATATTAGTCGTAATGGTGGAGATGTTAAAATTAATTTATTTGAGAAATAATAATGTAATGTTATTTGAAGAATTCGAATATATATATAATGGGATTCCAAATATAAAAAGAAATGAAAAAGGGTTTGAGAATGTGGAATTATTTTTCCATAATAGAAATAGACAAAGGGAGATTTGTGGAAATATAACGATATTTTCAAGGTAAGGAGACGACATTTTGAATAGGTTTATTCTAAAACGGTAAGTGACGATTATGGTGTTCAAATAACGAGACAAAAGGAGATTTCGTAACGATTGTTTTACGATGATAATTTGAATCGATTACCAACTATGCAGTTTTAAATAATAAGTAATGTTATAGCAAATGGTTTGAAATTGTAGTTAACAGGGAATTGGATATGATTTAAGATATATTTTCTAAGTATATGAATAAAATGATTTGAGGATATTAATATATTAAAACTGAGATATTATTATGGTATTACAACTGATATATTATTTTAATGGCCAAGTGACGCTGTATAATAAATTAAAGAATTTATTTATTTTTATGATTGTTTATTTTGATTGTTAAAGAACCGCTATCAAAATCATACCCAACGCGTTGTGATATGGAAAGACCGGGATCGAATTTATATTCGAAAACCATTCCGAGTCAGCAACTACATAAACGAAGAAGGTATATGACACTGATCGAGATGGAGCAATTGAAGACCATAAATCTTCATGAGCGGGGGAATTATTGTTAAATTTCTCTAGTTGATCCCTAGATATATATATATATTTGACAATGATTCTGTCGTGATTGGAATCTACGTATTGCAAGGACTACCAGCTACTGATTTATAGGGTGATTTCAAGGATATGGTAGGAGGGTGCCTTAGAAACGACCCGAATTTACCCGTAAAGGAAGGCCTGGATTGAGTTGAGAACCTGACAAATCAGAATACAAACAGAAGAACATTTCATTGCTTATTACAACAATTTACATCAGAGTACAAGAATATACAGAGCATGAACAAATGATATATATTTGATAAATATCAGAGATTAAAATACATTACATAGCAGCGGAAAAATAATACATTACACAACTGAAATAAATACACGGATACAGAGCTTTCCGAATATATTTCCAGTTGTAAACCAGGATCCTGTAAGAATAAATCTGCAAAGCCAAAACTACTAGTTGCCCATGTGGAAAATAGGGGCACACAGAGTTTAGGTTAAAACAATAAACTCCAGGTCAGTCATGTGACTGGTGGGAGAAATAAAACAGTTATTACATCTTTACTTTAAAAATAAAGTAAATCAAGGGACCACGCCATATAACACGGAACGGGTTTCCTCCCGAGAATACCAATGCATAAAACAAACAGCGCAATGCTTTTTGGAAAAATGAAGCTATTACAAGACCCAGGCCCCATCACACATTGCAACGCAAGCCGGAGGATAGGGTTTTCCCTTATAATAGCCAAACATGCTTGGTACGTTTAAAACAAATCATTTGATACTATTATAAGTGCATAGTGTATAAAACAACTTCAAATATAAATGTATCAATCATAGACGGCATGAGTACCATATATCATGTCGCCAATGCTAGGCTCTACAATCAAAACTGAAATGTCACATATTGGAAGTTGGATTTCCATCTGTGAACCAAGGCAAGGGATCGTCCTTACCGCTTCGAGACTGTCTAGCCTGAGCCTCAGGATCAGAGCTCGAGTGACCCTTGGATTGTCAGGGCCGACCCACACTTAGCAGGTTAATAATACCATAAACGATATGCTAGCCTGCCCTATGGGCCATAAATGAGCCAGATGACTCAATATCCATCGGTTCCGTAGTAACCAATATATCCGAGGCGCCTTGCATTCCAACAACCACATAGGTAAATATATAAAAATGCCCGGGCTTGCAATTCCTGACACCACCCATAACTAGAAACTAGCATATGTACATTTCCCTGAAGTCTTCTCCCGTTTCAGGTTCACACCGGGGTGTGAGGCTCGCGAATTAACGCTATACACAAAGCTATGCTATTTAAATCCGTGCTTTGATCATCGACCACAAGACTCTGCTTTTCAACAGAAGCCTTGATCATTTGCCACTCATGCATGCCACACAGGCAATTCACGCCATGCGACTGATGTCTATCGATATATAACCTCTGAGCTTGTACGTCTCAGAGAAGGGTGTTAAGCAAGAGAATAAATTCTCCGCCACCAAACAGATATATATTTAATAGAGATCAATAAACACAGAATAAAATCCCATGTCAGACACACAGTCCATTTACAAGTTCGTTCTGGGTCTGAACGAAACCGGAGGCACCTTATTCCTCGTCCCATATGTCCAATACAGGGGAGAGGTCCTCGCATATTCGGTTGATCTCCAAGTATGTATGGACAATCACCACTTATTACCTCGTCTTGGGTGACAGCCCAATCAAGACATCAGTAATCATCCAAACGATGGGAAGACTTCCGATCTTCAACCACCGTCTTCATCGTCGACTTATCGTCGAAAAAGTTATTCAGAATGGGTATAAACCCAGTCTTTTTGAATAACTCGCGTATTTTATAAACAAGTGCTACACAAACACAACATAAGCCTCATTCCAATCCAGAATATTCTTTTATTCAAATATTCTTTTCACAATTCAAACCAAATTAAGGTTTTCCAAACTAGTTGGGATTAGCGAACCTTACCGAAGTAATCATTTGTTTTATTTCCTAATCCCAACCTATTCATCCCATGGAGCAAAACTAGTAGTACTTCATATCTAACACCACTGTGTTATAGGTAAATATTAATTACCATTTAATGTTCAAATCTAATTAAAGATTTAACTATCACTTGGAGCAAAACTGGTGATACTCCATTCTCGACCATTTAATGAATTCGATAATTTAAATTATCTCATTCACTTTTCAATCTAATTAAAGATTCATTAAAACTCTAATTCAGTTTTAATCTTCCCAAAAATCAATATTAATGATTATTCAGCTTCTAGGAAAATAATTCCTGTCTTTAACTAGGTTAAAGAACCAATGTCATTTAAAACACAGTTCACGATAAACCCAAAATCACATTCCATTAATTATGGACTTTTCACGAAAAACGGATCAATATATAATCGATATAAATTTCCGTGTCTGACTAATAATATAAATGGAATAATGACAAAGCCTTTTAAATTCCATATATATTAACAATCTTCCTCCACATAAGCTCACTTCAATTATTATCAAATTGAATTCCCTTCCATTCCAATATATTAAATTGGAAAACTTTACTTCGGAAAATTTCCATTAAATCTTAATAAAAAGATTTATAAATTCAAAATCACATTTCTCTGTTAAGTGGGTTAAAGAACGAATGTCGTTAAAAACAAAGTTCACAATAAACCCAATTCACATTCCATTTCAATTCCAATTAAATGTCAATTAATTGGTAATTCGTCTTTAAATCTTAATTAAAAGATTTATTATTTTCACACGAGGTTTAAGAACAGTGTTATTTAAAACACCATTCGCGACAAACCCAAAATCTAATTCCATTTTTAATCGAGTTAAAGAACACATGCTATTTAAAACACCATTCACGATAAACCCAAAAATCTAATTTCAATTCTATTCCAATTAAATATTAATTAATTGGTAAACTTCTTTAAATCTTAATAAAAAGATTTAATCTTTTCTCAACTGGGTTTAAGAACAGTGTTAATAAAGGCACCATTCACGACAAACCCAAAATCCAATTTGATATCAAATACAAGACTCTGAATAGAAATTATATCGGCTTATATTCAATATCAAATTCTGATTTCAACAAATATCGTATTGGGAATAACGATATATATATATATATATCTTCAAAATTCCTCCACAATATCTATATAATCACGGAAACCAATATCGAAATATTCCGAAGATGATTTCGATTCAAATCCATTCCAATTCTTATATTGGAATTTTCTGGTTATATTAAAACCATTTACAGATCCAATTTATTTATTTAAAAATATTTGGATTATAATTCTAGTTAATAACTAGTCCATTTCGATAAAAATATATTTTTTATCTTTTCAAATATGGAATTTTTCATCCCAATTCTTTCCAAATCATTTATTATGATTTTACATAAATTATTAATATTTTTAATAATTTTATCAAGGCCCGTACAATCGGTTTCCAATAACGGCCACCGAACTGCACTTACAACGAGCTTTTCCAAATTTGCTTTGGACAAAATTCCAAATCCAAACGTTAGATTTCAAATCTCTTATATTCGTTGGAAAGCTCTTTTCGATACGAATCCAACGGTTCTGGTTTTAGGAGAATCCGACGGTCGGATCTCCTGTAACGTCAATTCGAAGTCAATGGTCGAAATTCGCGAACGGTCGCTGCGCGGCGCGTTCTATTCAGGCCATTTAATATATATATTATATATATATTTCATCAATTACCATTTAAAATGTATTTTATAAATCGTTTTAAAAACGATTCCAACTTCGTTTTCATTTTTAAATCAAAATTGAATATTCCTTATCATTAAAGTATAAATGATAATATTTTCAAAATATCAGATTGTGAAATCACTTCCTTTTCGATATTCATTATAAAAATGAATAAAATCGATATAAATATCGTTCACGTTAAAATGGCGCATATATAATCAACACGGCTTCCCACATTTCAATATTTTGTGTTCATCCAAAATCGGACATCAAAATCAGATTTTTATCCTTTCCTGAATATTATTTTAAAATATTCGTTATTTCATTTTATTCAACACATGAATATTTTTAATCCTTTTCTGAGTATTATTTTAAAATATTCTTTATTTTTTCAAATTTGTATGAGACCCAATCAATTACCATATAATGTTATTTATATGGATTTCCATACAACACATGTATAAAATAACAATGATACACAATCATCCATCATCCAGAGTGCATTACACAACTGCATAAGCATTAAATATAAATAATTAACGCTTACAATAGTCTGTTAACCAATCGATCAACATACAACTAAATAATTGGGATTAGTGTACGTCAAATATCATCCCAATACCCGTGTGGGGTTTCCATCAACAAACACTTAATATTATTTGTGCAGTAGGGCGATGTGTAAAATATATCGTCCCAATCAATATCAGTTAAATGGGTGTACATAAAAAAATCGTCCGATTTGTAAATGAATATTTATTTTTATTTCTTGATGATTTTATGTCATTCATATATGCGTTAAAAATAATATTTTTAACGATAAAATATTTAATTCAACACATGAATATTTTATATAATTCGTTTATTCAATAAAAATGATATTTTTATCGTTCATACATTTTATTCAATACATGAATATTTTATTTTCATTTCACATCACACTCACAATCAATTTCTTCATCACAATATAATCAAACAAGTCATCCATGGTCTGTGGACGACGGGGAGCAGTTCATATATCAAGTTATAAAATAAATAACTGTACAAGAAATTATAGTGAGAAATTCTCACATTGGGATCCACTCCGCCAGTTTTAATTCTGAATTTTTGAACGGTTTGGATTTAATTTTTCCCGAAATTCCGATTTGCTCCAAATCGAGTTGGGTTGGTCTTGTTGTGAAGCTCTCGTCCCCACGATCGCAACGGATCTAGTTTCATTGGATTTGGACCTCGAATGGAAAAGATATGATGTTATAAACCTTAATCACATTGTTTAGTTAATTAATAAATTTAAAATTTCATAATTACCCAAATTAATAACATTTAAAAAAAAGTTACCAGTGCCCACTCCTTCTTCATCGTTCCGCCGAAGCCAAAACTCGACCACCCTTCGATTTTAAGGCACAAAATCGCGCCACCTACACTAGCCTAGCCGACGATCAAGATACGCCACTTCGATGGCCTACAAAAACCGATCTACCCCTGGAACCGCGAAGAGCTCGAACCCTATAATCGATCGGAAACTGCACTCGAACAGGTGGGCTTTGAGCCGCGATTCCATGCAAACCGATGTACGGTTTTTGATCTCCACCGATCAATATCTAGAGCTCGTTGAGATGTTTGATTTTCGCTTTGGAAGGGATGGATTTCATTGAGAAGATTTCGAGATCGGAGGGGGTTTTGTTTGGGAATATTTCCGCCGTGAATCGCTCTTGGAATAACGCAGCCTATAGAAAATTAGGGTTTACAGAAAAATCTTATTGGCCAAGTATTTATAATAATTTATTTTTAATTCTTTTAATCCCAAAAATACCCATTTATTGATCCGAACTCCAAATCAAACCCAACGACTGTCGCCTCTAGCTAAATACCCCCATTTCGAACACAATGGGATATGTTTCGTAAGCCAATTCTAACGTTTAAATCTGTTATCTTTTAAATTAAAATATAAATCAATATATATTTAATTTAAACTTACATTTTAATTTACTAGGGCCACTTACTGACTCCAAAAATTACAGAAAAATAAATTTAGCTATGTTTTGACGATACGGTCCTAACAAAAATAATTTCATTGAATTTGGAGACCATTGGAAAAATGGTCATTTTTTGGTTGATCCAATTCAACAAAAATTGACAAAATACGTTTTCTTTTGCCACGCTCACATATTGATTCCATAAATTATGAAAATTGGAATCTAGCAGTTATTTGACATTCCGGATCCAACAAAAGTGGTTTCGTCGAAAACGGAGGAAATGACTATTTTTAAGGGCTATATATTATATAAAGTGAAAATTTAGGCACACATCCCTAAAAAAAACTTATTTAGGCTCACATTCAGTCACAAACTTATTATTAATTAGGTCCCTATTTTTCAAAAGTAGTGAAAAAAATGAAAAAAAAAACACGAAAATTATTAAATAAATTATGCAGTCGACAAAAAACTCGCTCAAAAAAATCAAAAAACACGAAAAACAGCGAAAAATGCAGTTAAATGCATAATCTTATGCAAGAATTCCAATTTCTTGCATATATATGTGCAAGTACTTCAGTGTTGCATCCACGTTTGATTTTTTTTGCATATTTCTGTGCAAGTATTGCATCATTCTTGCATAAAAATATGCAATATTTCATAACAGTGTAACTTAGTTCATTTTTATTTGCATTCAAGTGTGCAAGTTAATCCGAAACATGCACACATGTGTGCAACATGCCTACAGGCAAACTGTTAGCATAATTTACTTTATGCAATAATTGCATATATGTATGCAAGTATTGGCAATACTTGCATATACATATGCAACTTTTTTTTTTCTTGGCATGAACTTCTGTGATTATTTCCAAATTTTAGATTTTTTTTTAACCAGCGCCGCACTTTTTTTCAGGTCCAAAATGAAGGAGGCAAAAGGAAATGAGTAGGAGGCGGACCATAAAAGTAGGAAGTGGATCCACAAAAAAAGTAAGGGAAATTCAAAAACAGAGGGCGGAAATGTATTATAAACTATGACTGGATGTGAGTCTAATTTTAAACCTTAATAGGGACCTGTAAAAAACGCACCTTTATATAAAATATATATAAATTCCATAGCGACTTTTCTGAATTTTCAACTAGACATAACTTATAATTTATAAAGTGAAATCTCGGTTTCTTACATCCGTTAGAAAGATATTATTAATCAGATTCAAATATTTCTTGTTTCGTCCAATTCTGACTTATATTGAATTCTATACATTCATTTGAAATTTGAAATCGAATTTTTAAACTGCCGCGCCATTTCAGGCTCGTATTATAATTAGAATAAATTTATTCATTCTAACTTCGATTAAATAAATTTTAGTCGTTATTATTTAAAATAAATCATTTTAAATATTCAAAATCCATTAAAATTGCTAAAATAAAAAATTTATATTGATTCTGATTTTCTGAATTGTTACAACCTTCCATTCATCCTGTTCCTTAATGACTTGTATGGACGATGTGGAATTCAAAAGTGAAGGGTGGTCAGATGTTCTAAAAAGAAGAGTTATAACCTCTAGCCTCATCAACCGGGAAATGACAGAAATCGGGAAGGCAGCACGGCTATGTGGGTCGCTCCTATTAAGGTGTATAATCATCTATCTAGAGAAAATCCATTTCATTACTTAATATATTTTCGATGCTGTCCCTTTTTGGGAAACGGTGGGTAGCTCCCAGCCGTTGGTGATATACATTCGATACACTCAAGCGAAATGGATGGTCAGTCATGTGTGGCCGGGTTGCAAGTTGTTCTTGTTGAACCCAGTGTATTCCCCTCTAGACGTACACTATTGGCAGGTGGTTCCATACCTTGTCATAGTCGGAATCCAATCTACAATAAGCGCATGCGGTTTTAATTATATACTATATATGTAGAATGTGAGATGCAAGCGTTCTGCTAGATTGTTATTTATTTGTATGTAGACACTATTATAATATCAGAATAAAAAGTGATTTCAAAAATGTTTTGGGTTATCGTAAGTAAAAACCGTCTGTATTTATATGTGGATTTGGTCTTACGATTACACGTTCAGGTTATCGGATGTTGTGAAGTCCAGGACGAGCTGGAAGAGTTCAGACATATGATATTATATAGTTATTACTCCGCTATGTATTGTATATGAGGAGAGGTTATTATAATTGTCTAGATGTGTTGACGTACTCTGATAATTGTAAGTTTTTATTTCAAAGTTCTCAATAAAGTTATTTATATATTATATTTTGTTCCGCTGCGATGTGAGACTCTGTGTTGTTATACTAGTTCTTCTTATTCTTCTATTCTTAACTTTCTTTCTTTCTTATCTCATCATTTAATTTCTTTCTATTAAAGATTCGTATTTTCGTACATTTTGGGTTGGACGTGTGTAATATTAGTCAACTCAAAGTGTACGGATTTACAGGCCTTTAGAGGGTAATCTTTGAATTTCTAAATTAGATAAATTCCTAATTTGGTAAAGTGACTTAAAAATTGGAATAAAATATTGTTTTCGATATTTTATAACTAAATGAAGTTAGTGAATATGAATGAAATTTAATTTGAACAAATTCGTCTTAGTTATGAAATTGCATTTTTGAGTTAAAATGGGTTAAAGAGATTGTCATATTGAAGTGGGACGTAACTGTGGACATAAATAAGAGTGTTTCAAAATTGGGATAAGTTATGAAATTGGACTCTATCCTGATAGAGTGTAAATTAGATTGATAATAACCAAGTGCTATGTATAATTAAATAAAACGTGGATTGTCTAGAGACCAAGCCCTCTTATTTGACTAACTATCAACTAGTTTTGACCCAGGATGATTATCATATATATGATGGACTTTATCCTGAATATAATAGTTGGATTGGTGAATGTTTACTGGAAAATGGTCCTGTAAACATCGCTTAAGTTATTCGCACTTCTATTTGACTTATATGAGAATATTAGTTTTGATCCGAGTGTTTTGTTTTGCTCGGGTCAGCCTGGACATTTCAGTTTAGAGCTCGTCACAGAGACAGAAGCTTAGCAGAAGTTCTAGTTCTGGTGTCGTTTCATCTCCTTTGTTTCAGCTTGGTTCAGCTGTTTATTCTTTTCTCTTTGTACTATTTCAATTCAGCTGTGTTATTTCCGGTTAGTCTGTTTGTAGTAACTTGTAAATTTATATTGTTTTTTTGGACATGTGTATGTATATTTGTATCCCCGCTGTTGTAACTCTGTTTCGTAACTCTGTGTCTGTGATATCTGTGATTGATTTTATTATTACTCCAATAACTTTCTATTATTTTTGGCCAAGTTAAACACTAAAAATGGTGGATCGTTACAATTTTATTGTGGTGAATATGGGGTCGTTGTTTGATGAATTATTCCATTTTATGCACATAATTGTTCAAATGGTGATTCATATTTTCCACCCCGATCAGATCTCAAAATCTTGATCTTTTTATTTAACTGATTTTCTACCTCAGCCTTTGTTGATAATTCAACTGTTTCCATCTCTGTTTTAGTAAGAAGTCAGTAAAATTCTTAAGATGTTATGGGTCTAGTATACTAAAACAGAGAATAATCAATTATAAACTCATCGCACAAGTTTATAACTCGAATTTTCACTACTTTAGAATTCAATATTAGCTAATGATAGCAATAAATATGTTGTAATCAATTTCCAGCAACTATGTTATACTATTTTAGGAAATAGCACAACATAAAGAATGGAAAGATTATTAAATAATATATATACATATACAAAATAGAAATCTAACTGGATGATGTTTGAGGCTTGCTGTAATAATTTCCTTAAGAATTTTATTTTAAAATTCTCCCAAGATACAATAGACGTATTCTGCACGAGATTGTAATGAGTATGTCACTCTGTGATTATATATAAGGGTATTAGAGAAGAGATAAGGAAGATCGAATTGGAATAAGCGAGTGAGGAAAGTGATCGGTTTTCCTTCGTATTTATAGTTTATCCGCATCCCTTCGAATGGTCGCACTCGTACCTCTTCGTACAGTCATATCTCTTCTGAACGGTCGTGCTCGTACCTCTTCGTATAGTCGCATCTCTTTCGAACAATCCTACTCATACCTTTTCGTGCAGATGCGTCTCTTTTGGTGAAAGGAAGTGTCTTTTCGCAAAGTGTCTTTTCGCTGAGATATGACCATTTGGTGAAAGAAATTGTCTTTTTGCGAAGTATCTTTTCGCTAAGATATGACCGTTGGAAAATATGATTGTTGGTGAAAGGAAGTGTCTTTTCACGAAATGTCTTTTTATGAAATGTCTTTACGAAGCGTCTTTTCGCTAAGTGTCTTTTCGCCAAAAAACCGTACTGCTAATAGTCACGTCCTTTCACCGAACAGTCACACCTGTTCGCTTAAATTAGTTATGATGTGAGAAAATGGACAAAGTATATTTCATTCAATATGTATGAATTCCAACAATACAAATATTAACTAATTATCATTAATTATTGTTTCATTCTTCATGAAAATGAATTTCAGTAATGATAAAGAAGTCACTTAATTGATGTGCAAATTTGAAAAGTAAACATTTTTTTTTGCAAAGCCGAATGGTTTTTTTTAATGATCCGTAATACTTATTATAATAACAAATAATAATTACAATGAGTACAGGAGATTGACAGATTGTCATCCTACTACAGTCTATTTTTAAAGTGGATTGTCCACTGCAGTCGATTTTAAAGCGGACTGTCCACTTTATTTTATATAGGTTACAGAACATGAGCTAGACACTTTTTATAGACCACAAGATGACCTCAAACTCCACGCATAGAATGAAATGTCAAAGATGTAACAAATTCAATCGCAAATTTCAACCAGAAGTAATATAACATTAATGTACAAAGTATGACACAAGGTACAAAGTACACAGTAGCAAACACTTTACTCCACAGTGCAAGAGACATCCATCTACATGACATGTAAAAACAAAGGCACAAAGCAAAGTCGCACCATCCCAATCGAAAAGTAGACAAGACGTGAGAGCAACCTCTTCTCCAGCAAAGCAGACAAAAGGAGCATGATATGATAATTTGGCATATCAAGAAGCATGGCCAACATCCAATGGCCAACACCACCATAACAAAAATTGCAACTTGAGCAACCAAGCCAACACAATAATGCATATATAACAACATATCTCCACTGGGATAGACACTTCCTGAAGAGCAAACAACACTTAGCAAACAAAGGAAGGCTAGACGCTACAGCTTCACATGACGACAAGAACGTAACATTTGACAGGTTCCAACCGTAAGGCCCAACATTGAAATAAGAAAACACAACATAACATTCTAACAAAAAGAAGTGTTGGCAGTCAAAGATTGATGCTTCTCCCACCAGAAGCGGCGACATTTTGTAGCAAGCTATCACTTGGATCACCGATAGGAGGAGAAGCTACATTGAGGGACAACATCACCACACACTCTAAACATCTCCACTCAAAACGAAAGATAGCAGAACCAAAAAGCAGATCGACAAAATTAACACCAAAATTAAAGAAGACGCAAGCCATGATAAGATCAAGAAATTTAACAGAAACATAACCTTGCTTTCATTACAGAATAAACCCTGATATATACATGTTCAACCCGTGCATATTAGGAAACCCTAATATATATAACCAAATATAGCTATATCAAATATATCCAAATATAAACTGATGTATATGCCATATCAAATATATCCTAATATAACCTAGTGTCATATGCCATATCAGATATTTCCTAATATAACCCGATGCAATATATCATGTCAAATATATCCTAATATAACCTGTGCCATATCAGGTATAACCTAATATAACCTGCCATATCAAATATTTCATATTACCCCCCTCAATTTGGAGCATGCAAATCATTAGTTCCCAAATTGCGTAACAAATAACCAAAATTTTGACGAGCAAGGGCCTTAGTCAAAATATCAGCTAACTGATGACCAGTAGGTACATACAAAGTAGTAATATTTCCACGCTGCAACTCATCACGAACAAAGTGGCAATTAACTTCAATATGTTTGGTGCGGTCATGAAACACCGGATTCTTCACAATATGCAAGCAGATTGACTATCACAAAACAGACGCATGGGCTTGGAATGAATCACACCAAGAGAATGCAACATTGACTTTATCCACTTAAGTTCGCAAGTCGTAACGGCCATAGAACGATATTATTCCTCCGCAGATGAACAAGAAACAATCGGTTGCTTCATATTTTTCTAGGAAACAGAAGAGCGACCAAGAAGCATAAAATAATCAGACACCGAACGATGCATCAAAGGAAAGCTGCTCAATAACTATCACAATAAGCTATCAACTGCATATCACTCAGATGAAGTAAAATACCTTGACCCAATTGACTTTCAATATATCGTAAGATACGAATGGCATCATCCCAGTGTGCGACCTGAGTATTACTAAGAAAAGAGCAAGAGTACGAACGGAATAACTCAAATGAGGTCGAATAATAGAAAGATACACCAAGCTCCCCACCAAATGCCTATATTTCTCTACATGCTCATAAAGATCATTCGCCGCATCAACCAACCAATGATTCTGTTCCATAGGTGCATCAATAGGTTTATAACCTAACACACCTGTCTCTGTCAATGTATCCAAAGCATATTTCCGTTGAGAAAGAAACAACCCCTCATCACCATGGGCTACTTCAATCACATGAAAATATTTCAACTCACCAAGATCTTTTATATGAAAACACGTAATTATTGCTTGAACCTCAAGATAACATCATGTGAGGAACCTGCAATAATCAAATCATCCACATAAATTAGTATATGTAAAGAAACCCCATCTCGTTGATGACTAAATAAAGAATAATCAGCATAGGATTGTGTAAAACCAAATTTTTGCAAAGCACTAGATAACCTAGCAAACCACTACCAAAGAGCTTGACGTAAACTATATAATGACTTGCGTAACCAACACACTTTCCCAGTGTGAGAACAACTATAACCTGGGGAAAGCTGCATATTGACCTCTTCCTCTAAATCCCCATGAAGAAAACCATTACATACATCCATCTGATGCAATTCCTAATTACGAGCAATAGCAAAAACAGGAAACATACAAATAATACTCATCATAGCAACTGAAGAAAAAGTTTCAATATAGTCAATACTAGCACCTGCTGGTTACCATACACAACCAATCATCCCTTAAGATGCTCAACATCACCATTAGCACGTTGCTTTATTTTATAAACCCAACCACTATCTAGAGCCTTATTACCAAGTGGCAAATCCTCCAATGTCCACGTGCCATTCCATTCAAGTGCATCACAATCTCCTCTTTCATTGGTTGACACCAACCTTCATCCTGTATGGCCTCTTTGAAGGAAGTATGTTTTTTTGAAATGTAATTGCTACTAATAAATGCTTATGTTTCACAGAAAATTTATCATAATTCAAATAACAAGCTATATTAAAGATTTACAGGAGGAACGAGATGGAGTAGGAGAAGCAATATGAAATGAATGGGGGTTTATCTTGCACATAACTGTGTTAGTAGCATATCCTCGAAGTCGAGACGAGGGAAGTTTGATGCGGTGTCCACGGCCATGATTATTTACCATTTGAAACGATTCTTGAGTTTTCCCTAGACTCCAAACCATCTAAATCAACTCCCGTACTCCCGCTCGACTCTACGACCACCCTATCGGACAATGTTGATGGCTGCTACTCACTCATGTCACCTCTATCGTTAACTATCACATCCTCCATAACCTCGACATCTTGAACATTACCCAAATCAGTCATAACACCACATTCATTATATAGTCATTAAACACACTATTCATGGAATTCTGAGATAAAAACTGGTTCAAATGCTCATTGGGGGAGGTGGAACAGGAATCATGAGTAGAAAAAGGAAAGATATGCTCAATAAATTTGACATTGCGACTAATAAAATACACATGAGCATCTAAATCATACAAACACCACCCCTTTTGACCCAAAGGATAACCAACAGAGATACATCTCATAGAACGAGGGCCAAATTTATCCTTGACACGAGGAAAATTCGCAACATAGCAAAGACACCCAAATACATTTAAAGAAGTCATACTAGGTGGAATCCCAAAAAGTATTCCATAGTGAGTTTTACCATCCAAAACAGGAATGGGAATCTGATTAATAAGGTGACAGGTAGTTATGACACACTCCCTCCAAAAATCAATGGGTAGGCAAGCTTGAAAACACAGGGCACGAGCAACATTTAAAACATGTTTATGTTTATGTTCTACTCTACCATTTTGGTAGGGAGTATCGACACAAGAGGTTTGATGCAAGGTGACTTGGTAAGCAAACAAAATCCTTTAAACATTTAAATTCTTGTCCATTATCACTACACAAAACCCTCACTGGCCTATTAAACTGTGTTTTGACCGTAGCAAAGAAATTTTTAATCAATTCACCAACCTCACATTTACCAACCATAAAATAAATCCATTTAGCATGAGAAACATCGTCAACTTTGGTTAAAAAGTAATTAGCTCCACAATTAGAAGCAACATGATAAGGACCCCAAATATCACAATGTATTAAATCAAACAAATCAGTTATTTTACTTGTACTCAATGAAAAAAGTCACAAGGTTATTTAGCCATAAAACCAACATCATAATTTTCGTCACAAAATTTATTCGTACTACTACTTCTTCGAATAGTTAATAAAGAACGGATCACTTTCATGGAAGGATGACCCAATTTCCTATGTCATAGCTGAGCGAGGTCTACAAATGTGGAGTTATTACTTGAATACTACGAACTGGTCGGAAGAGATAGACCCCATTATACTGCTTTCCTGTTCCAATCAAGTTCCTCAAACTCCGTACCTGAATAATGCACAACTTGCTAGTGAAAAATACAATAAAATTTTGTTTTTCAAGCAATTGAAACATGAACATCAAATTACAATTAAGAGTAGGTACATGTAAAACATTATCAAGAATTTAGTCATGGATTAATTTAATACGACCTTCTTTAGTGGTAGTGGCATGTTTCCTAATCGGAAAACCAATGGTTTCAGAAGTAATTTCTTTGATATCAACAAACAAATCAAGATTACTAGACATATGGTTTGAAGCTCCTGTATCAATAATCCATTGGTCAGAAAATTTCTTACCATGCAACTTTGGAGTAGAAGACATAGCTAAAGAAGTCTTGAGAGTTGCGATGAGCTGCTGCACTTGTGCACCAGTGAGAGTAGGTAATGAAGCACAATCCACTTCACTGATACAACTCGAAGGGCTTTGACTAGATCTGTCTATGGCAGCAGTTAACTAACTCAGGGGGTTGTGATACCATGATAAGATCAAGAAATTTTGGAGAAAAATAACCTTGCTTTCGTTAAAGAATAAACCCATATATATACATGTTCAACCCGAGCATATCAGGAAACCCTAAAATATGTAACCAAATATAGCCATATCAAATATATCCTAATATAACCTAGTGCTATATGCCATATCAAATATATCCTTATATAACCTGGTGCAATATGCCATATCAAATATATCCTAATATAACCTGGTGCCATATCAAATATATCCTAATATAACTTGTCATATCAAATATATTCCTATTAAACCACAAGAGAGGTCCTCATAGACAAAACAAATCCATACCAGAGATTACTTGACAAAATATTCATTGTCGTACCTCGCTAGTTGTAAACAATCACATAAAAGGCATAGGAAACAAAAAGATGAGAAAAACCTGATTAGATCCATTGTTTTGTGCAAACATACCTCGTGGATCATCAAGGCTTTAGTCAACGCGAATTAGTCAAAACGCAGTGCAAATCTGAGGTAAGGAGAAGGGTTTGAGAGGAGAAGCGAGAAAGGAGATTTATGCGGGGAAGAAGATGTTCTAGTCGCCATTTTCATAGTTCAAGATGCCATTTTTATGATGTTTTTTGTAACTACTCATTTTCAAGTCAAGTTAAATCTTATATGGACGTACTAATTTTAGAAAGAAAACACGTTACGTTTGTAATGACATACTAATTTTAGAAAAAAAATGCAAGTAAATTTTTTTATAACGAAATACCAACTTTAGAAAGAAAAATTATATGTGTATTTTCTCTGTATTGAATTACTAATTTTAGAAGTAAATAAATTTTATGAATTTCTGCTTCTCTTCTTTCTTCCCGCTTCTCCAATCACTGTATTCTATGCCATCATTTCCGCCTTGATCGGTCATCCTTGTTAAAAAGAGAAAAGGAATATAGTTTTAGAGGAGAGTACACAAACAATTTCAATTCTTTATAATTCAGCTCATTTCTTCATTTGTCGTTCATACTTGCTTGCTTACAACAAAATGACCACATACTGATAGTGAACTGTAAACCCTTAAAAATAGACACAACTCTTTAATATATATCTTTTCATTTCAATAAACATGGCTTTTACTGAATAGACATGACTCTTCACTTCAATAGACACGACTTTTCACATTATCTTAGATATTAGTTTATTCTTTAACAATTTCCTCCCTTAAACTCAAACATTTTCCATTCTCCATTCCAATCATTATCTTACCATTTTTGAACAACACTTTTAGTGGTGGCTTCGTAAATATATCTTCCACCTAGTCACTACTTGCAATGTGATTCATTTGCACGTTCCCTTCCTTCAAATTAGTTACTGAAATTTCAAATTTGTACTATGATAGCATACTATTAAACCTCATAGTTGCTGCTTGGGATGGCAATAAAATAGATTTGCTTGCCATATATGACAAGTATGCATAGTTTTAAGGCATAAATGGATAACTAATCATGTTTATAAAATGATCTAATTGGAGCGATGGTTGCGAATATGAGTGCATGGATAAACATTGTGTAAGAGACGGATGGATGTTTGAAGTAGGTAAATTTTGTTGATTCGGTTGTGTGGTTGGAAAAACTTCTGTTTTAACCTCTAAAGCTACAAGAAATGCGAGGATGGAAGGTGTTCTTGTGTTAATGTGATGTCATTGATTCGGTTGTGTGTAATGGTGGAAGATAAAATTTTCAAGGTTGTGCAGATGAAGCCAACAAACTGCCTAGCATAGAGTTTGAATATGGATACATTAACATTGAAAATGAAGAAAGATTTCGCATTTGTGAATTAATCTCTGGATAACTATCTATAGCAGTAGGCTGACTAATGAATGGAAAAACATAATCCGAGTCAAATGGAAAATTCCCTTGAACATCATGTGTCACATTTCTACCTTTGGGTTCGGAAACCGAAGGCATAACATAACTTGTTGTGTTCGTCATATTTCCATCTAGTGTTAACTTCAATTGATCATTACCGTAATACTCAGTGTTTTTAGAATTCAAGTGATCAAGTGTAGTTTCTTCTGAAACTAGGCCACATCCAAATTACTGTCTATCAAGGGGTTTGATGTAAACGATCCAGAAGGTGTAGTGTTATTCGTGTTAAAGCCAAAACTACCAAAGCTTAATAATGAGAAGTATGCATCAATGACCTGTAGGTAGCTAGGAATTATTACTATAGGTGTATTCTCTATATATGCTTCCTTGACATCTTCATGTAGATTTAGCTACTGCAAATTCAAAGTAACTGATTATATCTTTTCATTAGCATCATTCGCTTGATGAGGTTTGAAAACTTGGCCATATGATTGGTAAGAATATATGCCACTATGTGGGCATTCATCTTGGAAAACACTATCTTTGATTTCCTATATCAGTTTCCTAATAATAAATAGTTTCTAACCTGCTAATGTTATTGATTATGAGGTTTAAATAGAATCATATATAGAAATCACATAGTAAATAAACTACAATATCTCATAGTAGAATAATTTTATACAAAATATCAGAGCTATACAATATTTTTCACAGCGGAAATACATAGCTTTTTGAAATAAATAAAATTACAAGTTTGTCCAGTGAGTGCGCGTCTTCATGTTCCTCTAACTTTGATAGATGAAATCTTTAAATTCAAATACTCAGTCTGACACGAGCATTCCGTGCAAAACACAAAACACTCGAGTCAGGATTAACTTTATCCAAGTAAATTAACTTCCATAAAACACTAAAATATAATAGTTAATCCTAACTGAATTTAAAGGTTACTAAATATATGATTCAAGCCTCATTTTCTGTATCAATAAAAGTGCTGCATGTATTACTTTCAGCAAGGCTTATCATAGTTATTAGACATGATTTAAGCCTCATATTCACGATCAATGCATGCATTTTCAAGTCATAGAAACATATATATTTATTTCAGAAACTAAAGTATAAGCGGTGACAATGCATGCGGTCTATTCTAGTAGGCATACTAAATATGGAACGAAAATAATAATATAGTAGGTGTTTGAATCAAATGTGAACAAATGTGTTCAAGTTTATAAACAATGTAGGGTACCACATAGCATGGTCTTAGTTTCAGGGTAAAATACTTAACCGAGTATGTGTCCTTATTAAAACAAAGCAAGGCAATACATGTATATATCAAAGTGTGGCTCAGTATTTAAATAAGGTAATGCAAGGTATATAAATCACAGGACAATGCACAACAGGTTAAAATATGTATCAACATCCATGTTTAGGCATAGTTAGAGCACGACAAAACAAAAATGTAGCAGCCAAAAATAACTTGAATTTGCTATTATATTTTAGTTTAAATCAATGTCAAAATATTTGAAATAAATTAATCGTGAGATAACTCACCTTGGCGATGTTTTGCTGTGTGGTTGTCGTGATGGTGGTACAACGACGAGAGGTAGTAGTGGACTCAAGATGTGGTTTAGAGCGGACAGAGAAAAGAGGAAAGCAAATAAGGTAGTGGGGTCGAACTGGCGTTGCACGTGAGGAAGGGTTAGATTCGGGTGGTGGCGCAGGCGGAGCAAGTCGGAGGAAAGCAACAAATTATGCATGCTATATTTTTTAAACAACGGGTGCTTCAGGTATGAAGCATGGAGAAAAGGACGTGCTGTATGCTATAGGGATAGAAATGGGAAAATGGATAAAATCTCATTTGGTGGACAAGGTAATCTGAAGAATTTTATGATGAAATATAATAGAAATGATTGCCAAGTATTTTTATATAAAATGTAGGTTTCGAATGGCATGGAAGGAATAAGAAGAGAGGAAGAGTACATAAAGATATGTTTAGACACAGCAAGGTTGTGTTCCACTTTGTTATTATATATATTTTTATTATGTTTACAACGAGAGGCATAGGTAAAGGAATGGACGCATTGAGAATTTAATTTACGATATCCACAGTTGTATCTCTTCACAAATATAACCGAGTAAATTTGTTTACAGAATCTTTTTTTTTTGGAAAATTAACCAAATTAGGATGATTTGCAGAAATTATAACACGTTTAGTCCTATTTGGAAATATCTACAAATATAGTCCTGTTTTGTTTGGGGAGAGGACTGGGCGAATTTTGGAAGTTCGCCTTTGGACAAATTTTGAAACTTCACCTGTGTATTTTTACATTTTATAAATACCCACCTACTCCTTCATAACTATGATCCATACTCAACTATATCTTCATTACTCTATTTCTCTTAACAATGCCTTCATGATCATCATCTATGGACTCCAATTTCGGCAACGTCCACTACTCCCTTCAAACATCCAGTGATCACATTGATGTACATTGGCATTTAAACTATCAAGAACAACATTACGAGAACGTTGCTCTTGAATACCTAGATTTTGACGTACTCACACTTGAACTGGAATCGAACGAACATGAAATTACCTAACTAGTGAATGCATAGCTTGTCTATCAAACACAACAAGAACAAGAGGTTGGCCAGTACCAATTTTGCAACCCTCAATTGAACAAGAGGTTGATTCTTACCCATTTTGCTGCCATTATGGATATATGGTTGAAGTTGCTGTAAGAGCGGATGGCGATAACATTGGACGTTGAATACGACATTGTCCCTTTCATCCCGAAGGTTGCAATTTTGCAGAATGGATTGACGAACCTCTGCATCCAAGGGGAAACACATATGCAAATGAGCTAAAAGAAGAAATTAGACATCAGACAAGTCATAGAAAACTTGCAGTTTAAATGTAACCACAAGTGATCCTATTAATTGTTACCCTAATAGTATTTCGAATATGAGTTTGAATTATTGTTAGTGTGTTTGTATGATTATAGAACTTGGAAGATTAGTATAAACTATTGTATGTTTGTTTTTGTCTGAGAACATGTGTTTGTTTATTAAATTTGTATGATTATATCATTGCCTATAGTTGTATAATTGGATGAAACACTAAATTGTTAGTATGTTATTATTGATTAAAATCAATGCCTAAAGCCTGTTAGTACACTGAATAAAGCTGGTTCAGAACAGTTTATTAGACCACATTGATTAAAGCTGTTTCATATAGTACAACCTGTCATAATGATGAAATGACAACTCACTGATTAAAGTTGTTTCAAATAGTACACCCTGTGGAAAAGCTGGTTGAGTGAAGAATAGACCATCCTCTGCCGAAAACACTTTAGATGAGTGAAATATGAAATGACCATTCACTGATTAAAGCAGTTTCCAAACGAAATGACCACATTGATTAAAGCTATTCCAAAGCTATGTCAAATAGTACCAATAGTTCGAAATAACCACAGTAAGTAAAGTTATGCCAAAGTTATTCCAAACAGTATGAGTTGATTACACTCTGCCATAAAACAGGTGACTTGACTACACTATGATAAAGCTGATCCAAAACTATCCAATGTGATAAAGCTGGCCAAAGGAACCATTATTTAAAAACAGGTGACTTGACTATACTCTGCCAAAGGTGATATAAAACTTGTCCAATGTGATAAAGCTCTTGACAATGACATTGCTAAGATGACTAAAGCTGACTTGACATTGACATTCTGAAATGATTAAAGCTGACTGACATTGACAAAGCTGAGATGTTTTGCCTATTTCAAATCTCTTTAACACATTATTTTTCATTTCAGAAATACTTTGGTACCTACCTCAATTATCTTCAAAACTAATCTACTCACTCAACAATGACTAGAAAATTTATTCCTAAACTTTGCTACTATGGCGATGAACTGGTCATGGACAAGCAGCAAAATGGAAAGTACGTTAGAGGATTTTGCAAACCGGGGAGAGTTCGCAAGGGTTGCACACTTGATGCTTTGAAATAATTGGTCTTCAAAGCAATAAAAAATTAACCCTCTCGAATATGTTACTGAGTTGTCTGTTGACTGGCCTACTGATTCGGGTTCGAGACCAGTATAACTCTCACACGATGAAGATGTAAAAGTAATGTTTTATGTAGTTACCAAATCGATTGAGCTTTTTGTTGGAAAAATGACAAAACAAAGTGTGGAAGACATCCTCCCCCTCCCATTATGGGTACAGGTTTAGGGTATTTCACAGAAATGTTGCAAACTTATGATCCTTCACTCATCTTTAGTTCTCCTATGTATACCAATCACTATATTCATCCGAATGAGGACGAAAAACATCATCATCATCAACAACAACAACAACAAAATTTTCAGCCAAATGTTCATGAGCAACAACAATAAGCTTTTCAGTCAGACGACTATGAGAAACATTTGCACCAGGTCATATTTTCTTCTCAGTCAGAACTGTATGATATGAGCCAAAGGTTTGTGATGCACATAATTTTAGTTTGCTAACTACTCAAAGAAATGAAAGATGTGACTGAAATGTATTTATTAACAGATTGACTGAAGAAACCGAATTAGACTGTAGTGATGGGCCTTTGGAGCAGACAAATGATCCAAATGAAGACATATACAGAAGTAATGACCCTATCGATAGTGTAACAACCCGAAAAATCAGAACCAATTTAAAAATTTTATTTTAAATATTTTGGTTGTATAATGTGCCAGAATTTAAAAAATTTATTTTTAAATAATATTAAAGCCATTGAAAATAGTCAATTTTCAAACGACCTCCGTTTTCGACGAAACCACTTTTGTTGGAACCAGAATGTCAAATTATTGCTAGGTTTCAATTTTCACAATTTTTCGAATTAATATGTGAGCGTGGCAAAAGAAAATGTGTTTTGTTAATTTCAATCAAATCTGATAGACCTGAAAATGGGCATTTTTCAAACAGTCTCAGAATTCGATGAAATTAATTTTGTTAGAACCGTATCATCAAAACAAAGCCAAAAATAATTTTTCTAGAATTTTCTAAGTTCGTATGAGGCCCCGGTGGATTTAAATATGCGATCAAATTAATTTAATAAAGGATTAAAATATTAAACTAAAGAATTCAGGCCACAGACAGCCATTTGGCCTGACAAGACCTAGCTCATTGGATTTGGAACAGGGGCTATTGGGAGGGCTCGACTCCTGTTGGACTGAAATTGGAATGGTTTAAGACTTATGGTTTTTTTTGCAAAATTAACATTAAAATAATATAAAAATACACCTCATCTTCCTCAAACCCTAACCTCTACTCCAGCCGCCGCCCTCCTTAACATCTATGGCCGAATTTGTTCTAGACATCCACCACTAATTTCCACTAATCCTCTCACCAAAACCCCCTCTTCCTTTAGACTTTTTTGTAGAGATTTTCATCCTCCTCATTTCTATACGGTTGGATCATCACCAGGAGGCACAGACGCCGAGATACAACGCCTTGAAGTAGCGTCGTGCACCCCCCTAGGCTCGATCGAGCTTCACCCAAGTGGGCCCCTCCTGTGCGCCTCCGCTAGCTCTCCGACGTCCCACCGGCTGATCTGCAAACCGCTTCACGTATTGATCGAATTTTGGATCCAAAGTTTTGAATCAAAGGGAAAAGCTCACGGCCTTAGACTGAATAGAGAAGGAAGAAGGCTAAAACCCTTTTAATTATTTTAATAATTTAATTTAAAATTTTATAAATCTTAACAAAGTCATAACTAATTCATACGACATTGAAAATGAATGATTTCAAATTTTGTGCGATCGTAGAGACGAGATCTACGCTGCTGTTCTGACTAGAAGCGATTCCAAGCTGATAAAATTTTGACCAAATTTGCGGATCCAAACAAAAAAGAATAACCTGACTGTGAGATTTCTAATTTTTAATAATTAATCAATTTACTTATTTTACTCGCTATGTAATGATTGTATGTATATGATTTAGATCTGCTATGTTCTGAAATTTTGGGTGATGATTGATCTATTGATTGGTGACGAATTAGTTTGTCAATTCAATATAAAATATTATTTTGTCATTTTTATTGAATTGAATTAGTTTGTCAATTCAATATAAAATATTGTTTTGTCATTTTTGTTGAATTGAATTAGTTTGTCAATTCAATATAAAATATTATTTTGTCATTTTTGTTGAATTGAATTAGTTTGTCAATTCAATTAAAATATCATTTTGGTCATATTTGTTGAATTGAATTAGTTTGTCAATTCAATTAAAAATATCATTTTGGTCATATTTGTTGAATGGAATTAGTTTGTCAATACAATTAAAAATATCATTTTTGTTTATATTATTGAATTGAAAATAGAATTGTCATTTCAATGAAAAATATCATTTTATTTATATAATTAAATTAAAATGGAATTGTCAATTAAATAAAAATATCACTTTGTTTATGTCATTGAATTGAATTAGAACTTTCAATTCAATATAAAATATATCATTTTGTGTGTTGATTGATCACCTTTGTTGTTGTTTGATTGAATTAGAGCTTTCAATCAAATTAACATCATAGAAAAAGTTACATTTTTTATTTGCAAATTTAGAGGCAAATAAACATTATAGAAAAAGTTATATATTTTATTTGCAAATTTAGATGCAAATAAACACCATAGAAAAAGTTACATTTTTATTTGCAATTTTAGATGCAAATAAACATCATAGAAAAAGTTACACTTTTTATTTGCAAATTTAGATGCAAATAAACATCGTAGAAAAGATTACATTTTTTTATTTGCAAATTTAGATGCAAATAAACACCATAGAAAAAGTTACATTTTTTATTTGCAAATTTAGATGCAAATAAACATCATAGAAAAAGTTACATTTTTTATTTGCAAATATAGATGCAAATAAACATCATAGAAAAGATTACATTTTTTATTTGCAAATTTAGATGCAAATAAACATCGTAGAAGAAGTTGCATTTTTATTTGCATTCTTTGATGCAAATAAAACATGAAATTAGAAGTTGCGTTTTTATTTTCATTCTTTGATGCAAATAAAACATGAATTAAGAAGTAGCATTTTTATTTGCATTATTTGATGCAAATAAAAACATTGATTAAAAAGCTGCAATTTGTTTGCATTTTTGGACACAAATAAAACATAGTTTGAAAAGTTACATTTTTATTTGCATTTTAGACGTGAATAAAAACATTGATTTAAAAGTTGCATTTTTATTTGCATTTTAGATGCAAATAAAAACATAGATAAAAAAAATTACATTTTTATTTACATGTTAGTTGAAATAAAAAGGATAGAATTTATAAGTTACATCTTTATCTACATTTTAGATGTAATAAAAAAAAGCATAGAATCAAAAAGTTATATTTTCATTTACATTTTAGATGTAATAAAGAAAGTATAGTTTTAAATGTTATATTTTATTGTCAAATTAGAGATAATAAAAAAAGAATAAATCAAAAATGACATTTATGTTGACAGGTTAGTTGTAAATAAAAGAGTAGATTAAAAAGTTATATTTTTATTTACATTCTAGATGTAAATAAAAGAATAGATTAAAGAGTTACATTTTTATTTACTTTTTAGATGTAAATAAAAGTTAGAATTTAAAAGTTACATCTTTACTTGCCTTTTAAATGTAATAAAAAGGATGGAATTAAAAGTGGTATTTTTTATAGTCAAATTAGAGACGACTAAAATCACAGAATCAAAAGTTACATTTTTATTTACATTTTAGTTGTAATAAAAATGATAGAATCAAAAGTCACTTTTTTATTGTCATTTTAGAGACAATAAAAAGAACAGAATTGGAAGTTCCATTTTTATTGTCATGTTAAATGAAATAAAAAGTAAAGAAAGAAAAAATTACATTTTTATTGCCACTTAGAGACAATAAAAAGAATAAGGTGAAAGGTTGCATGTTTATCGTCATTTTATATGCAATTAAAAGAATAGATTTAAATGTCACATTTTTATCGTCATTTTAGATGCAATAAAAATAGAAAAAATTAAAGATCATGTTTTATCATCATTTGGTTTCAACCAAAAAGAGTGAACATTAGGAATACATATTTTCAATGTAATTTAGTTACCGTTGGAAATAATTAGTCATTAAAACGTGATTTGTTTCAAATTATCACTTTCATCATGTTAGTTAGGATTATGAAAATCATAAGTAAAATCTCTAACATGAATATGGGCTGTATTTGGTTTGCATGTGATTGATTGAAATAGTTGAAATCGCCAAATGATTTATATTTATATTTATATATAAATTAAAATTAAAATTTAACGAATCGCGTGCGGCAGTTCGCGTTTTGGCAATCGTAACTTTAAACGATTATACCGTAAGATCCAACCGTCGGATTTTCCCAAAACTGGAACCGTTAGGACCGCTTTGGGAAGATCTTTCCGATGATATAAACTTTATTAAAATCCAATGGTTAGATTTCAAGATAAGTGTAAATCGAATTTTGGTAAAAACAGCGCCAGGGCCATCCATCGACCCGAAGCGTCGTTTAATTATATTGAGCTATTTTTAAATAAATAAAAATAGCGATAAATCGTTATAAATTAATTTTAACGATATTAAATGGTTTAAATGATAATAATTTGAAAAGACCTAGTTCAACTCATTTCAAATAATTTTACGGCGATTTTAATCGAAGATATCGAAGACGGCGATTGAAGACCGGCGATCTTCACATCGAAAGGATAACTACTGATGTCTGGCATTGGCTAGCTATCAATAAAGGGTTAAAGTGGTAGTTTTTCGGACGTACTTGTTGATTGTCCGGATATGCGAGTGCCTCTCCTTCGTATTGGACATACGAGAGGAATAAGGTGACTCCGGTTTCGTTCAGATCCAGAACGGACTTATAAATGGATGTGTGTCCGACATTGAATTTCATTCTGTGTAATTAAATTGATATCTATTAATATATATATCTGTGGTGGCGGAGAATTTATTCTCTTGCTTAACACCCTTCTCTGCGACGCACAAGCTCAGAGGTTATATATTGGTAGTTATTGATCGCATGGCGTGAATTTTCAATGTGACATGCCAAGATGCAATTGATCGTGGCTTTTATTGAAAAGCAGAGCCTTTTGGGATGATCAAAGCATAGCCTAGTTCGGCATAGCTTTGTGTATAGCGTTACCTCGTAAGCCTCACACCCCGGTAGAGTCAAAAACGGAGCAAGGGAACGTAGGGAGTGCACACGTTTCTTTCTAGCTAGAAGTAATGTCAGTGACTTACCAGCCCTAACATTTTTACTTATGTGGTTGATGGATTATGAGGCGCCTCGGATTTTTATTGGTCGCCAATGGCCAATTTATAGGTCCAATAGGATCGGGGAGCGTGTGTTCAGGCATAACTAATCCACTAGCGTTATTTGTGGACCGACCCTGCTGTATCCAAGGGTTCATTGCGGGGAATCCTGAGACATTGCTAGAGTGCCTCGAATCGGTAAGGAGATCGTTTCCAGCTATAACGACCCGAACTTCCCCGTTAAGGGAAGCGCGGATTGCTTTGAGAACAACACACATCAGAACACAGACAGAAGAACATTTCATTGCTTATTACAACAATTCCATCAGAATACAAGAATATCACAGAGTATGAATAAATATTACACATTTGATAATTATCAGAGTTTTAAATACATTACTGTAGCGGAAAAATAATACAAAACATAACTGAAAGAAATACACGGATACAGAGCTTTCCGAATATCACTTCAGCTAAAAACCGGGATCCTGTGAATATAAATCTGCAAAACCAAAACTACTAGCTGCCCGTGCAGAAAATAAGGGCACCCAGAGTTTAGGTTAAAACAATAAACTCCAAGTCAGTCATGTAACTGGTGTGAGAACTAAAAACAATTATTGATCTTTATTTTTAAAGTTAGGTAATTCAAGGGACAACGCCATAAAACACAGAACATGTTTCCTCCCAAGAATACCAGTGCATAAAACAAACAGCGCAATGCTAAATAAAGAACGATGAAGCTATTATAAGTGTAACGACCCAGAAAATCTGAACCAATTTAAAAATTTTAAATTGGCTAAAATAGTGGATTTTAAAATATTTAAAATAAATATTTTAAATAATAGCAATGAAAAGTGAGTTTGAATCGACGTTTGAAAATGAATATAATCAATTATAATTATAAACAAGGCCTGAAATGGAGCTGCAGTTTCAAAAATTGAATTCAAATTTTGTCGGACTGTACCAGGGGCAAAACAAAACGGATTTGAGTGAAACCAAAAATATTTAAATCTGTTAGTGAATACCTTTCTAACGAATATGAAAAATCGAAGTTTTATAGCGGAAAGAAAAAGTTATGGCCAAATGAATTTTCAGAAAGGTCGCTATGGAATTTATATAGCCCGTGAAATTGGCCATTTTGCATACGACCACGGAATTCGACGAAACCACTTTTGTTCGATCCGGGATGTGAAGTTATTGCTAGGTTTCAAATTTCATAATTTTTGAATCTAGTATGTGAGCATGGCAAAGGAAAACGTGTTTTGGTCAATTACTGTTAAATTGGATCGACCAAAAATGGGCCTTTTTGCAAACGGTCTCAGAATTCGACGAAACTAGTTTTGTTGGGACCGTATCGTCAAAACATAGCCAGATTTATTTTTCTGGAATTTTTCGAATCAGTTTGTGGCCGTGGCAAATTGAAATGTACGTTCAAATCGAATATTGAATGTTATATGTTTTAAATTGAATGAAAACTGACTGAAATAGTTGAATGGGTCTACGAAACATATCCCATTGTGTTTAGAATGGGGGTAAAACGCTAGGGACGACAGTCGTTGGGTTTGGATTGGGGTTCGTAGGAGGCAAGGGGTATTTTCGGATTTTTAAAACTTTATAAATAAATAAAATGATTTGTCCACGTCAGAACCCCCCCCCCCCCCCCGACATTCTCTCTTCCCCTTCAACCCTCGACGGCGGAAAAAGCTCCCGACTTCCCCATCGATTCCCAACCGCTCCGATCATCTTCAGCCTCGCCTCCAGTTAGGGATTTTGTAGAGTCTCCTCTCCACTACAAATCCATACTAGGTTGGATATTTATCGTGAAGTATCTGAGAAGAATCGGCCACCTGAAGTCCTGAAGTTCAGCACGCCGGAGCTCCTCCCCTGCTGCGTCGATCAACACCAAACCACCACCGCTGGGTGCGGTTTTCCTCTCTCCTCGGCGTAGGGTACTTCGATTTCGTCATCGTTCAACGATTTGATTGAAAAATCAAAACCCTAGTTCGAACCTTTTCAAAGAGGTATACGGCGTTTATTTTATTTTATAGTTTATAGCACTTTAAAGCGCTACAATTTATGATTTCACTGTAAAAATCATATCTTTTTCGTTTCTTGACGAAATTCGATGAAACAGGAAACATCGTGACCGTGTGGACGTCTTCTACCTTCTAGAAGAGTCCGCATATTTTTCTGAGCCTTCTGCTATTTTTGGTGGAGTGGAACCCAATGTGATATTTCTAATTTATAAACGATATGGAAAACGACGATGTATAAATTATATAGTCGATGTATGAGTTATATAAGCGTTGTACACCTCTTGTATAAGCGTTGTATAAGTTGTACATTCGATGTATAAGTTGTATATGCGTTGTAAAAATTATATATGTGTGTTGAAATAGAAGTGAATTGCTATATATATATATATATATATATATATATATATATATATATATATATATATATATATATATACACACGCCCCTCGTCCACAAACCATGGACAATATTTATTGATTGTGATTGGTGTGAAAATTGGTTGATAGCGAATGGTTGATTATAATTGTTTGTGGTTGGAATTGATTGATTTGTGGTTGAAAAATACCCGTTTGTGGTTGAAATATTTGGTTAAAACCACATAGGATTAGTTTGTGGAAATGAAAAAAAATATACATGCCGCCTGCGTGCGAACTAAATGCATGATTCCCCATTGTCAAAAGCTGCGAGGCTTTAAGGTAGAGCGAGGAGCCGTACTAGGGACGGCCCCGGTTTTAACTACCCTGCCGTTATGCTGCCGAAATTTTGAATAATATTCATGTGTTAGAATTATTTTCATTTGTTGAAACTATATTTATTCGTTGAATAGAAAACCTTCATGTGTTGAATTGAAATTCGTTCGTTGAATTGAAATTCATGTGTTGAATGGTATTCGTGTTTTTAAATATAAAAATCACCTTTTTATCTATTTATATAAACTATAGAAAACCTTCATGTGTTGAATCGAAATTCATTCATTGAATTGAAATTCATGTGTTGAATGGTATTCATATTTTGAAAGAAATTGTTTTATAATAAAAATCCCATTTTTAACATCGATATGAACTATATAAAATAATCTCGTTTTGAAATAAATTGTTTTACATTAAAAATCACATTTTTATTATATACATGAATTGGTAAAAATAGTGAAGTGTTGAAATAGAAGCCAGTTAGATAAAAATATCATTTTTATCAAATGTATGAAAAGAATATAGTTTTGAAATCGAAGAATCGATATATATATATATATATATATATATATATACATATATATAAATATATATAAATAGAATCGAAATATATCGAATAACGACACTGCAGTCCGTATTTTGAAACCGTGATTTCTAACGATTATACCGAGAGATCCGACCATCAGATTTTCCCGAAACCGCAACCGTTGGGTTCGCTTTGGAAATATCTTTCCAACGGCACCAACTTTGTAAAGATCCAACGGTTGGATTGTCTGGAATGTTTAATTCAAATCTGAAGAAAAACAGCGCCAGAATCGATTATATTTATATATATATATATATAAATATAATTATATTTAATCGAATAACGATGCTGCAGTTCGTATTTTGAAATCGAAACTTCAAATGATTATACCGGGAGATCCGACCGTCGGATTTTCCCGAAACTGGAACCGTTGGATTCGTTTTGAAAAATTCTTTCTAATGAGGTAAATTTTGTGAAGATCCAACGGTTAGATTTTCAGATATGTGTAAATCAAATCTGAAGAAAAATAGCGCCACGGCCGCGTTATGGCCCGAAGCGTCGTTTTGAATAAACTGGCTATTTTAAAATAAATAAAAATAGCGATAAATCATTATAAAATATTATAAACGATATGGATGTGAAATTTATAAACTAACTGAAGGTTGGCTAAGTCGAATGGCTTCCTGGGTGTTGATTTGATGTTGGTTTCGGCCTTCGGGGTTAATATTTGGGAAATCGCTCTCTTACTGATTGACGGTTAGTGACTAATGAATTGAAATGATGCGTATGTATGTTAGTGTTGCACTTGTTTATTATATACGTGAGTTGCTCAGAAAGACCGGGTTTATCCCATTCTGAATAACTGAATCGACGATAGGAAATCGAAGATGAAGACGGTGGTCGAAGACCGGAGATCTTCACCTCGTTTGGATGGTAACCGAGTTCCTGATTGGGAGGCATCCCGAAATATGGATAATGAGTGGTGATCGATGTGTTTGCGAGGTATATAGTGCCTCCGGTTTCGTTCAGACCCAGAACGGACTTGCAAATGGACAGTGTGTCTGACATTGGAATTTATTCTGTGTGATTGATAGCTATCAGTTGCATTGTGTGAATTGCCTGTGTGGCATGCTAATATGCAGTGATCAGGGCTTCTGTTAAAAAGCAAAGTCTTGTGGTGATGATCAAAGCACCGCCTGTGTGGCGTAGCTTTGTGTATAACGTGAAATCGCGAGCCTCACACCCCGATATGAACCAGAAACGGGAGCAGGACCTCAGGGAGGGCATGCGTTTCTTCCTAGCTAGAAGTGGCGTCAGTGGTTTTACACGTCCTGACGAGTTTGACTTATGTGGTTGTTGCTGTTGCGAGGCGCCTCGGTTAGATCGGACGATCTGGTTCCGTTGGAGTCATTCGTTGGCTCATTTACGCCCCAAAGGGCGGGGAAACGTATTGTTCAGGCATAATAATCCACCTCGGTGGACCGGCCCTGACGATCCAAGGCTTGCCTGAGACTCGGGCTAGGCAGTCTCGAATTTGGTGAGGATTATCTTTTGTCTTGGTTCATGACGGAAATCCAATTTCCTAATACGACATCGTGCAGTTTTGATTGTATATATATATATATATGGCGACATGATATATGGTACCCATGCCGTCTATGATTGATAGTTATGATTCGAAATTGTTTCAAAACATGTAAACACTAGTAATAATATCAAATGCTTTTGTTTTATTTGTATTAACCATATTTTGGCCATTATAAGGTAAAACTCTATCCTCCGGTTTGTGTTGCATTGTGTGATGGGAACTGAGTCTTATAATGGCTTCATTTTTATAAAAAGCATTGCGATATTTAAAAGAATGATTTGTTTTAAAGCACTGGCAATCCAATGGAGTAAACCCGTTCCACGAAAGTGGAGTGGTCCTGGGATTGGCCATATTATAAATGTGTTGAGTAGATTTCTCAAACCAGTCCCATGACTGACTCGTAGTTTGTTTCACTTTCAAACTCGGGTGCCCCTTTTTCTACATGGGCAGCCTTGTATTCAGGTTTAGCTGGTTCTTTCTGGATAGCTGGAGCTGAAGATGGATTCTATCATTTATCTATTTTATGTTGTTCAGCTCCTATTGTACATATTATGTTTGTTTTCCGCTGTAGACATTTATGTATAGCTGAACTGTATTTGTACTAAGTATGATCCTGTATACTGTGTAACTCTGATGATTACGTTTATCCAGTATATTCTATTGTTCATTATCTGGTGTATTTATTTAATTTTGTTCTGCTATTATCTGTTTATGTGTTATATTCCAAGGATTACCCTTACCGCCGTCAGTACGGGGTTTGGGGTCGTCTCAACGTGGTATCAGAGCTTTGGTTAAGCTCGGCTCTGGTATATAACACATTAACGAACTAGTCAGAAATAGAACCAGTAGTGTTCTAGGATGAATAACTCAATACAGATAGGATCAGCAATATCCTAATATGAGTATAGCAGAATAACTCGTTAGAGATGGGGTCAGAAGTGCCCCAGAACGAGTCGAGAGTTGTATGTTTATAAATAACGTATTTGTGATTATATTTATAGTTTAGCTTTAGAAATATGATTTTTGAATATATAAAAGGTATATATTTGAAAAGATAAAAGTTAAAAACAATTTGATTATTGTTTATGTTGTGTGATAGTAGATTTGATTAATTAAAATTATTAAAACGATAGTTAATTTGATCAATAAAAGAATGAATGGTAGAATTTATTCGATTATATCACACATTGAACTGTTTAAAAATAGATAGAAATATATACATGTGCATTATATATGTTTGAATAGGTAAATGGATAGCTGTTGAGTAAAGATTTTATTTGCGTGCCCGACAAATAGGTAAACCTTAATGAGTTGGATGCGAAATATTATTATATCAACTCCTGTGAGTTCCATTGGATGCGGAGTGCTGGTTGTTTTGTGTGAAATAATAAACGTCGCCATAGGATAGTAACAATTAATTTTGAACTACACTGCGTGGCATACTTCTGAAGATAGGCATACTTCATCATATACCACATAAGCATTTGGAGCTTGTGTGACGAGGTGGAAGATTTACCATACGAGCGAGAGGCTTGTATGGCGATGACTATATTTTACAGGTTGAACTGATGACTGATATGGACTATTTAAATTGTAACGATAAAATTGCCAGATTAATAAAAACCCCACACGGGTCTGGATTTGACAATAATCACGTCTCTCTAGTTATTAGATATGGCACATGGACTATTTATTTCCCACACGGGACGAGGTGACGAGGATTTATCCTCTGGAGCATTTAAAATACACACTCCTTCAGGCTTTGACAGGGTGACGAGAATTTATTCTCTGGAGTTATTATCTATACACACTCCCCTGTAAACACCAGAATATATCACTATAAATATGTGTATGCTTATTAGGATTTATTGGGTACCTAATACGGCCCAATAAATTTCCAAACCCCTCCCCGTACAACGGAGGTATGGCGAAATTTTTCGAAAATTCTGGGTGTTAGCCAAATTTTTGAAGAATTTGAAAATTCTCAGAAACTGAAAAGTTGGAGAATGGAAGCCAGATTGAACGTAGAGTTGATTAATCAAACCACTTTTGACTTTGTTCCTTTTCGGGGATGAAAAGTTTTAAGTGGGGGAGATTGAAACGACCCGGAAAATCTGAACCAATTTAAAAAATTTAAATTAGCTAAAATAGTGGATTTTAAAATATTAAAAATAAATATTTTAAATAATAGCAATGAAAAGTGAGTTTGAATCGATGTTTGAAAACGAATATAATCAATTATAATTATAAACAAGGCCTGAAATGGAGCTGCAGTTTCAAAAATTGAATTCAAATTTTGTCGGACTGTACCGGGTGCAAAACAAAACGGATTTGAGTGAAACCAAAAATATTTAAATCTGATAGTGAATACCTTTCTAACGAATCTGAAAAATCGAAGTTTCATAGCGGAAAGGAAAAGTTATGGCCAAATGAATTTTCAGAAAGGTCGCTATGGAATTTATATAGCCCGTGAAATTGGCCATTTTGCATACGACCTCGGAATTCGACGAAACCACTTTTGTTCGATCCGGGATGTGAAGTTATTGCTAGGTTTCAAATTTCATTATTTTTGAAGCTAGTATGTGAGCGTGGCAAAGGAAAACGTGTTTTGGTCAATTACAGTTAAATTGGATCGACCAGAAATGGGCCTTTTTGCAAACGGTCTCAGAATTCGATGAAACTAGTTTTGTTGGGACCGTATCGTCAAAACATAGCCAGACTTATTTTTCTGGAATTTTTCGAATCAGTTTGTGGCCCTGGAAAATTGAAATATACGTTCAAATCGAATATTGAATGTTATATATTTTAAATTGAATGAAAACTGACTGAAACAGTCGAATGGGTCTACGAAACATATCCCATTGTGTTCGGAATGGGGGTAAAACGCTAAGGACGATAGTCGTTGGGTTTGGATTGGGGTTCGAAGGAGGCAAGGGGTATTTTCGGATTTTTAAAACTTTATAAATAAATAAAAATGATTTGTCCACGTCAGAACCCCCCCCCCCCCCCCCCCCGACATTCTCTCTCCCCCTTCAACTCTCGACGGCGGAAAAAGATCCCGACTTCCCCATCGATTCCCAACCGCTCCGATCATCTTCAGCCTCGCCTCCAGTTAGGGATTTTGTAGAGTCTAGTCTCCTCTGTAAATCCATACTAGGTTGGATATTTATCGTGAAATATCTTAGAAGAATCGGCCGCCTGAAGTCCCGAAGTTCAGCACGCCGGAGCTCCTCCCCTGCTGCGTCGATCAGCACCAAACCACCACCGCTGGGTGCGGTTTTCCTCTCTCCTCGGCGTAGGGTACTTCGATTTCGTCATCGTTCAACGGTTTGATTGAACAATCAAAACCCTAGTTCGAACCATTTCAAAGAGGTATACGACGTTTATTTTATAGTTTATAGCACTTTAAAGCGCTACGATTTATGATTTCACTGTAAAAATCACATCTTTTTCGTTTCTTGACGAAATTCGATGAAACAGGAAAGATCGTGGCCGTGTGGACGTCTTCTACCTTCTAGAAGAGACCGCATATTTTTCTGAGCTTTCTGCTATTTTTAGTGGAGTGGAACCCAATGTGAGATTTCTAATTTATAAACGATATGGAAAACGACGATGTATAAATTATATAGCCGATGTATGAGTTATATAAGCGTTGTACACTTCTTGTATAAGCGTTGTATAAGTTGTACGTTCGATGTATAAGTTGTATATGCGTTGTAAAAATTATATATGTGTGTTGAAATAGAAGTGAATTGCTATATATAAATATATATATATATATACACACACACGCCCCTCGTCCACAAACCATGGACGATATTTATTGATTGTGATTGGTGTGAAAATTGGTTGATAGCGAATGGTTGATTATAATTGTTTGTGGTTGGAATTGATTGATTTGTGGTTGAAAAATACCCGTTTGTGGTTGAAATATTTGGTTGAAACCACAAAGGATTAGTTTGTGGAAATGAAAAAAAATATACATGCCGCCTGCGTGCGAACTAGATGCATGATTCCCCATTGTCAAAAGCTGCGAGGCTTTAAGGTAGAGCGAGGAGCCGTACTAGGGACGGCCCCGGTTTTAACTACCCTGCCGTTATGCTGCCGAAATTTTGAATAATATTCATGTGTTAGAATTATTTTCATTTGTTGAAACTATATTTATTCGTTGAATAGAAAACCTTCATGTGTTGAATTGAAATTCGTTCGTTGAATTGAAATTCATGTGTTGAATGGTATTCGTGTTTTTAAATATAAAAATCACCTTTTTATCTATTTATATAAACTATAGAAAACCTTCATGTGTTGAATCGAAATTCATTCATTGAATTGAAATTCATGTGTTGAATGGTATTCATATTTTGAAAGAAATTGTTTTATAATAAAAATCCCATTTTTAACATCGATATGAACTATATAAAATAATCTCGTTTTGAAATAAATTGTTTTACATTAAAAATCACATTTTTATTATATACATGAATTGGTAAAAATAGTGAAGTGTTGAAATAGAAGCCAGTTAGATAAAAATATCATTTTTATCAAATGTATGAAAAGAATATAGTTTTGAAATCGAAGAATCGATATATATATATATATATATATATATATACATATATATAAATATATATAAATAGAATCGAAATATATCGAATAACGACACTGTAGTCCGCATTTTGAAACCGTGATTTCAAACGATTATACCGAGAGATCCGACCATCAGATTTTCCCGAAACCGCAACCGTTGGGTTCGCTTTGGAAATATCTTTCCAACGGCACCAACTTTGTAAAGATCCAACGGTTGGATTGTCTGGAATGTTTAATTCAAATCTGAAGAAAAACAACGCCAGAATCGATTATATTTATATATATATAAAAATATAATTATATTTAATCGAATAACGACGCTGCAGTTCGTATTTTGAAATCGAAACTTCAAATGATTATACCGGGAGATCCGACCGTCGGATTTTCCCAAAACTGGAACCGTTGGATTCGTTTTGAAAAGATCTTTCTAACGAGGTAAATTTTGTGAAGATCCAACAGTTAGATTTTCAGATATGTGTAAATCAAATCTGAAGAAAAACAGCGCCATGACCGCGTTATGCCCCGAAGCGTCGTTTTGAATAAACTGGCTATTTTAAAATAAATAAAAATAGCGATAAATCGTTATAAAATATTATAAACGATACGGATGTGAAATTTAGAAACTAACTGAAGGTTGGTTAAGTCGAATGGTTTCCTGGGTGTTGATCTGATGTTGGTTTCGGCCTTCGGGGTTAATATTTGGGAAATCGCTCTCTTACTGATTGACGGTTAGTGACTAATGAATTGAAATTATGCGTATGTATGTTAGTGTTGCACTTGTTTATTATATACGCGAGTTGCTCAGAAAGACCAGGTTTATCCCATTCTGAATAACTGAATCGACGATAGGAAATCGAAGATGAAGACGGTGGTCGAAGACCGGAGATCTTCACCTCGTTTGAATGGTAACCGAGGTCCTGATTGGGAGGCATCCCGAAATATGGATAATGAGTGGTGATCGTCCAGACGTACGTGGTGATCGATGGGTTTGCGAGGTATATAGTGCCTCCTGTTTCGTTCAGACCTAGAACGGACTTGCAAATGGACAGTGTGTCTGACATTGGAATTTATTCTGTGTGATTGATAGCTATCAGTTGCATGGTGTGAAATGCCTGTGTGGCATGCTAAGATGCAGTGATCAGGGCTTCTGTTCAAAAGCAAAGTCTTGTGGTGATGATCAAAGCACCGCCTGTGTGGCGTAGCTTTGTGTATAACGTGAAATCGCGAGCCTCACACCCCGGTATGAACCAGAAACGGGAGCAGGACCTCAGGGAGGGCATGCGTTTCTTCTGAGCTAGAAGTGGCGTCAGTGGTTTTACACGCCCTGACGAGTTTGACTTATGTGGTTGTTGCTGTTGCGAGGCACCTCGGTTAGATCGGACGATCCGAGTCCGATGGAGTCATTCGTTGGCTCATTTACGCCCCAAAGGGCGGGGAAACGTATTGTTCAGGCATAATAATCCACCTCGGTGGACCGGCCCTGACGATCCAAGGCTTGCCTGAGACTCGGGCTAGGCAGTCTCGAATTCGGTGAGGACTATCTTTTGCCTTGGTTCATGACGGAAATCCAATTTCCAAATACGACATCGTGCGGTTTTGATTGTATATATATATGGCGACATGATATATGGTACCCATGCCGTCTATGATTGATAGTTATGATTCGAAATTGTTTTCGAAACATGTAAACACTAGTAATAATATCAAATGCTTTTGTTTTATTCGTATCAACCATATTTTGGCCATTATAAGGTAAAACTCTATCCTCCGGTTGCGTTGAATTGTGTGATGGGAACTGAGTCTTATAATGGCTTCATTTTTATAAAAAGCATTGCGATGTTTAAAAGAATGATTTGTTTTAAAGCACTGGAAATCCAATGGAGTAAACCTGTTCCATGAAAGTGGTGTGGTCCTGGGATTGGCCATATTATAAATGTGTTGAGTAGATTTCTCATACCATTCCCATGACTGACTCGTAGTTTGTTTCACTTTCAAACTCGGGTGCCCCTTTTTCTACACGGGCAGCCTTGTATTAAGGTTTAGTTGGTTCTTTCTGGATAGCTGGAGCTGAAGATGGATTCTATCAATTATCTATTTTATGTTGTTCAGCTCCTATTGTACATATTTTGTTTGTTTTCCGTTGTAGACATTTATGTATAGCTGAACTGTATTTGTACTAAGTATGATCTTGTATACTATGTAACTCTGATGATTACGCTTATCCAGTATATTCTATTGTTCATTATCTGGTGTATTTATTTAATTCTGTTCTGCTATTATCTGTTTATGTGTTATATTCCAAGGATTACCCTTGCCGCCGTCTGTACGGGGTTTGGGGTCGTCTCAATAAGACCCAGGTCCCATCACACAATGCAACACAAGCCAGAGGATAGGGTTTTTACCTTATAATAGCCAAAGAATGCTTGATATGTTTAAAACAGATTATTTTGATAGTACTATAAGTGTATAGTGTCAAAAACAATTTCAATCATAAGTATCAATCATAGACGACATGAATGCCCCATGCCACTATGCCGCCAAATATAGGTTTACAATTAAAACCGCACGATGTCGTATTTGGAAATTGGATTTCCGTCATGAACCAAGGCAAAAGATAGTCCTTACCGAATTCGAGACAATCTAGCCCATGTCTCCGGATTGGCCGCAACTGCACCTTGGAGTGACAGGGCCGGTCCACCGATGTGGATTATTATGCCTGAACAATGCGTTTCCCCGGCCTTTGGGGCGTAAATGAGCCAAATGACTCCATCGGTTCGAGAACGACCGATATATCCGGGACCCCTCGCAACAGCAACAACCACACAGGTGAAAATAATATAAATGTCAGCCAGTTTAAGCACTGACACCACCTCTAGCTAGAAAGAAACGCATGTCCTCACTGAAGTCCTCTTCCTGTTTCTGGTTCATACCGAGGTGTGAGGCTCGCGAATCAACGCTACAAAAAGCGATGCCACAAAGTCTGTGCTTTGATTATCAACCACAAGACTCTGTTTTTCAACAGAAGCCTTGATCATTTGCATCTTAGCATGCCACACAGGCAAACCACTCTATGCAACCGATATCAGTCACACAGAATGAAATCCAATGTCAGACACACAGTCCATTTACATGTCCGTTCTGGGTCTGAACGAAACCGGAGGCACCTTGTACCTCGCATATCCATCGATCTCCAAGTACGTCTGGACGATCACCAACTGATTCCCTCCTCTTGGGTGTACAGCCCAATCAAGATCATCAGTAATTATCCAAACGACGTGAAGACCTCCGGTCTTCAACCATCGTCTTCATCTTCGACTTATCGTCGTATCAGTTATTCAGAATGGGATAAACCCGGTCTTTCTGAATAACTCGCGTATTTTATAAACAAGTGCTACACAAACACAACATACGCCTCATTCCAATTCAGAATATTATTTTATTTAAATAATCACACCACTAGGGAAAGGTTCCTATTAATTTTATCCAAACGACGTGGTGTACAGCCCAATCAAGATCATCAGTAATTATCCAAACGACGTGAAGACCTCCGGTCTTCAACCATCGTCTTCATCTTCGACTTATCGTCGTATCAGTTATTCAGAATGGGATAAACCCGGTCTTTCTGAATAACTCGCGTATTTTATAAACAAGTGTTACACAAACACAACATACGCCTCATTCCAATTCAGAATATTATTTTATTTAAATAATCACACCACTAGGGAAAGGTTCCTATTAATTTTATCAAAGATAAATTCTTTGAAATTTATTCTTTAAACTTCCTTTGAATATCATTTCAAACTAGTCGGGATTAGCGAACCACACTGAAGTAATCATTTATTTTATTTCCCAATCCCAACCTATTCATCCCATGGAGAAAAACTGGTAATACTCTCTATCTAACACCACGGTGTTATCGGTAAAATTAATTACCATTTCGCGTTCAAATCTAGTTAAGGATTTGACTATCGCTTGGAGCAAAACTGATGACACTCCATTCTCAATCATTTCAATCTAATTAAAGATTCATTAAAAACTCCACTTAGTTTTAATCTCCAAAACTCATTACTTAATGATTTTTCAAAGTTAAGAAATTAATCTTATCTTTAACTGGGTTAAAGAACCAATGTCTTTTAAAACACGATTCACAATAAACCCAAAATCACATCCCATTGTTAATCGGGTTAAAGAACAAGTGTCATTTAAAACACCATTCCCTATAAACCCAAAAACCAATTTTCAATAAAATTCCAATTAAATATTAATTAATTGGTATACTTCATTAAATCTAAATAAAAAGATTTAATCTTTTCCCAATGGGGTTCAAGAACAGTGTTAATGAAGACACCGTTCACGACAAACCCAAAATCTAATTCGATATTAAATACAAGGCTCTGAATAGAAAATATATCGGCTTATATTCAACATCAAATTCTGAAACCAACAAATATCATATTGGAAATAACGATATCAATATATCTTTCAAATTTCCACAACCATATCTGTATAATCACGAAACCCAACACCGAAATATTCCGAAGATAATTTCGATTCAAATCCATTCCAATACGTATATTGGAAATCCTGATTATTTTTAAAACCACTTCAAATCCACTTTATTTATTTAAAAATATCGGATTTTAATTCTAGTTTATAACTAGTTCATTTCGATAAAAATATATTTTTATCCTTTCAAATAGGGAATTATTCATTCCAATTCTTTCCAATTCATATATTATGATTTTACACAAATTATAGATATTTTAATTATTTTATCAAGGCCCGTACAATCGATTTCCAATAACGGTCGTCGAACTGCACTTACAAAGACCTTTTCCAAATTTGATTTGGATATAACTCCAAATCCAACCGTTAGATTTCAAATTTCTAATATTCATTGGAAATCTCTATTCGATACGAACCCAATGGTTCTGGTTTCAGAAGAATCCGACGGTCGGATCTCCCGTAACGTCAATTTGAAGTCAATGGTCGAAATTCGCGAACTGCCGCAGCGCGGCGCGTTCTATTCAGGCCATTAAATATATATACTATATATATTATATATATTTCGTCGATTCCCTTTCAAAACATATTTTATGAATCTTTTTAAATTCGTTTTCAAAACGGTTTCAACTTCATATTCAATTTCAATTCAAAATTGAATATTCCATATCATTAACATATAAATGATAATATTTTCAAAATGTTATAATTTGAAATCACTTCCTTTTCGATATTCGTTATAAAAACGAATAAGATCGATATAAATATCGCTCGTGTCAAAATGGCGCAAATCTAATCAACACGGCTTTTATTCAACACATGAATGTTTATTCTATTCAACACATGAATATTTATTTTATTCAATACATGAATATTTTTAATCCTTTTCTGAATATTATTTTAAAATATTCTTAATCTTCCAAATTGGAATGAGGCCCAATCAAATACCATATAATGTTACTTATATGGATTCCATACAACACATGTATATAACGACCATGATAAACTATCAACCATCATCCAAAGTGTAATTTACAACTGTATAAGCATTAAATATAAATATTTAACGCCTACAACAGTCTGTCAACCTATCGATTGACATACAACTAAACAGTTGGGATTAGTGTAAACATCGATTTCTATTTGTGCAGTTGGGCGATGTGTAAAATTTATCGTCCCAATCCATATCAGTCAAATCGGTGTACATAAACAAATCGTTCGATTTGTAAATGAATATTTATTTTATTTCAACACATGAATATATATAATTCATTCCACATCAAAAATCAATTTTCACACAAACAAATCAATCCAAACACACAACAAACAAGTCGTCCATGGTATGTGGACGACGGGTGTCAGGTGCTGCTAAGCACTGTCTGCATCCTAGTATATATTTTTAACTAGAAAACAAGGATTGAAGTGAGAAGTTCTCACCGAGGGTTCCACTCCGCCATTCTATATTTCTGAAATTTCAGAACCGTCTGGATTTGTCCAAACTTTCTATGCCATCCTTTTCACGCTGTTCATAATAAAAGTCACATTTTTAATAACGCTTTCCATACATAAAAATCATATTTTTATGTTCTCTACATATATAAAAAGATCGAATTTTTATTTTCACTTCATATATATATAAATCAAATTTTTATCTTCACTTCATATATATATATATAAATCGTATTTTTACCTTGCTAACTTCTATATAAAAATCGTATCTTTACCTTGCTAACTACTATATAAAAATCGTAATTTTACCTTGCTAACTTCTATATAAAAATCGTATCTTCACCTTGCTAACTTCTATATAAAAATCGTATCTTTACCTTGCTAACTTCTATATAAAAATCGTATCTTTACCTTGCTAACTTCTATATAAAAATCGTATCTTTACCTTGCTAACTTCTATATAAAAATTGTATTTTTACCTTGCTATATATATAAAGATTATATCTTTACCTTGCTATATATATAAAATTATATTTTTATTACTCTACATAAATAAAAATCTTTTTCTATATTAAATAAAAATCTCATCTTTCATTTGATTTAAAAATCCCACATTTCATGATTAAAAATCAATCTTTACATGATAAAAATGAAAACTTTATTCTAGTTATTCATATGTAAAAATCAACAGTTTTCTCTAATCAAAAATCATATTTTTCTCTATTAAAAATCATAACTCTTATCCTATGTTGTATGTAAAATAAAACACATTTTTATTAAAGCAAAAATCCTCTATAAAATTAATAATATGATTATGTTACCTCCTTATAACCCTTTACCTACATAAATCATTCAAAATAAATACAGGAGGACTCACATCGATGCTTGGAGGTCGATGGAAGGGCGGAGGGGTTCTGAAATGCGGCGGAGGTGGTGTGGAGGTCGCAGCGAAGGTGGGCGGTCTCGATCTCCACGCTGGAGGAAGCTGGGGTTCGCGGTGCGGTTTTGAGCTAGGGCTTGGGGTGGGTTTCGATTTGGACGGAGGTGGAGAGGGGCGTCGGGTCGAGGTGGGTAGTCGGAGGGGGATCGACGGCGTGCTGGGGTGGCGGATGTGGGAGCGGTGGTCAACGTGGGCCACGATGGGGGAGCAACGATTTGGTTTTTTTTTTCTTTTATTTCGTTATCTGTTCTGACGTGGAATGGGGGAGGATAGGGAGAAAAGGTAATGAGGGTTGACTTCCATTTAATTATTTATTTAATTAATTTTCTTTTAATTTCAAAAAGGTGAATTTTTACCCAAACTCTAAACCAAACCGAACGACTGTCGCCCCTAGCTAAATACCCCTATTCCGAACATAATGGAATACGTATCGTAGATCAATTTGATCGTTACGATCAGTTCCCGTTCAAATTAATATATATATATATATATATTCAATTTGAACGCACTTTTCAAATTACCGGGGCCACATACTAACTCTAAAAATTCCCGAAAAATATTTTCTAGCTTCGTATTGACGATACGGTCCTAAAAAAACTAATTTCGTCGAATTCTGAGACCGTTTGAAAAATGGCCATTTTCTGGTCGACCCAAATTGACTAAAACTGTCAAAACACGTTTAACTTCGCCACGCTCTCATATTAATTCAGAAAATTATGAATTTTGAAACCTAGCAATAGTTTGTCATCCCGGATCCAACAAAAGTGGTTTCGTCGAAAACCGAGGTAGTTTGCAAAATTTCCACTTTTAAGGGCTTTTATATATATTAAAATATATATAAATTCCACAGCGACTTTTCTGAATTTTAAACTGGACGTATCTTTCAATTTCTAATGTGAAATCTCATTTTATTAACTTCGTTAGAAAGATATGATCAAAAAGATTTGGATATTTCTGGTTTCGTCCAATTCCGACTTAAAACGAATCCTGTATATTCATTTGAAATTCGAAATCGAATTTTCAAACTACCGCGCCATTTCAGGCTCGTATTATAATTAAAATAAATTTATTCGTTTTAACTTCATTGAAAATAAATTTTTCGTCGTTATTATTTAAAATAATTCATTTTAAATAACCAAAATTCATTAAATTCGTCAAAATAAAAATTTTAAACTAGCTCAGAATTTCCGGGTCGTTACAATCTCCCCCACTTAAAATCTTTTCGTCCTCGAAAAGGAACGAAGCTGAAAGTTGTTTAATAATCAACTCCACTTTCATTATTTTCTGTAGGGCTTAAGTTCTTCAACTTTTCAGTTTCTAAGAACTTTCAAATTTTTCAAAAATTTGGCTAACACCCTAAATTTTCGAAAAATTTCGCCATAACCTCCCATGCACCGGGAGCATCGGGAAAATCCCCAAACCGCCACACAGGCCCTCTCATCTTAAAAAGAGAAAGAAACAACCAAGCGGCTAGCTAATCGGCTCATAAAATCATCAAATCCCTAAGAAATACAATAAACATGTACCTATTTGTCGGGCAAACAATTTTATTCCTCTTCTCTAGCCTCCTTGCAATGACCTGCGCAATGTGCACACATGTATATGCATGCAAATTCAAGAAATTTTCAATACAGTTCAATATTTGACTAAATTTACCATTCGTGTTCATATTGGTTTCATTATTCTAATTAGTGAAACAAATAATCAAACAACACAACCAGCAATCAATTAGTTGATTATTTTTTCAAACATGTATCTTTTACACATATAGTCAAAAATAATGTTTTTGATGCCAAATCAGAACAATAAACCTATCTAGTTTTGGTTCTCACACCAGCCTAATGGAAATATATAGATATCCCACTTTCGAAACTCGAACATAAATACTGATGATGCAGCTGTCATTATCAATATCATCTTCGGGCGACTAGAGTGTGGTTCTATATCTATCCAGTATATTAAAACTTTGAATACACGTTTGCAAGGCGTATATGTAAAATCTTTATATATTGGATTGTCCAAATTCAATACAAGTGAAATAATCAAATACAAATAATTGAATTTAATTTTCAAAACAAAGTTTGTTTTCATTTTTCTTTTAAAAATAACTCCATTTCGACTCGTTCTAGGAAGCTACCAATCCCTTCTCTAACGAGTCATTCTCATTGGATATTACTAATCCAATCTCTGATGAATTATTTCGTTTGGTTCTAATGTGTCTTCTTCTAGAGCTCTGTAAACCAGAGCTCTGATACCACGATATAACGACCCGAACTTCCCCGGTAAGGAAAGCGCGGATTGCTTTGAGAACAACACACATCAGAACACAGACAGAAGAACATTTCATTGCTTATTACAACAATTCCATCAGAATACAAGAATATCACAGAGTATGAATAAATATTACACATTTGATAATTATCAGATTTTAAAATACATTACTGCAGCGGAAAAATAAAACAAAACATAACTGAAAGAAATACACGGATACAGAGCTTTCCGAATATCACTTCAGCTAAAAACCAGGATCCTATGAAAATAAATCTGCAAAACCAAAACTACTAGCTGCCCGTGCGGAAAATAAGGGCACCCAGAGTTTAGGTTAAAACAATAAACTCCAGGTCAGTCATGTGACTGGTGTGAGAACTAAAAACAGTTATTGATCTTTATTTTTAAAGTTAGGTAAATCAAGGGAGCACGCCGTATAACACGGAACGGGTTTCCTCCCAAGAATACCAGTGCATAAACAAAAACAGCGCAATGCTAAATAAAGAACAATGAAGCTATTATAAGACCCAGGTCCCATCACACAATGCAATGCAAGCCGGAGGATAGGGTTTTTACCTTATAATAGCCAAAGAATGCTTGATACGTTTAAAACAGATTATTTTGATAGTACTATAAGTGTATAGTGTCAAAAACAATTTCAATCATAAGTATCAATCATAGATGACATGAATGCCCCATACCACTATGCCGCCAAATATAGGTATACAATTAAAACCGCACGATGTCGTATTTGGAAATTGGATTTCCGTCATGAACCAAAGCAAAAGATAGTCCTTACCGAATTCGAGACAATCTAACCCATGTCTCCGGATCAGCCGCAACTGCACCTTGGAGCGACAAGGCCAGTCCACCGATGTGGATTATTATGCCTGAACAATGCGTTTCCCTGCCCTTTGGGGCGTAAATGAGCCAAATGACTCCATCGGTTCGAGAACGACCGATATATCCGAGGCGCCTCGCAACAACCACACAGGTGAAAATACTATAAATGTAAGTTGGTTTAAGCACTGACACCACCTCTAGCTAGAAAGAAACGCATGTCCTCACTGAAGTCCTCTTCCTGTTTCTGGTTCATACCGGGGTGTGAGGCTCGCGAATCAATGCTACACAAAGCGATGCCACAAAGGCTGTGCTTTGATCATCAACCACAAGACTCTGCTTTTCAACAGAAGCCTTGATCATTTTCATCTTAGCATGCCACACAGGAAAACCACTCTATGCAACCGATATCAGTCACACAGAATGAAATCTAATGTCAGACACACAGTCCATTTACAAGTCCGTTCTGGGTCTGAACGAAACCGGAGGCACCTTGTACCTCACATATCCATCGATCTCCAAGTACGTCTGGACGATCACCAACAGATTCCCTCCTCTTGGATGTACAGCACAATCAAGATCATTAGTAATTATCCAAACGACGTGAAGACCTCCGGTCTTCAACCATCGTCTTCATCTTCGACTTATTGTCCTATCAGTTATTCAGAATGGGATAAACCCGGTCTTTCTGAATAACTCGCGTATTTTATAAACAAGTGTTACACAAACACAACATACGCCTCACTCCAATTCAGAATATTATTTTATTTAAATAATCACACCACTAGGGAAAGGTTCCCATTAATTTTATCAAAGATAAATTCTTTGAAATTTATTCTTTAATCTTCCTTTGAATATCATTTCAAACTAGTAGGGATTAGCGAACCACACCGAAGTAATCATTTATTTTATTTCCCAATCCCAACCTACTCGTCCCATGGACCAAAACTGGTAATACTCCATATCTAACACCAACGTGTTATCGATAAAATTAATTACCATTTCACGTTCAAATCTAGTTAAAGATTTAACTATCGCTTGGAGCAAAACTAGTGACACTCCATTCTCGATCATTTCAATCTAATTAAAGATTCATTAAAAGCTCCACTTAGTTTTAATCTCCAAAAATCATTACTTAATGATTTTTCAAAGTTAAGAAATTAATCTTATCTTTAACTGGGTTAAAGAACCAATGTCTTTTAAAACACGGTTCACGATAAACCCAAAATCACATCCCATTGTTAATCGGGTTAAAGTACAAGTGTCATTTAACACCGTTCACTATAAACCCAAAAACCAATTTTCAATACAATTCCAATTATATATTAATTAATTGGTATGCTTCATTAAATCTAAATAAAAAGATTTAATCTTTTCCCAACGGGGTTCAAGAACAGTGTTAATGAAGACACCGTTCACGACAAACCCAAAATCCAATTCGATATTAAATACAAGGCTCTGAATAGAAAATATATCAGCTTATAGTCAACATCAAATTCTGAAACCAACAAATATCGTATTGGAAATAACGATACCAATATATCTTTCAAATTTCCACAACCATATCTGTATAATCACGAAACCCAACACCGAAATATTCCGAAGATAATTTCGGTTCAAATCCATTCCAATACGTATATTGGAAAGGGTGCGTTTTTTAGAGGTCCCTATTAAGTTTCAAAATATAAAAAAAACCCGATCATAAACTTATTGTAAATTTAGTCCCTATTTTTCGAAAATTCATAAAAAAAAATATAAAAAAAATATAAAAAAATCACGATAATTCGTATTTAAATTAAACATGCACTCGCCCAAAAATTCAGATCATAATAAAATCAAAACATGCATCAAAATCAAAAAAATACAGAAAACAACGAAAAATGCAGTAATTTGCATCAAATCATGCACATATTCGGAATACTTGCATTCATCTGTGCAAGTATTTCTCTGTTATATTTTTACATGCAATACTTGCATACATGTGTGCAAGTATTTAAAATAGTTGCATACATGTATGCAAGTTTCTGCACACATTTTATTTTCACATGTAAATACTTGCATACATGTGTGCAAGTATTTCAAATAGTTGCACACATGTATGCAAGTTTCTGCATACATTTTCAACTAAAACAGCTTCAGAAATACTTGCATACATGTATGCAACTATTGGCAAAAGTTGCATACATGTATGCAACTATTTTGCAAGTTTTAAATTCACACCACATCCCTGTAATGTTTTCTCTGTAAACCCGCCCCCTATTTTAGCTGCCGCCTGGAATCTTCCGCCTGCCAATTTCCATACCTCCGCCTCTTTCGTTTTCTGTCCAAATTTTCAGGCGTTATCACTTAAAAAAAAAAAATCTAAAATCTATAAATATTCTCGGAAGTCCACAGAAATTAAAAAAAAAGTTGCATAAATGTATGCAACTTTTACGAATAGTTGCATACATTTATGCAACTATTCGAATACACATGCATATATTTATGCACGCCTGTTTGAAAAATTGCATACATGTATGCAGTTTTTCTATATAACTGCATACATGTGTGCATATATGTCAAAATATATGCAAACGTGAATAAGTTGCACGTAGGTATGCAGTTTTTAAATAAATGCATCAGCAGACGCATGTTTTAACAATATGTGCATACATGTATGCATTTATACTGCAGTTTTGATGCAGATTTGAAATAAATGCATACATGTATGCAACTAATCGATTTATATGCATGTTTTGATGCAATTTACTGCATTTCGTTGATTTTCTGTATTTCATGATTTCGACGTTGTTTTTAATGTTTTTTTGATCTGATTTTTTTCACGATTAATTGTTTTAATTAAATACGAATTTACATGGTTTTTTAATATTTTTTTAATATTTTTTTATATGTTTTTGAAAAATAGGGACCTAGTTTACAATAAGTTTAGGACCGGATGTGAGCCTAATTAAGTTTCGTTTTAGGGATGTGTGCCTAATATTCACTATTGGAAATCCTGATTATTTTTAAAACCACTTCAAATCCAATTTATTTATTTAAAAATATCGGATTTTAATTCTAGTTTATAACTAGTTCATTTCGATAAAAATATATTTTTATCCTTTCAAATAGGGAACTTTTCATCCCAGTTCTTTCCAATTCATATATTATGATTTTACACAAATTATAGATATTTTAATAATTTTTCAAGGCCCGTACAGTCGATTTCCAATAACGGTCGTTGAACTGCACTTACAATGACCTTTTCCAAATTTGATTTGGATATAACTCCAAATCCAACCGTTAGATTTCAAATTTCTAATATTCATTGGAAAGATCTTTTCGATACGAACCCAACGGTTCCAGTTTCAGAAGAATCTGACGGACAGATCTCCCATAACGTCAATTCGAATTCATTGGTCGAAATTCGCGAACTGCCGCAGCGTGGCGCGTTCTATTCAGGAAATTAAATATATATGTTATATATATTTCATCGATTCCCTTTCAAAACGTATTTTGTGAATCGTTTTAAATTCGTTTTCAAAACGGTTTCAACTCCATATTCAATTTCAAATCAAAATTGAATATTCCATATCATTAACATATAAATGATAATATTTTCAAAATGTTATAATTTGAAATCACTTCCTTTTCGATATTCCTTATAAAAACGAATAAGATCGATATAAATATCTCTCGCGTCAAAATGGCGCAAATCTAATCAACACGGCTTTTATTCAACACATGAATGTTTATTCTATTCAACACATGAATATTTATTTTATTCAACACATGAATATTTTTAATACTTTTTTGAATATTATTTTAAAATATTTTTTATCTTCCAAATTGGAATAAGGCCCAATTAAATACCATATAATGTTACTTATATGGATTCCATACAACACATGTATATAACGACCATGATAAACTATCAACCATCATCCAAAGTGTAATTTACAACTGTATAAGCATTAAATATAAATATTTAACGCCTACAATAGTCTGTCAACCTATCGATTGACATACAACTAAACAGTTGGGATTAGTGTAAACACTGATTTTTGTTTGTGCAGTTGGGCGATGTGTAAAGTTTAACGTCCCAATTCATATCAGTCAAATCGGTGTACATAAACAAATCGTTCGATTTGTAAATGAATATTTATTTTATTTCCACACATGAATATATATAATTCATTCCACATCAAAAATCAAATTTCACACAAACAAATCAATCCAAACACACAACAAACAAGTCGTCCATGGTCTGTGGACGACGAGTGTCAGGTGCTGCTAAGTACCATCTGCATCCTAGTATATATTTTTAACTAGAAAACAAGGATTGAAGTGAGAAGTTCTCATCGAGGGTTCCACTCCGCCATTCTATATTTCTGAAATTTCAGAACCGTCTGGATTTGCCTAAACTTCCTACGCCATCCTTTTCACGCTGTTCACAATAAAAATCACATTTTTAATAACGCTTTCCGTACATAAAAATCATATTTTTATGTTCTCTACATATATAAAAAGATCGAATTTTTATTTTCACTTCATATATATATAAATCGAATTTTTATCTTCACCTCATATATATAAAAATTGTATTTTTACCTTGCTAACTTCTATATAAAAATCGTATCTTTACCTTGCTAACTTCTACATAAAAATCGTATTTTTACCTTGCTAACTTCTATATAAAAATCGTATCTTTACCTTTCTATATATATAAAGATTATATCTTTACCTTGCTATATATATATAAATTATATTTTTATTACTCTACATAAATAAAAATCCTTTTTTATATTAAATAAAAATCTCATCTTTCATGTGATTTAAAAATCCCACCTTTCACGACTAAAAATCAATCTTTACATGACAAAAATCAAAACTTTATTCTAGTTATTCATATGTAAAAATTAACACTTTTCTCTAATCAAAAATCATATTTTTCTCTATTAAAAATCATAACTCTTATCCTATGTTGTATGTAAAATAAAACACATTTTTATTAAAGCAAAAATCCTCTATAAAATTAATAATATGATTATGTTACCTCCTTATAACCCTTTACCTACATAAATCGTTCAAAATAAATAAAGGAGGACTCGCATCGATGCTTGGAGGTCGATGGAAGGGCGGACGGGTTCTGAAATGCGGTGGAGGTGGTGTGGAGGTCGCAGCGAAGGTGGGCGGTCTCGATCTCCGCGCTGGAGGAAGATGGGGTTCGCGGCGCGGTTTCGAGCTAGGGCTTGGGGTGGGTTTCGATTTGGACGGAGGTGGAGAGGGGCGTCGGGTCAAGGTGGGTAGTTGGAGGGGGATCGGCGGCGCGCTGGGGTAGCGGATGTGGGTGCGGTGGTCAACGTGGGCCACGATGGGGGAGAAGCGATTTGAGGTTTTTTTTTATTTCGTTATCTGTTCCGACGTGGAATGGGGGAGGATAGGGAGAAAAGGTAATGAGGGTTGACCTCCATTTAATTATTTATTTAATTTTCTTTCAGTTTCAAAAAGGTGAATTTTTACCCAAACTCTAAACCAAACCGAACGACTGTCGCTTCTGGCTAAATACCCCTATTCCGAACACAATGGAATACATATCATAGGTCAATTCGATCGTTATGATCAGTTCCCGCTCAAATTAAAATATAAATCTATATATATTCAATTTGAATGCACTTTTCAAATTACCGGGTCCACATACTAACTCTAAAAATTCCCAAAAAATATTATCTAGTTTAGTATTGACAATACGGTCCTAACAAAACTAATTTCATCGAATTCTGAGACCGTTTGAAAAATGGCCATTTTCTGGTCGACCCAAATTGACTGAAACTGTCAAAACACGTTTCACTTCGCCACGCTCACATATTAATTCAGAAAATTATGAATTTTGAAACCTAGAAATAATTAATCATCCCGGATCCAACAAAACTGGTTTCGCCGAAAATCGAGGTCGTTTGCAAAATTTCCATTTTTATGGGCTTTTATTTATATTAAAAAATATATAAATTCCACATCGACTTTTCTGAATTTTAAACTGGACGTATCTTTCAATTTCTAATGTGAAATCTCAGTTTCTTAACTTCGTTAGAAAGATATGATCAAACAGATTTGGATATTTCTGGTTTCGTCTAATTCCGACTTAAAACGAATCCTGTATATTCATTTGAAATTCGAAATCGAATTTTCAAACTATCACGCCATTTCAGGCTCGTATTATAATTAAAATAAATTTATTCGTTTTAACTTCGTCGAAAATAAATTTTTCGTCGTTATTATTTGAAATAATTCATTTTAAATAACCAAAATTCATTAAATTCGCCAAAATAAATTTTTTAAATTAGCTCAGAATTTCTGGGTCGTTACACTAGCCTTGACTCTTGATGGAAACCCAATTTCCAATACGACATTACGGTTTTGATTGTAAACCTATATATGGCGACATAATAGGATGGGGTACTATGCCGTATAGGATTGATACATTTACTTTGAAGTATTTTAAAACATATTAGACACTAGTAATAATATTAAAAATGTAATTTTCTACTTATCAAGCATTTTTTATCATTATAAGGTAAAACTCTATCCTTGTTTGCGTTACATTGTGTGATGGGACTTGAGTCTTATAATGATTTCATTTTCTAAAAAGCATTGCGTTATTTTGACATAAAAATTATAAAACTTATGCACTGGCAATCTGTAAAGTCCCGTATTTTATCGATATAATAATTAATTAATTTAATTATTTAAATAGTGATATATAGATTTAAATAGTTGTTTAATTAAATTATATTGAATATTTAATTAAAATAAATAATAGAATAATATATTTAATTCTGAAATAATCGAAAATAGCTGAATTCACAATATTATGTGAATTGGAATATTTCTAAGATATAATTCAGTTTAGATTTGAATTATAATAACGAATATATTAATTAAATGAAGTTTGGAGGTATAATTATAATATATTTATAATCGAGCTCAAAATGGCGCTGCAGTTTGTAATTTGGCGATTCGAACTTTAAATGAATATACAGAAGTCGTTTTAAGTCGGATTTCTGTAAAACAAGAAACGTTCAGAGCTGGTGAAGTATATTTTTCTAATGGAAGAGAAAAATCGGGATTTCGTCGTGTAGATTTTGATTTATGTCCAAATCAAATTTTAGAAAAGTCGCTATGGAATTCCTTTGAAATTTATAAATGTATATTTATATTATAAAAGGATTTTTCAATATAAATTGAATATCGATTCAACCGGGATTTGAATATTGAGTTATAAAGCCAATTGGAGCTGTATGATATCGTATGTGGATATATATACGATAATATTAATTTATGAATATTTAATTTAATTATTTTTAAATATATTTATATTTAAAAAGGGTTTATTTAGAGCTTTAAAATTAGCCAGTTTTGCAAACGACCTATGTTTTCGACGAAACTAATTTTATTGGATCCGCAATATTAAATTATTGTTAGATTTCAATTTTCGTGATTTTTGAAGTCAGTATGTGGCCGTACGGGATTTTTATCTAAAAAACAGTCAATAATTCGAATTTAAAAATACGCTGTGTGAGCAAACGGAGTCGAAATTCGACGAAACCAGTTTTGTTGGGTCCGCAATGTTGAACCATAGCTGCATGTCAATTTTCATCAAATTTGAATATCGTGTGTGATCATACGCATTTTTAATGATAAATACAACTAGTAGTTGATTAAAAATAAATATAAAATTCGAATAAAAATATATTTAAACTATTCTATAAATACCATCCTACCCTAAACCTAATTTCTATTTCATTCATCTGGTCAAAGTAAGTCACCGCCGCTTCTTTCTTCTTCTCAAAAAATATGGAGTTGTGTAAAATCTTTAGAAATCAAAATAAAATATATAAAATCATAGTACTTATATAGTTTGGTTCGCTGAGTGAATCTCTTCGATTCTGTGCCACTTTTGAGGCTTGCGATGCAGCTCAGAGGAGCTCGACAAATTTACATCGTTCACATTCAGAGTAAGGTTGAGCTTTATATATTTTCGAAGCCTTGGTAGATGAATTCAAGTCCGTTTTTGGGGTGAGCAGTTGAATTCGGTCTTGCATGCAAAGTTTGTGGTGTATTCACGGAAAAAAATGTTGGACCTTTGTACAGGAAGGTGCGTGAGTGGACCTGAAGTTGAGGTGGAAGGACGGGGTGCGAATTCATCGTTGTTGGGTAGAGCTGAAGGTTTGCGGGGAGAGGATAGAAATGGTGAAGGAATCATCATTTTTAATTGAGAAATGGAGGTGCGATCTAGTTTTAAAGTTCGGTAATGGCAAAAGTGAAGGAGCTCGGGTATCCTTCTGGAAAAAGGGATGATTGGTGGGTTGGGCTGGTTTTTTTTGTAAATGGGCCAAGAAACAATGGTTGGGCTAAAGGGTAAATTAGGTAATGGTTTATTTAATTTAAATAACATGTATAACTTATTAAATTGATAACTTCATCATACTATATCAGAATTTCGAACGGTTAGATCCTTTGGGATCGTATGGACGGTGGCTACACAATGGAGCTGACTGGGAGTGAATTCGAGCTCGTTACAATTTATAGCGAAATAAATTGTTCGTATGAATCAAGCGATGGTTATCGTTATTAACGATGATCGTCCAATGTGAGTAAAACTCACTAACTCTAAACAGTTATATTTTTATAACGTATTTTTAGAATTGATAAATGATGATGGATTGCTATGTGTTGACTGTTTGGTTGAACTGATAATTGATTGGTTGAAATTATAGATCTAGTGATATACATACATACATATATATACATACATATATATATATATAGTTAATCAAATATGGATTCTGTTGATCGGAATATTTCATGTTGAAATGAAAGTGATGTTAATTATATCGTTTAACATCTGTGGATGTAGGGAAACAGGTCGGAGGAATCAACTGGATTCCTCAACAATTATTTTACTGTTTTTCATATATTGTGTTATATGATGTGATATGAAATTTGTTGCTGATTTTGTATGTTTGAATAATACCATTCATTGTTATATGGCACATTAAATACCATAAGGTATACTAGAATAAGTAAAAGGAAATTTTCATTGTTATATTGAAAAAAGAAATATTTATAAAATCAAAAGATTTTATAAAAAGGAAATATTTATGGAATAAATAGAATTTTATAAAAGGAATTATTTATATAACAAATATAAGTATAAAAGGATTATTGATATAGAAAATAAATAAGATATTATAGGAGGAATATTTATTTAGAAAATAAGTAAGATATTATAAGGGATATTTATTTGGAAAATAAATAGGAATATAAAAGGGAAATATTTGTAAAAAAAATATAAAAGGAAATATTTGTGAAACAAATAGAAAAGGAAAGATTTATAAAACAAATAGAATTTAATAAAAGGATAATTTTACATTAGGAAGGTTCAGACCCGTGCTTCGCACACGGGTATAACGTGATAAGGATTTAAAATAAATATTGAATAGAAATCTGTTTAAACAGATAAACGGAGAAGATTAATTTATAAATAATATTTTATAAATTAAATAAAAATATTTATCATTGGATAAATGGGATATATAAGTCAGAACTTATATAGAGAAGTAAGAATCGATTTTTAACATCGATATTTGAAACTGAATATGAACGTAGTGTTAACAAGACTGATTAATGGAATTTATTGAAGTGTTGAATATAAAATAAGATTTTATATGAATTGTTTATAAATAGAATTTGAAAATAAGATATTTTCTTAAATATGAAACCAAACTGTTTAAATTATAAAAAGAATATGTTATTCATATCGAATATGAATAATGGATTAAGGCAAGTATTCTTGCAAAGAAGAAGATTATAAAAGAGATGTTATTCATATTTTATATGAATAAACGAATTTAATAAATGTTTTGAAAATAAAAACATTTATAAAGAAAGATCGGATTTGAAATAGAATTCAAAGGGGAATTTGAATGAGATAGAAATATAAGTTATTCAAAGAGAATTAATCGAATATCGGTTATTCGAAAGGAGATTTTCGAATATCGTTTATTCGAAAAGGAGTAATCGAATATAGTTTATTCGTAAAGGAGTAATCGAATATAGTTTATTCGTAAAGGAGTAATCGAATATAGTTTATTGGTAAAGGAGTAATCGAATATAGTTTATTCGAAAAGAGATATAATCGAACATAGTTTATCAGAAAGAGAGAGATAATCGAATATTAGTTATTCAAAGATAGAAAATCGAATATTAGTTATTCGAAGAGAGTTTATCGAATATAAGTTATTCGAAGAGAGATAATCGAATATTAGTTATTCGAAGAGAGATTATCGAATATTAGTTATTCGAATAGAGATAATCGAATATTAGTTATTCGAAAAGAGATTATCAGCTATTAGTTATTCGAACAGAGATAATCGAATATTAGTTATTCGAAGAGAGATAATCGAATATTAGTTATTCGAAGAGAGATAATTGAATATTAGTTATTCGAAGTGAGTTTATCGAATATTAGTTATTCGAAGAGAGTTAATCGTCGAATTCGATTATATTGAATTCGGGAAAGTACTTATACTTTCCGGTTTTAAATCAAGATTTATTTATTTATAAATTAGGTGTTTATTTATTATTCAAATTAAAAAATAAAAGTTATATTTGAAGTTAGATATTTCGAAACTAGGGATTATAACGTTATCGTTATAACCAATGTTTTTATAAAAGAAGTGGATACGTAAATAGAATCCGAGAGTTACGTAAGGAAGTTTGTTAAAGATTAAAAGGATGAACTTGATCTATTTCGAAGTTAGAAATGTTGTTCAGTTAAGGTCTAAGAGGTACTTATACCCCAACTTGATTGACTTCATTTTTAACTAAGAAATGATTAGGGTTTGATGGTGAAGGCTGGTTAAGTGAATTAGTTAATGAATATAATGGTGAGTGTGTGAAGACCCGTAACTTCCCCGTAAAGGAAAGCGTCGGATAGTTCGAGAACACGACAAAATAGAACGCATACAGAAGAATATTTCATTGTATATTACAACAATGCATCAGATTACAAGAATATACAGAGTATAAATAAATATTACACAGAAATATCAGAGATTTAAATTACATAGCAGCGGAAAAATAATACAATACACAACTAGAATGAGATATACGGATACAAAGCTTTCCGGATATCGTTTCAGCTGTAAACCAGGATCCTGTGAATATAAATCTGCAAAACCAAAACTACTAGCTGCCCGTGTCAAAATAGGGGCACCCAGAGTTTAGGTTAAAACAATAAACTCCAGGTCAGTCATGTGACTGGTGTGAGAACTAAAACAGTTATTAATCTTTATTTTAAATCATTAGGTAAATCGAGGGACCATGCCGTATAACACGGAACGGGTTTCCTCCCAAGAATACCAGTGCACAAAACAACAGCGCAATGATAAATAAAGAACAATGAAGCTGTTATAAGACCCAGGTCCCATCACACAATGCAACGCAGCCGAGGATAGGGTTTTCCCTTATAACAGCCAAAGATTGCTTGATACGTTTAAAAACACATTATTTGATACTATTATAAGTGCATAGTGTATAAAACAACTTCAAATCATAAGTATCAATCATAGGCGGCATGGGTACCATATATCATGTCGCTATATATAGGTTTACAAATAAAACCGCAAATGTCACGTATTTGGAAATTGGATTTCCATCTATGAACCGAGGCAAAAGATAGTCCTCAACCGATTCGAGACGCTCTAGCCCGTGTCTCAGGCAAGTACTCAGTCAAGCCTTTGGATCGTCAGGGCCGGTCCACCGATGTGGATTAAAATGCCTGAACACTACGTTTCCCCACCCTTTGGGGTGTCAATGAGCCAACAAATGACTCCATCGGTTCGAGAACGACCGATCAATCCGAGGCGCCTCGCAACAGCAACAACCACATAAGTCAAACTCGTCAGGGCGTGTAAAACCACTGACGCCACTTTCTAGCTAGAAGAAAACGCATGCCCTCCCTGAGGTCCGTCTCCCGTTTTTGGTTCATACCGGGTGTGAAACACGCGAGGTAAACGTTACACAAAGCTACGCCACAAAGGCCGTGCTTTGATCATCACCACAAGACTTTGCTTTTCAACAGAAGCCTCGATCATTTGCATCTTAGCATGCCACACAGGCAAACCACTCTATGCAACCGATATCAGTCACACAGAATGAAATCCAATGTCAGACACACAGTCCATTTACAAGTCCGTTCTGGGTCTGAACGAAACCGGAGGCACCTAGTACCCCGCATATCCATCGATCTCCAAGTACGTCTGGACGATCACTAACTGTTTCCATCTTCTTGGGTGTACAGCCCAATCAAGATCATCAGTTATCACCCAAACGACGTGAAGACCTCCGGTCTTCGACCATCGTCTTCATCTTCGACTTATCGTCGTATCAGTTATTCAGAATGGGATAAACCCGGTCTTTCCGAATAACTCGCGTATATTTTAAATAAGTGTTACACAAACACAACATACGCCTCATTCCAATTCATTAGTCACTAACCGTAAATTAATCAAGAGAATAATTCCCCAAATATTAACCCCGAAGGCCGAAACCAACATCAGATCAATATTCAGAAAACCATTCTGTTTGGCTAACCGACAGTCAATTCCTAAATTTCACATTCATAGGGAAAGGTTCCCATTAATCTTATCAAAGATAAATTCTTGAATTTATTCTTTAATCTATTTTTGAATATCAATTCAAACTAGTCGGGATTAGCGAACCTTACCGAAGTAATCATTTGTTTTAATTTCCCAATCCCAACCTATTCATCCCATGAAGTAAAACTGGTAATACTTCATATCTAACACCACGGTGTTATCGGTAAATTCAATTACCATTTCACGTTCAAATCTAATTAAAGATTTGATTATCGCCTGGAGCAAAACTGGTGATACTCCATTCTCGATCTTCCAATCTAATTAAAGATTCACTAAAACTCCACTTAGTTTTAATCGTTAACTGGATTAAAGAATCAGTGTCATTTAAAACACGGTTCACGGTAAACCCAAAATCACAATCATTAATTATCGGGTTAAAGAACGAGTGTTATTTAAAACACTGTTCACGATAAACCCAAAAATCAATATCGATTCAATTCCAATTAAATGTTATTTAATTGGTACACTTCATTAAATCTAAATAAAAAGATTTAATCTTTTCTCAACTGGGTTCAAGAACAGTGTTAGTGAAGACACCATTCACGACAAACCCAAATCACATTTGATATTCAATATAAGGCTCTGAATAGAAAATATATCGGCTTATATTCAATATCAAATTCTACGATTAACAAATGTCATATTGGAAATAACGATATAAATATATATCTTTTAAATTTCCATAACAACATCTGTATAATCACGAATTCCAACATCGAAATATTCCGAAGACAATTTCGATTCAAATCCACTCCAATGCAACCATTGGAAATTTTGGTTATTTTCAAAACCCCTTTCAAATTCAATTTATTTATTTAAAAATAAATAGAATTATATTTCTAGTTCAAAACTAGTTCATTTCGATAAAAATCTATTTTTATCTTTTCAAATATGGAGTTTTTCATCCCAATTCTTCCCAAATCATTTCTTATGATTTTACACAAATTATTACTATTTTTAATAATTTTATCAAGGCCCGTACAGTCGATTTCCATTAACGGCCATCGAACTGCACTTACCGCGACCTTTTTCGAATTTGATTTGGACGTATCTCCAAATCCAACCGTTAGATTTCAAATTTCTAACATTCATTAGAAAGCTCTTTTCGATACGAACCCAACGGTTCCGGTTTTAGGAGAATCCGACGGTCGGATCTCCCGCAATGTCCGTTTGAAATAAATGGTCGAAATTCACGACCTGCCGCGGCGCGGCGCGTTCTATTCAGGCCATTATATTATATATATAATATATATAATATATACTTCGTCGATTTCTATTTAAAACGAATTATATAAATAGTTTTAAATTCGTTTCAAAAGCAATTTCAACTTCCTTTTCAATTCAAATCAAAATTGAATTCTTCTTTATAAATTCGTTTCAAAATTCATTTCTATTCAATTCAAATTTCAATTCAATTTGAATTCATTTCAATTCGTTTTCAATTCAATTCATTTCGAAATCGTTTTCAATTCAATTCATTTCGAAATCGTTTTCAATTCAATTCGAATTCGTTTTCAATTCATTTCATTTCGAAATCGTTTTCAATTCAATTCGAATTCGTTTTCAATTCATTTCATTTCGAAATCGTTTTCAATTCAATTCGAATTCGTTTTCAATTCATTTCATTTCGAAATCGTTTTCAATTCAATTCGAATTCGTTTTCAATTCATTTCATTTCGAAATCGTTTTCAATTCAATTCGAATTCGTTTTCAATTCATTTCATTTCGAAATCGTTTTCAATTCAATTCGAATTCGTTTTCAATTCAATTCGAATTCGTTTTCAATTCATTTCATTTCGAAATCGTTTTCAATTCAATTCGAATTCGTTTTCAATTCATTTCATTTCGAAATCGTTTTCAATTCATTTCATTTCGAAATCGTTTTCAATTCAATTCGAATTCGTTTTCAATTCATTTCATTTCGAAATCGTTTTCAATTCAATTCGAAATATTCGATTTCGAAATCACTTTTCAATATTCATTTTGAAGATGAATAAAATCGATATAAATATCGTTCACGTCAAATGGCGTCAATCTAATCAACACGGCTTCATAAATTTCTATTTTCAAATATTCTATTTCAAATATTTCTTTTTCAAAATAGTTGTTATTATCAAAATATTTCGTTCAACACATGACCAATCTCAATGAATGAGTACTGTCAACACATGAACTTTTATTTTATATCGATAAAAGTGTAAATTTTATTACTAAAATATTTCGTTCAACACATGACCAATCTCAATGAATGAGTACTGTCAACACATGAACTTTTATTTTATAATATTCTTTATTTTTCAAATTGGAATGAGGCCCAATCAATTACCATATAAAGTTAATTATATGGATTTTCAAACAACACATGTATATCATAGCATTGAAAAATAATCAACCATCAACCAAAGTGCACTACACTGTATAAGCATCAAATATAGATATTCAACGCTTATAACAGCCTGTCAATCAATCGATCGACACATTTAACCAATCAGGATGAGTGAACTTCATATTTCATTCTAACACCCGTGTGGGGTTTCAAACAATCAAACACAGATTTAGTTGTGCAGTTGGGCGATGTGTAAAATTTATCGTCCCAATCAATGTCATTCAAATAGGTGTACATAAACAAACCGTCCGGTTTATAAATGAATATTTTATTTTATTCACTTCACGTTAAAATTTATATTTTTAACGATAAAACATTTTATTTCAACCTATGAATTTCTATTCAGTTCATTTATCCAATAAAATGATATTTTTATTTTTCTAACTTATTTTAGAAAATTTCGGCGGCATAACGGCACGATACTAGAAACGGGACGAGGCCTAGCCTTATCCCCGGTCTAGTGAAGGCCCACGCCATTCACACATCAATCAAATTCACCCAACAACCAAATCCAAATCAAATCATATCACTAAGCTATGCAACCAAACAAACAAGTCCATGGTCTGTGGACGATTGTGTCGGGTGCTACTAAGCACCGTCTGCATCCTAGTATATATATATATAACTAGAAAATAAATTGAAGAGTGAGAAATTCTCACCAATAGCTTTCCAATAACACGATTTTTCTTAATAGAAACCTTCGCCTATTTCGCCTTCTTGTTGCTTTCGTTGACTGTATCCTCTACATGGGTAAAAATCGAATTTTTACTATGTTATTCAATATATAAAGATTGCATTTTGACTTCGTTGTTCAATATATAAAAATCGAATTTTTACTTCTACTTCATTATAAAAACCCAATGCTAAATTTAATTTTAAAACAATGTACATTTTTATATTTCTAAACAAAATATATTTTTCTTAGCAAAGTTTATATATTTCTTTCTTAGCAAAGTTTATATTTTTCTTTAACAAATTTATATATTTCAAAATCGATGCTATATATAAATTTAAAAACCAATTCTAATTTTATTTTCAAAAAAGTTCTACTTTTATTTTCAACCTCCTAGCTTTATTTTTAAAAATCATATGTTCACTTTAAAAATCATGTTTTTATTTTTAACAAAAAAATCAGTTTTTATTATTTTTCCCAAATTCAGTTTTCTTTTTCAAAATACAGTTTTAAAATCTTTTAATAAAATCAGTTTTACATTTCTTAAAAATCAGTTTTTACTTATAAAAAAAAATATAGTTTTAGCCTAAAAAAAAATAGTTTTAGCCTTATAAAAATATAGTTTTATATGTAAAATAAAATAAAATAAAGCATAAAAGAAAATTTGAAAAACTGACCTTGCCTTAAGGAGAGGGGGGGGGGGAAGGGGTAGCTGCGTCGAGTTCTCAGTCGAAGGGGGGGATCCACGTTCGGCTTCAGGTGGTGTTTCGCGGTGAGGTGGCTGGGCTCGATCAAATGCGGCGAGTTCATCTGGGACCTAAGGCCTCGTTCGAGGAGGGGGTTGAGAGAAAAGAGCTTCGAGAGGACAGAGGGGGTAAGGGTGGCTCTGGGGAGGTGGGCCGCCGGAGAAGCGTCGGTGGAGGATGGAAGGAGGCGTCGGATCCGTTTGGGGAGGGCGCGATTGTAAATTTCCTTTTTTTTTCTTTTCTTTTTCTGAATCGTATGAAGAAGGGGGGGGCCAGGAGGATTTAAGGAGGAGGGAAAGATATTATTTTATTTATTTATTTATTTATTTTTTTAATTATTTTAATTTATTAAAAGTTGACTTTTACTACCGAACTCGAAACGAGGCCCACCGCCTGTCGTCCATAGCGTTTTACCCCCATTCCGAACACAATGGGATATGCATCGCAAGCTGATCTGATCGTTCTGCTCAGCTTCCGTTAAATTTACTTTTAAATCACTATATTGAATTTTAAACGTACATTTCAAATTACCGGGGTCACATACTAACTAGAAAAATTCCAGAAAAATATTTTCTAGTTTCGTATTGACGATACGGTCCTAGCAAAACTAGTTTCGTCGAATTCTGAGACCGTTTGAAAAATGGCCAATTTCCAGTCGATTAAATTCAACAGAAACTGGTCAAACGCGTTTTCTTTTGCCACGCTCACATATTGATTCGAAAAATTATGAAATTTGAAACCTAGCAATAACTTGACACTGCGGATCCAACAAAAGTGGTTTCGTCGAAATCCGAGGTCATTTGCAAAATGCTATTTTTAAGGGCCTTATATATATAAAAATATATATAAATTCCACAGCGACTATTTCTAATTTTAAACTGGACACATCTTATCATTTCTAAGATGAAATCTCAGTTTGTTAACTTCGTTACAAAGATATAGTTATACAGATTCAAATATTTCTTGTTTCGTTCAATTCTGACTTATATTGAATTCTGTATATTCATTTGAAATTAGAAATCGAATTTTCGAACTACCGCGCCATTTTCAATTCCTTTTATAATTATATATAATTATTATATATTCTAACGACGACGTATATAATATATACGTCGAATTCCATTCAAAATAAATTTCTCGTCGATATTATTTAAAATAATCCATTTTAAATAATCAAAATTCACTAAAATGGCCAAAATAAAAATTTCAAACTGGCTCGCATTTTACGGGTTGTTACAATCTCCCCCACTTAAAACTTTTCGTCCCCGAAAAGGAACAAAGTCGAAAGTGGTTTGATTAATCAACTCTACGTTCGATCAGGCTTCCATTCTCCAACTTTTCAGTTTCTGAGAATTTTCAAATTTTCAAAAATTTGGCTAACACCCTAAATTTTCGAAAAATTTCGCCATAACCTCCCCTGCACCGGGAGCATCGGGGAATTTCAAATAGCTTCCCCGGTCCTTCAGATCTCAAAAAGAAAAAGAAAAAGCCAAGCGGCTAGCCAATAGGCTCATAAAATCATCATCACCCAAACAAAACAGTAAATTATGTAGTAAACATGTACCTATTTGTCGGGCAAACAAATTTTATTCTCTGGCTCTAGCCTCCTTGCTATGACCTGTTCAATGTAAGTATTTGTATATGCAAGCAAATGCGACCAAATTTCAATACAATTCAATATTTGTTTCAATTAGGCTAACGGTTCAAAATTAGCAAACAAATGAACAAACAACACAAACATCAATCAATTAGTGCATTAGAGTTTCAAATTCATAATTTTGATACATATACAAAAATCAGATTTTTGATGCCAAATCACAACAATAGGCCCTATCTAATTTTGGTTCTCACACCAGTCAATAGGAAATATAGAAATCTCACTTTCGTCGCTCGAAAATAAATACGGGCGATGGTGCCCCATCACCAGAATTATCCCCGGGCAACTAGAGTATGATCCTATAACTATCCAATACATTGAAACTTCGAATACACGTTTGCAAGACGTATATGCAAAATCTTTATATATCGGATTGTCCCGATCAATATAGAATAAATAATCAAATACGAATAGTTGATTTAAATTTTCAAAACAAAAGTTTGTTTTCAATTTAAAAACATACTCTTCACACTCGTTCTAGGATACTACTGACCCCATCTCTAACCAGTCATCCCCATTGGATATTAATAATCCAATATCTGATGAATTCTTTCGTATGGTTCTAATGTGTCTTGTTCTCTAAGCTTTGTAAACCAAAGCTCTGATACCAACTGTGAAGACCCGTAACTTCCCCGTAAAGGAAAGCGTCGGATAGTTCGAGAACACGACAAAATAGAACGCATACAGAAGAATATTTCATTGTATATTACAACAATGTATCAGATTACAAGAATATACAGAGTATAAATAAATATTACACAGAAATATCAGAGATTTAAATTACATAGCAGCGGAAAAATAATACAATACACAACTAGAATGAGATATACGGATACAAAGCTTTCCGGATATCGTTCCAGCTGTAAACCAGGATCCTGTGAATATAAATCTGCAAAACCAAAACTACTAGCTGCCCGTGTCAAAATAGGGGCACCCAGAGTTTAGGTTAAAACAATAAACTCCAGGTCAGTCATGTGACTGGTGTGAGAACTAAAACAGTTATTAATCTTTATTTTAAATCATTAGGTAAATCGAGGGACCACGCCGTATAACACGGAACGGGTTTCCTCCCAAGAATACCAGTGCACAAAACAACAGCGCAATGCTAAATAAAGAACAATGAAGCTGTTATAAGACCCAGGTCCCATCACACAATGCAACGCAGCCGAGGATAGGGTTTTCCCTTATAACAGCCAAAGAATGCTTGATACGTTTAAAAACACATTATTTGATACTATTATAAGTGCATAGTGTAAAAACAACTTCAAATCATAAGTATCAATCATAGGCGGCATGGGTACCATATATCATGTCGCCATATATAGGTTTACAAATAAAACCGCAAATGTCACGTATTTGGAAATTGGATTTCCATCTATGAACCGAGGCAAAAGATAGTCCTCAACCGATTCGAGACGCTCTAGCCCGTGTCTCAGGCAAGTACTCAGTCAAGCCTTTGGATCGTCAGGGCCGGTCCACCGATGTGGATTAAAATGCCTGAACACTACGTTTCCCCACCCTTTGGGGTGTCAATGAGCCAACAAATGACTCCATCGGTTCGAGAACGACCGATCAATCCGAGGCGCCTCGCAACAGCAACAACCACATAAGTCAAACTCGTCAGGGCGTGTAAAACCACTGACGCCACTTTCTAGCTAGAAGAAAACGCATGCCCTCCCTGAGGTCCGTCTCCCGTTTTTGGTTCATACCGGGTGTGAAACACGCGAGGTAAACGTTACACAAAGCTACGCCACAAAGGCCGTGCTTTGATCATCACCACAAGACTTTGCTTTTCAACAGAAGCCTCGATCATTTGCATCTTAGCATGCCACACAGGCAAACCACTCTATGCAACCGATATCAGTCACACAGAATGAAATCCAATGTCAGACACACAGTCCATTTACAAGTCCGTTCTGGGTCTGAACGAAACCGGAGGCACCTAGTACCCCGCATATCCATCGATCTCCAAGTACGTCTGGACGATCACTAACTGTTTCCATCTTCTTGGGTGTACAGCCCAATCAAGATCATCAGTTATCACCCAAACGACGTGAAGACCTCCGGTCTTCGACCATCGTCTTCATCTTCGACTTATCGTCGTATCAGTTATTCAGAATGGGATAAACCCGGTCTTTCCGAATAACTCGCGTATATTTTAAATAAGTGTTACACAAACACAACATACGCCTCATTCCAATTCATTAGTCACTAACCGTAAATTAATCAAGAGAATAATTCCCCAAATATTAACCCCGAAGGCCGAAACCAACATCAGATCAATATTCAGAAAACCATTCTGTTTGGCTAACCGACAGTCAATTCCTAAATTTCACATTCATAGGGAAAGGTTCCCATTAATCTTATCAAAGATAAATTCTTGAATTTATTCTTTAATCTATTTTTGAATATCAATTCAAACTAGTCGGGATTAGCGAACCTTACCGAAGTAATCATTTGTTTTAATTTCCCAATCCCAACCTATTCATCCCATGAAGTAAAACTGGTAATACTTCATATCTAACACCACGGTGTTATCGGTAAATTCAATTACCATTTCACGTTCAAATCTAATTAAAGATTTGACTATCGCCTGGAGCAAAACTGGTGATACTCCATTCTCGATCTTCCAATCTAATTAAAGATTCACTAAAACTCCACTTAGTTTTAATCGTTAACTGGATTAAAGAATCAGTGTCATTTAAAACACGGTTCACGGTAAACCCAAAATCACAATCATTAATTATCGGGTTAAAGAACGAGTGTTATTTAAAACACTGTTCACGATAAACCCAAAAATCAATATCGATTCAATTCCAATTAAATGTTATTTAATTGGTACACTTCATTAAATCTAAATAAAAAGATTTAATCTTTTCTCAACTGGGTTCAAGAACAGTGTTAGTGAAGACACCATTCACGACAAACCCAAATCACATTTGATATTCAATATAAGGCTCTGAATAGAAAATATATCGGCTTATATTCAATAACAAATTCTACGATTAACAAATGTCATATTGGAAATAACGATATAAATATATATCTTTCAAATTTCCATAACAACATCTGTATAATCACGAATTCCAACATCGAAATATTCCGAAGACAATTTCGATTCAAATCCACTCCAATGCAACCATTGGAAATTTTGGTTATTTTCAAAACCCCTTTCAAATTCAATTTATTTATTTAAAAATAAATAGAATTATATTTCTAGTTCAAAACTAGTTCATTTCGATAAAAATCTATTTTTATCTTTTCAAATATGGAGTTTTTCATCCCAATTCTTCCCAAATCATTTCTTATGATTTTACACAAATTATTACTATTTTTAATAATTTTATCAAGGCCCGTACAGTCGATTTCCATTAACGGCCATCGAACTGCACTTACCGCGACCTTTTTCGAATTTGATTTGGACGTATCTCCAAATCCAACCGTTAGATTTCAAATTTCTAACATTCATTAGAAAGCTCTTTTCGATACGAACCCAACGGTTCCGGTTTTAGGAGAATCCGACGGTCGGATCTCCCGCAATGTCCGTTTGAAATAAATGGTCGAAATTCACGAACTGCCGCGGCGCGGCGCGTTCTATTCAGGCCATTATATTATATATATAATATATATAATATATACTTCGTCGATTTCTATTTAAAACGAATTATATAAATAGTTTTAAATTCGTTTCAAAAGCAATTTCAACTTCCTTTTCAATTCAAATCAAAATTGAATTCTTCTTTATAAATTCGTTTCAAAATTCATTTCTATTCAATTCAAATTTCAATTCAATTTGAATTCATTTCAATTCGTTTTCAATTCAATTCATTTCGAAATCGTTTTCAATTCAATTCATTTCGAAATCGTTTTCAATTCAATTCGAATTCGTTTTCAATTCATTTCATTTCGAAATCGTTTTCAATTCAATTCGAATTCGTTTTCAATTCATTTCATTTCGAAATCGTTTTCAATTCAATTCGAATTCGTTTTCAATTCATTTCATTTCGAAATCGTTTTCAATTCAATTCGAATTCGTTTTCAATTCATTTCATTTCGAAATCGTTTTCAATTCAATTCGAATTCGTTTTCAATTCATTTCATTTCGAAATCGTTTTCAATTCAATTCGAATTCGTTTTCAATTCAATTCGAATTCGTTTTCAATTCATTTCATTTCGAAATCGTTTTCAATTCAATTCGAATTCGTTTTCAATTCATTTCATTTCGAAATCGTTTTCAATTCATTTCATTTCGAAATCGTTTTCAATTCAATTCGAATTCGTTTTCAATTCATTTCATTTCGAAATCGTTTTCAATTCAATTCGAAAAATTCGATTTCGAAATCACTTTTCAATATTCATTTTTAAGATGAATAAAATCGATATAAATATCGTTCACGTCAAATGGCGTCAATCTAATCAACACGGCTTCATAAATTTCTATTTTCAAATATTCTATTTCAAATATTTCTTTTTCAAAATAGTTGTTATTATCAAAATATTTCGTTCAACACATGACCAATCTCAATGAATGAGTACTGTCAACACATGAACTTTTATTTTATATCGATAAAAGTGTAGATTTTATTACTAAAATATTTCGTTCAACACATGACCAATCTCAATGAATGAGTACTGTCAACACATGAACTTTTATTTTATAATATTCTTTATTTTTCAAATTGGAATGAGGCCCAATCAATTACCATATAAAGTTAATTATATGGATTTTCAAACAACACATGTATATCATAGCATTGAAAAATAATCAACCATCAACCAAAGTGCACTACACTGTATAAGCATCAAATATAGATATTCAACGCTTATAACAGCCTGTCAATCAATCGATCGACACATTTAACCAATCAGGATGAGTGAACTTCATATTTCATTCTAACACCCGTGTGGGGTTTCAAACAATCAAACACAGATTTAGTTGTGCAGTTGGGCGATGTGTAAAATTTATCGTCCCAATCAATGTCATTCAAATAGGTGTACATAAACAAACCGTCCGGTTTATAAATGAATATTTTATTTTATTCACTTCACGTTAAAATTTATATTTTTAACGATAAAACATTTTATTTCAACCTATGAATTTCTATTCAGTTCATTTATCCAATAAAATGATATTTTTATTTTTCTAACTTATTTTAGAAAATTTCGGCGGCATAACGGCACGATACTAGAAACGGGACGAGGCCTAGCCTTATCCCCGGTCTAGTGAAGGCCCACGCCATTCACACATCAATCAAATTCACCCAACAACCAAATCCAAATCAAATCATATCACTAAGCTATGCAACCAAACAAACAAGTCCATGGTCTGTGGACGATTGTGTCGGGTGCTACTAAGCACCGTCTGCATCCTAGTATATATATATATAACTAGAAAATAAATTGAAGAGTGAGAAATTCTCACCAATAGCTTTCCAATAACACGATTTTTCTTAATAGAAACCTTCGCCTATTTCGCCTTCTTGTTGCTTTCGTTGACTGTATCCTCTACATGGGTAAAAATCGAATTTTTACTATGTTATTCAATATATAAAGATTGCATTTTGACTTCGTTGTTCAATATATAAAAATCGAATTTTTACTTCTACTTCATTATAAAAACCCAATGCTAAATTTAATTTTAAAACAATGTACATTTTTATATTTCTAAACAAAATATATTTTTCTTAGCAAAGTTTATATATTTCTTTCTTAGCAAAGTTTATATTTTTCTTTAACAAATTTATATATTTCAAAATCGATGCTATATATAAATTTAAAAACCAATTCTAATTTTATTTTCAAAAAAGTTCTAATTTTATTTTCAACCTCCTAGCTTTATTTTTAAAAATCATATGTTCACTTTAAAAATCATGTTTTTATTTTTAACAAAAAAATCAGTTTTTATTATTTTTCCCAAATTCAGTTTTCTTTTTCAAAATACAGTTTTAAAATCTTTTAATAAAATCAGTTTTACATTTCTTAAAAATCAGTTTTTACTTATAAAAAAAATATAGTTTTAGCCTAAAAAAAAATAGTTTTAGCCTTATAAAAATATAGTTTTATATGTAAAATAAAATAAAATAAAGCATAAAAGAAAATTTGAAAAACTGACCTTGCCTTAAGGAGAGGGGGGGGGGGGAAGGGGTAGCTGCGTCGAGTTCTCAGTCGAAGGGGGGGATCCACGTTCGGCTTCAGGTGGTGTTTCGCGGTGAGGTGGCTGGGCTCGATCAAATGCGGCGAGTTCATCTGGGACCTAAGGCCTCGTTCGAGGAGGGGGTTGAGAGAAAAGAGCTTCGAGAGGACAGAGGGGGTAAGGGTGGCTCTGGGGAGGTGGGCCGCCGGAGAAGCGTCGGTGGAGGATGGAAGGAGGCGTCGGATCCGTTTGGGGAGGGCGCGATTGTAAATTTCCTTTTTTTTTCTTTTTTTTTCTGAATCGTATGAAGAAGGGGGGGGGCAGGAGGATTTAAGGAGGAGGGAAAGATATTATTTTATTTATTTATTTTTTTAATTATTTTAATTTGTTAAAAGTTGACTTTTACTACCGAACTCAAAATGAGGCCCACCGCCTGTCGTCCATAGCGTTTTACCCCCATTCCGAACACAATGGGATATGCATCGCAAGCTGATCTGATCGTTCTGCTCAGCTTCCGTTAAATTTACTTTTAAATCACTATATTGAATTTTAAACGTACATTTCAAATTACCGGGGTCACATACTAACTAGAAAAATTCCAGAAAAATATTTTCTAGTTTCGTATTGACGATACGGTCCTAGCAAAACTAGTTTCGTCGAATTCTGAGACCGTTTGAAAAATGGCCAATTTCCAGTCGATTAAATTCAACAGAAACTGGTCAAACGCGTTTTCTTTTGCCACGCTCACATATTGATTCGAAAAATTATGAAATTTGAAACCTAGCAATAACTTGACACTGCGGATCCAACAAAAGTGGTTTCGTCGAAATCCGAGGTCATTTGCAAAATGCTATTTTTAAGGGCCTTATATATATAAAAATATATATAAATTCCACAGCGACTATTTCTAATTTTAAACTGGACACATCTTATCATTTCTAAGATGAAATCTCAGTTTGTTAACTTCGTTACAAAGATATAGTTATACAGATTCAAATATTTCTTGTTTCGTTCAATTCTGACTTATATTGAATTCTGTATATTCATTTGAAATTAGAAATCGAATTTTCGAACTACCGCGCCATTTTCAATTCCTTTTATAATTATATATAATTATTATATATTCTAACGACGACGTATATAATATATACGTCGAATTCCATTCAAAATAAATTTCTCGTCGATATTATTTAAAATAATCCATTTTAAATAATCAAAATTCACTAAAATGACCAAAATAAAAATTTCAAACTGGCTCGCATTTTACGGGTTGTTACAGAGTGGCATAGTGATGTTTTATTTAAAACATCTGTTAAATCAAATGAAGGAGTTTCTGAAGTGTTTTCCAAATAGGACTCAGAAATATTTTCTAATATAGAAAATAAGAAACGAGAGTAAATATGGAAATATTTTCCAGTGATTAATAACGTATATTTTCTAAACTTAGAAAATAAGAATTTATGAATATATGGAAATGGAAATAGTAAATAGATAAATTAATGATAAATTAATTTAAGAGATAAATGATGATTGATGAATGATCGATAGAATTTCCATCTGGAAATAATATCGTTGTTTGCACACATGTTTTTCTTTGATAGTTAAATCACCGACTATCGAAGTTTTGACCATTTTTCCGTCGTCAATACGGAGAGACCGAGATCAGATTCATGACCTGAAAACCACTCTGTATGGGCGTTAGCGTTGCGAATCAAATATGATCAAGATAATTGAAGACAGAGTTATGCAAGGGCTGTTCTGGCAATCCTAGGTAGAAATTGCCTAAGATGGATTTACAGAATAGTGCCTTCGGTTTGTCCAGTCTTAGGACGACCTGTATGGAAGAATGTCTGATAGAGTATATTTAATAGATAGCGGAAGTTGATCTCTTCAAACGTATTTACTTTTGGTGGCGGAGGAATTCGTTTCTCTTAGCTTTATACCTGTGATATTTTTGAGGAAATCAATTTGTGATTTGGTGGGTATGGAGATGTGACATTCAAAGTAAATGGAGGATTGATCAGTTAAAAGATACGTTTTGACCTCGAGCCTCATCAGCTGGGAAATGACAGAAATCGAGCAGGCAGCATGGCTAAGTAGGCCGCACCCAATTAGGGTATATTGTCACCATCTAGAGAATATTCATATTTGTACTTCTTTCAATTCTGTATCTCCCGGGAATGGTTATGTTGGAGTACTAACCGAGGGGTGGCAATATATTCGATATATTCAAGAGAAATGAATGGTCGGTCATGTGTGGCTGAGTTGCAAGATGTTCATGTTGAACTCAAGTGTATCGCTTCTAGAGTACAATGAGCAGAAGGTGGATCCATACCTTGTCATAGTTGGAATCCATTCCCCAAATAAGAGCTCGCGGTTTTGATTGTATATTATATATGTAGAACGTTAGATGCAAGCGTTTCTGCTAGATTTCTGTTTACTTGATCTAGACATTATTATAATATCAGACAAGTATCGTTTTAGAAATATTTTGTTTTATCGTAAGGTAAAAACCGTCCGTGTTTATGTGTGGATCGGTCTTACGATTATCATTTTTTAAAGAGATTTTAAAAGTAAAACAAATGGTTGGAGTTTACTCACACCAGTCACATGACTGACCTGGAGTTTATTTTGTTTTGTTTTCCCTAAACTCTTGGGTGCCCAATTTTGTACGAGCAGTCAAGTAGTTGGGATTTACAGATACTTGAAGAGCTGGAGCAGGAGGTTTCAGGATTATATAGCTATTGTTATTTCCGCTATGTTGTAAATGTTATACTCTAATAATGGTATTGTATACAAATACTGTTTTATTTAGAAGTTATGTTATGAAATATATCTATTCCTTCCGCTGTGAGATTTGTGTTTACTCTGATGTTGTATGCTCTTCTTCTTCTTCTATTCTAAGTTTCTGTCTTATCTATTCTCACCCTCTAATTTCTTTCATTAACTACCGGTATTTTCGATGTTTGGATTATCGACGTGGGTTTTATGTCAATGACCAAAGGTCGCAAATTTCCGGGACGTTACAATTGGTATCAGAGCTGAAGGTTAAGTATTACCTTGGCTCTGTGGCATGACTCAGTAGAGATGGGGTTAGCAATACCCTAGATTGAGTTGAGTGTATATATATGAGTGAATGTATTTGTTATTCAATATAAATTTATTTTATATTGTGGAGATTTATTGATTGTGTTGTTTATGGGTTCTGGTTGACCAGTTTGATCCACTGTATTGGTAGGAGTTTATAAAGACTCGAATACGATGAACCGACACAGTATGTTTTGAAAAGAGGGTAAATGAAATAATTTTACCCAAAGTATATTTTGATATAAAAGTGAATATATATTGGAATTATTATATTTGATGTGTTGGTCATGATTATAATCGAGTAAGATTATAAATTAAATGGTTATGTTAATAGCCAATCAGAATTCATATGAATATAATACATGAAATAAGATGTAGTAAATCTGAATTTAGAATCAGAATTGAAATTTAAAACTCTAGAAAATTGAATAAGTGTTTATAAATAGACTCAGATTAAATATAATGAAATTTTTAAATCCTGGGAGATTTTAAATTGTTTTCAAACATTGTGAAGGATATTTTGAACTGATTTCAAAATGGAAGTATTTGAAAATGGTTTTGAAAAGTGATATAGTATTGAACTCACTTCGATAGCTAGAAATTAATTCCGACGATGTGCGCTCCATCATCGGTATTTATTTTCGAGTTGTAAGTGACGGATTACTGCCAAAGATTTTGTTTTGAATTTGTTTTGAGAAAACAAGTTGTTTTGAATTCCAAAAAGAGATATTTGATTTTTAGAAAGCTAAGTGATTTAAACTTCCCAAGGAAAGATTGTTTGAGTTAAAACCAAACTGAATTGAAATTTGGGAAAGCCAATTGGAATTAAAATAAAGTCAGTTAAGTGGTAACTAAAATTAAATTAAATGATATCGAGACAAATTGGATTTGTGAGATTCGAATTTGAAGTGTAATTTGATAATCAAGTAAAGAGTTTGGAATCAAGAATGAAACTTGAATTTGAAATGGAATTTGGCTTGGTTAAAAGCAAACGGTTGTATTGGAGATAAAAGTGATTGGAGTTTGATTGGGATGACATTGGTATATGCTGAATTAGCAGCATATGTAAAGGATATAATGATATGCCCGACAAAATGGTATAAGTTTATATTATATATATTAGGTATGAGATTTTGTGAGCCGATTTGGCAAGCCGCTTGGTTGTTTGATTTTCTTTTGGGTTGGAGAAGGCCTAGAGAGGCGAGTTGGAGTTTGAACTATTGACCAGTACAAATGAGGTGCTAGCGAAATTTTTCGAAAAGTTAAGGTGTTAGAAAATTTTCAGGATTTTTGAAAATTTTCGTTGGTAAGAATTAATTAATATTTAATTGAAAATAAATTGGTTCAGTTGAAACTGAAGTTAAGGAGTGAAAAAATAAGTTCTAACCAGTCAATAGGGTTTGTTTTCTACCTTATCAATTTCGAGGACGAAATTATTAAGAGGGAAGAATGTAATGTCCCGTATTTTATCGATATAATAATTAATTAATTTAATTATTTAAATAGTGATATATAGATTTAAATACTTGTTTAATTAAATTATATTGAATATTTAATTAAAATAAATAATAGAATAATATATTTAATTCTGAAATAATCGAAAATTGCTGAATTCACAATATTCTGTGAATTGGAATATTTCTAAGATATAATTCAGTTTAGATTTGAATTATAATAATGAATATATTAATTAAATGAAATTTTAACGTATAATTATAATATATTTATAATCGAGCTCGAAATGGTGCTGCAGTTTGTAATTTGGTGATTCGAACTTTAAACGAATATACAGAAGCCGTTTTAAGTCGGATTTCTGTAAAACAAGAAACGTTCAGAGCTGGTGAAGTATATTTTTCTAATGGAAGAGAAAAATCGGGATTTCGTTGTGTAGATTTTGATTTATGTCCAAATCAATTTTAGAAAAGCCGCTTTGGAATTCTTTTGAAATTTATAAATATATATTTATATTATAAAAGGATTTTTCAATATAAATTGAATATCGATTCAACCGGGATTTGAATATCGAGTTATAAAGCCAATTGGAGCTGTATGATATCGTATGTGGATATATATACGATAATATTAATTTATTAATATTTAATTTAATTACTTTTAAATATATTTATATTTAAAAAGGGTTTATTTAGAGCTTTAAAAATAGCCAGTTTTGCAAACGACCTCTGTTTTCGACGAAACTAATTTTGTTGGATCCGCAATATTAAATTATTGTTAGATTTCAATTTTTGTGATTTTTGAAGTCAGTATGTGGCCGTACGGGATTTTTATCTGAAAAACAGTCAATAATTCGACTTTAAAAATACGCTGTGTGAGCAAACGGAGTCGGAATTCGAAGACACTAGTTTTGTTGGGTCCGCAATGTCGAACCATAGCTGCATGTCAATTTTCATCAAATTTGAATATCGTGTGTGATCATACGCATTTTTAATGATAAATACAACTAGTAGTTGATTAAAAATAAATATAAAATTTGAATAAAAATATATTTAAACTATTCTATAAATACCATCCTACCCTAAACCTAATTTCTATTTCATTCATCTGGTCAAAGTAAGTCGCCGCTTCTTCTTTCTTCTTCTCAGGAAATATGGAGTTGTGTAAAATCTTTAGAAATCAAAATAAAATATATAAAATCATAGTACTTATTTAGTTTGGTTCGTTGAGTGAATCTCTTCGATTCTGTGCCACTTTTGAGGCTTGCGATGCAGCTCAGAGGTGCTCGACAAATTTACATCGTTCACATTCAGACTAGGGTTAAGCTTTATATATTTTTGAAGCCTTGATAGATGAATTCAAGTCCGTTTTTGGAGTGAGGAGTTGAATTCGGTCTTGCGTGCAAAGTTTGTGGTGTATTCACGGAAAAAAATGTCGGACCTTTGTACAGGAAGGTACGTGAGTGGACCTAAAGTCGAGGTGGAAGGATGGGGTGCAAATTCATTGTTGTTGGGTAGAGCTGAAGGTTTGCGGGGAGAGGATCGAAGTGGTGAAGGAATCATCATTTTTAATTGAGAAATGGAAGTGCGATCTTGTTTTAAAGTTCGGTAATGGCAAAAGTGAAGGAGCTCGGGTATCGTTCTGGAAGAAGGGATGATTGGCGGGTTGGGCTGTTTTTTTTTTTTTTGTAAATGGTTCAAGAAACAATGGTTGGGCCAATGGGTAAATTAGTTATTGGTTTATTTAATTTAAATAACATGTATAACTTATTAAATTGATAACTTCATCATACTATATCAGAATTTCGAACGGTCATATCCTTTGGGATCGTATGGACGGTGGCTACACAATGAAGCTGACTGGGAGTGAATTCGAGCTCGTTACAATTTATAGCGAAATAAATTGTCCGTCTGAATCAAGCGATGGTTATCGTTTTTAACGATGATCATCCAATGTGAGTAAAACTCACTAACTCTGAACAGTTATAGTTTTATAACGTATTTTTAGAATTGATTAATGATGATGGATTGTTGTGTGTTGACTGTTTGGTTGAACTGATAATTGATTGGTTGAAATTATAGATCTAGTGATATATATATACCGTTAATCAAATATGGATTCTGTTGATTAGAATATTTCATGTTGAAATGAAAGTGATGTTAATTATATAGTTTTATATCTGTGGATGCAGGGAAACAGATCGGAGGAATCCAACTGGATTCCTCAACATTTATTTTACTGTTTTTCATATATTGTGTTATATGATGTGATATGAAATCTATTGCTGATTTTGTATGTTTGAATAATACCGTTCATTGTTATATGGCATGTTAAATACCATAAGGAATACTAGAATAAGTAAAAGGAAATTTTCAATGTATATTGAGAAAAGAAATATTTATAAAATCAAAAGATTTTATAAAAAGGAAATATTTATGGAATAAATAGAATTTTATAAAAGGAATTATTTATATGATAAATATAAGTATAAAAGGATTATTTATATAGAAAATAAATAAGATATTATAAGAGGAATATTTATTTAAAAATAAGTAAGATATTATAAGGGATATTTATTTGGGAAATAAATAGGAATATAAAAGGGAAATATTTGTAAAACAAATATAAAAGGAAATATTTGTGAAACAAATAGAAAAGGAAAGATTTATAAAACAAATAAAATTTAATAAAAGGAGAATTTTACATTAGGAACGTTCAGACCCATGCTTCGCACACGGGTATAACGTGATAAGGATTTAAAATAAATATTGAATAGAAATCTGTTTAAACAGATAAACGGAGAAGATTAATTTATAAATAATATTTTATAAATTAAATAAAAATATTTATCATTGGATAAATGGGATATATAAGTCAGAACTTATATAGAGAAGTAAGAATCGATTTTTAACATCGATATTTGAAACTGAATATGAACGTAGTGTTAACAAGACTGATTAATGGAATTTATTGAAGTGTTGAATATAAAATAAGATTTTATATGAATTGTTTATAAATAGAAGTATAAATAGAATTTGAAAATAAGATATTATCTTATATATGAAACCAAACTGTTTAAGTTATAAAATGAATATGTTATTCATATCGAATATGAATAATGGATTAAGGCAAGTATTCTTGCAAAGAAGAAGATTATAAAAGAGATATTATTCATATTTTATATGAATAAATGGATTAAATAAATGTTTTGAAAATAAAAACATTTATAAAGAAAGATCGGATTTGAAATAGAATTCAAAGGGGAATTTGAATGAGATAGAAATATAAGTTTTTCAAAGAGAATTAATCGATTATCGGTTATTCGAAAGGAGATTTTCGAATATCGTTTATTCGAAAAGGAGTAATCAAATATAGTTTATTCGTAAAGGAGTAATCGAATATAGTTTATTCGTAAACGAGTAATCGAATATAGTTTATTCAAAAAGAGAGATAATCGAACATAGTATATCAGAAAGAGAGAGATAATCGAATATTAGTTATTCGAAGAGAGATAATCGAATATTAGTTATTCGAAGAGAGTTTATCGAATATTAGCTATTCGAAGACAGATAATCGAATATTAGTTATTCAAAGAGAGATTATCAAATATTAGTTATTCGAAGAGAGATAATCGAATATTAGTTATTCGAAAAGAGATTATCAAATATTAGTTATTCGAAGAGAGATAATCAAATATTAGTTATTCGAAGAGAGATAATCGAATATTAGTTATTCGAAAAGAGAGATAATCGAATATTAGTTATTCGAAGAGAGATAATCGAATATTAGTTATTCGAAGTGAGTTTATCGAATTTTAGTTATTCGAAGAGAGTTAATCGTCGAATTCGATTATATCGAATTCGGGAAAGTACTTATACTTTCCGGTTTTTAAATCAAGATTTATTTATTTATAAATTAGGGTTTATTTATTTATTCAAATTAAAGAAAAAAAGTTATATTTGAAGTTAGATATTTCGAAACTAGGAATAATAACGTTATCGTTATAACCAATGTTTTTATAAAAGAAGTGGATTCATAAATAGAATCCGAGAGTTATGTAAGGAAGTTTGTTAAAGATTAAAAGGATGAACTTGATCTATTTCGAGGTTAGAAAAGTTGTTCAGTTAAGGCCTGAGAGGTACATATACCCCAACTTGATTGACTTCATTTTTAACTAAGAAATGATTAGGGTTTGATGGTGAAGGCTGGTTAAGTGAATTAGTTAATGAGTATAATGGTGAGTGGCATAGCGATGTTTTATTTAAAACATCTGTTAAATCAAATGAAGGAGTTTTCGAAGTGTTTTCCAAATAGGAATCTGAAATATTTCCTAATATAGAAAATAAGAAATGAGAGTAAATATGGAAATGTTGTCCAGTGATTAATAACGTATATTTTCTAAACTTAGAAAATAAGAATTTACGAATATATGGAAATGGAAACAGGAAATGGGTAAATGGATAAATTAATGATAAATTAATTTAAGAGATAAATGATGATTGATGAATGATCGATAGAATTTCCGTCTGGAAATAATATCGTTGTTTGCACACATGTTTTTCTTTGATAGTTAAATCACCGACTATCGAAGTTTTGACCATTTTTTCGCCGTCAATACGGAGAGACCGGGATCAGATTCATGACCTGAAAACCACTCTATATGGGCGATAGTGTTGCGAATCAAATATGATCAAGATAATTGAAGACAGAGTTATGCAAGGGCTGTTCTGGCAATCCTAGGTAGAAATTGCCTAAGATGGATTTACAGAATTGTGCCTTCGGTTTATCCAGTCCGAGGACGACCTGTATGGAAGAATGCGTGACAAAGTATATTTAATAGATCGCAGAAGTTGATCTCTTCAAACGTATTTACATTTGGTGGCGGAGGAATTCGTTTCTCTTAGCTTCATACCCGTGATATTTTTGAGGAAATCAATTTGTGATTTGGCGGGTATGGCGATGTGACATTCGAAGTAAATGGAGGAGTGATCTGTTAAAAGATACGTTTTGACCTCGAGCCTCATCAACTGGGAAATGACAGAAATCGGGCAGGCAGCATGGCTAAGTAGGCCCACCCAATTAGGGTATATTGTCACCATCTAGAGAATATTCATATTTGTACTTCTTTCAATTCTGTATCTCCCGGGAATGGTTATGTTGGAATACTAACCGAGGGGTGGCAATATATTCGATACATTCAAGAGAAATGAATGGTCGGTCATGTGTGGTTGAGTTGCAAGAAGTTCTTGTTGAACTCAAGTGTATCGCTTTTAGAGTACACTGAGCGGAAGGTGGATCCATACCTTGTCATAGTTGGAATCCATTCCCCAAATAAGAGCTCGCCGTTTTGATTGTATATTATATATGTAGAACGTTAGATGCAAGTGTTTCTGCTAGATTTCTATTTACTTGATCTAGACATTATTACAATATCAGACAAGTATCGTTTTAGAAATATTTTGGTTTATCGTAAGGTAAAAACCGTCCGTGTTTATTTGTGGATCGGTCTTACGATTATCATTTCTTTTAAAGAGATTTTAAAAGTTAAACAAATGGTTGGAGTTTACTCACACCAGTCACATGACTGGCCCAGAATTTATTTTTTTTTGTTTTCCCTAAACTCTTGGGTGCCCTATTTTGTACGGGCAGTTAAGTAGTCCGGATTTACGGATACTTGAAGAGCTGGAGCAGGAGGCTTCAGGATTATATAGCTATTGTTATTTCCGCTTTGTTGTAAGTGTTATGCTCTAATTATGGTATTGTATACAGATACTGTTTTATTTCAAAGTTATGTTATGAAATATATCTATTCGTTCCGCTATGAGATTCGTGTTTACTCTGATGTTGTATGTTCTTCTTCTTCTATTCTAAGTTTCTATCTTATCTATTCTCACCCTCTAATTTCTTTCATTAACTACCGGTATTTTCGATGTTTGTATAATCGACGTGGGTTTTATGTCGATGACCAAAGATCGCAAATTTCTGGGACGTTACACAATCCAATGGAGTAAACCCGTTCCGCGTTAGCGGCGTGGTCCAGTGATTTGCCAAAATTGTTAGCTTAGTAAGATTTCTCATACCAGTCCCATGACTGACTCGTAGTTTGTTTCACTTTGCAAACCCAGGTGCCCTCTTTCCACGGGCAGCCAATTGACAGGTTTCAAGTAGGGATATTTTCTGGACTAGAGTTTGCTGATGAAGCTGATGAAGAATCTTTTCTTTTTATCTTTTATTTACTTCTTGAGAAATTGAGACAGTATTGATATTGATGTATTTTAGGAGATTGAGACTTTATTTCTTTCCCAATTTTAGACATCTATTTTGCGAAGTGTATCATGTACTGCGTACTCTGATGTTCTGTGATGATGTTTGTGATGACATTTCCATTTCCGCTGCAATGATTTATATGTTCTGCTTTTATCTGAGATCTGTTATTGTTTTAATTATGTTATGCTCCTACGATTATCCTTACTTTCGTACCACGGAAGTTTGGGTCGTCACATTTGGTATCAGAGCTAAAGGTTAACCTTAGCTTTGGAGTATAACATTTTTAGAACCATTCGTCTAGATAGAATCAATAGTATTCTAAGACGAGTAGCTCATTAGAGATTGGATTAGTAATATCCTAGAATGAGAACAGCAGAATAACACATATTAATTAGTCATTACTTCATTATCATCTTATCATGTATTTCTATTTTTAAAATCTTTCCTTTGAAAAATTATCATTTCTGTTAGTCTGACTCTTTCCTTGATGGTACAGAACTAACTAAGGAATGAGTACCAGAGCACGTACTAGAGCACGAGGCCGAGGTGGGACAAGAGGACCCATAAGAGATGAGACTCATGCGGCCCAGGAACAGGAACAGGCTACCCCAGAGGTTGAGACACCACCACCTCCACGTGCTTTTGATCTTGACAAGGTGGCGAAGAAAATCAACAATCTAGGTGGCGTGCATTTCACAGGCCAGGAGACGGTGACAGTGGCACAAGCATGGCTGAAGACTATGGAGAAGATCTTGGGAGGATTAGAGCTCGAAGATCATAGAAAGCGATTTATGGCGACATGGTTCCTGAAGGGCCAGGCCTAGATTTGGTGGGAAACATCTATGGTTGGTGGTAATGAAGCTGATGTAACTTGGGAGAAATTCAAAGAGCTATTCAATGAGAAGTTCATTCCGCCTCACGAAGTTGAACGCCTTCACGTTGAGTTTGCCCACCTCCAGCAGGGAAGCATGACTATTGCTGAGTATATGAAGAAATTTGATGAGCTTTCCAAATACGCCCCTGAGTTAGTCCAAGACCCACTTCAGAAAAATAAGAGGTTTATCAATGGTCTGGCAAGGAGGTATCATAATAGGGTGACGACACACATTGAGCGCCCATTTGCTAAAGTGATCGAGATGGCCTGCAGATATGAAGAGATTGACCAGAAAGGTTCCCAGTAAGACCGAGAAAGGAATCAAGCCAACAACAAGAAAAAGGAGTCGGACAAGAAACCTGAGGCGGGCAGCTCTTCTACCGCCAAGCCCCAAGGGAAGAAGAAGAGGGATAAATCAAAGGTGAAATGCTTCAACTGTCAGAAGATGGGGCACTTCGATTATGAATTCCAAGCTCCCAAGAGACCAAAGAGGAATGATTCTGGGCCTAGCCAAAGTTCTCAGGATAGGAGGGAGTGCTATAATTGTCACCAGAGGAGGCACATCAAGCCAAACTGCCCGTTGCTGAAGAGTTCTCAGGTGGCACATGTCTATGACGGAGCGGCTGCACCAGCTTCTTCCGAAGTAGGTAAACCTGATGTTTTAGGAGGTACTCTTAACATTAAGAACATTCCTATTACAGTTTTGTTTGACACGGGTGCATCTAGAAGTTTCATATCTAATGACACGATCAAAAAGCTTAAATTGAAACCTTGAAAACTTAAAGAACCGATTAGAGCCCATAGCCCGATAGGAGGCTCACTTATTCTTGATCAGTACTGTAGAGTGCATGTTTCTTACTCTCACTTCCAATTTCCTTTTAATTTGATCATCATGAATTTCTCCGGGTATGATATCATACGTGGAATGGACTGGCTAACAAAGTATGAAGCCGAGTTGCTATGCGCAGAAAGAGTAGTCAGAATTAAAACCAAATTCGGAAATATGATGACTATACCATGCCATGGCTTAGCCACAGATAGGAAAGAATTCTGGTCTTCTCTGGAAGTCACCCCTGCTTCTATTGAGGATATTCTTGTCGTCAGAGATTATGCGGATGTGTTCGAAGAAGTTAACAGCTTACCTCCGTGTAGAGAAATCGATTTCAGAATTGACTTGGTTCCTAATGCAAGGCCCGTTGTGCATTCCATTCGGAGAATGTCGCCAAAAGAAAGAGAAGAGCCGACCAATCAAACTAAGCAGCTTTTGTCGAAGGGGCTGATCAGACCTAGCTTCTCAAGCTGGGGTGCAGCAGTGGTTGTCGTTTCAAAGTCAGACGGTACCCTCAGGCTATGTGTGGACTACCGTGATCTAAATAAGCAGACTCTGAAAATTAAATACCCACTACCACGCATTGATGATTTGTTAGACCGCTTGAATGGGGCACGAGTATTCTCTAGGATGGACCTAGCTATAGGTTTCCACCAATTACGCATTGCCGAGGAATGTGTGCCTTTGACAGCCTTTAGAGGACCCGACTTATTTTATGAATGGCTAGTGATGCCCTTCGGCTTATGCAATGCTCCAGCGTACTTCGTAGATATGATAAATAGAATCTTCCGCGATGTTCTAAATAAATTCATGCTGGTATTCATCGATGATATTCTAATCATCTCTAAATCCACTGCTGAACACGAAAAGCATTTAAAAGAAGTCTTGGAGATTTTGCGTAGAAATGTGCTGAAAGCCAAATTCTCCAAGTGCATATTCTGGAAAGAAGAGGTGAAATTACTCGGCCATGTTGCATCTAAGGAAGGCATCTCAGTAGATCCAGGAAAGATCTCGGCCATCAAAGATTGGAAGCAGCCTACCACGCCCACTGAAGTTAGAAGTTTCTTAGGGCTGGCTGGCTATTATGGGAAATTCGTTAAGGATTTCTCAAGATTATATTATCCATGAAGCTGACTAAGAAGCATACCAAGTTCATTTGGACACCCGAATATGAGGCAGCTTTCCAAGAGCTGAAACGAAGGTTGACCACTGCTTCTTTGTTGACCATTATTGATGGAAAAGAAGATCTGAAAGTCTGGATAGATGCTTCTAGAGAAGGTTATTCTTTTATCTAAATTAACATGTCAGAGATAACATTTTCTTTTAATGTCAAATCTCATTTTAACATGTTATCTTTTTATCTATTTAAGTATTGGTGCGGTGCTAATGCAAAGAGACAAAGTTGTCGCATATGCTAGCCGTCACTTAAAATCGCATGAGAAGAACTATGCCACTCATGATCTTGAGCTAATGGCCATCGTATTTTCTCTAAAGATATGGAGCCACTATCTCTTGGGCGAGAAATTCAAGCTATATACAGATCACAAATCCTTGAAGCATCTATTTACCCAAAGAGATTTGAACCTGAGGCAACAACGTTGGGTTGAATTCCTTACACCCTACGACCTGGACATCTTATATACTCCAGGGAAAGCCAATGTTGTGGCAGATGCTCTCAGCAGGAAAAATACGGCCAGCACCAACCTTATCCTTGCTAATCTCATTATTACCCCTACCTTGATCGACAAGATCTCTGCTCTCCAGAAAGGTGATAAATTTATTCAGATGATTAGTGAGCGAGTTCGAAAGGGCGAAGTGTCAAGCTTCCAAATAGACAGCAAGGGAACCCTCAGACTGCAAGGGCGAATATGTGTGCCAGATATCCCCGAGCTAAAAAGGGAAGTTATGGATGAATGCCACAAGTCTAAGCTCAGCATCCATCCTGGAGTAAGCAAGATAAACCACAATCTTAAGCGTACTTTTTGGTGGAAGGCGATGAAGAGATACATTTCTATATATGTTTCTAGATGTCCCACTTGTCAGCAAGTCAAAAGCGACCAGCAAAAGCTAGCAGGTCTGTTGCAACCGCTAGGCGTTCCAAGTTGGAAGTGGAATGAAATTTCTATGGACTTTATTGATGGCTTGCCCCGGACTAGGAATGGAAATGACAGTATATGGGTGATTGTAGACCACTTCACAAAGACTGCACATTTCATCCCTGTCAAATCCAATAGAATAGGTCGGAGTTTGGCACAACTTTATTTCAGAGAGATTGTCAGACTGCATGGAGTTCCCAGCAGCATTGTCAGTGACCGGAATCCGATATTTGCTAGCAAGTTATGGGAAGCTTTCCAAGAAGAGCTAGGGACTAAGATGAATATGAGCACCGCTTATCACCCTTAGATAGATGGCCAGACTGAGAGGGTGAACCGCATATTGGAAGACTTGTTGCGAGCATGCATTCTAGATTTTGGTGGGTTTTGGGAAGATCATTTGCACTTGGTTGAATTCTCTTATAATAACAACTACCAAGCAAGCCTGCAGATGTCGCCATTTGAAGCTTTATATGGCAGGCCATGCAGATCTCCCGCATGTTGGGTGGAACCCGGCAATCGATTAGTACTGGGTCCCGACATGATTCGCGAAGCATCAAATAAAGTTGATTTTATTAAGAAGCGATTACTGGCCGCCCAAAGCCGACAGAAGAGCTATGCAGACGCTCAAAGAAGGGATTTAGAATTCTTTGTTGGTGATCTTGTATACTTGAAGGTTTCCCCACTGAGAGGTGTGATTCGATTTGGGAAGACTGGGAAATTGGCACCCAGATTCATTGGTCCATTTCCTATTCTCGAAAGGATTGGGACTCTCGCTTAAAGAGTGCAGTTGCCTGACTGGTTGCCAGGGGTCCACGATGTATTTCATGTGTCCCAACTGCAGAAGCATGTTCATGATCCAGATTTAGTTGTGGAGGAAGCAGTACAACGAGATTTGGAGATTACCTCGGCCCTACCAGTAAGAAGGGAGCCAGTGAAAATCGTTGGCGAGGAAACCCGAATTCTGAGGAACAAGAGGATCCACCTAGTCAAGGTGCAGTGGAGCGGGGATCCCAGAGACTGTACATGGGAGACTGAAGATAACATCAAACAGGCTTATCCCCAGTGCAGAGTGGACATCTCCAAGTGACTCTTGTGTTGAGGTACACTTACAATACCTTGCATTTTCCGTTTTGTTTCCTACTTTACTATGGTTTCCTTTTCGGGGACGAAAAGTTTTTAAGTGGGGGAGATTGTAACAACCCGGAAAATCAGAACCAATATAAAATTTTATTCTAAATAATTTGGTTGGAAAATGTGCCAGAATTTAAAATTTTTATTTTTAAATAATATTAAAGCCATTGAAAATAGTCAATTTTCAAACGACCTCCGTTATTTATGAAACCACTTTTGTTGGAACCGGAATGTCAAATTATTGCAAGGTTTCAATTTTCATAATTTTTCAAATTAATATGTGAGTGTGGCAAAAGAAATGTGTTTTGTTAATTTCAGTCAAATCTGATCGACTTGAAAATGGCCTTTTTTCAAACAGTCTCAGAATTCAACGAAATTAATTTTGTTAGAATTGTATCGTCAAAACAAAGCCAGAAATAATTTTTCTGGAATTTTCTGAGTTCGTATGTGGCCCCGGTGGATTTAAATATACGATCAAATTAATTTAATAAAGGATTTAAATATTAAATTAAAGAATTCAGGCCATAGACAGCCTTTTGGGCTGACGAGACCTAGTCCATTGGATCCGGAACGGGGGCTATTGGGTGTGATCGACTCCTATTGGACTGAAATTGGAATGGTTTAAGACTTATGGTTTTTTTTTTGCAAAATTAACATTAAAATAATATAAAAATACACCTCATCTTCCTCAAACCCTAACCTCTACTGTAGTCGCCGCCCCCTTAACATCTATGGCCGAATTTGTTCTAGACTTCCACCACTAATTTCCACCGATCCTCTCACCAAAACCCCCTCTTCCTTCAGACTCTTTTGTAGAAATTTTCATCCTCCTCATTTCTTTACGGTTGGATCATCACCAGGAGGCACGGACGCCGAGATACAGCGCCCCCAAGTAGCGCTGTACACAGCGCCGCGCACCCCCTAGGCTCGATCGAGCTTCACCCAGGTAGGCCCCTCATGTGCGCCTCCCTTAGCTCTATGACGTCCCACCGGCTGATCTGCATAACGCTTCACGCATTGATCGAATTTTGGATCCAAAGTTTTGAATCAAAGGGAAAAGCTCACGGCCTTAGACTGAATAAAGAAGGAAGAAGGGTAAAACCCTTTTAATTATTTTAATAATTTAATTTAAAATTTTATAAATCTTAACCAAGTCATAACCAATTCATACGACATCGAAAATGAATGATTTCAGATTCTGTGCGATCGTAGAGACGAGATCTACGCTGCTGTTCTGACTAGAAGCGATTCCGAGCTGATAAAATTTTGACCAAATTTGCGGATCCAAACAAAACAGAATAACCTGATTGTGAGATTTCTGATTTTTAATAATTAATCAATTTAATTATTTTACTCGCTATGTAATGATTGCATGTATATGATTTAGATCTGCTATGTTCTGAAATTTTGGGTGATGATTGATCTATTGATTAGTGATGAATTAGTTTGTCAATTTAATATAAAATATTATTCTGTCATTTTTATTGAATTAAATTAGTTTGTCAATTCAATATAAAATATTATTTTATCATTTTTGTTGAATTGAATTAGTTTGTCAATTCAATATAAAATATTATTTTGTTATTTTTGTTGAATTGAATTAGTTTGTCAGTTCAATTAAAAATATCATTTTGGTCATATTTGTTGAATTGAATTGGTTTGTCAATTCAATTAAAAATATCATTTTGGTCATATTTGTTGAATGGAATTAGTTTGTCAATACAATTAAAAATATCATTTTTGTTTATATTATTGAATTGAAAATAGAATTGTCAATTCAATGAAAAATATCATTTTGTTTATATGATTGAATTGAAATAGAATTGTCAATTAAATATATGTATATCACTTTGTTTACGTTATTGAATTGAATTAGAACTTTCAATTCAATATAAATGTTATCACTTTGTGTGTTGATTGATCACCTTTGTTGTTGTTTGATTGAATTAGAGCTTTCAATCAAATAAACATCATAGAAAAAGTTACATTTTTTTTATTTGCAAATTTAGATGCAAATAAACAACATAGAAAAAGTTACATTTTTTATTTGTAAACTTAGATGCAAATAAACACCATAGAAAAAGTTACATTTTTTATTTGCAAATTTAGATGCAAATAAACATCATAGAAAAAGTTACATTTTTTACTTGCAAATTTAGATGCAAATAAACATCATAGAAAAGATTACATTTTTTATTTGCAAATTTAGAGGCAAATAAACACCCAAGAAAAAGTTACATTTTTATTTGCAAATTTAGATGAAAATAAACATCATAGAAAAAGATTACATTTTTTATTTGCAAATTTAGATGCAAATAAACATCGTAGAAGAAGTTGCATTTTTATTTGCATTCTTTGATGCAAATAAAACATGAAATTAGAAGTTGCATTTTTATTTGCATTCTTTGATGCAAATAAAACATGAATTAAGAAGTTGCATTTTTATTTGCATTCTTTGATGCAAATAAAAACATTGATTAAAAAGCTGCAATTTGTTTGCATTTTTTGGCACAAATAAAACATAGTTTGAAAAGTTACATTTTTATTTGCATTTTAGATGTGAATAAAAACATTGATTCAAAAGTTGCATTTTTATTTGCATTTTAGATGCAAATAAAAACATAGATAAAAAAATACATTTTTATTTACATGTTAGTTGAAATAAAAAGGATAGAATTTATAAGTTACATCTTTATCTACATTTTAGATGTAATAAAAAAAGCATAGAATTAAAAAGTTATATTTTCATTTACATTTTAGATGTAATAAAGAAAGTATAGTTTTAAATGTTATATTTTATTGTTAAATTAGAGACAATAAAAAAAGTTTAAATCAAAAATGACATTTATATTGCCAGGTTAGTTGTAAACAAAAGAGTAGATTAAAAAGTTATATTTTATTTACATTCTAGATGTAAATAAAAGAATATATTAAAGAGTTACATTTTTATTTACATTTTAGATGTAAATAAAAGTTAGAATTTAAAAGTTATATCTTTACTTGCCTTTTAGATGTAATAAAAAGGATGGAATTAAAAGTGGTATTTTTTATAGTCAAATTAGAGACGGCAAAAAGCATAGAATCAAAAGTTACATTTTTATTTACATTTTAGTTGTAATAAAAATGATAGAATCAAAAGTCACTTTTTATTGTCATTTTAGAGACAATAAAAAGAACAGAATTGGAAGTTACATTTTTATTGTCATGTTAAATGAAATAAAAAGAAAAGAAAGGAAAAATTACATTTGTATTGCCACTTTAGAGACAATAAAAAGAATAAGGTGAAAGGTTGCATGTTTATCGTCATTTTATATGCAATTAAAAGAATAGATTTAAATGTCACATTTATATCGTCATTTTAGATGCAATAAAAATAAAAAAAATAAAAATCATGTTTTATCATCATTTGGTTTCAATCAATAAGAGTGAACATTAGGAATACATATTTTCAATGTAATTTAGTTACCATTGGAAATAATTAGTCATTAAAACGTGATTTGTTTCAAATTATCACTTTCATCATGTTAGTTAGGATTATGAAAATCATAAGTAAAATCTCTAACATGAATATGGGCTGTATTTGGTTTGCATGTGATTGATTGAAAATAGTTGAAATCGCCAAATGACTTATATTTATATTTATATATAAATATAAATTAAAATTTAACGAATCGAGCGCTGTAGTTCATGTTTCGGCAATCGCAACTTTAAACGATTATACCGTAAGATCCAATCGTCGGATTTTCCCAAAACTAGAACCGTTAGGACCGTTTTGGGAAGATCTTTCCAATGATATAAACTTTATTAAAATCCAACGGTTATATTTCAAGATAAGTGTAAATCAAGTTTTGGTAAAAACAGCGCCAGGGCCGTCCATCGACCCGAAGCGTCATTTAATTATATTGAGCTATTTTTAAAAAACTAAAAATAGCGATAAATCGTTATAAATTAATATTAACGATATTAAATGGTTTAAATGATAATAATTCGAAAAATTATTTGAAAAGACCAAGTTCAACTCATTTCAAATAATTTTACGGTGATTTTAATCGAAGACGTCGATTGAAGACCGGCGATCTTCACATCAAAAGGATAACTACTGATGCCTGGCATTGGCTAGCTACCAATAAAGGGTTAAAGTGGTAGTTGTCCGGACGTACTTGTTGATTGTCCGGATATGCGAGTGCCTCTCCTTCGTATTGGACATACGGGGAGGAATAGGGTGACTCCGGTTTCGTTCTGACCCAGAACGGACTTGTAAATAGATGTGTGTCTGACATTGAATTTCATTCTGTGTAATTAAATTGATATCTATTAATATATATCTGTGGTGGCGGAGAATTTATTCTCTTTCTTAACACCCTTCTCTGGGACGCACGAGCTCAGAGGTTATATATTGGTAGTTATTGATCGCATGGCGTGAATTGTCAATGTGACATGCCAAGATGTAATTGATCGAGGCTTTTATTGAAAACAGAGCCTTGTGGGATGATCAAAGCATAGCCTAGTTCGGCATAGCTTTGTGTATAGCTTTACCTCGCGAGCCTCACACCCCGGTAGAGTCAAAGACGGAGCAAGGGAACGTAGGGAGTGCACACGTTTCTTTCTCGCAAGAAGTAGTGTCAGTGACTTACCATCCCTGACATTTCTACTTATGTGGTTGATGGATTATGAGGCGCCTCGGATTTTTATTGGTCGCCAATGGCCAATTTATAGGTCCAATAGGATCGGGGAGCGTGTGTTCAGGCATAACTAATCCACTAGCATTATTTGTGGACCGGCCCTGCTGTATCCAAGGGTTCACTGCGGGGAATCCTGAGACATTGCTAGAGTGTCCCAAATCGGTAAGGAGATCGTTCCTAGCCTTGACTCTTGATGGAAACCCAATTCCCAATACGACATTACGGTTTTGATTGTAAACCTATATATGGCGACATAGTAAGATGGGGTACTATGCCGTCTAGGATTGATACATTTACTTTGAAGTATTTTAAAACATATTAGACACTAATAATAATATCAAAATGTTATTTTCTACGTATCAAGCATTTTTGATCATTATAAGGTAAAACTCTATCCTCCATTTGTGTTGCATTATGTGATGGGACTTGAGTCTTATAATGATTTCATTTTCTAAAAAGCATTGCGTTAGTTTGACTTAAAATTTATAAAACTTATGCACTGGCAATCCAATGGAGTAAACCCGTTCCGTATTAGCGGCGTGGTCCAGTGATTTGCCAAAATTGTTAGCTTAGTAAGATTTCTCATACCATTCCCATGACTGACTCGTAGTTTGTTTCACTTTGCAAACTCGGGTGCCCTCTTTCCACGGGCAGCCAATTGACAGGTTTCAGGTAGGGATATTTTCTGGACTAGAGTTTGCTAATGAAGATGATGAAGGATCTTTTCTTTTTATCTTTTATTTACTTCTTGAGACATTGAGACAGTATTAATATTGATGTATTTTGGGAGATTGAGACTTTATTTCTTTCCCTGTTTTAGACATCTATTTTGCTAAGTGTATCCTATACTGCGTACTATGATGTTCTGTGATGATGTTTGTGATGACATTTCCATTTCCGCTGCAATGATTTATATGTTCTGCTATTATCTGGGATCTGTTATTGTTTTAATTATGTTATGCTCCTACGATTATCCTTACTTTCGTACCATGGAAATTTGGGTTGTCACAGATAGCATGGTGGTTGCCACGAGAATACATGATGATACATGTTGGATTCAACGAATGCAAGTCAATAATGAACCACTGGACTTTGACTTTCCAAACACGGCCAATCATGAGGATGGTGGCGCCGAGGTTCAAATGGAAGTACCATTGGATGTTGATCTTTGTTCAACACAAATGATGGCCAGATCCGAAGTTGCTAATATTGAGTTTTCAGGTGAAAAATTCTTCAGTGCTTGCGTACAAAATGGATTTGTCGTTGGGATGGTATTCGAAAGTAAAGAAAAGTTTCTACACCAACTAACAGAATGGTCTATTTTGCATGGAGTTTCGTACAAGCCAATCAAGTCGAATAGAAAAAATATATATTGATGTATGTAATGTTGATGTTACCTATTTATGGAGAATACATGCAATTGTATCTAAGAAATCACAAATTGGATGGTGGGAAATCAAAAGGCTGCCTCTTGAACATAACTGTGTCAATCCTATGATTAATTCCAACCACGAGCAAGCCACTTCTGGATTTCTTATGTCCAAAATCATGTCTTTTGTCAAGGCCGGTGTGGATATCCCAGCAGGTACGGTCTAGGTGCTTGTCGATGACGACCAACTTTTCATCAAAATCAGTTACATGAAAGCTTGGCAAACGTTGAAAAAAAAAATATGGTGACAGGGCTGAATCGTATACGAATTTTCCGCAATATTTTGAAGGAATAAAGAGAAGCAAACCAGGTATAGTTGGACATATAACAGCCGATGATGTTGGGGTATTTGATCGTGCTTCTTGGGCATTTGGTCCTTCCATTGCAGGTTTTCTACATTGTCGTCCTTTGCTATGTATTGACGGGACACATTTCTACGGTAAATACAAGGGGACACTGCTTATTGCTACGACTATAGATGTCGACGACTGCCTTTTCCATTAGCTTATGCAGTCGTCGAATCCGAGTTATATGATAGTTGGGCCTAGTTCTTTTCATGCATGCGTGAGTTCATTCATAGTGTACGAAATCATCACATTAATTTTATATTTGATAAAATGAAAGGGATCTCAAGAGCTTTGTAGGAAAGATGGCAAGAACCATACAAACATAGGTTATGTGCAAGACATCTTAAAGCCAATTTTCAAGTTGCGGGTTATCGAAAGAAGCGACTAACAGGCTTGTTTTACGCTGCTCCATGTGCTTCAGAAGTAGCTGAGTACACTAAAATCAGAGAAGAAATCAAGGCAATTAATCTGCGGGTACATGACTAAATTGAACGAAGCCTATGGAATTTTGAAGAAAATTGAGCACTTTGAAGAGATGACGGTAGATGATTACATGTTATAAAAACCAACGCATTTGAAAGTTTAAGCGTACTAAAAGGTGCCAAATCATTGCCTATAAAGGCGTTGGTTGCAAGGACGTTCTTTTGATTAGTTGAATATTTCTATAAGAGGCGGAAAAAAGGGGTGGCTCTAAAGACACGACTTACTCCAAAATGGGAAGCTAAAATTAAAGCACATCATTGTAAACTTGTTTGATTTGGTCGAACAGAATGGCAAGTGATTCATTGTTACGAAGATGAATATAAAGTTAGAACCGATGGTTCTCATTGCTCTTGTACATGCAACATCCCTCTTATGCAGAAGATACCGTGTGCTTCTAAGTGGTACTTCGTCCAAAGTTATAAAGCTTCCTATATGTCAGAGTTTCATCCCGGACGCGATAAGAAATGCTGCACACTATACAACGGTCCACACGTATTACCTCTGCCTACAAGAAGACAACCCGGACGACCTAAATCTTCGAGAATTAAAAATGTTTTGGACGAGCATCAAACGCCTAGAACAAACAGGTGCAGCAAATGTGGATCGCAGGGCCATAAAAGAAAGCGGTGTACTTCAGTAATCTAAAATGGAGATGTATGTATGTCAATGAGATTTCAGTGTGTTGAATTTAGTGTATCTGTCATTTTTATGTTTTGAACTTATCTTTCGTGCATCGGACTTTGTATGTCTCTAATTTTTGAATATTTGGATTTGTCATTTGGTTTATGTAGTTTGGTTGGCCTTTCGATGCTATTTGGATGTATAATTTATAATATAATTAAAAACGAGCTCGTAACGTCGTTGTAGTTCGTACTTTTACGTTTTGAACTTTAACTGAATATCCTAGGATTCGTTATAAGTCAGATTTCTTTGAAACAAGAAACATTTGAATCTATTGAACTATATTTTTCTAAGGAAAGAGAAAAATGGAGATTTCATATTATAGATTATGAGTTATGTCCAAATCAAATTTTCAGAAAGTCTCTACGGAATTTTGTACGAGGAAATGCATTAGCGAATTTTGACACTTCGCCATTCGTATACCCTAGAACATGCCTAATCTTGTAAATATTACAAAACAGGTCTAAGCTTGATATAATTCTGCAAAACATGCTAAGGGTGAAATTTATCCTTTTTTTTGGGAATGACTACATTAAGTAATGAAACGTGCCTCACATTAAGTAACGTGCTGAACATTAAGAAGGAATAAGATAACAGTGTTATCATGCATATATTGCTAAATATTAAGTAATGCTATATGCTCATTACTTCTACTTTAAAGTGTTGCACTTTAAATGAACAAATATGAAAAGATAAGTGGAATTAGAATACATACAACTGGAGGAAAGAATGGAATAAAAAATTTGTACGTGCCAAGTTCAGACCTTGTATATTTAGTCTTGCTTATACTACGTCATTTATTTTTGACACAAAATCGCTATGACGAATATTCATATGTTTGAATTTTGTGAAACGAAAAATGACGTTCTCTTCTAAATATATTATAGTATTTTTAGTTCAAATTCGCTCAAGTTCCGACAACGTTTCATTCGTAGCGGTTTATTAAATGTTTAATTAAATTAACGCAAATGGAATAAAGTTGTGTATTTTTCCACAAAATTCATTTTTATGCTTTGTCTAATTAGTCGCATCTCAACTAATTAATTTTGAATTTTTATTTTACATTACTATTATTGTTTATCATATATCGGTTGTCGCTACCGCTAATCACTCGTCAAAAGTCAATTCAAATGGAGCGAACGAACTTTGACCTTTTCAATATAAAATTGTTTAAATCACTTCTATAGGAAAATAATTAATTTTAAAAATCAATGTTTCATTATAAATCGATTTCATGTTTTAATTTCTAAACAAATACATTCTAAGTTACATTTATCATTTAATTCTTAAATTAGAACTATTTGAAATTCCAAAATTAAATTCAGTGTTTAAATGGTCGAAATTTACGGGATGTTACAATTTATCAAAGTATTTCATTCTAAACTTATAAAATATTATACAACCTTACAACCATTCAATAAACTTTGTTAACCAGTTTCAAACATGGTCTTAATTAAAAACACAACTTTCATCTCACATTTTCAATTGCTAAATACTTACATTTTTAATACCCAATTTTACAAGACATCCATGATTTGCTTAAACAACTTAACAAATCATATTGAAATATATTTTATACTTAATTATTGATTTGTAATCAACATTTCATATTCTTAATATTTACATTAAGAACCAAAGTTGTTGTTTAGCAATAATTTACAAAAATTATTACATTTGATAAAATAAATCTTAAGATACATAATAAGTTTTCCAATTGGGGTTTTTACCCTCAAGGACAAAAGGAACAAAAAATTGCTTCATAAGGACAAAGGGGAATTTTTTTATCCTCAAGGAATAAATTTAGTGTAAAGGGAGGAATTCAGAGGCCCACTATAATTCCTCCCTCTACACTAAAACTTTTTCTTATGGACAAATTTTGCCCCCTTGTCCTTATAGAACAATTTTTTATTCATTTTGTCCTTTAGGGTATTTTCCTATAAATTCAACTTATTATTCAATTTGGTACAACAAATCAAAAAATCTCCACATTCTTTTTTCGTACAACTTAGATGATTATACAAATTCTCCCTTTCGAACTCGTATTTCAATTTCTCTAATATTAGATTACTAATCTCATTAAAATTTGTTTACCTAGGTATTCAAAACCCGGGTTGTTACACTTAACATGCAGGTGTAGGTTGGATTGTGATGTATCTTAAGAGTTATGGTTTTGGTGGACAAGTCTCCAAATCTGGTTTGTGCCTTGAGTAAGGTTTGATTTGGATATGAAGAGGGGAAAGTAATTCATATTTGAAAATGATGAACAAATCTCTTTTTTCAATGCTTATTTATATTATAACCTTTTTTTTTGATAGCATGAGTGAAACTTTGTTTAAGTAGAACACTACTTTTTTTGTCTTTGGGGTTCAAACCATGATTTTTAAAACCTCTACCTAAAGCGTCATACCTTGGCTACTTGAACTAGAGATCTTTGACTATAACCATCCCTTTTAAATACTTTTTTTATACATTTCTACTTTTTTACTTCTATCGTTCCCAAATTTAAGATTGACGATGAAAAAATGTACTATGCACAGTTTTAATTTACGGACACATAAACTAAAATATGTTAAAGTTAGTAAAATTACTCGAATACTCACTTTGGAAGTTCACTTTTATATGAGGATATATTTTATAGAAGAAAAGTGGAAGAAACGCAAAGCTTATTTGTATAATTAGAATGATGTATGTCAAAATTTCTCTCTTAATATTAAGTTCCATATATATTTAATAATTAAGTTTAAACATTTAAAATTTTAATCTTTTTAACTCTCTTATACTAGCTCTTTTTCACGGTTTTAGCCTTTAAGTTCGTATCTAATTTTGTGCGTTTATGTATAGTTATTAATAAATCTGACGCTGTAACTTTAACTTGTATGCAGACATACATACATATGCATATAAGGGGGTCAACTTTTTGACACAAAAATAAATAAAGTTGGTGACATAATATCTCTAGACCACCGGATCCAGGGTCGGATGTAGTGTTAACCAGCTGGAGCCAATGCCTTAGCTCAAAAGCATAAAGTCTATTATAGAAAATGTAATTATCTTACTAGACCCTAGTTGAAATTGAGTTTAGGCCATGTCTGAGGGAAATGAAGATTACTATATCTCAAGTTCAGTATTCAATAAAAGAGAATTAGAAATTCATTAATCTTCTTTCAATGTCGCCCTACCCGAGCTAAAAGGCCAGTTTTGTTAGTGGCTACTTCTCGTTATATTCTCATACATGGTTGAAATCAGGTGGCATTCTAATGGTTGAAATCTTCTATGTCACCAATTGTGCCACATTAGATATATGTATATTTTCAAAAAAAACAAAATATATACATATATATGTGCATATGCATATATATATATATATATGTACGTATGAATATAGTGTATACATATTAGTATAAGACACACGTTGAAACACCCCACCCTCCATTAAGGTCACTCACAAGGGACTGCCTTAACTTTGGTGGAGGTTTGTAAGTAAAAGTCACAGATAAAACACAAGACAGATATAAACACACACACACATATATATATATATATATATATATATATATATATATATGTATAAGCAGCGGAAAACATCAAACTTTTATTTCATAAAATACCTGTTCATACAACACATTTCCATAATTGTCTCATAACAACTTCCAAAACATTACAACATCATTTCTGTCTTGGTTTTTAAATAAAGAAGCATAAAACGTGATTAAAACTGCATAAATCCCCATAGAGTGTGACCAACAACCATAACCAAGGAAAGAGACTCCAAACCGTACATCAACTATCTTGAAGCTTTTAAAGAATCTGACTAAGCTGAGTTATTTCCTTCCTGTGGACCTTGGGGGGGGGGAACGGAAGAAAAGAAGACAAAAGAAAATAGGGTCAGACATAAAGCCTGGTAAGTCTAGTGACTCTTCAGTATGAAAATAAGAATAAGGGCATGATAGGTATAAACTGGAAACAGGAAAGTATCATAAACTAGGATAAGGTAGTTCTGAAACGAATATACTATCGCACCCCACACTATATCTCTGCACCTACTTGTATTTATTCCGACTGGCACCATATGCTGAGGGTGAAGTGATCTCGTTTCTAAAGATGCACCCTATGCTGAGGGTAAAGTGATCCCGTTTCTAAAGATGCACCCTATGCTGAGGGTGAAGTGATCCCCTTATTTTGAAGATCGGCTCCTACTCGCATAATCATCTGTGTTTTACGGCCCCCAGAAATTGTAGACACCTATGCTGGCCCCACCATGGGGTGTATCAAGTCCCATGGTGGCGACCCGACACAAAGCTTAGAATGCATAGGTTATACTACTGGTGCCCTCAGTGCCCTGTTTGTCTGCTCCGAAGTGTGTACACGCCCGCACTCCGTTCGAACCCACACTGTTGCACCCACCACCGTCTCTTTGACCGCTTACAATTAGCCCAGTAATCGTGCCCTACCCTGCCTAGTTTCAGGGTACCATGATACCTAATTGGGTTACTGCTGAAATGGGTCCCCATTACTAGGGTTTTCTAGTCAAACATGTTAAGTGGTTAAGTGTGTATTTACCTAACCCCACCCATCAATTTCATTAACATGTTGAATTAGTTAAGTGTTTTAGTTAACTTAACCCTACCATCTGTCCTTGGCCTTTTAAAGCACCGACCACTCACATTAGACATATATTGTTACGGTTACTGGATGTGCCGGTCGGTTCCGGGCAGATTTACACTGTAACTCAGTCTAACCTTAGGTCCTTATTGGGCTTCATGCTTAACCACCCACATTGGATAGGTATTGTTATGACTACTGGACAGACGGGCGGGTCCGGGCAGATTTACATCACAACTCAATCCAACCTCGTGTTAAGCATATTCGTATTTTCTAAATTTACATATTTGTCTTTATCACTTAATATATGTAAATTTGTCAACAATTAAATGTTATGGCCCACTTTCCAAGTTTAACCTTTTTGGTATAAAGAATTTATACCGTTTAAATGCCACCAATTTTGGCATGTGACAAACATGCCAATTTCATATATTTTTATGACAAGTTTTCTAATATTCCCAACGTTACCGCGTTTAAACATTAGGCTAACAATCTTAGCCCAATTTTCGTTTGTATAGTTTTTAACATATGATATTAGGCTAAAAACTTAGCCTAATTTAGCGCACACAAATAGGCATAAGGGAATTCATAAACATAAACATAACATAGGTGTAAACTTGGCATTTTTGGCATAGTCAATATGAACATCATAGGTGTGAACTTGCAAAATAGCCAACATGAATGTCATAGATGTGAACTTGCAAAATAGTCAATATACATATATGTGAATTTGCAACATAGCCTACATCAATTTTCATATATGTGAATTTGCATTAAAATAAGGGTCTAACCAAATAGTTGTCACATGAATTAGCAAATGATTTAGACAACATAAATCTAAACTTGTTTTTGGATCTAGGCATAACATCGAACATCACTAGTACATGACAAGAATATGACATTTTCATAAATATGTATAACTTTATGACAAGGGTGTGAACTAGATCCAATCGCATATCTAATTACAACATGAAACATGTACTAAAGTGGATCTTGACAAGGATCAAATTAGAAACTTGCAACTTTTGTATAAACATTGTGTATGAACATAACCATTTAGGCATCAAGATTCTTGCGTAAAGTATATACATGAGATTCTAATCACAAACAACCTATATAATCACATAAACATGAACTATACAACTTGCTTGTGATGTTGTTGTCGTTTTAAAAGTACAATTGGATCAACATCAATCTTAATTATACCACAAACATCCCAATTACATTCACAACACAATCATTTCCATACATAGATATGAATTAACATCGTCGTTACATAATAACACAATTCCACTTCCAATTTACAATGAATCAAGTCTTAGTTTTATTCTCATCGGAAAAATCACTATACTTACAATGAACGACGAACTTGGATTTTGGGTTCTGAATTCTGGATTTGATATGCTTTCCTTTGGATAGACTAACGTTGTTTTGATTCGTGTTTTGCTTTAGTATTGGCTTGTCTCTAGGCTTTCTAACTGACGGCCACTCCTAGTCTCTTTCCAGCAGCATGACGGCCTTAGTATTATATTATTTGTGTGAATTTAGGGTTAGACTTGAGTTGTATTTATAGAACTTCAATCTAATTAGAGCTATCGATGAAGCTAGAGTGAATCCAGGCCATCCATCTCAAGAGAAGCCAATCAGAAAGTGTCATGTAAGCCCTAGTGATTCAGCCAAGCCTCAGAATTCGACCAGACCCTGATCAAGCCAGCCAGGGCCTGACCAACAGGTCTTTCTAACCTGGGCGCACTTGGCAGGTGCGCCAGTGCTAAAATTGTACTGGAGCACTTCCCAAGTGCGCCAGCTCAATTTTGTTCTGGCGCACTTCACAAGTGCGCCAGTGCATTCTGACCCATTTCTGGTTTTTCTGCCCAACTTCGTTCGTCCATATCTTCTTCATACGGTATCCGTTTTACGCAAACTTGGACTCTATCTCAAGCAGAATTTCGAGATGAACGCAATGGTGTAACCCATTTCCCTTGATTCCATCATTTAGAATTAATTATACTTTAATTTGTTAAGTTACAGTTAACAGAAAGTTCGGGGTGTTACATTTTCCCCTCCTTAAATTATCTCGTCCCTGAAATCTTCAAGTCTAGGAGAACGTAAGTCCTAACATCCAATCGTCCATCTACTCAACCAACAAACACAGGCGTCCATTGTCCTTAAAAGACTTCTAATGCTTTATGATTATATGCACAGTGTGTGTATATGTCCTTAACTAATGCAAAATCAGGCGGTCTACTGATCCAGTTGACCTCCTTAATGCAAATCATGTAAGTGTCATGAATCCATTATGTATGCAAAATTGTCCTTACTCATAATTCTACATGAGTGCGCAACCATCAATACAAATGCGACATCCATATGACAACATATCAAGTTTCAACCACATACAAATATGAATACATATATGCATATGTAGTATGAAGTGACTGAGCCGATCTAAAACCTAGGTTGTGTGTGTATATGCATCCACGAGCAACCACTAGCAACCACTTGCAACCATCAACCATAACATGTTTCAAATACATGTTTACATCCAAAGGGGTTTCTACCTAAGGATAACGGATAATATCGAGGAGATATACCTAAAAAGATAGATACAAGCAAAACTTAAGGAAAAAGAGAGGTCAAAGATGTACCCTCAAAAAGAAAAGGGTAAGCCGCGCGTATTCTACCCTCAGTTTCCCAAGTCGTGTCTTCCTCGGCGTCGCTCCACTGAACCTTAACGAGCTTCACCTCGCGGTTGCATAGCTTTTTGAATTTAGTTCCTACGATTCGAGTTGGAACTCTCCTCATAGTTGCTTCACGTTCCACTTCGGCTTCTTCTAGAATGCTTGGCTCCACCACTTCCGCTGATTCATGTAGACATTTCCGGAGATGAGAAACGTGAAAGACATTGTGAATTTCGGCCAATCTTTCAGGCAGATCTACTCTATAAACCATTTTCCCAATCTTCTCGATGATAGGGAACGGTCCTACAAATCTTGGTGCTAGCTTTCCTGCGGATTCAAAGCAAACGACGTTCCTTAAAGGGGATACCTTAAGGAAAACCCTGTCCCCAACCTCAAACTCAAGGTCGGTCCTTCTTTTGTCGGCGTAGGATTTCTGTCTGTCTTGGGCAGTCTTCATTCTCCTTCGTATCAAGTCCACTTTTTCTGAAGTCTCTCTAATCATGTCTGGCCCAAGTATAATCTTGTCAGTGGACTCCCACCAACAAGTTGGTGATCGGCAAGGTCTTCCATACAAAGCTTCGAAGGGCGCCATACCGATGGTGGCTTGGTAACTGTTGTTATAGGCGAATTCCACTAAAGGAAGGTGATCCTCCCAAGTCCCTCCGAAGTCAAGAACGCACAGTCTTAGAAGATCTTCTAGTACTCTATTTACCCTTTCTGTCTGACCATCAGTTTGGGGGTAATAGGCCGTGCTCAAACATAACTGTGTGACGACAGCTTCTTGCAGACTCTGCCAAAATTCGATCGTGAAGATGGGGTCTCTGTCACTCACTATGCTGGAGGTTATTCCATGGAGTCGAACTATTTCCTTGAGATAAAGAGAAGCTAGAGACGAAGCAGTTCTTCTACTCTTGATAGGTATAAAGTGGGCGCTTTTAGTAAGCCTGTCCACTATTACCTAAATGCTAGTATTGCCTCTTCTTGACCTAGGCAACCCGTCAGTGAAGTCCATTGAAATGCTATCCCACTTCCATTGTGGGACTTCTAGAGGATGTAGCAGTCCTCCAGGCTTCTTCTGTTCTGCCTTGACCTGTTGGCAGGTCATGCACTTAGAAACGAAATCTACCACGTCCTTCTTCATGCCGCTCCAAAAGAAAGTTCTTTTTATATCCTTGTACATCTTATCACCGCCAGGGTGTATAGTCATCTTGGAATGATGTGCTTCCTCGAGAACCTTCTTTGTCAACTCCCTTGCTTGTGGGACGCATAGTCTTCCATCTCGCCTTAGCCAACCCTTATCATTGATGGAGTACCTATTGAGGTGACTGGAAGTTTCACCCCTAATTAGTTGATCAATCACATCCACAAGCTGTGGGTCTTCTCGTTGTGCGGCCCCTATCGAGTCTAAAAGAGTGGGTCGTACTTCTAGGGATGCTAACAAACCCGGTACAAAATCCGAGGAGGGCCTAAAGTTAAAACTGGCTATATACTCCAAGCTTTGCCTTTCCACAAAGAGAGGGTTTAAGGTCAGTTTCTTTCGGCTCAACGCGTCTGCTACTACGTTGCCTTTGCCAAGAGTATAGGAAATTTCAAAATCATACGAGGCAAGAAACTCCATCCATCTTTGCTGCCTCAAGTTAAGATCCTTTTGCGAGAAGAGATATTTCAATGATTTATGGTCAGTGTATAATTCGAACTTCTCACCTAGGAGATAATGGAGCCAAGACTTAAGCCCAAAGACGATGGTGGCCAACTCAAGATCGTGGGTTGGGTAGTTCTTTTCATGCACTTTCAATTGCCTTCCACCATAAGCTACTACCCTCCCTTCTTGCATCAGAACAGCGCCTAGACCCGTGCCACAAGCATCCGTATATACTGTGAACATTTTGCTTCCATCTGGCAAAGTCAGAACTAGGGTTGTTGTGAGAGCCCTTTTTAATCGTTGGAAAGCAAACTCGCAATCCAAATCCCACGTGAACGCCAGATTCTTCTTTGTTAGCCTTGTGAGTGGAGCTGAGATTTTCGCGAAATCCCTAATGAATTTTTGTTAGAAACCGGCTAGCCCAAGAAAGCTTCGAACTTCGGTTGCATTTCTTGGTGTCTTCCAATCTTGCACTGCCACCACTTTCGCAGGGTCTACAGCCAACCCCTCTTTGGACACTATATGCCCCAGAAATCTTACTTCCTTTATCCAAAAGTGGCACTTGGAGAATTTGGCTTTCAGCTGATGTGCACGGCGAGTATCCATGATCTCTTTCAGATACTGAGCATGTTCTTCCTCATTCTTTGAGAAGATCAAGATATCGTCTACGAAGACCACCACGAACTTATTGAGGAATTCTCGGAGCACCCTGCTCATCAGGTCTACGAAATAAGCGGGTGCGTTCGTCAAACCGAAAGGCATGACAAGCCACTCGAAGAAACCATCTGGGGTTCTGAACGCCGTTTTGTCAATGTTATCTTCAGCTACCCTTAGTTGATGGAACCCAGTAGCCAGATCAAGTTGGGAGAAGACCGACGCACCTATAAGCTGATCAAACAAATCGTCTATACGGGAAGCAGATGTCTATTCTTTTTGGTCAGCTTTTTTAGCTCCCTATAGTCCACACAAAGACGTAGTGAACCATCTGCTTTGGTGGAGAACACCACTGGAGCACCCCATTCCGAGATACTCCTTCTTATAAACCCCCTTCTCGAGAAGCTCCTTAACTTGCTTACTGAGCTCCTTTCTCTCCTTTGGAGCCATGTGTCTTACAGGCAGAGCTATGGGCTTTGCAATATCAACAAGATATATGAGGAAGCCTATTTCCCGCTTTGGGGGTAAGCCTTTCACCTCATCAAAGACATCCGGATATTCCCGGACTACTCTAACCGACTGCAAATTCTCAACAGAAGCATCAAACGACTCTAGATAACTAAGCATAACCGCATTTAAGGGATTACAAGAAATTTCTAGAGTGTTACCGAGCCGAGTCAAGAGCCTAACCACTCTTTTCTCACAATCAAGAATGGAACCATTACTGGATAACCATTCCATACCCTGAGAAGCCCAAAACAAAGGCACTACATCTAAATTCAACACTTAGAATAGAGATTTTCAAATCCAAGCAAACCATCGACAAATAAGCCGAGCCCTAATTGGATTTGAAACAACCAAGGGATCTTCTACCATACTAGTATCTAGGTGCAGAGATTCTACTAAAGCAGATGAAATAAAGGAGTGTGATGCACCAGAATCAAAGAGAGTGCGAACTAGGATAAGGTAGTTCTGAAACGAATATACTATCGCACCCCACACTATATCTCTGCACCTACTTGTATTTATTCCGACTGGCACCCTATGCTGAGGGTGAAGTGATCCCGTTTCTAAAGATGCACCCTATGCTGAGGGTAAAGTGATCCCGTTTCTAAAGATGCACCCTATACTGAGGGTGAAGTGATCCCCTTATTTTAAAGATCGGCTCCTACTCGCATAATCATCTGTGTCTTACGGCCCCCAGAAATTGTAGATACCTATGCTGGCCCCACCATGGGGTGTATCAAGTCCCATGGTGGCGACCCGACACAAACCTTAGAATGCATAGGTTATACTACTGGTGCCCCCAGTGCCCTGTTTGTCTGCTCCGAAGTGTGCGCACGCCCGCACTCCGTTAGAACACACACTGTTGCAACCACCGCCGTCGCTTTGACCGCTTACAATCCGCCCAATAATCGTGCCCCACCCTGCCTAGTTTCAGGGTACCATGATACCTAATTGGGTTACTGCTGAAATGGGTCCCCGTTACTAGGGTTTTCTAGTCAAACATGTTAAGTGGTTAAGTGTCTGTATTTACCTAACCCCACCCATCAATTTCATTAACATGTTGAATTGGTTAAGTGTTTTAGTTAACTTAACCCTACCATCTGTCCTTAGCCTTTTAAAGCACCGACCACTCACATTAGACAGATATTGTTACGGTTACTGGATGTGCCGGTCGGTTCCGGGCAGATTTACACCATAACTCAGTCTAACCTCGGGTCCTTATTGGGCTTCATGCTTAACCACCCACATTGGATAGGTATTGTTGTGACTACTAGACAGCCGGGCGGGTCCGGGAAGATTTACATCACAACTCAATCCAACCTCGTGTTAAGCATATTCATATTTTCTAAATTTACATATTTATCTTTATCACTTAATATATGTAATTTTGTCAACAATTAAATGATGTGGCCCACTTTCCAAGTTTAACCTTTTTGGTATAAAGAATTTATACCGTTTAAATGCCACCAATTTTGGCATGTGACAAACATGCCAATTTCATATATTTTTATGACAAGTTTTCTAATATTCCCAACGTTACCCCGTTAAAACATTAGGCTAACAATCTTAGCCTAATTTTCGTTCGCATAGTTTTTAACATATGCTATTAGGCTAAAAACTTAGCCTAATTTAGCGCACACAAATAGGCATAAGGGAATTCATAAACATAAACATAACATAGGTGTAAACTTGGCATTTTTGGCATAGTCAATATGAATATCATAGGTGTGAACTTGAAAAATAGCCAACATGAATGTCATAGATGTGAACTTGCAAAATAGTCAATATACATATATGTGAATTTGCGACATAGCCTAAATCAATTTACATATATGTGAATTTGCATTAAAATAAGGGTCTAACCGAATAGGTGTCACATGAATTAGCATATGATTTAGACAACATAAGTCTAAACTTGTTTTTGGATCTAGGCATAACATCGAACATCACTAGTACATGACAAGAATATGACATTTTCATAAATATGTATAACTTTATGACAAGGGTGTGAACTAGATCCAATCGCATATCTAATTACAACATGAAACATGTACTAAAGTGGATCTTGACGTGGATCAAATTAGAAACTTGCAACTTTTGTATAAACATTGTGTATGAACATAACCATTTAGGCATCAAGATTCTTGCATAAAGTATATACATGAGATTCTAATCACAAACAACCTATATAATCACATAAACATGAACTATACAACTTGCTTGTGATGTTGTTGTCGCTCTAAAAGTACAATAGGATCAACAGCAATCTTAATTTTACCACAAACATCCCAATTACATTCGCAACACAATCATTTCCATACATAGATATGAATTAACATCGTCGTTACATAATAACACAATTCCACTTACAATTTACAACGAATCAAGTCTTAGTTTTATTCTCATCGGAAAAATCACTATACTTACAACGAACGACGAACTTGGATTCTGGATTCTGAATTCTGGATTTGATATGCTTTCCTTTTGGTAGACTAACGTTGTTTTGATTCATGTTTTGCTTTAGTATTGACTTGTCTCTAGGCTTTCTAACTGACGGCCACTCCTAGTCTCTTTCCAGCAGCATGACGGCTTTAGTATTATATTATTTGTGTGAATTTAGGGTTAGACTTGAGTTGTATTTATATAATTTCAATCTAATTCGAGCCGTCGATGAAGCTAGAGTGAATCCAGGCCATCCATCTCAAGAGAAGCCAATCAGAAAGTGACATGTAAGCCCTAGTGACTCAGCCAAGCCTCAGAATTCGACCAGACCCTGACCAGGCCAGCCAGGGCCTAATCAACAGGTCTTTCTGACCTGGGCGCACTTGGCAGGTGCGCCAGTGATAAAATTGTACTGGCGCACTTCCCAAGTGCGCCAGTTCAATTTTGTTCTGGCTCACTTCACAAGTGCGCCTGTGCATTCTGACCCATTTCTGGTTTTTCTGCCCAACTTCGTTCGTCCATATCTTCTTCATACGGTATCCGTTTTACGCAAACTTGGACTCTATATCAAGCAGAATTTCGAGACGAACGCAATGGTGTAACCCATTTCCCTTGATTCCATCATTTAGAATTAATTATACTTTAATTTGTTAAGTTACAGTTAACAGAAAGTTCGGGGTGTTACACACGTACATCTATCTAATATTTATAGATGTTTGTTCTTATTCAATTAAAAAAAGAGTGGACGAATTTGCATTTTTGTAAGAGCTAAGCCTTTTTTTTTGAATTTGTTCAGTGGGAAAATCGACTTGAGCCGTAAAACCCCCCTAGTGCACCTAGCCTGGTCTTCGGGCACCACATAAGTGTCTTATTTTAGCGTATGCATATGGTAAACCCTTAGCATGCCATTCTGGATTTCGAACTCGCAACGTTGTTATCGACACAAGTCCTTATCCGCTGGGCTAATGCTGCGGGCTAAGCGCTAAGGTTTTAGTTGTTATAACATTTTTATTTCAAATTATTTTTTTGATGTTATTGACAAAAAAAATGATGGTAAAATTCTATTAGTGGATAGTCGAGAAAGGGATGATGACGAAGGCTGCAAATTAGTTATGATATTCGGTTGATGGATATAGTATTTCAATAATTTAAAGAAATCATGCTTGTTGAATCCTCTTTATTAGCAGTATGTGTATGTATGTATATATGTATGTGTATATATATATATATATATATATCACTTGTATGTAACCTTTTATCCAATCTTAGTCCGAAAATGAGGATTTTTTTAATTATGATCCGTTTTTTAAAATGTCTAAGACTTCCAGGCTAGTTTGAAAATTGATTACAAATGTATGTTGCTTCTGGTTAGCTCAATGCCACGCTAGCTAAAACGAACAAACAACATTTTATATATCATCTTTTAAAAAAATAAATTATCATGATGCTATTTCAAAATGCAGTAATATGCGATGAATTTTTTATATTGGCCAGTTTCCAAAAAAAGGCTAGCTATTCTATTGTAAGAAAACAATTTTCCTTCTTCTAATTATTGTATCATAACTCCAACAACAACAAAAAACAAAAAAAACTCCTTTTCTTTGTCAGAAATGTCTTTCTTTTTGCTCCTAAATCCTATTATTTTGTAGATCTGCTTCAATATCTAAGGTAATCCACAATAATTACCTTTTGTTATCAAGTTTTCTAGATTTAGCAATAAATTTTTATGGTTAATTTCATTGTTTATTAATTGGTGGAAATTGGAAAATTAATGATGAGACGTTGGTTAAATTTCTCATGTCATAATTTCTTTGAATTGGTGGATCCTACTAAGTGTCTTAAGGGGATTGAATACGCTTTTGAAGTGTATAATGAATTTTTATGATAAGAAATAATAGTAATACAGCTTTAGACTATTGAAGGATAACTCTTACTTGTGTGCTCGATAAAACACAATATTATTATATGCTAGGTATCCAAATTAGTTGACACTATTTAAGTTGTTGAAATGTAGTATTTATTTAGTGATGATGTACATCAATGGTCATATGGTGTACTAGCTATGGTTGTATCCAAATGAGGATTGTTGGCATTAACTTCTACTGGTATTATTTGTTTTAATGAATGTGTGTTGTATCTGCGTGCTATTTTATTATAAATAAGATATTTAATCAATCATTTCAATTGTTGGTGTAAAACATAATAAATGCCATTTTTCAAAAGTCGTATACTGGCACACCCCTAAAGGTTGTCTATTGGTGCAATTTGAAAAGCCATCCCTACCATCATATTATAGTAAATAATAAACAACAACATATTCTCTTTATCATTCCATACTTAACCGAACCAAACAAAAAAAGAAAGGTATCCCTCTTCTTATTGAAATATCAGTTCTACTCACAGTTCCACTGGTTTCATCGTCAATTTGGAAGCCGACTTTCTATTTATCACAGGAAGCTTCAATGGATTACGTTTTTATTCTCAATCTATATTATCTTCAAAATTTGAAATTAAATTTTTTTTGTAAAATAGTGTTGATATCTTAATTGAATTAGATGTATGATAATGAAATTGAATTAATTAAATTAACTTTATGCAAATTAAATTTTGATCGACTTAATTGGCTATACTATTTACTTAATTCTTGTCGAAATTTACTTTGTTCAAATTATTGAAATAAAATAAAATTATAAGGTTTAATATGTTGAATGAATACATAATATACACATAATGTGTCGATTGAGATTTACTTTTGATAAATAAAGATTAAACTTTTTCGGTTTAATGAAAAATATATGAATATAAACTTGTTCTAAAATAGTAAAATTCAAGCATTGTATCAGATATATATATATATATATACAAAAATGATCAAATCAAATATTAATATTCACATATGTATCAAACTGTCAATACGTGAAAATGAATTTAAAAATGAAGAAGATAACAAGTTTTTTAAATAGGATGATGGGATATATATGTGGAAAGCCTATTTGGATGTAGACTGATGCCGCAAATTTATACATAAATTGTTGAATGTTAGAATCCCCCTCCCCCCCGAATTCCACCTTCCATGTAAAGATAAACAAATCCAATGGTCCACAATTTGTGTATTTAATTTTGTGTCCTTATTTTGTGTTCAAATAGCTGGTCCTGTATAGGGAAATTCTATTTGACACAAAAATTAGGGAATATGAATATCAACCGTTTGATTGCCACCTGATTTTCACCCCTCATATAAGGAAAAATTAATCATATGGCTGAGATATTGTGTCCTCTAATGTGCGTCAATTTTTTGTGTTGAAATAGTCGTTCATATATATATATATATATATATATATATATATATATATATATATATATATATATATATATGAGGAGCGTTCCGAGGGACCCTTGTTTTGTAAGACCTCTTTAGTACCCTTACCCGTTAATGAGCTACACTAATCCAAATCCAACAAGAATTTGTAGATGTTCAATCCACACATATATCATCATCTATGCAAAATTTAAGTTCGTTCCAACATTCGTAACATTTTCAAAATCTTAGCTCAATTATTTACCGTTCAGACATTTATTTCAACTATTAAATTTAAACATCAAATATATTATTCTATGAATGTCGGAACATGCTCAAGTTTTGGATAGACGATAATATGTATGTGTATTGAGCATGTACAAATTTTTATTGGATTTGGATTAGTGTAGTTTATGAATGGATAGGGGTGCTAAAAGGATGCTGCAAAATAGGGGTGCCCCGGAACAAATATGGAGGGAAAACTGACTGCTAATGGTGGACATGGCCTCTCACAGTGTAGCAGTTTCTAATATTGATCCCCTATGAAACTTTCAGATCTAATTCATCTTACAGCAGCATCGAAGCAGTCCTCTCCAACATCGACATCAAGATCGTGGGCTGGTGCAATTAGGCAGTTCGGTGCTTCTTTCTCCTAGGACTCTTGATCTGACTTGTCGTTCATCTTGCCTTTATCAATGGATAATAAGCTAATTGTATAGGTAATACGTGAGAATTTGGGTAGATGGTAATAAAATAAAAGACTCATCGCATCTTGTATTATGTATTATCTAATTGTACATGGGTTGGGCTAAAGCCCAATATCAGTTTTCCTTTACATTTCAGCTTGTAACCGTTGGCCTATACTATTATAAATTGAGCCAACGTATGTACATTTCAATTCATTCAAATATTAGACAAAGTAATTACAATATCGATCTGTTTAGATTTCCATTATGGTATCAGAGCGGAAATAAGCCAAACGGCATAAATTCAGGATTACAAGCTTATATTCGATCATTCTTAGAGAGAGTATATTTTGTTGATTCTCCTCTGTTAATCTTCATCACTGGAGAATATATCCCCCTCTATGATCTGTACACTGTTCTCAATAGTATTATCTGATCTGAATTGCTAGAATCAGGGAGTTTTCATCACTTTCTCCCATCTTGGCTGCAATTTTGGCCATCTGAGATCGCTGTCATCATCTGACCTGAGATCTGGTTGTAGAAATCACCATTTCTGGTAATTTTTCCATCCTAGTATCTCATTCTTGTTCGTTATATATCATTTTTTTGTTGGAGATCCGGTTGCAGAAATCACTTTGCAGTGATTTTGCTGTCCAAGAATCCCTTGCTCATTCAAGAAAGCCTTCCTTGCAGCATTTCTTGATTTCTAATGGTTGGAAGCAACGAAGCTCTCAGTTCAGCCAATTCTGGAACTAATCCCACATTCATGCCTCCTCCACCGCCACACTTCCCTCTAATAAAACCAAGAGCCAAATAATTACCATCTCGTTAGACGAGGATAATCACATGCTATGGAAATTTCAGGTGGAAGCAGCACTAAGAGGATATGGACTTCTTTATTTCATCAAAGGCACAGTGATAATCCCTCCTGCAATGATCCATGAGAAGGATGGAAATTTGGTTAGCAATGAAGATTACTTAAGATTTCAAAAGCAAGATAGTCTTCTTGTGTCATGGCTAATATCATCAATCAGCGCTAATATGCTATCACAAGTAATATGATGTAACAATTCCTTTGCTGTTTGGAATAATATTGAGCAAATTTTCAGTGCACAATCAGCTGCAAGAGTTATGCTATATAGACGACAGTCACAGTGCATTAGGAAAGATGAGATGTCCATGAATGATTATCTAACTAAAGTGAAAACCCTATGTGACAAGCTAAAGTCCACTGGACATATGATTAGTGAAAGTGAACATGTTCTTTACATCACTGGAGGATTAGATGAAGACTATGAATCTATTGTAACATTCATAGTATCACAAAAGACTGTACCTGATCTACAGTATGTGCATTCAACTCTCCTTGCACATGAAGCTAGAGTTGATCAAAAAATGCTATCTCAATCTGAGTTTTCTGTCAACTATGCCTCCATAGCAAGAAATAAAGGCCAGTAGAAAGGCAATACTAGTCAAAATATTAAACAAGAAAATCAGTTTTTCAGAGGCAACAGTGGCCAAAGAGGTAGAGGCAAAGGGGGCAGATTTAATAATAATAATAATAATAGAGTGAAGTTTCAAATTTGTGGAAAATTTGGACATGTTGCGAGCAGATGTTATTTCAGATTCAACACCGAGTACAATGTAAATCAGCAAACTCAGGGAAATCAGAGAGGACCTAATGTGAATGTAGCTCAAATGGCACAACAAAGAACTAATGGTGAAGGGTCAAGAATGCAGACACAAAGTGCAAATACTGACGACTCAAGCAAATCAGAGGACATTAATCTTGATGACTGGTACCCAGATTCAGGAGCTACGAATCATGTGACCAACAACCTATAGAACTTAAATCTGGGGAACAAAAGCTACTTAGGTACGTGTTCTGTCTCCATGAGTAATGGTGAAACTGTTAGTATATCACACATTGGATGTGGCTACATTAAAGGAAAAAGGGAACTCTACTTAAACAACCGACTTAGAGTCCCCAAGATTAAGAAAAACTTAATCAGGGTATCACAATTTTCTAATGACAACCATGTAGACTTCGAGTTTCACCCAAACTACTACCTAGTTAGAGATTTACTAAATAAAAATATATTACTACAGGGTTGTTTGGATAAGGGGCTGTACAAATTCAAGAACTTGAAGTCAAGACATGCTACTGATAATGGAAATTGTTGCTATAATATTGAATCTATGACAGTTACTAATGACATGTATAAAAATTTTGATGAATGACATTGTAAATTGGGACATCCCAATATAAAAACAGTAAAACATGTCTTGAATGAAAATAAAATTGATTGCAATTGTGTTCCTGATCATTATATATGCAAGCACTGCCAAATAGGTAAAAGTCATAAATTACCCTTCACTGGGTCTGACACAATATACAGCAGTCCTCTTGAACTCATAGTTGCATCCCTTTCCAGTAAAAATAGATCATGGATACAGGTATTATCTTTCCTTTGTAGATGCTTTTACTAGACATACTTGGATATATCCACTTAAAAGTAAGTCAGATGCATATATCACAACAATACAGTTTGTTACCCTTGCTGAAAGGCAAACAAACTACATTGTTCAAGCTATGCAAACAGATGGTGGTGGAGAATTCAAACCACTAAAGAAATTCTTTGATAATAAAGGAATATTACATAGAGTAACCTACCCACATACATCATAACAAAAGAAAGAAAGCATAGGCACATTGTTGAAACAAGGCTTACACTAATGTCACAATCATCTCTAACTTTAAAATTTTGGTTAGAAGCTTTTGTAACATCAGTGTATTTAATTAACATAATGCCTACTAAAGTTTTGAAGTATAAAATGCCACATGAAGTGATGTATGGTGTTAAACCAGATTATTCTAGGTTAAAAACATTTGGTTGCCTCTGCTTTCCTTGCCTCGGACCTTATAATAAGCATAAATTAAGTCTGAGATCAACTCCACGTACCTTTCCGGACTATAGAGAAAAACAAAAAGGATACAAATGTTTATATGATAGTGGGAGGTTATATATCTCAAGACATGTAGTGTTTGATGAACATGTGTTTCCTTTTGCAGAAAAGAGTATCAAAACTACTAAAAGAATCATTAACACTGAAAGAAACATCATTGCACCACCTGAATTAACAGAGGACATGGCATGCAGTTACAAATATCAAGAGCAAACTGAAGACAAAGATGCTAAAAGTATACCCAGTACAAAATCTAACTACAGTCCAACTAAGTCACTAAATGGAGAAGATGATGCAAACAGTAACATGGATGATACAGAGAATCTGGAAGAGCTACCTACTAGCAGCAATGGCAACACAATAACCAATTCAAGCAGTGAGGATGAACAACATGATCAAAACAAACACCACATGATGACTAGAGCTAAACATGGCATTTTCAAGCCCAAAGTATATGCAACAGCAACTAGTGACAAAGAGCCATCTAATTTTAATGAACCAGTGAAGTGTGAAAAATGGAAAAATGCCATGAATGAAGAGTATGTTTCTTTAATCAGAAATAAAACATGGAGTCTGGTAACAGCACCTATTCACAAAAACGTTATTGGGTGCAAATGGACATACAAATTTAATAGGGTTGTAGATGGAAGGATACAAAAGCATAAAGCCAAACTAGTTGCAAAGGGGTACACACAAGAATATGGTTTTGATTTCAAGGAAACTTTCTCTCCTGTGGTCAAGCACACAACTATAAGAATAATTATCAGCATTGCCCTTCACAAACAATGGTATATAAGACAACTGGATGTTTATAATGCATTTATAAATGGAGAGCTACAGGATGATGTTTATATGGAGCAGCCAGAGGGGTACACAAACACTCATGATAAACACCTAGTCTACAAGCTACACAAGGCCATTTATGGGTTGAAGCAGGCATCAAGGTTTTGGTATGACAAACTTAAAGACACTTTTTCAAAATTAGGATTCATCACAGCCAAGTCTGACAGTTCTTTACACATTAAGAAAAGTGGAACTGACATCACATACATCCTTGTATGCGTTGATGATATTCTATTCATCGGGAGCAATCAAACAGAAATCAATAAAATCATACAATATTTTAATCAAGCCTTCTCCATCAAGGATTTGGGTAATTTAAGCTACTTTTTAGGAATACAAGTTATTTAGAAGTCCAAAACTGAAATTCTACTGTCATAAAGGAAGTACATTTCAGAGTTACTTGTTCGAGCCAAGATGGACAAAGCCAAACCCATGCCAACCCCTATGACTAGTAGTCTGAAACTATCTAAACACAGGGGTGAAGCCATTCATAACACCAAGGAATACAGAAGTATAGTAGGTGCATTGCAATATTTAACTGTAACCAGACCAGATATTTGCTATAGCGTGAATAAAGTATGTCAATTTATGCAATCACCACTCAATGAACATTGGGCTGCAGTTAAGCGTATTCTACGAAATTTAAAGGGAATAATTGACTACGGGATTATACTGAAATCTAGCAAAGAGTTAAATGTACAGGCCTACAGTGATTCAGATTGGGAATCGAATCCAGATGACCGTAGATCAACATCTGGATACTGCGTATCCATGGGACCTAATCCAATCTCTTGGTGTTCGAAGAAGCAATCGACCATTTCACGTTCTAGCGCCGAAGTAGAGTATCGATCAGTGGCCATTTCCATAGTTGAAGTTATGTGGATAAACTCGCTGCTCGGAGAACTAGGGTTTCTTCCCAACAAAAGACCAGTGATATGGTGTGATAACTTGAGCATGGTTTCCCTATCAGCCAACGCCATCCAACACGCTCGCACGAAGCACATCGAAATTGATTTGTACTTCGTATGAGAGCAAACCATAACTGGAAAGTTAGATGTAAATCACGTGCCTGCTCAATTTCAGAAGGCAGATGCTCACACAAAGCCCCTTTCAGTAAGAACTTTGTGAGATTTAGAGAAGAGTTGAGAATTGAAGATGGTGGCGGCACAGGAAGAAAAGGGAAAACCCTAGATAAAACTGAGGATGGATAATAAAATAAAAGACTTAACGCATCTTGTATTATGTATTATCTAATTGTACATGGGCTGGGCTAAACCCCAATATCAGTTTTCCTTTACATTTTAGCTTGTAACCGTTGGCCTATACTATTATAAATAGAGCCAACATATGTACATTTCAATTCATTCGAATATTACACAAAGTAATTACAATATCGATCTGTTTAGATTTCCATTAGATGGTCTAACACACTTGTTGCATACATCATGGGAAGATGACCTCAATATGATCATTATAAACAATTCCTGCTAAAGTGTAATGACCCGCATTTTCAGCGGTATAATAATTAATTTATTTAATTATATAAATAGAGTTTAGAGGATTTAATGGTCGTTGAATTAAATAATAGTGAATATTTAATTAAAATAATAATTAAATAATATAATTAATTCTGAAATAATCCGAATTAGCCGAAATGGCGATATCGTGTGAACTGGGAAATTCAAAATATATAATTCAGTTTGGAATTTGAATTTAAATAACAAATATATTATTTGAACGACAGTTTGAACGTATAATTATATTATAATTAAAATCGAGCTCGAAATCGCGCTGCAGTTCGTAATTTGGCGATTTGAACTTCAACTGAATGTACAGGATTCGTTTTAAGCCGGATTTCTGTGAAACAAGAAACGTTAGGAGCTGGTGAAGTATATCTTTCTAGTGGAAGAGAAAAATCGGGATTTCGTCGTGTAGATTTTGATTTATGTCCAAATCAAATTTTAGAAAGGTCGCGGTGGAATTCCTTTATAATTTATAAAGGAATTATTTATATTTTAAAAAGGAATTTCAATATAAATCGAATATCGGGTTGACCCAGATTTGAAATATCAAGTTAGAAATTCATATAGGAATATTCTAGAGCTGTATGGTATTCCACTGTGAATATAGACGTTAATATTTATTTATAAATATTTAATTTAAATATATTTATATATTTAAATGGGTTATTTAGGACTTTAAAAATAGCCACTTTTGCAAACGAAGTCGGAATTCGACAAAACTAATTTTGTTGGATCTGCAATGTCAAATAGTTGTTAGATTTCCAGTTTCATGATTTTTAAAGTCACTGTGTGGTCGTACGGATTTTTAGAGTGAGAAACAGTCAGTATTTCGACGATTAAAAATATGTTGTGTGAGCATACGAAGTCGGAATTCGACGAAACCAGTTTCGTTGGGACCGAAATGTCGAACTGAAGGTACATGACAATTTTCGTGATTTTTAGGTATAATATGTGATCATACGGATTTATCGAAGACGAAATTAATGAATAATTGACTAAAATAAAATATCTAAATATATAATAAAATATCTAAAATATCTAATTTCCCTTTAAAACTTTCTCCTAACCTAATTTCCTCTTCCTGGTCAATAGAAATGAGCCGCCACCGATTATAAATTTCAACAGTTAAACTTAAGGGGTTGAAATTCAATAAAAATCCATAAATTCAGAAACAAGTATATATGGATTCAGCATCGTAAGGGCTCCGAGTCTATGTAAAATTTGTTGGGTTCGGTTGCTTTTTCATTCGCTGTCGTTCAAACCAGCGTGTACTAGGGCTTGGTGTTTTGGGTATTTGAGGCATGAATCGATGATTTGGAAATCGTAATGGAATTCAGAAGGTTGAATGGCTCTTGCATGTGTATTTTTGGGGTTAATGATGACAAAAACTGTCGCTGTTTTATTGTACGCTCAGGTTTGGAGCTGGACGACGCGTTTTGGGAGGGAGACTCGAGTGGCTCATGGTGGTGATCTTTCGGTAGAGGAATCCGAGAGGAATTGAAGGGAAACTTTGGTTTGAAGTTTCTTGGAGTATCTTGGGTATGGTGGAAGGTTGAATTCCAGTGATGTCTGTATGGAAAAGGAGAATCGAACGGGGAAGAAGGGTGACGGTATACACGGGTTGTGGGTCAAGCATTGGGCCTGTTTGTTGATGGGCCGAGTGGAATAGGTGAGGCCCAATGATCTATTAAAATAAAGTTAGTTTTAATTTAAATATTATATAAATTTGTAAAATAAATATCTTGATCATACGATTTCGGAATTTAGCTAAACAAGATCCATTAGGATTGTATGGACGGACACTACATGATGGAACAGACTGGAAGTCCATCGGAGCTCGTTACAATTTATGGCGAAATAAATTGTCCGTCTGAATCAAAAGACAGTCAATTGTTTTTTTACCAAAAACAGTCCAATGTGAGTAAATCTCACTAGCTCTGAACAGTTTATAATTTCATGTTGTATTTTTAGAAATGTTAAATATTGGCTGATTGACTGTGTGTTAACTGTTTGATTGAACTGCTAGTCAGTTAGTTGAATTTCTATATTGGTTCTGTTTAACAGAATATATCATATGGAACTAAAAGTGATGTTGATTTTATTGTGTAACATCTGTGGATGCAGGGAAACAGGTTGGAGGAATCCGACTGGATTCCTCAACAGCTTTTTTATTATTTTCATATATTGTGATATATGACGTGGTTTATAATCTGTTGTTGATTATATGTGTATGGACGATATTGGACATCGTAATTTGATATGTTAAACACCATAACACACCAGAATTTGGAAAAAAGGGGATTTTCAAAATGAATATTGAAATTAGGTTATTTATAAAATCAAAGGGGTTTCATAAAAGAGATAATATTTATAAAATCAAAGAAGATTTTATAAAGGAAATTATTTATAAATGGAATATTTATAAATAGGAAATATGTTTAAGTGGAATTTTATATGAAGGGAAATCTTTATAAATGGAATATTTATAAAGTGAATTATTTATTTAGAATAAATAATTAGATATTTAAATGGATTATTTATTTGTTAAATAAATAGGATAAGATAAAGAGATATTGACTTAGAAAATAAATAAGTTATTAAAAGGACATTCAGTAGGAAATAAATAAGTTATAAAAAGGGATTATTTATTTAGAGAATGAATAAAGAAATATTTGTAAACCATTTACAAATAAAATAGAAAGAGAAATATGTGTAAAACATTTACAAATAGGTTATAAAGGGTATTAGTTTGTTAAATAAATAGGATAAGAAAAGGATATTTATTTGTTAAATGAATAGAATAAGATAAAAGGGATATTTGTTTAGAAAACAAATAAGATATTATATAAGAAATATTTGCAACATGTTTGCAAATAAAGTTGTAAAGGAAATATTCGCAAACCATTTGCAAATAGAATAGAGAAGGGAATATTTGCAAACCATTTGCAAATAGAATTTAAAAGGGTAATATTTGTAAACCATTTACAAATAAAGATTTAAAAAGGAAATATTTATCTTTGGATAAATAGATATATATATATATATATAAGTCTGAACTTATATATGAAGAAGTAAACAGATAAAAGGAGCAGATTGATTTATAATTGATATTTATAAATTAAGTTAAGTATTTATCATTTGGATAAATAGAATATATAAGTCAAGACTTATATAAAGAAGTAAGAATAGATTTCAGCATCGATGTTTGAAACTGAATAATGTCAAAGAGTTAAACAGTTAGACTTAACCAGTTAGAGTTAACCAGTTAGAGTTAAACAGTTAGAGTTAACCAGTTAGAGTTAAACAGTTAGAGTTAATCAGTTAGAGTTAATCGATAGAGTTAAATCGAACTAGAGTTATTGAATAGAGTTAAATTGAACTAGAGTTATTCAAATGGAGTTAATCGAAGAAGTAAATCGAATCAGAAATATTCGAAGTGAGTTGATCGAATCTAGTTATTCGATAGGAATTAAATCGAATAAGATTTATTCGAAGAAAGAGATTATCGAATATAAGTTATTTGAATAAGAGTTAATCCAATAAGAGTTATAGATTAGAGTAAACCGAATAGGAATAAATAAATTAGTTGTCGTTATATTATTCGAGTTAGGAAATAAAAGTCATATTTAAAGATAATATATTACGGATGCAGGAGATTATAACACCATTGTTATAATCACGTAAACGTGTAAAAGAAGGGGGTTCGTAAATAGAATCCGAGGGTTCGTAAGGAAGTGTTAAAGAGTTAAAAAGGTGAATCTTATCTATTTCGAGATTTGAAAGGTGGTTCAGTTAAGGTCTGAGAGGTAGCTATACCCCAACCTGATTGACTGCGTTTTTAATTAAGAAATGGTTACGGTTCAAGTGTGAAGTGGTTAAGTGGATTTAGTAATTTAGTATAGTGATTTGAGTCGTCATCGCAATATAGTTTTAAACATCTGTTTAAATCCCAATTAAGAAGTTTGGAAATGTTTTCCAAACGAGAATCAGAAATGTTTTCTGATAATAGAAAATAAGAATTTAGAATATATGGAAACAGGAGATAAGTAAATTTATGAAATAAAGAGATAAATGTTGAATGATGATTGATCGATATAATTTCCTCCTGGAAATAATATCGTTGTTTGCACACCTATTTTTCTTTGATGGTTAAATCACAGACTATCGAAGTTTTGACCAATTTAACGTTGTTAATATGGAGAGACCGGTTGGATTATTATCCAAAGAACCACTCTGTATTGGCATAAGCGTTGTGAATCATATATGCCAAAGATAATTGAAGACGGAGTAAAGTGCAAGGGCTATTGTATAAGTCTTAGATAACAGTGCCTAAGATGGATATACTGAATAGTACCTTCGGTTCATCCTGTTCCTGGATGACTTGTATGGATGAATGTCTGACAGAGTATTTCCAGAAAGGTCACGTACATTGATTTCTTCAACCGTGCCAAGAGTGGAAGCGGAGAAGGAAACTTCTTTAGCTAACACGTAATGTACTGTTGTAGACATCAATTAGTGATTTTCGATGGATCTGACAATGTGGCATTCGAAGTGAATCTGATGTGATGATAAAGCGTAACCTCAAGCCTCATCAACCGGTAAATGACATAAATCGGGCAGGTAGCATGGCTATGTAGGTCGCACCTATTAGGGTGTATAATCACCTGATCTAGAGTTTCATTTATTTCTAAAAATCTATTGTTGATGCTGTCTCATTTGGGAAACGGTTGCTGATCCCAACCGTTGGTGATATACATTCGATACACTCAAGCGAAATGAGTGGTCGGTCATGTATGGTTGGGTTGCAAGATGTTCTTGTTGAACCCAGTGTATTCCTCTCTAGAGGAACACTAGCGAAAGGTGGCTCCATACCTTGTCATAGTTGGAAATCCATTACCCAATACGTGCTTGCGGTTTTGATTGTATACTATATATGTAGAACGTGAGATGAAAGCGTTTCTGCTAGATGATTATTATATTGTGGTTGATAGACATTATTATAATATCAAAAGGTTTTTGATATAAAGATATTTTGGATTCTCATAAGGGAAAAACCCGTTTCGTTATACAGTGTGGTCTTATGAGATATCGTTTACTTGTTCGAACTGTTTTTAATTATTTTACTCATACCAGTCCCATGACTGACCCGGAGTTTGTTTTGTTTTCCCTAAACTCTTGGGTGCCCAGTTTTGTATGGGCAGTCAAGTAGTCGGGATTTACAGATACTTGAAGAGCTGGAGCAGGAGGCTTCAGGATCATATAGCTATAGTTTATTTCCACTGTGTTGTAAGTGCTGTACTTGATGATGATATGTATATTCAAGTGCAATCTTTTATTTCAAAGATATGTTATCTATTATATGTTATTCGTTCCGCTGTGAGGTTCGTGTTACTCTGATGTTGTGTTCTTCTTCTTCTTCTATTCTAAGTTTCTATCTTATCTATTCTCACCCTCTAATTTTTTCATTAACCATCCGGTATTTTCGACTCTCGATGTTCGATATGTGTTGTATATCGGATAATCAAGATCGCATTTTTACGGGTCGTTACATAAAGGTTCTCAACCCAATATCAAGTTTTAAAGTCAACTACAAACCTAATGGGTTAATTTTATTGAGATTATGGATTTTGATAACATAATTCAGAGTCGTCCATACACTTTTAATTCAAAGATTATCATTTTAAAGAAATGGACTAAAGATTTAAAATTTGTTAGGGATTACTTCACTACTATTTAGACTTGTGGACCTTAATCTTGCTTTCCGGAGTAAAGAAGGGAGCTAGTGCTTTTTGGAAGCCAATCGGGATGGATAGTACAACCTCAAAGGAGATTAGACTTAACTTCGCTTGTGTATTAGTTGAAGTTGATTTAGAATTTTGTTATCTTCAGATAACATAATCGAACAAGCAGCGAGAATTTGTTCAAATTGCTCATGAATATTGGCCAAAAATGTGTACAATATGTAAGTTATATGGCCATAATCTAGATATTTCCTTGTGAAAGTAAAACAAGCATGGATACCCAAGGAATCAGTTAGCAATACAAACCCTACATTAGATACTAATCATAGTACAACTACTATTTTTACTTATGTTCTGATTACACAGTCCATTAGCCCAGATGACCGAGTTAATACTACATGTGTTGATCCTATACAAAAGTACATGAAAATGCTTTTACAAAGCAAAAAGGCAAGAAACATTCGAAGTTCACTCTAAGCTCACGAAGCATATCTACAGCAAATAAATTTGGCTGCTTGGACGATGATATTCCATCATCTTCGACTGAAAATTTTGATCAACCTTCTGATACTCCTGCAAAGAAGGCAGGGGAAACAACATACAAACAATGTGATTATCGGCAATGATGAGACTATCGGGATGTAATAATTAAAGACTGCGATATTGATTCCAGTAATGAAAATGAAATGCTAGAAGATAAAATTCAACTCAAATTAGTAAATTGTTGAAGACGTAGCTACATATATTCAAGAAACTACAAAGCTTGAAAGAAAAAGAATGTATCTCACAAAGTTTCAACAAATCCAACTTATTTCCGAAGTTTCATCCTAGTACCCTCAAAACTAAAGCTCCTCTTAAAAGAAATGCTCAGAGCTCTAAAGTCGTTAAGTGAATATCATATCATGAAATATCAGATGAATGAATACATATGCTAGGATGCCTTATATATGCAAACCTCTAATGGTCCTCAAACTATCAATTTTGAATTTTTTGGAAAATAAATTAGTTTCATCAACTATATTTGGGTTCCATTCCTTTTTCAACTCACAATGGAAAAGTTACCACAATAACGATCAAGGGAGTAAAGATCGGATTTTAATTCTTATTGATTCTACTATATGGATTGTTGAAATACCATATAAAAGATAGCAATGTATTACAACACATTTGACAAACAAAGGACTTTAGTAGATTATAATTTTTGTGTATGGTAACAAATTCTGTAGTGAACAAGCAACGCTTTGGAGTACTTATGTATTAATGCACATACTATAGAACTATCATGGGTCGTCGTGGGAGGTTTTAACGATGCTTCAAATCCAAAGGTTTAATTGGGGATGGGGATCAAGAATCCTTTTTTGTCCTATATTAATAATTTCAAAAATTGTATGCCTCGTTCGAACTACATTGCAGCACTACAAATATACATGAAGGTATCAACAAGGTTCTTGTCAATTATGATTTATTAACCAAACATCCAGGGTTAGTTACTATTGCCTTCCTCCATAATTTCAGTGGCCACACTCCACTTTTCTTGCCACTCATTGCGCAACGAAAACAACGTAAAGAAAGACCGTTCAAGTATGTTAGTGTAGGTCATTAAATGAATGATTATGTAGAGTGTGTTAAAGAACTCGAAGCTTCAATTTTGGGTACTGAACAAAGTATCAAAACACGAAAGTGTACATGAGGCGTTTTCAGGTATATGAGTCGTGACGTAAGCCTCGTAACACTAATATGTATGCTTTTCAGATAAAAATAGAACATAAAACCTATAAAGAAATTTTTAGATTTTAAATTAACCTATGCAAAAAATGAAAAACAAATCATTTAAGATCTGATTTTGAAAAAATATGTATTTTTCATTATGGATTATAAATGAATAATTGAAACTCATATGATTCAAATTTCGATTTCCCATAACTATTTGAAGATTCCACCAAACTTCAATTTTTATTCCTTCTATTGATTCAAATCCTTTGAAAAAATTTATTTGGATATTTAACGAAGTTTATTGAGAAACATTCTTTAAATAACAATGAGAATATCCATTACATTTTTTTTTTAATCATTGTTTCATAAACAGTCTTATTCGATCGTGACGATATTGAATTTGAAAAATAAAAAATGCTGATTTTTATTTTCTTTTTTGATAAATAAGGTAGTGTCCAATAGACCATGCTGTATATAAAACACATAACAATATTACAAACACACCACCACCCTAATACAACATCACCAAGCCAAACGTAACACCAACCGCCCAAACAAATACAACACAGAACGAAACACAAAATAAAACTAGTATGCTAATACACACCAAAACAAACAGCCCCACAAAAAATATACAGCATATGAACATACGTCGGCAACCCTAGAACACAACATGATTACTACAAACAACAAAAAGTAAAGACCATAAAGAATAAAGACATCAATTTCTCCCAATAGTAACCTCATCAGGTGCAGTTGTACCTCCTGGTGTCACTGCAAGATTGACCAAATCAAAATGTTTCATTTACCAGCACCTGTCTACAAATATATTCTCAGCACATAATACAAAGCAACATCAGGACTTTTAGTAGAGTTAGAAAAGCATTTAGAGTTTCTTTCATGTAACACCCCACGCCCGCTATGGTCACTCACTAAGGGAATGCCATAGCATCGGTGGAGTATTTTAGTGAATATAGAACAGAAAAATTACAACAAGACAGATATAATTAGTACTTGAAATTTAAAAAAATATCATCTCACAACAGCGGGAATAAACATGTCTGGTTACATCATAAAACCATGATAAAAGTCAAGTACAATATCCATCGAAATAAAGAAGTACATAATCCCACTCTCTCATACAATAGCCATAACAAAAGAAAAGATAACTGGATAACTGGAGCTTTACATCTACCCAAGCTCCTAAGGACTGGAACAGCAATCCGATCAAGCTCTACTACCGCTAGGATCCACCGTAGGACCTGAGGGTTGGGAAAAAGATAAAAACAACGGGGTCAGACATAAGTCTGAGTGAGCCCTATAACTTTAACAATACAATCATTAAAGTAACCAGAGAAGACATAAACTTGACCTACGGTAATATCTGGGGATGAATGGCTACACTAAGCAGCTTGGTAGACTTAGGATAAACTAAGATAACCGTCAGGACGCATCTACCCACCCAAGGATAATTACTAACTGCACCACACCAGTCATTCCTACTTAAAGGTTGATCCCTTCCAAGAACTTAGAAAATTTCCCCAGTAGTTTCATGTACTCCTAGCCCACTACATAGGTGCCGTCTGCCCCTATCTCCACTAGGTGTACCCAGTATTCTTACCCAGTAGTTTCGTGTACCCCTACATAGGTGCCGTCTGCCCCTATCTTCATTAGGTGTACCCACTACTCCCCAAGCGATCGGCTCCCTACCGTAGATACCCGTGCTGGTCCCACAGTGGGGTGTATCACTCCCCTAAAGTGGCTACCCAATACTAACGGTGCACGGCTTTATATCTACACGATGCAACAACGGCTTATCTACCAGCCCGGGCCCACACACGCATATGAAACCCGTTGGACTTGCGTTGCCACCGCTAACCCGTTTTCGCCTTTTATAATCAAGCCCAATATGCGTGTCCCGTCACTCGACATGGGTCGAGCCCACAAAGATACGTTTGGGATATTGGTTGAAATGGGCCCCCACAAGCTACCCACTTAAGCTTGTCAAATATCTAGTGTATCCCACTTAACCCTTTAATCATGTTTAATTACATGTTTCCACTTGGTTAAGTATTCTAATCGTATTTTCTATTGCCACCCAAGGCAACCCACTAGATTCCACATGCCACCCAAGGCAACCACCAAATTTCCTCATGCCACCCAAGGCACCCACTTAACCCCTCATGTCCCACTACATGCTATTATGGTTAAGTGTTTCTTAATTAATTAAGACCGTGATCTCCCGTAAAGACCTCCCACATTAGACTGGCTGTTATGACCGCCTGGTTAAGCCGGTAGAATCCGGGCAGTCTTACGTCATAACAGAGTCTAACCTCGTGTCTTTACCTTAATCACGTATTTAATTTATGGCTAAGACCTCTCACATTGGGCTGACATTTGTAGCAACTGGTTAAGCCGGTCGGGTCCGGGCAATTTTACACTACAAATGAGTCCAACCTCGTGTCTTAGTCGATTAATTACACCTAATTAATCACCCCCATATTAATTATCCCTAATTAATATCAAGTTTTCCATAACATGGGTAGACCTAACTCAATAGGTAAATTCCCATGGGGTAGACCTAACTCAATAGGTAAATTCCCACTTATGGTAATTTATTTTTATGGTATGCTTAATCATACCCAACCATTCATTTATTAACTTATTTACCAACCCCATCGTTCCCCACGTAAATCGTTCTCATTTCATGACATAAATAAGGGGAAGATAATCACAAATATCATGGGTTTAGCATACAACTTTGTCATGGGTTAAGAGGATGTCAACTTGCATATATGAGCATATATTAACCCAACTACATATAACCCAAACTTGCATATTATCATACACATGATTTGCATAACATCTTGCATATGAGCTTGCATATTATCATACACATATATTGCATAACATGTTGAACTTGCATATAGTCACTCTCATAACTTGCATAACATGTTAAACATGCATTTAAGCATACACATAACTTGCATAAGCATTCACATACTTGCATAAGCATTCACATACTTGCATAAGCATATATAACTTGCATAAACATGAATAACTTGCATATCATGTCATTTAAGCATATACATATCTTGCAATAGCATTCATATACTCGCATAAGCATGCATGACTTGCATATCACATAAATCTTGCATTTAAACATATATATGACTTGCATAAGCATCCATACACTTGCATAAGCATGCATGACTTGCATATCACTTTCAACTTGCATTTAAACATATACTTATCTTGCATAACTTACTTTATTAAACATGCATAATTCCACTCATTAAATATGCATAAATCCACTTGTTAAACATGCATATATCAACTTGTTAAACATGCATAAATCAACTTATTAAGCATGCACAAAACAACTTATCAAATATGCATAAACATAGAACAACATAGAGTAATATATCATTATACATGATTCAAACTCACTATTCCGCATTTAAGACCATAAGTCTCATTACACCCAATCTACTTACTTTAACAATTGATGTTAAAGTGATAGAAACTCACCAAACTTATGATTAGCAACCTTATGAAGTAGAACTAGTTGCAAACTATGAAGATAATGATGATTAGAGAGGGATTAGCTTGCAACTTTCTTTATGAACTAGTGGAGGCCATGCTCAAATTTCATTTTGCCATAGTTTAGTTACAAGACTTAATTATGAATGAATTAGGGTAGGGTTGGGGTCTTATTTATAGGATTAGGTGAGTGTTTTAGGCCCTTAGATTAACCCTAGATTAGATTAGGACCCTTAGATTTAGGAAATCTCTAGAACCAGCCCTCCTAGCCAGCCTGAAACCCAACCTGGTGCACCTAGGTTCACAGAACGGTGCCACCCTGTCGACAGGCAAGTCGACAGGCATGTCGACACCCCTGTCGACAGGCCTGTCGACAGCCCTGTCGACATGGGTTGGGCGGGAAGCTTCCCGCCTGACCCCGCCTGGCCCATTCCAAATCTGAATATTTTAAATTTTTAAATCTGTTTTAGTTTTGAATTTTCTGCAAACTTCATTGGGCCATAACTGGGCCATACGGACTCCGATTTTCGAAAACTCGGACTCTATTTCGCGTATTTTTCCGAGACGAACGCAATAACGCAGCCCGTTACCCCCAATTCCCACGTCTGAGATTATTTATCCTGTAATTAGTGAATTTTAGTATTAACTAAAATTCGGGGTGTTACATTTCATTTCAAAGCACCCAACAAAAAAAGAGATTAACAAGTTCAAAAATCTCCTTTTCTTCTATCATGTAAAAGCCATCTCTCAAAATTCCAATAACTAAACTGATTAACATTGAATCTTCCCCTATCAACACAATTATCAGAATGAATCAAACATATGGTCAACACGTAGAAACCAAAATCACAGTCAATGAACAATGCTGATAATTTTCCTCAACCATGTCATAGAAAAAACATTTCCTATCAATCACCAAATTCTTTCTCTTGATCATTGCAACAGTATTCAACTTACACTAAATTAAAATCCACTTATGCAATTTAACTTTCAAAGGCACTTTCACATCCCACAAAGCTCTAAAACCCATAAAATTTCTAACTGAAAAGTTCAAAAAAATACATGGCTTTAATAGTGAATACTTTGCCAAATCCAGCCTACACAAAGCAATCACCACTATTCGGGTCCAAAACAATATCCTCAATCAAATAGACCAACCTGAAAAACGGTTTCAACGTTCTCACATATAAAATTCTAGAGAATGACAAATTTCACCTGAATGCAAAATCTGCTCCTCTAAAAACATTTGCCACCGTAACATTCTTATTCAAAAAAATAGCAAAAAGTTCAGTAAACTCCACTGCCAAAGGAATAAGGAGGATCCAATTATCAAACTAAAAGGAGATAGCCTAGCTGGTGTTCAATTTGAAAATTGCAAAAATGACCAAATATTTCTCCAAAAAACTGAGAAGTTCCTATACTCACTCTTCCACCGGAAACAATCATTAAAGTAAATCTTTATAATCCACTCTCTCCACATAACATCTCTCCCAAAAATCAAATCCCAAATCCATCTACATAACAAGGTACCATTCATTCCAGCTAAGTTTAGAACACCTAAACCACCCTGATCAACTGATTTACAAACCTGCTTCCATGCCATCAAACAAGACAAAGAACTACCATCTCTACCACCAGACCAAAAAAAATATTTGTTTAATAATATCTATTCGTTCAATAACCCAATGTGGACACTTATGGAAGGAGAACTAATAAAACGACATAGCACACAACACTGAATTCATCAACACCAATCTACCCACCTTAAACAAAGACAAACTCTTCCATTTGGCAAGCCTTATTTCAACTTTCTCCATAACCTGCTACCAATCAGACTTAAGCAAATTTCCAGGTCTGATTTTGATACCCAAATATGAAAGAGGAATCAGCCTCACTTTACAGTTCAACGTATCAGCAATCTCTACACCATCACCATCCGAACCCACCACATACACAGAACATTTATGAAAATTAATCTTTAAATCTGAAAGCTTCACATACGAATACAACAGCACCTTCAGCGTAGCAATGTGTTTACATCCCGTAGAGCAAAAAAAATGGTATCATCAACATAATGCAACGAAGTAAGCTCACCTGCAATTACTTCATTACCAAAACTTTTAATGATATCATTATTAGTAGCAACTCTAATAATTTAAGTAAAAACATCCGCCATAATATCAAATAACAATGGGAATAAGGGGTCTCCTTGTCTTAAACCTCTTTTGCATAAAATCAAATTACCGAAAATCCCATTAACATAAATACAAGAACTGCTAGACCACAAAAAATTATTGATCGAGCCAATCCAATGGTCACCAAAACCTCTAACTTTCAACGTATCTGGCACAAATTTCCAATCAATGGCCGAAAGCCTTCACAAAATCCAGTTTCAACACTACACAAGGAACTTTAAATTTCTCACAATACGAAATAACTTCCTAGACCAAGGCAGCCCCATCTAAGATAAATTTCCCTTAAATAAAAGTTATCTGCGCTATGTCAATTAACGAATCCATCTTTTGTTTTAGTCTATTAGTTAGCACTTTAATTATCAACTTGTAAGTGATATAAAGCAAACTAATAGGCCTAAAATCACCTAAACCCAACACACCATCCTTTTTAGGAAGCAAGACTACATTAGCACAAATCAAGTTCTTTAAATTCAGTCTACCATCATAAAGCCCCTCAACCACCTTCATGACATCACCTCTAATCTTATTCAAATATTTTTAAAGAAGAAATTATGAAAGCCATCCGAACAAGGAGCCTTGTCACTAGGCATATCATGTAAAGCAGCCTCCACTTCAGCAATAGTGAAAACATCCTCTAAACAGCCTAAATCTAACTTATTCAGATACAAAACAGACCAGCACTACAACAATACTGCAGTTTTATAGCGGCCCAAAACCGCTATGAATAATAAACATAGCGGTTTCATAAACGCTGTATATGAACATGTTATTAAAAACTGCTACACATTTATAGCACTTTCTCTGCCGTTATTAAAGATCAATTTTGATAGCGATGTCTTGCCGCTATGTTATATTATTACAATAGCTTATGATGACCGCTATAATACATCAAAAAAATCTCATTCATAGAGAAAATATTGATAACAAAATATTACCGTTATAAAATACTTAATCAATAACGGATATTTAATGCTATTAATGTCTGTGTTATAGTTTTTACTAACCCCTTTGACAGCTCATTTCTGCCGCTATAATCAGAAAATACAATAGCTCCTTTTTGCCGCTATTCTACAGATGTACAATAGCTCAGATTTACCGCTATTATACGTCAAAATCTCAATAAATTTGAGATTATTCATAACGCATGTTTACTGCTATAACATATATTGATAGCTCATGCATTTTAATAATAATATATCTAAAAGAATATTCATTAAAAATTAAAGATGAACACAGAAAATATACTAATTGCAAATAAAGTATCAACTAACAAAAGAAATTCAATACATGAGTTAACACCTAATTCAATACATATGTTGTCAATTCCCAATAATGTCAACTTGAGTACACAAAATATGAAACATAGTTTATAATTGTTCAGTTAACGCAGAAAAGACACAAGACAAAACAGCCCTTCCATTGGTAATCGCAGCACCATCACCAAAGTCGATCATGTCCAATTTCCTTTTGAGGCATATCAACATCTTCATTGATAACATCTTCCTGGTATCAACAGTGAAAAAGTAATTAGATCATTGATTAAAAGTGGACAATATTTTTTGTTTAAACTTGACAGAAATCTAGAAAATCGTAGGCTTTAACTCATAATGGAATAATCAGGCTATATTGTTTGGAAGCAACAAAAACATCAGAGATGTTTATGAAAGATTTTCAAAAACTCCCTTGCAATTACTGGATGGCATTTGGAATAACAAATTATATGACCACATATCATGCACATTTCCAGCAACATCAAATCAAGAACCCATTGTTTTCTCCTTACATATGGGCTTACTGAATTAAAACATTGACCAAGTATAATCATTCTTAGAAGTAGCCAATGAAATGACATGTTTAACATGCAAATACGAGTAAGCCTCTTAACATTTGTCAACACTGACAGATATAAGTAATTCTTTGTATACAGCGACATTCATTCAAAAGGATGTAAACAATTTTTTTGGTTCTGGTTGCACTATGAGCATCCTTTTCTTTTTCACATATACTGAAAAACAGTTGTGCGCTCCTAGACGTAATGCTCCATATAATCTGATAAAAATGTTATACTTAACATGTATCTATAAATGGGTGGCTAGAATACAACATACAACTCTTACATTTACTCGCAGATGCTTGATAAACCTAACGGGTAACTTCCTGTTCTTTTGTATTTCTTGTAGCATAGAATTTAATAATCAACCCAGTCATAATACTATGCTAAAGTTGGATATATCAGTGCCTTGAGATCAGGCATGTAAAAAAATAATTACGGGTTTTATTGTTTCATTTAATTCCACTCTCCATAATATAATCCTTCTTAAAGGGGATGGACTATAGCCTATTATTTTTTCGAGGCATGTCCATATATGTTGCTAAACATTCCTATTTCCAGTGCTTTATATTATTTACATAAAGATGAGACTTCAATATTTTTATAGTTCAAAGAATTTGCTTCGATTTAAAGCAATCGGATTTAATGATAGCATTTATACGGACAGAGACACATAATATTAGTTCCTTTTGAATGATGACATATAGTTCCAAGCGGAAAACACAGTGATGCAAGAATGAGATCCTCACATCAAAAGACTATATGTCTGACATCAAAAAGCGCTGGATGAAATATGTACATATGTATCAGTGCATAAAATGTTAAAAAAAGCTATGTCATTAAGCAAAGTGACAATTTTAAGGTTTGTTTTATTACTTTAATCTTGCTACTTTGCAAATAACAAACTTAATGAGTTGATCATAAAATAAGATATATACATATATAATTTAATATAATTACGCTAAATTATATTATTACGCTAAATTATTCGAATTATACAAAGAATACAACATAAAAATTTAATATAAAAACTATTTCTTTGAAAATCATATAAATTTTGGTTGTCGTATTGTTGTTTTTGTAACATTGTAGTTTTTGAAACTGAGACAAACACTTGCTACCCTGAGTATTTTTGGTTGTTGAAGCATTTCAAAAAATACAAAAACTGTGATATTGGACAGGTATTAAATTGATGTGGATTCATAGTTCCTATCTTTATTTTTATTTATTCATATTTACAGTACCAGACAAATGCAAAGGTTCACCCAATTAAACCAAACCACGTGTTTCCATTAATCAAATATCACTACAGTCAAATGTTTCACACTGTATTTCCCCAAATTCAACAGACCGCTCTTCTTCTCCAAATTGCTGCCCCATTCTTTTTCTTTTTCTATAAAAAGCATACTAATTCACTTTCTGCGACTTTATGCTTCTTTTTTATGTGAAGAAAACCGACAAGAGCAGATCGATGCTGCTCGAAGTAGAAGCCCGATAAGAGCAGATCGATGCTTCCAAGATTTCACTTTCTTCGACTTTATGCTTCTTTTTTATGTGAAGATAACCAGAACTGTTTTTTTTCAAATATAAAATTAGACGTTCAAAGAGGCATACTTTAGCCACTGTTGTAGCTTTATGTGCAAAAGATAAGATTATGATGTGAAAATCAATTAAACAAGAGATGTCGGGGTTGAAGTCGCTCATACTATTAAGAGCCTAAATGGGTTTTGTTTAGCTGATACATCTAATAAGATATCTTTCATTTCTCACAAATTTTGTTGATGACACCAATCCTTCTCATAGCATAACAAACTTCACTATAGTAACATGTACGTAGAGAATAGGTAACAAGTGCAGCACACCACAAAAACACGTTTGTAGTCAACAAAAAAAATAAAATAAAACGATGAATGCGTACCTGATATATTGCAGCCTCATCTTCTCACTTTTAGTTTTTTTCCCACAACATGTTAAGTGCACAGAACTCTGGCATAGGTCGTAAACCACTGAATCAACTACAAAACAAAACAAATGTAAGATGATACCAATAGCCAATTATCTAAAAGACATAGTTTAAGTGTCAAAATTTTAAAGGAATAAAGGAAGTTACGCACTTAATAAAAACATAACAGAAAGCACTATATAAAAAGATTTGAGTGCTAAAATACTTTGTAACTACATTATATGAGCAACTTAATTATGCATAAATAAGTAAGCAGTACCACTAGTGACAATGTAAAATCAGTAATTGTGCATCATCGATGAATAAACTCAGCTTACTTCGCTGAAACTAATCGAGTTTACCATTTTTGTTTCCAAAGTTTGTTAATGTTGATCAAAACAGATAGCATGTTGTAAAATTCCAAAATATTTGCTGACAAGGCAAATAATTATGTGAATTACTAAGAAAACAACTAAGTAGTATCGTCGTCTAACAGTCTAGCCTTACCCAAGTTTACATCAACTCCGAGATTCTTTGAAGTTTTTCATTGATCGATCACACAACTAGCAGTCGGCATAGGCGAAAGAGAGGAAAATCATACCTACACAACAAACTGAAATGAGACAGAGGTAAATTAATCACTTAGAAAATTATAGTCATTACTTGCGCAACACCAACAGATTCCAGATAAAAAAAGCATCAACATTATGAACAATAATTGCATTGAGAGATTACTAATACATGCATCAATAACATAATTACCTACACGAATTTGTTTAACATGCATCTTCTCACTTACAGTTCTACTTTCTTGAAGGATTTCACAAGAAACGTTAAGGGGTAGATCATTGGAATCAACGAAACCTTTTACAAAACTCATATATCGTGGGAACTGTAACATATAAAAATATTATGAACAGGTGATAAAATAATAACATGCATGCTAGGAAACTAAAAACTATCGCACAATGATTACTAACAGCTTACCAATTCATCATCAAAATCATCTGAAATGAAAACTCGCTTGACATACAGGCATATGTTTTTTATATTCGGATTAACTACAACTTCAGTATTCATTGGTGTCATACCTATAATGTATAGAACACTTCTAAACTCCACTTCACCCTATTCAGCACGAAACATAAATATCAATAAGTTTGTAGCATAAAATACAACCAAATCCTGACAAATGAATATTAACATGACAGAAGTATCAATAAGTTTGTAACATAAAATACAACCAAATCCTAACAAATGAATATTACCATGACATACCTCTCTCGGATGTGTGTATATGCCAGTGGTTCTAGAAAATCATTGAATGTTTTCTTGTAAAATTCATCATAATCTTCCTTCTCAACTTCCTTCGAGTTTCTCATCTATGCACAGTTACAAGAAAGATGGTCTCAGACCCCCCCCCCCCAAAAAAAAGCCTGAGAAGCAATGATAAAAATTCTGATTACCCAAATTGGATTGGTTTGGTTTCATTTGCCGACTCCCAATCCCAATATTTTTTAGTTATTGGTTTTTTTTTCATTTTTCCCCCTAAAATAAAATACATCCACAATTTAGCATCAAAGTAGTCAAGGCAGGAAAAAATAGAACAATCATACATCTAGAAACATACATCTTCTTTTTCCTCTTCACCCTCTTTTTGTTCTTCCTCCTTCTCCACCTATCAAAACATGTGAAATGTTAGCGCACAGCCATATTAAGATCCATTTTGATTCATATAAAAAATGGGGCCTAAAAAAAGAGTCAACGTTTAAACATATACAATGACCTCTACAGTCCTAGATATTTCCTGCCATGTGTATATAGGGAACGAAACAAACTGTTAATAGTTTTTTTACCAATCCTTGAATTTTTTAGGATCAACATATGATTGTTTTTTTGAAATATAAAAGATCCATAGATCAACATTTCACCATCGCAAAATCTAAGTGTAAGGCAACTAATATCCAAAATATTTTAACAAAACGCATAGAGTAATTAATTTTATACAGCTCCATAACATAACAACTAATTTGAGAAAATAAAAACCATGAGAAATTAATTATGTTTGTTGAATAAGCAATTCTGAGAGAAGATGAATCTTTTTAACACCCCAAAATTTTACTGCATAAAGTATCAGTAACCTATATCCAAATTACCTTGTAAGCTGAGTTGTGTATAAAACTTGTCATTGTAGGACAACAGAAGTTAGAGTCAGTTTGTTGCATAGCAAGGTCCCAATTATCAAATAGGAGTTTTGGATGGGCTTATCCTTAGCGGCAAGTTTCCAAGAATAGCTCCACTACAGTTGAGTGCTGCAGTTGCACTTTATGCCATGGCGAACTCAACAAATGCAATTCTAGTAGAGTGGCGTTGATGTACAAGCATTCTCATCCGAAACACCTTTCCACATGCAGACTCAAAAAAACGTTTCAGTTTTTCATAATTAACCTTCAGGTCAATATTAGCACAGTAGATTGTCACGAATCATTGATGAGGAGTAAAATATAAGAACTATGTGAATCACATGACGATGCTTATAAACCAGATATTTCTTAAATTATAAGAACAAAATATTGGAACAATCTTAGTACAATAAGCTAACCACACAACTCTTGTATTCATACCGAGGACTCAAACAACGCAGTCAGTAGTTCGTTCTTGTTGGATGATGATTCAAGGTAAATATAAACATAAACACACGTAGATATGCAAGTGAAATATAAAATTGACAGTATCTAAATCATTAAATTTTCAACTATTTTTTATGTGCAGCATACCATTCACAGTAGATGATATTTCAAAATCAATGACAGAAATAAATGCATTTGATATTGATCCGCCTCCACTGATCCATGAAAACACAAGTTTTCAGTTTTTGCTGCAAAGAACGGAGCAGTAGTAATTATCAGATTCAATAGAAGATTTTTTTTGTGGGGTTTTGGTCACTGTGCATATATTGTAAATGATACAATAACCTACAGGTGAAGCAATGCAGTCAAGATATTACATAAAGAACAGCACTTTCGATTGATTTATTGATGGTTCTTGTTCAACGAGCAAGGTGTTTCAGCATTTTGGAACTTGCTCAGTGTTCTAGGTTTGTTGGCCATGGTCCGGTTAGTGTCGCTACGTGCTTGTAATGTGGATGGTGGCCGCTTTAGTTAGATGTTTCATTTGCAGTTTTTTTCATAGCCATATTCATTTGTATACCTTGTTTGGCCAGCTTTTTATTAGCATATATGACAAGAAAAATCCAAATTGTTAAATATAGAATGACACAACAAAGCTTGCAAATCAAAGTTTGAATCAATTATTTATTTCTATAAATCAAACTACGATACTTTTACCAAAGGTATGACACAACCCTGTCTAATCCAACTTGTTTACACTCATATTTATAACACGTCTTTAAATTTACATTATTTTCCTCACTCATAATAACATGTGTCTTAAGTCTATGTTCCCCACCAATATTTCCCTCTATATCTCTTCAATATTAATGTCCACGTTATAGATAAGCAAACTAGATTTTTTTTTTAGAATTATGTAAATTGATAAGGGAATCTAGATATTTTTTATAATTATATAATTTGACGACCATTACAGGGGCTATTAGAGTGACTGGTTATTAATTCAAATTTGTTATTCAAAGTCACTAAAAATAACACGTTTAAAAGAATGCTGCAATTTTAGAAGGTCACAATCCATCGTAGAATTCACAAATGTTAAAATTTACATTTACATGCATATTTAAGTCAAAGCTAGACCAGCTGGAAATGCTTTGCATAATACCCACAAGCCAATGCTTAGCTAGACAAGAAATTCAAGTGTTGCATAACTGAATTAGTTTTGCATTTTACACTAGTATAAAGCTGAGTAGATCTGGATGCAACATTAAACTAAAAATAGGGGGAAAATACCATTGTTACCACATCGAGCATTCACCCAGATCATTCATGAAACAGTATGCATAACATTCGTTTGAATAATCTACGACTTTCGCCCCCTTTCATTTGGCTAAATTTTCGTCGATGAGAAGCAAAATTGAAATTATATCAACTAATTGCATTCACCTGCAAGAAGAAGGCTGCAATTATAAATCTCTTTAGTACAAATTACATAGATATGCACATTATACTCCAAATTATGTACCTTGATCATATTCTTTTTTACTTCATTGCTCATAGCATACAACCTGCTCCATAAAGAGAAGATAATATATGAGATGAACTGTTTGGCTTAGATGAAGGCTTGAGTATCTTCATCCAAACGAGTATCAGCAGAACTACAATCAGCAACCAAGCTGCCTCAACCAAAACAGGCGAATTTCAGCATCTTCTTCTCCTCAAATCCGACGTTCTATTTACGGTTACCTTATAGTTTGTTAGTAATAGTGTTTTTTGTTATATCGCTTCTTCCGTAGCGAAGTTCATGAAATTTCCCTAGGTAACAGAAGTAAATGTGAGATGTGATATCCAAACTTTTGTACTTCAGTAACACTACAGTATAATAGAATATTGTGTATAATAATATAGTATAATAGAATAATGTACGTAGGGAAAATTTATGCAGATATTTTGACAAAATTCATTACAGGAGTTTATATGGATAAAAGTGCATATACATGACCTTAAACATAATAAGGCAAATAAAAGCAGTATAATGAAGTAATGATGATTTCAATATTTTTGTAATCTATTAATATATTTGGGAGTAAAGATCATGACACTGTTATAATTACTAATTTGGTATAAGAAGATCCTAAGATTTGTCACATGCAAGTGCAAGTGGACATCTATGAAATTTAACAGCAGAGAAGCTGGTAATATATTATCTTATTTCTAAAGCCAGAAAATATAAAATTATAATAGTATTTACAATAAGTTTGAGATGGTGATTCCTATTTAAAATGAAGAAGCAAACTTAGGTGTGGAACATCTGATTCAATAATTATCACATTCAAGAAAATATAAAAGTTCAAATAAAGTAAATGCTCTAAATGGGAAAAGCACAATAAGATGGCTACCTTCGAGCGATTATCAAATTTGGTATAAGATCAAATTTGTCAGCTCTTAACGCTTGAATCTCCTATACAAAACAGTAAAAATGGGATTATGCTGATTGTAAAAATTAGTTATGTTTGTATCATGATGTATATCCACTTTTGATAGTAAAACATATGTGGAGTCTAAGATTTTGCGCTGAGATCTGAAATTTAGCTCATGATAGCATGCACCTAAAACCAAGTACATGAAAAAATGACGCACATAAAGGACCCAAGACAAATAAATAGCTAATGGAGATTGGTGCATAACAAGATTTTTGTATTATTAGCATGTAGTACCCGTTTTTCTACACATCAGTAACAAGATAGTTGCATTTAGTTTCATACGGAAAAAATACATGCGCCTACTACTTTTCAATTTAAGAGCTTACTTGATCTGTGAGATTTAAGAAATATTTATTGTATCAACAATTTTTTAAGACAGTTTGACTCTAAATTTTAATTACTGTTATGAGTTATGTTATTTAAAAAAATGCATTGGAAATCACATGCATAAGTGCTTTAGTCAAAACAAAATGGCAACCATGTATCCTTAGGACTATTGCGCATAGTTTTTAAAAAAATCAATAAAGCTAATAGAAGTTAATATATGCACAAATTGAGTTTATATGATAATATTTTGTATCTATAATATCAAAATTTCTCAATCCAATGACGTACTTGATGTTTCTCAGAAGAAATGTATGGAAAATCAGACGCCTAAGTGCTTTTGTCTAAACGAAATGACAACCATGTACCCTCAAGGCAGTTGTGCAGAAGTTAAGTTATCAAGTACTTTGTTAGAGATAAATGGAAGGTAATATTTGCATATGCTAAGTTCATATGATAATATTTTGCATCTCTAAAACCGAAGTAGAATAAAGCCACAAATAAGTTAGTTTACTGTAATGCATTCAAAGTAGTATGAAGCCACAAATAAGTTAAAAAATGTTGCATAAGAACAAAGACGATAAAGTTTTGTGAACAGAAAGAATCAAGGAATCAAATTTCCACATTATATATATACACACACGCACGCGCATATGTACATACGTATACACACACACACATACATACATACATACACACCACACACACACACATATATATATATATATATACACACACACATATATATATATATATGGTAAGCATGACTTTAAATTTGACAAAAAACCATAGTTTAGGTCGTTAGGAAATGTCACAACAAAAATAAACTAAGAAACAACTATCACATAGTACTTTCATATTTATGATAAATTAAAGAATATTTGATTGTTTTTGGAATCTTATGAATGTTAACTATTATTCTTTGACATTTAGCATGTCATCATAGTGCTTTGATGAGAGAAAATAAAAACATTCATAACGTAGACTGACTTTTCTAGTAGTGGGACAAACGTAGAATCCAACAAATAAATTAGTCTAATAGATAATGAGACATTTAATGCCAAATGCAGGTTTGTTAACATATGCAGAAAGGCATATGTTTAACCAAACAAATCAATTTATCCTAAGAAAAGAATGCCGCAGAAAAGCAAAATTGATTTTAGTTATAGGAATTAGTTACCATAAAATTGTGAACAGCAAGAGACATATGTATAACCAAGACTTTAGGCATTCTGTACTTAAGTTAAAGTATATGAATGCTTTTGCATTTCATTCCCCACCAGCATCAAATTTTAGCCTCATATTTAAACGAAAAACTAAAAAGAACAAAACATAGATTAAATGTAAAAAATAGGTGTTACATGTTAACCCAGTTCATATAAATTTAAATTGATTAAAACTTACTTGTGTCTTTGACATGAATTTTGTCGATCTCACAATTAGCAACAGTAATTTGTACATAAAACTCAAAACTTAAGTAACCTAAGTAATTCACAATATAATTATAAAATTATGATAAATGGAAGGAGCAAATTCAACATAAGAGCTCACCTTAAGCCGTAAGTGGGCTTTCTCTATCCCAATTGTAATAATCATTCTTAATTCCTGTCTTCCAATGTTTTGTCCATTTGTAAAGCATTGCTACAACTCTTCACATACTGATCAACTGTAGCTATTACCCGCTGCACCTATAGAGAGTAAAACGGAAATCAAGAGGCTAAGGAAGACACCGGCAGAAGACGAGCAGAAAATTGTAATGTAGGGAGAAAACAAAATAAAATGGCCATTAAATGAGGGATATGAAGGGATTTTTTTCTTATGTCGAACATGGCTTTTAGACAAATGTTGGAAAAATCCTAGACTTTCTGTATGTGCAAAGAAATAAGTCAACCACCCAAAGATTTCAAAAGTTATGACATTGAAAGCATTTTCCTGGACCAAAATAAAAGAAACAATGCCTTAGCAAAATACCATAGTTTCTGAGATATGTAAGAGTACTAATTCATTCCTACAGAGGTTGTGGAAAGCCTAACATTCTATTATCGGAGAAAGTTTTAGTCATAACTTAGTTTTATATGACAGAAACTAAATTTATTTCATATTCAGGTGTACCAAATGGTCATTGTAGACACTGAATATGACTTCACAATAAAACACATGACCATAATTTGTTCTCCATAATCGTAAATTGAATCAGATCCTAAATTGAATCAGATAATCGTAAATTCAGATGGTAACCCTAAAATCATAAATCCGAATCTACAAATCCATAATATTAAATTCAGATCTACAACATACACAAACAAAGAATCGGGATCACTTACCAAAATACAAATCGACTATTTGATCCAAAACGCGTCGCCGCTTCGACAAAGATTGAAGATGGACAGAGTTTAGGAGGGAGACCGTGAATAATGATCGGAGATGGACCACGTTTTCAGCAATCGCTAGATGATTTGTGAGGTGAAGGAAGGGTTTGCGGGGAGATGAATAATTATTTGTGAACCGTGAATAAAAGCCAGCGTTACACCACGTTACACCCTTATTGCCAAAACAATTTAAGGCGTAAAGAAAGCATTAAGTGTAATTAATAACACTTTAGAAAACTGTGTTATTAAAAAGTGTTATAAATATCATATTTTGTTGTAGTGCAGTTTGCATCAACTCTCTCAGTCAAACAACTATCAAGAATATTTTTATACTAATCATTGAAAACTTTATTGAAACACCCCACCTCCATTAAGGTCACTCACCAAGGGAATGCCTTAACTTTGTTGGAGGTTTATAGGTAAAGGTCACATATAAAAACACAAGATAGATATAAACACATATAAGCAGCGGAAATCAAACAGGCTTTTATTCCATAAAAACGTGTTCATACAAAAGCATTTCCATAATTGTTTTACAATAACCTCCAAAACATTACAACAACATTTTTGTCTTGATTATTGAATAAAGAAGCATAAAACATAATTTAAAACTGCATAAATCCTTATAGACTATGTCCAAAAGCCATGTCCAATGAAAGAGAGTCCAAACCATACATCTACTATCTTGAAGCTTGCAAAGAGTCTGACTAAGCTGGGTTGTTTCCTCCCTGCGGACCTGGGGGGGGGGGGGGAACGGAAGAAAAGAAGACGAAAGAAAAACAGGGTAAGACATAAAGCCTGGTAATCCAGTGACTCTTCAGTATGAGAATAAGAATAAGGACATGATAGGTATAAACTGGAAATAGGAAAGTATCATAAACTAAGGTAAAGTAGTTTAGAACCGAATTTACTATCGCACCCCACACTATATCTCTGCACCTACTTGTTCTGACTGGCACCCCATGCTGAGGGTGAAGTGATCCCCTTTTTTTCTAAACATCGGCTCCTACCCGCATAATCATATGTGTCATACGACCCTCAAAGATTGTAGATACCTATGTTGGTCCCACCACGGGGTGTATCAAGACCCATGGTGGCGGTCCGACATAATTCTAGAATACATAGGTTATACTACTGATGCCCCAGTGCCCTGTTTGTCTGCTCCGTAGTGTGTGAAAGCCCGCACTCCGTTAGAACCCACACTGTGCACCAACCGCCGTCGCTTTTGACCGCTTACAATCAGCCTAGTAATCGTGCCCCACCCTGCCTAGTTTCAGGGTACCATGATACCTAATTTGGGTTACTGCTGAAACGGGACTCTCGTTACTAGGGTTTTCTAGTCAAACATTTTAAGTGGTTAAGTGTCTGTATTAACCTAACCCCCACCCATCAATACTTGTTAACATGTTGAATTTGGTTAAGTGTTTTAGTTAACTTAACCCTACCATTTGTCCTTAGCCTCTTAAAGCACCGACCACTCACATTAGACAGATATTATTATGGTTACTGGATGTGCCGGTCGGTTCGGGCAAGTTTACATCGTAACTCAGTCTAACCTTGGATCCTTATTGGGCTCAATGCCTTAACCTCCCACATTGGATAGGTATTGTTGTGATTACTGGACAGCCGGGCGGGTCCGGGCAGGTTTACATCACAACTCACTCCAACCTCGGGTTAAGCATATCGTATTTTCTAAATTTACATATTTGTCCCTTTTTACATGCTATATGTAAATTTGTTAACCAATAAAGGTTATGGCCCACTTTCCAAGTTCATCATTTTTAGGTATATAATTTATACCGTTTTTATGCCATAAATTACCTAGGGGATTTTTCACCCATTTATGTCAAGTTTTCCAATAATTACCAATTTTACCCAACGTTAACCCATCTAAATGTTAGGCTAACAAATCTTAGCCTAATTTTCCGTTCGCATGATTTTTGCCATATAGTATTAGGCTGAAAACTTAACCTAATTTAGCATACAAATTTTGCATAAAGGAATCTATTAACATAAACATGTCATAGGCGTAAACTTGGCATTTTTGGCATAGTCAATATGAACATAATAGGGGTGAACTTGCAAATTGATCATCATGAATGTCATAGGTGTGAACTTGCAAAATAATCAATATACATATATGTGAATTTGCAACATAGCCCTAAACAACTTACATATATGTGAACTTGCATTGAAATAGGGATCTAACCAAATAGATGTCACATTAGCATTAGACAACATAAGCCTAAACATGTTTAGATATGGGCATAACATCGAACATAACTAGCATATGACAAGAATGTGACATGTCCAAAAAGTATATATAATTTCATCGCAAGGGTGTAAACTAGATCTAATCATATGTCTAATTATAACATGAAACATGTATTAAAGTGGATCTTGACATGGATCCAATTAGGAACTAGCAACTTTTGTATAAACATAGGAACATGTATATGAACATAACCATTTAGGCGTAAACGTTCTATTGTACAGCATATAACTTGTCATAATCACCTAAACATATAGGCATAGATATGAGCCAAATAACTTGTATGTGAATTTGAATAGATCCAGCATCAACTAAATTAATCCACAAACATTCTAATGGATCCAATGTCAATTCAATTATACCACAAACATCACAATATCATTACATCACATAGATATGAATTTACATCGTCGTTATACAATAGCACAATTCCATTTCCAATTTACATCAACTCAAATCCAAACTTTTATTCACATCGGAAAAATCACTATACTTACAACAAACGACGAACTTGAATTATGGATTCTGAGTTCTGGATTTGAAATGCTTTCCTTTGGGTAGACTAACGTTGTTTTGATTCTTGTTTTAACTTTAAGTTTTGCTTGTCTCTAAGCTTTCTTTAATTGACGACCACTCCTAGTTTCTTTCCAACAGCATGACGGCTCTAGCCCTATTTTATTTGTGTGAATTTAGGTTGAGACTAGGGTTGTTTATATAGAATTTCAAACTAATTAGAGCCGTCGGATGATCTTAGGGTTAATCAAAACCACTCAGTCAAGATAGGGTGACAAGTCAGCCCTAATGACTCAACAAGGAGTCAGAAAGGACTCAGCAATGAGTCACAACATGGATCAGACTGAACCAGAAAGCTGTGCAGGACTGCTGCTCGGCCTGGGCGCACTTGGCAGGTGCGCCAGTGCAAATTTGTACTGGCGCACTTCCCAAGTGCGCCAGTGCAATATATTTTTTTCTATCTTTCCCGCCTGACTTCCTTCGTCCATATCTCCTTCATCCGATGTCCGTTTTACGCAAACTCGGACTCTATTTTAGCCAGAATTCTGAGACGAACGCAATGGCGTAACCCGTTTACCTTAATTCTTTCATTTTGTATTAATTTTACTTTAATTTGTTAATTTATAGTTAATAGAAAATTTGGGGTGTTACATTCTCCCCTCCTTAAAGGATTTTGTCCCCGAAATCTTCGAGTCTAGGAGAACGTAAATCCTAACATCCAATCGTCCATCTACTCAACCATCAAACACAGGCGTCCATTGTCCTTAAAAGACTTCTAATGCTTCACGATCATATGCATAGTGTGTGTACATGTCCTTATCTAATGCAAAATCAGGCGGTCTACCGATTCAGTTGACCTCCTTAATGCAAATCATGTAAGTGCCATGAATCTATTATGTATGCAAATTTTTCCCTGTTCATAATTCTACATGAGTGCGCAACCATTCATATAAATGCGACATACATATAACAACATATCAAGTTTCAACCACATACAAATATGAATACACATATGCATATGCAATATGGAAGTGACTGAGCCGATCTAATACTTAGGATGTGTGTGTATATGCATCCACGAGCAACCACTAGCAACCACTTACAACCACTTGCAGCCATCAATCATAACATGTTTCAAATACATGTTTACATCCATTAGTTTCTACCTAAGGATAAAAGGGTAAGACCGAGGAGATATACCTAAAAGATAGATACAAGCATGACTTTAGGAAAAAGAGAGAGATCAAAGATGTACCCTAAAAAAGAAAAGGGTAAGCCGTGCGTATTCTGTCCTCAGTTTCCCAAGTCGCGTCTTCCTCGGCATCACTCCATTGAACTTTGACGAGCTTGACTTCGCGGTTGCGTAGCTTTTTTATTTCAGTTCCTATGATTCGAGTTGGAACTCTCCTCACAGTTGCTTCGCATTCCACTTCGGCTTCTTCTAAAATGCTTGGCTCCACCACTTCCGCAGATTCATGTAGACATTTTCGGAGATGAGAAACGTGAAAGACGTTGTGAATCCCAGCCAACCTTTCAGGCAGCTCTACTCTATAAGCCATTTTCCCAATCTTCTCGATGATAGGGAATGGTCCTACAAATCTTGGTGCTAGCTTTATTGTGGATCCAAAGCGAATGACGTTCCTTAAAGGAGACACCTTAAGGAAAACCCTGTCCCCAACCTCAAACTCAAGGTCGGTCCTTCTTTCGTCTGCGTAGGATTTTTGTCTGTCTTGGGCAGTCTTCATTCTCCTTCGTATCAAGTCCACTTTTTCTGAAGTCTCTCTAATCATGTCTGGCCCAAGTATAACCTTATCCGTAGACTCCCCCTAACAAGTTGGTGATCGGCACGGTCTTCCATACAAAGCTTCGAAGGGCGCCATGCCGATGGTGGCTTGGTAGCTGTTGTTGTAAGCGAATTCTACTAAAGGAAGGTGATCCTCCCATGTCCCTCCGAAGTCAAGAACGCACAGTCTCAAAAGATCTTCTAATACTCTATTCACCCTTTCTGTCTGACCATCAGTTTGGGGGTGATAGGCTGTGCTCAAACATAACTGTGTGCCTACAGCTTCTTGCAGACTCCGCCAAAACTCGCTTGTAAAGATAGGGTCTTGGTCACTAACAATGCTGGAGGGTATCCCACGGAGTCGAACTATATTTTTAAGATAAAGAGACACTAGAGATGAGGCAGTCCTTCTACTCTTGACAGGTAAAAAGTGGGCGCTTTTGTGAGCCTGTCCACTATTACCCAAATGCTAGTATTGCCCTTCTTGACCTAGGCAGCCCATCAATGAAGTCCATTGAAATGCTATCCCACTTCCACTGTGGGACCTCTAGAGGATGAAGCAGTCCTCCAGGCTTCTTCTGTTCCGCCTTGACCCGTTGGCAGGTCATGCACTTAGAAACGAAATCTGCCACGTCCTTCTTCATGCCACTCCACAAGAAAGTCCTTTTTATATCCTTGTACATCTTATCTCCGCCAGGGTGTGTAGTCATCTTGGAATGATGTGCTTCCTCAAGAACCTTCTTTGTCAACTCTCTTGCTTGTGGGACGCATAGCCTTCCATCCCGCCTTAGCCAACCCTTATCATTAATGGTGTATCTATTGAGGTGACTAGAAGTCTCATCCCTAATAAGTTTATCAATCACACCAACAAGCTGAGGGTCTTCACGTTGCACAATCCCTATTAAGTCCAAAAGAGTAGGGCGTATTTCGAGAGATGCTAACAAACCCGGTACTAAATCAGAGGAGGGCCTAAAGTTAAAACTGGCTATATACTCCAAGCTTTGCCTTTATACAAAGAGAGGGCTTAGGGTCAACTTCTTTTTATTTAAGGTGTCTGCTACTACATTGCCCTTGCCAGGAGTATAGGAAATCTCGAAGTCATACGCGGCAAGAAACTCCATCCATCTTTGTTGCCTTAAGTTAAGATCTTTCTACGATAAAAGATACTTCAAAGATTTATGGTCAGTGTATAATTCGAACTTCTCACCTAGGAGATAATGGCACCAAGACTTAAGTGCAAAGACGATGGCGGCCAACTCAAGATCGTGGGTTGTGTAGTTCTTTTCATGGACTTTCAATTGTCTTCCACCATAAGCTACTACCCTTCCTTCTTGCATTAGAACAACGCCTAGTCCCGTTCCACAAGCATCCGTGTATACTGTGAACATTTTGCTTCCATCAGGCAAAGTTAGAACTGGGGCTGTTGTAAGAGCCCTTTTTAAGCGTTGGAAAGCAATATCACAGTCCAAATCCCAAGCGAACGCAAGGTTCTTCTTTGTTAGCCTCATGAGAGGAGCTGAGATTTTTGCAAAGTCTCTGATGAACTTACGGTAGAAACCTGCTAGCCCTAGAAAACTTCGGACTTCGGTTGTGTTCCTTGTTGCTTTCCGATCTTGCGCTGCAACTACTTTCGCGGGGTCCATGGCCAACCCTTCTTTGGACACTACATGCCCAAGAAACCTTACTTCTTCTCTCCAAAAGTGGCACTTAGAAATTTTTGCTTTTAGCTGATGTGCACGGAGAGTATCCATGATTTCTTTTAAATGTCGAGCATGCTCTTCCTCGTTCTTTGAGAAGATCAAAATATCGTCTACGAAGACAACCACAAATTTGTTGAGGAACTCTCTGAACACCCTGCTCATTAGGTCTACGAAATAAGCGGGTGCGTTTGTCAAGCCGAAAGACATGACAAGCCACTCGAAGAAACCGTCTGGGGTTCTGAACGTCGTTTTATCAATGCTATCCTCAGCTACTCTTAGTTGATGGAACCCAGTAGCCAGATCAAGTTGGGAGAAAACCGATGCACCTACAAGATGATAAAGAAAATCGTCGATTCTGGGAAGAGAGTGCCTATTCTTTTTGGTCAATTTGTTTAACTCCCTATAGTCAACGCAAAGGCGAAGCGAACCATCCGCTTTGGTTGCAAACACCACTGGAGCGCCCCATTCCGAAATGCTCCGTCTAATGAACCCCTTCTCGATAAGCTCTTTAACCTTCTTACTGAGCTCCTTTCTCTCTCTTGGAGCCATGTGTTTGACAGGTAAAGCTATGGGCTTTGCATTATCAACAAGATATATGCGGAAGTCTATTTCCCGCCTTAGAGGTAAGCCCTTCACCTCTTCAAAGACATCCGGATATTCCCGGACCACTCTAACTGACTGCAAATTCTCAACATAAGCATCAAGCGACTCTAGATAACTAAGCATAATAGCATTCAAGGGATTACAAGAAATTTCTAGAGTGTTACCGAGCCGAGTCAAGAGCCTAACCATTCTTTTCTCACAATCAAGAATGGCACCGTAACTGGATAACTAGTCCATGCCTAAGATCAATCCGTATCCCGAAAAACCCAAAACAAAGGCACTACATCTAAATTCAACACTTAGAATAGAGATTTTAAACCCAAACAAACCATTGACAAATAAGCTGAGCCCCCAATTGGGTTTGAAACAACCAAGGGATCCTCTACCATACTAGTGTCTAGGTGTAGAGATTCTACTAAAGCAGATGAAATAAAGGAGTGTGATGCGCCAGAATCAAAGAGTGTGTGAACTGGATGATCATAAAGATAAACTACACTTTCTACGAAAATATTACTACCTCGTTCCTGTGGAGGTGCCACCAGTGCAGGAACCTGTCCCCCCTGAAGTGGGTCCAGTCCTTTGTCCCTGCCCTCATTTCTTTGGGCAGTCCTTAGCCAAGTGTCCGGTCTCTCCGCAACGGAAGCAACCACCACTCATCTTCACCTTCTTTTTTCTACAGTCTTTCACTATATGTCCAACAATGCCACAGAAATTGCACTTTCTCTTCTCACGGGACTTATTGTTCTTCCCGCCTTTCTTGAATTCTATTTTCTTAACCTGTAAACCCTCTTTCTTTTCTTCCACCTTTGCCTCTTTCTTTCCCTTGTCTTCCTCGTGTAGCAATGCCATGTCCACCAAGCTTTCATAAGTCGCTCCCATGGATACATGTGTCATAACAAGGCTGTGTAGAGGCTCATTCAGACCTTTGACGAAGCGAAGAGCCTTCTTGTGTTGGGTGTTTACTTAGTCCAGCCCAAATCTGGCCAGCTGATTAAATTGATTGACGTACTCCCTGATCGTCATACTTCCTTGTTTAAGAGTTAGGAACTTCTCCATTTGCAGGCTTCTTTCAACTTGGGAGAGGAATTTCATCTCAAACCTCATCCTGAAATATTCCCATGTTTCCACTGGTCTTTCAGCATTGGTGATCTCCCACTAGTAAGAAGCTTCATCTTTAAGCAACCACACTGCTAGCTGTATCTTTTTCCTATCGTCAACTTTGAAGATGACAAACAGATCCTCGGTCTCCTTTAGCCGGTTTCTTACTACTATAAAGGATTCAATTCTATAAAAGTCTTTCCACCCATAGCCTTAAAGTCTCTACATGTCTTTGCAAAAGCATTTCCACGAGGAGGAGGAGGAGGAGGAGGAACCGCGGCTACTGGAGGGGGAATGTCTGCTGGGCCCGCGCCATTGGCCCTAGCTTCTAGGTACCTCCTGAACCAGCCGGGTACCTGTACTCCTTCTGGAAGGTTGAGATCTCCAGACATGGTCAAACAAAAAGGAAAGATTCAAAACGAGGGATAGAGAGATAGTGCTTATGGCTTTTTGGGGGGATTATGCCTTTTTAAAATAATAACAACACTTTTTCTTGAAAAATGCTTCTTTAAACTTTTCTTTTGAAAATAATTTCAAAAACTTTTATCTTATCTGGTAAACCTATGCTCTAATACCAAGTGAAAACACCCCACCTCCATTAAGGTCACTCAACAAGGGAATGCCTTAACTTTGGTGGAGGTTTATAGGTAAAGGTCACAGATAAAAACACAAGACAGATATAAACACACATATATAAGCAGCGGAAAACAAAAAGACTTTTATTCCATAAAAACGTGTTCATACAAAAGCATTTCCATAATTGTTTTACAATAACCTCCAAAACATTACAACAACATTTCTGTCTTGATTACTGAATAAAGAAGCATAAAACATAATTTAAAACTGCATAAATCCCCATAGAGTATGTCCAAAAGCCATGTCCAATGAAAGAGAGTCCAAACCATACATCTACTATCTTGAAGTTTGCAAAGAGTCTGACTAACTGGGTTGTTTCCTCCCTGTGGACCTGGGGGGAACGGAAGAAAAGAAGACGAAAGAAAAACAGGGTCAGACATAAAGTCTGGTAAGTCTAGTGACTCTTCAGTATGAGAATAAGAATAAGGGCATGATAGGTATAAACTGGAAATAGGAAAGTATCATAAACTAAGAAAAAGTAGTTTAGAACCGAATTTACTATCGCACTCCACACTATATCTCTGCACCTACCTGTACTTGTTCTGACTAGCACCCTATGCTGAGGGAGAAGTGATCCCTTTTTTTCTAAAGATCGGCTCCTACCCGCATAATCATATGTGTCATACGGCCCCCAAAGACTGTAGATACCTATGTTGGTCCCACGACGGGGTGTATAAAGAACCATGGTGGCGGCCCGACACAATTCTAGAATACATAGGTTATACTACTGATGCCCCAGTGCCCTGTTTGTCTGCTCCGGAGTGTGTGCATGCCCGCACTCCGTTAGAACCCACACTGTGCACCAACCGCCGTCGATTTTGATCGCTTACAATCAGCCCAAAAATCGTGCCCCACCCTGCTTAGTTTCAGGGTACCATGATACCTAATTTGGGTTACTGCTGAAACGGGTCCCTCGTTACTAGGGTTTTCTAGTCAAACATGTTAAGTGGTTAAGTGTCTGTATTAACCTAACCCCACCCATCAATCCTGGTTAACATGTTGAATTTGGTTAAGTGTTTTAGTTAACTTAACTCCACCATCTGTCCTTAGCCTCTTAAAGCACCGACCACTCACATTAGACAGATATTGTTACGGTTACTGGATGTGCCGGTCGGTTCCGGGCAGGTTTACACCGTAACTTAGTCTAACCTTGGGTCCTTATTGGGCTCAATGCCTTAACCTCCCACATTGGATAGGTATTGTTGTGATTACTGGACAGCCGGGCGGGTCCGGGCAGGTTTACATCACAACTCAATCCAACCTCGGGTTAAGCATATCGTATTTTCTAAATTTACATATTTGTTCATTTTTACTTGTTATATGTAAATTTGTTAACCAATAAAGGTTATGGCCCACTTTCCAAGTTCATCATTTTTAGGTATATAATTTATACTGTTTTTATGCCATAAATTACCTAGGGGGTTTTTAACCCATTTATGTCACGTTTTCCAATAATTACCAATTTTACCCAACGTTACCCCGTATAAATATTAGGCTAACAAATCTTAGCCTAATTTTCCGTTCGCATGATTTTTGACATATAGTATTAGGCTAAAAACTTAGCCTAATTTAGCGTACAAAGTTTGCATAAAGGATTCTATTAACATAAACATGTCATAGGTGTAAACTTGGCATTTTTGGCATAGTCAATATGAACATAATAGGGGTGAACTTGCAAATTGGTCATCATGAATGTCATAGGTGTGAACTTGCAAAATAATCAATATACATATATGTGAATTTGCAACATAGCCATAAACAACTTACATATATGTGAACTTGCATTGAAATAGGGATCTAACCAAATAGGTGTCACATTAGCATTACACAACATAAGCCTAAACATGTTTAGATCTGGGCATAGCATCGAACATAACTAGCATATGACAAGAATGTGACATGTCCAAAAAGTATGTATAATTTCATCGCAAGGGTGTAAACTAGATCTAATCATATGTCTAATTACAACATGAAACATGTATTAAAGTGGATCTTGACATGGATCCAATTAGGAACTAGCAACTTTTATATAAACATAGGAGCAAGTATATGAACATAACCATTTAGGCGTAGAGGTTCTATTGTACATCATATAACTTGTCATAATCACCTAAACATATAGGCATAGATATGAGCCAAATAACTTGTATGTGAATTTGAATAGATCCAACATCAACTAGATTAATCCACAAACATTCTAATGGATCCAACGTCAAGTCAATTATACCACAAACATCATTACATCACATAGATATGAATTTACATCGTTGTTATACAATAGCACAATTCCATTTCCAATTTACATCGAATCAAATCCTAACTTTTATTCACATCGGAAAAATCACTATACTTACAACAAACGACGAACTTGAATTCTGGATTCTGAGTTCTGGATTTGAAATGCTTTCCTTTGGTTAGATTAACGTTGTTTTGATTCTTGTTGTAACTTTAATTTTTGCTTGTCTCTAAGCTTTCTCTAATTGACAGCCACTCCTAGTTTCTTTCCAGCAGCATGACGGCTCTAGCTCTATTTTATTTGTGTGAATTTAGGTTGAGACTAGGGCTGTTTATATAGAATTTCAAACTAATTAGAGGCGTCGGATGATCTTAGGGTTAATCAAAACCACTCAGTCAAGATAGGGTGACAAGTCATCCCTAATGACTCGGCAAGGAGTCAGACAGGACTCAGCAATGAGTCACAACATGGATCAGACTGAAGCAGAATGCTGTGCAGGCCTGCTGCTCGGCCTGGGCGCACTTGGCAGGTGCGCCAGTGCAAATTTGTACTGGTGCACTTCCCAAGTGCGCCAGTGCAATATTTTTTTTCTATCATTCCCGCCTGACTTCGTTCGTTCATATCTCCTTCATTCGATGTCTGTTTTACGCAAACTCGGTCTCTATTTCAACCAGAATTCCAAGACGAATGCAATGGCGTAATCCGTTTCCCTTAATTATTTCATTTTGAATTAATTATACTTTAATTTGTTAATTTACAGTTAACAGAAAATTCGGGGTGTTACATTTATTCAACTCAACCTGCTCGGAAATTTCAACATTATCACAAGTCACACTACAAATATGATACGACCACCTTCTTCCGTTATCCACCCTATGAAAATAACTATTGTTTCTGTTTCCTTCTTTAAACCATTGCAATCTAGACCTTTATCTCCAAAAAAATCTCTTCCTGGTCAATTAGTCTTAACAGCTCATTTTACTTCGACGATAATTGGCTTTTCACCACCTCCTACAAAGATCTAACTTCCTCCAACATGTTCCAATATAAAATTTCTTCCTCCAATTTCTGCTTTCTAACAAAAATATTACCAAAAACCTCCTTATTCCAAAATTTTAAATGCTTCCTTAAAAACTTGAGCTTCCCAACATTCAAACTCCCAGCATCTTTGTTACAGTTAAAAGAACACCAAACATTTCTTACCATCTCTTCAAATTTATCTTCCAAACACCACATTTTTCAAATTTAAACATACCCTTATTTCTCGTATTACCACTAGTATCAAGTACTATTGGGCAGTGATCTGACACAAAACAAGCCAACCCCTTTAAATACAAGAGCGGATAAAGATCTTTAAACTCCAGATTATTAAAAATCTATCGATGTGAACAAAAATGGATCATCGCGCTTATTACTCTAAGTAAATCTCATATTATTTATTGGAAAATCAATCAAATTACAATCACTAGAATCATCCAAATCACCAACGTTACCAGAGTTACTTCTCTCACCAAAAAATCTAGTAGTATTAAAATATCCTCCAATAACCCATGGACCAACAGTCAAATTCATAAAATCGATTCCTTCTCTCCACATCAACTTCCTTTCTCTAGAATTATATGGGCCATACACATTAGAAACAAATAATATAGTTCTAGATGAAATATATCTCAATGCTACACGTAACATATATTTCATCATAACTTTCTGAACTAATTACAAAATATCGTTGTTCCATCCAGTAAACATACCTCCCAAACTATCAACAATATTAACAAAACTCCAAGAATCCACAACCAAAACACGCAACGACCTAAATTTAAAATTATCAGCATCATCAATCTTTGTTTATTGTAAAATAACAAAGTTTGGTCTAATAGACTTCAAAACATTCTTGAACCTTTGGCATTTGATGGGAATGCCTAACCCTCTCACATTCCAAGATACTATAATCATTTCTGAACTGAAACCCTCTCAACCTCCTTCTACTTAAGATCACTAATATCATCCTCCCCATTAGTTAAAATAATGCCCGCACATTTCATAGTATTATAAATTTGCTCAGATGAAAGCGAATTTAAAATAGCAGGGATAAAAGTGCTACCTGCAAGTGGATGAGCCGCTTCATTATCTTTCAACCTCTTACCGCTCCTCCTCAGCAAAGAGATGTTAGTTCCACCCACAATTTAATTGCCTCTATTTATAGCATCCCGTTTTTCCTCATTGGTCTTCACAGCCACCTCCTGCATATTCTTATCATCTTTATGAACCGCAACACCAAGACCTACTTCAACATCCATTATATCTTCGGCATTTTTATTAAAATCAGTATTCACTACTTTCAAAGCTTCAACAACAACTTCGACATCATAAGGCAAATCATCCACCAAAATAACATCATCAGCAAACTCTTTTTGAATAACCCCACGCCCACTGTAGCAACTCAGAATTTTATCAATTTAATTTATGGATATTTAATATATTTAAATAGACAATTTGTGTTTTTAATTATTAAATTCTATTTTAATGTTAGTTAGTGATTGAGAATTTATTTTAATCATCCAAATAAATGTTTTAAATGGGTTTATAGCCTTTTCAAATTTATGTTAAGTTAAAATAGAAAACTTGATTTTTGCTTTTATATAGTAATAAATATGTTTCTTATCATAAAAGTATATTTGAAAATAGGCTTATATGTTTGTGTATGTTATATGATATCAATATTTTCATATATATATATATATATATATATATATATATGTATGTATAATAATAAGATTTTATATTTTATGTTATAAAAAGAGTGGTTTGATGTTTAATAATAAATTAAGTTAATATAAATCCAAATTTGAGTTATATAAAGTTTTGATTTGATGTTGTTTATAAAATAAGCAATGATATTCTTTATAAATTTGTACTTGATTATTATTTTACATATAGGGTATTATTATAAAAAAATATTAACACATTTTGATTTGACTAAAAAATAAAAATAAGAAGCACAATGATGTGCAAGTACAATGTATAAGATCATTTCCAATGCAAGAATTAAACGTCATTGTACTACCTTAGATTTGTAAGAATACTTGAAGTGATGTTAGGGACATTTTAGATTTTAGATAATTATTTTCTTTTATTTGTTATTTTCATTTCTCTCTTATATATATATATATATATATATATATATATATATATATATATGTGTATATATATGTATATATCTGTGTGTGTGTGTGTGATAACTCTTTCTTGTCATCTTTTTGCCTTGCATTTCCATTCAATCCCCTCACCACTTATTAAAAAAATAGCAACAAGCTCATTAAGAATAAAATAGCAGGATGCTCAAATAAAAATAGGGGATTGTTAATGACACCCCTGTTTTGGTTAAGGGGTGTCACAACATTTAATTTTTAAATTTTTGTTAAGGGGTGCACTGTAAAGACCGGAACCCCTTAACAATTTATTATTTCAAGACAAAAATGCCCTTTCCTCCCCAATAACATTATTTAACGTAAATACAAATAAACCTAGGTAATTGTTTCCATCGCAGAAAAGAATTTTCATGGCTGATCGCAGAAAAGAATATTCATGGCTAATGACAAGGTAGATGCTGAAGATGAGGTAAATTGCACACAAAAACGTGAAGTATACGAAGATGATGAAGGCCGATCTGCTAATGACAAGGTTTGATATTTATTTTTGCGTTAACACGTACAGAATTGAAGAAGGAGCACGGATGAAAAATTCGGTCGCGATGGACCATGTTTATACGGACCAATCAGTATGAAGTTACGCATGTAATGACCGTTTTAAGTATGAAAACACGGTATAGTACGACCGGTTTTATCACGTACGAATTACAGTTTGTTACAGAGATAGAAAATCTGTAAAATAGCCACCGTATTTATTAATTTTTATCGATATTACACAACCGTGTATACGGTTTTGTGGTACTAATGTTACCATGCATGTTTTGTACCAAACAATTGTTATTTAATAGACAGGGAGAGACCGATTTTAGTTTATTGGTATGAATATTTGATATCGTTATTTCTTTGTGGTGTGAATAATACTCAGCTGTTTTACAGTTTGATGCAATTGCTCTACCAAACGACGTATACGGGAATGAGGATTGTTCAGTTAATGAGGAGTCTTACGATACCGGGGATGGAAATGTTAATGATAAGGTTTTTCTATTGGAAAATGGTGACAGCAACGATCATTCACATGAGGAATCGGGAATATTGTGTTGCGCGTACCCCAATTTAACTTCCCATTTCACCACCGAGAAGGTTTGAAAACTTGATTTATGTTTTACATTAAGTATTTTACTCTAATCGTAATATCTTGTTTGTTGATGCAGTTGTTCGATTCCAAAGAGGACGTACGTAAATGGTACACGGATCGTGGACTTGATACGAATTGTGTCATTGTTATCAAAAGAAGCAAAACCAAAAATCTCTTAGGTAATGGGAAAGGCTCATATATGCTACTTGCTTGTGAAAGAAGTGGAAGGTACATTGATCATAAGGGTAAGCAGCATGTACCGTAAACTGAAAAGAAAAGGCGTAGATCGGGAAGTAGAAAATGTGGTTGTCCATTTGAATTAAGAGCACATTGTCAAGATGATGGAAAATGGACTTTGAAAGTTATAAACGGATGCCACAATCACGGTCTTCCTGTTGTTTTAACCGGGCATCCGTATGTTGCGCGATTAAAAGAGAATGAAGTAAAGAACGTTGAAACAATGGCAAATAGTGGGGTTAGGCCACGGAATATTCTAACTGCTCTTAAACTTAGCAACCCAGGAAATAAGTCTACGATCAGAAATGTGTACAATGCTAAAGTGAAGCTTAAACTTCATCATACAAAAGGTAGAACGATTATGCAACAGTTTATGAAGTTAGCTTGTAGTCACCACTATTCTGTTCATCATAGAGTCGACGATAAGACAAATAAAGTTACTGACTTGTTCTTTAGTCATCCAAAATGTGTTCTGCTTGCGCAATGTTTTTATCAAATTTTGTTTTTGGATTATACTTTCAAGACAAATAAGTACAAGTTGCCATGTTTTCATATGGTGTCGCAAACTTCAACGGGTGCATCCTTCACTGTTGCCCTAGCTTTTATTAGTCGGGAGACCACTGAATCATATATTTGGGCCTTGGAGTGTGTTAGAAAATGTTATCGAGAAAAAGAATTTCCAAGTGTTATCATAACGGATGCGGAAATTGCACTTAGCAATGCAGTGGCCACTGTTTTTCTAGCAGCTCGTCACATTCTTTGTGCGTGGCATATTTCAAAAAACGTTCAAGCAAATTGCAAACTAAATTTCATAAAGAAGAAACGGGTAATGATTGGGGATAGAGAGACCGTAGTAGAAGATGAGGAAGGAAAAAGAGAGTACGAGTTATTTTGGGAGGGTTGGAGCAATGTCATTAGTTCGCTGTCCGAAGAAGAGTTCCATCGAAACCTAAATTCTTTTCGTGAAGCATGGCGGGTGAAGCAAAAAAAGTCATTGAACTATGTGTTGAAGAACTGGTTGAACAAGTATAAGGAGATGTTTGTGTTAGCTTGGACAAATGAAGTAAAGCACTATGATAATGTGTTAACCAGTGTAGTTGAAAGTGCGCACCATCGTCTCAAATTGTATTTTGATTCAGCTGCAGGTAGTTTTGTTCAGTGTTGGACTAGCGCTCATCTATGATGTGAGAATGAATTAGTTGCAATCGAACATGCGTTCGAAACGAGTTCATCGAAGTCACTTCATATATTTCGAGAAGAGCCAATGTTTAAAGAGGTGTTGGGATTTGTTTCTCATAAGGCGCTTGATTTATTGCAAACCGAACTATGTAGTATTCCAAAAGGTGGCACGAGTATTCAAACTTGCGGTTGTATTTTATGGAAAGTTAACGGTCTACCTTGCGCACATATGCTAGTAGACTTTAGACATTCAGACGGCTTCATACCCCTCAGTGCTATAGACTGTTATTGGAAACAGTTGTCATGTATTCCGCCTACACCGAATCGGTCCACTCTTGATTTTATGGACTTGCCTGAATTTCATGCACTGAAACGTAAGTATGACGAGGCTACTGATAATGTGAGGATTGATATTCAGCAAGGTATGAAATTGTTAGCCTTCCCGCCTACTACGAACATTAAAGAACCTCCCATGGCGACTATAAGAAAAGGAAGACCATCTAAAAAGGAAAAGTCAACTAAACGAGATCCTTCTTACTTTGAGCATGTTGACGCTGCATTGTCTTGCAGCCCAAAACTTACTCCAGTTAGTCGTTGTTTGAAGAAACTTGGAGTAAAACAAAATGCATCTAAAACCAGTCAAATTGATGAAAATTTCTTATTGCAAATGCCTAAATGTATGCGACCGTATATAACTCGTATAGACGACATGCCTGCTGATGGTAATTGTGGATATTGGGTGGTGGTTAAACAACTAAATCTTTACAATCGAAGACCAGATAATCCTTGTAAGTTCGTACGTGAGGCCATGGTTGATAATTTAATAACTCAATCGGATATGTACAAAAGCATGTGGGATGAAGATGGCTTCGTAGAATTGAAAAGAAGGATACAAGGCGATAACTCAGTGGGGGTAAATGGTTGGATACAAATGCCGGAATCCGGTTTTATAATTGCAGAAACATTTGGTACCGCTGTTGTCTTGCTTAGTATGCAAATGAGTTACTTGTTTGTTCCGTCAACAATACAATTAACCTTGTTAAACCGGGATAGGATGGTCGTAATGGGATTCGTAGACAACTCACATTTTGTTGGTGTTACTTTGAAGTACGAGTCGCCTTTACCAAATACACCTCCGTTCTCATTCTTTTACCGAATTTACAACATCAATACGCAGGATTGGGTCAAAACATATGCGGAGAGAATTTCTCGCTTCGATGATTCAGAAGATGGACATGTTGCCGAAGATAAAACGGTTGTTGTGTTAAGTTAATGTCGAATACTTGCATATGTTTGTAGTTCAGTGCTAATGTAACAGTATTTTGAAGTATTATTGCATATGCTCGTAGTTCAGTGTTGATGTACCAGTATTTTGAACTATTATTGCATATGTTCGTAGTTCAGTGCTAATGTAACAGTATTTTGAAGTATTATTGCATATGTTCGTAGTTCAATGCTAATGTAACAGTATTTTGAACTATTATTGCATATGTTTGTAGTTCAGTGCTAATGTAACAGTATTTTGAAGTATTAATGCAAATGTTATATTTTCTGGCATATGTGGGTTACTCTTGTGAGCTATTGTATTTAAAGTTTTGTGACACTTCTGATAATGTGAATACCGAGATACTGAATTTTGACAATAGCAGAATCAGAGATATTTCGGACTCAGATCACCGGTTTTGTATACATAAAACGGTCACCTCCTTCCGTCTGCACATATTCATTTAACATTATCATAACCTGAGATATTTCGGATTGGTACCACCGATTTTCTAACAATAAAACGGTCACTTATTGCCGTCTGTACATATTCAGTTAACAATATCATAACCTGAGATATTTCGGATTGGTACCACCGATTTTCTAACTGTAAAACGGTCACTTTTCTCCGTCTGCACATATTTAGGTAACATTATCATAACCTGAGATATTTCAGTTTAAGCACGCCGATTTTAATCAATTAAAACGGTAAGCACTAACCGTCTGCATATTTCTATTCTAACCTGCAATACTTTGGTTTTGGACGACCGAATTTTTGTTAGTAGAACGGATTTTTGTAACCATTTAGCAATTTATAGGCCTTTTAAATGATTGTTCGGTGATCACGTACTGTTTTTGTGTCTTAAAAACGGAAAGCCATTCCCAATGTTTAACTATAAGGTTGATTATTTCATACATATAATCCAGTTTTTTGTGCATCGACAAAATGAAACTTGTACATGCATCTTTGATCATACAAATACTTCAAACTTTCACATGCATCGTCGATCATACAAAAAAATTGAAACTTGTACATGCATCTTCAAACATAGAAATAAACACAAACATACTCACAAACCATTTCATACATTAACCTTCCTTTCAAAGTACCCTTCATACTGTATTGCCAAAAGCAAGTCACCAACCAAAAGACATAAATAAGTCACAAACATAAAGTCACCAACCAAAACACCAAGTCTTATAACTGTTACATACTGTTAACCAAAATAATACGTAATGCTACCAAGTTAAACTATTTTTTCCTTGCTCCGCCTTTCTTCTTATTAGCACTCGTCTTCCCTTTCTTTCGTTTACCTCGACTTCTCGTACCCTCAACAATCTTATCTCCTTCATCAGCTACCATGTTCTCTCCATACAGAGCAGACGGTTCTGGGTCCTCTAAATGCTCTATCATTTGCAAAGCTGTAACGACTGCCTTACCACGTCCACATGAACGGATTGTATCAGCAACTAGTCCAAGTCGACGTTTCTGAAATTCAAGTCTACTTTAGTACAAAAAACAATCAATAACATTATTTTCAATTAGCAAATACAACAAACTTACAACACGGATGGGTAGCGACTTCTCCCCGGTTTCATTCGCAGGCTCGGTTATTCTTCTTAATGGATTTGCAACAATCGGATGTGAAGCTTGCTGATACCACTGTATATAGTTGTCCTCACAGTCCCAGGGGTTAACCACTTCTTTAGACGTTATACTTTCATTCAGCATGTGATTTGCCCATTCAGCCCATATAAAATCCCCAACATTAAAGTAAGCGGCTTTGAAAGTTTTACTAGACGACTTGTACTTCTTCTTGTTAAGCGTGAAGGGATTGGTTGGGATGGGTTGAACAATTCCAAACTGGCGTAGAAATTTTTGGGGTAGGTACAATTCTTCGGTTTCAAAACAAATGACAGGTCCGTTATACAACGAACACTCATGAAATGGATACACATCACGTTTATCTCTAAAGCAATCCCATATAATTTCATTGCACTTCAAGTCATCAATCCTTTCTCGTACTGTAACTAAATCAGATGCTAACTGCGAACTCTTGTTCTTTGCAAAGTAAAACGCGGCTCTAATTTCTCCTTCTGGTATACCAATAACACGATTATGTCGACGAAGAACTGGGAAATGCTCATATATCCAAACCTGCATTAAGGTGCATCATGTACACGCATATAATTAGACTACACTATTCACCTATAGTTACAATACAACAGTATCAAAAAAATTCTTTGAATATACCTGTAGTAACGTCATGCAACCAGTCATTTGATGAACATCAGATCGAGTTGTTACGGCAAGATTACGTAATAACCAACTCAAACATGCAGTGGCCCATGAATATGAACCCACCTCGTCTAAATTCTTCAAACACTGCAGAAAATGAACTGACACTTTATTTCCGGACTTGTCACAACAAACTAAACTGCCAATTGTGTACAAAAGATATGCTATCGCACAATGCATCTTTCGTTCTTCACTATCGGCCTCCCTCGAACCCTCAAACTGACTTCGTAACCATTCAAATTTAATTTTTTTTATCGCCTGCTAACACTTGTATAGCAGTTGGTCTGTCAACACCAAGGCAATCTTCAAGTAGTTTGTACACATCTTCGACACCTATACCCCTCGAGCCACCAAGAGAACCAGTAACTGCTCTTCCTTCCAACGGAAGGCCAGTTATGTGCACTACTTCATCAAGGGTTATCCCCAACTCACCAAATGGAAGGTGAAATGTGTTTTTCTCCGGATAAAATCTTTCGACGAATGCATTGATTAGGACTTTGTCTAAAGTCTCGTGAGCATGTAGCGCTAGCTTATGGAATCCCGACTTAACTACAACCTCTTTAACAAATGAACATTCTTTTCTATAATCCCACAATCATTGCGTGCCAACATGAGTATGGACTCTCACCAGTCTTACTTCTCCTCGAGGTTTCTATATGGTATGCACATATATATATTACAGTCTAATAAAAGATAACAATTCACGCGTAGTCACAAGTATAAATAAAATCTTAGAAAAAACATATGAAAAACTTACAGTAGATTTCCATATTTCATGAGCAATGTGATGTTTGAATGCAAACAACAGTGTCCGTTCATCTTCAGTGGTGGATGATTCTATTTCTTTCCGCTTTCGTTTGCCTTTAATTGTACGTTTTCTTTTTACCACATGTTCAACCTCTTCAACCTCTTCCTCTCCTACCCTGCCTTCCTCACTATCATGTTCCTCGCTACCACTTTCACGGCCACTATATTCAGACTCAGATTTGTCACCTTCTTCATCTGCTTTCTCCTCAACTCCATCACCTCCTTCATCACGCTCACTATCATCTCCGTCGCTATCTTCTCCAACAACATCTTCTTCATGCTCACTACCTCCTTTGTTGCCCTCTTCTCTGTCGTCGTCTTCTTCACGTTCTTCACCAGCTTTGTTGCCCTCTATTGTGTCATCGTCTTGTTCCTCATCAGTACCACCTTTTTCACCCTCTTCTCTGTCATCGTCTCGTTCATGATCACTACCACTTGTGTTGCCCTCCTCTTCTCTGTCATGGCCGCTATGATCACAACTTTTTTCGCCTCCATCAGAAGTACTATGATCGTTGGACTCTTCTTTTTCACTTGAACTTTGCTCGGAGTTATTCGCTTCAGCTTCTACTGCTTTCTTATTCTTTTTCTCTTCCAATTTGCGTTTTTCTTCAGCACGTTTCTTCCTATTTGAAGCAGTAGGCGGTAGACGAGCGGACGTAGACGAAGTCGGTTTCCTGCAATCAATCACGTAAACAATTTAGTTATACGCCGTCAACAAAGTACGGCAACAATATAACCTACTTTAATACTATAAGAAGGTAAAGAGCCACCATGTAAACAACAAGTAAAACCGAATGTGTAATCTAAATTTCAACAACAACTAACCCTAAGTCGACATCAATCAACTTGCCAAATACTATAAAGGACAAGCTTTCCTAAGTATTTTAATACTCACAAACCATAGAACCCTTTTTCAACCATAAGTCGACATCAATCAACCATTTTTAACACCTATAATCGGACAACACAAACCGAAACCAAAGTTTAAAACAAATTGAACAAATGAAACTTATATATGGAAAACAAACGCCGATTTTGAATTATAAAAATGGTGACAACAAGTCAAATACTAAAAGGGACAAGCTTTCCTATTCCAGAGGATTTACCCACCCAAAACCGTACCCTCCCAACCGTATTCTCTGCAAATCCAACAAAATTTCCCAATGTTTAGCCCTTCTTCCCCACCAAACCCCTCCACACGCAAACCCATTGCTCACAATTGGTAATACCAAGCATACATGTGCTAATACCAACTGAAATTACCATTAATCTAGTACAAACATACCTCTTTTCCACGGTTTTCTTCTTGGCAACAGATTCCTTTGTCTTCCTCGCAGTATGCTTGAATCGAACCACCTTTAATGGCAAACCCTAGCGTGAGAGCACTGCAGAACCATAATTTTGAGAACGAAACGCGATTTGGGAACCCTAATTTTGAGCACTGCAGGATTTTTTGAGAAATAAAGCGCGGGCTTTGTATTTCGTGAGTGGGGTTGAAGTTTGAAGGACACGAGGTTATTTTGGGGATTGAAAAGTAGACGTGGTGTTGCCCCTTAACACTTTTTAAAACAGTGGTGTGCCCTTAACAAAATGTCACCCCTTAACCAAAACAGGGGTGTCATTAACAATCCCCTAAAAATATTGCTATCAATATAAAGTCTGTAAGCTGAAACTAGAAAATATCAAAACACGGTAAACTCTATTTAAACTGGAAAAGTTTAAAAATAATAATCAAGGTATTCACTTAGTTTCAAAACTTGAATTAAGTTTGGATAAATTAATATTGATATACTCTTCGCACTGACATATTGATTTTGGGTGGACTGAGTTGGTTAGGAGGGGTGTAGGGTTGGTGCAGTTTCAATAGTGAGCCTGGAACGCAATATAGGGTTAAGGTATATATGAAATGGAGGCAGAGATAAACAAATCGGAGCATGGATTGTTGATTGGCATAGAAGGGGACGCTGGTGTCAATTTCTGTGGTGATTGGTTACTTCAGGTGTCATGGTTTTTTTTTTTTTTTTTTTGACGATTTTCAAACTTGTGAAGTCGGTTTTTGCTAGGAGGGTTCGAAGGTGAAGCTGAAGGGTGCAGAAGATTAAGCAGAAGTTAAGAGGTTCGTTGGCAATGGCGATGTTAGGTGGTCGAGGCGCAATGTCGCATGCACGGGTCCTGCATTGTTTTTGGTTCAGCGTGTAACGACCTGCCTTTTCGATCGCTTCAAATCGGTAGTTAAACCAACTTAAACCATTCGAAACGACATATTTTTATTGCTTATGACGTTTAATAGAATCAATACACAGAATCACAGAACAGAATAACATGCAGCGGAATAATTTTTACAAAATATCATAGTTTTACAATATTTTTACACAGCGGAAAATAATAGCTTTTACATAAAATAAAATTTGCAGAAATTGTCGAACCAGTGCGCACGTCTTCACCACTCACTAACTTCAATAGCGGAAGTCTTTAAATCTGCAACACTCGGATATGACCCGAGCGTTCCATGCAGAACATAAAACACTTGAGTCAGGATTAATCTTTGTTCAAGTAAAATGATTTCAACATATCACTAAAATATAATAGTTATTCAAAAATTACTATTCGACTTTGAACATATCACATCCAAGAAAACTGCTGGAATGATAATTTGAAAGAAATCAAATGACTTGGGCAAGACAATTTCAAGATAGCATACACATATAGGAAGGAACTGACGGTATGGAAATAACCAAGAACAAGTGGTCAAGCATAAGACCAAAACACAACCTGGCAGCACATGAAAAAGAGATACACATGGGCATGTAATGGAAATGCAGCAACAAACTTTAAGGTAGCATGCAACTACTCAGTGCCATGGTAATAAAAAGTAACAAGTTCATTCATCAAAGTGAGTCAATTCAGAGCCAAATGAGCAAGGAACCAATACACATGATGGTTACTAAAGCACTTTACATAAAAAGAGGACTTAAAAAATTCATGGCTTCAGTCATACAATTAACTAACAACATAAATAGATTTGCTTTATTTAATCAACAACACCATTATCAGTTCGACAAAAACAACATAGGTTACAACCTTCAAATGTAGGTAGAATTTTCATGCAAAGACAGGTGCTTCGTATATGTGTTCATACTAAGCATACGGTTCTAGGTCGAAACAAAATGCAGGCATGGCATTTGTTTTAGCAAGTATATAGAATGAATACAACTGATTTCAATATTTGTCTGACCAAGGATGAAAGTGAAACAGGGCAGCACAAATTTTCATAGAAGCAATATCAACCAAGATTACACTATTATGCTTACTTTATACTTAAACCTAATTATTTGAGAAAAAAATTTAATCGTGAGCTAATAACTCGCCTTCATGGTTGAAATGGCTGGCCGGCGGAAATGGTGCGCGTGTAGGAGTAAATTTGAAGTAGGTTAAGAAGGGGACGACAGTTGAAATCTTTTTCCTTTTTTTTTATTACAAGAAGGCTTCAGGTTTAGATTTTATTTCGATGAAGGGAAACATAAATAAATTTGAGAAGAAGAGGTAAGTGGAGAGACAGAGATACTCAGGTTTTAAAAAGGAGGCGGGGAAGAGAACGCTTGAGTTACTGCATTTTTTTTTCGTTTCTTATGCATTTATGCCAAGCATTGAAAATAAAATGCATGGCTCTTATATATATATATATATATATATATATATATATATATATATATATATATATATATATATGGATGCATGGCGTGAGGCTTCAGGAAGAAGCAAGGGATGGAGACGATCTTGTGCAAATTTTTCTGTAGGAAAAGATGCTATAGATTTTTAAAGAAGGAAGGGAAATGGAGTGAAATGTAGGTGAAGGGAAAGAGATAAAAACTTTGAAAATAAATACTCAAAAGGAGCAACGTCAGGAATGAATGGCCTTGGAAATAAATGCATGCATGAATTTGAACCATTAAGAGAATGAAGCAACATACGCATTAAAATTAAATGACAGAGAAGTAAATGCATAGGGTAACATAGGCATACATTTAAGTTACAAAGGAAAAAAACTTGAGAGAGAATGAGATAACACAAGTATATATGGTAAGGAACATTTCTTTTCATAAATGTGGCTTGCATTTTTTTTTTTATAAATAACACAAAATATGTAACGTGGATGCATGCCTTAAAAATAAGGAAGGGAAGAGGCAGGTTACAAAATCTTACATATTTTACTTCAAACTGATGAAACACATGCATGGAAATAAATGGGAAAGAATGAATGCACGCATGGTGTTTGAAAATTTTAATTTTTTCTTCCAAAAATAGACAATATGATATTGAAGTGAAGGGAAACATATATACATGGAGATGGATCATTTTTGAAAAAAAAAATGATGGTAAAGAAAAACAAGAAAGGAGAAATAAGATGTAAATTTAAGAAATAAAAATACGTAAACAAAATAGGATATGTGAAAATGGAATGAAGAGAAAGAAATTAATAGAATGAAGGGAAATAAATAAATAAATATATAAAGGAATGAAATGAATGCATAATTAACATTGCAAATTAAATTAATTAATAAAGGTTTAACTGGACATGTAATCCACGTTCTGAATTCCTAAAAATTACATTCTGAATAAATGGGGAAAGAATTAAAGATGATAACCAAAGATATATACATGCATGTATGTGTTTATTTCATCTAGAATGCACACATTAATTTCAATCAATCTTTCAGCAGAAATTAATAAATTTCATTAATAACATCATATTTTTATTAAAAAAACCATTTTAAATTCAACAATTTAATTTATTTTAACAACTTAAATGGTCAAAATTTACGGGATGTTACAATCTCCTCTATTCAGAACTTTTCGTTCTTGAAAAGGAGAGGTTGTTAAAAAAAATGCTTATGTATATAGCAAAAATATTCTTACTAATACAAAATTCAGTTTAACAAAATAACAATAGGTTTTTAAACTTCAAAATTCCATAAAACTTAATTTATCAAAATTATTTCTTAATAAAACTTAAAGTTAAAGGATGAAATGATTTCTTCAACTTAAAATCACAGTTTCATTTTAAAATCATTGAAACGCTATATATTTCTTTTATATTGAATCATACTTCACTCCAGGAGTTCAAAACAAAATTATTTTTGAAAAAGTCTCAAATATTACACAAGCATATCAATATAAGTGTCACCAGATCGAGAGGCTTCCCCCCAATGAGAAGGCCACTAGGCACGGCCAACGCATATATGTATCAGTATCAATAAATGATGTCTTCCCTCCGAGAAGGCCATCATCAAAGGCTTACACCCATATCATACCTGTCTTTAGTCACGGGTTACTCGTATTGATCACATATCAAATCAATTCATATCTCGAAGTTATAAATCGTTTCGCACAATAATTACAAATACTTTCAAATTATAGTATCATTGTTTTTTTTTTCAAAATCCTTTAAAATATAGGGATTTAAGTCGTCGAAATTTCTCCTTGTTTATAAAACACTTTAAAAACCATTTATTATATTCCAAATAGTTGAAAAATAAATTTTCATTCAATAATTAGAAAATCAAAAATACGATTTCTATCAAATTTTCAATCAAGTACTGTACAAATTGAAGCTTTTCAAATTTTAAATTAAATGTTTCATAAAATCGTTTCAAATTGAAAAAAAAAGGGTTATTATGGAAATAAATTTCAAGTCATTTTGAAACATTCTTGATTTCCAAATATATAAGACAAAATAACATATTTCAAAATAATTTATGTTTTCAAAACATTTTATCAATTTCAAAACAATTTGTTTCAAAATTTATTAATTTCAAAATAACATCACGCTCCCGCTGTGCTACTCTTCAAAATATTAGTTTCATAATTATTGTTATTTCAAATTACGCCCTCTCAACAGTGACTTCTAGTGACGAATTCTTATTAAACACCATAAGCTAAGCTTTAGGTAAACCAAAGCTCTGATACCAACTGTAACGACATGCTTTTTCGACCGCTTCAAGTCGGTAGTTAAACCAACTTAAACTGCTCGAAACGACAAATTGCTATTACTTATGAGGTTTAATTGAATCAATACACAGAATCACAGAACATAATAACATGCAGCCGAATAATTTTTACAAAAATATCAGAGTTTTACAATATTTTTACACAGCGGAAAATAATAGCTTTTACATAAAATAAAATTTGCAGAAATTATCGAACCAGTGTGCATGTCTTCACTACTTACTAACTTCAATAGCGGAAGTCTTTAAATCTGCAACACTCGGATCTGACCCGAGCATTCCATGCAAGACATAAAACAGTTGAGTCAGGATTAATCTTTGTTCAAGTAAAACGATTTCAACAAATCACTAAAATATAATAGTTATTCAAAAATTACTATTCGACTTTGAACATATCAAACCCAAGAAAACTGCTGAATTATTAATTTGACAGAAATCAAATGACTTGGGCAAGACAATTTCAAGATAGCATACACATAGGAAGGATCTCACGGTATGGGAAATGATCAAGAACAAGTGGTCAAGCATAAGACCAAAATTCAACCTGGTAGCACATGAAAAAGGGATACACGTGGGCTTGTAATGGAAATGCAGCAACAAACTTTAAGGTAGCATGCAACTACTCAGTGCCATGGTAATAAAAAATAACAAGGTCATTTATCAAAGTGAGTCAATTCAGTGCCAAATGAACAAGGAACCAATACACATGATGGTTATTAAACTAATTTACATAAAAATGGGACTTAAAAAATTCATGGCTTCAGTCATACAATTAACTAACAACATAAATAGATTTGCTTTGTTTAACTAACAACACCATTATCAGTTCGACAAAAACAACATAGGTTACAACCTTCAAATGTAGGTAGAATTTTCATGTAAAGGTAGGCGCTTTGTATATGTGTTCATACTAAGCATGCGGTTCTAGATCGAAACAAAATGCAGGCTTGGCATTTATTTTAGCAAGTATATAGAATGAATACAACTGATTTCAATATTTGACTGACCAAGGATGAAAGTGAAACAGGGCAGCACAAATTTTCACACAAGCAATCACAACCAAGATCACACTATTATGCTTAATTTATATTGAAACCCAATTATTTGAAACAAAAATTAATCGTGAGCTAATAACTCACTTTCGTGGCTAAAACGATCGACGGCAGCAGCAGGAACATTGCGTGTGTAGGAACAAATTTAAAGTAGGAGAAGAAGGGGACAACAGTTGAAATCTTTTTCCCTTTTTTTTATTACAAGAAGGCTTCAGGTTTAGATTTTATTTCGAAGAAGGGAATCATAAAAAAATTTGAGAGGAAGTATTTATTTTCAAAAAAGGAAGGGAGATAGAGTGAAAGGAAGGTGAAGGGAAAGAGATAAAGACTTTGAAAATAAGTACTCAAAAGGAGCAACGTCAGGAATTAATGACCTTGGGAATAAATGCATGCATGAATTTGAACCATTAAGAGAATGAAGTAACGCATGCATTAAAATTAAATGACAGAGAAGTAAATGCATAGGGTAACATAGACATACATTTAAGTTGCAAAGGATAAAACTTGAGACAGAATGGGGTAACACAAGTATATACGGTAAGGAACATTTCTTTTCATAAATGTGGCTTGCATTTTTTTTATATATAAATGACTTTTTCCAATAGTGATTATGCAGGAGATTTAGGCGACGGGGAAAAAACATCTGTATATGTTTTTATGATGGGCTTGGGAGTTGTTTCATGGTCTTCAAAGAAGCAAGCAATTGCTACTTTATCTACAACCGAAGCAGAGTTTGTGGCTGCAACAGCTAGTGCGTGTCATGCTGTTTGGTTGAGGAAGATTCTTGAAGAGTTACAATCTAAGCAAGAGGGGGCCACTATAATTTATTGTTATAACAATTCAACAATTAAACTTTCAAAAAATCATTTTCTTCATGGTAGAAGTAAAAACATTGATGTAAAGTACCATTACTTAAGGGAACTCACTATGAAAGAAATTATTGATCTCATCGATTGCAGAAGTGAAGAACAAATGACTGATATATTCACAAAGCCTCTCAAATTATCTACACTTCATAAACTAAGAAAAATGCTTGGGAGGCGTGCCTTGGATGATCAAGTTAGAATGAAGTAAACTGAGTGTTGTATACACATCAGTTTAAGGGAAAGAATGTTAGAAAATATTGCACAGATTCATGAATCACCACCTATCAGTTATTGCAGAGTCCTTTTATTTCTTTTTCTTCAAATTCTAGTCAAAGAGTCACCTTGTTTTTGTTGCCAATTTGTTTTTCCAGCTATTCATATGTAACCAGTTGATATAAATAGGAGTTAAGAAACCAATGAAAGTATCAAAATTTTCTCTTCTTCTTCCTTTATGTGTATATTATATATATAACCATGTATATATAAATAAATAGTTAACATTTATAACCTGTATGCTTTGACTGACAGAAGTATTGAGCGTTTTTCCATTCATAGAGCTATGCTATATCCGCTTGTTGTGTTTCCAGATTTAAATCATTGTCATGTTCATCAGTTTCAAGGATCAGGTCTGAATCTAATACCAAATGGTGAGCACTTGCGGTAGTTTTCTGATGAGATTTTGGCGTGGTTGACAGTCTTAGGCGAGTGGGGATGTCAGATAAAGGGGAGTTTGGAAGACCATGCCCGTTAGAGCTTCTCCAACAAAGTATCAGATTTTCATAAATCTGAAATCTACACCTAATTTCATCCCCAACAGAGTTTGCAAACATACCAAAGTTTGAATTTTAGGGGTAATCGTTCCGAAATTCTGAAACAATTGAGGCACTTGTTGAACAAACGCCCAAAATCAGACGGTTGCTCAACAACCGTCTAATTTCCAGGCGTTTGTTTAACAACCGTCTAATTTCCAGGCGTTTGTTTAAAAACCGTCTAATTTTCAGGCGTTTGTTTAACAAACGCCTGGTTAATTCCAGCTCCACCAATAATTTATTCATTCTCAAACAACGGACGCAACATCCCACTTTCTTATGCTTTGGTGCCACGTTTCATATTTAAAACAATACGTTGGTGCATTATAAAGTATGCTAGCCCACATTTCTTATTTTAGAAAATGCAATTAATTTTACTTTATTCAGGCGTTTGTTGATTTGTTCAACAAACGCTTAATTTTCACGCGTTTGTTCAACAAACGCATAGTTTTAAAATTGTTGGAGATTCCGGTTTTTAAAATTGTTGGAGATTCCGGTTTTTTGGGATACGGAAAATAAAAAATAAAAAATCCTCACTACCAAACAGTTGGTGATGCTTCTAGTTTTCTCAATACTACACCATGCGCATTTTTTGTACATCACTCAATGTCCTTACCATAAGCGGAATAACAAATTTAAACGAACTAAAATAAAAAGGCAAACGAACTGCACAAACTTCTTCTTGTCCTTATTTGTTAAATGTTTGCTGAAACTCCCTAAATAGCTCTTCTGCTCCTTCTCACTCCAAATCTCAATGGCCAAATCAGCAGTGGTAATTAGAGAGGCCGTGTCTCCGTCAGTACTGCTTTCTGACACTCCTGCTGCCCCCAGCTTTGTTCATGCACAGGTGCACGCTTCTACACTTGTACTGTACAGCTTCCCTTTGATTTTTATGCAAGCTTTTCATCAGTTGTTGCTTGCTGAGCTCTTCCTCTGGTGGGCATTGGTGGATGCTGGTCAGTAGCTGAGTTTGTGTGGGTATAGGTGAGGTAACGGTAGATATAAAAGATCATGCATGAGTTCGAAATTTGAAATGACTGCATCTCCTGCAGAACAAATGAAGTAAAAATCAATATTTGTTTTGCATAGTATGTGTCGAAAGCGAATTCATTGATATATCTCCTGCATTATAGAGAATCATCATCATCATCATTATTCAGTTCAGCTCAGTTTGCTGCTGGTATAAACTTGGGTTAAGTTGGCATCCTTGGACTAATAACTTTTTTGATCTTACGAGTAGAGGCTAAGTCAACAGGTGTCCCTATTTGGGAACCAATTAATTGGCCGTATTCCTCATATCCTTGGACTAAGAACTAGCTTTTTCTTGAATGGTTTGCATATAGCTTCTTTATCAGTATGCAGTAGAATGATATAATACCTTTTTAATTTCTTTCCTCAAATCCTCATTAAATCGGGTACTATATTAATTATAATCATACGACTTTACTCATTACTTCTTCTTGAAATTGAGTACCGATCCTTGAAATAAGTTGATTTGTATCTCATTGTACTGAATGTGATAGCTATTTTTCTCTTTTCTTCCTATAATTGTATCGTGCTCAATTTTCATATTCTGCGTGTAAAAATACATATTTTGTATCATATACCTTTTCTTTAACATAACATATTTCATAACCAAGAAAAACATGTGTGAATTTGTATTGGTTTTGTTGCAAGGTACGCTAGACAACATAAAAAACCAAGCGGCGTTACTTTAACATACATGCTTACCATTTACGTTTACCTTTCTATAATATATATTGAATTATATGCCTCATCAACGTAACTGTCTTCAGCTATATTAGGCAATGTTGATAAATAGTTCTCTTTTATCATCTGCAAATGTGGAACCACATCTTTCATAAGCATTCTTTCATCTGGTGGTGAGTCATGCGAGCACAACAAACCCAACTCAATTATAGATGCCAAACAGTGATGAAAAACTTCAATGTGTGCAAGGGCGGAGCTAGCCCCGGGCGGATCTGGACTACAGCCCAGTATCGAAAAAAAAATGAATTACTATTTACTCAGGCCCGGCCCAAGGGCAAGACGGGCGAGACATTTGTCTAGGGCACCGTCGCCGGAGGTGGTGGAGGGAGCACCAGCAGGTAGCCAATGCTTTAGAAAAAAGGGTACTTCTTAAACTGTCAAGGCAACAAAGCAAGCAATGATAGTGTAGTTCAATGGTATCATCTTTAGTTATCTTGTAGGCAACCTGGGTTCAATTCTTGGTAGCCACCTTTTCTAGTTTTTCCTTTCGATTCCTTTTTTTACCACTGACTTCTCCTACAAAGTTGCCTAGGGCACCAAATACTTACGGGCCGCCACCGTATTTACTCAATTTCAAATTTACAAAATGCATTACTATTAAACTGTATGTTAACCAAACTATAAATCAGCCCCTCCCTTTGTTAATTCCCGGATCCACCCTTGAATGTGTGACCCTTCAACAGCATCGTCTCTTAGTATTTTACTATCAGTAATATCAAGTATTGCATCTGGACATGCATTTTTGGTCCATTGCCTTAGACTTAATTCTGCATGAAACATGGCATTAGTAGGCCTTTTCCCTGTAATTGTCTCCAATATTAGAATCCCAAAACTATAGACATCACTTCTTCTTGTCACATTTCCTGAACCTGCGTACTCTGTTGCAAGAAAATAACTGAATTTCAGTCATATAAAAAGCATATAAGTTTGGTCTACTAGTCTATTTTATCAAGAAAAATTAGTTACCTGGTGCAATGTAACCTAATGTTCCGGGTGCATTTGCAGATACAATTGTTTTGCTATCATTGGCCAATATTTTGGCAATCCCGAAGTCGCTCACATATGCTACCATATTCTCATCCAACAACACGTTGCTTGGCTTCAAATCGCAATGCACAACAATGTTGTGGTGATGATGGTGAAGATGCTCCAATGCCAATGATACATCTATCATAATATTTATCCTCTGAAGCAATTAAACTTTCATTTTCTGAATGCAACCACTGATCAAGTGTTCCATTTGACATGAAATGGAGTATCAGAGCTTTGAACTCAGTATTAGAACACGTACTTATGATTTTGACTAGGTTTCTATGTCGAAGCGTGCTCAATGCTCTGCATTCTACATCAAAGCTATCACACGATCCTTCAATGTCCAAATTCAAGATTTTTACTGCTGCTATAGAACCATCATCTAAGTTAGCTTTGTATACCATACTAAAATTACCCTTGCCTAGTAAGTTTGACTGGCTAAAGTTGCCAGTGGCACGAACTATTTCATTGTATGTAATCAGTTTATAACCACTTGAATATGCTGCAACTTCTTCAGGTGGGACCTTTGGTTAACGCTTCAAACAAAATTGCATCACGAGGAAGAAGCAAGCAAACAAAATTGCCGCAGCAGCAGTTGGTGCGAGTATATATTTAAGCAAATTAAGTTTCTTTGTATCAGGAGTATCAAGCGTTGAATGACAAGATGCAATATTAAGTTTAGGAGCTCCACATAATGCCTTGTTTCCTTTCAGATTTGATATAGTGGAATTCGAGAAGATTCCACCTGTAGGAATTTTTCCTTCTAGATTGTTGAATGAGAAATCCAAGCTACTTAAGTAACGTAAATCTTTTAAAGATTCAGGTATACTACCCGAAAGATGATTATGTGAGAGATTTAAGTGCTCTAGGCTGAAAAGTTTGCTTAGTGATTCTGGAATTTCAGCTTGCAATGAGTTCATGGAAACATCTATGTAAGTAATTTTCTGCATTTCGCCAAAACTAATTGGAATGTTACCGGAGAGCTGATTCTGAGATAAATCCAGGGTACTCAAGGCGTTAAAATTACCAAATTGTGAAGGAAGTGTTCCTCCTAGCATATTTCGAGAAAGGTTCAATGTTACAAGACCTCGTAAATTCATGAAGCTCGCAGGAATGCTAGATGATAGTTTGTTAGAACTTAACGACAAGTGCTGTAACTCGATGAGATTTGAAATAGTATTTGGTATCGATCCAGTGAGTTCGTTTTGTTCAAGATTCAATTCGTTTAAATTTGCCATCAGACCAAGCTCAAAAGGAATCAGGCCTTTAAGTTTGTTATCATCCAAGTTGAGAACTTGAAGACCTTTTATTTTCGTGATTTCAACTGGTATTTCTCCTGTCAATTCATTTCTTGCTAAAACTAAAAGAATAAGACCCTTCAGATTTTCAAATGCCCTAGGTATATTACCTAGGAATGGCAATGGGACGGGTTTCGGGTCTAAACCCTGTAGACTCGCCCCTGCTTTGATCCATCAAAACCCGCCCCATCGGGTCAGCGGGGCGGGTAGACCCAGGCCCGGTTCTAGATTGTACGGGTCACGGGGCGGATATGGGGCATGGTCAACCCGCCCCGACCCGACCCGCACCTATAACATAAACCAATTAAAATTTAAAATAATGCGGTCCATATTTTAATTTCACCTACTCTTCAGACTCCCGAAAACAAAACCGCATCGTATCCCTACGATTTTACTTTTTATCTCGTACCTCGTGTTTTGTACTGTCAAGCTAGGTTTTCATCTTCAGAATTACCACTTCCTTCACAGACGCAGATCTCGTTCTCGCTTCATCTCGAATCTCGATTCTCACCACGTCGAAGCAAAGTTGATAAATTTTACCACGAAAGTCGGATTTTTGTGTATAATCGTAAGTTCCTTCCCGATTTCTTAATTTTTCATACTGCTGTAGTATTTGATTGTTAATAATTTAGGGTTTTAACATAAATCCAACCTGCTGTGAGATAGCACCCGTCGATTCTTTTATTTGTTTAATATTAGTGTGAGATTACTACGAATTAGCCACCGGCAACCCTATGATATTATTGTTTACGAGCTGCTATGAATTAAGCAAATGGTTTTGATCCCTGATCTATTTTTTTATTTCTGAATTCTGTGTGCGTTTTCTTTTAATGGTGAGACAAAGAAGTACTCAAGGAACCAATGATGATAGAAAATAAAGGCCTCTTCTAAAACCATCTTTTTTCTGCTGCCTTTGAACTTATATTGTTCAATGCTCGATTTTTTGATTTTGCTTGCTAGTTCAATTTTTTTAATGTCTGTGTCATTGGTTTTAATGAATTTTGATGGTTTTACCAAAACATTAGTAATAGACAATAACATACAGCATATGAATATCCAATTTTCAGTTCAATTGGAATAATTGTTGTTGTTAATTTTGTTTGTTGATTCCTATTTATAATGATGTTTACTTGGGTTAGTATAACTGTAGATTGCCGGTAATCATTTGTTGGAATTGCATATTTTATTTTGTTTTTACACACCACTTACAAGATAATATGATTTACTGTATATATTTATTTATCGTACAAATTTGCAGGAAGATGGATCAAAATAATGAAAATCCAACTCCACCTAGTGTAGAAGGTTCCGCAACTGGTGGTAGTAGTTCGATTCAATCAAATACAATGCAGGAAAATACTGCCAATGATAATGATGAAAGAAACGACACCGAAGAAGCAAACAATGCCGAGAATAGAAAAGGTGGAAGAAAAGAATCAGAAGCTTGGAAACATTTTGACCGAGTAGTAATCAATGGAGAAAAGAAAGCAAAGTGTAAGCATTGTAAGAAGGTGTATGTGGCTAGGGCTAGTGATGGTACAACGCACCTTTTGAAACATAACAACAAATGTCATGGAAAAGCACAAGTAGACATGCGTCAGTTTGCATTGATGAACGTTAGAAGTTCGGATGGAAAGGCACATATTTCAAATTATGTGTTTGACCAAGAAAAAGAAAGATCCGATCTTGCTCGAATGATTATAATGCACGAATACCCACTTTCCATTGTCGATCATATTGGGTTTATCGATTTTTGTCAAAGCCTTCAACCGGCATTTGCACTCGTATCGAGAAATACAATAAAAGGTGATATTACAAAAATTTATGATGTCGAAAAAGCTTCTTTAATGAAAGTATTAGATAAAAACAAGAGTAAAATAGCTATTACAAGTGATATGTGGACTTCTAGCAACCAAAAAAAGGGGTACATGGTAATTACCGCTCATTTTATCGATGATTCATGGACATTGCAAAGTCGAATCATGAGGTAAACAATAATTTTTAATTCTCACTTAGTATCTATATCTTGTATGCTTAATTTTTGTTATGCCTAATGCACCGTAATATTTTCTTGTATTCATAGGTTTACATATGTACCATGTCCACATACGAGTGATGTGTTAGCAGATTGTTTGCTTACTTGCTTCTTGGATTGGAACATTGATAGAAAACTAAGTACCATCACTCTTGATAATTGTTCAACCAATGACAAAATAATGGATATTTTGAAGGATAGGCTTAGGAAAAGTTCTCTTATGTTGAATGGTGACATGATGCATATGAGATGTTGTGCGCATATCTTAAATTTGGTTGTCCAAGATGGATTAAGTGTCATAAATGAGAAAATAGCTAAAATTTGTGATAGTGTATCATTTTGGACTGCAACACCTAAAAGGTTTGAAAGGTTTGAGATAGCCGCTAAGCAATTAGAAATTTCTTGCTTTAAAAGGTTGGTGCTTGATTGTAAGACTAGATGGAACTCGACTTATAACATGCTTGCCGTTGCATTAGTTTTTAAAGATGTTTTCCCACGCCTACAGCAACGCGAACCACTTTATAAATGTTTGCCTACTGACACAGATTGGGATTTAGCAAAAGAAATTTGTGATAGGTTGAAGATTTTTTATAATGTGACCAAATTGTTTTCGGGAACTCAGTATCCTACTGCCAACCTTTATTTCCCCCAAATATGTGAAATTAGATTAGCTTTATCTAAATGGTTAGCTTCTGATATTCTAGTTGTTAGGGAAATGGCAAGCAATATGGTTACAAAATTTGAGAAATATTGGAGAATGATACATGGTATAATGGGAATTGCAGCTGTTTTTGATCCTAGATATAAATTTGAGTTATTGGAGTTTTATTTTGTTGATATTTTTGGTGAGAATGCGGAAGAAGAAGTTAACAAGATCCGCATGCTTTGTTATAACTTGTTGAATGAGTACGAACAAAAAGAGAAAATGGTTTCAAGGTCCAGTGAAAGTGGCTCATCTTCTTCCTCTCACCAAACAATACAGTTAAGTTCCATGGACGATGATAGCTTTACAGGTCTTCAAAGATTTGATGAATATTTAAATAGAAAAATATCCAAGGCAAGCACTAAATCGGAGTTGGATCCATATTTGGAGGAGCCTATGATGCCAATAAGTGATAATTTCGACATTCTAGCTTGGTGGAAAACTACCGGTATTAGGTACCCTATAATGCAAATGATATCCAAAGATATTTATGCAATACCAATTTCAACCGTTGCATCGGAATCTGCGTTTAGTACTAGTGGTCGACTTATTAGCCCCCATAGATGTAGATTACATCCGAGGACGTTAGAGGCATTAATGTGTTGCCAAAGTTTGTTAACTATTGACTCTTCCAAACGTGGACTTATTTCAACCATGGACAATGACTTAGACAGTGATGATGTATGCATTTTTTGTTATATATACATGAGTAAACAATTTTTGAATTTTTTTTGAGTATGTTCTTTTTTTTTGTATAGGATGATCAAGGAGTTGATTCATTGTGAGATATTGGCTTGGTTCATATGTGCATGCTCTAGAAAGGTATGTGATTTAATTCCTTTAAATTATTATTTTTACTTTTATTTTTACATGTCGTATAGCCAGTCACTAAACTAATTAACATAGGGCTATATATTTTTGGCATCAATTTAAAGAAATTGTGTTTAGTTTCATTTATGAAATGTCCCGCTACGATTTTACCTCCTTTTATTGTAATTTCATGTCATCTATATAATGCATAATTTTTTTTATGGTTGCACTGCCCACTGTTGACATGTGAATATATTTTTTATTGTTGCAGTAATGCAACATTTCATGCATGTCTTTTTTTTTTTTTTTTTGTACATACCTCCTGCTAGCATGTAGGTCAGTGTCATGTATGTCTTTTTTTTTTTGGTAACCTGTATTCAAAGTTGGTGCAAGAACATCCCCATGTGTATTTTCTATCAAAAAAAAAAAAAAAAGATGAAACTGATAAAAACTGATAATGTGGGAAAGTTGAAAAAAAAAAATCAAATGAAACATATTACCAAGTCAAAAAAAAGCAAAAAAGTGTTGGCATATTATGGTTTGCTTGAATAAGAATTTTTACACGTTAACAGCAGACATTAGCTTTCATATGAAACCGTAGAAAAAAAAAATTCAAAAGCATATAAATAAAATACTTAACATGTGTCCACGTTAACAAAACCTTTCTTCCTCATTGACCTTTTCACATATAGGAGTTGATTTTTCACTTTCTTTTCTCTCTAATTTTGCTGGTGCCATCCAGCTTCTAGAAAAACGATAATGTAAAATGATTATAATCTAAATTTAAAGTAGAACATTGAGTCAGATTTGTGTTCATCATTATATCGGAAATATGTTACCTTGAGTCAGAGTTAGTGAGACGACCTCAAACCCCGTACTCGCGGCGGCAAGGGTAATCCGTGGAATATAACACAGAAACAGATAATAGCAGAACAGAATTAATTAAATACACCAGATAATGAACAAAACAATACTGGATAAAAGTAATCATCAGAGTTACACAGTACACAGGATCTTACTTAGTACAAAAACAGTTCAGCTATACATAAATGTCTACAGCGGAAATAAACAAAATATGTACAATAGGAGCTGAACATCATAAAAAGAGATAAATGATAGAATCCATCTTCAGCTCCAGCTATCCAGAAAGAACCAGCTAAACCTGAATACAAGGCTGCCCGTGTAGAAAAAGGGGCACCCGAGTTTGAAAGTGAAACAAACTACGAGTCAGTCATGGGACTGGTATGAGAAATCTACTCAACACATATATAATTTGGCTAACCACAGGACCACGCCACTTTCGTGGAACGGGTTTACTCCATTGGATTGCCAGTGCTTTAAAACAAATCTTTCTTTTAAACATCGCAATGCTTTTTATAAAGATGAAGCCATTATAAGACTCAGTTCCCATCACACAACTCAACGCAAACCGGCGGATAGAGTTTTTACCTTATAATGGCTAAAATATGCTTGATACGAATAAAACAAAGGCATTTGATATTATTGCTAGTGTTTGTATGTTTTGAAAACAATTTCATATCATAACTATCAATCCTAGACGGCATGGGTACCATATATCATGTCGCCATATATATATACAATCAAAACCGCACGATGTCGTATTTGGAAATTGGATTTCCGTCATGAACCAAGGCAAAAGATAGTCCTTACCGAATTCTAGACGCTCTAGCCCGTGTCTCAGGCAAGTACTCAGTCAAGCCTTTGGATCGTCAGGGCCGGTCCACCGATGTGGATTAAAATGCCTGAACAATACGTTTCCCCGCCCTTTGGGGCGTAAACGAGCCAACGAATGACTTCCATCAGACCCGGATCGTCCGATCTAACCGAGGCGCCTCGCAACAGCAACAACCACACATGTGAAAAGTATATAAATGTCAGGGCTGGTAGGTCACTGACACCACCCTAGCTAGAAAGAAACGCATGCCCTCCCTGAGGTCCTTCTCCCGTTTCTGGTTCATACCGGGGTGTGAGGCTCGCGAATTTACGTTATACACAAAGCTACGCCACACCGGCGGTGCTTTGATCATCCCCACAAGACTTTGTTTTACAACAGAAGCCCTGATCACTGCATCTTAGCATGCCACACAGGCAATTCATGCCATGCGACTGATGTCCATCGATATACCACCTCTGAGCTCGTACGTCTCAGAGAAGGGCGTTAAGCAAAAGAATAAATTCTCCGCCGCCAAACAGATGTATATTTAATAGAGATCAATCAACACAGAATAAAATCCAATGTCAGACACACAGTCCATTTACAAGTCCGTTATGGGTCTGAACGAAACCGGAGGCACTAAATACCTCGCAAACCCATCGACCACCACGTACGTCTGGACGATCACCACTCATTATCCATATTTCAGGATGCCTCCCAATCAGGACCTCGGTTACCATCCAAACGAGGTGAAGATCTCCGGTCTTCGACCACCGTCTTCATCTTCGACTTTCAATCGTCGGTCAATTATTTGAAATGAGAATTTACTCGGCCTTTTCAAATAATTCACGTATATTTAGAATTTTAAATCAATTTATTTCAATGGTTAAATCATTCGACAACACCAATTTTGTTCTTTAATGTAATTTTCACACCAAACACATTCAACCATCAAATACCACATAAATCGAGCAAATTCAGTTTATTTCCATTCCATATCGTTTATGATATTTTATAACGATTTATCGCTATTTTTATTTATTTTAAAATAGCTAATTTATTCAAAACGACGCTTCGGGCCATAACGCGGCTGTGGCGCTGTTTTTCTTCAAGTTTGATTTACACATATATGAAAATCTAACCGTTGGATCTTCACAAAATTTACATCATTAGAAAGGTCTTTTCAAAACGAATCCAACGGTTCCAGTTTCGGGGAAAATCCGACGGTCGGATCTCCCGGTACAATCGTTTGAAGTTTCGATTTCAAAATACGAACTGCAGCGTCGTTATTCGATTTAATATATAATTATATATATATATATATATATGTATATATATATAATCGTTTCTGGCGTTGTTTTTCTTCAGATTTGAATTAAACATTCCAGTCAATCCAGCCGTTGGATTTTTACAAAGTTGGTGCCGTTGGAAAGATTTTTCCAAAGCAAACCCAACAGTTGCGATTTCGGGAAAATCCGATGGTCGGATTTCCCGCACTAGTTGTTTGAAATCACGGTTTCAAAACACGAACTGCACGGCCACGTTTCGTTTTAATTTTATTTATATTTATATATTTATATAAATATAGTTCATTCAACAATTTCAATATCGTTTTCACTTTAAATATTTCACTAACGCCTTTAAATTTTGGAAAATTTCGCCATAACCTCCTTTGTACGGGAGGGGCTGGGAAAATTCCCAAATAGCCACACGGGCGTCTCATGTCAAAAAGAAAAGGGAAAAGCCAAGCGGCTAGCCAACAGGCTCATAAAATCATCACCCAAACAAAACAGTAAATGTGTACCTATTTGTCGGGCACAAAATTTTATTCCTCTTCTCTAGCCACTTTGCTATAACCTGTTCAATAAATATGCATGTACACATATATATATAGTTCTTATCACTTATCATTTTCTATTCAACTTCATATTTGATTCCATTTGGTTTAAAAACACCATTCATTCTAATGTTGCATGTATAGGCCAAAAATCATATCATTAGCTAATTAATGAATATTTCAATTCATATATATTTATTTGAACGAGTGGCTATTTTTAACACTTCACATTTCAACAATTCGTGTATATAATAAAAATGTGATTTTTATATGTAAAACAATTCATTTCAAAACACTATTATTTTATATAGTTTATATAGGTGATAAAAATAGGATTTTTATTATAAAACAATTTCTTTTAAAACGAGATTATTTTACATTGTCCATATAGTTGATAAAAAGGTGATTTTTATTATAAAACAATTTATTTCAAAATATGAATACCATTCAACACATGAATTTCTAATCAACGAATGAATATCGATTCAACACATGAAGGTTTTCTATAGTTTATATACATAGACAAAAATGTGATTTTTATATTTAAAACACGAATACCATTCAACACATGAATTTCTAATCAACGAATGAATATCGATTCAACACATGAAGGTTTTCTATTCGACGAATAAATATAGTTTCAGCAAATGAAAATAATTCAAACACATGAATATTATTCAAATTTTCGGTAGCATAACGGCAGGGTAGTTAAAACCGGGACCGTCCCTAGTACGGCTCCTCGCTCTACCTTAAAACCTCGCGGTTTTTGACAATGGGGATCATGCATCTAGTTCGCATGCAGGCGACATGTATATATTTATTTCATTTCCACAAACTAATCCTATGTGGTTTCAACCAAATATTTCTCAACCACGAACGGGTATTTTTCAACCACAATCAATCAATACCAACCACAAACAATCCCAAACAACCATTCGCTATCAATCAATTTTCACACCAATCACAATCAATAAATATCGTCCATGGTTTGTGGACGAGGGGCGTGTATATATATATATATATATATATATATATATATATATATATATAGCAATTCACATCTATTTCAACACATATATAATTTTTACAACGCATATATAACTTATACATCGAACGTACAACTTATACAACGCTTATACAAGAGGTGTACAACGCTTATATAACTCATACATCGACTATATAATTTATACATCGTCGTTTTCCATATTGTTTATAAATTAGAAATCTCACATTGGGTTCCACTCCACCAAAAATAGCAGAAGGCTCAGAAAAATATGCGGTCTCTTCTAAAATGTAGAAGGCGTCCACACGGTCACGATGTTTCCTGTTTCATCGAATTTCGTTAACACAGCAAAAAGATATGATTTTTCAAAGTTTGCAACGGTTTTAAACTGTTAAAATCAGTTTTAAAATTACACAGCCGATTACCTTTCAAAATCTTCAAAACTAGGTTTCGATCTTTCAGGCAATCCATGTATCGAGGGGTCGATCGGCCTGCGCAACGTCGAAGAGGGTGGAAAGGGCTACCCACGCCCGGTGGTGGGACCCAGCTCGGCGGCGAATCCTGGTCGTGGCGGCGGCTCGAAGTCGCGTACTTTGAGGGGCTCGTGCTCGACGATGGTGGCACGATAGGGCTTGAATCGGGTATGGATCTGAAGCTGGGAGGGAGATCTTCAGAATTCCCAACTGGGGCGTTGGCTATCGTGGCGCGTGGGAGGAGATAAGGAGGAGGGAAGCGGGGAGCTACGGTCGCCGTTAATCGCGAGGGGAGAGAGAGAAAAGAAAAAATGATTTTTTTTTATAAAAGTTCTGATTGGCTGGTGGAGTTTTAAAGGGGTTTTCTGACACGACCACCAATCCAAACCCAACGACTGTCGTCCCCAATGTTTTACCCCCATTCCGAACACAATGGAATATGTTTCGTAGGCCCATTCGACTGTTTCAGCCAGTTTCCATTCAATTTAAAATATATAACATTCAATATTCGATTTGAACGTATACTTCAATTTGCCAGGGCCACAAACTAATTCGAAAAATTCCAGAAAAATTAATCTGGCTATGTTTTGACGATACGATCCCAACAAAACTAGTTTCGTCGAATTCTGAGACCGTTTGCAAAAAGGCCCATTTTTGGTCGATCCAATTTAACTATAATTGACCAAAACACATTTTCCTTTGCCACGCTCACATATTAGCTTCAAAAATTATGAAATTTGAAAGCTAGCAATAACTTCACATCCCGGATCCAACAAAAGTGGTTTCGTCGAATTCCGAGGTCGTATGCAAAATGGCCAATTTCACGGGCTATATAAAATCCATAGCGACCCTTCTGAAAAAAAAATTCGGCCATAACTTTTGCTTTCCGCTATGAAAATTCAATTTTTCAGATTCGTTAGAATGGTATTCACTAACAGATTTAAATATTTTTGGTTTCACTAAAATCCGTTTTGTTTTGCACCCGGTATAGTCCGACAAAGTTTGAATTCAATTTTTGAAACTACAGCGCCATTTCAGGCCTTGTTTATAATTATAATTAACTATAATCGTTTTCAAATGTCGATTCAAACTCAGTTTTCATCTCTATTATTTAAAATATTTATTTTAAATATTTAAAATCCATTATTTTAGCCAATTTAAAATTTTTAAATTGGTTCAGATTTTCTGGGTCGTTACAGTTAGAAAACATGCAACTGCCATTGGTGCCTCATGTTCCATCGCAATCCAAGGATCGTCTCCTAATAATTAAATAGAAAAACTCATTTAATTGTTTGGTAATCGATGTTCTAGCTTCTAGGGACCTAAAAAATGGGGGATTCTAGTTGTTATGCAAAGTTGATGTTTAAACATTGATTCTTAAACACATTCGTTGTCCGCAGGTAAAAAACATTTCCTTTATTTAATTTTGGTTACATGCTGATGTTGTTTAAACATTGTTTCTATTAGACTTCCTACCGATACATTTGGTCATGCTTAATATCTGTTAGAGAACCCCGAATTATCACAAAACCAATTGGCAATGTGAACGGTGAACTCATTATACTTATACAGGATTCATTTTACAAATTCCCCAATGTGGGACTTGTCTCAACACCCCCCCGCACGTGTGGCATATCATGAGCCTAACACGTGGATCTTTATATTGGGTGACGTGGATAAGTGTGGCATTGTGCGCACGAATTAAACCTGCTCTGATACCATGTTAGAGAACCCCGAATTATCACAAAACCAATTGGCAATGTGAACGGTAAACTCATTATACTTATACAAGATTCATTTTACAAATTCCCCAATGTGGGACTTGTCTCAACAATATCTTTTACATAGCACAAAATAGTCTGTTAGTCATACAAAAATAGCCGAACATAATGGTGAACTCATGAAATTCTAATGAAAGCACACAAACTTTCATTCTAATCTCTCTACTTTTGAGACATATGTGCTGTAATAAAGCTATCATTTATAAATTCGTTTTTAATTGTCTACTTCTACTAAATTCATTTTTCCATTTGTTTGCAGGTGCTCTAGTTTGACTTTGGTGCCTTTTGCTGTTGATGGTTGCCTATTATTATATTGCTGCTTTCTCATGTTTTGTTGTGTAGGCTTGTAGCTTGTCATTTAGTTTTGTTGTGCACTTCTAAGTTTCCACGAATGTAAGTTATGAATGATCACTGAACTGTGTAACTGTGTTTCCACTTTCCACTGATGTACTAGTGAAATGATGACAACATGTAGTGTGATTCTATTATGTTTTGTGATTTTAGTTGTTTAAAAATGTGTTTTTACTGCATGCAATTATAATTTATTATTAGTTTATGATGAATAGGTTTTAGTTGGTATATAGTTTGTGTACTTTATTTGAATGCAATGGATGAAACAGCATAGTCATGCACAATGTACCGGGTCTGGGTCGGGACGGGTCTACCCGTGACCCGTACGGGTCACGGGTTGGGTCAGAAAATTGGACCCGGGCCGGGTTCACGGGGCGGGTACGGGGCGAGCATAAAAAATTCCAAGTCGGGTCTGGGGCATGTAAAACCCGCCCCAACCCGCCCCATTGTCATTCCTAATATTACCCTTTATATGGCAGTCATGAAAGTTGAAATATTGCAGCTGTTTGGATAGATTTCCTACTGAATTCGGAATGATGCCTTCAAGCTCATTCTGGAACACAATTCTACATCTGATAAGTTCACACAATTCGAAAGAGAAGTAGTGATGAAATCAAACCCTCCAGATAGCATATTTTCTCCCATGAGCAAATCTTCAAGTGATGGCATGTTCATTCCAAGTGTTGCAGGCACAGATCCAGAAAGATTATTGCCTGCTAGCGACAGAACTATCAACGATGATATAATCAGTAGAGTTATCGGTATGGACCAAGTAAGATAATTACGTGCTAAATCTATATAACTCAATTTACGTAAATATTTTAGATTAGGAATTCCTCCTACAAGATTGTTGCTATTCATGTCCAGTTGGGCCATCTCCGTTAAATTACCAAACGTTTTTGGGATCGTACCTCCAAGACCATTATCACCAAAATATAAATGTTTTAAATTTGGAATATAACCAAGCTCATAGGGTATATTACCGGTAAAGAGATTGTTAGAAAGAGATAAAACTTGAAGGCGTTGGCTATTGTTAAAACCTGAAGGAATGATGCCGGTAAAACGGTTTGATGATATACTGAAAAATACTAGCTGTGGAAGCATGATACCATTATTAGAAGGAAGAGAACCAGTAAGATTGTTAGGAACTAAAGAAAGTCGTATTAAAGAAGACGAGTTGAATAAAATTGCAGGTACATTCCCTGTCAAATAATTCGTGTGCAAGTCAAGTACTTGAAGCCTAGGAAGCTTGCATAGTGATTCAGGAATGTTTCCAACAAAGGAGTTATTGTTTAGATTAAGATGGGATAAGAAGGATAGATTTCCAATTTGAGGACTGAGGAGGAATAGTTCCTTGTAAATAAAAGCTAGAGAGAACAGGGGATACAACTCGCCTGCGCTTTGCACTGCAAGTGACCCCCACCCAGTTACAGAACGAGGTGTCTGTAGTCCAGTTGCTGAATATATTATTGTACGGATCATAAATGTGAGACTTGAAAGAGAGCAGCGACTCTAAATCTGTAGAGTAGTATTAGAGAGTCAAATATACATATGTATTACAGGCTGTACATTATCTTCACATGCTGGGCTTGGCCCATCTGTCCTAATGCGGCTTATATATACACCATATCTACAAAAGTATCAAGTCTGAATACAAAAAACTCTCTGTTACAATCTTTTTACAAGTTCTTGAATCAAATTCAATTCTGCAAAACATTTGCAAAATCTAACTTGGTATCGGAGCCACTCGTGTGCTAACTGCATCACCTAAGTTACTGATCATCACTGATCATCAGAGGTGATTAGCGTAGCTGTCCATCAGAGGAGTTTCATCACTTGGACTCCTCCCATCAAAGCTTTTTCAAGCCTTATCACTTGGGAGTTGTTACTCGATCACAGAAAACAATGCCTCGCCAAACAAGTGGCTGCATCAATTCTCTTCAATCGAATTTGGAAATCTGAACTGTGAAGAACCGATCAAGAAAACTCAAGAAACCAATCAGTTGATCAAAGTGTCGTCCTAGAATGCTTTCAGACATAATTCTTTCATCAAGAAATAGTATTGTCAACATTCTTTAAGCATTTCTGGTTGCAACATTGCTCAACTGAAAGCATTTCTTAAAGCATTCTAAATTCAAAGCTATCAAGTCAGATTTCTCATACCTGTTTAGTTGCCTCTCAATTGCAATATCATCAATGACTAATCAAGGTGACAATTCCAGCCCGCAAGTATCAAGCAACAGGGTCTCTACCAACCAAGTCGATCCAACAACAGATCTCATGAAGGCCATTATTAAGCCACAGAGCCAGCTAATTTCAGAAAAACTTGATGAATCCAATTATCTCCTGTGGAAGTTACAAATAGAGACGGCTGTTAGAGGATATGGTCTAGATGACTATATACACGGTACAAAAATTGTGCCACCAAGATTCATCAGAGATAGTGAAGAAAAACTTGTGCTAAATCCTGAATTTATGGCATATCAAAGACAAGATAGCCTTGTATGTTCTTGGATGATGTCATCCATTGGTCCTACTATACTACCACAACTCATTGGTGTAAAAACTACCCAAGAAGTGTGGAGTACTATCGAAAGAAACTTTTCTACGCAATCGTCTGCAAGAATTATGCATTTCAAACGACAGCTACATTGTATAAAAAAGGGTGAATCTACCATGAATGAGTATCTTCTTAAAGTGAAGAATACATGCGATCAATTAAGTTCAGTAGGACAGAGAGTACCTGAATCCGAACAAGTCTTGTCTATTGTGAGTGGTTTAGATGATGACTACGAGGCTGTTACGGCTATCATTCTATCCATGGACCCTACACCAAATTTGCAATATGTGTATTCCACCCTACTTTCTCATGAAGGCAGAATTGAGCACAAGAAAAGTGTCAGTTCTGACCTATCAATTAATTACACCTCTTTTGGTAGAGGAAAATTCCAAGAAAAGGGCAATTCATCAAGAAATCAACCAAATAACCAAAGAGGTGGACAGTCATACAGAGGAAGAGGTAGAGGAATAAATAACAACAGCAAAACCAGATGTCAGATTTGTGAGAAATATGGACACAGTGCAAGACAATGTTATTTCAGATTTAATTCAAAGTATACTCCTACCCAGCAAAACAATAACCCAAGTGTGAACAACATCAACAATCAGAATGACAGTAAGGTTGAAGTACAAAATACTGGCACAGCAAAAGTGGAGGATATTAGTGATGATAGCTGGTATCCAGATTCCGGTGCTACAAATCATGTGACCAACAACTTAAGCAGTCTTAATCTTGGGAATCATGAATACAAAGGTACGCAAAATTTACTCGCTGCAAATGGTAAGAGTATTCACATAACACACACTGGAAATGCAAAATTTGATGGACCCAAACAACTATATCTAAAAAACTTGTTAAGGGTACCATCAATTAGAAGAAATTTAATGAGCGTTTCCCAATTTGCCGAAGACAACAATGTGTATTTTGAATTTTTTCCCAATTCATGCATAGTTAAAGATATACTAACTCAGGAAATAATTTTGCAGGGTAGTGAGGCCAACGGTCTATACAAATTTGATGTGAATAAATCTGAAAAACCTGATCGTAAAAATAGTGATCATGTGTTGACTGTTACTGATGATCATGTGTTGAGTATTTCTAATGACCGTGTATTGACTGATTCTAGTGATTCTAAATGCTATAGTGATTTTGAACTGTGGCATAACAAACTGGGACACCCCAGTCTAAAAACTGTGAAACATGTGATCAATCAAAACAACAGTGTAGATATTAGTAAATTTCCAATTACACATGTTTGCACATTCTGTCAAATGGGAAAGTCTCATAAAATTGCATTTCCAGATTCCAACACTAATTATTCTAAGTCACTAGAGCTCATTTCTACTGACCTTGGGGTCCAGCCCCAGTTTGTTCTGATTATGGATATTTGCCAAAGACAACAATGTGTATTTTGAATTTTTTCCCAATTCATGCATAATTAAAGATATACTAACTCAGGAAATAATTTTGCAGGGTAGTGAGGCCAATGGTCTATACAAATTTGATGTGAATAAATCTGAAAAACCTGATCGTAAAAATAGTGATCATGTGTTGACTGTTACTGATGATCATGTTTTGAGTATTTCTAATGACCATGTATTGATTGATTCTAGTGATTCTAAATGATATAGTGATTTTGAACTGTGGCATAACAAACTGGGACACCCCAGTCTAAAAATTGTGAAACATGTGATCAATCAAAACAACAGTGTAGATATTAGTAAATTTCCAATTACACATGTTTGCACATTCTGTCAAATGGGAAAGTCTCATAAAATTGCATTTCCAGATTCCAACACTAATTATTCTAAGTCACTAGAGCTCATTTCTACTGTCCTATGGGGTCCAGCCCCAGTTTGTTCTGATTATGGATATAGGTACTATATTTCCTTTATAGATGCTTATACAAGACATGTGTGGATCTATATGCTCAAAAATAAATCTGATACTTGCAAAACTGTTCAGCACTTTATCACTTATATTGAAAATCAAATTGGTAACAAAGTTAAAGTATTCCAAACTGATGGGGGCAAGGAATTTCTACCTCTCAAACAGTACTTTTTAAATAAGGGTATATGTCATAGAACCACATGTCCTTATACATCTGAGCAAAATGGTATTATAGAGAGAAAGCACAGGCAAATTGTCGAAACTGGACTAACTCTACTAGCAAAAGCTTCCATGCCTCTCAAATTTTGGCCAGAAGCTTTTGCAACAACAGTATATTTAATCAATTTACTACCCACTAAGGTTCTTAAATTTAAAAGTCCCTATGAGCTTTTAACTGGAAATCCTCCAGATTATAAACACTTAAAAACTTTTGGATGTCAGTGTTTTCCCTATCTACGACCATACAATAATCATAAATTAAACTTTAGATCAGTACCATGTACTTTTCTGGGTTATCCTAGCAATCAAAAGGGATATAAGTGCTTAGATGATAAAGGCAAAATTTATGTGTCTAGACATGTGTTCAAAGAAGAAGTGTTCCCATTCAATAAATCTGAAATTAAAATCTGTAGAAAAGTTCAAAACCCAAGGGAATACTCTCTTGCCATACCTGATGTGGAGGACATAGTAATGCCAACTCAGCAAAGTCAGGTCAGCATTGACAGCAACTCTCAACTCACTATGCCCCCGGATGGACCAGGTCAAGAGGAGAAAATCTCACCGACCAACTTTGATCACACTACTCAACAACAACAAGTCAGTGATGAAAGTCAATCTATTACTAATGATAATGCTATAGGTAATACAGAACAAAGTAGTGATGCTGGTGAAAATATAAATCATCATCACATGATGACTAGAGCAAAGTGTGGTATATTTAAGCCAAAGGTTTACAACACGACACTGAATTATCAAGAGCCAGTATCTTATCATGAAGCAGTTCAATCTGATGATTGGACTGCTGCCATGAATGAAGAATACAAGGCCTTGATGAAAAACAATACATGGACATTAACAGCTGCTCCAGATCACAAAAATATAATTGGCTGTAAATGGACTTTTAGATTAAAAAAGAATCCTGATGGCTCAATCTCAAAGTATAAGGCAAGGCTTGTAGCAAAAGGATATTCACAATAAAGTGGATTTGATTTCACTGAAACTTTTTCACCTGTTGTGAAATCCACTTCCATAAGAATTGTGCTTACCATTGCCTTAAAAGAGATGGCCAATAAAACAACTTGATGTGAATAATGCCTTTTTGAATGGTGTTTTACAGGAGGAAGTGTTCATGGAGCAGCCACAGGGCTTTGTGCAGAAAGGAAAAGAAAACCTCGTGTGCAAATTAAACAAAGCCATCTATGGCTTAAAGCAGGCGCCAAGGGTTTGGTTTGACAAATTAAAAGCAACACTTATCAAACATGGCTACAATTCACTCAAATATGATAATTCTATCTTTACAAAGTTTACCACTGTTTCAACTACCTATATACTTATATATGTTGATGACTTTGTTATTACAGGAAACAGTGGTTCTGAAATCAATGAAATCACAAAAGCATTAAATTCAGAATTCTCTATAAAAGACCTTGGAGACCTGAATTACTTTTTAGGGATTGAAGTCAAGAGGAAGGACAACTCTGAAATCTACCTTAGTCAAAGAAAATACATTTCTGAAATTTTAATTAGAGCAAAAATGGATAAATCAAATCCCTTTCCAACTCCTATGATCACAAGCCCACAACTTTCCAAAACAAAAGGAGAAGCTATACAAGATGGTAAACAATACAGAAGTCTAGTGGGAGCATTGCAGTACGTCACAATAACAAGGCCTGACATATCTTACAGTGCCAACAAAATAAGCCAATATATGCAAAACCCACTTGATCAACACTGGAAAGCTCTAAAGAGAATACTTAGATACCTAAAGGGAACATTAACACAAGGACTCATTCTCAAATTCAGCAAAACCCTTAATATTAATGCCTATTCAGATGCAGATTGGGAACTGATCAAGATGACAGAAAGTCTACTACTGGTTATTGTATATATTTAGGAAGAAATCCTGTGTCATGGTGTGCAAAAAAGCAAAACACGGTCTCCAGATCCAGCACAGAGGCTGAATTCAGAAGCATGGCAAGTACTACAGCTGAATTAATGTGGATAAAATCACTATTAAGTGAGCTTAGGGTTAACTACGACAAACAAGGTACAATTTGATGTGACAACACTAGTGCAATCTCGCCAACAGCAAACCCTGTGCTTCACTCTAAAACTAAGCATATCGAATTGGATCTATACTTCATAAGAGAACAAGCCATAAAAAAGGAACTGAAGATAGGATATATACCTTCTCATCACCAAAAAGCAGACATACTTACAAAGCCTCTCTTGAAGGCAAATTTCACTAGGCTCAAGCTGGAACTCAATGTTGACGAAGAAGACCAAAGCAAAAGGTCGAATCTTCCCATCTTCATACCAGAATAGCTTTCTAATAATCGTCTTTCGCTGCGAAGACTCTATTTCTCCACTGATTTGAAGATAATTGAAGATCCGTTGAGCTAGGGAAAAGCGCCGTCACCATTTGCTCCCTTGTCAGTGCAATTCCTACAAGAATAGCTTGCTAATAACTATCTTTTGCTGTGAAGACTCTTTATTTCTCCATTGATTTGAAGGAAATTGAAGATCTGTTGAGCTAGGGTAAAGCGCCGCCACCATTTGTTTTCTCGACAGTGCAAACCCTATCATACGATATGTTTGAGGGGGGTATTAGAGAGTCAAATATACATATGTATTACAGGCTGTACATTATCTTCACGTGCTGAGCTTGGCCCATCTGTCCTAATGCGGCTTATATATACACCGTGTCTACAATTTGTAAAGTATCAAGTCTGAATACAAAAAACTCTATGTTACAATCTTTTTACAAGTTCTTGAATCAAATTCAATTCTGCAAAACATTTGCAAAATCTAACTAGTAGTTCAGTGTAGTCGATGCAGACTGTTGGAAGCGTGGAAACAAAACCATGAAGAAGAAGAGGAAATTAGAGGTTGCCATGGGATGTATTGGCTTCTTTGCTATTAAGCTGCTTATATGGACAATTTTGAAAAGATATTTGAGGAGGACAGGTGATCCATTTGGCCTGTTGCAATCATGCCGCTTGGCTGGAAATGCAACTTCCACATAGAAAATATAATGTGAATTGACAGACTTGGATCTTACGCATTGACGAGACTTGGTTGGTGGATATGTTGAAATTTGCTAGTCATAAGATTCCTCTTCCAAGTTGAATACTTCTATTCATACGTAGTGCAGTGTATAATTCTTAAGTCGCATACGGTATGTTGTAATAAAATAACGTTTTAGATAGTTTTGATGGATAGAATTCATTACGTAATAATATATGGTGAATTTGGTATAGTATATGAGTCAAATTTCAAACTTGCTATATTTATAATTTATTTAAGTAATATATCAATTTGTTATTTCTAAAGGATTCACTATTTCACAATTCGTTATGCAAATAAATAAAAATTAGTATCTTAGTTAATTTTGAAATTAATATTTTTATAAAATTATATAGATAATAATAGAATATATTTGATACGACATGTTATATTGGGATATATCTGATATGACACCAGGTCATATTCTCCATATAATGACAAAACGATCCAACGGTTGAGTCTTTGTGTCTCTCAATTTGTGTCCACAATTTTGTGTTCAAATAATCATCCCAAAATTTAGGGGTTTACTTTAAAGCAAGGTTAATTTTCTCCAAAATTTATTGATCTTGTCAGATAAACATTCATGTACATAGGTTTTAAAGTTCACGTTAGACTTTTGATGCATTTGACTAAAAGATTAATGATATATAAATTGAATTTTAAGTGTTACGCAAGAGTTGGATAAAAAAATGCCGATGAATTAATATATTTTATGCATATAGTTCTTGCAACACACAATCATCAAAAAAATTAAGCAAACGATACTAGAAAAGCAGTAACTAAAATATTTATTTGTAAACTAGTAAAAAAATTAGTGAAAAGAATACTTGAAACGTTACAAATTACATTTTCACTTTAATTAGGAAAAAAAATGATTTCTTATCCACTATTGCTTACCTCAATAATTTTAGTTTGTACTAAAAGTTTTAAGAAGTATTTAGCATTTACCTCTAAAATATAAAAAATGCAAAATAAAATATTTCTAATCAAAGTATTAAATGATTGATGTCCATTGATTAATGCAAATTACGAACGTAAATGATTAAAATGAAAAAAATTTAATTAAAAACTTTATAAGTGAAAATGATAATTGTTGTTTACCATTATGGAATACAAATATTAACAAATTATCATTAATTATAGTTTTATTCTTCATGAAATGAATTTCAGTAATGATAAAGAAGTCACTTGACGAGCAAATTTTGAAAGTAAACATTTTTTTGGCAAAGCCGACCGGTTTTTTTAGTGATCCATAATAATAATTATTATAACAAATAATAATTACAATAAGTAAAGAAGAATGACAAATTGTCATTCTATTATAATCTGTTTTTAAAGTGGATCGTCCACTGCAGTAGGTTTTAAAGCGGACTGTCCACTGTATCCTGTCTGGGTTAGGAACATGAGCTGGACACTTTTTCTAGACTACAAGATGACCTCAAACTCCACTCAAGGAGTGAAATGCCAAAGGTGTAACATATTCAATTGCAGACTTCAACCACAAGTAATATGACATAAAAGTTCAAATTATGACATAAGGTACAAAGTACACAGTAGCAAACACTTTACTCTACAGCGCAAGAGACACCCATCTACATGACATGACAAAACAAAGGCGTAAACCAAAGTCGCACCATCCCAATCGCAAAGTAGACAAGACATGAGAGCAACCTCTTCTCCAGTAAAGCAGACAAAAGGAGCATGATATGAAAATTTGACATATCAAGAAGCATGACCAACATCCAATGGCCAACACCACCATAACAAAATACTGCAACTTGAGCAACCAAGCCAGCACAATAATGCATATATGACAGCATATCTCCGTTGAGATACACTTCCTGAAGAGCAAACAACACTTAGCAAACAAAGGGATGCTAGACGTTGCAGCTTCACCTGGATGACAAGAACATAACATTTGAAAGGCTCCAACAGTAAGGCCCAACATTGCAACAAGAAAACATAGTATAACATTCTAACAAAAAGAAGTGTTAGCAGTCAAAGATAGGCGCTTCTCCCATCAGAAGCGGCGACATCTTGTAGCAAGCTATCACTTAGATCGCCGATAGGAGGAGAAACTATGTTGAGGGACAACATTACCACACACTCCGAACATCTCTGCTCAAAACGAAAGATAGCAGAACCAAAAGGCAGATCGACAAAAATAACACCCAAATTAAAGAAGACGCAAACCATGATAAGATCAACAAATTTAGGAGAAAATTAACCTTGCTTTCATTACAAAATAAACCCATATATATGCATATTCAACCCGTACATATCAGAAAACCCTAAAATATATAACCGAATATAGCCATATCAAATATATCCTAATATAACCTGATGCCTTAAGCCATATCAAATATACCCTAATATAACCCGATGCCATATGTTATATCAAATATATCTAAATATAACTTGGTGCAATATGTCATATCAAATTAACCCTAATATAACCTGATGTCATATTAAGTATATCCTAATATAACATGCCATATCAAATATATCATATTACTTCTCCTCAAGTTGGAGCATGCAAATCACAAATGCCCAAATTGCATAACAAATAACCAAACTATTGACGACTAAGGGCCTTAGTCAAAATATCAGCTAACTAATGACCAGTATGTACATACGAAGTAGTAATATTTCCATGCTGCAACTCATCACAAACAAAGTGACAATCAACTTCAATATGCTTGGTGCGGTCATGAAAAACCAGGTTCTTCGCAATATGCAAAGCAGATTGACTATCAAAAAACAGCCGCATGGGCTTGGAATGAATCACACCAAGAGAACGCAACAATGATTTTATCCACTTAAGTTCACAAGCCGTAACGATCATAGAACGATATTTTGCCTCCGTAGATGAACGAGAAACAGTCGGTTGCTTCTTAGTTTTTCAGGAAACAGGAGAGTGACCAAGAAGCACAAAATAACCAGACACCGAACAACGCGTAAAAGCACAAGCTGCCCAATCACTATCATAATAATCTATCAACTGCATATCATGGGAACGAAGCAAAATATCTTGAACACATTGACTTTTAATATATCGCAAGACACGGATGGCATCACCCAGTGTGCGACTTAAGGATTACTGTAGAACGAACAGAAATTTTCGACCTTGAAAATCAACATAAAACACATTGTCGATTATTCGAGCATCGGAAATACCAGATCATTAATAGAAAGAAATTAGAGGGTGAGAAATAGAAAGAAAGAATATTAGAATAGAAGAAGACAACAACAGAACAGAATCAGAGTAAACACGAATCTCACAGCGAGACAAATAAAATATATTATATAATATAACTTTTGAAATACAAAACTGAATTGTACTTAAATATATCATCAGAGTACATCACATACACATCACAACGGAAATAAACTCTATATATATCTAACATCGAAGCCTCCTGCTTCAAGCTCCTCCAAATATATGTAAAATCCCGACTACTTGACTGCCCATACAAATTTCGGCAACCAAGAGTTTAGGGTTAAAAAAAAAACTCTGGGGCCCAAATTTGTACTGGCAGTCAAGTAGTTGAGATTTTACAGATATTTGAAGGAGCTTGAAGCAGGAGGCTGCGATGTTAGATATATATAGAGTTTATTTCCGCTGTGATATGTATTATGTACTCTGATGATCTATGTAAGTACAATTCAGTTTTGTATTTCAAAAGTTATGTTATATAATATATTTTATTCGTCCCGCTATGAGATTCGTGTTTCCTATTATTCTGTTCTATTGTGGTCTTCTTCTTCTAATCTAATATTATTTCTTTCTATTTCTCATCCTTTAACTTCTTTCTATTAATGATTTGGTATTTTCGATGCTCGAGTAATCGATAATGTGTTTTATATTGATTTTCAGGGTCGAAAATTCCTGTTCGTTACAATTACTCTAAAATCGAGTAGGAGTATGAACAAAAATAACTCAACTCGAAGATGGAATCGAAGATAGAGAAAATGAGGAAGACCAAAAAAGGATAAAATATAATAAAAGGAAGAGAGGAACGGAAGAAACAGTGGATGAGAGAAGAATTCTAAGGCGAAAGGTTAGATTTCGAGTGTAGATCAGTAGATGTCAAGAGATGAATCATGGTAAAATCTCATTTTAATTCAATAACACTACAAGAAAAATACCCTATTGCAACTGGCTATTTGCAACAAGCAACATACGACAGTTGCAGTAAATGATATATGGCAACAGACGTAACATAGCAGTTGTAATAGATAAGATTTAGCAACAAACATTTTCTTTCTGTTGCGGAAAACGTATTTTTAGCAACTGTCCTTTCCTTCCTGTTGCAAAAACATACTTTTAGCAACTATGCCTACATAACAGTTGCAACAAACATATTATTCGCAACTACGCTTCCAAGCCAATTGCGAATAGATATTTTTATCAACTGTTTTCGCCACTTGCAATAACTATATTTTTTTCCAGCTGACAAAGCCAGTTGCAAAAACGTAGTATTAAAAATAAGTATCAGCATTTAATGATTAACTTTTAATAATTAATTTTAAATAGTTACTAATAAATAATTAACTGCTAGTAATTATATAATAATTAAGATTAATATTTAATAATCATTAACTAGTAATAAAATTTGTGTATTATAAAGCAATATTTATAACTGACAATTAAGTAATAATAATCAATAATTAACAAATAATAATAATTAACATTTAAAAAATAATAAATAAATAAATTAATAATAATAATAATAAATTAGTAATAAAAAACTAATGAATAATAAATAATAATTAATTTGAAATATGAATATGTTTAAATATTAAATAAAGAATAAATAATCAGGCAAATAATAAATTCATAATAAATAAATAAACGATAATTGATAATTAATAACTAAGTGAAAATATGGCTATATTGCATCTCAATATTCATAATTAATAACTAAATAATTAACAGACATGTTCTCTCTATTGTGAAAAACACATTTTTAGTATTTAATATAATAAGCATTTAGTATTTAATATATTACTATTATTTAATTAATAATTGATGATATTAATTTTTTTAGTTTGTTTAAGTATTTATACATCTATATTAATTTATTATATATAATTTGATATAATATTATAAATTTATATTTATATTAAATTCAATATCTAATCGAATATAAAATTATAAATAAATAATGTCATTATTTAGTCAAAATTAGAAAGAATACAATAAAAAATAGGATAGTTCAAAAAATCCAACAATGGTGCATCTCGTTAGTATTTATATAAAATCAGTAAAATTTGGAACTATACCAAGTCTGAACATCTATGGTGTTAACACGTTTTCGCTACGTAGTATTTCGAACTGTACAAACTTCATATCAATATCCAAAATTTTGTTAACGCGTTTGGGTAAAACTATCCGAAAGTTAACGCGTTTTCAATACGTTCCTTTCTGCTATTAACAAATTTTCCTCAGTTCTTTCTTTTGTTAAAAAGTTTTGGCTCCAATATCCGAAATTTTGGCTCCAATCTCCAAAATTTTGGCTCCATCCTCTACCGTTCTATCTGAAATTTTTGCTACAGTTCTCCTTAGAAAAAAAATCCCTAATTCCACTTCCATTTTAATATCCAATTCTATCAGAAAATTGTACGATCCAATTTAATAACCAAATCCCTAAAAATTAAGCTCGAACTTGGAGGACGTGCCAAGCGCAACCACCTCTACAACAAGCGCCTCTGTGGCAAGCGCTGCCACGATTCTGCCGCCGCCACCTCAAAAAAATCCGCAGCCATCTCTGTGGCATCAATTCCGCTGCCACCTCTGAAGCGCCGCTAGCATTGTTACAAGCGCCGTCATTGGTAGAAGTGCCAGATAGTATGACGTCTCATGTACAGGTACCAATTTTGGTTTCTTGTAAAATAATTTTTTAGTACTCAATTTGTGGACAGCAGCGTATCTTATATTGTTTGAATCTGGTTTCATTAAAGTATCTAATTTTACTGTTGATTTTCTGATATAAAAGTAGTCATCCAGATTGACACTTAATATGCGTATTTGTGCTTGGAATTGAAATATGAGCTATTAGCGTAACTAGCAAGTGAGCATGTTGCATATTGATATGTGGGTAGTTACCTGCTTAGCTTTTTGTTTTAGATAATTCATTGTTACTGAATCATGCATCGAGTGCCGAGTTTTTTTTTCTGGTTGCATATTGATATGTGGGTAGTAAAACCATCTCCATCTGAGGCTTACGGTATTCAATGACAGAATAAGGAAACATCGCATATTCATGATGTTTAACAAAAGGAATTCATATACAAGCAGTGATCATATAACTTAGATTTTGATTTAAAAATAATATGATGGCCCATAATAAAGAAATATTAAGGGAATAAACTACTGTCACAAGCAGTTAGCCTATGCTGTAAACTCCTTTTTCCTACTTGATCATGTTTTCCTTTGTATGATCGACAGGGAGATACACGAATGGAGATGTTGATGTTTCGTAGGCCTGTTCTTATCATGTTGTGAAGGAGCCAGGCTATTAGGTTGTGGGTCTCGTTTGAGCTAAATGTCGTTGAGAATTTGTCCGCTGCTCTTTTGAACAATTCCAGATCTCTAGTTCTTACTGCTAGATTTTATGTAGTAGTGATGTAAAAAATCACCAGACATGGTCCAGGAGCAACCATGATAAAGAAAGCAAATTTTAATGCCAGTAAAAACATACATTGGAAAGCTCAAAATAAGGCGCAAGCGCCTTCTTCATTCCTTATTGCATGAACACGATTAACTCTCATACCTTTCCCAAAATAAGTCATACGATAACATCTCATTTGTTGCATTGGATCCTCAAAGCTATGATCTGTTTGATTTTTACTTAATTTCACTCTATGGACACAATTTTATTGTTACTGCTTATATTCTAATAAAATCATTAGTGTTCTGCTATACCAGGTATGCATGTATATACATATTATAAATTTGGTTATAAATATTATGATATTATCTATTGTGAGTGCTCTCCCATGGGTTGCTCTTCCGTGCATTTTTTTTCCGTATTTTGAGACTTTCCAATTGATCTTGTTCACGGTTCGTTGCAGAACTCAACTCAGTGGCCTACTGTTGATCCCTTTAGCTCACATGGCACTGGCGCAGAACAAGGAATCTAAGAACAAGAGGTTGCAAGGTAATTTACTTTTGTTTTTTTGTTAAGAAAGCATCATAAATTTGTTGAAATAAGTCAGTCAAAAAAATTGGATTTTGCAGTGTTGAACATCAATGGGTTGCAAGAAAGTACATAAGGTGTTGTCGGCTCTAAGCTTTTATTTGATGTAGAGTTCGCTGGAATGACATACATATTCCTGAATAGGCATGCGCATGTTCATGATCAACAACAAACTTGGAGCATGAACTGAAGATTTGTTCTGGTGAACCGATGATATTTATTTTCTTGTTATGGTATATGTATGATAGAGTAGAAATATGATTAGAAAATGCTCTATTCGGAAAAAATGTGTTGTGTGAATGGTGTATGAAAATTGTAAAAAAAAATGTTGTAATTATTTGTACTATTAAAACAAATAAAAATTTTATTTGTTTATTTCATTTTGTGATATACGCTATTTACTAAAACGAATACATTTAACATGTAATATCTATAAGCTATAATATATATTTTTTATAGATTTGTGGATCTATTGCAACAGGCATATACTGTTGCAAAATGATCTGTTGCAACAACAAAAGCCTGTTGCAAAAAATAATACTGCAACATCTTATTGCAACAGGCAGAAAATGTTGCAGACTTTTTGCAACTTCGGTTATACCAACAGGCGCAGGCCTGTTGCAATAGGTCTACTGCAACAGATATCGCTTGTTGCGAAAAATGTTTTTTGTTGTAGTGTAAGCTTTACACGTTTGTGACATTTGTATACACTAGTTCTCTTCATCAAAACTATCACTTTGGACTTATGGAATTTGGTAATAGTTAAAATTCCAATATCCTCCACATTCAAATCTGGAGTCCTAGTCCAAAGTCCTTGGTTCAATAATGATGATGATGGTGATGACGATGACGACGATGATATAATAATAATAATAATAATAATAATAATAATAATAATAATAATAATGATAATAATAATAATAATAATAATAATAATAATAATAATAATAATAATGTTATAGCTAGAGATTTTAACTTTGAGTTAACTTGAGTTGATGGTGATATTAACCTCGTATAACCGAGGAGACGAATCCCTTCTTGAATAATGCTTCACTTTTATTACTTACACTCGATCCAACTATAGTCATTCGATGGATGTCATACTCTGATTCAGCTATAATCAAAGCAGAGCTTTTATATTCAAGATCCATGGTATTGTTAAGTCGAGAGAATTGTGTAAGTTAGTCACATCTATAAGTTCTATTTGGCCCAAACAGAAGAAAAAAACGAGTGAGCCATTTCATGTTCATCCAATAATTATACTATGCAACATCTAGGAGCATCAACAGTCATGAGTAATATATTGTTCAACGATTAGAAAGCATCCAGTACTCTAGTGTTTGCGGATACACTGATTGGATGCATCTTAACTGGGAACTTTTAAAATGATATATTTATATTTATTATGATAAATTATTCACGGTTTCAACATTCGTAACTATTATCATAAATATACCATTTATGGATTTTATATTAAATATACTTTAAATTAATTAATTAATATAACACATTATATCAAGTATATTATGACAAAAATTTATTTTTTATTTTTAATAAGATTGACCAACGAATTAGATATATGTAACAAATTAGATAATTATCCCTAGGTTTTACCCTTTACTCTATCACATTAATACATGTGTATTTGTCGTATCAAATGAGCTAACAAGCATAACATTTTATGTTGCATATCCTTTTTCGATCAATAAATGGTTGAGCACTAGCACTTGGCAAATGCACGTCTATGCATGTTACATCTAATGTATAATATCAGTTTGAATTCTTAAATTTTTCCATACAACATTAAATTGATGTATGTTTGGTTTAGTTATCTTTGGACATCATAAACACAACTTTTAGATTTGTATGAAAATAAACACAAATAGTGATAATTGATATTTGAAACCTTTAATTATAACCTGACGTGTTGGAAAAGCCAAAACTATGATGCACATTAATATCACATTATTTCTTTAATGTCAATTTTCTTTTATTTCTTTAATTAAACCATAAGTTTGCAAGAGTCAGACACTGCAATGCAGTAAAAATCTTTTCATGTGTGTTTCTGAAACCCAATGTTTGCCAATGTAGGTTGAAGCTTGCATTGACATATTTTAGTTCTTTATTCGATTGGATAATCTATTTATGACCTAGTTAAATATTCACTGATAAAATCAGTGTCGGACATGTTATGTGTGAATGAAGTGTGAAGGAAAAAAAGATGACGTTTGTGAAGAAGATGAGAGTTTAAAAGTTTCAACGTTATTATCCATGCGTTGACTCAACAGTAAAAGGAAATTAACGGTTACAATGTCTAGGCATTACGCCTCTAATGTATGAAGTTATGAACGTACTTAAGCAAGTAGCATTTTGATGAAATAGTAACATGCATAATTCATATGAATAGTGGATAGAAATATAACGCAAAAAGAAAAAAGTGTCATCTTAGGCCGCACCAATTCTTTTTCTGTGCCGAAATTCGGTGTGCCCCGTGTCCTCAACCAATCACAGCCATCTGATTTTCGCTTTTTGCAGTTAAACCTTTTAATTGTCCGGAGACTTAAATGCAAAAAAACCGAAATAGTGAGATTTGATTGAAGAGGAAATGAAGAATAAGGGAATTGGGTACAGAAGAATTGTTCCTGTCCTATGCTCCTAGCCGTAGTGGTCGGCATCATTGTTTATTATTTATTTCTTTGTATTTGGTATATTTTATATAATTATTAGGTGTACATGAAGTCAAAAGAGGGCGTTTTGTTTTGGTCCAATCATCCGAACAAACCAATAAAGACAAACCTGAACCGACATGAAGCAGCACGGTCTCTACTTGGAGGTTACACGTGTCGCCATTCAAACCCAATCGTACAAGCCGTAAAGACAATGGTCAACTAACTGCATGTCGAGTTCGCTTCAGGAGCAACACGTGGCGGATGATGATCCATTCGGTGGTATGGTGCCCCGCAGCAAAAGTATGCTACCCACCCATTTTTGTTTCAAGTGCATGCAAGATATTTTTATTTTTATTTTTATGCGGGTATTTAATAATAATTATGGCTGTATATATCCGTACGGCAAGGGGTGATACAAGTGACAAGGCTTGTGATGTGTTGGCTCGTGCATTAGCTGCAAATCGAATATAAATACCCGGCTGTTGAAATGTTTATTACTTCTCTCATGGCCCATCCTTAACTATATTTTTGAGTGAAAAAGAAACAACCGCGCAATGAAGAAAAAGAAAAAGAAAAGGAAATGTATGCGTGTTCAAAATGTTATTAAGTGTAGTTTTACTTGACATGACATGAATTTTGTTATGGAGGAAATAAAATGTTTTCTGCAGAGGAAGAGGACACAGATCATTGAAGGTTTAGGCCATCATGTGGCTAAATATATCTATAAGTTGCAGTGATTTCTACGTATGATGTATGCTTCATCATCATGGAAGAAAGAAAGAAAAGAAAGAGGGGGATAGTGTGGCCAAGACGCATGCAGCAGTAAGGCACGATACGTACTTTCTAGGTCCGGTTTGGTTTTTTATATTTTCTTCTTCAATTTTTTCTTTCAAATGTTATCTTTACTTTGGGTTTTCTTGTTCGTTCTTCTCCGTTTTCTCTTATCGGCTTTTCAAACCTTTTTCTTCTGTTCTTTATGCTTCGGTCTCTGATTCCATCTTTCAGCGACGCTGAGTGTGTTGTAATATGTAACGAATGAATTGATGATGCGACTTATGACTTTACACAGTGTGTATCATCAATCATGTATGTATGTATATAGGATGCATGAACAAAGTAGATGTAGATGCAGAGTATATATCTGAGTATGTCTTTATTGGTTTGTTGGGATGAATATTGGACCAACCAACGCAGAAGGCCCGTATTTGATTTCATGTATTCCTCCTGTACAAAGGAGATGCAGAGTATATGAGCAAGCCTCTCAGTGAAAGGTGGTTCCGTTTTAACCATTGGCACTAAACTGTCATTGGCTAACCTCTGATTACCTTAATGAATTTGAGATTCATGGAGGACTAAACTGTCATTACAGTTGATATATCTCTGGTTAGATTAATGGATTTGAAGGTTCATGAAGCATTTATTTTGCATGCTGCATGCATATGAAATTCTGAATCAGCGCGTGATAGGCGCATTGCTGTCGCATGTGGCCAAACGATGAACCTTCGTCTTCCTCCAATCATCCATCAAATGAATCCCTCAATGGCTTTGATTCCATCCATAAAACACCATCATCAACACTTGAAATTTAAGCAAAAACTTCACTTTCTATTGCTCAAGACCTCCTAGCTAACAAAACAAAAATCAAAATAATGCCTTCACCGTTTGAAGATTATACATGCAATGTACTCAAAAACAATGTTTTCGAAGAAGACACTAAAAGCATCTCCAACAGTTTTCGGAACGAAAACTACAATTCAGCAAATTACAAAATGTAATTGCTGACGCCCAATAAAAAATAAAAATAAAAATAGGCCGCCTGTTGAACAGACTCCCAATTCGAGACGCCTATTTCAGGTGTTGTGTCGATTTTTTTTACTCACCTTCTCACTTTTCACTTCTTCTTTAAATAGGTACAACCCTGAAATGCCGCCAAAACGAACCGTAAAAGTTGACCGGCGTACTGTTCGCTGCACAGATAACGACGATGTTGAACCGACCTGTAACCCTCCCAATTCGGACACAACTGCGAATGACATACGAGTGCTTCATGAACTACCACCTACGCTATCGCATCGTCGAACTACAGCTTTAGCGACGTCACGTGTATATTTTAATTTCGTAACAAACTTATTACTACTTATGTTAGATGTTGTTAAGTGTAAATACAAATACGTTACTGTTAACGCTAAATAATTGTTTATTTAGGTTGGTCACATTACTATGCGAGATAGTTGGCATAAATGTATTACAGAATATTTTGATACATTGTCAAATCTGATTAGAGCGAGACTACTAGTATCACCATTTGGTGACTTTCTACAATTACGTCCATTTCCACACGTAGACCGTTGTATTGTTTTGGCACTCACTGTGAGATGGTGGCTTACCATCAACACATTTCATTTTCCCGATTTTGAGTTAGAAGTCACACCGTTAGACTTTTATATGCTTACTGGTATAAAGTTTGGCCGACCAGACCTTATACCGATACCATTTGATAGCTCGTATGAGGATTTTGAGTCTTTTCGGTTTGGCTACTCGAGTTACCTATAGAGGATGTTAAACGAGGATCTGTCGCACTTTCTTGCTTACAGAGTTATATCACAGAACATAGGGATAGTGAGGAAATACATACTCCAATTATTCGTGCGTTTTTATTATATTTGTATGGATCCACATTTTTTTCAAACAAAAAGGGCATGATTAGACTCAGATACTTGGCTGGGTTAGAGGATGTAGGTGAGCTTGATAAATATGACTATGGTAGTGTCATCCTGGGTTATTTATATTTAGCATTGGACACGTTCACATTGCATCAGTCTAAGGCGATGTATGGTTTTTGGTACATTGTTCTGTTCTGGTACTATGAGTATACGGCTAACATGTATCCACGCCTAATCCATGAGGCGCATACCACACCGTATATTTATTTTCCTAGATTTCGACGTTGGGGGACTGTCATGCATTTGCGCCGTGCTGCGCAGGGAGTGCACAATGAGTTGATGGAGGCTAGACAACACATGAATATTCGTCGGCACGGTACTATTATCACCTGTCCATAGCAGGAATATATTCATTTTATGGATCCTGACCAGGAGCACCCCACCACTTACCATTTTCGACTCTCGAGACGTAGGGTTTGTTTTCAGGTCCCTACCAGTCCATTCATATGGTATCTGGGAGAGCGGTGTTGGCTGCAATTATATGGTAAAGTATGTATTCCATCTGACCCACTTGCATTGGATGACATGTGTGGAGCTAATCGTGTAGGCAAGAGTTATTTATCGAGATTGAGGGCGACGGGATGGGCAGATGGTGAGCCTTTTACTGTACCTAGACATTTTGATTCGTCTCGAGGTGCCCCCACAAGCGTTCGCTTTACCAGATTATATACGGGGTTTGAACTCTGATTATACTAGTCCACGTACAGCTTCCGATAGAGTTCCATTGCCACCATCCTCCTTTGAGCCTTCATCTTCTCAGTATACACAACCTTCCACATTCGAGCCCCCCAGCAACCTTTTAGAGTTTATGGTTTCCAAGGTGAGATGCTAGAGTATCCACTTTAGTTTCCTCCAAACGATCAGATCTAGTGTGTACCATCCGCAGGTCTATACCAACCACACGAGGTATACAAAACTTCAATATACTACTTCTATTTATTAACTTTATTGTGATAAAACGTTGTATAACTTTCATATTATTTATAATCATAGTATGCTCAGTATATGGATAATGATAGACGGGTGATTGTTGCGTTCAAAAGAATGACACTTGAGTATAGTCATTTGATGTATCAGACTTACCAGACATATATGCAGCAGCAAACGCAGCACGAGACCCAGTTGCATGAGTACCAGACCAAGATACAATAGCTTCCGCAGTAGCAGCAGCCTCAAGAGCCATAAGATTTCGATGACATAAATGATGATAGTGATGATGATGATGGTGGAGATGACAAGGAGATGATCGATGATGGATCTATTCATATTGACTGATGTTATTATATGTTATTAGACTTATCAGTGTATGCTTATGTATCATGTTTTCTCATTACATGTGTCTGCTTATGTGGTAATGGACGTTTAGTGGACTGTTATGTATCATGAACTCTCATTCATATCGTTTTGTTGTTTGTACTTCTATTTGAAGTTGTTTTTTAATCTTTCATTACAAGTACCGTACTGTTAATGCAACAAAATAATATTAAAAAATATTAATACAAAGACAAATACAACTAAGAAACCTCTTCACGTCTACGCATAAAAATTTCTCTCCTCTTAGCTTTTGTATATTCTCTTTATTCCCCTGGCATGTTCGAGGTATCAACGAATATTACTACATCTTCATCTCTCTACCTGTTTGCTGCCAGTAGCCGATCCATTTTATACATTTTTTCTTGATGCTGAGAAACTCGAAGTTCAATAGCACGATTGTATTGCTCTTCAGATTCATAGTCTCTTTATTTCAAGTTGATCACTACTACACGCCTGTTTCTTTTTGGCTGCTTTAACCCTCACTGGTTTTACATATGCATCTTCTATAGGAGTTAGACCTTCATCCGATGTCATTCCTTCGTTACCGAACGATTCTTCAGGACTTGAGCTTTGCCACGAGCATGACTACTAGATCGAACGTCTTGAACGGTTTTTTGTAGTGATGATTTTCATTTAACATGCTCCACCAAAAGGTCGTAAACAAGCATGAACTGATAAAAATGAGATGCTTGCTTATTTTCCGATTTGTTAATAGTCTTAAACAGTTTATTCACTAACATTCTCTACAAATAAAAATTGAATAGGCTTTAAATAAACGTACGTACAAAAGTTAAGTTAAATTTTAAATAAACTTACCAAATGTGTTTCACTTTCAAATCCACTTGGATTTGTTTGCTATAGCTTAAAAATCTGTGAATCAAATGTTTGCATCCGACGGTTGATTTTTCCGAAATGACCTTTTATTGACGATAGCGATCTTTTACGATCCATATTTTTTTGGTTGAAGCAGTTTATAACTCTACCCCCAATAGGCATCAGCACTTTGGTCACATCCTCAAATTGAATCAGAAGATAACGTGCACCAAATGTAGCATAAATCATAGTCCTCAAACGTCGTCCAACCACTCGAAGTGAATGCTCCACCAACCGGAATTGTTTCATCTTCAAAATTGAAATTCTCAAAGCTGCATCTTGGGAGTCGATATTGAATTCAGAATACATTATATAGTTTGTAAGTGGAGAGTAAAAAGACAATGAGTGTGGGTACAGTGTTTGTAAGTGGATAGTGTATTTGTAGACATGGCAAATGCAAATGACCATTGGAAATGTAGTTGTTGGGGTGCAATGACTATCAGATGGGGCAGCGGTTCAACATGCGCCCGGATATGGGGCGCCTGTTGAATAGGTGCCTGAAACAGGGCGCCTGTTGAACCGCTGCCCCATATGATTACGTTTTTGTAATTGAAATGGCTAATTTTGAACCAATTCATAAATCCACATTTTGTTGGAAGGCAGATTCAGTGCAATTATTACATATCCATAATAATTTATCACTGTTGGAGTTGCTCTAAGATCCACTAAATCACTTCTCCGAGCAAGCAAACTACCATTTCATGACACAACGAAGAGGGCTACGATTACAATATATAGTATCATTATTCGAAGGGCTCGATTAAAAGCAACAACAAATTAGGTGATAAATTTTGAAAGAAAATAATGAATATCTTCAAGATCAAGCATTTTGAAAGTACACATACTTTGTCGATGATTAAAGATCGATTTGAAAATAAAAAATGAATCGTCAAAATCAATATTTCGAATCACAATTTCTAAAAATAAAAAAAGCAAACAATGGTGGAATGGAAAGCGATGAGCATTTGGTATGATTTTTCATTTTATAAGCTTCTTAGTAAGTCGATTATAGTTTATTATTGAATCGAAAAGTTTTTTTAACACCAGATATGAATGGCATACAAGGAGTTTATGAAACTACTCGCAAGAGAAAATGAGGCCAAAGACCACATTATTTTTATTTCTCAAATTGTTATGAATAAATGGGAGCAGGAATTGTCATTAATGTACGTCCAAGAACAGCTGTCCTATAGCTTTTCAATATCAAATCAAATCCTCTATACCCAAAATTCTCTATCCCCATATCTCCTACTAATCAAGAACCCCTGAATTCCACATTTTTGCAATTAAGTCCTCTTTTTGTCTCTGACTTAATTTCAAAAAGATGAAAAACAAGAGTTTTGATTGATTGAGAACAGAGGGATAGGGGATTTTGGGTACAAAGGATTTGCTCTCTTTCAATACATATATTTGATGCCCACTTTAAAATTTCCCCACTTATCTTTAAAGTCTGCTCCTTTACCTTCGTTCAACCTATATACACAAAGTTGTAACAGTGCATCTAAAACCTTTTCTATAAGGTCTGCACCGCTAACAATTACACAACTCATGCATACAATTCCAACTTTTGACTAATAGAATTATCTTTCATTGCTGACCATACGACTACTCCTGATCCACATTCCCTTGCTGGCTAAAATACAAGGAACTATGCTAGAATACATAAAGAACAAAAAGCTATCTCTTTTCTTCCATTCCTGCGCTACTTCGAGTACTACTGTTTGTTGATTCAAGTTATGTTAGTTATTTGTGCGTTTAGTGTTGTTTTTCATTTTTCAGACAAACAAACATCTATTTGTAATGATTTACCATTTTCTGCTTTGCTTTCTACTTTGCTCGCCTTAAACATTACGGGTACTCAGTATTATCACTGCTAATGTGGTTAGCCACATTACTGATGCTACTGCATGATATAGTTAATTTTCCACTTAGTATTACCACTGCTTGATTTAGTTAAAATTAATATAGATATTTCATATCAACTGTCAATTGTTTATCGTTCGTTGTCCTACATTTTCTACTACCAAAATGCATATTCCATTTATAAACTTACAAAACTTCTTACATGTGGATTCAGTTCAACCGGCCAAAATATATAGTAACATGTTTATTTTAAAAAATGAATCTTGAAATCATCACAATTCAAATACAAATATGTCTGCATACACATGCAACAGGATAATCTTCGCTTTCAACTAAACTACCGTTTGTTATACATGGTTGTTGTGCTTTCACACTGATAACATACTCATCATTTTCCCATGTACTTAACATATCCAGCTTGACTACCAATCGCACTCTTTTACGCCATGTTTTCAACCTTTACTGTTGGACATCCCCCATCATATTCCTCTCTTAGGTCCACCACACTACAAAGAACACAGTAATTTGCGACGGCAAAAAAGCAACGGCAGCCGTCGCGAGCCGTTGCAATTTAAGTTATCGCCAACAGGAAAAGTGACAGCTCTGTCGCTAGTCGTTGCAATTTAAGCCATCGCCAACAGGAAAAACGACGGCTTCGTCGCTTAATTGGCAATGGCTTGCAATGACAACTTGTCCACGTAGCAGGTAGTTTGTTTCATGAGGAGCCGTAACAAGGCGTTACAAACCGTTGCAAATAAGCCGTCGCAAATCTGAAACCTGTAAGTCGTCGCAAATCTGAAACCTGTAAGTCGTCGCTAGCCGTTGCATACCCGGAACATATTTTCTACACTACACAGCTATTCCTTTCCCTCAATCCACAACACCAATATCATTCCAATATCAATTCATAAATATCAGTCCAATATAATCAATATTCACTATCATAATTATCCAAAACACAATATATTTAAAACATTACTAAATTCATAACACTATCATAGCATACCATCGTCATATATCCAAAACACAATGTCATCGTCACATATCATTGTACATGCACCGTTACATCGTCACATATCATCGCCCATATCCAAACACACCATACCATCGTCACATATCATCGTACGTGAATCAAGCATATAAAAAACCAAGTACATGTACATACCCAAGCATAAAAACAACCAAACTACTCGTCCACCTCATCGTCATTGTCGTCGTCTTCTTCTTCGCCTTTGCCTCCAGTAGCAATATCTCCCTCCCCAAGCATCAAGCCATGCCCGTGATAGTATGCTGCAATGCGCTCTTCTATTTGCTGGTCCAGTTAGCTTCTTCGCTGATCATTCATCTCATCCAACTGCTGCTGCATCCGAGCTATAGTCTCTTCATCCATGGACCTCTTGTAACCTCGTTGAAAAGCAATAGCATGCGAAATAATTCAAGTTCATTTTAAAGTTACTAATTTAATTTATATTCATGATGTTATTTTATAAGTCTAAAAAAGTTTTACGTACTGATTGCCGAAGCCATATAGCCTATTACAAGTAAGTGGATCAATAATAGAATCTCATATACGATTGGACTTTTCAACCATAAGCTCCTCTCATCCACTAGCCTGTGTCACTCTAGCCGATTCTGCATCATATCTCTCCTACACTACCAATATAATTTTAACATAAATGTTATATAATTTACTTATATACCATGATATGAACGAATATGAAACATTTTAATTACAGATAAGCATATTTACCATTACACCCGTAGTCTTGTGGTCCGCCCAATCATATGTAACGTTCCTTTCTTCTCAGTCTGCTCCACCGCATGTGTATGTCTTAAAACCTATGCCATCGAAGGTTCCCTTACTAACTTTGCGACCTGAGTATATATATACAGTAATAAAATTATTGAAAATAAGAATGAATGATATACACTAAATCTTACGTGAACATATGCTAAAAATATTGAAAATTTACACCAATTCTCTCCTATGCTGTTGGAATGATTTTGAGTCACTGCGGTGTAAAGATGGTTTCTTCACTCTATTTGCCTTATTTCTGGTTGCTACTTTTTATTAAATTTGACACACGATTATTAAAATAATCCAGTCAACATAAATGTGAATATTTTCATTATATCTTACTTTAGTTGCTTCCGTTTCTTAGTATACTAGAAATGCAGCCCAAACATCGTCATTCATCCACAGAGGTTTTTTACCAGATGTTTTTGCCCTTGAAATTTCCTCTCGATAATTTTTACGCATCTTTATATTCCAATGAGTCAAAAAAACTTGCATGTCCTGCGGCTCAAAACGTACAATAGCCAGCATATTAAATTTATTTCGAATTATTTACAGTATATTAATTTTCGACAATAATATAAAAAAATACTTACCAATAAATCAGCTAGAATGGCGTTCTTGATATGGGGTGTGATACTATCCCCATGCGACCCAGCCTCATACATTCTGCTCCTGTAAGACTCCCTCGATACGTCTAGAATGAAATCTACTAGCTCAACCTCAAATCACCTATGTACATGTTGACATAGATATTTCATATATTTTATAATGTAAATTGAAATAAATTTGATATTTACCCCGCACTCTTCGGAGCAATCTCTGCAACTTGGTGCAGATCTGGCTCCAATCTGCTCGGACCTGCTCCAGCTATAGGAGATGGTGAAGGAGTCGGATGAGAAGTACTCCTTGATCGTCTTCGATCAGACATATCTGTCACAAATATATAGTGCATACAAAATAACTTGAATTATTAACATCAGTCATCATTATCATTACATAAATCATACATGAGAAGAACAATGCATAACTCTTCATAATGCATAACATATATAGTCATCATTATCATTACATAAATCAGAATAGTAAAGAACTTAAGTAAATTCATAGTTAAGAACAATCATCATCACTATTATTACAAAGTTCAGAATAGTACATAGCTCATAATCAATACAAGAAAATGTGTTATATATATATATATATATCGTTATATAATAGCATTATAATTAAAGGCTATATGAAAATCTTAAAAATAAAAAAATATCAATAAATTGTGTTATATAAAATGTGTAAATAAATGAATCCGCTATATCTACCCAGTTCATCAAAAAAGAGGGAGTCGAAAAGAAGGCGATACCCATTTTAACAAAGGAAAAAAACAAGGACGCCAAAACGAGAAATTACCTCTCAACTTTTGATCTACGCTCTCTTTAACCTAAAGTACGCCTAGTGTTAATTTTCTTTTTTCCACTTCAGAAAATCAATCCATCGATGAATTCACTCCATAGACAATCCCTGCCATCTCAAATTTACACTAAATTAACACCGAAGTTATTTGGCGATAGGTACTCAAACCCTTCAGCAATTTTATTCGATCCTAACCTTTTGATTTTCGCAATCTGACTGGCTACTTTTTCCTTGATTGATTTTGGATAATTGGTAAGCTAAAGTATATATTGTTAATAATTTGTGGTCACGTAGGTGTCCTTGGGTATATTTATTTTAATTTGAATTTTCCTAAAGTATTGCTTTTTCTTTAGATTTGTAAAATGATAAACATTTGGCTTTATGTGAAATAAGGTAATATCGAGGGTTTTCATGTTCTTTACTCTAGACAGAGACATGATTAAATTGATTTATGCATAAAGGAGTTTATTTAGGAATACTGAACATGTTGGCTATAAATAAGAAAATTTGCGCACTGAGAAATATATGGTATTTTGTTGATTTGAATGTTTTGCTTCAATTTTCTTTACATTTTACTACACCTTATATCCTTGTAGTAATACTTATATGACAAAACACTTATTAACCAAGTTTGATTGATCAATCACTATATAATAGTTTTAGAAGAATTTTAAAAATGCAAAATCATATTCAACATCCACTTTCTTAATGAATTGTAGGAGATTTTTTATGCATATATGTATGTGCATGTGTGTATATGTATTCCTAGTTTGCACTCGATGATTGAAAAATCTTTAAAGAATAAATTAGACTTTCGCTATCCTATTTTCTGCACAAACAATTTAACAACTTCAATTTTGTAGATATTAATAATTTGTGGTAGAAGCTAATTGAACTTCTTTACCCTTATTGTTTGATCATGTATGGCTTTTGTGTACGGATATAAAACCAATGTATGGCAGGTGAGAACAATGGCGGATTTAGAGGGGTCATGTGGAGTCACTGGCCCCCACTAAACTTTTTATTTTATTTTTTGTAGTATTGTTGACTTCTTAGAACGCACCAATTGTTCTATCCCCATTTCCCCTGCCCCCCCTCCCCCCCCCCCCCCCGTGTCCCACCCAATCACAACCCCTGATTTCAACCTTTTGCAGTTAAATCCCTGAATTATCGGGGGACTTAAATGCAAAAATGCGAAAATGAGGAGATTTGATTAGAGAGACATGGGGGGACAAGGGAAATGGGGACAGAAGAATTGGTCTTTTCTTAGAACTGACTTTAAGAGCATCAGAAGTGGCTTTCACTTCATTTGCTAACTGAACTTCATGCCATCCTCTATTGCTTCGGGAAGAATCAGGAGTGTTGCTGGCCCCCACTACTCACAAATGGACTTCACTTCACTTGCTAACTGAACTTTATGCCATCCTCTGTTGCTTCCGGAAGAATCAGGGGTGTTGCTGGTCCCCACTAGTCTGGAGTGCTGGCTCCGCCACTGGGTGAGAAGGGTTATGGTAGATGGGGGTCAGAAAGCACTGGGAGAAGTTGAAGCACTAAGAAAGGTGATAATAATATGCAGATTTTCAAGGATTGATCCATTCATATACGGTATGTAATGTACCATTTTCATGGCCTTGAAATCCTAGTATTCCTCTTTACAGCTTGTATAAATGAGGATTAAGGCGCAACTTGAATTTTCTCACCAAGCATTTTATTGAATATACTATGGTGATGTAGTTTTCAGATTGTCATTGATGTATATATCACAGTATTTAACAGTATTTAATGTTAGTTATATGATTTGGTGATAAAGCTCTGATTAAGAGATTATCTCAGTGACATGTTCTTTTCAATAATAAATAAAATTATGCTTGATCATTCTCACTTTATCACGCATACAGCAGCGTCATTGCATTTCAATCAATATATAATTTTACCAACTAACTTATACTAGTTACCCAGCGATCTTTATTTATTTCTTTGTTATAAATAGTAGGTATGGTGACATATGCATTGAATCTATATTCACAGAAAAAATTATCAAGTGATAAATAACTATATTAACAGTAACTTCATGATTTTTTACTAAAAACTGAGTGGATATTTATTATACTAGTTACCCATTCTATTCAATAGTTTCCTTGCATCCTGTGGGATCTTGAAATTTTTTAATTAATAAATAATAATCTTTATCAAAACTCTCAAAATGTGCTGCATCATCGTTCAACTATCAAAATTCCTTATTGTAAAAATTTAAGGTGAAAACACTGTTAAATTTCACATTAAATAGCAACTATTGATATGTGTGACAGGCAATTCAATATCCAGAAACCAGATAGCATATGTTAAAGGACATATAGCAAAAGACAGAGATAACCATACAACCTAGCAATAATATTAATCAGAAGAACAAGTCAGAAATGAGATCTCTTTAAGAATGTTGTGGAATGGACCTTTCACCTGACATTTTGGTAGTTTCTAATGTATACTTTGTCCAAGGGGTATTAGGGTTTATCATACTTGCTGTGAGCTTCTATTTGAAAGTTGTTCCTCATTTTAATCCTGCTGAGGTAAGTCATTACACTCTTTATTATGTTTGAAGAAGACACATTTGATGAGTTAATCTAGTTGTCTCTAGGAATTGTCTATGTATAGTTAGCAGTATGTACAGTTAGCAGGGAATTGTCTGTGTATAGTTATTATTGGTCAGTTTTCATTCAAGAATACGTGGGCTATTAGTTATGCAGTCAGTTATTTTTTTGTATTTGTTTATATAATAAGAAAACCAGAAAAAAGATGCAGTGGTTTGCATCGCAAAAATCTCTCTGTTTTTCATTTTTCTGCATTTTAAATTTATTGTTACTGGCATTAACAAAACCAACATTTGGTATCAGAGCCAAGTTGTCGAAGCAATGGCCGGTGAAGTAGGAAATCAATCGCATACACTTGCAGTGGTGAAACTAACGGCAAGAGGAGCCACAATTCCAATCAATACCTGATGTTAAGCGAAACAAATTACGGCATATGGGCTGTCAAAATGAAGATAATCTTGCGTTCGTTAGGAGTTTGGTTAGTGATCGAAGGTGGAGACATGGACGACGACAAAGATCAAGGCGACATGGTAGACATTTCTCAAGCCGTGCCCGATGACGTGATGATGGCAATCGCGGAGAAGCAGGCGGCAAAGGAGGCTTGGGACGCACTCAGGGAGATGCGGGTTGGTGAAGATCGTGTTAAGAAGGCACGTGTACAGGTTCTGAAATGGCAAGTGAACAAGTTACAGATGGAGGATTCGGAGATAATAAATGAATTTTCCACGAAGCTTACCATGCTGGTAGGTGAGATACGCTCACTGGGCACGAAGCTGGATGACAACGAGGTTGTAGAAAAACTGTTCAGCCCAGTTTCAGATAGATTTCTCCAGATTATTGGAACAATTGAGCAATTTGGTGATGTTGAGAAGATGTCGGTTTCAGAGGCGATTGGTCATCTCAAAACATTCGATGAAGGGCTTAAGGGGCGACTGAACTCGAAGGGCAGCGGAGAACAGTTGCTTCTTACCCGAACCGAGTGGGAGACAAGAATTCAAAAAGCAAAGAGAGATGAAGGTTCCTACAATAACAAAAGAGGAGGACGTCATGGAAGAGGACGTGGTCGTGGGCCTGGAAATGGTGGAGGCCGAGGAAATGGTGAATGCAATAACAGAGACCGAAAGCCACGCAACTTTGACATATCCAAAGTTAAATGCTTCAACTGTAATGAATATGGACATTTTGCACAGGAGTGTCCAAAGCCAAACCAAAAAGAAAGGGCCAATCTTGTTACAACACAAACTGATGATGAACCGACATTGTTGATGGTTGAAACTTGTGTTCTCAGCCATGCTATTCAAAATGAAGAGGTGTTGTTGCATGAAGATAAGATGATGCCAAAGATTAATGGCACCCAAGACAAGGCCTGGTATTTAGATACCGGTGCAAGTAATCACATGACTGGTTGTATCGAAAAATTCATTGAAATTGACATGACCATTAATTGTTCAGTCAAGTTTGGAGATGGCTCGGCTGTAGAAATACAAGGGAGAGGTTCGGTTTTGTTTGAATGCTTCACATGCGAACATCGATTACTTACTAATGTCTACTATATCCCAAAGCTGAAGAGCAGCATATTAAGTCTTGGCCAGTTAGATGAGAATGGATGCAAGGTTGTAATTGAAGGTGGAGTAATGTCTATTATAGACAGATCACATAGGCTTCTTGCAAAAGTAAACAGGTCAAGGAACATGCTATATGTGATTAATGTTGTACCAACCCTACCTGAATGCCTACTAGCAAGGTGCAAAGAAGAAGCATGGCGCTGGCATGCAAGATACGGGCATGTAAATTTTAATGTATTAAAGTTTCTAAGTCAAAAACAGATAGTGCATGGCTTGCCTGCAATCGAGCATGAGTACCGTATCTGCGATGGTTGTTTGGTTGGAAAGCAACACCGAAATCCTTTTCCAGCAGCGGCGAAATTTCGAGCAAAATCACCTCTTGAACTGTGGCATGGAGATTTATGCGGGCCAATAACTCCTTCTACACATGGAGGTAAGCGATTTTTTCTGCTATTGGTTGATGATTGCACTATATTCATGTGGTAGGTGCTGATCCGACACAAAGATGAAGCATTTGAGGCATTCAAGAAGATCATAGCATCAGCAGAAATGGAGAAAAACAGCAAGCTAAAGGCTTTTCGCACGGATCGTGGCGGCGAATTCACCTTAAATGAGTTCAAGAATTACAGTGAGCTATTGGGAATAAAGCATTATCTTACAACACCTTATTCTCCTCAGTAGAACAGAGTTGTTGAACGGAGAAATCAGAAGGTGGTTGGCATGGCAAGGAGCTTGTTGAAAAGTATGGGAGTTCCAGGCGAAATTTGGGGAGAAGCGGTGTCTACTGCTGTTTATATCTTAAATCAGAAAAACTCCTTATGAAGCATATTACAACAACAAGCCAATTTTTGATCACTTTCGCATTTTTGGATGTGTGGGACACGTAAAAGATGTTACACGTCACCTTTCAAAACTTGCAGACCGAAGCAAGCCAATGGTGTTTATTGGTTATGACTCAAATACAAAAGGCTATCTGATGTTTGATCCAAATTCGAAACGAGTAGTGGTGACACGGGATGTCGTGTTTGAAGAGGAGAAGAAGTGGGAGTGGAGAAAATTTCCAGAAACAGAAGTAGGACCAGCAAGGAATTCTCATGCAGTACAATATTTTTCCATTACAGGTGCATTTGCACATGAAAAAACAGAGAGCTAAAGATGGTATTAACAATTATGAAATGGATTTCCCACAGCCAACACTGGAACAAACTGGTAATCAATATGCTACACCAGTGACAAATACAAGATCCATAACATCCGATGAGAGTCCATCAGTAGGACCATAGGGTAAGCGTGACATCAAAAGCTTGTATGATGCAACGGTTCCAATAGATTTGGAGTATTCAGGTCTGTGCTTACTTGGAGAAGAGGAGCCATTGAATTTTGAAGAAGCCAAGGCAGATCCGATGTGGAGAAGAGCAATGGAGGAGGAAATTTCCTGTATTCGGAAAAATGAAACCTGGAAGCTTGTTTCATTACTTGACAGCCACAAACCTACATGTTTGAAGTGGGTTTACAAATTAAAGAAGGATGCTCAAGGCAACATTGTGAAGCACAAGGCACGGTTAGTGGAAAAGGGGTATGTTCAACAAAAAGGCATAGATTTTGATGAAGTTTTTGCCCCCGTTGCTCGGTTAGAGACAATACGTTTGCTGATCGGTATTGCGGCACATGAAGGATGGGAGGTGCATCATATGGATGTGAAGTCGGCTTTCCTCAACGGTGATTTGGAAGAGGAAGTGTGTGTCATCCAACCGCCGGGATATGAAATAAAAGGTGAAGAGCACAAGGTGTTAAAACAGCACAAAGCATTGTACAGTTTGCGACAAGCACCTAGAGCCTGGAACTCAAAGCTAGACAAGTCATTGAGAATACTTGTTTTCCAAAGGAGTTCTTTAGAGCATGTTGCGTACATGAGAATTCAAGGTAAAGGGAATTTAATTATTGGAGTCTACGTAGATGATTTAATCATCACTGGAGAGTGCATTCAAGATATAGAGGAGTTCAAATCAGAGATGAAGAAAATGTTTAGCATAAGTGAACTTGGTCTACTAAGTTATTATCTTGGCATTGAAGTCTGTCAGAATTCTCATAGGATTACACTCAACCAATCTGCATATGCAAGAAAGGTTTTAGATAAATGCCGCATGAAATATTGCAACCCTTCGCAAATCCCGATGGAACCTCGTTTGAAGCTGAGCAAGGAAAGCACAAGTCCACCTGTAGACACGACTATGTACCGAAGTGTTGTTGGCAGTTTAAGATATCTACTGCATACGCGTCCAGATTTGGCGTTCTCTGTTGGGATGGTGAGTAGATACATGGAAAAGCCCACTAAGGAGCACATGGCCACAGTGAAGCACATACTGCGGTATGTAAAAGCAACTTTAAGCTTTGGCTGCATTTATAAGAAGAAGAAAGGAAGCTTGGTGCTGATCGGTTACTCTGATAGTGATCTTGTTGGTGATAATGATGACAGGAAAAGTACATCAGGTTTCATATTTTTTCTTGGATCAAATCCTATAAGTTGGTGTTCACAAAAACAGAAAGTAGTTGCACTGTCTTCTTGTGAAGCAGAGTACATCGCTTCCTGTGCAGCAGCGTGTCAAGGCGTGTGGATGGGACGATTGTTGGCAGATTTATTGAAGAGTGAGGTTAAGAAAGTAGTTCTTAAGATCGATAATTAGTCTGCAATTGCATTGAGAAAAAATTCAGTTCATCATGAGAGGAGCAAACACATCGATACTCGATTCCACTACATTAGAGATTGTGTTGAATCAAGAATGATTGAAATTCAACATGTTTGCACAGAAGATCAACGTGCTGATATTTTGACGAAGTCACTTGCAACATTGAAGTTCTTGGAGATGAGAGAGAAGACTGGTGTGCGGATCATCAATGGAGGACAACAAGCTCAAGGGGGAAATTGATGAGTTAATCTAGTTGTCTCTAGGAATTGTCTATGCATAGTTAGCAGTATGTACAGTCAGCAGTGAATTGTCTGTGTATAGTAACTGTGGTTAGTTTTCATTCAAGAGTACGTGGGTTGTTACTTATGCAGTCAGTTATTTTTTTGTATTTGTTTATATAAAAGAAAACCAGAAAAAAGATGCAGTGGTTTGCATCGCCAAAATCTCTCTGTTTTTCATTTTTCTGCATTTTAAATTTTCTGTTACTGGCTTTAACAAAACAAACAACATTTATATGAACAACCACTCTGAGAAAGTTTGCTTTTGCTCATGATGTATCATTTTATTTATTTCAATTCGAATTTATGGACCTTGTAAGATTTGTATCAATCTCATGGAAAATAATTGATAAAAATAGCTGGCTTTGAAAAACAATTAAGTCTTGAAGGTTGTATAATTAAGAATGAAAAGAAACGGAGAAAAAACGACAAATTTAGAAGATGAAAGTGAAATAATTGCTTAGTGTGTATTTTCTAAAATAATTTTCAAGCTCAAAACATACGAATATAAAAAAATGATTATTTAATGCCATAAAATTCACTTCATTTAATTGTTTCTAGTAATGTATGATAGTGATAAGAAATAAAGTATTGATGTTTTAAAAAAAATACTTATTTGAATATGTTAATAGAATACTTACATAGTGGTATAATGAATTATATAATTGAGTGTAAAATAGCGAATATTCATTATTTAGGCTACATATCGCAACGCGGTTGTGGGAACAGAAGAAATTAACAATGTTTTGCCAGAAAAGAGTTAAAATAAAGTCCATTCTTCTATGGAATCTTGGCAACTATTATGTTTTTAACTTGTGAACATAATTTGTTTAACTAAAGACACCAAACACTTTACTAGTATATTTTGGATGATGACAAAATAATGATCATTATAATGATGTAATTATTATTATGAAACAATCCGTGATATTAATGGATCAGTTACTTTCACTTTCATAAAACCCTAGTTCTGCGAATGTTTGTCGATTGTTTCAATTACTGAAATTATTTCATATTGTTGGAGAAATCGCCAACCAGTCCATTAAGAAAGCTTTTAAAAACCAACATTTATTTTCCAAGTTAATGCAAAAACCAGAAAATTGATTTCGATGCAAAACAACAGAGAACGTCCTTATGAATTAAACTGCTATTGTTCTAATAGATTAATTTTTTTTACCTATCAACTATCTAAAATCCAATGTTTTTTAATAAAAGAAAATAACACTTTCTGGTTTTGATTACCAAATATAACTCATTGCACTTTTGTATTACGGTGATTCAATTCCATTGTTTGTGCTTTCACCATTGTTATATACCTTTCTTGCTTAAGTTTTACTTGTCAGCCTTGCTCTGGCCCCTTAAACATTTGTTTATTTGAATCTGCGCTACAGTGCACACACACACACACATACACACACACACATACACACACACACACACACACACACACACACACACACACACATATATATATATATATATATATATATATATATATATGGATAAGATCAAAGAGCCCCCTGAACTTCAGCCCCCATTTGCACCCGAACCATAACCACATATTTATGTTTAAATATGTTAATGGAATGAGAGAGAATGAGTGGAAGGAGAGAGAGTGCGAAATACTTGGTTGTCATTGATGGGCTTTTGGGGGTGCTGCACTGTTTAGGGTCATATATATATATATATATATATATATATATATATATATAGTATGTCATATCATGTTAATACTGGTGTTGCCTGCCTTTATGTACTTCTTTATGGGGTGGGATCGTCTGGACCAGGCGGTCCCTGTGTCCCTGGTCCGGGCCAATCAAATTGCCCTATTTCGGGGTAATTTGCACATAGCCCCCTGAATTCCTCTAAATTCTGATTTGAATTCAGGGGGCTATGTGCAAATTGCCCTGAAATGGGGCAATTTGATTGTCCCGGACCCGGGGAACAGGGACCCCTTGGTCCAGACGATCTGTACCCCTGCTTTATGTGTGCACTGTTCTCCATTATGGTTTTAGCTTTTGACGCCTGGCCAAATTCCTACTGCACTTGTTTAGCTTCAGGTCTAGCCTTAAGTCTAGGCTTACATGTTACCGCTCCATTATGAAATATGTACGTATTTTAACTTTATAGCACCCTTTCATTTGAGATCCATTTGCTTAGGGTGCGTTCTCGGCGAACGGAAACAGGGTATTTGAGTGTGGCATTTGAGCGGGGTATTTGAGTGTGGCACTGCTGCGAAAGGAGAATGCGTTTTTAGCTACGAGCGGGGTATTTGAGCGTGACATTTGAGCGGGGTATTTAATTGTTAATTTATTTATTTTGAATTAATTTACACGTTTAATTTTATGAATGACGACATTTTGGAAAGGTTATACTATATATTAGTCCTACATTGTCAAAATAATATAACCATCTCAGTATATACATAAGCATGTAAACATTATGGCATCAATTAAAATAAAATAAAACTGGTTTGAACACACACAAAAGCTTAATACTAATACATAAATATTAAAAATGTCAAAGATGGGCACTTGGGCACTTGGTCACGATGGGCACGACCGTGTGTGCACACACATACGCCAACTACCCTTTCAACATATTCCATTTTGCCCCTAATCTTCCTCACCTCCCCCTAATTACCCACGCTCAAAACTCGAAAGCAGCACTTTGCTGCTTCCGCCCAGCGTGCATTTGAACGTGGCAAATACCACTCAAACATCCGACACGTCAGACGCGTCGGATGTGTGCGAGCGTAACGTGCCCCGTTCAATGCCTGAGAATGCACCCTTACTATATCTTATTGTATTTCACTGACTAGGCTGTTAGCTTCATGTCTATGCGATACTCTAGTCAAAATTGAACTGATTTTGTCCCTGCTTGGTCTTGTTTATATGATATTTTAAACTCTAATTTCAGTCTTTCTTTGTATTTGCTCTTTTTTGCTTTGTAACTATAGATGTGTTATTTGTTAATTTATCAAAATCCGAGTTTGTTGAAGTTGTGAAATACGCCTTCAAAGTGGGTCTAACTTTTGATTTATCATTATTAGGCCTAAACTGCACAGAACTTGAAAGAAGAGAGGGAATTAACCAGTCAACAAAATTTACGGCTGCAGCCAGGATTGGTATGTTAATCTTGCAACTTTGTCGACGTTGTAACGATAGAATTATATTTCTTCTTTTCATTTCTATGTTTGATAATATTTTCTGCAATTACAATTTTCAAAATCCGTGTTTTAAATTATTTCAATAGGTAGGTAAGAGATGAAAAAGCCGCAATTAAAATTTAGGCTTTAATTTTGCTGACTTTTGTTGCTTTTGCTGGAGTTGACCAGTTAATGGTTGGTTTCACTCGAAATTTTGTTGTCTTCCGCCATCAGCTACTTCCTGATCACCTATATAACCTTATTACATTTAGTGATGTGGCTTGCTATTCTTTCAACCTTGGATTTTCTTATTAATGTAGTTTTCCTTTCAAAGCTTACAAACTTAATCGGGGCATTTCAATATAGATTAGTTTGTGTTGGAACGTTAGGAAAATTTTGAAAATGCGCCTATGCAATATAAATGCATACACTATTGTTCATACCGAGTTCAGCATATAATGTTTGGAAAGCATCCCACTTAGGAATCGGTGTATGTGGTTTATCATTTATGGTGTTATGCATCATGACATTAATTGTTGATCTCAATAAGAAATATTAAAATATTGTACAAATGGTTTGTAAAAGTTTACATCTAGTTCCAGAAGTGGAAATATAATTATACTAGTGGTTATATAAAATAATTTAATGTTTCTTGTTGTACTAGGTAAAAAGGGTTGTTCTTACATTTCTTTTTCATATAGCAATTGTAGAAAGATACGAAATGTATTTTTCTATTGGTGCAATTTGATTGCATTTGATCGAAGTGATCTAGCTTTTTTTCAAGTTTTGGATTGGAAAGTGTGAAATCTACTTGCTTCAAAACTTTCAATATATAATATTTTTTTGAATCACACAATAAATATTCACATGAAACATTGTTTTGAAGGCTATAAATTTTGTATAACTAATGCCCACTTTAGTCTTGGCTTAGAAAAATATCCATTTGTGTCTATTTGATTCTTATTGGGACATGAAATAGAGATAGTCCTTAGAGCATGGGCAATTCATTGGGTAATTACTTAATAATAATAATAATAATTTTTCATTCCCTAAAAGTTAAACTATGTTAGAACACTCACTGGTCCATCTGAATATCTTACTGGCTGAGTTTAAACATATCCTCATCCTACGTAGTTTGGCCTGTAAATGTCGTTAATTGTGTTTTTTCCCCTTGAAAGCGGCAAATAAATTCTGCAGAGGTTCATTTTTTAAGCACTTTTATGGTTATGTCCAAGCTCAAAGAAATTCACATATCTAAAACCTAACATGCCTTTCTCTTTCTTTTTTTACTGTTGGATTAAGATCATTATATACTTGTTGGAAATAAATTAAACTTGCATTAAATATTGCATGTATTAATTGCAATATAATTTCCTGATTTGCATATTTGGTTATATTAGGTAATGTATTATTGTGATCTTATCTAGAATTTTCTTTCAATTAGAATAAGCATGTATAAATGAAGCATCTTTTTATCAAGCAAGAAAGTAAAAAAAAAAAAACAATAAAATTTGTCTTCCCCAAAACTTCTTCATCTCTTTCTCTCTAATTAGTTTTCTACAAATTGCTATCAGAGCGCCAGGTTGAAACTATGACAATTTTATTTCTTTCGTCGTTTGTTCTCATAAAAGAAAACTTCGAAGAGTGGAGTAACGAAAAGAAAGAAGAATTGGTCTCTAAAGGATTATGGGAGATTGTTGAGTATGGCTATGAGTGGCCAAAAGATGTTAAAATATGATGGAGAAAGAGAGTGAGGCATTTACAAGGTCGAGATGGAAAGACCATCAAGCCCGTGTTGCTATGTGTGAGAACGTTGATGAAGAAGCTTTCAACCATATTATTGGAGAAAAATCTGCAAGAGATTCGTGGAAATTATTGAAAGAGGTGTATGCAAACGAGGAGGTTGAGATAGCAAAGGTTGAGGAAGACATTAGTGAAAGTGAAAACAACTCATATGAGTATGATGCTTACACAGCAAGCGTGGAAAGCAGAAAAGAGGAATTGCAAAATGAGAATGATTCAAAGAATACAAACGAGGTAGATGAAGAGACGATCAAAAGGGAAGTGAAAGCAAATGATGATGCAAATGAGAAAAACCATGAAAGCGAAGAAGATGGAAATGAAGAGGATGAGAATAAACAAGGAAGTGATGGAGACATAAATGATGAAGAAGTTGTAAGTGAAGGAAGACACGCTAAAGTATCTGTTCATGTAGCCGAAAAAGCTAAAAGGGTTACAGTGCATGATGTTGTAGCTAACAAGGGATCTTGTATCAATTTGAGCGATGACGATGACAAGTCAAACGAAAACAACTCAACAATGGAAACGGTGACACCAGAGCCACTAAAAGTTGTTTTTGAATTCTGACTACACAACTGCTCAGATTGGAAATGGTACACAACTCAACAAAGAAAACAAGGAAAATTTCTTTCTTAGATCTGCATCTCATAGTGAAGATTGTCATCTATATGTTGAAGGTCAAGTAGTTAAAAATTTGGACTCTGTTTCAATGAAGTGGTCATTTGCGAAATCATCTCCATTGTGGGAAACAATAAAGTCATCAGAACTGTTTTCAGTTATGCCACAACAACCACATTTCCATCCTTTGGAACAATACTCTAAATGTCGTCAAGAAGGAATGACAATATGTCTAATGGTCCAGTTCTCCACTGTCAAGAAAAATGTGTTGACATTCAGTATTTTTGATGCTGAAGAAATGATAGACACTCTTAATGACATTGAAAGACATGGGTTTAAATTATATAATTTGCATAATTTATTAGAGTATTTTCGAACTCTGAACTAAAAATGAGAAACACATAATGAATGAGGTATACGCGGCAAATGATGTAAAGTCCGATGGACAAAGGTATGAAGATTTGTTGAACGAAAAACTTGAAGCAACCGACAAAGCCATCATTGAAGTTAAACAATCCATGATCGAATTAAAGCACACCAACAAATTGCAAAATAATGGAAAGGTAATTGATAACTCCTATTCAACAGCCGAAAATTTTGGTTATTCTGCACGAGGTGTAGCTAGAAAATATACGATGCGTATGCGTGTGGTGCATGATATGTTGATGTCCCCACAGAAGAAGAACACGATTAAGAAAGTCTGGATAATATCATTTTTTTTCTTGCCAAAGCACGTGAGGTATAAAGGAATCAGGATCAAGGTATTGCAAAACAGGTGATCATATGGCTGACATTTTTGACAAAGGCACTTAGCGGGCAAGTCTTCCAAAGAAGTGCGAAAATTTGGGAACAAAAAGCAAGTTTAATTTAGGGGAAGCATTATTGGAAATAAATTAAATTTGCATTAAATATTGCATGTATTAATTGCAATATAATTTCCTGATTTGCTTATATTAGGTAATGTATTATTGTGATCTTATCTAGAATTTTCTTTCAATTAGAATAAGCATGTAAAAATGAAGCATCTTTTGTAATCAAGCAAGAAAGCAAAAAAAAAAAAAAAAAAGCAATAAAATTTATCTTCCCCAAAACTTCTTCATCTCTTTCTCTCTAATTAATTTTCTACAATACTAATCTATGAAATTGTGCCTGAGCTAGAGAATTTGCAGGTAAATCAGTCACTTTACTTGTCATCTACATATTCATGCACACCTTATAACCTTCAGTTTACAAAAAAAAAGTATTTTTACTACTATTACTCACTGGCCGTTTGGAATTATTAAATTACGCAAATAAAACGGCGTAACGGTTGACTCATGATTAAGGATGGAAGATCTATTCAGCATGAGATATCCAGTCGAGTTAGGGTACAGATCAGTGAAACCCACTTTTGTCTTAAATAAGATAACTATTGATTTTTTTACATGTCCTTGTGGTATGAGATATTTTTTTTTGGAGTAGGAAACCAACATATATAATTGCACAATCAACTTAGTCAAACCTTGATGGCATGTTCAACAACAACCATGTAAAAAGTAGTAAAAACGCATAGCAAGAGTGCATCTTCGTAAATCACAAGTCACGTAGAAGTTGAAAAAAGCAGCACTAAAAGAAATGTGTAAAAAGTCATTTTGACTTGGAACTCCGAGATGCTATTATGCATGATGTTCTTGATGTAATGCCAGGTAATATCTATTCACTCACAAATATTTGTTCTTGCAAGAAAGGAAACATAACTACGTCAAAGATTGTCCATATGTCACTCCTGAAGAAGCAGTGGCCATCTATGCAACTACTATACATTGGTTGGAGTCGAGAAAATTCTCTCCTATTCCTTTCCCTCCTCTTTCATACAAGCATGATACCAAACTACTCATTCTTGCCTTGGAGAGACTAAAAGAATCTTACAGTGTTGCAGTGAGACTTTACCAACTACAAAGGGAAGAACTAGGTCTAATCAAGCAAGCTTATGACAACCCACATAAAGCCTTATCTAGAATAAAACGTCACTTTCTCACACAAAGAGCTTTCAAAGAAGTTAACTAATTTACTGTTAAAAGTTAAAATTATTTGAAACTTAGTTATCGGTTCATCTAATGTGCACTATTGATTATGCTACAGGTTGGCATTGAGTTCATGGATTTGTATAGCTATCTGATTCCAGTAAATGAAATTGAGCACCTCCTGAGAAACTCACGGATGCGTATCTTGATCAATATCTTTGGTATGAAGGTGATAAAAGGCATCTTTTCCCGAATTGGATTAAACCAGCTAATTCAGAGCCACCACCTTTTATTGTATATAAATGGTGTCAAGGTATCAACAAATTACAGGGAATATGAGATACTGGTGATGGACAGTGTGTTGTTATGCTTCAAACAAAATTCGAAAAATTCTTTGGGAAGACAGATTTGACAATGCTAAACAAGTAGTGCTTAAACAAACAGTGCCTTGAAAACTTGTCATATGCTTAATGCTTATGTTAGACTGGTCTTTTTTTTCCCATGCTTCTCTGCTTGGTTCTTGACCACAACATTGCTGATTATGTGACTGCTAAGAACAACGTGGTTTTATCTTACAAGGATACGAGTCATACAAACACGTATGGTCTCATTAGAGGTCTGCAGTTGCTTCATTTGTGGTTCAGTACTTTGGCCTTGTGTTTGATCTCTCGCTTCTTGGGTTAAACGAGCTAGTGAAATAGCGGGGCCACCTCAGATGCCGAATGAGTTCATTACCTATGCTGACACCAAAGTTTGAGGTTTTTCTATATAACATGCTAGTTTTATTATGTCAATTTATGTGTATACTTTTGCTTAGGACCTGGATAAAGCCGCCAAAACTCTAATAGGTGCCTTTCTATTAATCTAGTAAAATTTCTAGAATGTGTTGTTTATAAACATCAGGGTTGTCTATGCCACTGCGTCAAATATGGTCCTTTAAGGAAAAGGGGGTTGCATGTTTCTAAAATTTTCACCAATGATTAGATATAGTATTGTATTGCATGGACAAAGCCAATGTTAACTATGTATGTCATTACAACAACCTAGATTATTTTTATTATAATTGGCATCATTGCTGAAATCCATTGTTTGGATGGCCCAGATAAAGTAGTTTTAATGGTTAATCGTGCTCAAGTTAAATACGTTTATGCATTTATATTTTATAAATTCTACTAGGTTCGTGTTTCATACCATCATGTATGCTTAATGGTGTGCACTCTCGGCACTTCCTTGGAACAAGAGTTTTCATATATCATTCAGAAATTATGGTTACTTATTATTTTTGAATATGTAGGAACTTCCAGAGTATCATCTTTGTGGTCTGTTGCGCTGTCCTTTGTGACTACTTTGGGGAACTTGGTTTCATGAAAAGAGCATCATTAGACTTTCTCTGATCGACTGTACAGAGAGTTGCATTTGAGAACATGTTGCTTTGTTGGGAAGGTAAGCATTAATTAAGTGTGGATAAACATTTGTTCCTTAACTATTTCCAATGAATGCTGAAGAGGTAAATGGTTCTCAAAATTTCATTAGTATTTAATAGAAGATTAAAATGGTTCAGATCAAAATATGGACTAAATTGTAGTTTCACATTTGAATGAAATAATTGCAATCATAGTGTTCCTGTTAATTTTCTTTAGTTCTGTCATTTTCAATTTCTTCTATATTCTTGTTCATATTATCGTTCTTTTCTTACATCTACACATTTCTATTGTTCCTTTATTAAAGTTTGTGAAAGTTCCCAACTTCCTTGGCTGTTTGGCTGATTAAAATTGAGAACTGCTAATAAAATTGAGAACTACTGCTAATAAAATTGAGATGACATCAAACATCATTTCATTTTTGCATTTTAATTGTGTTTCTTGCATTTTACGTTGTTATAAGACTGTAACTTGTGCTTGTGAATTGCAGGTTCTAGAAGTTGGACGAGCTTACAAGCTGAAGACTAAGCATTTTTCATGTAACCATGTTTTGAAACGATGTTTGTACAACATGCATGTTGACTTATTTCTATATTTATTAGTAGATTTATTAATTATGACTTTATAATTGAATTCAAATATGCTTTTGGTATTAATTTTTTGCTATTGATAGTTTTGTCTTGTGAATTTACTGCTTAACTGTTTGAACTGTGCACAAATTAAGTAAGAGATTTGCTATATAATGATCATAGCTGAAATGTGTGTTATATATTAAAAATATTAATAGCAAAAAATTAAACTTATGGACATAAAAGGTGAAATGCTATGTAAAAAATTAAATAGTGTAAAAAACCTTTTCATATCACTGAATGTGTGTTATGAAAACACTGAAAAGGCTATATGTACTACAAATATTCATAGCGTAAACTGCTCTTATGGAATCAAAATGTGAAATGCTATATAAAATATAAACCGTGTGGAAAACTTTTCATATCACTGAATATGAGCAATAAAAACAGTGATAATGCTATAAAAAAAGCAAGTATTTAACATAATAAGGTCTGAACTCTATATATCAATGGAGAATTCAATAGTTTTAGATTTAAAAAAAATGGAAAACATTTTCGCATAACAATGAATATGTGCTATGAAATTATTGATAACGCTATAAAAAAAATAAGCTGAGATTTTACTAAGCAAATATAATTGCAAGTTCTGAACGCTATGTAATACATTTCATGCTTGTGAACGTGCGCTGTAAAATGTATAATACTATAACGTCTAGATTTGAGCTATAAGATATAACAGGGCTATTATTACATGTCGTTATATAGCGTCGTCACTGATGTTATGGCAACCTATTATAGCGTTTTTCACATGCTATTAAAAGGTAAGTCTGTTGTAGTGAATAATACATAACATAAGTACATAACAATAGTCTTCATCATCTTCTGATCCATACTCAATTTCATACTCTGTATCGTTTTCTTCCATTCTTACGAATGCATCTACCAATACATTCGCTTCGTCATTCAATGATCATACATCAATGTCATCAACTACTATTATTTTAGTATTTGCCTTAAGATCTGCTACTTTGTTTGAAATATTATTTCCATCAAATGTAAATCTTGTCTTTGTTTTAAAAACAACCTAATAATCTGCTTTATCTTTCTTAAGGACGGATACAGAGCAAAACAGACTTGTAATGCTTGCTTAGCTAAAACATAAGGATCATACTTATAGTAATGCGATGTATGCCTTATTTCAATTCGCTTATAATTTTTGTGCACGTTAAATACAGAACCAGGAACATTGCCTAAACCAATTGCATTTGAATTAAAAAAAAAAATCTCTGCGGGATTTACATAATATGTCAACTCTAAGACTCGCATTAAGACGCCGTAAAAATCTTTTATATACTCCTTTGGATCATTACTACCTTTGACAAATACACCGCTGTTATATGTTAATTTTTCAGCTCTGTAATCATTGGTGTTGAATTTAAATGCATTGACGAAGTATATTGAATAAGTTTTGATATTTCTTTTTGGTCCGATAGTAATATCTCATAATCTTTCGTTAACAACGCAATTTTTAGGATCATGAACATATTTTGAAAACCATCCAGCAAATTCTATACTGAGATCACCAGATGGATGTCGTGATTCGTATATGCTGCAAATATCACTACAACAAAAAACCTTTTCGCAATTGGCAAAATCTGTTGCAGTAGGAAAATTGCAACACGCGGGCTCCCGTCTGGATAGGGCTGCACAAAGTATGGGTTAGGTCGGGCTAGACCAAATACTTCACCTGACCCGTATAAAGTATGGATTTGAGGTAGTTCAACCCGTATTTACCCTATATTAGGTTGGATATGGGTTGGGTTGATGTATGGGTTGCCTCGGGTTTAGTAGGCTTGGGTTGCTTGAATAAAAAAGAAAGATAATATGAGGATTTTTTTTAAATAATATTAAAATATTCAACATAATATATCAAATTTTAGCTAGCATAATGCATTTAAAATAATTTATTCATTATAAGACATATTTTATCAAAATTTCATTGTAAAACGCATTATATGAAACTAATTTACTACATAGTTGAACAAGTGTTTCATTTTAAAATACATTAAAATACTCTTTAAAATATATTTTTCAAATTCTATCTAGTTTGGATTGGCGTGAAATATGTTTTTTTTGTATATTTATTATAGAATACATAAACATTATTCTAGGATTATACTATTCTAATTTGAAGTGTGCTAATATTAGATTAGTATTTTAATGTAGGGTTGAGTTGGATTAAAATAAGGTTGGTTGAACAAAATATCAAAGCCGACCCGTATATAGTATGGGTTACAAATTGTAACCCATATCCAAGTCGAATTAGGATGGGCTGGGTTGGATTTATGTCGGTTGGGTCAGGTTGGTGGGTTGGGTCGGATTGGATATGGGTAGTGTGCAGCCCTATGTCTGGATAACCGAAGTTTTAATATATCGGTCATTTTTCACAACTGATATTGCCAGTTGCAATAATATGTGCGTTGCAACAGGTTTCTTTTGTTGCAACAAATTTTCTTTAGCAACTGTTTATGCCTGTTGCAATAGATTCTGATGCAATTGCATACATCAGTTTTAAATTCATAACATTAAAAAATATATATATATATATATATATATAGCTTATAAATATTACATATTAAATGTATTTGTTTTAGTAATAGTGTGTATCATAGAATGAAATTAAAAATAAAAATCCATTTTAACAAAGTTTAAATGGTACAAACAATTACAACAAAAATTTCCATAATTTTCATACACCATTCATATATAACAATTTCTTCTCTCATACAACACATTTTCTTCAAATAGAATATTTTCTAATCCATATTTCTACTCTATCACACATATACTATGACAAGAGAATAAATATCTTTAATTCATTAGAACAATTCTACCGTTCATGGTCCAAGTCCGTTGTCGCTCATGAACATGCACATGCTAAAATTTGCAGTTCATGAAATGACAAAAATTGGTTTTTACTATCAAAATCTCTCACTAGAATCTGGAAAGCCTTGGATGGAGGAAGAGAATGCTTTTTCCTTACAAAGCAGAAAATAGAAAATGAATAGATATTTGTATCAACAACATGTATCAGGCACTGAGCGATAACCAAATAGAAGAAAACAATTATAATAAAGTAAACTCACCTGAAAGATCTAAACTAGAAGAGCATCAACATATACTCAAAGTTCTTTGAGCATCAGGTGAGGGAACAGAAACAAGGATCCCCTATTTGATCTCAAAGCTATTACAGACAATTCTGCATAGGTTAAATTGTAATCAATCTCATAATATCCATATATTTATATTTATTGTTGAAATTCTGAAAGAAATATTCAGTTTCATTCATTAACATGTAGTTGTTATATGCATGTAACCAAGATTTTGATCTGCATCAGCTCCAAACATATGAAGTATGATTACATTCGAAGAAATGGTTATTAATATTCTCTACACACTGATTGCAAAACACACATTTACCTTTTTCTATATTATTTTTTAAATAAAGATAACTTATTTTTTACTTTGAAGTAGTACAAAAATATGGGTGAACTTTGCAACAAACTACACTTTAATTTAGTAAAGTACAACATCAACGAGGTATTCAATCCAGCAATAGCATCACATTCAATAACCAGATATCAGAAGCTATCTATAGCATAACACTAACACCAATCATTTGGCATATATGGAATGAGCTTAGCATTTGATTATTCAGGGGAGTAAGGTTGTCATATAAGATTCCCAAGCATTTGGAACTAGGGGTGAGCGTTTGGTTGGTTTGGTTTATCCGATGATGAAAATTATCAAACCAAACTAAAACCAATAAAAATGATAACCAAACCAACCAAATTAAGTTTGGTTGGTTCGGTTGATTATCCGATTTAACCAAACTAAAAATATTTGAGACCTTATTATTGTAATATTAACGATAATTTGAAATAAATCATAAATATATGATTACATTATTATTATTATTATTTATGACTCCTATGCTTTATAATAGTAATTTTGTCACATACGTGATAATAAAAACTTGCTTGGATAACAAATCTAACCTAAAATATTTATTATAATAGGATAATTTTGAAAGTATAATAAATGTTTAGTTAATTTGGTTAAACCGACAACCGAACTAAATTTTTTTGCGAACCTATTACAAACCAATCTAATATCAAAAGCAAACCAAACCGGCCAAAATAAATTGGTTTATTTGGTTTAACCAAGTAATGCTCACCCCTATTTGCAACATAAGAAATAACAGAGATAGTGAAAAGATACAAAATCAAACCAGAACAAAGCAGAAAACTGGAAGCATACTGGCTACTTTTGGTCACACTAGAAGCTCTGGTTAGGGAATACAACCGAGAAGAACTAATGCAGCTCCACGAAGTTATCACGACTTGTAGTTGAAGGTTGGTCTTTTAAAGCCTACTTGAATTGACATGAATTTGGGGATGTTTTTTATGTAAAATGTACAGTAAACCGTAGAAGGTAAAATGAGATACATATGTGAAGAAACCAAAAATTTCCTCCTCTTTTTTAGGGCTTGCTTGGTATTTAGAAAAGATGGGTAAGGATTTTCCATTTTCTATACGCACGTTCCTATAAATGAGAAATCATTATTTTGACAGTCTGTTGATTAAAGCATTATATAATAGATTCTCAGTTTGGACTATTAAGTTTATCTGGTAAGAACTTCTTCCAAATAACTGAACTAGCATGGTTTTGATTCGACTAACCGCAAATTTAAATAAGTAGGAATCATTTGATTCATGTAGACAAAATCAATAGTCCTTGTAGACATTATACTACAGGTTAAATCCAAAACGAAGAGAAAAAAGAGATGCGCCTAAATTTTTTGCTCCGCATCCACAAATAACAAAAAAAAAAAAAAAAAAAAAACAGTGCCCAATTCTTTTGCTCCAACGCCCAAAACAAAACAAAAAAGAAACTACAGCAGGAAGCCAGTAATACCTCCAATGAACCGAAAAGCCAGAAGACGATACACCCGTTAACTAACACCACCCAAGAGCACTTCTTACAAATCCCTAGCAAATACGAACGAGCAATCTTATACTGAAATAAGAACACTCTAAAATTGTTGCAAATACAAAGCTAGAGGAGGAGTGCTTGGAGCTTAATCGACTGGTGCTAATGATCAAGCGAAGGAAGAGATGAATGGAGGAGAAAGGGAACTCGGGCGTGGGGTTCGAGCGAAGCTTGGTAGAGTAAGATGTCTAAGGCGGCTGCTTAGAACAAATTTGAGGAGAAGATGGCGGTGAAAATTAGGGCAGAGAGGATGACGGTGGCAGTAGAACAATTTTGAGAAGGGGATTTTTTTTTTGGTTTTCAAGGGACGAGCTAAATAGTAATTAAGCCAGGCTTGGGGAAGGATGCCATGCGATTTTGAATATATTCATAACGAAGCTAACTCTTGATAAACGTGAATATTTTAACTCAAATCTTGGACTTGGAGCCATAAACTTTGTAGATATGCATGTGATGAGTTGCAAAAGAAGATATTTGCTGCTATCAATCAAGTAAAGCTGCTATCGAAATCTAATAAATAGGTATTAAACTTTAGTTATTTCTTTTTGCAAAACGATTAAACTTTAATTATTAAACATTAGCATTGATTAATTATTAGTTATTTTATATTAATTATGAATTATTTAAATAGTTAAACTTAAAATTTAAGGTGGAACCAAAAACCATTGATTATTATTTTTAAACATATATAAAAGCATTATTTTTTAGAAAATTTTATATCTATTTAAACATTAATTTAATATAAATTTAAAAATACTTAAAAAAATAAAAATGACAATATCAATAATTAATAATAACAAATAATTAATTAATTCATAAAAATACCTCTTTCAAACATGAGTTATAATTAATTCATACAAAAAATTATTATTAATTATTAATTACTTTTTAATAATATTATTAATAAAATATCATTTATTTGTTGATTATGAATTTATCAATTTATTTATTATTTATACATATTCATATTTCAAATTGATAATTAATTTTTATCTATTAGTTTATTATTATTTAATAATTATTTATTTATTTTATTATTTTTAACTATTAATTATTATTATTTGTTAATTATTAATTATAATTTAATTATAAATATTAATTTATAATAATTATAATTTATTATTAGTTAAAAATAATTAATTATTAATCTTTTACATAATTGCTAATAATTAATTATTCAATAGTAATTATTAAAAGTTAATAGTATATTTTTCGCAACTGGCTTTACCAGTTGTAAAAAAATATAGTTATTGCAAGTGGTGAAAACAGTTGCTAAAGATATTTATTCGCCACTGACCTAGAAGCGCAGTTGCAAATAATATGTTTGTTGCAACTGTTATGGAAACACAGTTGCGAAAAGTATGTTTTTGCAATAGCAAGGAAAGCGCACTTGTTAAAATATGTTTTTCCCAATAGAAAGAAAAGGCTTATTGTTAAATCTCATCTATTGCAACTGCTATAACAGGTCTGTTGATAAATAACATTTACTACAACTGTCACATGTCGTCTGTTGCAAATAGCTAGTTGTGATAGGGTATTTTTCTTGTAGTGTATATGTTATGTTCCTTTTTTTTATTAATATAAACAAATACATATATAATTAAATTGTACATGAATTTAGCATTACTTGACAGATGGTGCAACTTCCACACAATTTAAAAGAACATATGTATGTGCCACGTTGTAGTCTTTATCGCTTAACCTTGTTTCCACATATTTTCCAGCAGGTCTTCCATGTTGTCTAAAATAGATAGTATTGTTTGAGAAGACTCACGTTCAACGACTTCTTCATTACAGGGAACAATTACAAAAGATAAGTTCACGTCTTCACTAAACTAGTGGGAGAAAAAATGATGCTTCTTCTTCAAGGTACGATTTGCAAATTGAACCTTCTACTCACGCTTTTTGCCTAATTTTCTTCTTCAAATGATTCAAGTACCTATAATAAGATTAATTAAATTTATATGTTGGTACAAAAATCTAAATTGTATTCTATCAAGATTATAGAGTATATACAAAATTACCTCTCAAATGGATACGTCCATCCATATTGCATGGGACCTCAAAGTAGTGCTTCGGACGGAAGATGAATAGGTAAATGCTCCATTACATTAAAAAAAAAACCGATGGAAATATTTTCTCGAGTTTGCAGAGCAGTACAGGGATTTCTACTTCAAGCTTACATAGACGATCTATCTTTAACGTCTTTGACAAAGTTTTTATAAAACATACTTAATTATGTTATAACACTCAATATTTTTGTAGGCAACAGTTCCTTGAAAATCAAAGGTAAAAATATATCCTATCATGCCTTTTCATCCCACTCAATTTACTTTTTTTATCATCCACACATAGGTTAGAAGAAATCCCATCAGGACATCTTAATCCTTCCACCTACTTTAGCACGAGTTTTACCTGCCTGTTGTCTAGGTAATAGCATGCTTTGGGTTTTTTATTATCGTCGTATAAGTGAAGTTCCAGCCGTTTACAGAAGTGTAATATATCACGTCTCAAATTCGCATCATCCTTGGTTTTCCCTTTTATATTCAAAACTGTATTAAAAACGTTATCAAAAACGTTTTTTTTATTGTTCATGACGTTAATATTATGCCGAAGTAGTAGATTTTTCTGGTAAGGTAACTCCCAAAATATATTTTGCTTACACCAATTATGAATGTCTGATTCACGTGGAATTTCAAGCTGCTCCCCAGTTTCATGTATCTTTGGATAGTCTTTTACGATTTCATATATCTCTTCACTTGTAAAAACTTTGGTGGTATAGCATAGTCTCTACTCTGTTAGCTTCAAAGTTCTTTTTATCTGTTATAAATTCATGATTAATATGCAAAAAGCACCGATGACAGTCAAACCAAGATTTTTTCCATACTTTAATGAAAATGCTTGTGTCTCATCCATACAATGAGGACAAGCTAGACGTCCAGATGTGCTCCAACCTGAAAGCACGTCATACACAGGAAAATCACTAATTGTCCATAATAAAGAAGCAAACATATAAAAATTCCTTTTTCTTGAAATGTCATATGTTTCGACTAATTCATGCCATGGTGTTTTTAACTCTTCAATCAGCGGTTGTGGATAAACATCAATTCCTTATGTCGGATCATCAAGACCAGGGGCGACAATCGTTAGAAACATATATGGATTTTTCATACACATCCATGGAGGTAAATTATAATGAGTAACAATGATAGGCCATGAAGAATATTTACCACCAAACTGAGAAAATGGCGAAAATCCATCCGTACATAAACCGAGCCTAACATTATGACTCCCTACAACAAATTCATGATAAGTCATATCAAAGTGTTTCCATGCTTCACTATCAGGCGGATGTATCAAAGCTCCATCCTCTGGTGTTCTCGCGCTATGTCACGCATATGACATACTGTAGCAGAAGATGCATATAGAGGTTGAAGTCTGGGAGTTATGGGTAGATAATGCATTTTTTTATATGGAACTTCTTTTCCTTTCTTTTTTCTTGGTTTATATCTATCTTCGTTGCAAAATTTGCATTTTCTAAGGTAAGCATTTTCTTTCCATTACAACATGCAACCTTTTACACATGTATCTATCTTCATATATGGTAGTCTAAAAGCAGACATAAGTTTTTTCACTTTATAATGACTATTGCACACCAAATTATTGGTCGGCATGTGTTGTTTGGAGTTTGTACAATTGTTGTAAATGCAGCTTCTGTAGGATTGAATTTTGATTTAATAGTTATGAATTCGGCAGTTACAGATAATTCAGTTCCGCTTGTACACCCTTCTTACAACGGCCTCTTAGCAGAATTCAGTAAATCATTAAAAAAATTAGCTTCCTCCATTGGTTCTTCAACATTTTCGTTCTCATCGTCGCCTTGATCAATGGTAGGAAACATTAATCGCGTTGCATCTTGCACCATATTTTCTATCGGATTCATTGTTGTGTTATCATTCATCATTGTATTATCGTCCTCTACCACTACAGGATTAGACGTAGGTTGAACAAGTTCATCATGACGACCCCATAAGTAATAATGCGGCAGAAAACCAAATTTATACAGATGTACTTCTACTACATCTGGCTTCCAATGCTTTAGATGTCTGCACTTACTACACGGACAACGAATGTCTACGTTACTTCGATTATTAGATTTAAAAAATCTAATAAAGTCTTGGACACTATTACAAAAATGTTCCTTTATCGACTCTTTCCTACCGTTTGGGATTCATACATCCAACTGCGATCAAGAAAATAATCGAACATTTTCTTGATTTGCAACAAATATGTTAAAAAAATTCGATCAAACACTAATTTATATTAATTAAAGTCTTGTAAATTTTCATTTATACAAATGCCTATACATTGACTTGTTAAACGATGTACACATTGCTCTGTTGCATGTGCACACACAAATTGTACTATAATACATACGAGGAGGGCTCCGCTACACCTTTTATATTGCATGTGAACTCTCCCCCTTAATCTCCACCACCCATTTCCCCTCTCATTCTCCCTCTCTCTTCCCACTAAGAAATAATATTGAAATGAGAAGAGAGAGAATGAGTGGAGAAATGGATGGTGAAGATTAAAGAGGAGAGTTCACGTGCAATATAATAGGTGTAGCGGAATCCTCCTCAATACATATAATATAAACAAAAAATATTACTATTAATTCGAACCAATAAAAATATATCTTAGATGGATTTGACCTCATAAGCCCATTAAAGATCCAATATTTTTTCCCTCCTCTGAAATTTAGTTATAAATTTTGCAGCGAGTTGACCTAGTTTCCTTAAGTGATACATTTGACGCAAATAAGGTAAGTGACACGTTTTTCCCTCTCTTTACCTTTCCCAAAGCATTTCACTTGTCCTTGAAGGCACCCTTCATTAAGCTCAGTCCAACCCAAATTTAGGCTTTAGCTGTGTTAATGCATTCTTATATTATGGAAGATATTAATTCTTAGAGTATTAATTATTTGTTTAAATAAAGTAAAAATATTAATATGTGGAAGAGTGAGAAACACTGGGTTAGAACCGAATAAACCGACCGAATTGGTTTACTTCGACCGGTTGGATTCAGTTTTGGAACTAAATCGTTTGGAATTCGGTTTGTAAAATAATTATTTTGGTTATCGGTTTAACCGAACTTTTACTGTATTATCTAATTTTATGTTCTTGTTGTACCTTAAATAATTAGTTCAAGGCATATTTTAAAAATAAGTCAAATTTTATTTTAAACATAAAATTTAATGAATAAAATTTCTCTAAACATAAATTTATGTTTTTCTTCACTTGAATTAATCATTTAAACAATAATATATTCTTTAAGTTTGGTTAAATCGGTTACCGACCGAATTAACCGAAATTACTTCGATTCGGTTCGGTTTTGAAATTTTTGGCTTTTAATTTGGTTTGAACTATTTTACCCTAAAACCGACCGAACCGACTTGCGTAGGACCATAACTTTTTTCATTTTTGTGTCTCACTCTTATGTTCGACGGTTGCAACACCCGACGTGGTCTAAAAATTTTCGCCACATTTGGGCCATAAGAGAAAGATTGATCCGTAATAAATGAAGCCCAAAACCTGCCCCCCTTCCCGCCAAAACGTTCCCTCTTTCCGCCAAAACCTTCCTTCTTCCCACTTAATTGTTCCATTACATCGTCGCCAAAATTACTTTTCCCTCACAGGCTGAATTTTTGGAGAGAAAAACAATTTAATTATAAAGTTAAAAAATGTCAGGATGGGACGAAGGAGCAGTATTCTACAGTGACCAAGCCCAGTTCCCACGAGGCGGCAGTGGAGATCCGGACAACGCGGGCAACCTCACCCGCCATTCCGCCCTACGCAAGTTCAAAGAGTTTATCCGTGGATTTTCTGGTCATAAGGGAGATTATCCTTACCGGTTAGTTACCTCACTTTCTCCTTTCTTAGTTGTGAAATCATTTCCTATTTGTTTTACGTCTTGTAATTGTTTCGCATCTTTTGTCACAGAGAGAGTCTTGTTCATAATCCTGCTTATCTATCCGTGGCCATTGAGGACCTTGACGCGTTTGATGCTGATTTATCCGATAAACTACGGAAAACCCCTGCTGATTACTTGCCATTGGTATGAATGTTTTGTCCGAAACGTACTGTTTAGGGTTGTAGCATAGCTAAAGTTTTTATTAGAGTATGATTTTGTCAAATTTACGTCAAATTTCATCCCCTTTTTTTGTGACCTAATTGGCCTGTTATTAAGCATATGGATTTACCTAGATAGCTAATTGATTTAATAATATTTTTGCAGGCTTTTAGGTCAAAGTATGGGTTTTGCCTATAATTAATGAATACATATTCTATTGTGCCATTTAGTTGTATTGTAATTCCAGGAATAGGGTTAATGCCAGTGGAGCTTTACAAGTCTTTACTGTAAAAACGGTTTTATGTTCTATTTTGAGCTGTTTTTTAAAGTGGTGCTAATTGCACTGAGCTATGGACTCTGTTTTAACTCGTTTTGATTGTCAATACACCACTGTCCCAAATTTAGCCGTTGAAAATATATATTGCGGTCAGCAGTATAAAATGGACTTTGTATAAGACACTTGACAATATACTGCTGATTGAGACTTGTCAAAACAGTGGTTAAATGAGGTATACTTAACCACACTCTGTTTTATTGATATCAATATATTCCCAAATTTGTGTTCTCAAATGCCTATTCTTGGAGGGCCATAAGGTAATATTTTGGAGAGAAAAAACACTTGATGCCTAATTTTTTTTAAGATGTCAAATAATATGATTTTTATTAATATAAGTAGGTTTTACTAGTTCAACCACATAATAGTGCGGCACCAACCATTCTATTACATAGTTAAAAATATATTTACTGTATTTTTTCATTAATTATAGTCAACCATCAAATGATAATATCTTGAGTTAAAAACAGAGATGTTTAAGAAGATTTTGAATAACAGTTGAGAGATTTAAGAAGATAGACTAAAGACCATTCTTTGTTTTTAAGCTTCACACAATTTGGTTTGCACGCCACAGTAGATAAAACTCCCTAATGGCTGGTATGGTCACCTGCGTTCATTTTGGTGATTGTCCTAAAATCTCCACTGCTGTAAAGGGAATATTTTCTCAAAAGATTTGGCGTAGTATATTCATGCGTTTCAGTGTAGAGTAGCGAATTTTAGCGCAGACAATGAGAATTGTTTAATGGGATATGATTTTCAGAATTGCTTATTCAAAAGTGCAGCTCTTATGCACCTCCTTAATAATCATCATATCATAACTTTTTTCTGAATTATGCATCTCTTAAATAAAGATTTTTTTGTGTGTAGTTTTCAATAGCTATGTTTTATATATTGCCTCATTCGTAAATATAAGTGGAAAATAGGCACAATGACAAACTTTGAAAACAAATAGGTTCAACGATAGCTAGTTTGATTTTTAGACTGAAATACATTTTTTTTTAAAAAAAAAAAAGCTAAAGGACAGTGTTAAATATAACTTGCATTTTGTACAGTGTAAATGTAATGCTGGTTACCACTAACATCTTTGTATAGTGTAAAAGCTGAATATAATGCTAGTTATATTTAGTATTTTCCTTTAACTTAATTATTTTTCAATGTTTGTCCTTCAACCCAAAAATGAACTTTGTGTGTTTAGACTAATTTTTTTCTAAAGTTTGTCCTTCTCCATAATTATCTTGATAATTTATTTATTTTGTAAACATTATATGAGACTTTGTAAAACACATCTTTTGCAAAAACATATGCAGTTTGAGACTGCAGCTGCTGAAGTCCTTGCCAGTCTTAGATCAAAAGTTGCAAATGAAACTGGTGAAATGGAGGAGCCTGAAACTGGAGATGTGCAAATTTTCATATCTTCTAAAGAGAGCTCAGTGTCAATGCGATCTGTTGGGGTATGTTCCTCTTTTTCTCTTTAAATATGTCCGTCTTGCAGATAGCTTTGGTTATTGAGATGAACTTGTGATAACAGGCAGAGTACATGTCAAAGCTTGTGAAAATTGCTGGGATCACTATTGCTGCTTCAAGAGTGAAAGCAAAAGCAACATATGTGACCCTAATGTGTAAGAATTGTAGAAGTATTAAAACAGTAGCTTGTCGACCTGGGCTTGGAGGTGCTATAGTTCCAAGATCCTGTGACCATGTCCCTCAGGTGTTTTAATTATGCATTGAAGTGTTTCTAGCTGTAATTTTATACTGAATACTGTTATTTACCTAAAAATGAAGATAGTTTGTTGAGTATGATTGTTATTTGTTTGTCTACTAACTTTAAAGCATAACCACTTTCATTTTGCTATGAGTCTCATCATAGAACACTATAATTTGATTCCCACTTTCAGTTTCCTTTTCGAATTTTTTTTATCAACCATATGAAAATTTAAAGTCATAATTAATTGTCAAACACTTAAAGCATGACTTTAAAAGAATGTATGAGTAGGTAAATACTAAATGAGCACTTCTTTTACTTGCACAAGCTGCTGTGCCTCATCCTACTTCACCAAGGGTTCATCCTATGCATCAGGATGTCATAACCTGAATCCACCTAAATATTTGTTAAACCTTCTGTTCTGTTGCAAAGAAAACAATAATATGCCATCCGTATGGTGTTGAGTTGCTGATAATATGAAGTCAAAGTTTATTTTTTCTAATAAATCATTCACATTTTTTAACTAGCCTGGGGAGGAGGCATGCCCCTTGGATCCATGGATTGTTGCTCCTGATAAAAGCAAGTACGTTGATCTTCAAACACTGAAATTGCAGGAAAACCCAGAGGTATTGATTCTTTGTTATTTAGTGGAATAAAAGTAAAATGTAGATTCAATTGTTATTTTTCTGTTGCATAGAATTCAAATATTGTTATTGTTTTTAAGGATGTTCCAACTGGAGAATTACCTAGAAACATGCTTCTATCTGTGGATCGGCATTTGGTGCAGACTATTGTTCCAGGCACAAGATTGACTGTTATGGGGATTTACAGTGTTTTTCAAGCTTCTGCTTCGTATGTGCCTCTTATTTTATATCTACCTCATGTTTTATCTACATTTATTTAGTTGGAAGATGTGAATTTGTATATGACTTTTTAAACTTTCATACCTAATTTTTGCTTTGTATGTACCCCAAATAGCCTATATTTTCCTATTAAAATCTACACAGCCTCTTATTGGTTAACATATTTCATGTCCAACACATAATAAGTGCATCGTTATTTCAATTAATAGAATATTTAATGTTTGAATATCCCATATCAAAATATGGATACTTAATACAATATTACATATACTTTAAGGATAAAAAATTCATTATCTTGGTAGGTGCAGCTATAAACAAATTTTGCAATTATCATTGTTTTACAGTCTCTTGTTATATGGAATACATAATGCGATGTAGATCACTCTCATTATATGGATCTACTTAAAAGCAAATAAGTTAATACATCAAGACATACTCTTCTAACAAGATAACGTGAACCAAAAATTATAATAACCAGGATTTTAATTAACATCTTTCTCGTGAATATCTTGTGGTTAAATTTGTTGTATGATAATGATTAACATCTTGTTTGTCATATATGAATATCATGACATTTAATACATGAATATATTGACATTATCATCAACTGCTTGCTTGCAGTCAAAAAGGAGCAGTCGGAGTTAAACAATCTTATATTAGAGTTGTAGGATTAGAGCAAAATCATGAAGCGAATTCTAGTAGTCCGTCTGCATTCACCATGGAGGAGGTAATTTATTGCACTATGTGGACCAGTCAGCAGGATATGATTTCATTGTTATGTAAGGTGACTGCTTATAATTTCCCTATTGTGTAGGAGTCGGAATTCAAGGAGTTCGCTCAGAGGCCTGATGCATATGACAGAATTTGCTCTATGATTGGTCCATCAATATATGGCCATGCTGATGTCAAGAGGGCTATTGCTTGTATTTTGTTTGGTGGATCAAAGAAGGTACATTTTATTTTTACCTGCAAGTGGAATTGGTAACGAGTACTATATCATTTTTCTCGGTTTGTTTTATAGAGATTACCTGATGGTGTAAGATTAAGAGGAGATATTCATGTTTTGCTTTTGGGTGATCCATCTACAGCTAAATCACAGGTAAAATTTAAGTAATTATATGGTATAATAGCTTTTATGTAAGCCCTAAATACAATCTGACAATATTTTTTTATTTTTGTGAAGTTTCTCAAATTTGTGGAAAAAACAGCTCCTGTAGCTGTTTATACTTCTGGAAAAGGTTCATCTGCTGCTGGTCTTACTGCTTCAGTGATTCGAGACAATAGCTCAGTAAGTCTCTTGCGTTCAAGCTTTCAAAGCCATTTTATTACTCTTGCATTTTATTAAACATACTAAGCTAAAACATGAATAATTAAACATAGTTTTTTTTTTTTCTTCCTTCAGCGTGAATTTTATCTTGAAGGCGGGGCCATGGTTTTGGCAGATGGTGGAGTTGTTTGCATAGATGAATTTGATAAAATGAGACCGGAAGACAGGTAATTTGATTTAAATTTAAAAGATCCCGAATACTCCATGCAAGTTTGTGTGTATTTACTGCTACTCATCAATTTTTGTACAGAGTTGCTATTCATGAAGCCATGGAACAACAAACTATTTCAATTGCTAAAGCTGGAATAACTACGGTACTCAATTCTAGAACATCTGTTCTTGCCGCTGCTAATCCTCCGTCTGGTCGCTATGATGATCTTAAGGTCTGACATTTGTGCATATGTTATCATTGTTATGTTATATTATGGCTGCTAAACAAATTCTTCCTCTTCAGACTGCACAGGATAACATTGATTTGCAGACTACAATCCTTTCACGATTTGATTTGATATTCATAGTGAAAGATGTAAGAATGTATGCCCAGGATAAGGTATACTCATCAGACCTGTTTAAGTATGACTATCATGTTGAAAATAATAATTATGTAACTAAACTTTTAAATTTTGCATGCAGCTTATTGCTGGCCATATCATCAAAGTGCATGCTAGTGGAGCTGCAGCATCAAAAAACACCGATGCTTATGAAGGAGAAAACTGGCTCAAGAGGTATAACTTGTAGTAATGTGTTCCATTGTTTGAAGATTAGAGTGCGTGCTAACTTTGTTATTACTTATGTCTTGTCTAGGTATATTGAATATTGCAGGAGTCGCTGCCATCCAAGGTTGTCTGAAAAGGCAGCTGAAATGCTACAAAATAAATATGTTGAGATTAGACAGGTTATCTTTTAGCTTCAATTTATTTGGCTTCCTGAAATCTAATCTTTGAATACTCCGTTACTGTTGAATAATATATTTTTAGACATTGAAACTTGTAGACAACTTTTTTGTTAGCATTGTCCTGTTGATCACAAAAGTTGTTCCTTTGATGTTACATTTGTTCCATTGATGATCAACAGGACAACCCTAGCTAAAAATAACTTTTAACTGAGTCATGCTATTTGGCATATTTGTTATCCTAACAATAGAAATCTGCCGTAAACTAGATAGAGAGCACTTCAGAATTCAATCCATAGGGTAGACGATGCCTCCGTTAGCAACCTGAACCATAGTTTTAGGACATTTTTTGGGGGGTAAATGTTGCTGTGATTGCATTGACAGGTCTCTTTGAACATAGGTTTATTGATATATACCCTGTTTTGTGTGCAAAAATAAGTGATTTGGCTGTTCCCAGGATGAATTTTGGGCTTTAGGTTAACCTTTTTATGGGTTATATGGGTACATATGGTGGGGTTCAAATTAAATTGGATTATATATTGATTTCTTGTCATATTATATTGCTTTCACTCAGTTTAACTTTCTTTTCTAATGTTCCAACTCGACAAGATCATTTTATAAGAAGGTGACATCACCATATGAAACTTCTATACACTCAAATGGATAATGCATTGAAGATTGTTGTAGAGTGCATTAGTAGTTAGGTTGATTATTGCACTTTCTAATATAGACATGGATTTGCCATTAGGGAGGGAAGTCCCAAAAAAAAAAGATTTGAATATTCAATTTTTTATACAAGTTTTGAAGTGTGTTGTACTGATAGAATAAAGATTTTATTGACGACTGTTTCCATTTTTGTCGACAAAACCATTTTTGATGAAGTTTTTTCGATTTTGTGAAGTTCACTTCATCTACAGAAGTGTCTTTCTGTCGTAAACCAGCGACATTGTTGATTGAACACCAATCTAAAAAAATATACTTCGGAAGTTTTTAGGCAGTATTCGGTTTGAAAATGAGTTATAATTTTCATTTTCATCTGTCTACTTTAAAATACTTGGTAGATGTGTAGAGGAGGAAAACAGTCGATTTGAAAAATAGTTTTAATATATAATATTGAAATTGATTTTTTCCCTTGTTTTCCACATTTTAGGAAATATCAATAACAGTATTTTCTTTTATTACTTCCTCCTTTTTGTTGGAATGATTAGGATTCTTTAACTCCTTGCGTCGTATGATATGTATAATGAAAATGCTAAACACAGTTTATTTTCTAACCAAACACTACCTTAGGTTTTGGCTACTATTACAATGAATTAGAGTCTTAAAGCATCTTCAAAGTCCATGAATATGTTATATAAAGATTTGTGGTTGAGATTAAATTAAATTTACGCTTATATTCTCTAATCCAATTTAAAAAGACAGTTAATCATTGAGATATAAATTAGCATTTGTTTATGCTTTGTCAAACCATGTAATATGAACCTCTCCTGTGAGTTCTCCACTTAAAAATTTAGAAGAGTTAAAAATTGTTGATCCTTGGCATATTCGTTGTTCTAGTCAAATATGAAATTGCTTTGGATATAATGCATGCAACCAAGTTAGGACGTATCCCTGATAGCACAATCTAAGAACAGCAGTTACGGTGTCAAAAAGCCTTTATTGAATTCACACACCGAGTATTGAAATCTTGCATCTTGAGACCTGATTATCTTGTATAGAGAATGAGGCAGCAGGCTCATGAAACTGGGAAATCAGCCGCAGTTCCTATTACAGTGAGGCAGCTGGAAGCTATCATAAGGCTAAGCGAGTCCCTTGCAAAAATGAGACTGTAAGTATTCTATTTCACAGAATAGATATCTTATTAGCAACTACATATACCTGAGAATCATTAGCTTCAACTGCAAATCTATTGATGTTGAAATACAGGATTTCAGTTGCAACACAGGAGCATGTTGAAGAGGCATTTCGGCTATTCAATGTTTCCACTTTAGATGCTGCTCGATCTGGACTCAATGAGCATATGAATCTGACTCCTGAGATTGCAAATGAAATCAAGGTAAAAGTAGAAAAGTATTGTTTATTTGATCAGAGAAGTTTCTTAGTACACCCTGTTAACGGTTGTTTTTGTTGAGTACAGCAAGCTGAATCACACATAAAGAGAAGAATGGGCATTGGTAGCCATATATCAGAACGCCGTTTACTGGATGACTTGGCCAGAATGGGGCTGAATGAGTCCATTGTAAGTGTTCAGATGTTAATTAATTAGCTCTGTTACATGACCTTGCCTAGGTATAATGTTTTTAACCTGTTATTCTCGTTGTTTATGGTTTAGGTAAGGAGAGCTCTGCTGATTATGCATCAAAGAGATGAAGTTGAATACAAGCGAGAAAGGCACGTTATTGTTCGCAAACTGTAGCCTGTCTTGGTAGTATTATCGTTGTACTGTCAGTCGTATTCTTAGATGCTTGGAGTGCATTAGTTTAGCTTATGATGTAAACGTTCTATATTTATAAATTTCATGGTCGTCTGCTTATGTTGATTTGTTGCAAAATTCAGGATATCTTTCAATTGATCCTATTTCGCATCCTTTTCAGATAGTGTTGTATCCATGTTCGTAATTGAAAATAAAAATTTGTATCTTTATTCGATATCTATGGATATCAATTTAAGAATACCCATATCCATATTTGTGGATATTTTATTTGTGTTTGTATTTATATTTGTCTTAATGAATACCCGTACCGGAAAAAAACGTTTGTTTTGAAGAACAAAAGTTAATACATAAAGGTAGGAACAACTTTATCTTATTTCTGCATTTTGAGAAATAATCACAAGACAAGGAAAAATTCATCATTTCGTTGTCATTTCATCTTCATTCTATTCAACATGTCGTCCTTTCATTCTTTTCATTTCTTGAAATAATGCTGAAAACTCAAAAATAATAAACAAAATAAATCAAACACTATATAATTTTGATCTTTAAAGAAGTTGAAATAGCTCAATATCATTTAATTAACTTTGAAATTCTTGATTTTGGATGAGTAATAGAATAAAGGTTTTAATATCTAGTTTAATATTGGGGTAAACTCCTAATGAGTATGAGTGCGATTTTGGCCTTTTAATTAAGTTTAGTTATGTGATCATAGGAGCACTCAAAGCATTCCCAACCAAGGTCGTTGCAAACCATTTACTCAACGCATATTTACTCTAATTTCATCATTACATGCCTCCTTTGAGGAAAAAACAGCCCCATCTAAAATAAAAATAAAAAATGACATTTTGTTGATTTTTATAAAGTCGGCTAAAGCTAAACACACGTATTGCAAATTCCCATAATTGATTGCAATCCACGTGCTTAGGTGGGGGAGCATCTAATATATTAACTTAATCGACTTGATAAAAGCAAGTGATATTTAATGGTTGACTGTTGTTTTATCTAGAACCACCTCCTACTTCTTGTTCCTTCCTCCTATCTCACTTCGGGTAAAAAAAAAAAAAGGAGAATTTTTGTTTCCTAGATGAAAAAAACGAAGAAAAATTGAAAATGATAAGGTTGCGAAATATATTCGAGACATCATTAGTGATAGATATGTTTCGAGAAATGAAGAAAACATCCTTAACGACCTGGCTTTTTGACCGCCTCAAGTTGATAATTAAACCAACTCGAACCATTCAAAAGGACAAATTATTATTGCTTATGAAGTTGAAATACAAATCATCACAGAATTAGAACACAGAATATCTCACAGTGGAAGAAAAATATATACAATATTACAAAATCTTTTAAATTTACATAATATCAGAGTGCATAAATAAATATAGACACGGCGGAAGAAAAATATAGAACCATACTGATATTCGGTAATAAGCACAGATGGGCATAACTGCACATGACGTAGCAAATGGATAGCTGGATCTCCAACGAATCTCAAGCTCTAACAGATATATCTCCAAGCTGAAATACTCGGTCTGACCCGGACATTTTGCAAGGAATAAACAAACAAAATACACGAGTCAGGACTAACAGTTTTATGTAGGTGAATAACTCAAATGTAGTGTCCACTGAAATGTACAATAACTCAAAGGATGTTTGGGATTCCCATCCTCTAAGGATCCGCGAAACTGATACATATATAATAATACGTTGTTATTGTAATGTCTATTTAGTAAAATAAATATAATAAAAATAGCGTAAGCGGGATTACCATATTACCCTTACACAGTTTATAGGCATTACAGTTTATACAGTACCGTAAATTCACCGCACTGGTGTTATCAGAGGGCATTCCATAGAAAGCAATACTAAGTCAAAATCGTATGTGGCTCGTATGAAATAAATATGACAAGGCACACGAGGCAACACCCAGGGTAAGATTCTACCAGTTGCACTCCCGGACCGGTGGTAACGCATAGCAGCCACTACCGCCCACCTCGGAACACACGTCCAAAATCAAAAGGGTGCATCTAAATCAATCACAACAGTAATTGAGATGGTATCGAAGAAGCGTGTCCGATATGAGGTGTGACCTCAATTAGTCACGGTATAGCTCCTGTTTTAGTCATTTTAATTATGACCCGTAGGTCAAGGCCATTTCGTCGTCGTTCGCCTTCTTCGATCCAGCGGTCGCCTCCAAGCCATCTTGCTTCGTTCCAATACTCAATCACGTACATAGTTGTTAAAGTGGTATCGGCACTGACAGAGAGTATGCCACTTACCGACTTCGGTATCTTTAACAACCAACGTTTATATTTTTCACACCGTGGCCATTAGATTTGAATCACCTTTCAAATATCACAAATTGACTTATTTCAAGTCTTGCAATTACACAAATCATTTGTCATTGGTTCGATTAAGATTACAAAACTAATGTTCACCATTCTTTGTCAACCATTGTTTTTAACTCGCAAATTCCATGAAATATTGTTATTACTTGAAAATCCTATATTTCATCCTTTGGATTCACTAGACTGGATTGGACATAGATTTTTGTTCGAATACATTTAGAAAAGTTGAGTTTTGAAAATAGTATATGTATGTTGAAAGTAATGTATAAATATATATAGTTGGAAAAATATATGTATATTGAAAATATGGTATAAACATATATATATATATATATATATATATATATATATATATGTATACTAAATTAAAAATATTGTATAAAATTCATATAGTTAAAGTGATCAAACCATTTTATCGAAAATATTTACAAATCAAGTAATGAGGAAAATTTTACTTCTATTTAAATAATATTGATCCAATCCACATCCAAATCCATGTCTCAGAATTTCTTTTCCCATCAAAATTTCACCTTTTAAACAAATTCCCATTTATTTGGTTCAATTTCAATACTTCATGGTTAAAACAATTTTCAAACCGATGTTAACCTTGGATTCGACATATCCATTTCATATAATAAATTCCCAAATCTCTTTTAGCGTCGGCTATAAATCAAATTGTGATTTGTTAAGTTCTAGCTTGTTATCAAACTCAAATTCACCATGACTTAAATAAACATATCCCTTTTTATGCTTAAACTTAATACTTTTTATTTTAACCAATCCTTCTTATATTTACATGGCGGAAATCCATTGACAAATCATATATCAAAATAAGTTTTGATTTTTTTTTTCAAATCTTTGTAAATCCCTTACATTATATCTTTTAATTCAAAGTTGCCACATTATCAAGTTCATTATATGAACATAAAGTTATAAAGAATTTATTTAAATAAATTAAACTTGATGTTAACTTGCAACAATCACTTTAAAACTTATTTAATACTAATTGGATTTCATAAAAGTTTCAAGTAAATATTTGAACAAAATTACTTTTAAAACTTTCTTTACGCTATCTAGGAATTTCATTAAAATTTCAACTTACAAAATCGATAAAATTATTTGAAAATATTTTTATTTTTACTGACCACGGTGTTCATATAAAATTTTCTATCCTATGGTCAAGTGATACGGATATTTATCATTTCAATCCGTTCTTTTAAAAGTATTCGAATCCCGGGTATATATCATTTCAACCCGCATCCCAATTCTATTCGAATACACAAGGGGTTCAGGTATGTATCATTTCAACCCGTAATGGTTTTCTAATCAAAAGGGAACTTGCATGGTGAGAAAATAAACATAGCATATCATGCATACATCCATATTGTGTCATACGATATAACAGTGTGTGTCGCACGTGCATAACCACGAAGCAAACAAATCTAGAGCAACTAACATTTCATTCAACATTTCAAAACTTTAATTCACTTAATAAAAATATTAGTCTGTGAGTGAGGGAAACTCACCTTCCGAGGCTTGGAGACGAGTGTAAAAATTTGACAGACAATCCAAAGATGATACTTGATAGCCAAACAACGAACGGGCATCCAATAAATGTATATACATATATACAAGTGTATATATATGTACATAAATGTACGAGCACCACTTTAGATTTGACCCTTGACCACTACGATTCCTACCCAATATTTCAATGAATACCAAATCAAACCCAATCGGATTATATATTCATATATTACTACTTTTTTCTTCTTTCTTTTCTTTATAAATGTTTATTAAACGGATGGGGTTAGAGAAGTATACCTAGGCTTATAACCAGCAGTGACCAATGACTGAATCCTGTACCCGACTACGACAACAAGGCTCGGACTTGGTGAACCAAGCCTTGTTCTAATCGAACGGCTTCTTAGGCATACAACCAAACAACTGGAGTGTGCTGCTAATTGAACCCAACATTTTCACCAATGAGCTCGACTGTAACAACCCGGAAAATCAGAATCAATTTAAAATTTTTATTTTGGCTATTTCAAGGAATTTTGAATAGTTAAAATAATTTATTTTAAATAATAACGATTAAAAATTTATTTAAATCGAAGTTAGAACGAATATATTTATTTTAATTTCAAAAGGAATTAGAAATAGTACGGAAGTTTGAAAAGTCAAAGTTGAACTTTGACTGATTATACATGATTCAAAATTTAACGGGTTTTAGTGAAACCAAAAATATCTAAATCTATTTAAAAATATCTTTCCAACAAATCCGAAAAATCAAAATTTCATAGCAGAAATAAAAAGTTATGGCCAGTTGAATATTCAGAATAGTCGCTATTGAATATTGTAATTTATAGCCCGTATAAATGGCCATTATACAAACGACCTCCGTTTTCGACGAAACCACTTTTGTCGGATTCGGAATGTCAATTTATTGCTAAGTTTAATTTTCCAGAATTTTTGGAATTAATTTGTGAGCGTAATAAATTAAACTCTGATTTGATAATTTCTATTGAATTTGATCAACCGTTAAAGGGGCCATTTTTCCAAACGGTCTCCAAATTCGACGAAATTAATTTTGTTAGGACCGTATTGTCAAAACATAGCTGGATTTATTTTTCGGGAATTTTCGGAGTCCGTATGTGGCCCCGGTGAATTTAAATACGATCGAATTAATTAAATAAACGATCGAAATTTTAAATTAAAGGAAACAGGCCAAAAAAACAATTGTTTGGGCTGACGGGACCTAGCCCATTGCGTCCAGAACAGGGGTAATTGGGTGAGGATGACTCTTGTTGGACTGAAATTGGAGTTGTTATGGATTTACGGGTTTATTTGCAAAATGGGTAATTAAATATTATAAAAATACATTCATTTTTCAAAACCCTAATCCTATTCACTACTGCAGCCGCCGCCCTTATCTGATCCATGGCCGAAATGCTCCCTGCTTCTTCCCCTAATTTCTTCAAATCTGATCAATAAAACACCCTGCCCCTTTGGAGTTTATTGCAGAGCTTTTCTCCCTCTTCAAAACCAAACGGATTGGTCCTCCTCAGGTAGCACGAACTTCGAGAACCGACGCCCCAAACCTAACTCGAACAAACCGCCGCCGCCTCCTCTGGTGTCGATCGCACCTGACCGCGTGGGGCCCCCTGCGCGCGCCACCCCTAGCCCCTCCACGTCGCGCAATCCGATTCTCCTCCCGTGCCTTGTACCGCTTGCAGAATTCAACCCTAGATTTGAACGAGAACATACAAGGTGCGGCCTAGTTTACAGTGGAAGAAGAAAGGGTAATTCCCTTTTAATTTATTAATTTAATTTAATTTAAAATTGTGTAAAAATAAAATAAATCGTAACTCATTCATATGAACTCAGAACTAAACGATTTTCGAAGCGTTGTGATCGTAAGCCCGAGATTTGCGTTTCTAGACTGACTGGAACCAATTCTGAGCTGATCAAATTTTGGTCAAAATTACAGATCTGAACCATTCATATTCAAACAACTGTGAGAAATTCGATTTAATTTTTTATTTTTTTTTAAAATAATTAGAATAAATCATGTTTGTATTATCATCGATCCGCTGTAAATTTCTACATGCTATGCTACGTGATTTGATCTGTATGTGATGTGTTAATGTAGATCTGTTAGTTTGGGTGGTATTGTGTTATAATTAAATTTGCCATAAAAATAAATCAAACATTTTTGTTGTTATTTTTGTTGTTGAATCAAAATATTAAACAAAAATAAAGATCACCTTTATTATATTGGCATTATATTTGCAATAAAAATGAATCAAACATTTTTGTTGTTATTTTGTTGAATCAAAATATTCATCCAAAATGGAGTATCACCTTTATTGCAATAAAAATGCATCATACGTTTTGTCACTTTGATTGAATTAGAATTCTCAATCAAAATGAAATATTCCCTTTTATACATTTTTGTTGAATCTAATTTTTCAGCAAAAATGAATAATACATTTTGTTATTGGATTGAATTAGGAATTTCAATCAAATGAAATATCACCTTTGTTATTGATTGAATTTGAATTTTCAATCAAATGATATATCGCCTTTGTTGTTGATAGAATTAGAATCATCAATCAAAATGAAAAATATCACTTTTGTTATTTGATTGAAATAGAATTATTAACCAAAATGAAATATACACTTTTGTTATTTGATTGAGTTAGAATTTTCAATCAAAAGGAAATATCAAATTTTGTCATTTTGTTGGATTAGAATATTCAACAAAAATGAATTATAAATTTCTATCATTTTATGGAATTATTATAAAAATAGAAATGTTCATGTTTTTAAAAAAAAAAGAACATTACATTCAAAAGTTCACATTTTTAATGTAATGTTAGAATACAGAAATTGTACATGTTTGAATAGAAACACGATTTCATTAAAAATTTACCTTTTTAATGACAATAGAAAAATGTACATGTTTGAATAAAAACATGATTTCATTAAAAATTCTTATTTTAGTGTCAAGAATGAAATATTGGAGAATGTACATGTTTTAAAATTAAAACATGATTTCATTAAAAATATACATTTTTAATGTAATGTTAAAAATAAGAAAAATGTACATGTTTTAAAATTAAAACATGATTTCATTAAAAATACACATTTTTAATGTAAGGTTAAAAATAAGAAAAATGTACATGTTTTTAAAATTAAAACATGATTTCATTAAAAATATACGTTTTTAGTGTAATGTTAAGAATAAGAAAAGTGTTCATGTTTTAAAATTAAAACATGATTTCATTAAAAATACACATTTTTAATGTAAGGTTAAAAATAAGAAAAATGTACATGTTTTAAAATTTAAAACATGATTTCATTAAAAATACACATTTTTAATGTAAGGTTAAAAATAAGAAAAATGTACATGTTTTAAAAATTAAAACATGATTTCATTAAAAATACAGATTTTTAATGTAATGTTAAAAATAAGAAAAATGTACATGTTTAGAATTAAAACATGATTTCATTAAAAATATACATTTTTAATGTAATGTTAAAAATAAGAAAAATGTATATGTTTAAAATTAAAACATGATTTCATTAAAAATATACATTTTTAATGTAAGGTTAAAAATAAGAAAAATGTACATGTTTTAAAAATTAAAACACGATTTCATTAAAAATATACATTTTTAGTGTAAGGTTAAAAATAAGAAAAGTGTTCATGTTTTAAAAATTAAAACATGATTTCATTAAAAATATACATTTTTAGTGTAATGTTAAGAATAAGAAAAGTGTTCATGTTTTAAAATCAAAACTTGATTACATTAAAAATATACTTTTTATTGTAATATTAGAAATTAGTGAAAAGACTCACGTTTTAGAAAGAAAACATGTTTTACATTAAAAATTCACTTTTAATTTAATAATAGAAATGTAGAAAAAGAAACATGTTTTAAAATGAAAATAAGTTTTACATTAAAAATTCACTTTTAATGTAATAGTAGAAATTTAGGTAAAGATTCATGTTTTAAAAAGAAAACATGTTTTACATTAAAAATTTACTTTTTAATGTAATAATAGAAGTTGGACAAACATGTATGTATTCAAAATAAAACATGTTTACATTAAAAACCTTGTTTTTAATGAAATTGATAAAATTACAATTTATATTTACATCACATATATTAGAATTTATATGCGTTGTTAAAATTACAATTTATATTTACATCGCATATATTAGAATTTATTTGCGTTGTTAGAATTACAATTTATATTTACATCGCATATATTAGAATTTATATGCGCTGTTAAAATTACATTTATATTTACATCGCACATATTAGAATTTATATGCATTGTTAAAATTACATTTATATTTAGATCGCATATATTAGAATTTATATGCGTTGTTAAAATTACATTTATATTTACATCGCATATATTAGAATTTATATGCATTGTTAAATTACATTTTTATTTACATCGCATATATTAGAATTCATATGCGTTGTTAAAATTACATTTATATTTACATTACATATGTTAGAATTCATATGCGTTGTTAAAATTACATTTATATTTACATTTGCATATATTAGAATTTATATGCAAAGTTGACTCGTCATTGGATCAATTTTCATGTAAATGAAATATATTCTGTTTGACAGTACATAGATATGATATGCCAATAAATAACATTATTTTATTTGGCATGTTAAATACGTTAGAGAAATCGTCGAATGGTTTATATATATATATAATTATATAATTATATATATAATTATATATATATAAATTCAAATTTAACGAATCGCGCGCGGTAGTTCGCGTTTTGGAATCGTAACTTTAAACGATTATACCGAAAGTCCAACCGTCGGATTTTCCCAAAACCGGAACCGTTAGGACCGCTTTGGGAAGATCTTTCCAACGATATAAACTTTGTTAAAATCCAACGGTTAGATTTCGAGATGAGTGTAAATCAAATTTTGATAAAAACAGCGTCAGGGCCGCCTATTGACCCGAAGCGTCGTTAAAAATAGCGATAAATCGTTATTAAATACTACTAACGATATGAAATGATTTTAAACTATATATATGCGAGAATCATTTGAAAAGAATGAGTTCAATCTCATTTCAAATGATTATACGACGATCTAAATCGAAGATCTCAAAGACGACGATTGAAGACCGGCGATCTTCACATCGAAAGGATAACTACTGATGCCCGACATTGGTTAGCTCCCAGTAAAGGGTTAAAGTGGTAGTTTTCCGGACGTACTTGTCGATTGTCCGGATATGCGAGCACCTCTCTTCCGTGTTGGACATATGGGACGAGAAATAAGGTGACTCCGGTTTCGTTCAGACCTAGAACGGACTTGTAAATGGATGTGTGTCCGACATTGGATTTCATCCCATGTAAATTGATTTCTATTTAATAAATATCTGTTGGTGGCGGAGAATTTATTCTCTTGCTTAACACCCTTCTCCGAGAAGCATGAGCTCAGAGGTTTTATATTGGTAGTCATCGATCGCATGGCGTGAATTGTCAATGTGACATGCCAAGATGCAATTGATCGAGGCTTTTGTTGAAAAGCAGAGCCTTGTGGATGATGATCAAAGCATAGCCTATTTCGGCATAGATTTGTGTATAAAGTTACCTCACGAGCCTCACACCCCGGTAAGAGTCAGTAACGGGGAAAGGGAACGTAGGGAGTGCACACGTTTCTTTCTAGTTAGACGTGGTATCAGGGTTTTGCAAGCCCTGACATTTTACTTATGTGGTTGTTGGAAGTAGGCGCCCCGGTTTTATTGGTCGATTGTGACCATTTTATAGGTCCAATCGGATCGGGAAGCGTATGTTCAGGAATTGCCAATCCACTAAAGTATTTGTGGACCGGCCCTGCAGTATCCAAGGGTTTGCCAACGTCCGGACCCTGAGGCATTGCTAGAGTGTCTCGAATCGGTTAGGAGATCGTCCCTAGCCTTGACTCATGATGGAAACCCAATCTCCAATACGACATTACGGTTTTGATTGTAAACCTATATATGGCGACATAGTAGGATGGGGTACTATGCCATCTAGGATTGATACATTTACTTTGAAGTATTTTTGAAACCTATTAGACACTAGTAATAATAGTAAAAATATTATTTTCTACGTATCAAGCATTTTTGATCATTATAAGGTAAAACTCTATCCTCCGGTTTGCGTTGCATTATGTGATGGGACTTGAGCCTTATAATGATTTGATTTTCAAAAAAGCATTGCGTTGTTTTTGAAATAAAATTTATTAAATATATGCACTGGAAATCCGATGGAGTAAACCCGTTCCGCGTTAGCGGCGTGGTCCTGTGATTAGCTATATTGTTAGTTAACAAAGATTTCTCATACCAGTCCCATGACTGACTCGTAGTTTGTTTCACTTTGCAAACTCGGGTGCCCTCTTTCCACATGGGCAGCCAAATGACATGTTTAGGTATGGATGCATTCTGGATTGGAGCTTGCTTAAGGAAGAAGATGAAGAACATTTTTCTTTTTATCTTTTATTGCTTCTTGAGACATTTAGACATTATTGATCTTTGATGTATTTGGTGGAGATTGAGACTTATTTCTTTCTTTGTTGAGACTTCTATTTGCTAAGTGTATCCTGTAACTGCGTACTCTGATGTCTTTGATGTTATGTTGTGATGACATTCTCATTTCCGCTGCAATGATTTTTGTGTTATGCTATTATTTGAGATCTGCTATTGCTGTAAATATGTTATGCTCATATGATTATCCTTGCTTTCGTAGTACGGAAGTTTGGGGTCGTCACAGTTGGTAACAGAGCTAAAGGTTAACTTTAGCTTCGGGGTATAACATTTTTAGAACAATTCGTCTAGATAGAATTAGTAGTATCCTAAGACGAGTAGCTCATTAGAGATAGGATTAGTAATGTCTTAGAATGAGCACAGCAGAATAACACATATTAATCAGTCATTATTTCATTACTATCTTATCATATGTCTCTACTTTTAACACTTTCCTTTAAAATTATCATTCCTGTTTGTCTGACTCTTTCCTTGATGGTACAAAACTAACTAGGAAATGAGCACCAGAGCGCGAGCTAGAGGCCGAGGCAGAGGTGGGGCTAGAGGCACAACTAGAGATGAGACTCCCACAGCTCAGGGACAACCCACTCCCGAGGCTGTAACACCACCTCCACCCCCGCAGCCGTTTGATTTGGATAAAATGTCCAAGAAGTACAGAAACTTAGGGGGCGTATCCTTTACTGGGCGAGAGACCGTGATTGAGGTACATGCATGGCTAAAGAACTACGAGAAAATCCTTGAAGGCTTGGAATTGGAAGATCAACGCAAGCGCTTTTGGAAACATGGCTATTAAAAGACCAAGCTGAAATTTGGTGGATACAGTCAAAATTGGCTATAATGTGGCCGACATGTCTTAGGCCAGATTTAAAGAACTCTTCAGTGATAAGTATATCCCTCCGCAGAAAGTAGAGAGGCTCCATGATCAATTTGCAAATTTGCAGCAGGGTGATATGACTATTTCAGAATATGTGCGAAAGTTCGAGGAACTTTCACACTACGCTCCACAGTTAGTTCAGGAACCAGTGCAGAAGAACAAGAGATTTATCAATGGCCTCTCCAAGAAGTACCTAAACAGGGTCACTGCTCACATCAAGCTCCCCTTTAATGAAGTGATCGAGATGGCTTCCCGCTATGAGGATAATGACAGAAATGCATAGCAGGAGCGTGAAACGAATCACAATAACAACAAAAGAAAGCAAGCTGATAGAAAACCAGAGGCGGGCAATTCTTCCACTGCCAAGCCTAAAGGGAAGAAGAGGGACAAATCTAAAGTGAAATGCTTCAATTGCCAGAAGATGGGGAATTTTGACTACGAATGCCGAGCCCCGAAGAGACCGAGAAGGAATGAATCTAGACCCGATCAGAATAGCGGATAGAATTATCGTGGCCCCAGGGAGTGCTTTAATCTCCACAAGCCAGGGCATCTGATCAAAAATTGTCCTTTGTTGAAGAAATCTGAGGTAGAACATGTCTATGATGGGGCAGCTGCACCGGCTTCTTCCGAGGGAGCAGGTAAACCTGATGTTTTAGGAGGTACTGTTAATATTAAGAACATTCCTATTACATTTTTGTTTGACACTGATGCATTAAGAAGTTTCATTTCTAGTGACACGATTAAAAAGCTAAAACTGAAACCAAGAAAACTTAAAGAACCGATTAGAGCCCATAGTCCGATAGGAGGTTCACTTATCCTCGATCAATACTGTAGAGTGCATGTTTCTTATTCTTACTTCCAGTTCCCTTTTGACTTGATCGTTATGAGTTTTTATGGATATGATATCAAACTTGGGCTAGATTGGCTAACAGAGTATGAGGCTGAGTTACTATGCGCTGAAAGAGTAGTCAGAACTAAAACCAAATCCAGAAATATGATGACTATACCATGCCACGGCTCAGCCACATATAGGAAAGAATTTTGGTCTTCTCTAGAAGTCACTCCTGCTTCTATTGAGGATATTCCTGTCGTCAGAGATTATGCGGATGTGTTTGAAGAAGTTGACAGCTTACCTCCACGCAGAGAAATCGACTTCAGGATTGACTTAGTTTCGAATGCAAGGCCCGTTGTGCATCCTATTCGGAGAATGACACTGAAAGAAAAAGAGGAGCTGAGCAATCAAACTAGACATCTTTTGTAGAAGGGTCTGATCAGGAATAGCTTCTCAAATTGGGGTGCAACAGTGGTGTTTGTCCCAAAGTCAGATGATACCCTCAGACTATGTATGGACTACCGTGATCTAAATAAGCATACGCTGAAAAATAAATATCCACTGCCATATATCGATGATCTGTTGGACCGCTTGAATGGAGCACAAGTATTCTCTAGGATGGACCTAGCTACAGGTTTCCACCAATTACGCATTGCCGAAGAATGTGTTCCTTTGACAGCTTTCAGAGGGCCAGCCTTATTCTATGAATGGTTAGTAATGCCCTTCGGCTTATGTAACGCTCCAGCATACTTTATCAATCTTATGAATAGAGTATTCCGAGATGTTTTAAATAAATTCGTGCTGGTGTTCATCGATGACATCCTAATCTTTTCTAAATCCACTGCTAAACATGAAAAGCATCTGAAAGAAATCTTAGAGATTTCGCGTAGGAATGTGTTGAATGCCAAATTCTCTAAATGTATATTCTGGCAAGAAGAGGTGAAATTCCTCGGCCATATTATATTAAAGAAAGGCATTTCAGTAGATCCAGGAAAGATCTCAGCCATCCAAGATTGAAAGCAGCCTAGCACTCCTACGGAAGTCAGAAGTTTCTTAGGACTGACTGGCTATTATTGAAAATTCGTTAAGGATTTTTTGAAATTATCTTGCCCATTGACAAAGCTGACTAAGAAGCATACAAAGTTCATTTGGACACCCGAATGTGAGGCAGCCTTCCAAGAGCTGAAACGGAGGTTGATCACTGCTCCTGTGTTGACCATTATTGATGGCAATCAGGATTTGAAAGTCTGGACAGATGCTTCTAGAGAAGGTTATTCTTTTTATCTAAATAAAAATGTCAGAGATGACATTTTTTAATGTCAAATCTTATTTTAACATGTTATCCTTTTTAACTGTTTAAGGTATTGGTGCGGTGCTAATGCAAAGGGACAAAGTAGTCGCATATGCTAGCCGCCAGTTGAAACCACATGAGAAGAAATACCCCACTCATGATCTTGAGTTGATGGCCATCGTATTTGCTCTAAAGATATGGAGGCACTGTCTTTTGGGTGAGAAATTCGAGCTGTATACTGATCACAAATCCTTGAAGTATCTGTTCACCCAAAGAAATCTGAACTTGAAGCAGCAACATTGGGTTGAATTTCTTGCGGCCTATGACCTGGACATCTTATATACTCCAGGAAAAGCCAATGTAGTAGCCGATGCGCTCAGCAGGAATAATACAGCCAGCACCGATCTTATCATCGCCAGTCTTATCATTACGCCTACATTAATGGATAGGATCTCTGTCCTTCAGAAAGATGATAAATTTATTCAGATGATTAGTGAGCGAGTTCAAAAGGGCGAAGCGCCAAGCTTCCAAATAGACAGCAAGGGAATCCTTAGACTGCAAGGGCGAATATGTGTGCCAGATATTCCTAAGCTAAAAAGAGAAGTTATGGATGAATGTCACAAATCTAAGCTCGGCATCCATCCAGGAGTAAGCAAGATGTATCATAATCTTAAGCATACTTTTTGGTGGAAGGCGACGAAGGGGGACATTTCCATATATGTTGCTAGATGTCCCACCTGCCAGCAAGTCAAAAGCGATCAGCAGAAGCTAGTAGGATTGTTGCAACCGCTAGAGGTTCCAGGTTGCAAGTGAGACCAAATTTCTATGGACTTCATTGATGGCTTTCCCCGAACTAGAAAACGCAATGACAACATATGGGTGATTGTAGATCGCTTCACAAAGACTGCCCATTTCATCCCTGTCAGATCTAATAGAACAGCTCGAAGTCTGGCGCAACCTTATTTCAGAGAGATTGTCAGACTACATGGAGTTCCCAGTAGCATCGTTAGTGATCGCGATCCGATATTTGCTAGCAAGTTCTGGGAAGTTTTCCAAGAAGAGCTTGGGACTAAGTTGAAAATGAGCACCGCTTATCATCCTCAGACAGATGGCCAGACTGAGAGGGTGAACTGCATATTAGAAGACTTGTTGCGAGCCTGCATTCTTGACTTTGGCGGGTCATGGGAAGATCACTTGCACTTGGTTGAGTTCTCCTATAATAACAGTTACCAAGCAAGCTTGCAGATGTCTCCATTTGAAGCATTATATGGAAGGTCATGCAGATCTCCCGCATCTTGGGTGGAACCCGACAATCGATTAGTATTGGGTCCCGACATGATTCGTGAAGCAGCAGATAAAGTTGATTTTATTAAGAAGCGATTATTGCCTGCTCAAAGCCGACAGAAGAGCTATGCAGACTCACGAAGAAGGGATTTAGAATTCTCTGTTGGTGATCTTGTATACTTGAGGGTTTCCCCACTGAGAGGTGTAATTAGATTTGGGAAGACTGGAAAATTGGCACCGAGATTCATTGGTCCATTTCCTATTCTCGAAAGGATTGGAACCCTCGCTTATAAGGTGCAGTTGCCTGACTGGTTGCCAGGGGTTCACGATGTATTCCATGTGTCTCAACTCCGGAAGCATGTTATTGATCCAGACTTAGTTGTGGAGGAAGCAGCACAACAAGATTTGGAGATTACCCCAAGCTTAGCAGTAAGAAGGGAGCCAGTGAAAATAGTTGGCAAAGAGACCCAAGTTCTGAGGAATAAGAGGATCCACCTAGTCAAAGTGCAATGGAGCGGGGATCCTAGAGACTGTACATGGGCGACTAAGGATAACATCAAACATGCCTATCCCAAGTGCAGAGTGGACATCTTCGAGTAACTCTTGTGTTGAGGTACATTTAAAATACCTTGCATTTTCCGTTTTGTTCCTACTTTACTATTGTTTCCTTTTCGGGGACGAAAAGTTTTTAAGTGGGGGGAGGGGGATTGTAACAACCCGGAAAATCAGAACCAATTTAAAATTTTTATTTTGGCTATTTCAAGGAATTTTGAATAGTTAAAATAATTTATTTTAATTAATAACGATTAAAAATTTATTTAAATCAAAGTTAGAACGAATATATTTATTGTAATTTTAAAAGGAATTAGAAATAGTACGGTAGTTTGAAAAGTCAAAGCTGAACTTTGACTGATTATACAGGATTATAAATTTAACGAATTTTAGTGAAACAAAAAATATCTAAATCTGTTTAAAAATATCTTTCCAACGAATCCGAAAAATCGAAATTTCATAGCGGGAATAAAAAGTTATGACCAGTTGAATATTCAGAATAGTCGCTATGGAATATAGTATAATTTATAGCCCGTATAAAAGGCCATTAAACAAACGACCTCCATTTTTGATGAAACCACTTTTGTCGGATTCGGAATGTCAATTTATTGCTAAGTTTAATTTTCCAGAATTTTTGGAATTAATTTTTGAGCGTAATAAATTAAACTATGATTTGGTAATTTTTGTTGAATTTGATCGACCATTAAAGAGGCCATTTTTCAAACGGTCTCCAAATTCAAGGAAATTAATTTAGTTAGGACCGTATCATCAAAACATAGCTAGATATATTTTTCGGGAATTTTCGGAGTCCGTATGTGGCCCCGGTGAATTTAAATATATGATTGAATTAATTAAATAAATGATCTAAATTTTAAATTAAAGTAAACAGGCCAAAAACAATCGTTTGGGCTGACGGGACCTAGCCCATTGCGTCCGGAACATGGGCAATTGGGCAGGAACGACTCCTGTTGGACTAAAATTGGAGTTGTTATGGATTTACGGGTTTATTTGCAAAATGGGTAATTAAATATTATAAAAATACATTCATTTTTCAAAACCCTAATCCTATTCACTACTATAGTAGCCGCCCTTATCTGATCCATGCTGAAATGCTCCCTTCTTCTTCCCCTAATTTCTTCAAATCCGATCAATAAAACACCGTGCCCCTTTGGAGTTTATTGCAGAGCTTTTCTCCCTCTTCAAAAACATACAGATTGATCCTCCTTAGGGGGCACGAACTTCGAGAACTGACGCCCCAAACCTGACCCGAACAAACCGCCGCCGCCTCCTCTGGTGCCGATCGCACCTGACCGCGTGGGCCCCCCTGCGTGCGCCATCCCTAGCCCCTCCACATCGCGCAATCCGATCCTCCTCCCGTGCCTTGTACCGCTTGCAGAATTGAACCCTAGATTTGAACGAGAACATACAAGGTGCGGCCTAGTTTACAGTGGAAGAAGAAAGGGTATTTCCCTTTTAATTTCTTTATTTAATTTAATTTAAAATTATATAAACATAAAATAAATCGTAACTCATTCATATGAACTAAGAACTGAACGATTTTCGAAGCGTTACGATCGTAAGCCCGAGATCTGCGTTTCTAGACTGATTGGAACAAATTCCGAGCTAATCAAATTTTGGTCAAAATTGTAGATCTGAACCATTCAGATTCAAATGACTGTGCGAAATTCTTTTTAAAAAAAATAATAATAATTAGAATAAATCATGTTTGTATTATCATCGATCCGCTATAAATTTCTACATGCTATGCTACGTGAGTTGATCTGTATGTGATGTGTTAATGTAAATCTGTTAGTTTGGGTGATATTGTGTTATAATTAAATTTTCCATAAAAATAAATTAAACATTTTTGTTGTTATTTTTTTTGTTGAATCAAAATATTCAACAAAAATGAAGCATTACCTTTATTATATTTTATTGGCATTATATTTGCAATAAAAATGGATCAAACATTTTTGTTGTTATTTTGTTGAATCAAAATATTCAACAAAAAATGGAGTATCACATTTATTATATTTGGTTGAAATTAATTTTGCAATAAAAATGCAACATAAGTTTTGTCACTTTGATTGAATTAGAATTTTCAATCAAAATGAAATATTCCCTTTTATACATTTTTGTTGAATCTAATTTTTCAGCAAAAATGAATCATACATTTTGTTATTAAATTGAATTAGGAATTTCAATCAAATGAAATATCACCTTTGTTATTGATTGAATTTGAATTTTCAATCAAATGAAATATCACCTTTGTTGTTTGTAACGACCCGTATTTTTACGGTCGAATAATTTATTTATTTAATTATTTAAAATATGGTTTGGTAATTTAAATGGTTTAGATTAAATAACTTTGAATATTTAATTAATGTAATAATTAAATAATATATTTAATTTTAAAATAATTAGAATTAGCTGAAATGGCAATACGGTGTGAATTGGGCAATTCAAAATATATAATTCAGTTTGGAATTGAATTCGAATAACGAATATATTATATAAACGACAGTTGAACGTATAATTATAATATAATTATAATCGAGCTCGAAATGGCGCGGTAGTTCACCATTTGGCGATTCGAACTTCAACTGAATGTATAGGGTCCGTTTTAAATCGGATTTCTATGAAACAAGAAATGTTAGGAGCTGGTGAAGTATATTTTTCTAATGGAAGAGAAAAATCGGGATTTCATTATGTAGATTTTGATTTATGTCCAAATCAAATTTTAGAAAAGTCGCAATGGAATTCCTTTAAAATTTATAAATATATATTTATATTATAAAAGGATTTTATATGTAAATCGAATATCGATATAACTGGGAATTTTGAAATATCGAGTTATAAATCCAATTGAAGTTGTACGATATTCTAGTGTGGATATGTACAATAATATTTATTTTTAAATATTATATTTAATTATTTTTTAAATATATTTATATATTTAAAAGGGTTAATTAGAGCTTTAAAAATAGCCAGTTTTGCAAACGACCTCCGTTTTCAACGAAACTAATTTTGTTGGATCCGTAATATTAAATTATTGTTAGATTCCAAGTTTCATGATTTTTAGAGTCAGTGTGTGGCCGTACGGATTTTTAATGTGAAAAACAGTCGATATTTCGACGGTTAAAAATACGCTGTGTGAGCAAACGGAGTCGGAATTCAACGAAACCGGTTTCATGGGGTCCGTAATGTCGAACTGAAGGTGCATGTCCATTTCCGTGATTTTTGGATATTTTGTGTGACCGTAGGAATTTTATTTGACAAATAGAATTAACGATTGGTTAAATTCGAATATAAAAATATAAAAAAACATCTATAAATATCCCTCAAATAACCTCTAACCCTAAAACTTTGCATTTGGAAGTCAACGTATTTTTTCGACTCCACTTTCTTCATTTCAACGTGAAAACGAATCAAAGAAAAAATCAAAACAAAAAGGATAAAACTCTATAAATCCTGAAACAACTATAATTGGGATCTGTGAAGAGTGCTCTTCATTTTGGTATGGAAATCGTGACGATCGATGCTTTTTCCTAGGGTACGTACTTTGCAGCGTGATGCTAGGGCTCGGGGTATGGCTGTGTACGAGAGGCCGGAGTTCAGGAGGAGATGGTCGGTGTGATCGACAGAACATGAGAAGAAGGGTGGCGTCGACCATGGGTGCCTCGGAGGCCTTAATCAATTCGCGACAGTGGACTTCAATGGTGAAGTTGTGGGTTTGAAATGTACAGGGAGTTGCGGTTCTGTGTATTTCAATATTGGGGGGAAGAAGGTAAAAGGGGATGCGGGTCTGGGCTTCTAAGAATTGGTGTGGGCCGGGTTAAAGAAGTAAGCCTAATTTAATTATAATTAAGTTTTATTTTTAATTTAAACGGTGTATAACTTGTGAACCTTATAACTTGATCATATGTTAACGGAATTCAGCGAAACAAGATCCATTGGGATTGTATGGACGGACACTACCCAATGGAACTGACTGGGAGTGAATTGGAGCTAGTTACAATTTGTAGCAAAGTAAATTGTCCGTCTGAATCAAGCGATGGTTATCGTTATTAACGATGATCGTCCAATGTGAGTAAAACTCAACAATTCATATTTTTATAATGTATTTTTAGAACTGATAAATGATGATTGATATCTGTGTGTTGACTGTTTGATTGAATTGCTGATGTATTGGTTGAAATTATAGATAATGGTATATATATAAATCGTTAATCAATTGTTGATTCTGTTTATCAGAATATTTCATATCTAAATGAAATCGATGTTATTATATTGTTTAACATCTGTGGATGCAGGGAAACAGGTTGGAGGAATCCAACTGGATTCCTCAACATTTATTTTTATTGTTTTCACATATTGTAATATATGATGTGATATATAATCTGTTGTTGATTATGTGTGTTTGAATGATATCGATCATTGTTATTTGGTATTTTAAATACCATATGAAATACTGGAATGTAAAAAGGGAAATATTCAAAGTGAATATAAAATGAAATATTTATATAGCATGAATAGAATTATATAAAAGGAATTTATATAGAATAAATAGAATTTTATAAAAGGAAATATTTATATAAAATAAATAGAATTATAAAAGGAATATTGATTTAGAAAGTAAATAGAATTATAAAAGGGAAATATTTGGAAAATGAATAGAGTTTTATAAAAAGAGAATTTTACATTAGGAAGGTTTAGACCCGTGCTTCGCACACGGGTGTAACATGATATTGATTAAAGTAAATATTTTGCAAATAAAATATCATAAAAGAATTTGGGGTTTGAATTAGGAATTTAAAGGGAATTACTAGAATTAGAAACTGACTAGAAATTAGTTGAGTTGAATGACTTTCTAGGTATCGATCTGATGTTGGTTTCGGCCTTCGGGGTTAATACGTAGGGGGTTGTTCTCTTACTAGTTTACAGTTAGAGACTGATATATGTGAAAAGATAGTGATGCGTGAATCAGAATTGGAAACGTTTTCCAAAGTTAATAACGTATATTTTCTAAAATTACAAAATAAGGATTTGATGAATATATGGAATGAGAAATAGGGAAATGAATAAATGTTGATTGATGATTGATCGATAGAATTTCCATTTGGAAATAATATCATTGTTTGCACACGTGTTTTCATTTGATAGTTAAATCACCAACTATCAAAGTTTCTGACCATTTTTACGTTGTTAATATAGAGAGACCGGTTAGATTATTTTCCGAAGAACCACTCCGTATTGGCATAAGCGTTGCAAACAAAGTATGCTGAATATATTGAAGACGGAGTAAAGTGCAAGGGATATTGTATAAATCATAGATAGAGATTGCCTAAGATGGATCACTGAATACTGTCTTCGGTTTGTCCAGTCCCAGGACAACTAGAATGGACGAATGTCTAACAGAGTATATCTAGTAGATCGTGTAAGTTAATCGTTTCGAACGTATTTACGTTGGTGGCGGAGGAATTCGTTTCTCTTAGCTTATACCCATGGTATTTTTAGGGAAATCAATTTGTGATTTGACGGGTATGATGATGTGGCATTCAAAGTAAATGAAGACGTGATCTGTATAGAGATACGTTATAACCTTAAGCCTCATCAACTGGGAAATGATAGAAATCGGGCAGGCAGCATGGCTAAGTGGGCCACACCCAATTAGGGTATATTGTCACCATCTAGAGAATATTCATATTTGTACTTCTTTCAATTCTGTATCTCCCGGGAACGGTTATGTTGGAATACTAACCGAGGGGTGACAATATACTATATACATTCAAGAGAAATGAATGGTCGGTCGTGTGTGACCGAGATACAAGATGTTCTTGTTGAACTCCAGTGTATCGCTTCTAGAGTACACTGATCGGAAGGTGGATTCATACCTTGTCATAGTTGGAATCCATTCCCCAAATAAGAGCCCGGGGTTTTGATTGTATATTATATATGTAGAACATTAGATGAAAGCGTTTCTGCTAGATTTACATTTACTCGATCTAGACATTATTATAATATTAGACAAGTATCGTTTTAGAAATATTTTGGTTTATCGTAAGGTAAAAACCGTCCATGTTTATGTATGGATCGGTCTTACGATTATCATTTCTTTTAAAGAGATTTTAAAAGTTTAACAAATGGTTGAAGTTTACTCACACTAGTCACATGACTGACCCGGAGTTTATTTTGTTTTGTTTTCCCTAAACTCTTGGGTGCCCAATTTTGTACGGGCAGTCAAGTAGTCGGGATTTACAGATACTTGAAGAGCGGGAGCAGGAGGCTTTAGGATTATATAGCTATTGTTATTTCCGCTGTGTTATAAGTGTTGTACTCTGATAATGTTACTGTATACATATACTGATTTTATTTCAAAGATATGTTATCTATTATATGTTGTTCGTTCCGCTGTGAGATTCGTGTTACTCTGATGTTGTATGTTCTTCTTCTTCTTCTATTCTAAGTTTCTATCTTATCTATTCTCACCCTCTAATTTCTTTCATGGACTATCCGGTATTTCCGATGCTTGAATAGTTGACATTAAGTTATGTCGAGTGCTCAGGATCGCAAAAACCCCGGGTTGTTACATTGTTGATAGAATTAGAATTGTCAATCAAAATGAAAAATATCACTTTTGTTATTTGATTAAAATAGAATTATCAACCCAAATATACACTTTTGTTATTTGATTGAGTTAGAATTTTTAATAAAAAGGAAATATCAAATTTTGTCATTTTGTTGGATTAGAATATTCAACAAAAATGAAATATAAATTTCTATCATTTTATGGAATTATTATAAAATAGAAATGTTCATGTTTTAGAAAAAAATAAGAACAACACATTCAAAAGTTCACATTTTTAATGTAAGCTTAGACTACAGAAATTGTACATGTTTGAATAAAAATATGATTTCATTAAAAATTTACCTTTTTAATGACAATAGAAAAATGTACATGTTTGAATAAAAACATGATTTCATTAAAAATTCTTATTTTAGTGTCAAGAATGAACTATAGGAGAATGTACATGTTTTAAAATTAAAAAATGGTTTCATTAAAAATATACATTTTTAATGTAATGTTAAAAATAATAAAAATGTACATGTTTTAAAATTAAAAGATGATTTCATTAAAAATACACATTTTTAATGTAAGGTTAAAAATAAGAAAAATGTACATGTTTTAAAAGTTAAAACATGATTTCATTAAAAATATACATTTTTAATGTAATGTTAAAAATAAGAAAAATGTACATGTTTTAAAATTAAAACATGATTTCATTAAAAATACACATTTTTAATGTAAGGTTAAAAATAAGAAAAATGTACATGTTTTAAAAATTAAAACATGATTTCACTAAAAATATACATTTTTAATGTAATGTTAAAAATAAGAAAAATGTACATGTTTTAAAATTAAAACATGATTTCATTAAAAATACACATTTTTTATGTAAGGTTAAAAATAAGAAAAATGTACATGTTTTAAAAATTAAAACATGATTTCATTAAAAATACAGATTTTTAATGTAAGGTTAAAAATAAGAAAAATGTACATGTTTTAAAAATTAAAACATGATTTCATTAAAAATATACATTTTTAATGTAATGCTAAAAATAAGAAAAATGTGCATGTTTTAAAAATTAAAACATGATTTCATTAAAAATATACATTTTTAATGTAAGGTTAAAAATAAGAAAAATGTACATGTTTTAAAAATTAAAACATGATTTCATTAAAAATATACGTTTTTAGTGTAATGTTAAGAATAAGAAAAGTGTTCACGTTTTAAAATCAAAACCCGATTACACTAAAAATATACTTTTTATTGCAATATTAGAAATTAGTGAAAAGACTCATGTTTTAAAAATAAAACATGTTTTACATTAAAAATTCAATACATGTTTTAAAATGAAAATATGTTTTACATTAAAAATTCACTTTTAATGTAATAGTAGAAATTTAGGTAAAGATTCATGTTTTAAAAAGAAAACATGTTTTTCATTAAAAATTCAACTTTTAATGTAATAATAGAAGTTGGACAAACATGCATGTTTTCAAAATAAAACATGTTTACATTAAAAACTTTGTTTTTAATGAAATGGATAAAATTACAATTTATATTACATCGCATATATTAGAATTTATATGCGTTGTTAAAATTACAATTTATATTTACATTGCATATATTAGAATTTATACGCGTTGTTAAAATTACAATTTATATTTACATAGCATATATTAGAATTTATATGCGTTGTTAAAATTACATTTATATTTACGTCGCATATATTAGAATTTATATGCGTTGTTAAAATTACATTTATATTTACGTCGCATATATTAGAATTTATATGTGTTGTTAAAATTACATGTATATTTACATCGCATATATTAGAATTTATATGCGTTGTTAAAATTACATTTATATTTACATTGCATATATTAGAATTCATATGCGTTGTTAAAATTACATTTATATTTACATTGCATATACTAGAATTTATATGCATTGTCAAAAATTACATTTATATTTACATTTGCATATATTAGAATTTATGTGCAAAGCTGACTCGTCACCGAATCAATTTTCATGTAAATGAAAGGTATTCTGTTTGACAGTACACAGATATGATATGCCAATAAAAAACATTATTTTATTTGGCATGTTAAATACGTTAGAGAAATCGTCGAATGGTTTATATATATAAATTAAAATTAAAATTTAACGAATTGCACGCGGTAGTTCGCGTTTCGGAATCGTAACTTTAAATGATTATACCGAAAGATCCAACCGTTGGATTTTCCCAAAACTGGAACCGTTAGGACCGCTTTGGGAAGATCTTTCCAATGATATAAACTTTGTTAAAATCCAACGGTTAGATTTCGAGATAAGTGTAAATCAAATTTTGATAAAAACAGCGCCAGGGCCGCCGATTGACCCGAAGCGTCGTTAAAAATAGCGATAAATCGTTATTAAATACTATTAACAATATGAAATGATTTTAAACTATATATATGCGAGAATCATTTGAAAAGACCGAGTTCAATCTCATTTCAAATGATTATATGATGATCTAAATCGAAGATCTCAAAGACGGCGATTGAAGACCGACGATCTTCACATCGAAAGGGTAACTACTGATGCCCGACATTGGTTAGCTCCCAGTATAGGGTTAAAGTGGTAGTTATCTGAACGTACTTGTCGATTGTCCGGATATGCGAGCACCTCTCTTCCGTATTGGACATACGCGACGAGAAACAAGGTGACTTCGGTTTCGTTCAGACCTAGAACGGACTTGTAAATGGATGTGTGTCCGACATTGGATTTCATCCCATGTAAATTGATTTCTATTTAATATATATCTGTTGGTGGCGGAGAATTTATTCTCTTGCTTAACACCCTTCTCCGAGACGCATGAGCTCAGAGGTTTTATATTGGTAGTCATCGATCGCATGGCGTGAATTGTCAATGTGACATGCCAAGATGCAATTGATCGAGGCTTTTGTTGAAAAGCAGAGCCTTGTGGATGATGATCAAAGCATAGCCTATTTCGGTATAGATTTGTGTATAAAGTTACCTCGCGAGCCTCACACCCCGGTAAGAGTCAGTAACGGGGCAAGGGAACGTAGGGAGTGCACACGTTTCTTTCTAGTTAGACGTGGTATCAGGGTTTTGCAAGCCCTGACATTTTACTTATGTGGTTGTTGGAAGTAGGCACCCCGGTTTTATTGGTCGATTGTGACCATTTTATAGGTCCAATCGGATCGGGAAGCGTATGTTCAGGAATTGCCAATCCACTAAAGTATTTGTGGACCGGCCCTGCAGTATCCAAGGGTTTGCCAACGTCCGGAACCTGAGACATTGCTAGAGTGTCTTGAATCGGTTAGGAGATCGTCCCTAGCCTTGACTCATGATGGAAACCCAATCTCCAATACGACATTACGGTTTTGATTGTAAACCTATATATGGCGACATAGTAGGATGGGGTACTATGCCATCTAGGATTGATACATTTACTTTGAAGTATTTTTGAAACCTATTAGACACTAATAATAATATTAAAAATATTATTTTCTATGTATCAAACATTTTTTATCATTATAAGGTAAAACTCTATCCTCCGGTTTGCGTTGCATTGTGTGATGGGACATGAGTCTTATAATGATTTCATTTTCTAAAAAGCATTGCGTTGTTTTTAAAATAAAATTTATTAAACATATGCACTGGCAATCCAATGGAGTAAACCCGTTCCGCGTTAGTGGCGTGGTCCTGTGATTAGCCATATTGTTAGTTAAGAAAGATTTCTCATACCAGTCCCATGACTGTGTGAAAACCCGTAACTTCCCTGGTGAGGAAAGCGCGGATAGTTCGAGAACAAGCCACAACAGAACACATACAGAAGAACATTTCATTGTATATTACAACAATGCACCAGAATACAAGAATATACAGAGTATAAATGAATATTACACAGAAATCAGAGATTTAAATTACATTTAAATACATCGCAGCGGAAAATAATACAATACACAACTAGAAGAGATATACGGATACAAAGCTTTCCGGATATCATTCCAGCTGTAAACCAGGATCCTGTGAATATAAATCTGCAAAACCAAAACTACTAGCTGCCCGTGTCGAAAATAGGGGCACCCAGAGTTTAGGTTAAAACAATAAACTCCAGGTCAGTCATGTGACTGGTGTGAGAACTAAAACAGTTATTTATCTTTATTTTCAAAGTTAGGTAAATCAAGGGACCACGCCGTATAACACGGAACGGGTTTCCTCCCAAGAACACCAGTGCATAAAACAACAGCGCAATGCTAAATAAAGAAAAATGAAGCTATTATAAGACCCAGGTCCCATCACACAATGCAACGCAAGCCGGAGGATAGGGTTTTTTCCTTATAATAGCCAAGAATGCTTGATACGTTTAAAACAAATCATTTGATACTTTTATAAGTGCATATTGTATAAAATATCTTCAAATCATAAGTATCAATCACAGACGGCATAAGTGCCACATCCCACTATGTCGCCATACTAGGCTCTACAAATGAAATCGAAATACACGTAGTGGAAATTGGATTTCCATCATGGTGGCTCCTGATTCGAAGGATCGATCGCGTTATGCAATTCACCACGGCTTACGTCCCAACAAGAGAAAACACCGTCTGCACATCTGCACATTTGGGACTAGAGTACCACCGCGGCTTACGTCCCAGCGAGAGAAAACACCGCCTACTCTATATATCCCTGAGCACTAGGCTCATCTCGGTCGACCGAATCCACGACACCACTAAGGTGCCCATCCACTAAAAAGCATACTGATCAAACCACCAGTTTACCACCATACCGGGGTGTGAGGCTCGCGGATCAATTCTATACACAAAGCCATGCTATATCAGCTGCGCTTTGAACATCAACCACCAAACTTTGCTTTTCAACAAAAGTCTGGATCACTGCATCTCAGCATGCCACACTATCAATCCATATCGAACCACTGGTTTCTGCCAATATATAACCTCTGAGCTCATATGTCTCAGAGAAGGGCGTTAAGCAAGAGAATAAATTCTCCGCCGCCAAACAGATATATATTTAGCAGAGATCAACAAATACAATATAAAGGAATACAATGTCAGACACACCATCCATTTACAAGTCCGTTCTAGGTCTGAACGAAACCGGAGGCACTTTCCTCGCATATCCATCCATCTCCAAGTACGTCTGGACGACCACCAACTATTTCCATCCTCTTAGGTGTACATCCCAATCAGGATCGTCAGTAATTATCCCAACGATGTGAAAACTTCCGGTCTTCAACCACCGTCTTCATCTTCGACATATCGTCGAATCGGTTATTCAGAATGGGTATAAACCCGGCCTTTCCGAACAACCCGCGTATATTAAAAATAAATGTTACACAAACACAACATACGCCTCATTCCAATTCATTAGTTACTAACCGTAAATTAGTAAGAGAGCAATTCCCCAAACATTAACCCCGAAGGCCGAAACCAACATCAGATCAATATCCAGGAAACCATTCTTCTTAACTAACCTTCAGCTAGTTTCTAAATTTCAATTCTTAGGGAAAGGTTCCCATTAATTTTATCCAAGATAAATTCTTTAAAATTTATCCTTTAATCTTCCTTTGGATGTCATTTCAAACCAAATTATGGTTTTCCAAACTAGTCGGGATTAGCGAACCACACCGAAGTAATTATTTATTTTATTTCCCAATCCCAACCTATTCATCCCATGAAGCAAAACTGGTAATACTCCATATCTAACACCACGGTGTTATCGGTAAAATTAATTACCATTTCACGTTCAAATCTAATTAAAGATTTAACTATCGCTTTGGAGCAAAACTGGTGATACTCCATTCTCGCTCAATTTCTAAATTTGATAATTTAAATTATCAGTTCCCATTTCAATCTAATTGAAGATTCATTAAAACTCCTTTTACTGGGTTAAAGAACTAATGTCTTTTAAAACACAGTTCACGACAAACCCAAATCACATTCTATTTATTATCGGGTTAAAGAACAAGTGTTATTTAAAACACTGTTCACGATAAACCCATGAATCAATTCTATTTAAACCCATTTCAAATCCAATTTATTTATTTAAAAATAAATGGGTTTTAATTTTAGTTCAAAACTAGTTCATTTCGATAAAAATCTATTTTTATCTTTTCAAATATGGAGTTTTTCATCCCAATTTTTCCCAAATCATTTCTTATGATTTTACACTAATTATTGATATTTTTAATAATTTTATCAAGGCCCGTACAGTCGATTTCCATCAACGGCCACCGAACTGCACTTACAGCGACCTTTTTCAAATTTTATTTGGACGTAACTCCAAATCCAACCGTTAGATTTCAAATTTCTAATATTAGTTAGAAAGGTTTTTTCGATACGAACCCAACGGTTCCGGTTTCAGGAGAATCCGACGGTTGGATCTCCCGTAATGTCCGTTTGAAATAAATGGTCGAAATTCACGAACTGCCGCGGCGCGGCGCGTTCTCTTCAGGCCATTATATTATATATATAATATATATTTCATCGATTTCTATTTATAACGAATTTTATAAATAGTTTTGAATTCGTTTCAAAAACCATTTCAACTTCCATTTTAATTCAAATCAAAATCGAATTTTTTCTTATAAATTCGTTTTAAAATTCATTGCTATTCAATTCAAATTTCAATTCATTTTTGAATTCATTTCAATTCGTTTTCAATTCAATTCGAATTCGTTTTCAATTCAATTCGAATTCATTTTCAATTCAATTCGATTTGGTTCTCAATTCAATTCGATTCAAATTGTTTTTCTATTCGATTCAATTCAAATTGGTTTTCTATTCGATTCAATTCAAATTGGTTTTCTATTCGATTCAATTCAAATTGGTTTTCTATTCGATTCAATTCAAATTGGTTTTCTATTTCAATTCTTTTCCAAATATCAGATTTTGAAATCACTTTCGATATTCATTATAAAATGAATCAAATTGATATAAATATCGTTCATGTCAAAATGGCGTCAATCTAATTAACACGGCTTCATATATTTCTGTTTTCAAATATTCAATTTCAAATATTTCTTTTTCAAATATTTCTTTTCAAATATTTCTATTCAAATATTTCTATTCGAATATTTCTATTTCAAATATTTCTATTTCAAATATTTCTATTTCGAAATATTTCGTTCAACACATGACTAATCTCAACGGATGAGTACTGTCAACACATGAACCTTTATTTTATATTGATAAAGATGTAAATTTTATTATTAAAATATTTCGTTCAATACATGACTAATCTCAACGGATGAGTACTGTCAACACATGAACCTTTATTTTATAATATTCTTTATTTTTAAAAATTGGAATGAGGCCCAATAAATTACCATATAGCATTAACTATATGGATTCCATACCACCCATGCATATGATAGCAACGATAAATAATCAACCATCATCCAAAGTGCACTACACTGTATAAGCATCAAATATAGATATCTAACGCTTATAACAGCCTGTCAATCAATCGATCGACATACAACTAATTATTGGGATTAGTGTATGCCGTATTTTATCCCAATACCCGTGTGGAGTTTTCAAACAATCAAACACAGATTTTATTTGTGCAGTTGGGCGATGTGTAAAATTTATCGACCCAGTCAATATCAGTCAAATCAGTGTATATAAACAAATCGACCGATTTGTTTATAGATATTTATTTATTCACTTTCACGTTAAAAATTATTTTTTTAATGACCAAAATATTTTATTCAAACTATGAATATTCTATTCGGTTCATTTATTCAATAAAATGATATTTTTATTTCTCTAACATATTTTAGAAAATTTCGGCGGCATAACGGCACGATACTAGAAACGGGACAAGGCCTAGCCTTATCCCCGGTCTAGTGAAGGCCCACGCCATTCACACATCAATCAAATCCATTCAATTCACCAAACAATTCAATTCAAACCAAATAATCTAACCAACTACACAACCAAACAAACAAGTCCATGGTCTGTGGACGATTGTGTCGGGTGCTACTAAGCACCGTCTGCATCCTAGTATATATATATATATATAACTAGAAAAGAAATTGAAGGGTGAGAAATTCTCACAGAAAGCTAAATCCAACGCCACGACTCTTCTTATGTAGAAATCTTTGCCGCTCTTGCCTCTTGTCACTTTCTCTGCCCGTATTCTCTACATATGTAAAATCACATTTTTACTTCGCTATTCGATGCATAAAAATCGAATTTTTATTTTGCTATTCAATATATAAAAATCGAATTTTTACTTTGCTATTCAATATATGAAAATTGAATTTTTATTTTGCTTCATTATAAAATTTATATTTTTATATTTCTCTTCGCTCAAAAAAGATTATATTTTTATTACTCTCCATGAATAAAAATCATATTTTTTTAATTCGAACTATTTTTATTCTCCTATTTAAAAACACATTAATCTTATTTTAAAAGGCTATGCAAATTTTATTTTCAAAACAAAGGTATTTTTATTCTTAAAACAAATCTATTCTTATTTTTAAAACAAATTCCATTTTCATATGTATTTTTTTTAAACAATCCTTTATATATTTTAAAAAAAATAAACATTTACTACTTTTATTTAAAAAAAAAATCTGTTTTTAGAAACAATGTTGTTTAAATAAGAAAAAAAAAACCACTTACCGTTTAATAAATTTTTAACTATATAGAACAATTAAACTAAGATAATCAATTTTCCTAATTACCCTAATTAATTAACTAACCACGCTGTTAGGGGTTTTAGAACCCGTCTTCTCCAGTATAACGACGGACTGTTGAACCCCATCATCGCCGCCTTCATCCTCGAACTGCATGCACCCTGGACAACCGGAACTAGATCAGCGGGCCTCCCTCGAACCGCCTTGGCGAGCTCTACCAGTGCCGACGATCTCTGACGAACTCGCGGGTCCCTAGGCATATCGACTGGCTTGCGAACGGGAGCACTTCGAGTGCGAAAATCAAGTGATTCACTCCATTAACCGAGATCCAACAAGTATGAATTTGGAGCCCCAGAAAATCCCTTTAACTTCATGTTTAATTCGGGTTTTAATTCGTGAGGATTTGTGGGAGTTTGCCATTCGAATTTGGGATTGTTTTCCGCCGTGAAAACGTTTGGGAGCGGCCTCTTCCTGTGTTGACCACGAGAGGGTATTTTGACCTAGTTTGACCGGTTGGAGATATTTATACCCTTATTTGTTTTATTTTTATTTAATTCTCAAAAATCATTGTTTATTAATCCCATCTCCAAATCAAACCCAACGACTATCAGCCCAAGCTAATTACCCCCATTCCGAACACAATGGGATATGCTATGTAGGCCAATTCGGCTGTTACAATCAGTTTTCATCAAAATCAAAATATAACTCTATATATTGAATTTTGAACACGCATTTCAATTTACTGGGGCCACATACTAACTCGAAAAATTCCTAAAAAATATTTTCTAGCTTCGTACTGACGATACTGTCCTAACAAAACTAGTTTCGCCGAATTCTGAGACCGTTTGAAAAATGGCCATTTTCCAGTCGATTAAAATCAACTGAAACTGATCAAACACGTTTTCCTTTGCCACACTAATATATTGATTTGAAAAATTATGAAATTTGAAACCTAGCAATAGCTTTACATCACGGATCCAACAAAAGTGGTTTCGTCGAAATCCGAGGTCGTTTGCAAAATGGCTATTTTAAGGCCTGAATTCCATAGCGACTATTCAGAATTTTCAACTGGACATATTTTTTGATCCTCGCTATGAAATTTCGATTCTCCTGATTCGTTGGAAAGATATTCTCATTTAGATCCTAATGTTTTTGGTTTCACTAAAATTCGGTTTGTTTTGCACCCGGTACATTCAATTGAAGTTTGAAATCGAATTATCGAACTACCGCGCCATTTTCAATTCCTTGTATAAATATAAATAAATATTTATATTCTAACGACGACGAATATAAATATATACGATTGAATTCTATTCAAAATAAATTTCTCGTTGATTTTATTTAAAATAATCTATTTTAAATAATCAAAATTCGCTAAAATTGCCAAAATAAAATTTTTAAACTGGCCCAGATTTTCGGGTTGTTGCAGACTGCCTCGTAGTTTTTTTCTCTTTCCAAACTCGGGTGTCCTCTTTCCACACGGGCAGCCAAATGACAGGTTTAGGTATGGATGCATCCTGGATTGGAGCTTGCTTAAGGAAGAAAATGAAGAACATTTTCCTTTTTATCTTTTATTGCTTCTTGAGACATTTAGACATTATTGATCTTTGATGTATTTGGTGGAGATTGAGACTTATTTCTTTCTTTGTTGAGACTTCTATTTGCTAAGTGTATCCTGTAACTGCGTACTCTGATGTCTTTGATGTTATGTTGTGATGACATTCTCATTTCCGCTGTAATGATTTTTGTGTTATGCTATTATCTAAGATCTGCTATTGTTGTAATAATGTTATGCTCCTATGATTATCCTTGCTTTCGTAGTACGGAAATTTGGGGTCGTCACATCGACAACTTGACTGCGATGTAAGAAGGGGAGAGTGGCATGGCACGCCTTAGCCTGCGGTGGTCGTGAGTGCAGGGGGATGCTATTTGGCGACTTGGCGACAAGTCCAGGAGGAAGCTTCAAATCGCGATTTCGTTTCACTTAGGGCAGCGTTGCTCAAGAACGAAAGTAAGGATCTGGTGGCACTCGCGGTCAAGTTCGTGGTTCAATGATGAGGCCACGACGCAGTTTAAGATTGAGATGGAGGCAGTGGTTCGATTTGGAGCAGAGGCTCAGGTCGAGGAGGTGTTGCGAATGGTGAATAAAGGAGTTGAGGCAGTGTGGTCCATCTCGAAGGATTCAGTGGCGATTTGAATGATTTTTGTCTACTGCCTTTTTTTTTGGGAGTTTTCCTTTTTAATCGAATGAGTTGAATAGAAGAACAAAAGAAAAGGAACTGAATGGAAAAGGGGAAACAGGAAAAGAGAAGGAGAATAAGGACGCGGGTTATTCTCCTGACAGGTTTCAAACGCGTGTTTAAACTTCAACTTTTCTTCTAACACGTGTGATGATTTTTTTTACTTTTATTTTATTAATTTGAATACACATGGTAGAAAAACACCGATCAAGATATACAAGATAAACAATATCAATTCTACATGTTTTTTATTCTAAAGTTGAATATTCGGACAACAACGTTTTGATTCCATGAAACGAAAAGAAGAAGAAAAAAATAGCGTTGTTCTTATATTTTTATCTAGCATTTTTATTTCGAATTCGCCCAAATTATGAAATCTTTTAATTGTTGGCGATTTATTCAATCGCTTGACTATTTTACAGTGAAAAGAACAAATTTCCGTATTATATTGAGGAATTTATTCCTTCGCTATATCTAATTGAATGTATATTAAATATTAAATTTCATAATTTAATTCAACTTTTAAATTTTAAAGTTTTACGATATTTCAGTTTTCGCTACCATATATCGATCACGTAGAATGATTTGAATAAAGTGACGAGCTTAGACATCCCAAAATGGTTTACATTACTCTATGTAACATATTCAAATTTACAAGTATATTAGCATTTTATAATTCATAGATTTCACTTATATTTCAATAAACAAATATTAAATGTAACTTGACACTTACATTATATTTCAAGACTACATTCAAGTTACAATACATATAAATTAGAAATTCAAAACCGCGCTTGACACATAAATTGAGATTTCATGTTTTATATTCAAGTTAACCTTATATATGTTCACCTAAAATAATAAATTCTAACGATTTTTTTAATATTTTAGTGCGTCGAAATTACCGGTTCGTTACATTCTCCCCCACTCAGCGCTTTTCGTCCTCGAAAAGGAAACATCGTATAAAATTATGTTTGCATATATAATCTTTACAAATTCCTTTACTTAATTTAAAACTTGTTAGAAGTAAAAAAAAAATATTGTAGATTTTAAAGACTCAAAATTTTTCTAACACTCGAATTTTACGGAAAATTTCGGCAGCATCTCCTTTGTACGGCTTGCTCGAAAAAATTTACATATACAATATTTATCAATATACATCTCATCATTGATGAGGCATCCTGATATAGGGGAAACAAAAGAAAAACAACCCCAGATGAGATATATAAACCGAGATACGTACATTCTTTAGCGTTTTAAAGTGTATTTGCTTATTTCTAATTTGTATTTTGGCGCAAAAGCGAGCTCTGCAAGCAAAGCACGCCATTGTACCTACTAAAATCTCAAGATATAGTAAAAATCAAACATATATGTATGATTAAGCTTAACGTACATAAAAATGAGCAATATATATGATAACCTACTTAGCATTTTTTTCCCAAAATGTAAATGAAACTGTAACGACCCGTATTTTCAGCGATATAATAATTTATTTATTTAATTTTTTAAATAGTGATTCAGAGAATTTAATGGTTGTTTAATTAAATTATATTGAATATTTAATTAATATAAATAATAGAATAATATATTTAATTTCTGAAATAATCAGAAATAGTGAATTGATAATATAATGTGAACTGGACAATTCAAAGTATTTAATTCAGCTTAGAATTGAATTAGAATGACGAATATATCATTTGAACGAAAATTTGAACGTATAATTATATTATAATTAAAATCGAGCTCCAAATGGCGCGGCTGTTCGCTATTTGGCGATTCGAACTTCAACTGAATATACAGGGTCCGTTTCAAATTGGATTTCCGTGAAACAAGAAACGTTCGGAGCTGGTGAAGTATATTTTTCTAGTGGAAGAGAAAAATCGGGATTTCGTCGTGTAGATTTTGATTTATGTCCAAATCAAATTTTAGAAAAGTCGCTATGGAATTCCTTTATAATTTATATTGATTTATTTATATTATAAAAGGAATTTAATATAAATCGAATATCGATATAACGAGGAACTTTGAAATATCGAGCTATAAATTCAGTTAGAAATATATTAGAGCTGTATGATATCGTATATGAATATATATACGATAATATTAAATTTAATTATTTTTAAATATATTTATATTTAAAATGGGGTTATTTAGAGCTTTAAAAATAGCCAATTTTGCAAACGACCTCTGTTTTCGACGAAACTAATTTTGTTGGATCCACAATATTAAATTATTGTTAGATTTCAATTTCCGTGATTTTTGAAGTCAGTATGTGGCCGTACGGATTTTTAATGTGAAAAACAATCAGTATTTCGATGGTTAAAAATACGTTGTGTGAGCAAACGGAGTCGGAATTCGACGAAACCAGTTTCATTGGGTCCGAAATGTCGAACTGTAGCTGCATGTCCAGTTTCGTATTTTTTGGTATTGTATGTGACCATAGGGATTTTTAAAGACGAATACAAACATCGTAGGGTTAAAAATTTATATTTTAATCGAATATAAAAATATAAAAAAATCCTATATAATACCCTCATTTCTTTCTAAACCTAATATTCATTCAGCGATCAATACTTTTTTCCGCCGTCAATTTTTCCTCCCAAACCCATTTCTTTGATTCTTCAAAAATTCATAGGAAACCCAAATAAAATTCCTAAAATCATTATAAGTATATGTATGAAATCCTCATCACTTGCTCCGTCCGCTGGTAGGGTTTTTATTCGGTTCGATCACTGTTGGTCGGGGTCGTATTTGTACAGCGAGATTAGGGTTAATGATTTGGGGGTTTCTGGTGCATTGATTCGATGTTTGGGGATTACATATGAGTTTGTGACAAGATTTAGAGCTTGCGTGTGATGTTTGGAGATTTTTGAGCATTAAAAGGTTCGATCTTTTTACTGGAACCATGGGGGAAGTACCTGAAGATGCAATCATCAGGTGTAGTTCGAATTGAACAATATGTATATGGGTTGATAGAGGAGTTGAAGAGAAAAGCGTTGGTGATTTTGGTTTTTGAATTTGTGAAGTAGAGAAGGAACGGTGTGGATTGGAAGTGGCGGAAATGGCCATCGAATTGTTTCTGGAGCAGGTCGCGTTCAAGACTTGGAAGAAGATGAAGTGTTGATGCGGGTGGGTATTAAAGGTACATGGGCCGTAAAAAGTGGCAAGCCCAATTATAAATAAACCTTAGTTTAACTTAAATTTAAAATAGCATTAACTTGTTAATTATGTATCTTCATCATACATAATCGGAATTCAACAAAACAGGATCCATTGGGATCGTATGGACGACGACAACACCATGGAACTGACTGGGAGTGAATCAGAGCCCGTTACAATTTATAGCAAAATAAATTGTCCCTCTGAATCAAGCGATGGTTATCGTTATTAACGATGATCGTCCAATGTGAGTAAAACTCACCAACTCTGAACAATTATATTTCTATAACGTATTCTTAGAACCGATAATTATCTGTTGATTGCTGTGTGTTAACTGTTTGGTTGAATTGCTTATGTATTGGTTGAAATTATAGATAACGATATATATATAAATCGTTAATCAAATATTGATTCTGTTTAGCAGAATATTTCATAGTGAAATGAAATAGATGTTAATTATATTGTTTAACATCTGTGATGCAGGGAAACAGGTTGGAGGGACCCAACTGGGTTCCTCAATATATAAAATACTGTTTTGTTTCTTATATTGTGATATATGATGTGATATATAATATGTTTTTGAATATGTGTGTTTGAATGATATCGATCACTGTTGTTTGGTATTTTAAATACCGTAAGAAAACCCTAGGATGAAAAAGGAAAATTTCAATAACTATATTGAAATAAAATATTATATAAAATTGAAAGATTTTATATAGAAGGAAGATTTCAAACTGTATATTAAAATAGAATATTTATAAAATCAAAGGATTTTATATAAAGGAATATTTATAAAATCAAGGGATTTTATAAAGGAAATTATTTGTAAAACAAATATAAAGGAAAATATTTGTAAAACGAATAGAAAGAGAAATATTTGTAAAACATTTACAAATAAAACAGAAAGAGAAATATTTGTAAAACATTTACAAATAAACAGAAAAAGAAATATTTGTAAAAACATTTACAAATAAAACAAAAAGAGAAATATTTGTAAAACATTTACAAATAAAACAGAAAGAGAAATATTGGTAAAACATTTATAAATAGAGTTATAAAAAGGAAATGTTTATTTAGAAAATAAATAGAGTTATAAAAAGAAATATTTGTTTAGAAAATAAATAGAGTTATAAAAGGGATTTATTGGGAAATGGAAAAGAATGTCATATAAGGAAATATTTGGCGAATGAATAGAATTTTACATCAGGAAAGTTTAGACCCGTGCTTCGCACACGGGTATAACATGATATGGGTTTAAAGCAAAGATTTTAAATAGAATCTGTTGTAACTGATAGATTAAGAAGATTAATTTATAAATAATATTTTATAAATAAAATAAAATATTTATCATTGGATAAATAGAATATATAAGTCAGGACTTATATAGAGAAGTAAGAATCGATTTCAATATCGATATTTGAAACTGAATATGGACGTAGAGTTAATCAAAGGAGTTAATCAAAATGAGTTAGAGGAGTTAATCGATTAGAGTTAGAGTTAATCGATTAGAGTTAGAGTTAACCAGTTAGAGTTAATCAGTTAGAGTTAACCAGTTAGAGTTAATCGATTGTAGTTAAATCGAACTAGAGTTATTCGAATAGAGTAAATCGAACAAGAGTTAGTCGAATATTTGTTATATCGAATAGAGTTAATTGAATTAGAGTTAGTCGGATTAGAGTTATTCGAATATAGTTTATTCGAAGAAAGAGTTATCGAATAAGGTTATTCTAAGAAGAGAATTAATCGAATATAGTTTATTCGAATAGAGAAAGAAATTATTGAATATTAGTTATTCGAAAGGAGTTATCGAATATTAGTTATTCGAAGGGAGTTATCAAATATTAGTTATTCGATAGAAATTATCGAATATTAGTTATACGTAGTTATTCGAAAGGAGTTATCAAATATTAGTTATTCGAAAGGAGTTATTGAATATTAGTTATTCAAAGTTAATAGAATATTTGTTATTCGAAAGGAGTTAATCGAATATAGTTTATTCGAAAGGAGTTAATTGATAAGAGTAAATTGGTTAGAGTTAATTGAATAGAGTTAATCCAATAGAGTTAATCCGGTAGGGTTAATCAAATAGAATTAATCAAATAGAGTTAATCCAATAGAGTTAATCAAATAGAGTTAATAGAATTGAGTTAATCAAATAGAGCTAAGTGATAAGAGTAAATCGATTAGAGTTAATCGAATAGTGTTAATTGAATATAGTTAATCGAATAAGGCTATTCGAAGAGAGATTATCGAATATAGTTTATTCGAAGGAAAGAGTTATCGAACATATATTTATACGAAAGTGAGTTACGTAAGGACGTTTGTTAAAGATTTAAAAGATAAACTTTGACTATCTCAAAGTTAAAATGTTGTTCAGTTAAGGTCTGAGAGGTAATTATACCCCAACTTGATTGACTTCCTTCTTAACTAAGGAATGGTAAGTTTTGATAGTGAAGGATGGATAAGTGAATTTGGTTAATGAGTGAAATGGTTTGAGTTGGCATAGCGATGTTTGATTTAAACATCAGTTTAAATCTTGTGAAGGGGTTTTAGAAATGTTTTCCAAATAAGAATCAGAAATGTTTTCTGATTATAGAAAATCAGAATTTAGAATATATGGAAACATGAGATAAGTAAATCAAAGAACTAAAGAGATAAATGTTAAATGATGATTGATCGATATAATTTCCATCTAGAAATAATATCGTTGTTTGCACACGTGTTTTTCTTTGATAGTTAAATCACAGACTATCAAAGTTTTGACCATTTTTCCGTCGCCAATACGGGGAGACCGGTTGGATTCTTATCCGAAGAACGACTCCGTATTGGCATAAGCGTTGCGGAATCATATATGCCAAAGATAATTGAAGAAGGAGTAAAGTGCAAGGGCTGTTGTATAAGTCCTAGGTAGAGATTGCCTAGGATGCATGTACGGAATAGTGCCTTCGATTTGTCCAATCCCAGGACAACTTGAATGGACGAATGTTTGACAGAGTATATCTGGTAGATCGCGTAAGTTGATCGTTTCAAATGTATTTACGTTGGTGGCGCAGGAATCCATTTCTCTTAGCTTATACCCGTGGTATTTTTGGGGAAATCAATTTGTGATTTGATGGGTGTGACGATGTGGCATTCAAAGTGAATGAATGAGTAATCTGTTGAAAGATAGGTTATGACCTCTAGCCTCATCAACTGGGAAATGACAGAAATCGGGCAGGCAGCATGGCTAAGTGGGCCGCACCCAAGTAGGGTATATTGTCACCATCTAGAGAATATTCATATTTGTACTTCTTTCAATTCTGTATCTCCCGGGACTGGTTATGCTGGTTTACCAACTATAAGGTGACAATATATTCGATACACTCAAGCGAAATGAGTGGTCGATCATGTGTGGCTGAGTTGCAAGATGTTCTTGTCGTACTCTAGTGTATCGCTTCTAGAGTACACTAAGCGGAAGGTGGATCCATACCTTGTCATAGTTGGAATCCATTCCCCAAATAAGAGCCCGCGGTTTTGATTGTATATTATATATGTAGAATGTTAGATGCAAGCATTTCTACTAAATTGATATTACTTATGTTAGACATTATTATAATATCAGAATAATATTGTTTTACAAATGATTTGGGTTATCGTAAGGTAAAAACCATCCGTGTTTATGTGTAGATCGGTCTTATGATTATTCTTTCTTTTGAAAGGATTTTTAAAGTTAAACAAATGATTTGAGTTTACTCACACCAGTCCATGTTGCTTAACTGATACGTCTGATAGGGGGTTCTCGCTTCGCGATTTGGTGGCGAACGGGAGACTCTTACCCCTACAGGTCCTGCAATATAGCGGGTTGGTCGAGTCGAGAGGCTGGCCGTAAAGCATGGAGTTGGGGCATCTCTGTAGACCACGGTGGGAGGTTAGCCTACTGCTTGGGGGGTTGAAGGATGGTTGAAAAGCCTACCGAAATCTCCGGGACACTACAGTTGGTATCAGAGCTTAAGGTTTAGTAATTACCTTGGCTTTGTGGCGTGACTCAGTAGAGATGGGGTTAGTAATGCCCTAGATTGAGTTGAGTGTATATATACAAGCGCGTATTTGTTATTGATATAAAAAAAATTGTTTTATATTGTGGAGATTTATTGGTTGAGTTGTTTATGGGTTCTGATCGATTGGTTTGATCCACTGTATCGGTAGAGGTTTGTAAACACTTGAATATGGTGAACCGACATGATATGTTTTGAAAAGAGGGTAAATGGAAATAATTTTACCCAAAGTATATTTTGATATAGGGAAGATATATATATTGGAATTATAATATATTGGATATATTGGTTGTTATTATAATCGAGTAAGATTATAAATTAAACGGTTATGTAAATAACCAATCAGAATTCATATAAGTGAAATACGTGGAATCAGATGAATTAAATCTGAAGTTAAAATCAGAATTGAAATTTAAAACCCTAGAAATTTGGAAAGGTGTTTTTAGATGGATTTGAATTAAACATAAGAGAATTTTAAAGTCCTGGGAGATTTTAAATTGTTTTACTAGCATTGTGAATGGTATTTTGAAATGTATTTCAAAAAGGAATAGTTTAAAAGTGATTTTGAAAGTGATATAGTATTGAACTCACTTCGATAGCTGGGAAATAATCCTGATGATGAATCATGACATCATTAGTGTTCATTTTCGAGTTTCTAAGTGATGCATTACTACCAACGACATTGTTTTTGAATTGATTGAGGAAAGCAAGTGTTTGAATCCTGAAAAGGAAAGTTTGATTTTCAATATGGTAAACTGTTTAAAATTCACAGGGAAAGATTGTTGAATTAAAACCAAATTGAATTGAAAGTTGGAAAAGCAATTGGAATTAAATTGAAATCAATTATGTGAAAATTGAATTGAATTAGAATATAATGATATCGAGTAAGTTGAATTGTTGAGTAACCGGTCCCTAAAAACTGGGATAAAGAAGTTATCGGGCATATCCGTCACGTGGCCAAGCAGTACGAGATGATGAAAAAGCACGCACTTAATCTTTCGGAAGTCATCCGAACACTTGAAATAGAAGCTCACAGGTCTAAAGCAAAACTTGAAAATAACGAAAGGGCTAGGACAAAATAAGAGAAGGACTTGGAAGACGCTCAAGCCCAGCTCGCTTTGGCACAGAGAGACGCTGCAAACTATAAAACTGAATTAGAAAATGCCAAGCAGCGCTTTCATTCAGAACTGGATTCCAATAGCCAGGAAAAAATGGCCTTAAAAAAGGAGGTTGAAGACCTCAGAATGGCCAACATCGAATTGGTAACGGCACAAGGCCATTTTTTGACGGAGAAGGCTGCTTGGGAGGTGGAAAAAGCGAGTCTAAAAGAAAAGTTGGCTCTAGCAGAGGCAGAAAAAGTGATCTTGAATGATCAGGTGGCAGACGCGGAGAGACGGGCAGCTCTTGCCGAAAAGAACGTTGATAGCGCCAATGAAATGGCCACTGCCTCCAACAACAAACTCCTTGAAAGAGAGAAAGAAATCGAGGGGTTTGAGGAGATGATTTTTGATTTCCTTGGCCAGGTTCTCAAAACTCGCAATATCTCATGGATCCCAGATTATCATGTTACTTTGGCCAACTTATGGGATGCCATCGTGGAGGGCGAAAAACATAGACTAGGGGTCGAAGAGATCAATGAAGATGAATTGATGAAGAGCATCCTAAGGGACAACGAGCCTGAGGATCTGGCAGAGGGTCGTCGCTTAATCCTGGCGGAAATGGAGAAGGAGAGAACCATGGCTAAAGGTAAAAGCAAAATTGACGAAGGTTCCAGCTCCGCCGCGAAGTCTAAAACCTCCGAAGTTGAGGAATACCATCCTGACGATCCGCTAATCCCCTTAGGTCTAACTCCCGTGGTTGTTGGAGCATCCGGATCTACTCAAGAGGGAGTATCTGCTGAAGGTATCTCTCTCTTTTCCCCGCAATTTGTTAAAGCGATTGCGAATTGTCGTCGTCTAACAGGACAACCCATTGAATTAGTAATGTGTGTCTCTCGTAATGCAGGTGGCGAGCCCATCGACAAGGGTGTTGGAAAAGAGAGAGAAGTGGAGGAGGAGACCGTCCTGCCGGGTGCTGGTCCCGATGTACTCAAGGATGCCGAGACTATCGAAGCTTTAAAAGACATGGATGGTCGCCATGTGGATGACGAAGAGGATACTACCGGCACCAAAAAGGCCGACGATGATGATGATGATGAGGAACCCCTGGCCAGCCGAAAAGCCAGACAAGAGAAAGAGTTGGCTTCAAAGAAGGTGGGGGATGAGGCTTTGGACGTGGTCCCTCTTGCAGAGTTCGATCCCAAAACTGGGATGGTTATGAAAATCCAGTCCAAGTCCATCAGCCGGCAACTTCACTTGAGTGGAATTTGAATGGAATTCGACTTGGATAAAGCGAATGGTTGTATTTGGGGATAAAAACAGATTGGAATTGATTGGGATGACATGGGTATATGCTGAATTAACAGCAGAGGGAAAGGATATAATGATATGCCCGACAAAAAGGTACCAGTTTATATTTATATGGGTATGAGATTTATGAGCCGAATTGGCAAGCCGCTTGGTTGTTTGATTTTCTTTTAGGTTGGAGAAGGCCCAGAGAGGCGAGTTGGAGTTTGAGCTATTGACCAGTACAAAGGAGGTGCTGGCGAAATTTTTCGAAAAGTTAAGGTGTTAGAAAATTTTCAGGATTTTTGAAAATTTTCTTTAACAGGAATAAATTTATATTTTAATTGGAATGAACTGGTTAATTGAAACTGAAATTTAAGAAGTAAATAAATAAGTTCTAACTAGTTAATAGGCTTTGTTTTCTACCTTAGCAATTTCGAGGACGAAATTATTTTAAGTGGGGAAGAATGTAACGACCCATATTTTCAACGATATAATAATTTATTTATTTAATTATTTAAATAGTGATTCATAGAATTTTATGGTTGTTTAATTAATATATATTGAATATTTAATTAATATAAATAATAGAATAATATATTTAATTTCTGAAATAATCATAAATAGTGAATTGACAATATAATGTGAACTGGACAATTCAAAGTATTTAATTCAGCTTAGAATTGAATTAGAATGACGAATATATCATTTGAATGACAGTTTGAATGTATAATTATATTATAATTAAAATCGAGCTCCAAATGGCGCGGCAGTTCGCTATTTGGCGATTCGAACTTCAACTGAATATACAGGGTCCGTTTTAAATCAGATTTCCGTGAAACAAGAAACGTTCGGAGCTGGTGAAGTATATTTTTCTAGTGGAAGAGAAAAATCTGGATTTCATTGTGTAGATTTTGATTTATGTCCAAATCAAATTTTAGAAAAGTCGCTGTGGAATTCCTTTATAATTTATATCGATTTATTTATATTATAAAAGGAATTTAATATAAATCGAATATCGATATAACGGGGAACTTTGAAATATCAAGCTATAAATCCAGTTAGAAATATATTAGAGCTGTATGATATCGTATATGAATATATATACGATAATATTAGTTTATTAATATTTAATTTAATTATTTTTAAATATATTTATATTTAAAATGGGGTTATTTAGAGCTTTAAAAATAGCCAGTTTTGCAAACGACCTCTGTTTTCGACGAAACTAATTTTGTTGGATCCGCAATATTAAATTATTGTTAGATTTCAATTTCCGTGATTTTTGAAGTCAGTATGTGGCCGTACGTATTTTTAATGTGAAAAAAAATCAATATTTCGACGGTTAAAAATACGCTATCAGAGGAAACGGAGTCGGAATTCGAAGAAACCAGTTTCGTTGGGTCCGAAATGTCGAACTGTAGCTTCATGTCCAGTTTCGTGGTTTTTGGGTATTGTATGTGACCATAGGGATTTTTAAAGACAAATACAAATAGCGTAGGGTTAAAAATTTATATTTTAATCGAATATAAAATATAAAAAAAATCCTATATAATACCCTCATTTCTTTCTAAACCTAATATTCATTCAGCGGTCAATACTTTTTTCCGCCGTCAATTTTTCCTCCCAAACCCATTTCTTTGATTCTTTAAAAATTCATAGGAAACCCAAATAAAATTCCTAAAATCATTATAAGTATATGGATGAGATCCTTGTCACTTGCTCCGTCTGCTGAAAGGGTTTTTATTCGGTTCGATCACTGTTTGGTCGGGGTCGTATTTGTACAGCGAGATTAGGGTTAATGATTTGGGGTTTTTTGGTGCATCGATTCGATGTTTGGGGATTACATATGAGTTTGTGACAAGATTTAGAGCTTGCATGTGATGTTTGTAGATTTTTGAGCATGAAAAGGTTCGATCTTTTTACTAGAACCATGGGGGAAGTACCTGAAGACGCAATCATCAGGTGTAGTTCGAATTGAACAATATGTATATGGGTTGATAGAGTAGTTGAAGAGAAAAGCGTTGGTGATTTTGGTTTTTGAATTTGTAAAGTAGAGAAGGAGCGGTGTGGATTGGAAGTGGCGGAAATGGCCATCGAATTGTTTCTGGAGCAGCTCGCGTTCAAGACTTGGAAGAAGATGAAGTGTTGATGCGGGTGGGTATTAAAGGTACATGGGCCGTGAAAAGTGGCAAGCCCAATTATAAATAAACCTTAGTTTAATTTAAATTTAAAATAGCATTAACTTGTTAATTATGTATCTTCGTCATACATAATCGGAATTCAACAAAACAGGATCCATCAGGATCGTATGGACGACGACAACACCATGGAACTGACTGGGAGTGAATAAGAGCCCGTTACAATTTATAGCAAAATAAATTGTCCGTCTGAATCAAGCGATGGTTATCGTTATTAACGATGATCGTCCAATGTGAGTAAAACTCACCAACTCTGAACAGTTATATTTCTATAACATATTCTTAGAACTGATAATTATCTGTTGATTGCTGTGTGTTAACTGTTTGGTTGAATTGCTTATGTATTGGTTGAAATTATAGATAACTATATATATATATAAATCGTTAATCAAATATTGATTCTGTTTAGTAGAATATTTCATAGTGAAATGAAATCGAAGTTAATTATATATTTTAACATCTGTGATGCAGGGAAACATGTTGGAGGGACCCAACTGGGTTCCTCAATATATAAAATACTGTTTTGTTTCATATATTGTGATATATGATGTGACATATAATCTATTGTTGATTATGAGTGTTTAAATGATATCGATCACCGTTGTTTGTTATTTGAAATACCAAAAGAAAACCCTGGAATGAAAAAGGAAATTTTCAATAACTATATTAAAATAAAATATTATATAAAATCGAAAGATTTTATATAGAAGGAAGATTTCAAACTATATATTGAAATAGAATATTTATAAAATCAAAGGATTTTATATAAAGGAAAATTTATAAAATCAAGGGATTTTATAAAGGAAATTATTTGTAAAACAAATATAAAGGAAAATATTTGTAAAACAAATAGAAAGAGTAATATTTGTAAAACATTTACAAATAAAACAGAAAGAGAAATTTTGTAAAAACATTTACAAATAAAACAGAAAGAGAAATATTTGTAAAACATTTACAAATAAAACAGAAAGAGAAATATTGGTAAAACATTTATAAATAGAGTTATAAAATGGAAATGTTTATTTAGAAAATAAATAGAGTTATAAAAAGGAAATGTTTATTTAGAAAATAAATAGAGTTATAAAAGGGATTTATTGGGAAATGAAAAAGAATGTCATATAAGGAAACATTTGGCAAATGAATAGAATTTTACATCAGGAAAGTTTAGACCCGTGCTTCGCACACGGTTATAACATGATATGGGTTTAAAGCAAAGATTTTAAATAGAATCTGTTTTAACCGATAGATTGAGAAGATTAATTTATAAATAATATTTTATAAATTAAATAAAATATTTATCATTGGATAAATAGAATATATAAGTCAGGACTTATATAGAGAAGTAAGAATCGATTTCCATATCGATATTTGAAACTGAATATGGACGTAGAGTTAACCAAAGGAGTGAATCAAAATGTGTTAATCAGAATGAGTTAGAGGAGTTAATTGATTAGAGTTAGAGTTAATCGATTAGAGTTAGAGTTAATCGATTAGAGTTAGAGTTAACCAGTTAGAGTTAATCAGTTAGAGTTAACCAGTTAGAGTTAATCAGTTAGAGTTAATCGATTAGAGTTAAATCGAACTAGAGTTATTCGAATAGAGTAAATCGAACAAGAGTTAGTCGAATATTTGTTATATCGAATAAAGTTAATTGAATTAGAGTTAGTCGGATTAAAGTTAATCGAATATAGTATATTCAAAGAAAGAGTTATTGAATAAGGTTATTTGAAGAAGAGAATTATTCGAATATAGTTTATTCGAATAGAGAAAGAAATTATTGAATATTAGTTATTCGAAAGGAGTTATCAAATATTAGTTATTCGAAGGGAGTTATCGAATATTAGTTATTCGAAAGAAATTATCGAATATTAGTTATTCGAAAGAAATTATCGAATATTAGTTATTCAAAAGGAGTTATCGAATATTAGGTATTCGAAAGGAGTTATCGAATATTAGTTATTCGAAAGGAGTTACCGAATATTAGTTATTCGAAAGGAGTTAATCGAATATTAGTTATTCGAAAGGAGTTAATCGAATATAGTTTATTCGAAAGGAGCTAATTGATAAGAGTAAATTAGTTAGAGTTAATTGAATAGAGTTAATCCAATAGAGTTAATCCAATAGAGTTAATCCAGTACGGTTAATCAAATAGAATTAATCAAATAGAGTTAATTCAATAGAGTTATTCAAATAGAGTTAATAGAATTGAGTTAATCAAATAGAGCTAACTGATAAGAGTAAATCGATTAGAGTTAATCGAATAGTGTTAATTGAATATAGTTAATCGAATAGGGCTATTCGAAGAGAGATTATCGAGTATAGTTTATTCGAAGAAAAGAGTTATCGAATAGAGATTTATTCGAAAGAGAGTTACTTAAGGAAGTTTGTTAAAGATTTAAAAGATAAATTTTGACTATTTCGAAGTTAAAATGTTGTTCAGTTAAGGTCTGAGAGGTAATTATACCCCAACTTGATTGACTTCCTTCTTAACTAAGGAATGGTAAGGTTTGATAGTGAAGGATGGATAAGTGAATTTGGTTAATGGGTGAAATGATTTGAGTTGGCATGGCAATGTTTGATTTAAACATCAATTTAAATCCAATGAAGGGGTTTTGGAAATGTTTTCCAAATAAGAATCAGAAATATTTTCTGATAATAGAAATTCAGAATTTAGAATATATGGAAACAGGAGATAAGTAAATTAATGAACTAAAGAGATAAATGTTAAATGATGATTGATCGATATAATTTCCATCTGGAAATAATATCGTTGTTTGCACACGTGTTTTTCTTTGATAGTTAAATCACAGACTATCAAAGTTTTGACCATTTTTCCATCGTCAATACGGGGAGACCGGTTGGATTCTTATCCAAAGAACCACTCCGTATTGGCATAAGCGTTGCGGAATCATATATGCCAAAGATAATTGAAGACGGAGTAAAGTGCAAGGGCTGTTGTATAAGTCCTATGTAGAGATTGCCTAGGATGGATGTACGGAATAGTGCCTTCGGTTTGTCCAGTCCCAGGACAACTTGAATGGACGAATGTCTGACAGAGTATATCTGGTAGATCGCGTAAGTTGATCGTTTCAAACGTATTTATGTTGGTGGTGGAAGAATTCGTTTCTCTTAGCTTATACCCGTGGTATTTTTGGGGAAATCAATTTGTGATTTGACGGGTATGACGATGTGGCATTCAAAGTGAATGAATGAGCAATCTGTTGAAAGATACTTTATGACCTCCAGCCTCATCAACTGGGAAATGACAGAAATCGGGCAGGCAGCATGGCTAAGTGGGCCGCACCCAAGTAGTGTATATTGTCACCATCTAGAGAATATTCATATTTGTACTTCTTTCAATTCTGTATCTCCCGGGAATGGTTATGTTGATTTACCAACTATAAGGTGATAATATATTCGATACACTCAAGCGAAATGAGTGGTCGGTCATGTGTGGCTGAGTTGCAAGATGTTCTTGTCGAACTCCAATGTATCGCTTCAAGAGTACACTGAGCGAAATGTGAATCCATACCTTGTCATAGTTGGAATCGATTCCCCAAATAAGAGCCTGCGGTTTTGATTGTATATTATATATGTAGAACATTAGATGCAAGTTGTTTCTACTAAATTGATATTACTTGTGTTAGACATTATTATAATATCAGAATAATATTGTTTAACAAATGATTTGGGTTATCGTAAGGTAAAAACCATCCGTGTTTATGTATGGATTGGTCTTACGATTATTATTTCTTTTGAAAGGATTTTTAAAGTTAAACAAATGATTTGAGTTTACTCAAACCAGTCACATGACTGACCTAGAGTTTATTTTGTTTTGTTTTCCCTAAACTCTTGGGTGCCCAATTTTGTACGGGCAGTCAAGTAGTCGGGATTTACAGGTACTTGAAGAGCCGGAGCAGGAGGCTTCAGAATTATATAGCTATGGTTTTTCTGCTGTGTTGTAAGTGCTGTACTTTGGAAGTGATATGTATATTCAAGTACATATTTATATTTCAAAGTTATGTTATATATTATATGTTATTCGTTTCGCTGTGAGGTTCATGTTACTCTGGTGTTGTGTTCTTCTTCTTCTTGTATTCTAAGTTTCTATCTTATCTATTCTCACCCTCTGTTTTCTTTCTATTAGTTTTCTGTTTTTTCAGTACAATGTGGGTTGGACTTGTGTTATTTGGTCAGCTCAAATTGAACCGAAATTTCGGGACACTACAGAAACGATGCATGCAAACATGTTGTGGATAGCCTTTTGGAAAAATGCGAATAAATCTTAACAATGTACACAATCTTGTTAATATGCAACATAGGTTTCATTTTATTAACCTACCCTTTACATTTTGCTTCCATGGATTTTGTTCATTTCCGACTTGAATGCAAAATGTGAATGATTTCTCAATTTGTTATACATGCAGCTATGGTAAGTTTGGTAAAACGACTCTCATCTCGCTTCATGTACACTTATCTTACATACATGTTGTTTATTCGCTTACGGTTTTATTTCACCCGTGTTATTCCCTTTATTCAACTCATCCCCTTTTTATTCTTACATTCGATAACAACATAAAATTTAACGATTCATAAAATTTCTGCTACATGTTCCATCCTTTCTCGCTTTTTGTTTCACCGTCCGAGTTTCTTGCTATCCATTTTATTTTTATTCATTTATAAACAATTCATTTGTTTCAAGTTACTTCTTCCGCATCATCGCTTCAGTTATTTATCAAAATTACACTCAAAATTTTCATGCCAACTCACCTTAGCTTAGTTGACCAATCCCATTGACTTATTTTTTTTCTTCATTAAATTTCCATTTCAGCTTTTCATTTCAGTCTCTCTTTACAACAATTTATATGAACAAGATACAATCCAAACATCGTGACATGTACATGGATTTTTAAAATGCACACATGTATAAACTTGCATCCTATATATAATTCTAAACAATTCAATACATGTTTATACTTAATCATTCAAACTAAAAGAGATGCTAAGTTGCTTATCTTACCTATTATGTTAGTTTTTTTTTCTTTCTTTTTCTTCACCTTCTTTTCTTTTACTGCTGCTGTCCATGGCAGCAGCCCCTCCTAAATACCAGCAGCTTTTGCTGCTGGTTCTGTATATATATATATATATATATATATTTAATAGCTGCAACAACATTCCCTATTACTATCGCTTCCTATGGCAGCAACATTTCTGCTTCTGCTGCAGTGGCATTTGCAGCGGCGTTATGCTGCTATATTCCTTGTTTAGTTTAACATTAATATGATTTTTAGGAAAGTTAATGGACAAATATGGATTGTTACCAAATGATTTCACCTGCTATGGTCTACAACCACATATCCATGCTAGTTAACAATAAATTTAATTTAAACAATGATCATAATAGATGACATGGAATAAATACTCCTTTATTAGTACGGGAGCTGTTAAGATTTACTGTAAAACAATTTATAGTTTCAGTTCCTCTCAGAATTAAAAAGGCAGCTTACTGTTATGATTTACGGGTCATCGATAGTCGAGAAATCATGCTCGTAACAAATTTTCAAATCTATGATTATACAGGTAAACATATAATGTAATACATTGATCTCTTTCATTAAAGCTACTTTCCCAATCTTTAATTCTTATCAGTTCAATCATTTCAAGGCTTATGTTTTTGTTCCATCTTATTATACATTCAAATTTACCTACTCAAAAGATTTATAACATTTTAATTATACTTAACTTACATATTCACAAATCAACCCCTTTTTCAAAGTCTGTTTAAAGTTCTATCTTCATTTCCATTTTAAGTTAGTTTCAATTTATAATTTTACATTTACATTTTCATTCTTTTTTTCTTATTTCCAAATTTTCTATTCTTAATTAAATTTTTCTTCATTCTCATTCTTCCTTAGATATTTACAAAATAAGAGTTTTAGTATAAATTTGACGTCTCAACTGGAAATACATATATATTCTTTACTTTTGAAACTCGAAAACAAATTCAAATGATGCTGCAGTCATCATAAAATTTATTTTCAAGAATCTCGAGTGCAATTATATATCCATCTAGTACATAAAGGACTTTGTATATACGTTAGCTAGGTGTATATTCAAAATCTTCACATACTCGATAGTCCAATCTTTTTGACATCAACTAAGTATTCGAAACACCTTCCTTTACGAATTACAAGTCACATTCATAGCAAATCATATAAGGTTTTATTCTCGACATACTTTGTAGGACCTTTCCATATATTTTCCCGACACATATTCTCTTCCTAAACCTTATATTTAGTGTTTGCCTACTTATACAATATAGAAATATTTTCCCAAGCCAGCATCATACACTCCATGCTCCATAAAAGAAAGTTTTAGTTCGAAGAATACTCATATTACATTTATTTGTGAAGTTGTATTATCTTTTACGGTCATTGAGAATTCAATCAAATCATTTATTCCCCGTGAAATTTACGAGTTCTACTTACATTATCATAACTTATGAGTTCACACATAGTTTAGTCAATGGAATTTTCCTTAATATATTTAACTCGTTTCTATTGGATTTTCTCCTCAATTTATTCAATACTCTTAAGTACTTAACACTAAGTTATTTATTCAAACTTTATTATGTCTGACCTTAATCCAATTCGAGCTAAGTTCGAACATAAGCTAGAAGCGGGAATATTGACCGAATCAAATCAGGAGCATTTATCAAGGTCTAAAGAAAAATCAAGCGAATCGAAGGAGATTCAGGATCTAAGTGACAATTTCAATTTCCTAAGTCACGGCCAAGCACGATCGAGTATCAGATTTGGAAAATCTTGACTTAGGAATTATCCAGTCGAGAGGCGTGTTTAAAAGAACGAGATTTAAACAAGGATATTTTCATAAAACATGGCGAAAATTTCAAATTATTTATATATAGAAACCCTTTATATTCCTTAAAACATTTAAAATATTTTTTTATTTTCAAAATACGCTTTCTCAAGTATGATTCCATGATGATTTCACTCATTCTAAGGCATTACTACCCTATCTCTAATGAGTGTTTCAACCTCATAAGAAAATCTTTATATAAACCAAAGCTCCGATACCATGCTGTAACGATTTGTCCTTTTGAATGGTTCGAGTTGGTTTAATTCCAACTTGAGGCGGTCAAAAAGCTAGGTCGTTATCTGTCAAATAAGATATCAACATTCCAATTCTGTGTATTTGTGAATTCAAGTTAGTTAAGTGTCTATATTTTTAAATTCAAATAAGTACCTAAGAACAGAAAATGACTAGTCCTTAATCAAACGAGTACAAATAAAGAAACAAACATTGAATCAAGACAACAACATAAAAATAAATAGATATCATTTAAAAAATTATCTACGACTACATGATTACCGAATTGACCCACCTTCTATGAAGCATTTCAATTTGTTCTTCAAGTTTAGTGGCATACACAGTTGCTTGAAGAATTAAAGGACTATTACGCCATCGCCAAAGTTTACACCTATCTGGAAAATTATGGTATTATAGTGGCGTTGGTGGATATTAAATTTGTTTCCTTTGACGGAATACATAACACAAACTCCACAGTGAAATTATACTGCACCAGAGTCATTCTTTTGATTTGTTTGAGGTATATGGTGGTGAGTTTCAAGCATTCTTTGCCTTCTCTCTCTTCTCTCATTGTTGCTATACTCCTCTGCTCTCTCTTCTCCTCCATCATTCAATAGTCCGAGCTCTTGCAAATCTCTTTCATGCTTTCTTACGTCATGATAATGCAATTGCTTCATTTCATCATACCATTTGGTTGGTGGTTTTTGGGGGATGAGGGAGAAAGGGGGGGGGGGGGATATTTAGTTGAGTATCGTGCTTTTGTGGCCTTCATATGAGTATGTTGTGAGTAAGAGAAATATGGTTGTAATTCACTACTCTTTATATACTATTGCCATGATGTCAGTGTAGTCCTATATGGAAAGTAATATGATACATATGGTGTAATAAATTAATCAAGATGGGATGCGTGGACAAAAGTGAAACATAACTACGATGTTGATATGATGGGATAGTGAGCCATTCTACCTCCACTAATCAAACAGGGCTATAGTACCTGATATGATGGGGGGCGTAGAACCATTTTGCCTCCATTAATCAAGTTGACAGGCGTGAAAAGTAATGCAACATGACCATAATTTTTTATATGATGAGACATTGAGCCATTCATTAATCAAGCTTGCATGCACGAAAAGTAGTGCAACATGGCTACAATGTTTTATACGACATGTCACTATGCCATTATGTTCCCATTAATCAAGTTGACATCTATGGAGAGAAATGCAATGTGGCTACAGTATTTGATATGATGGGATATTAAGTCATTTTATCTCCAATGAATCAAACTGGCATGCGTGAATAAGCAATGGAACTAGCTTTGATATAACTTGTGGAAATGTTCCCCCGTCCGAAACAAACATACCATCTCCTTTACAAAACCACAACCCACTTTAGAGATACATGTACCACTAATTCATGACATATAGAAAAAATTTGATTGTCCTAAATAAAACAAAATAAATACATCTTATAATAGAGCCATAGGATAACAATAACATATATATTCAATCTTTTAAATTATCATCATTATTATTCTATCTTCATTAAATCAACAATCTAAAAGGATTGTTTTACTTCTCATCCTTATCTTCATCGTCTTTGTCACTAGAATATTTCATCGAACATTGTCATATTTAGCAAAACATGTTTTCTTTTGAAATGATGATTTTAATGGCGCTTGAAATACTAAATGCTCCACTTTAACCAGGGGATAGTGTATTAGGAAGGACAAACTTACAAAAAGGGAGAGACTATGCGACGGCCCGCCTCGCACCAACCGACTTTTACTCCAAAGGTGCGCTGTACACATGTCCAGTTAGAACGGAACGGGTCGTCAGAAGGAAAAAGGAAAGAAGGAAATGAACTAACAAAGAACCTGTAGAATGTCTCACAGCGCATAGGATAAAATATAATAATAACATACTTGACATAAAACAGGTGAGACAGTGCATAAGCTGAAACAACTAACATAGCAGCGGAAAATGTAAGTACAGCTTATGATCCAAAGTTAAACATTATTACAACATTTCAAACTGTCTCAAAGCAAAAGCGAGATAAAGGAGGTACACTACTAATGCCCAAGTAGTGACCACCAACGACACAGGGAGAATATATATATCATACGTGGAAGCCTCCTGCCCGCCTCAGAATCAGCTACTCGCACATCACCAGCTAACATGTCTCTAGTCTGCTCGTGTGAGCACCCAGAGTAATAAGAGGAGACATAAAACTCTGGGTCAGACATAAAGCCTGGTATGAGCGATAAGCATCTAAAGTGAACAATAACAGGTAGACTAATACATACCTGAACCTGGACCTGCAACCAAAGAGTTAGCACTACATACTGTACAACACTCTAAGGTGCCATATCAAATGGTGTAATGATACGGAGGTGGGGGTGTGCATGTCATAGTGATGGCAAACAATCAAACATAGCATCCATCCTCACATCTCTCACTCAGTGCGTAAAGCATACGATATTCACCACTTCGATCACCCAACATACCTTGCTACGATCACTTTGCCCCATGAAGTCATAAATGGCTTCACTGCACTGATAACGTAGCCACTAATCCTTTGCTATGTCCACTTGCCCCATGGAGTTATTCACCCCATCTGCGCTGGCTCATTGCCTTACCAATCCTTTACTATGTCCACTTGCCCCATGGAGTTATTCACCCCATCTGCGCTGGCTCATAGTTACTATGTCCACTTGCCCCATGGAGTTATTCATCCCATCTGCGCTGGCTCATAGTCTTACCAATCCTTTACTATGTCCACTTGCCCCATGGAGTTATTCACCTGATATACACATAAATGTGTATATTTTATCCGCTTATTTATCTAATTTTCTATTTAAAATAATTAATATTATGTATTTATAGCTGTGTTTTCAGATTGTTGATAAAAAGCTTGGTTTAGAGCATTTGATGGATAAAGCATGAAGAATTTTCTTAAAAAGAGTGAAGTTTGAAATTGCTAAAGCCTGAAGAGTTTAAAGCTTGAAGAACGGTTGCAAATAGAGTTCATTTAGAAAGATTTGGCTCAGTAAATACTCATGCCATGTTCACATTGGCTCATTTGAAAGGCCTCTGACTCATATTGCGTTCACATTAGCTCGTTTGCAAGACCACTCACTCTACAGCTGCGTTCACACTTGCTTATGTGTTATTTGGGCTAATTCTTTAGTCCCACATTATGGAATTTGCCTAGTAGCCTTTGTCCTATCAGCTATAAATACACTTTATCTCATTCATGTAAAAACACATTAGGTTTTATTCTGTAATTCTCTTCTTGGAATAAAATCATTCTCTCCCTTTCTTTTTACTTTTTGTTTATTTTATTTATGTTCATGTTATTTATTTTCTTTTTCTCTTCTTCTTTAGCTATGTCTAGCTAATCCCCTTTGATTAGGGGGTGATGACGCTGATAGTATGATTCAATATGAATCACATAGCCAAAAGATGAGGACTGTATACATGTAGATCTGGATCTGAATTAAGGGTTAGATCTGAACCTTCATATTTTGTGTCGTTTAAAAGCTATGCTCCTTCACAGGATATATTCGTGTTCGATCTAACGTTTATCAGATCTAGATCTAATTTTAGGGTTTTAGAAATTAATTAGTGAATCTGTCCTGATAGTCTATGGTTGTAGAGCTGAGCTCCTGCATAGGCTATGCTTGTCGTTATTTACATATTTGTTTCTAAAAACCTATTATCGTTGATTCATGTTTGTGACAGAAACATGTATTAGATCTGGTTAATCTTTTGGCTATTGATGATTATGAATCTGATCTATGTCATTATCCCCTAATTGCTTTCACTTATTGTTAAAACTCTCTTTTATTTAATTTTGCTATTTTCTTTGTTTTCAACCAATCAAAAGTTAGGGATAACTTGATTGGATTTATTAATAAAATAATTTGGTCCCAGAGTTCGACACCCTCTACAACAATCCTTGTTGTTTAGGAAAGCCGAACGGATTTTACAGTTGTTTACAACTGCATAATTTGTTCGCAAACATCACCCCATCTGCGCTGGCTCATAGTCTTACCAATCCTTTATTATGTCCACTTGCCCCATGGAGTTATTCACCCCATTTGCGCTGGCTCATAGTCTTGCTACCATCACCTTGCCCTTCGAGTCATAATGACTCTACTGCACTGATAAGTAGCCCATTATCCATTTTTAGTGGTGAATCGAAGTTATGAACGTCGACAACTCCTTAGCACACGTCCCGCAACAAAGTCCAACCATGAAGTGAACTCATCGGTTCCCAATTGGATCCTGAGCTCTAACTTCCCATATTGGACTACCTTTACATCTCGGGTTATTGGTCAATACTGGGTCGGGTCAGATTCCCTTCAAGCCATCGGTTCGGGTCGGGGTCACTACGTTGCGTCGTTCATGGTCCTCCTCTGGTACGGTTCGGTTCGGGTCCACTCCATCACATCGGTTCGGGTCGGGTATCCCACTTCGGGTCGGGTCGGGTGTCCCACTTCGGGTCGGGTCGGGTGCCATCTCCCATCCCGTTCGTGCTTCCGCTCCAATCCGCTCCCTCGTTCTTCATATGCTCCAATCCGATCCCCCTCTTTTAGCCGATCCGATCCCAGTTCAATTAGCATGGCCTTCCTTTTTGCTAGTTTTCTCATGTGTCAAGTTCCGATCCGATCGAATCCCTTGCCCAGTTCAACTTATCCGATCCGAGCCACCATATCCGATCCGAAACCTGCACTGTTTCCTGAAGCTTTTCCAGCAAGTGTTTACGCCATTCGACGACGTTTTCGACCATTTTAACTATTGAAATCAATCACAAAGCATATCATACAGTCATAGCAACATGCATAATCAACCACAAACACCAAAACGTCAATATGATAGGTTAAAATGGATCAAACATACCCAAAACCCCATATTTCCCCTTAAGCATGTTTAGGTGAAACCAATAATAGGATTAGCAAAACTTAACCAAATTAACCCAAATTCATATCAGAGGTGTAAAACATCATTTAAGAATTTATAAACATTTTTCCAGAATTTTATCATGTTTAAATTCGCTAATTAACACTAATTACCCTTAATTGGCCATAATTAGTGAGAAACTATGCAAATCACTCACCTTAGCCACAAACAAAACTAGGATCTGGAATAAATCTCTGATTTGATGCGAATCCCAATACTAAACAGCAGCTCCAATGTTGCTTTGGTGTAGATCTCCCTTGATTCGATGTTGCTAAGCTTAATCCTTGATTAAAAGATGATTTGGAGGTGATTTAGAGGTTGGAGGCCATTTTTAGGGTTTCTTAGAGATAAGTGGAGGCTAGAAAACTGAAATGTTATGATTCTCTAACTCATTTCAGCCTCCCCCTAACCCTAATCCCGAAATGGGTTATGGGCCTATTCACTAATCACCCTATTTGGCCCGGTTAAGCAGTTTTTCACCTTCCAAACCTTAATTCAGCCATATCTCCCAAAGGTAAGTCCGTTTGACTATTATGACCACTCTACGGAAAGGTAAACCATCAAACGAATCTAATGGAAGTGGTTTCAGGTCAAAATTCCTTTCCAATCAAAAGTTATAGCCAAAACAGTACCAACTAGGGGCAAAATGGTCATTTAAAAATCGACAAAATCATGAACATGGGAAATGACTCTAATAGATGTTTCCCAAAGTTACATGACCATATGACTTCATATGGGAAAGATATAAATATTCTACGATCCTCCGATGCGTAGAATGTGGGTCGTTACACTCTCCCCCCCTTAAGAAATTTCGCCCCCGAAATTCCTTAACCAAAATACACAAAAAGGGTCCCGCATGCCTATCAACCATAAAACAACAATCAAACATGCAAAACAAGCAAGATAAGTCTATCCTAGCACGCGGAATAACTAAATTACGAAGTAAATCTTACCAGGCAAAGAGTTTTGGATACGCCTTCCTAATGCTCTCCTCTGTCTCCCAAGTACAGTCACTCTCGTCCTCGCCCCACTGAACCTTGACTAGCTTCACCGCCTTCCTTCGAAGTTGCTTCGTATCGTGCCCCATAATACGAATTGGCTTGCGGTTCCCAACTGCCTCGGGTTCTACTTCGAAGTCCTCTAACTGATCAGGTGAAATAGTCATATCCGAGTCGTGAACGAACTTCCTTAGTTGGGAAACATGAAATACATTGTGAACTCCCTCCATCTTCTCTGATAAGCCAACTCTATACGCCAAATTCCCGACTAATTTAAGAACAGGGAATGGGCCAACAATTCTTGGTGCCAACTTGCCTCTCCTGCCAAACCGTATCACGCTCTTCAATGGAGAAATCTTGACAAACACCAAGTCACCGATGGAGAATTTTAAGTCTCTTCTCCTCTTATCAGCATAACTCTTCTGCCTATCTTGGGCAGCCTTCATTCGTTGTTGAATGATCTTAATCTTATCTGAAGTTTCCCCCACCACATCTGGTCCAAGCATAAACTTCTCGCCAGTCTCTATCCAACATGATGGTGAGTTGCACGGTCTTCCGTACAAAGCTTCATATGGAGCCATACCGATACTGGATTGGTAGCTATTATTATATGCAAACTCTACTAGTTGCAAATGGTTATCCCATGATCCACCAAAATCCAATATACAAGCTCTCAAGAGATCTTCCAATATACGATTCACCCTCTCTGTCTGATCGTCGGTCTGAGGATGATATGCGGTACTGAGATGTAATTCTGACTCTAGAGCCTCTTGTAAGCTCTTCCAAAACCCACGAACAACGGGTCTCGGTCACTCACAATGCTTTTAGGTACTCCATGAAATCTCACTACCCACTTCACATATAATTCTGCCAACTTGGCTGCCGTTCTGGTCGATTTGACTGGTATAAATCTTGCACTCTTAGTCAATCGATCCACAATTACTCAAATGCTATCATATCCCGATCTAGTCCTTGGTAAACCATCGATGAAATCCATCGAGACTTGCTCCCATTTCCATTCGGGAATTTCTAATGGTTGCAATAAACCACTAGGCTTCTTTTGCTCGGCTTTAACTAGCTGGCAATTCATGCATTTGGATATAAACTTCCCAACGTCTCTTTTCATCCCTTCCCAGTAGTAAGTCTGCTTCATGTCTCGATACATCTTATTACCATCGGGATGTATAGTCAGTTTTGAGTGATGACACTCTCTAAGCACTTCATCTCTCAAACCATTCACGTTGGGTACAACTAGCCTTCCATTCTTTCTAAGCCATCCATCTCGATCAAGCCCATACAAATTCATCTCCTCACCATCGATGTTCATCTCTAACTTGTAGATGATTTCTAATAGATTAGGATCGTCCCTCTGGCTGGAACCAATCCGCTCTATCAAAGTGGGTCTGATCGCCAAACTAGCCAGCATGACTGGATCCAATTCGCACTTTGGTCTGAAATCAAACCCCGCGATATACTCCAATTGCTTCCATTCAAGAAACATTGCCCCTAAACTGGCATGTCTCCTACTCAAGGCATCGACTACCGCATTACCTTTCCTAGGTTTGTATGCGATATCAAAATCATATGAAGCCAAGAACTCTAACCATCTCTGCTGACGGAGATTCAGATCCTTCTGGGAGAAGAGATACCTTAACGATTTATGATTGGTGAACAGCTCAAATCTTTCTCCCAAGAGATAGTGTCTCCACTTCTTCAGCGCAAACACGATCGCTGCTAATTCCAAATCATGGGTAGGATACTTCTTCTCATGCGGCTTTAGCTGTCGACTAGCATAAGCTACAACCCTACCTCCTTGCATCAATACAACACCTAGTCCGGTACCACAAGCATCCGTGTATACCGTCATCTCTTCATTCCCCTTAGGAATGACTAATACTGGCGCATGCGTCAACTTCTCTTTTAGACTCTTGAATGCATTCTCACACACTCTGTCCTAGATGAAGGACTGATTCTTTTTAGTCAACTGAGTCAACGGTGCTGCTATCTTGGAGAAGTCCTGGATAAACTTACGATAATATCCAGCTAATCCCAAGAAACTTCTTACATTTGTTGCATTCTTGGGCGTAGGCCAATCCTGTACCGTAGCCACCTTCGCAGGGTCCACGGCAATACCATTCTCGGAAACAACATGACCCAAGAATCTCACTTCCCTTCTCCAAAAGTGACACTTAGAGAATTTCGCTTTCAATTGGTGTTTCCTCAACACCTCCATCACTATCCTCAAGTGTCCCTTGTGTTCCTCCTCTGTCCTTGAGTAAACAAGGATATCATCTACGAACAAAAGAACAAACTTATTCAACTGATCTCTGAATACTCGATTCATAAGATCCACAAAGTAGGCTGGTGCATTGGTCAACCCAAATGGCATGACCAACCACTCATAAAATCCAGACGGCGTCCTAAATGCCGTTTTCGGAACACTCTCATCCACTACTCGAAGTTGATGAAATCCTGTCGCGAGGTCCAACTGGGAGAACACTCTTGCTCCTTCCAGTTGATCAAACAAATCATCTATCCACGGTAGAGGATACTTATTCTTCCTCATTACCTTATTCAACTCGCGATAGTCCACACACAAACGAAGGGAACCATCTGCCTTAGTGGCAAACACAATTGGTGCTCCCCACTCGGAGACACTCCTTTTAATAAATCCCTTCTTCAAAAGATTGCTGACTTGCACCTCGAGCTCTCGCTGCTCCCTTGGTGCCATACGACGAAGTGGCATCACTATAGGTCTGGCATCTTTCACTAAATCAATACGGAACTCAATCTCTCAGTGTGGTGGAAGCCCGGTCACCTCCTCGAAGACGTCCGGATACTGGCCAACCACGGGCACATCTGACAGCTCATCCTGCGGGATGTCGAGGGAATTTACAAAACTAGCCATAACCCCATCACTAGGTAGGCTACCAAACACTACCCTCCGCCCATCATCCGCCCTAACTGTCACCAAAAAGCCCTCACAGTCTACCACCACCCCGTATCTTTGGAGCCAATCGACTCCCAATATAATGCCATACCCAGTAAAGCCCAAAACAAAGCAATCACAAACAAACATACATCCATGACTCGATAAGACCAAACTCCGGCAAATCATACTAAGGCTAGTCGAACCACCAATTGGGCTCGTCACGACCAATGGTCTATCGACTATCTCGGGTTCCAGTCCTAACCTATCTACTAGGTCACTAGATATGAAAGAACGGGAAGCCCCAGTATCAAACAAAACTCGAACTGGTACATCATAAACAGAAAGCATACCTTGAATAACAACATTCTTTCCTTTCTCCGCAGCAGTTGGGGCATTCGACGAAGAAGAAATAGCATCAATAGCATATGCTTTCACAATTTGCTTCTCCTTAAGAGGTTGCGGACACTTATCCTTGAAATGTCCCACTTGACCACAGTTGAAGCACTTCTTATCTGCTGTCTTGGCCCAACAATCTTTAGCATAATGGCCCTTCTTTCCACAGCTGAAGCACTCAACATCCTTCTTGTTCTTTTTCTGGCCACCCTTAGATTGGTCCTGCTTCCTCTTATTCTGAGAGTTATTCTTGCCTCCACCGCCTGCTTGCGGCTTTGACCCTTCTGCAGATGCAACCTCAGTCTTTGACTTAGGGTAAAGACTCTCTGATCTCAAAGCTTTCCCCACAATCGATTCAAAAGTCTCATCGATGTGGTTGATAAGCCTTTCCCCCAAGTACCCATCCAAACCAGTAATGAACTTCTCATTCTTCTTCTCAGGAGTATCGATAAGAGATAGCCCATACTTTGACAAGGTGTCGAACTCAGCAATATAGTCAGAAACTGCCCTACCACTCTGCTTGAGCTCTAAGAATCTCTTGAACAACACTGACTTCTGGGCAGCTGGAATAAACTTCTCGCTAAAGCGAGCCTTGAACTGATCCCAAGTAACCTGATCTTCTGGAGTAGCTGTTCTAATGGCATTCCACCAATTCATCGCTCGCCCTTGCAGCTGACGAGACGTTAGCCTTCTCTTCATCGCATCCTCAAGACCCAAGTCATCGAAGATACGGTCACAGCTATCCATCCAATCCTGAACATCTGTGACCGACTCCGTCCCATGGAACGGCTTCCCACCAAGGTTAGTGTAATCCTTGCACAACTTGGCGAAATCGACCCTAGGCGCCTGCTCTACTGGGCCAACACCAACTCCGGGATTGGGAACTTCCCCTTGCACTTCTCTAAGCATGTCTCTCATGAGGTCAGTAAACATCACCCTCATGTCAGCAACATTTCCATGGTTGGTCCCTCTACCAGCACCCCTCGTGTCTCGACTCATCGTCAATCTGAAAAAGGGAAACGATTAACGACCTCATAGTGGTGCTAGTGCAGTACGACTTCATCTTTATACTACTAATAGTATATATATAGCTTTGAAAACCAAAGGAATCACAAATACACGCTCTCAGATACGTACTATCTCTCCCTAGTGTCTTTCCCTAGGTTAACTACGCAACCTAGAGCTCTGATACCAAATGTGACGACCCGCCCCGCACCAACCGACTTTTACTCCAAAGGTGCGCTGTACACATGTCCAGTTAGCACGGAATGGGTCGTCAGAAGGAAAAAGGAAAGAAGGAAATGAACTAATAAAGAACCTGTAGAATGTCTCACAGCGCATAGGATAAAATATAATAATAACATACTTGACATAAAACATGTGAGACAATGCATAAGCTGAAACAACTAACATAGCAGCGGAAAATGTAAGTACAGCTTATGATCCAAAGTTAAACATTATTACAACATTTCAAACTGTCTCAAAGCAAAAGCAAGATAAAGGAGGTACACTACTAATGCCCAAGTAGCGACCACCAACGACACAGGGAGAATATATATATCATACGTGGAAGCCTCCTGCCCGCCTCCGAATCAGCTACTCGCGCATCACCAGCTAACCTGTCTCTAGTCTGCTCGTGTGAGCACCCAGAGTAATAAGAGGAGACATAAAACTCTGGGTCAGACATAAAGCCTGGTATGAGCGATAAGCATCTAAAGTGAACAATAACAGGTAGACTAAAACATACCTGAACCTGGACCTACAACCAAAGAGTTAGCACTACATACTGTACAACACTCTAAGGTGCCATATCAAATGGTGTAAAGATACGGAGGTGGGGGTGTGCATGTCATAGTGATGGCAAACAATCAAACATAGCATCCATCCTCACATCTCTCACTCAGTGCGTAAAGCATACGATATTCACCACTTCGATCACCCAACATACCTTGCTACAATCACTTTGCCCCATGAAGTCATAAATGGCCTCACTGCACTGATAACATAGCCACTAATCCTTTGCTATGTCCACTTGCCCCATGGAGTTATTCACCCCATCTGGGCTGGCTCATAGCCTTACCAATCCTTAACTATGTCCACTTGCCCCATGGAGTTATTCACCCCATCTGCGCTGGCTCATAGTTACTATGTCCACTTGCCCCATGGAGTTATTCATCCCATCTGCGCTGGCTCATAGTCTTACCAGTCCTTTACTATGTCCACTTGCCCCATGGAGTTATTCACCCCATCTGCACTGGCTTATAGTCTTACTAATCCTTTACTATGTCCACTTGCCCCATGGAGTTATTCACCTCATATGCGCTGGCTCATAGTCTTGCTACCATCACCTTGCCCCTCGAGTCATAATGACTCTACTGCACTGATAAGTAGCCCATCATCCATTTTTAGTGGTGAATCGAAGTTATGAAGTCGACAACTCCTTAGCACACGTCCCGCAGCAAAGTCCAACCATGAAGTGAACTCATCGGTTCCCAATTGGATCCTGAGCTCTAACTTCCCATATTGGACTACCTTTACATCTCGGGTTATTGGTCAATACTGGGTTGGGTCAGATTCCCTTCAAGCCATCGGTTCGGGTCGGGTCACTACGTTGCGTCGTTCATGGTCCTCCTCTGGTACGGTTCGGTTCGGGTCCACTCCATCACGTCGGTTCGGGTCGGGTACCCCACTTCGGGTCGGGTGTCCCACTTCGGGTCGGGTCGGGTGCCATCTCCCATCCCGTTCGTGCTTCCGCTCCGATCCGCTCCCTCGTTCTTCATATGCTCCGATCCAATCCCCCTCTTTTAGCCGATCCGATCCCAGTTCAATTATCATGGCCTTCCTTTTTGCCAGTTTTCTCAAGTGTCAAGTTCCGATCCGATCGAATCCCTTGCCCAGTTCAACTTATCCGATTCGAGCCACCATATCTGATCCGAAACCTACACTGTTTCCTGAAGCTTTTCCAGCAAGTGTTTACGCCATTCGACGACGTTTTAGACCATTCTAACTATTGAAATCAATCACAAAGCATATCATACAGTCATAGAAACATGCATAATCAACCACAAACACCAAAACGTCAACATGATAGGTTAAAATGGATCAAACATACCCAAAACCCCATATTTCCCCTTAAGCATGTTTAGGTGAAACCAATGATAGGATTAGCAAAACTTAACCAAATTAACCCAAATTCATATCAGAGGTCTAAAACATCATTTGAGAATTTATAAACATTTTTCCAGAATTTTATCATGTTTAAATTCGCTAATTAACACTAATTACCCTTAATTGGCCATAATTAGTGAGAAACTATGCAAATCACTCACCTTAGCCACAAACAAAACTAAGATCTGGAATAAATCTCTGATTTGATGCGAATCCCAATGCTAAACAGCAGCTCCAATGTTGCTTTGGTGTAGATCTCCCTTGATTCGATGTTGCTAAGCTTAATCCTTGATTAGAAGATGATTTAGAGGTGATTTAGAGGTTGGAGGCCATTTTTAGGGTTTCTTGGAGATAAGTGGAGGCTAGAAAACTGAAATGGAATGATTCTCTAACTCATTTCAGCCTCCCAATAACCCTAATCCCGAAATGGGTTATGGGCCTATTCACTAATCACCCTATTTGGCCCGGTTAAGCAGTTTTTCACCTTCCAAACCTTAATTCAGCCATATCTCCCAAACGGTAAGTCCGTTTGACTATTATGACCACTCTACGGAAAGGTAAACCATTAAACGAATCTAATGGAAGTGGTTTTAGGTCAAAATTTCTTTCCAATCAAAAGTTAAAGCCAAAACAGTACCAACTAGGGGCAAAATGGTCATTTAAAAATCGACAAAAATCATGAACATGGGAAATGACTCTAATAGATGTTTCCCAAAGCTACATGACCATACGACTTCATATGGGAAAGAAATAAATATTCTATGATCCTCCGATGCGTATAATGCGGGTCGTTACAGACTACACTTTTGTGCATAATCAACTAATTTTTAACAACCCAAGTTTTTGAATACCCAGGTTCAACATATTATAACATGTTTTGTAACTTCAAATATGAGAAGAATAAAATACAGGTTAAAGATGGAACAACCCTAAAAATTTGACGCTCGAATTTTCGACAATAAAACATTATCCCGTATTACTTCCAAAAACCCAAGTATCAAAAATGCAGATAGTTAATAGAAAGAAACTAGAGGGTGAGAAGAGAAAGAAACGTTAGAATAAAAGAATAAGAAGGTCAAAGTCTCACTGCGGAACGAATAAAATATATTATATCGAAACTCTTTACTCAAAGAAGAACTCTATATATATGATTACAACAATATCAAAGTACACTTTCAGTTTAATAGAACACACACAGCAAAATAAATTAATATCAGTAAATACAGATATACGTCTTGACTCTAATTTTCCTCTTCTGAAGCTCCAAGCGAAACCTAACTTGATAATATGTTCGGTCTGACCCGAGCACATTTGAGGCAAAGCAAAATTCACCCCAATCAGTCTGGAATACTTTCAGTGATAAATCAACTTGCTTAACTTTAGAAAACCCTTTGAGAGAAGAATATAATCGTAAGACCGGTCCATACATAAACACGGACGATTTTTACCTTATGATAACCCAAAATATCTTTGATATATCAAAATCCGGTGATATTATAATAGTGTCTATTAAACCTCAAATAAATAACAATCTAGCAGAACACTTGCATCTTACGCTCTACATACTTAGTATATAATAAAAAACTACAGGATAATTATTGGAGATTGGATTTCCAATTATGAGAGGTATGAGACCACCTCCCGATAGTGTATCTCTAGAGAGGAATACATTGAGGTTTAACAAGAACGTCTTGAAACTCATCCACACATGACCGACCATTTATTCATCTCGAGTGTACCGAATATATTGTCACCAATGGTTGGGCTCAAACCATCGTTATCCGTAAGCATACAGAATCGACAGAAGAAGGAACAAAAGAAATTTAGTCAGTGACAATACACTCTAATGGGAATAAACCACATACCCATGCTGCTTGCCTGATTTCTGTCATTTTCCTTCCCGGTTGATGAGGCTTGAGGTCACGATTACCTTTAGAGAACATCACATCAATTCTTTGAATGCCACATCGTCAAATCCGCCAAATCACTAGTTGACGTCCACAAATATACGCTGGGTGTTAAGCTAAGAGAAGTTTCCTTCTCTGCCACCAAACTTGGTATATTTTTAAAAATCAACCATACGCGATCCTTTAGAAATACTCTATCACATATTCGTCCATACAACTCATACAAGAACAGGATGAACCGAAGGCACCCTCCCACCGCATCCTATATGGGAATCACCCCAAGGATCAGTAGCGAGAAGTCCTTGCAATCCAAAGATTTCCGTCATGAAAAATTCACAAGTCATCATGACTCAAGCGGCCAAACCAGAGAAATTTAACGAGTAGTCCTTCCGCTCATGGAGATCCACGATCTTCAATGCTTCATCTTTATAAGCCTGCAAGTTATTCGTGAACACACAATTGGTTCAAAGTGTTTTTGGGTTTAGTTCCCATCCCGGTCTCTTCAGCGCAACTCGTCAAAAGTCCAAAAATAATATTTCATTGATAGTCAGGTTTGAACTATCAATCACAATAGCATTGTCAAGTACATTGGCAGCTTAGGTCCTTTTTCTCAAGACCATTTAGTAAAACCTTTCACCGATTCTTACTATCATTACATACACTTATCTTAACTGGATAAGAATATTCACAAATTTCTTGTTTTTTGTTTACTTTGGAAACATTAATCAATATCTATCTTTAAGAATAAACACATTCACCAAACTTTTCTCTTTATTTCCTTTATCTCAAATTATCGCTATAATTCACAAAAATCGTCTTTTATTTCCTTCGCTTTGGAAGTATCAATATATAATTTATAGAATCTCCTTTCATTTCCTTTGCTTTGGAAATATCGTTATATTTATTTAACCAAACAGTATAGATTCAATTACCAATCTTATACAGTTAGAATAACATCAAGCGACATACTTCTTAAAATTATTTAAATGGTTTCATTAAATTTAAAGCAATCTCGCTCATGGAATTTATAATTATATTTCCAATGTACAATTCCATTTCAAAACTAATATCATCTCTTATTCTCATTTTCTTTGGAAAAACCATTACCATTTACTTATTACTTAAAATAAGTGTATTTTAAATCATACCATTTCATTACACTTCGGCTTGGCTCAAACAAATGTTAACTTATACATTGTTTCTTTAAAACCCAATGATTTATTTAATTCCTAAATCTTTGCAAATCAATGTTGCAATATTTTTTCCAACATCCTTACTGTTACAAACTAATACCATCTCTCGATAATTGTGAAGTCGTTTAAGTTAGGGTATTCTAATTATCTCTCAGAGCTTGATTGACAACGTTCTTATCTTAAGATAAAAAAATTTTGTAACTCAAAAACTAACGTTGACCATCATAAAAATTCTTAAGTATTAATATCATTTCTCACATTTGAAATCTTCTACTTAATTCATTTACTATTAATATCCTTGCTTTCGCGTCTTGAAATTTCATATCTCAATAAATATGTTTCACTTAATTAAATTCTTAAGTGAACGTTATATTTAAAATCACCCTCTTGGGTTAAAACCCCTTACAAACTTTGTTTATTTTCAAATACCCTTATGTCAATTTATTTTTGCATCGCATAACTCAACTTGGATTTCAAATACTGCATCCATTACCATAATCCAATCGTTTACTAATCCGTTACTCATCTTCCTAGAAATCATTTTTTATTTAAATTCATTTCACTTAATTTAATAATTAAATAAAAAATATATTTAAATCTCCACAATAGCATTCACATTCTATTTACAAACCTCATTTGTAATTTTGGATTATAAACCCTTTAATAACCCTTATCGCTACTTGATCACTTCTTAATTGAATTTCCATTTGAAAAGTAATTGCATTAATTATTATGATTTAAAATAATAATTAACTTCGACATTAACTAAAGTAAAAGTTGTTAACTTCGTTACTGACTAAAGATAGGATAATTAAATCATTTTAAACTTTATTAACAGTAAACATATCGATAATCACTTTAAAATGCAGTTAATTAGAGATTAACTAACTTCTAAGAATATTTGTTAAATTTAAATAATTATCATTAAACTAGTTCTATTGAATAATAAATTCAATAACACTTTTAATCGAGATAGTTGATTAAGTCAACTTGAAAACAAAGATAACTAGTTTCCTTTAATCCTTTTTATTAAATTAATTAAAATACAATTAATTTATTATAAACACGCTTAATTGTTTTCCTTGAAAACATTTATTTTAGGTTATTAACTTTTCGGTTAATTTCTATCTTTCTTACTATTTAAAACATAAGATTCTGCTATATAAATCATTTTATAATTTCTTTTGTAAACATGATTATAAAATATTTATAAAATTTCTATTCAACTAACTTATATAAAATAAACTTGAAAACTTCGATTCAGTTATAAAAATAAATTTCATAACTTAAAACTCCGTCAATTCGCCTAATGACTAAATGATGTCTTAAAAACAATGGATTTTAGGTCATTCACTGCCAATCACTTAATCAATAATGTCTATTGATTTAAACACAACAATCGTTGAATTCTGTCTCAATGATCGACATTTAATCAACCATTTACATCCCAATAGGATATAATGTCATTTGGGGTAAACAATTCATATATAAAATAATATGCAAACAAACAACAAACATTTATTGAGGAATCCAGTTGGATCCCTCCAACCTATTCTTCCCTGCATCACAACTTATAATATCATATAATAATAACATATGAGATGACTTCCAATAACCTACTGCTTTTTGCGACGAAATATAATTAATGTCAACGAATCAAACAATAAACAACCAATAGCCATCCATTATAATTTATAGTTATATGAATTTAGCACATCAGAGAATTACAGAAAGCGTGAGAGTTAACTCACCAATTTATTTCCGATTTGATGATTCTGGTTATTTTAAACAGTTTCAAATAAGTGTTTGAAACTATATAAAATTCCAGTTAGCTCCGAATTCAACCAAATCAACTTAACAATGTAGTCTTCATCGCCACGATCCAAAGGAACCCTGTTTCATTTGATTCTAGTAAAATATGAAACATATAAGTGTGTTACAATCTTATATATATATGTATATTTTGAATAATTAACTTCATTAATTATTTAACTAATTATATCATTAATCTTAATCCATCATTACCCGTTAATATGTCTTCTATGTTGATGTAATCCAACACTCGCATTCCTACACCTTAAAACTACACTGGGACTTCCTTTTTCTTCTCCTTTTTTCTCTCTTTTTTCCCCATCGTAAGTCCCCAAGCCCACACACACAGCCACCCACCGTTCTTCCCCATCCCACACAACAGTTTCCTCATCGAAATATGCAGCCATTCAGACCTCCCTCCATAATGGAACACACTCGCCTTCATCTTCTCTACCCCACTTGCTCCTCATCCACACCGAAGTCTCCGCTACCTAGAGCATACACCTCTTGCTACCCGCGTTCTAAAGGTACAACAAATGAACGCTGACTTAAAACATTTGTTCCAACACCCTTCGGAACGACATGCATACCCTGAACCATCATCAGGTCGTCTTTAGCTTCCCCTACCCCCACCCAACGTCATGCTGCTCGAAATACCAACATCGTATACTTTTGAAATCATCAAATGGTTTTGAGTTAAAAAGGAAAAGAATGGGAAAGTTGAACTTGTTGTGTTTGCTGGAAGAGACAAAAGGAGTTTGACGACCATCCCATTTCAACCAAAAAGACAATTGTAAATAAAATAAGAAAATCCCTGTCTCGGTCGGTGCATTTTCAAAAAGCGCATTGTTTAGTTTCTCCTAAAAAAAGAACCCGGGGAACGCATTAGATATTTACCTAAACCATCAGATAATCACTTATTCACAAACCTCGTGTGGGGCTAATAGTTTTCATCTCCCATCTAATGGAAAACCCTTTTCGCCCATTCCTACGCGAACCAATTTTTTTTTATAGGTTTTGCCATATTTTATCATCTCATGAATATGAATTGGAAATAAATAAAAAGATATGGAGATATCCATTTTATGTTAAAACAAATCTTTTATTTTTACATAACCCCTGTATTTACTTGAACGATGCTATAAATCTCCATCAAAATGAGTCATATCAACATTGAATAATAACGAGGAGAACCGGATGCTTCTTTAAAAGAAAGCACTTTGTCGGTTGAGTGATTTAAAGCTTCCAATTTTGATTTGTTTTGAAATTTTGAAAATTACGTTTCCATAGGAAGAAGAAAAGCAATAGCGGGCATGTCTTGTTTTCGAGTAGAAAGGAAGACGCTGAATGTATAAAATAACGAAGGCTAAAGCTATTTTTATTATTATTATGTGTCGCCATCAGCCAAAATGTTTGATGAACGAAAAGAAGCACAACATACTGCAGATCATGTGTCGGGTTTGTTTACAGAGATATTTTTATGTTGACAGCTATGCATATGGTTTCTGCGTTTTTCTTTCAGGGAACTCTTTTTTTCTCTATTTAAGGCTGCACGTGTTACAAAGGTATGGATTGGATAAGATCTTGCATGTGGTTTGAACAGATATGCTGTGCGAAATTTGAAGAGATTTCATTCAGATTTCTTTAGAGACTTTATACATATTTGAAAATGACATACTAAAAACGACCCTATTTTATTTAGCTCGACGTTTACGGTTCGTACGAGAACATAACACGTCCGATCGAACGAAATTTAAAACCATATAGTAACTAACTATTCCAGACACGATGGACCTGGGTTCATCGAATTCTAAGATCGTATGTGAAATCGCTATTTTAAATTCGAACAGTTAATTTATATGCGTTTATATCGCTCACGACCACAAAATAACTCCAATTGACATGAAATTGAAAATCTTACAATAATAAATCATTATGGTTTTATAAAATTAGTTTGTTGAAATCCGACATTGTATGAAAAATAACTATTCTTAAGTTACATATTGAATCAATAAAATTCATATTGATTTAAATATAAAAAATCTATTATTAATAAATTATAATTAACATATATATATATATTTAAATAGAATTGTATATAACTTATAAATAACTAGTTTAGATTTTTAATTCAACATATCGAATTTTAAGTTAAAACGATAATAAATTTATTAAAAACTCTTTTATTTTATATAATAAATCGTTATGGTTTATAAAGGATTCCATAACGACCTTTCAAAAATTTGATTTGGACATAAAACGAAATCTACAACATGGAAACTCGAATTTTCTCTTTCATTAGAAAATTATTATTCAATAGATCCGGACGATTCTTATTTTATAGAATTCCAACTTATAATTGTCCATGTATTTTCATTTAAAGTTCAAAATGTAAAACTACGAACTACTATGATGTTGCAGCTCGTTTTATATTTTAAATATAAATTATGCGTTCAAACGTCGTTTAATAAACGAATTCGTTAATATAATTCAATTTAAACTGAATTAAATACTTCTATATTATCCCATTTATATAGTATTACAAATTCAAGTAATTCTGATTATTTCAGAATTAAAATATTATATTATTATAATTATAGTTATTATTATTCAAATTAACACTCAAAATCATAGAATTTGAATTATTTAAATTCCCAAACCAACGTTTAAAACCATTTAAAATGTTTAAACTAAACGGTTAAAAATATGGATCATTACATTCCTTTCCCCTTAAAAGAATTTCTTTCCTGAAATTACTAAGGTAGGAAAAATGCTACAAACCCAATGTTAAAAACTCACTTTCTGAATTTTTAGTTCCAACTGATCCAATTTTAATAGAAAAACCAATTCATTTCTATTAATAAAATTCTTCTAATACTTTAAACTTTAGGAAAATTTTGGCAAAGTCTTCCCTGTACAGAGGGACTTCTGCAATATTGCAGGAACAACAAAATATATACATCGACCCAAATGTCCAAAAAATTCAATTCAAAATAGAAAAATTTATATTTTGCATAAGCGTACCTTTTACGAGCATTATTAAGTGATAACAATAAGCTGTTTGCGAGCTTGCTTAACTAGCATGCAGCTATAACTGAACTGAATCCAATTAGCTTCTGAACCTAATCAAATAGTTAAACTTGCTCCTACACTTCCTTTGAAACTCAACAGAAACTTATAAATTCTATAACCTTGCTTGTTGCAAAACTTTACATCCATCACATTTACATCCATGATCCTTTTATTCAAACTTTCAGATTATTTACTTCAAATGTATTTATACAATTCAATTCATTTGCAATCTATTTATATTATATAAGTTAATTTATTTGCTTTATACACTGATGCCCAAATATTCTATTTGGATTGATTACACCTGAATGAACTAAACTCAAGTCAAATTTTTATCGACTTAAGTTATACTTTGTTCAAAATTCATGTTCATTTTCAACTTTTTTGATTAGTTTTAACTCGAGATACATTTAGGTTAAATATTGGAATTCATATTTCACTTCTTAATCCGATCTGAATTCAATTCAAGTCAACAATATTATAATAATTTGGAAAAAAAAAAGTTTTACCTTCTTTACAAAATGTTTTGGCAAAAGTAGTATAAAAATAATTTTATAAACAAATTACAAATACGCGCTCTCATATATACACTCAAACTCAATCTATGGTATTACTAGCCTGATCTCTATTGAGTTATGCCATAGAGACAGGATTATCACTAAACCATATGCTATGATACCAACTGTAACGACCCGTAAAATTCGACCCTCGAATTTTTGTCAATAATACATTATCCTGTAGTACTTGCCAAAAACCTAAGTATCGAAAATCTAGATAGTTAATAGAAAGAAACTAGAGGGTGAGAAGAGAAAGAAATATTAGTATAGAAAAATAAGAAGATCAGAGTCTCACAGCGGAACGAATAAAATATAATATATCAAAACTCTTTACTCAAAGAAGAAGTGTGTATGTATATATGATTACAACAATATCTGAGTACACATTCAGTTCAATACAACACACACATCAGAATAAATTTATACCAATAGCTACGGATAAACATCTTAACTCCAGTTTTCCTCTTCTGAAGCTCCAAGCGGAACCTAACCTGGTTATATGCTTGGTCTGACTCGAGCACAGTTGAAGCAAAGAAAAATTCACCCTGATTAGTCCGGAATACTTTCAATGATAAAGTCATAACACAAACAACTTGTTTAACTTAAGAAAATCTTTTGAAAGAAAAAGATAATCATAAGACCACTCCACACATAAACACAGATGTTTTTTACCATACGATAACCCAAAACATCTTTGATATATCAAAATTCAGTAATATTATAATAGTGTCTATCCAACCACAAATAAATAACCATCTAGCAGAACACTTGCATCTCACGCTCTACATACTTAGTATATAATCAAAAAATGCATGCATTTATTGGAGATTGTATAACAACCCGAAAATCTGGGCCAGTTTAAAATTTTTATTTTGGCAATTTTAGCGAATTTTGATTATTTAAAATGAATTATTTTAAATAATATCGACGAGAAATTTATTTTGAATGGAATTAGAACGTATATATTATATACGTCGTCGTTAGAATATAAATAATTATTTATAATTATAAAAGGAATTGAAAATGGCGTGGTAGTTCGATAATTTGATTTCAAACTTCAATTGAATGTACCGGGTGCAAAACAATCCGGATTTTAGTGAAACCAAAAACATTAGGATCTAACTGATAATATCTTTCCAACGAATCCGAAAAATCAAATTTCATAGCGGGAATCAAAAGATATGTCCAGTTGAAAATTCTGAATAGTCGCTATGAAATTCAGGCCCTTAAAAATGGAAATTTTGCAAACGACCTCGGATTTCGACGAAACCACTTTTGTTGGGTCCGTGATGTAAAGTTATTGCTAGATTCCAAATTTCATAATTTTTCGAATCAATATGTGAGCGTGGAAAAGGAAAACACGTTTGACTAGTTTCAGTTGATTTTAATCGACTGGAAATTGGCCATTTTTCAAACGATCTCAGAATTCGACGAAATTAGTTTTGTTAGGACCGTATCGTCAATACGTAGCTAGAAAATATTTTTCGGGAATTTTTAGAGTTCGTATGTGGACCCGGTAATTTAAAATGTACGTTTAAATTTGAATATACACTGATTTATATTTCGAATTCAACGGAAACTGATCTTAATGGTCGAACGCGTTTTCCTTTGCCACGCTCACATATTGATTCGAAAAATTATGAAATTTGGAATCTAGCAATAACTTTACATCACGGACCCAACAAAAGTGGTTTCGTCGAAATCCGAGGTCGTTTGCAAAATTTCCATTTTTAAGGGCCTGAATTTCATAGCGACTATTTAGAATTTTCAACTGGACATATCTTTTGATTCCCGCTATGAAATTTTGATTTTTCGGATTCGTTGGAAAGATATTATCAGTTAGATCCTAATGTTTTTGGTTTCACTAAAATCCGGATTGTTTTGCACCCGGTACAATCAATTGAAGTTTGAAATCAAATTATCGAACTACCGCGCCATTTTCAATTCCTTTTATAATTATAAATAATTATTTATATTCTAACGACGACGTATATAATATATACATTCTAATTCCATTCAAAATAAATTTCTCGTCGATATTATTTAAAATAATTCATTTTAAATAATCAAGATCGAAATCGAAAAAAAAAAGGAGAAAGAAGCTGCCGTCGATGAAGCCCGTCGCCCCTGCCCCCAAAGCGCCGCCGCCGGAGGCTACCTCCCCCCCACAGTCGATCGACCCCTCCTCCGCTGTCCCCTCTTCCTCTCGATCTCCCTTTGGAAAACCCGACGCTTCACGAGCCCAACCCTCCAGCAGCCACCGCCTAGTCCCTCCCTTCCTCCGTTCGAAGACCGCCTCCACCTCCCTGACCCTCCGACGCCGCTGATGCCCCCCCCCCCGCTGACGATCGAAAACGGTGAGCGTTTCTTTCTATTCTTTCTTTTATAACCAAGTTTTTATTTTCAATTTTTATATAAAAAAATTAAACAGTGATTAAAATCAGGTTTTTTTTTCTAAATATATAGCATGATAAAAATTAAATTTTTATTATAGATAAAGGTTTAATTTTTATATGAACTAAAAGGTTTGATTTTTTATAAAGAAGAAAGGTTAGATCTTTGAAAATAAAGATATGATTTTTACATTATAGAGATAGTAAAAATGTGATTTTTATATATTGAACGTCGAAGTAAAAATGTAATTTTTATATATTGAACGTCGAAGTAAAAATGTGATTTTTATATATTGAATAACGAAGTAAAAATGTGATTTTTATATATTGAACATCGAAGTAAAAATGTGATTTTTATATATCGAATAGCGAAGCAAAAAATTCGATTTTTACATATGTAGTGGCTACAGCAACGAAGATGACAAGAATGCGATAACGTTGAAGATTTCTATCAAAGAAGAGTCAAGATGATTGGATAGCTATCGGTGAGAACTTCTCACCTTTCAATTTAATTATTGTAGTTATATATATATATACTAGGATGCAGACGGTGTTTAGTAGCACCCGACACCCGTCATCCACAGACCATGGATGGCTTGTTTGTTAAATTGTTTGGTTGAGTAGTTAGTTAGAATATTTGATTGAATGGAATTGTTTGGTGAAATGAAATTGATTTGATTGATGTGTGAATGGCGTGGGCCTTCACTAGACTGGGGATAAGGCTAGGCCTTGTCCCGTTTCTAGTAACGTGCCGTTATGCCGCCGAAATTTTCTAACATATGTTAGAAAAATAAAAATATCATTTATTTAAAGAATGAACTGAATAGAAATTCATATGTTAAAATAAAATGTTTTATCGTTAAAAATATAATTTTTAACGTGAAGTGAATAAAATAAAATATTCATTTACAAACCGGACGGTTTGTTTATGTACACCTATTTGAATGACATTTATTGGGACGATAAATTTTACACATCGCCCAACTGCACAAATAAAATCTGTGTTTGATTGTTTGAAACCCCACACGGGTGCTGGGATGAAATTTGAAGTTCACTCATCCTGATTGATTAAATATGTCGATCGATTGATTGACAGGCTGTTATAAGCGTTAGATATCTATATTTGATGCTTATACAGTGTAGTGCACTTTGGTTGATGGTTGATTATTTTTCACTGCTATTATATACGTGTGATGTATGAAAATCCATATAATTAACATTATATGGTAATTGATTGGGCCTCATTCCAATTTAGAAAATAAAGGATATTATAATATAAATGTTCATGTGTTGACTGTACTCACCCGTTGAGATTAGTCATGTGTTGAACGAAATATTTTAAATATTAACGAATATTTTGGTAATAGGAATATTTGAAAACGAAATATTTGAAAATAGAAATATATGAAGCCGTGTTGATTAGATTGACGCCATTTTGACGTGAACGATATTTATATCGATTTTATTCATTTTAAAACGAATATTGAAAAGCGATTTCGAAATCGAATATTTTAAAATGAAATTTGAATTTGAATCAAATAGAAAACAAAACGAATTTGATTTCAATTGAATAGCAAACGAAACGAATTCGAATTGAATTGAATAGATAACCAATTTGAATTGAATCGAATAGAAAACCAATTTGAATTGAATCGAATAGAAAACGACTTTGGAATTGAAATGAATTGAAAACGAATTCAAATTGAATTGAAATTTGAATTGAATAGAAATGAATTTTAAAACGAATTTATAAAGAAGAATTCAATTTTGATTTGAATTGAAATGGAAGTTGAAATTGCTTTTGAAACGAATTTAAAACTATTTATATAATTCGTTTTAAATAGAAATCGACGAAATATATATAATATATATATAATGGCCTGAATAGAACGCGCCGCGCCGCGGCAGTTCGTGAATTTCGACCATTTATTTCAAACGGACATTACGGGAGATCCGACCGTCGGATTCTCCTAAAACCGGAACCGTTGGGTTCGTATCGAAAAGAGCTTTCTAAAGAATATTAGAAATTTGAAATCTAACGGTTGGATTTGGAATTATGTCCAAATCAAATTTGAAAAAGGTCGCTGTAAGTGCAGTTCGATGGCCATTGATGGAAATCGACTGTACGGGCCTTGATAAAATTATTAAAAATGGTAATAATTTGTGTAAAATCATAAGAAATGAGTTAGAAAGGATTGGAATGAAAAACTCCATATTTGAAAAGATAAAAATAGATTTTTATCGAAATGAACCAGTTTTGAACTAAAATTATAATTCTATTTATTTTCAAATAAACAAATTGAATTAGAAAAGGGTTTTAAAAATAACCAGAACTTCCAATGATTGCATTGGAGTGTATTTGAATCGAAATTGTCTTCGGAATATTTCGATGTTGGAATTCGTGATTAACAGATGTTGTTATGGAAATTTGAAAGATATAGATATATATATATATATATATATATATATATATATATATATATCGTTATTTCCAATACGATATCTGTTGGTCGTAGAATTTGATACTGAATATAAGCCGATATATTTTCTATTCAGAGCCTTGTATTTAATATCAAATGTGATTTGGGTTTGTCGTGAATGGTGTCTTGACTAACACTGTTCTTGAACCCAGTTGAGAAAAGATTAAATCTTTTTATTTAGATTTAATGAAGGGTACCAATTAAATGATATTTAATTGGAATTGAATTGGTATTGATTTTTGGGTTTATCGTGAACAGTGTTTTAAATAACACTTGTTCTTTAACCCGATAATTAATGGAATGTGATTTTGGGTTTATCGTAACCGTGTTTTAAGTGACACTGATTCTTTAACCCAGTCAAAGATTAAAACTAAGTGGAGTTTTAATGAATCTTTAATTAGATTGAAATGATCGAGAATGGAGTATCACCAGTTTTGCTCCAGGCGATAGTTAAATCTTTAATTAGATTTGAACGTGAAATGGTAATTGAATTTACCGATAACACCGTGGTGTTAGATATGAAGTATAACCAGTTTTACTTCATGGGATGAATAGGTTGGGATTGAGAAATTAAAACAAATGATTACTTCGGTAAGGTTCGTTAATCCCGACTAGTTGAATCGAAATTCAAAAGAAGATTAAAGAGTAAATTCAAGGAATTTATCTTGGATAAAATTAATGGGAACCTTTCCCTATGAATGTGAAATTTAGAAACTAACTGTCGGTTAGCTAAGCAGAATGGTTTTCTGGATATTGATCTGATGTTGGTTTCGGCCTTCGGGGTTAATATTTGGGAAATTATTCTCTTGATTAATTTACGGTTAGTGACTGATGAATTGGAATGAGGCGTATGTTGTGTTTGTGTAACACTTATTTAAAATATACGCGAGTTATTCGGAAAGACCGGGTTTATCCCATTCTGAATAACCGATACGACGATAATTCGAAGATGAAGACGGTGGTCGAAGACCGGAAGTCTTCACGTCGTTTGGGTGATTACTGATGATCTTGATTAGGCTGTACACCTAAGAAGATGGAAACAGTTGGTGATCGTCCAGACGTATTTGGAGATCGATGGATATGCGGGGTACTAGGTGCCTCCGGTTTCGTTCAGACCCAGAACGGACTTGTAAATGGACTGTGTGTCTGACATTGGATTTTAGTCCGTGTGATTGATCTCTATTAAATATATATCTGTTTGGCGGCGGAGAATTTATTCTCTTGCTTAACGCCCTTCTCTAAGACGTACGAGCTCAGGGGTTATATATTGATGAATATCAATCGCATGGAGTGAATTGCCTGTGTGGCATGCAAAGATGCAAATGATCAAGGCTTCTGTTGAAAAGCAAAGTCTTGTGGTGATGATCAAAGCACGGCCTTTGTGGCGTAGCTTTGTGTAACGTTTACTTCGCGAGTTTCGCACCCCGGTTGTGAACCATAAACGGGAGAGGACCTCAGGGAGGGCATACGTTTCTTTCTAGCTAGGGTGGTGTCAGTGACCTTCCAGCCCTGACATTTATATACTTTTCACCTGTGTGGTAGTTGCTGTTGCGAGGCGCCTCGGTTTGATCGGACGATCCGGGTCCGATGGAGTCATTCGTTGGCTCATTTACGCCCCAAAGGGCGGGGAAACGTATTGTTCAGGCACTATAATCCACATCGGTGGACCGGCCCTGTCGCTCCATGGGGCAGTTGCGGCTGTTCCTGAGGCTCGGGCTAGAGAGTCTCGAATCGGTAGAGGACGATCCCTAGCCTCGATTCATAGATGGAAATTCAATTTCCAAATACGTGACTTTGCGATTTTGATTGTATAACCTATATATGGCGACATAGTGGTATGGGGCATTCATGCCGCCTATGATTGATACTTATGATTTGAAGTTGTTTTATACACTATGCACTTATTATAGTATCAAATGATTTGTTTTAAACGTATCAAGCATTCTTGGCTATTATAAGGTAAAAACCCTATCCCCCGGCTTGCGTTGCATTGTGTGATAGGACCTGGGTCTTATAATAGCTTCATTTTTCTTTATTTAGCATTGCGCTGTTGTTTTATGCACTGGTATTCTTGGGAGGAAATCCGTTCCGTGTTATACGGCGTGGTCCCTTGATTTACCGAACTTTGAAATAAAGATTAATAACTGTTTTAGTTCTCACACCAGTCCCATGACTGACCTGGAGTTTATTGTTTTAACCTAAACTCTGGGTGCCCTTATTTTGACACGGGCAGCTAGTAGTTTTGGTTTTGCAGATTTATATTCGCAGGATCCTGGTTTACAGCTGGAACGATATCCGGAAAGCTTTGTATCTGTGTATCTCTTCTAGTTGTGTATTGGATTATTTTCCGCTGCTATGTATTTAAATGTAATCTCTGATATTTTCTGTGTAATATTTATTCATTTATACTCTTTATATTCTTGTAATCTGATGCATTGTTGTGATATACAGTGAAATGTTCTTCCGTATGCGTTCTGTTTTGTCCTGTCCTCAAACGATAGGGCGTTTCGAGCGGTCTGGGTCGGTTTAGCGACTGGTTCGGACCGAGCGAAATTCCTTGCCGTCACAGTTGGTATCAGAGCTTTGGTTTACAAAGCTTAGAGAACAAGGCACATTAGAACCATACGAAAGAATTCATCAGAAACTGGATTAGTAATATCCAATGAGGATGACTCGTTAGAGATGGGATCAGTAATATCCTAGAACGAGTGTGAAGAGTATATTTTTAAAATGAAAACAAATTTTGTTTTGAAAATTTAAATCAACTATTCGTATTTGATTATTTATTTAATTGATTTGGACAGTCCAGTATATAAAGATTTTGCATATACGCCTTGCAAACGTGTATTTGAAGTTTTAATATACTGGATAGATATAGAATTACACTCTAATCGCCCGGAGATGATTTTGATGATGGAGCTCCATCATTAGAATTTATATTCGAGTGTCGAAGGTGTGATATTTATATATTTCCATTAGACTGGTGTGAGAACAAAAACATATATAGTTAGAACACATTGTTGTGATTTGGCATCAAAAACATGATTTTTGTATATGTATCAAAATTATGAATTTGAAACTCTAATTCACTAATTGATTGATGTTTAGGTTGTTTGTTTATTGGTTGATAATTTTTAACCATTTAGCCTAATTGAACCAAATATTGAATTATATTGAAAATTGGTTGTGTTTGCTTGCATATACTTGTACTTACATTGAACAGGTCATAGCAAGGAGGCTAGAGCCGAAGAATAAAATTTGTTTGCCCGACAAATAGGTACATGTTTGCTATATAATTTACTGTTTTGTTTGGGTGATGATGATTTTATGAGCCTATTGGCTTTTTATTTTTCTTTTTGAGATTAGAAGGACCGGGGAAGCTATTTGAAATTCCCCGATGCTCCCGGTGCAGGGGAGGTTATGGCGAAATTTTTCGAAAATTTAGGGTGTTAGCCAAATTTTGGAAGAATTTGAAAATTCTCAGAAACTGAAAAGTTGGAGAATGGAAGCCAGATCGAACGTAGAATTGAATTATCAAACCACTTTCGACTTTGTTCCTTTTCGGGGACGAAAAGTTTTAAGTGGGGGAGATTGTAACAACCCGAAAATCTGGGCCAGTTTAAATTTTTTATTTTGGCAATTTTAGCGGATTTTGATTATTTAAAATGAATTATTTTAAATAATATCGACGAGAAATTTATTTTGAATGGAATTAGAACGTATATATTATATACGTCGTCGTTAGAATATAAATAATTATTTATAATTATAAAAGGAATTGAAAATGGCGCGGTAGTTCGATAATTTGATTTCAAACTTCAATTGAATGTACCGGGTGCAAAACAATCCGGATTTTAGTGAAACCAAAAACATTAGGATCTAATTGATAATATCTTTCCAACGAATCCGAAAAATCAAAATTTCATAGCGGGAATCAAAAGATATGTCCAGTTGAAAATTTTGAATAGTCGCTATGAAATTCAGGCCCTTAAAAATGGAAATTTTGCAAACGACCTCGGATTTCGACGAAACCACTTTTGTTGGGTCCGTGATGTAAAGTTATTGCTAGATTCCAAATTTCTTAATTTTTCGAATCAATATGTGAACGTGGCAAAGGAAAACGCGTTTGACCAGTTTTAGTTGATTTTAATCGACTGGAAATTGGCCATTTTTCAAACGGTCTCAGAATTCGACGAAATTAGTTTTGTTAGGACCGTATCGTCAATACGAAGCTAGAAAATATTTTTCGGGAATTTTTAGAGTTCGTATGTGGACCCGGTAATTTAAAATGTACGTTTAAATTTGAATATACACTGATTTATATTTCGAATTCAACGGAAACTGATCTTAATGGTCGAATTGGCCTACGATACATATCCCATTGTGTTCGGAATGGGGGTAAAACGCTAGGGATGACAGTCGGTAGGTTCGATTTAGGATTCGAATGAAAAAATGACTTTAAAGGAGATTAAATTAATAAAATAAAATAAAACCCTTGCTTTTTTTCTCCTCTTAATTACGGTCAACGCCCCCCCTATTCAGTTCAGATCGAAATCGAAAAAAAAAAGGAGAAAGAAGCTGCCGTCGATGAAGCCCGTCGCCCTTGCCCCCAAAGCGCCGTCGCCGGAGGCTACCTCCCCACCACAGTCGATCGACCCCTCCTCTGCTGTCCCCTCTTCCTCTCGATCTCCCTTTGGAAAACCCGACGCCTCACGAGCCCAACCCTCAAGCAGCCACCGCCTAGTCCCTCCCTTCCTCCGTTCGAAGACCGCCTCCACCTCCCTGACCCTCCGACGCCGCTGATGCCCCCCCCCCGACGATCGAAAACGGTGAGCGTTTCTTTCTATTCTTTCTTTTATAACCAAGTTTTTATTTTTAGTTTTTATATAAAAAAATTAAACAGTGATTAAAATCAGGGTTTTTTTTTTCTAAATTTATAGCATGATAAAAATTAAATTTTTATTGTAGATAAAGGTTTAATTTTTATATGAACTAAAAGGTTTGATTTTTTATAAAGAAGAAAGGTTAGATCTTTGAAAATAAAGATATGATTTTTACATTATAGAGATAGTAAAAATGTGATTTTTATATATTGAACGTCGAAGTAAAAATGTGATTATTATATATTGAACGTCGAAGTAAAAATGTGATTTTTATATATTGAATAACGAAGTAAAAATGTGATTTTTATATATTGAACAGTAAAAATGTGATTTTTATATATCGAATAGCGAAGTAAAAAATTCGATTTTACATATGTAGTGGCTACAGCAACGAAGATGACAAGAATGCGATAACGTTGAAGATTTCTATCAAAGAAGAGTCAAGATGATTGGATAGCTATTGGTGAGAACTTCTCACCTTTCAATTTAATTATTCTAGTTATATATATATACTAGGATGCAGACGGTGTTTAGTAGCACCCGACACCCGTCATCCACAGACCATGGATGGCTTGTTTGTTAAATTGTTTGGTTGAGTAGTTAGTTAGAATATTTGATTGAATGGAATTGTTTGGTGAAATGAAATTGATTTGATTGATGTGTGAATGGCGTGGGCCTTCACTAGACTGGGGATAAGGCTAGGCCTTGTCCCGTTTCTAGTATCATGCCGTTATGCCGCCGAAATTTTCTAAAATATGTTAGAAAAATAAAAATATCATTTTATTTAAAGAATGAACTGAATAGAAATTCATATGTTAAAATAAAATGTTTTATCGTTAAAAATATAATTTTTAACGTGAAGTGAATAAAATAAAATATTCATTTACAAACCGGACGGTTTGTTTATGTACACCTATTTGAATGACATTGATTGGGACGATAAATTTTACACATCGCCCAACTGAACAAATAAAATCTGTGTTTGATTGTTTGAAACCCCACACGGGTGTTGGGATGAAATTTGAAGTTCACTCATCCTGATTGATTAAATATGTCGATCGATTGATTGACAGGCTGTTATAAGCGTTAGATATCTATATTTGATGCTTATACAGTGTAGTGCACTTTGGTTGATGGTTGATTATTTTTCAATGCTATTATATACGTGTGATGTATGAAAATCCATATAATTAACATTATATGGTAATTGATTGGGCCTCATTCCAATTTAGAAAATAAAGGATATTATAATATAAATGTTCATGTGTTGACTGTACTCACCCGTTGAGATTAGTCATGTGTTGAACGAAATATTTTAAATATTAACGAATATTTTGGTAATAGGAATATTTGAAAACGAAATATTTGAAAATAGAAATATATGAAGCCGTGTTGATTAGATTGACGCCATTTTGACGTGAACGATATTTATATCGATTCTATTCATTTTAAAACGAATATTGAAAAGTGATTTCGAAATCGAATATTTTAAAATGAAATTTGAATTTGAATCAAATAGAAAACAAAACGAATTTGATTTCAATTGAATAGCAAACGAAACGAATTCGAATTGAATTGAATAGATAACCAATTTGAATTGAATCGAATAGAAAACCAATTTGAATTGAATCGAATAGAAAACGACTTTGGAATTGAAATGAATTGAAAACGAATTCAAATTGAATTGAAATTTGAATTGAAATTTGAATTGAATAGAAATGAATTTTAAAACGAATTTATAAAGAAGAATTCAATTTTGATTTGAATTGAAATGGAAGTTGAAATTGCTATTGAAACGAATTTAAAACTATTTATATAATTCGTTTTAAATAGAAATCGACGAAATATATATAATATATATATATAATGGCCTGAATAGAACGCGCCGCGCCGCGGCAGTTCGTGAATTTCGACCATTTATTTCAAACGGACATTACGGGAGATACGACCGTCGGATTCTCCTAAAACCGGAACCGTTGGGTTCGTATCGAAAAGAGCTTTCTAAAGAATATTAGAAATTTGAAATCTAACGGTTGGATTTGGAATTATGTCCAAATCAAATTTGAAAAAGGTCGCTGTAAGTGCAGTTCGATGGCCATTGATGGAAATCGACTGTACGGGCCTTGATAAAATTATTAAAAATGGTAATAATTTGTGTAAAATCATAAGAAATGAGTCAGAAAGGATTGGAATGAAAAACTCCATATTTGAAAAGATAAAAATAGATTTTTATCGAAATGAACTAGTTTTGAACTAAAATTATAATTCTATTTATTTTTAAATAAACAAATTGAATTAGAAAAGGGTTTTAAAAATAACCAGAACTTCCAATGATTGCATTAGAGTGTATTTGAATCGAAATTGTCTTCGGAATATTTCGATGTTGGAATTCGTGATTAACAGATGTTGTTATGGAAATTTGAAGGATATAGATATATATATCGTTATTTCCAATACGATATCTGTTGGTCGTAGAATTTGATACTGAATATAAGCCGATATATTTTCTATTCAGAGCCTTGTATTTAATATCAAATGTGATTTGGGTTTGTCGTGAATGGTGTCTTAACTAACACTGTTCTTGAACCCAGTTGAGAAAAGATTAAATCTTTTTATTTAGATTTAATGAAGGGTACCAATTAAATGATATTTAATTGGAATTGAATTGGTATTGATTTTTGGGTTTATCGTGAACAGTGTTTTAAATAACACTTGTTCTTTAACCCGATAATTAATGGAATGTGATTTTGGGTTTATCGTGAACCGTGTTTTAAGTGACACTGATTCTTTAACCCAGTCAAAGATTAAAACTAAGTGGAGTTTTAATGAATCTTTAATTAGATTGAAATGATCGAGAATGGAGTATCACCAGTTTTGCTCCAGGCGATAGTTAAATCTTTAATTAGATTTGAACGTGAAATGGTAATTGAATTTACCGATAACACCGTGGTGTTTGATATGAAGTATAACCAGTTTTACTTCATGGGATGAATAGGTTGGGATTGAGAAATTAAAACAAATGATTACTTCGGTAAGGTTCGTTAATCCCGACTAGTTGAATCGAAATTCAAAAGAAGATTAAAGAATAAATTCAAGGAATTTATCTTGGATAAAATTAATGGGAACCTTTCCCTATGAATGTGAAATTTAGAAACTAACTGTCGGTTAGCTAAGCAGAATGGTTTTCTGGATATTGATCTGATGTTGGTTTCGGCCTTTGGGGTTAATATTTGGGAAATTATTCTCTTGATTAATTTATGGTTAGTGACTGATGAATTGGAATGAGGCGTATGTTGTGTTTGTGTAACACTTATTTAAAATATACGCGAGTTATTCGGAAAGACCGGGTTTATCCCATTCTGAATAATCGATACGACGATAAGTCGAAGATGAAGACGGTGGTCGAAGACCGGAAGTCTTCACGTCGTTTGGGTGATTATTGATGATCTTGATTGGGCTGTACACCTAAGAAGATGGAAACAGTTGGTGATCGTCCAGACGTATTTGGAGATCGATGGATATGCGGGGTACTAGGTGCCACGGTTTCGTTCAGACCCAGAACGGACTTGTAAATGGACTGTGTGTCTGACATTGGATTTTAGTCCGTGTGATTGATCTCTATTAAATATATATCTGTTTGGCGGTGGAGAATTTATTCTCTTGCTTAACGCCCTTCTCTGAGACGTACGAGCTCAGGGGTTATATATTGATGGATATCAATCGCATGGAGTGAATTGCCTGTGTGGCATGCTAAGATGCAAATGATCAAGGCTTCTGTTGAAAAGCAAAGTCTTGTGGTGATGATCAAAGAACGGCCTTTGTGGCGTAGCTTTGTGTAACGTTTACTTCGCGAGTTTCGCACCCGGTTGTGAACCAAAAACGGGAGAGGACCTCAGGGAGGGCATGCGTTTCTTTCTAGCTAGGGTGGTGTCTGTGACCTTCCAGCCCTGACATTTATATACTTTTCACCTGTGTGGTAGTTGCTATTGCGAGGCGCCTCGGTTTGATCAGACGATCCGGGTCCGATGGAGTCATTCGTTGGCTCATTTACGCCCCAAAGGGCGGGGAAACGTATTGTTCAGGCACTATAATCCACATCGGTGGACCGGCCCTGTCGCTCCATGGGCCAGTTGCGGCTGTTCCTGAGGCTCAGGCTAGAGAGTCTCGAATCGGTAGAGGACGATCCCTAGCCTCGGTTCATAGATGGAAATCCAATTTCCAAATACGTGTTTGATTGTATAACCTATATATGGCGACATAGTGGTATGGGGCATTCATGCCGCCTATGATTGATACTTATGATTTGAAGTTGTTTTATACACTATGCACTTATTATAGTATCAAATGATTTGTTTTAAACGTATCAAGCATTCTTGGCTATTATAAGGTAAAAACCCTATCCCCCGGCTTGCGTTGCATTGTGTGATAGGACCTGGGTCTTATAATAGCTTCATTTTTCTTTATTTAGCATTGCCCTGTTGTTTTATGCACTGGTATTCTTGGGAGGAAACCCGTTCTGTGTTATACGGCGTGGTCCCTTGATTTACCGAACTTTGAAATAAAGATTAATAACTGTTTTAGTTCTCACACCAGTCCCATGACTGGCCTGGAGTTTATTGTTTTAACCTAAACTCTGGGTGCCCTTATTTTGACATGGGCAGCTAGTAGTTTTGGTTTTGCAGATTTATATTCGCAGGATCCTGGTTTACAGCTGGAACGATATCCAGAAAGCTTTGTATCCGTGTATCTCTTCTAGTTGTGTATTGGATTATTTTCCGCTGCTATGTATTTAAATGTAATCTCTGATATTTTCTGTGTAATATTTATTCATTTTTACTCTGTATATTCTTGTAATCTGATGCATTGTTGTGATATACAGTGAAATGTTCTTCCGTATGCGTTCTGTTTTGTCCTGTCCTCAAACGATAGGGCGTTTCGAGCGGTCTGGGTCGGTTTAGCGACTGGTTCGGACCGAGCGAAATTCCTTACCATCACAGATTGGATTTCCAACTATGACAAGGTATGGGACCACCTCCCCGTAGTGTATCACTAGAGAGGAATACACTAAGGTTTAAAAAGGACATTTTGCAACCCGACCACTCATTCAGCTTAAGTGTACTGAATATATTGTCACCAATGGTTGGGCTCAAACCACCATTATCCGTAAGCATACAAAATCGACATAAGAAGGAACACAAGGAAATTCCCTAGATTGGTGACAATACACCCTAATGGGAATGACCCACATAGTCATGCTGCATACCCAATTTATGTAATTTTCATTCCCGATTGATGAGGCTTGAGGTCACGATTACCTTTAGGGAACTTCACATCAATTCTTTGAATGCCACATCGTAAAATCCTCCGAATCACCAGTTGACATCCAAAAAAAAATACTCTGGGTGTTAAGCAAAGAGAAGTTTCCTTCTCTAGCACCATACTTGGTATATTTGTAAAAATCAACCATACGTGATCCTTTAGAAATACTTTATCACACATTCGTCCATACAAGTCATACAGGAACAGGATGAACCGAAGGCACTCCTACCGCATCCTATATGGAATCACCCTAAGGATCAGTAGCGAGAAGTCCTTGTAATCCAAAGATTTCAGTCACGACAGAATCACAAGTTATCATAACTCTGGCGGCCAAACCGGAGAAATTTAACTAGTAGTTCTTCCGCTCAAGGAGATTCATGGTCTTCAATGCTCTTTCTTTATAAGCCTGTGAGTTATTCGTGAATGCACAGTTGGTTCAAAGTGTTATTGGGTCTATTCCCATCCTGTTCTCTTTGGCACAACTCGTCAAAAGTTCAAGAATAATATTTCATTGATAGTCGGGTTTTAACTATCAATCACAATAGTATTGTCAAGTACATTGGCAGCTTAGGTTTTTTTGTCAAAACCATTTATTAAAACCTTTCATCGATTCTTACGATCAATTACATATACTTATCATAACCGGATAAGAATATTCACAAATTTCTTGTTTTTCGTTTACTTTGGAAACATTAATCAATATCTATCTTTAAAAATAAAAATATTCACCAAACTCTTCTCTTTATTTCCTTTATCTCAAATTATCGCTATATTTCACAAAAAATGCCTTTTATTTCCTTTTCTTTGGAAGTATCAGTATATAATTTATAGAATATCCTTTCATTTTCTTTATTTTGGAAATATCATTATATTTACTTAACCAAACGGTATAGGTTTGATTATCAATCTTATAGGGTTAGAATAACATCAAGCGACATGCTTCTTAAAATATAACTTAAATGGTTTCTTTAATCTTAAAACAATCTCACTCATGGAATTTATAATTATATTTACAACATACAATTCTATTTCAAAACTAATATCACCTCTTATTCCCATTTATTCGAAAAAATCATTGCCAATTACTTATTACTTAGAATAAGTGTATTTCAAATCATACTATTATTTACACTTCAGCTTGGGTGAAACAAACGTTAAACTATACATTGTTTCTTTAAAACTCAATGATTTATTTAATTCCTAAATCTTCGCAAATCAATGTTGCAATATTCTTCTTAATTGTTTCCAACATTCTTACCATTACAAACTAATACCGTATCTCGATAATAGTGAAGTCATTCAACTTGGCGTATTCTAATTACCTCTCGGACCTTGATCGACAACGTTCTTATCTTAAGATAAATAAAAGCTTGTAACTCAAAAACTAATAATATTGACTACCACAAAAATATTATTTACCATTTCATCCCAATTATGGTTTTATAAACCATTTCTTACATTTGAAATCTCTTACTTAATTTACTATTAATACCCTTTCTTTCGCATCCTCAAATTTCTTATCTCAATCAGTATGTTTCACTTAATTGAATGCTTATGTGAATGTCATATTTAAAATCACCCTCCTAGGTTAAAATCATTTACAAACTTTGTTTATTTTCAAACACCCTTATGCTAATTCATTTTAGCATCGCATCTCAACTTGTATTTTAAATACTATATCCATTACCATAATCCGATTATTTACTAATCCATTACTCATCTTCTTGGAAGCCATATTTCAATTAAATTCAATTTTCTTAATTTAATAATTAAGTAAATTTTTTATTTAAATTTAAATCTCTGCATTAGCTTACATATTATATTTATAAACCTTGTTTGTAATTTTGGATTATAAATCCTTTTATAAACCCTTATCGCCACTTGATCATTTCTCAATTGAATTGCCATTTAGAAAGTAATTGCATTAGTTATTATAATTAAAATAATAATTAACTTCGTCATTAACTATAGTAAAAGTAGTTAACTTAGTTATATACCAAAGATAGGATAATTACATCATTTTTAAATTTTATTAATAATAAACATCACGATAATCGCTTTAAAATGTAGTTAGTTAAATATAATTAACTTCTAAGAATATTTGTTAAATTTTGTAACGACCTGTCTTTTTGACCGCTTCAAGTTGATATTTAAACCAACTTAGAACATTTAAAATGACAACTCGTTATTAGCTTACCGAGTTTAAACAGAATTAAACACATAGAATCACGACGTAGAATAAATTCACATCTCACAGCGAAATAAATTTTGTACATAAAAATCAGAGTTGTACAAACATTTATACAGTGGAAGAAATAATATGTATATACATGAATTTTTTAAAAATGCTTTACACTTTTAGTCAGGCTTGCACGCTTACGTGCGTCTTCACGTGCTTCAAGCTTCAATAGCTGAAATATCTAAAATCTGCAACACTCGTATCTAACCCGAGCATTCCATGCAAAACACAAAACACTCGAATCAGGATTAATCATTGTTCAAGTAAATTAACTTCAAAAGAAACTGAAATAAAATGGTTGATCTTAACATCAGATTTAAATTTATAAACGCATGTTTCAGGTCATATACTCTCAATCGATTCAAATGGTACATGCATTAGTAAGGTACGACACACATACAATTAGAAACCAACAAGGATGCGCAATTAACATGTTAAACAAATCAAGATATATATGAGTGCTATAGCTTATTCTCTTAAGATGATAGTATTAACAAAATGGGAGAATGAATAGGGCTGCCTGCACAATATTCCATTGAGTGAATGACAGGACACATGCCCAGGTTACCAAAACAAAATTCAACTTTGCATGTTTCAAGTTTACACTATACTGGCTTATGGAAACTCCATTTTTTTTATATTAGTATGTATAATTGACATATGCTTATTACAGTTGATGCACAAGACCTGAATAAAACCGCTTTCTTCTTGTTCTTGTATATCCATGGTACCATTTGACTGAAACTCCTTGTTGTGAGTTTTACCTATTTTATTTGGATATATTGGAAGTGAAAAACAACAATGAAACAAAATTTGACTCATTTCATATTACATGGAATAACTAACAAACAATAGCTAACATACTCCACTAACAGACAATAGATAACATACATGTTTGATAGCTCCATATTACAGGGAATAACTAACATAACCCATGGCACGCCACAGCCAAAAGACACAAGGAAAAACAAAACCAGTGATCATAGCAACAATGTTGTGGCAAATGATGGTGCCACTATAAGTCACAATTACAAAATGCAGACAAACAAAAGAAGATATGAACAGGGATTTTAATGGGTTTATAACAAGGTGATTTTTTTGCATCTATGTATGTACATACAAGTCAAAATAAGACGCATGTACACCTAATTCCAACTATAGGACCAGTGGTATGAAGACCACAAAGCAGCAAGTTCAAACAACCGAAACAACAAACATGATCGATGAACATATATATGACCAAACTAAGATGGCAATAGGGGGAAATAGGTCAAAATGAATCGGTATAGCGAGTTTGAGCTTGAAGAAAATTCAAACCGGACATTTAGAACAGTCAGACTCAACTATTTTATGTAGTTTTAAAAACTGAGGTTAAATCACTTAAACAAAACTAATCGTGAGTATAACTCACTTGCAATGGCAAACAAAAAGGGAAGACGACTGCGAACAACGACGACTGGTCCTATATTTGGAATTAGGTGTACATGCGTCTTATTTTGACTTTTATGTTCATACATAGATGCAAGAAAAATCACCTTGTTATAAACCCGTTAAAATCCCTGTTCATATCTTCTTTTGTTTGTCTGCATTTTGTAATTGTGACTTATAGTGGCACCATCATTTGCCACAACATTGTTGCTATGATCACTGGTTTTGTTTTTCCTTGTGTCTTTCGGCTGTTGCATGCCATGGGTTATGTTAGTTATTCCCTGTAATATGGAGCTATCAAGCATGTATGTTAGCTATTGTCTATTAGTGGAGTATGTTAGCTATTGTCTATTAGTTATTCCATGTAATATAAAACGAGTCAAATTTGTTTTGCACTTCCAATATATCCAAATAAAATAGGTAAAACTCACAACAAGGAGTTTCAGTCAAATGGTACCATGGATATACAAGAGCAAGAAGAAAGCGGTTTTATTCAAGTCTTGTGCATCAACTGTAATAAGCACATGTCAATTACACATAGTAATATAATTATTATTTTTGGAGTTTCCATAAGGCAGTATAGTGTAAACTTGAAACATGCAAAGTTGAATTTTGTTTTGGTAACCTGGGCATGTGTCATGTCATTCACTCAATGGAATATTGCGCAGACAGCCCTATTCATTCTCCCATTTTGTTAATACAGTCATCTTAAGAGAATAAGCTACAACACTCATATATATCTTGATTTGTTTAACATGTTAATTGCGCATCCTTGTTGGTTTCTAATTGTATGTGCATCGTACCTGACTAATGCATGTACCATTTGAATCGATCGAGAGTATACCTGAAACATGCGTTTATAAATTTAAATCTGATGTTAAGATCAACCATTTTATTTTAGTTTCTTTTGAAGTTAATTTACTAGAACAATGATTAATCCTGACTCGAGTGTTTTGTGTTTTGCATGGAACGCTCGGGTCAGATACGAGTGTTGCAGATTTTAGATATTTCAGCTATTGAAGCACGTGAAGATGCATGTAACCGTGCAAGCCTGACTAAAAGTGTAAAGCATATTCATGTATATACATATTATTTCTTCCACTGTATAAAAGTTTGTACAACTCTGATTTTTATGTATAAAATTTATTCCGCTGTGAGATGTGAATTTATTCTACATCGTGATTCTATGTGTTTAATTCTGTTTAAATTTGGTAAGCTAATAACAAGTTATCGTTTTGTACGTTCTAAGTTGGTTTAAATATCAACTTGAAGCGGTCAAAAAGACAAGTCGTTACAGTTGGTATCAGAGCTTTGGTTTATATAAAGCTTGGCTTATCGGGTTTAAAAACTCATTAGAGATCGGGTAGCAATACCCTAGAATGAGTGGAATCATCACCAGAACTATTGTAGAGAGAGAGCGTATTTTGAAAAATAAAGCATTTTGAAAATAAAAATTATTTTAAAACGTAAAATATTTTGAAATTTAAATCCTTTCGAAATCCCAACCGTTCGAATCCGTTCTCTTCGATAGCTTCTTTGTTAAATTCTCCTATGATTTGAATCTTGATTCCATTTGAAATCCATCTGTCGGTTGTCTCCGTTCCGCACCACAAAAAGGTGAGTTTATCTCACACCTGACTTACATTTTTCATGGATGTTAGATCAATAATGAACTGTTATATGAAATGTATAGGATTACTTATAGAAATTGTTTGATTGATATGTATGCACATTTCATATGTGACACGATATACTCATATAACACGTAGTTGCACTGATGATGTATATGTTGTGATTGATGCTATGTGACTATTGTTTGTGCTTGTTGATACCCCAGTTAAGAAAAAATCACTAAGGGTTGAAATGATACATACCTGAACTGACATTAGATAGGGAAAAATCGTTATGGGTTGAAATGATAGACCTGAACGGTTTTTATTGAATTGGGATTGCGGATTTAAAGTGATAAATATCCGTATCACATGGCTATAGGGTAGGAAAGTATATACGGACGTCGTTGGTCATGTTTCGATGAAAATGATTTGGAACCTGATTTTTAAATAGTAACTTTAGATTTTATATTTTATATTTTAAAGATTTTAAACTTTTATGTAATAAAAATATTCTTTAAACCTATTTCTATATTATTTTAATCTTATATATGTTTATAATCTTTTTTTCTAATTTGTTTTAGGATTTTATAAACTTATATATATATATATATTCAAAGTTAAATTTTAATTTATAAATATGATTTTGATTTCTATGTTTGAATTATAAAACACGATATGATTTTGAAATTGAAATATGATATGATTTGTTGAAACTGAAATATAAGTTTTGTTACAAAATATACCAACGGTGTAAGTATGGAAATCCCGCCTATGCTATTTTGCTATTTACTTAGATGATTGACAATATTGCATCTAGTGTATTAATTGGACGGATTCTTAAAGGATAGTGATCCCAAACATCCTTTAAGTTGTTGATTGCATTTCATCGAACACTTCATTTGAGTTGATTTACTTCCATGAGAATGCTAGTCCTGATCCGAATTATTTTGTTTGCATTATGGTTCGAGTCAGATCGATTATCACAACTTTCGAGATCCACTCTTGAAGTTTGGAGCTTATATTGGATTTTGTTCACCTTATCTACTTGCTGATCAGTTGTTTATATCATTCTATTTCAGACTGTTATCATTTATGTATTGTATTAGACTTTCATTGTATTATTCATGTAAATTTTATGTATTTTCCACTACGAGATATCATGTAACTCTGTATCTGTGTTTGTGATTCTGTGATATTCTATTTACCTCAGAAGCTAATAACAATCTGTCATTTTTGAGCAGTTAGAGTTGGTTTAATCACCGGCTTGAAGTGGTCGGAAATTGCGGGTCGTTACAAATTTAAATAATTATCGTTAAACTATTCCTATTAATAATAAATTCAATAACACTTCTAATCGAAATAGTTGATTAAGTCAAATTGAAAACACAATTAACTATAGCCAGTTTCCTTTTGATCCTTCTTATTAAATTAATTAAAATATAACTAATTTAATATAAACTCGCTTACTTGTTTCCTTGAAAATAATTATCTTAGATTATTAACCTTTCGGTTAATTTCTGTTTTTCTTACTATTTAAAGCATAAGATTCTGCTATATAAATCATTTTATAATTTCTTTCGTAAACATGATTATAAAATATTTATAAAATTTCTATTTAAACACCATATATAAATTAAATTTGAAAACTTCGATTTAGTTATAAAAATAAATTTCATAACTTAAAACTCGATCAATTCGCATAACGACAAAATGAATGACATCATAAAAACAATGGATTTTTGGCCATTTACTGCCAATCACTTAATCAGTACTGTCTATTGATTTAAGCACAACAATCATTGAATTCCGTCTCAACGATCGACATCCAATCAACCATTTACATCTCAGCAGGATATAATGTCAACTGGGGGGTAAACAATTCATATATAAAACAATATGCAAACAAACAACATACAATTATTGAGGAATCCGGTTGGATCCCTCCAGCCTGTTCTTCCCTACATCATAACTCATAATATCATATAATAATAACATATGAGATGATTTCCAACAACCTACTGCTTTTAGAGATGAAATACAATTAACGTCAATCAATCATACAATAAACAACCAGTAGCCATCCATAACATCAAATCATTCAATTTTGTATTATCAGCCATAGTTTATAGTAATATGAATTTATCACATTATAGAAAATCCAGAAACCGTGGGAATTAACTCACCAATTTATTTTTAATTCAATGATTCTGGTTATTTTATATAGTTTCAAACAAGCGTTTGAACCTATATAAAATTCCAATTAGTTCTGAATTCAACTAAATCAGCTTAACTGTGTAGTCTTTGTCGCCACGATCCCAACGACCCTGTTTCGTTCGATTCTAGTAACATATGAAATATATACGTGTGCTACAATCTTAAACATACATGTATATTTTAAATAATTAACTTCATTAATTATTTAATTAATTATAGCATTAATCTTAATCCATTATTGCCGGTTAATATGTCTACCATGTGATGCATTACCACACTCGCATTCCCACACCTTAAAACAACACTGAACCTTCCTTTTTCTTCTCCTTTTTTCTCTTTTTTCCCCATCGTAAGGCCCCAAGCCAATGCACACAGCCACTTACCGTTCTTCCCCATCCCACATAACAATTCCTCCCATCGAAATATGAATTCGCCCAAACCTCCCTCCTTAACCGCACACACTTCCCTTCATCTTCTCTACCCCACTCCGCTCCTCCTCCACACCAACGTGTCCGCTACCTCAAGCATACACCTCCTGCTACCCGCATTCTCCAGGTACAACAAATGAACGCTGATCCGAAACATTTGTTCCAGCACCCTTCTGAACGACACATATACTCCAAACCATTCATCTGGTCGTCTCTTGCTTCTTTCTACCCCACCCAACGTCACACCGCTCGGTACACCAGCGTCATATATTTTTGAAAGCATCGAATGGTTTCGAGTTAAGAAGGAAAATAGTGGGAAAATTGAAGTTGCTGTGTTTTCTGGAAGAGACGAAAGGGTTGAGTGATTTAAAGCTTCATGTTTTGATTTGTTTGAAATTTTAAAACTTACGTTTCCATTGGATGAAGAAAAGCAGTAGCAGGCATGTCTTGTTTTCGAGTGGAAAGGAATATGATGAATGTATGAAATAACGAAGTTTGAAGCTATTAGTTACTATTATTATGTGTTGCCATCAGCCGAAATGTTTGACGAACGAGAAGAAGCACAGTGTACTATAGATCATGTGCCAGGTTTGTTTACAGAGATATTTTTATGTTGGCAGCTATGCCCATGGTTTCTGCATTTTTCTTTTAGAGAACTCTTTTTCTCTCTATTTAAGGATGCACATGTTACAAAGGTACGAATTGGATAAGATCTTGCATTTGGTTTGCATGTGGTTCAAACAGATATGCTATGCGAAATTTATAGAGATTTCATTCAGATTTCTTTTAGAGATTATATACAGATTTGAAAATGACATACTAAAAACAACCCTATTTTATTTAACTCGACGTTTATGGTTCGTACGAGCACATAGCACGTCCGATCGAATGAAATTTGAAACCGTTCAAAAACCAACTAATCCAGGCACGATTGAACCGGGTTCGTCATATTCCGGGATCGTATGTGAAATCGCTATTTTAATTTCAAACGGTTAATTTATACGCGTTTATACCACACATGGTCACAAAATAACTCTAAATGATGTGAAATTGAAAAACTTACAATAATAAATCATTATGGTTTTAGTTTCGTTGAAATCCGACGTCCTTTGAAAATTAACTATGCTTAAGTGACATATTTAATCGATAAAATATATATCAATTTCAATATAAACAAATCTATTAATAATAAATTATTATTAACATATGTATTCAAATAGAATTGTATAAAACTTCAAAATAACTAATTTAGATTTTGAATTCAACATATTGAATTCTAAGTTAAAACAATATTAAATTTATTAAAACCCTTTTTATTTTATATAATAAACCGTTATGGTTTATAAACGATTCCAGAACGACCTTTGGAAAATCTGATATGGACATAAAAAAAAATCTACAACATGAAAATGCAATTTTTCTCTTTTATTAGAAAGCTATTATCCAATAGAACAGGACAATTCTTGTTTCAAAGAATTCTGACTTATATTGGATCCTGTATTTTGATTTAAAGTTCAAAACGTAAAACTACGAACTACTGCAACGCTGCAGCTCGTTTTATAATTTAAATATAAATTATACGTTCAAACGTCGCTTAATAAACGATTCCTTTAATATAATTCAATTCAAACTGAATTAAATACTTCTATATTGTCTCTGAATTAAATACTTCTATATTGTCTCATTTATACAGTATTGCAAATTCAGCTAATTTTGATTATTTCATAATTAAAATATTATTATTCAAATTAACACTCAAAATTATCGAATTTGAATTATTTAAATTCCCAAATCAACATTTAAAACCATTTTAGATGTTCAAACTAAATGGTTAAAAATCTAGGTTGTTACACAACGGCTTAACTCGCATAGTAATTTAAGTTGAGAAAATAAAAAATCCGTGATTTATACGAAATTTTTTATTGGAAAAAAATTGAATTCATTTAGTATGATAAGAAAATTTATTCTAATCGGCGTTTGCTAAATAAATTAAGATGAAGATGATAAATCATGGGGAGTCTTATAAATTATATGTAAAAGCCTCGTTTTATTGATTGTAATATTTGGTAAATTATTACATAGAAACCTTTTTAGTTATTAGAATGAATATAAAACATATAAAATATTGATTTGAAATTAATATTTAAGTACTAAATATTTATAATATGAGTTATTGAGTTATTTAAAACACTTAAATGAATATTTGGGTAATTTTGTTGCTATATTGTAAAATTGGGAAATAACTGAATCTGGGAAATATAAAGTTGGGGCTGTAAAGTAAAGCCATGTTTACAATTGTTTCGGTGAATTCATTTGAGGATTATATAAGATCTACTAAGTTGAAATGAAACAATTTTGTGAATTCAAGATAAACGGTTAATTTTCGTAAGTAAAAGCAACATTTGAAAAATTACTTATGTTGCAATTGGAAATTAGGTATAAATGAAACTATGAAGAGGCAAAAATATTGATTATAAGATCAATATTTGAGTAATGAAATATTTTTTGCATGGGTGTTGTAAACAATGTACTTTGTGTAAAATAAGGGTTGAATTGAATAAATAAGGTGGGGAATAAGTATTTATTACATAAGTGTAGATTTTTATGTGTTGTGTGTTAAAAACAATGTTAAATTATATATATAGTTTTAAAATATGTTGAGATAAAATTTTGTAGAAATTTACAAAGTTAGCATATGTTAAAACAATAGAACAATAGTGTTTTGAGCTAAATAAGCTTTAATAGATGGTTCCATAATTAGTTAAGCCATTCCTAATCTTAATTGAGTTGAAAGAAGGCCCAAAAAATTTAGTAACCCAAATCCATTTCATTACAAGAGGAGAAATCTGAAAGGGGAAATTTCAATATGTACATTTTTATTCTCTCTTACCTTCTTCCAGAAAATGAGACTAGAAAATAGAAGCCTTCCCCAACAAGTCCTCAAATTCTAGTCAAAGAATAAAATTAAAAACTAAGGGGAGTAACTTCTAATCTATCCTAACAAGAAATGCAATGCCACTAGAAGATTTAATCTAAAAATTTACTGTAATGGGGGAAGGGAAGAATTACAGTAAATAGATTGTTGCATGTCAGTGTTTCTCATCTAGATAGATTCCAGGTGCTTCAAGCTTCTTTCTTGCAACTAATTTAGGCCAAATATCTCTCAAATCTGGCCAAGATGAGTTGTTACACTCATTCTTCCTAGTTTAAACCCTTTTTCATGTTTATTGTTGAATTTTCTTGGGTTTTGAAACTCCCCGTAAATTTCAGACCTGTTAAAATTACCAAAAATCCTTTCGTTCAAAAGAAACAATGATGACTACCATCATATTTGGTAAATATGTACAACACACTAAATGCATTGGATAGAATTTTAATAAATACCACTTATCAAAGTTTTTCATCTAATTCACCAGATATGCTTGAATACAAGTACCATAATCTACTATTATGCAACTCTGACGAGATTGATATCAATATTCATTCCTGCACACTTGATAAATACATCAATATGGCTTAAATGATAAACATGAAAGATGCACCAACACGAGATGTAATAACAAATAATAAATAAAAATATTTTTATTAATATAGCAGCTTAAAAACGAAGTGGTCGACGTCAGAAGATGAGGGGACATGATCATCCTAGTTAAGCTAGTAGTTGGTAATGCGGTTCTGAATGTCATTAGTGCATATGCCCCACAGGTAGGCCTAAGTGAAGAGGCCAAGAAGAAGTTCTGGGAAGACTTGGATGTCATGGTTAGAGATGTGCCTAGTAGAGAGAAACTTTTTATATGAGGAGACTTAAATGGTCATGTTGTCTCATCTAGTGGAGGATTTGGGAGAGTGCATGGTGGTTTTGGTTTTGGCAGTAGGAACCAAGAGGGTGAAGAAATATTGAATTTCACTTTATCTTTTGATCTCATGATTGCTAATACCTTCTTTAGAAAGAGAAAATCACATTTGATCACCTTCATTAGTAGCCAACATTCGAGCCAGATCGACTTTGTTCTAATTAGAAGGAATAATAAACAAGATTGTGTTGATTGCAAGGTCATACCTGGAGAATGTGTCGTCTCATAACATTAGCTCTTGGTTTTCATGTTCCGTCTTCGGACGATGAAGGATAAGAGAGCAAAGATTAGTAGGACGAGATGGTGGAAACTCAAAGGAGAAGACTTACGTGTGTTTAAAGATAGAGTTAGGGGAGAAGAAGCATGGAACGTGGAAGGTAAAGCAAATGTCACGTGTAATGAGATGGCAACTTGCATTAGAAGAGTGGTTACTGAGGTGTTTGGGAAAACAAGAGGAAATATGCGTGAACCCAAGGATTCATGGTGGTGGAACAATGAGGTGCAAAAGGCTATCAAAGAGAAGAAGGAATGCTACAAATGCATGCACCATCATAGGAGCGAGGACATCAAACAGAAGTACAAAGTGTCAAAGAAGATTGCAAAGAGAGCGGTGAGTGAAGCAAGGGGTCGAGCGTATGAAGATTTATATTAAAGGTTGAGTACGAAGGAGGGTGAAAGAGATGTCTACAAAATAGCCAAGCTACGCGAGAGGAGGACAAGAGACCTCAGCTAGGTTAAATGCATTAAGGATGAGAACGATAGCTTTTGGTCAAGGACGACGAGATAAAAAATAGGTGGAGAGCATACTTCGCTAGGCTTTTCAATGAAGAAAGTGATAACTCCTCGATCGAGTTGGAAGACTCTGCTAACATCGCCCATAGACGTTTCGTTCGGAGAATTCATGAGGCGGAGGTAAAAGGGGCGTTGAAATGGATGAAGACAGGCAAGTCGGTTGGGACTGATGACATTCCTATTGAGGTGTGGAGATGCTTTATAGATGCAGGGATAACCTGGCTAACTAAGTTGTTTAATAATATTTTCAAATCTAACAAGATGCCAGATGAGTGGAGAAGAAGCATTTTAGTTCCAATCTTCAAGAATAAAGGATATATTCAAATTTGCACAAACTACAGAGGAATAAATCTTATGGGTCATACAATGAAGCTTTGGGAGAGAGTCTGCGAACAACGTTTAAGTAGGTTGACAAGTGTTTCTAGGAATCAATTTGGTTTCATGCCTAAAAGGTCAACTACTGAGGAGATTTTCTTGATTAGGCGACTTATGGAGAGATACAGGGAACAAAAGAAAGATCTTTACATGGTTTTTATTGATTTGGATAAAGCTTACGACAGAGTACCGAGGAAGGTGATGTGGTGGGCGCTAGAAAGGAAGAGGGTGCCATCAAAGTACATTACCTTTATTAAGGATATGTACAAGGGGGGTTATGACTAGTGATAGGGAATGCGATGGTGAGACCAGGGACTTTCCCATTAACATAGGGTTACATTAAGATTCGGCTTTGAGCCAATATATTTTTGCTTTAGTGATGGATGAAATCACGAAAGGTATACAAGGGGAGATTCCTTAGTGTATGCTCTTTGCTGATGATGTTGTGTTGATTGATGAAAGTAGAATAGGGGTTAAAAGACAATTGGAGTTATGGAGGGAGACCTTGGAATCGAAGGGTTTCAGGATTAGCAGAACTAAAACGAAGTATATGAAGTGTGAATTCAACAGTGTCAGGTCAGTTGACAGAGATGTCACCCTGACTGGTCAAGTAGTACCCAAGAAAGAATCCTTTCAATATTTAGGATCTATGTTGCAGTCTGATGGGGAGATTGATAGGGATGTTAGTTTTAGAGTTTAACCAGGATGGGTGAAATGGCGACTTGAAATGGTGAAATGGTGAAATGGGGAGATTGATAGGAATATCCCTCAAAAGCTTAAAGGAAAGTTCTATAGAATAGCAGTCAGGTCGGCGATGTTATATGGTGTAGAATGTTGGCCTACTAAAAGGCAACACGTCCAAAAGATAAGTGTAGCAGAGATGCGTATGCTGCGTTGGAGTTGGGCATACCAGACGAGATCGGATTAGGAATGATGATATTCGGGACCAACTTGGAGTTGCACCTGTCGAAGAGAAGTTAGTCTAACACCGCTTGAGATGGTTTGGACATCTCCAACGATGACCGCACGATGCACCAGTGCGCGTTGGAATTATAGGTCGCGCCGAAGGCCCAAGGAGAGGTTGGGGCCGACCTAAAATGACATGGGAGGAGAAAGTAAGAAGAGACCTAAGGAATTAGAACATATCTGAAGAGCTGGTTTCAGATAGGTGTGCACGGAAGTTAGAAATCCACGTACCAGAACCTTAGGGTCCTTTTTTTCTTTTTTCTTTTTTTTTACTTAACTTTTACGAAACTGTTTAATCTTCATTTTTGTCTTTTTCAAGCCTTTATTTTATTTTTACGGAAAATTTTGCCTTTTTTTGGGTTATATGTCTAGCCAACCCTAACTTTCTGGGATCTATGGCTTAGTTGTTGTTGTTGTATTAATATAGCAGTTGCATCATTACCACTTGTGACTGCCTACGTACCTTTATCTAATTGGGTAAGAAAATAGATACAAGATCAAGCCAACGTAGTTCCTTTTTATATAAAACATCTAAAATCAATATTTACTTCCAAAAATACTCTTTATATCATGTAAGGGTAAAACATGCTGCAAATACTCGTTTTGAAAGATATTTATATATCTCTTGTAGGACTTCCTTTCAAAAGATAAGCATATTCTATTTTAAATACCAAGAAACTCCTTTGTGATAAAATACATTATAATTCCAACATAATCATCAAGAAAAAGAATACTTGAAATTATTGGTTTACATAAAACATTTGTCAAAGTAATGCATTTCGATAATGCAATTATGTCTATCAAACCATAGGTATTCTATGTATGTCCCAGTCCCTTAGTAATCCTTATGTTCTTGATTTTAGGACTTTATGCAAGTCATACTAAGTCATCAACATCCTCAATCATCAGTCGTATATGTTGTTTGCTTACCGAGGCAAAGATTGCAGTCAATATAGTATTTTGAAGTCATGCGCAACATTAAATCAAAACAAAAGCTTAAGAAATAAGTAATTGTTTAAATGATGAGTATACTCATAATACCCCTTGCTATCTTTATGCAAAAGTTTTATAGAACATAACATAATACTTGTCATCACCCCAAAGTAATCAAATGTCTTCCTCAAATCATCGTAGTTCGCAAAACTCAAGTTAACTTACTTTGTTATTGGTTTTGACACATCTTGACTCTCTTTACTTTGATTTAACATCCCCACTTTTGATAGTTTGTTTATGATACAACGAGGAAGCTCAAGTCCAAATTAGAGAGGACTTGGAGTAGTTTACCATGGTTTTGTACTAAGAAAGTTATTATAACATTTCTGTTGCACTATGAAAAGTTCTAGGTAGTATATAATATTTTTAGACTCAAAGCATCTATTACTGCATTTCAGGTGTGCTGTGAGAAATGTTGTGAGAAGTTGTATGTAGTTCATAAGACTCAAAACAGATATTACAGCGTTTCTGGCGCATTGTGAAAACTTCTGGACTCGTTATAGTGCTTTATAAATAATTCAGAGACAAAGGAACATTTCTGAAATGCTATGAAAAGTTCTAGCCTTGGTATAGTGCTCCATAAATAATTTAGAGAAAAGATAGTGTTTTAGAAAATTACGAAAAGTTCTAAAATTCAGATTTTTGACTAGTTTACGACAAAATGTTTGATTGTATTCCTCTATGATAAATATAGTTTTTGACTCCAAATTTTTTACATTAAGAAGCTTTCTTAGTCTACTTAGTTATCATGAAAAAAAAACTTTTAAATCATTTATCAATTTAATATATATAATTCAACAATACAAGACATTTTTAACATGTCCATTTTAGGTAGATTTTTACCTGACTTTGCATCCAATTTTCAGGTACACAAACTATCGAACTAGAAAAGTGGACAGAATGAAAGTTGTAGGCCTTTGAATTAACTTTCCAGATTGATAAAGAAATCAAAATTTCATCAATATTTTAGGAAGTTATGGTCAAAGTACCGAATGTCATTTCATTTTCAGGGGTTCAGGACCATCATACATCCTTGAATTTCCTAACTTTTCTTTAATATATGAAATGAATACATGTTCTCAAATAGTTTTTCTCACCTTATAATTTTAGTTTGAACTTGTATTTATTCTCTTGGCTTCTCCTAAACTTCTCCTCTTTATCTTATCTTATTTTTGTTTTTTCGAATGCATGAAAAGAAGTGAACATTTCCACCCTTTATATAACATTTCTTAAGGCTAGTTTGGTAATTTGGTTTTGGACACTTGTCCACCTTATCTTCATGCAGGCTTTGGGATGTAGACAGATGCTTCCTTAGGTGTCTTTAGTTGTTTCCACACATGGATACCTAATGTATTTATTTGTCTTTATTGTATTTAATCTTAGGACATGTCTACCGTTCATTTGATGACACGTGTCCCTATCATTTTAATCCATTTTTCATATTCTAGAATATATATATATACACATATGCCATTTGTATTTTATTTATATGCTATGTGCATATATATATATATGTGTGTGTGTGTGTGTGTTCTTCTATTGTTACTACATGAACATGATGTTCTAACATCTTTTAACAAGTAAAACGTCGTTTATCGACAAAACTGCTTTCGGTCACATTATCGATATTTCTTCAAACTACTTATCTTCATAAAAAAAAAATTCAATAACATGTTTTCTCCTCATTAATTATTATTATAAAGGGATTTAATCAAGGTTATGAAACCATTTTTATAACATTAAATCCAATATTTAAATATTAAAATAACCTCGATATTTCAATATTTTACTGCCCGAAGTTTCTGGTTGTCACAGGTTTGCACTTGAAGATGATTTGCTGTAACTTGATTTGATTTCAGTAAAATTACAGTCTCTAAACCTTGTCTGGTTTAATCTTGGATACCTCATATCTCTCCTAGTTTATGTTGGTTCTGTGTAATTTTTATTTCAATCTAGTATATAAATGTTAATCTTCGTGCATGTCATGTTTGAAGCGAATCTGAACTGTGTATTATACGAAAAAAGTATCATGAAGTTGAAAAAGGAGCAGAAAGGTGAACCAGGAAAAAATTGCATCCCTAGGTCCACCTTGCTTCAAGTTGGGTCGACCTAGGCTTATTGAGGGTTAACTCTAGGGTCAACCTGACACAAGTCGGGTTGACCTGGCTTGTTTTATTTCATTGCTATGTAGGGCCTTTTGTTGCGCCACTATAGCTTGCTTTCTCTATTGTTTTTGCATTGTCCTTCATTCCTTAATGGTTTATAATGCAAACTCTTGGCCATATGGACTGATTCCTAAAGGCTTAGACAGAAGCTAATATTTATTTTAATTGCGTATTTCGAATTGAAGATGTTTTGGTGTAAATTTTTTTGTATTGATTGTATGTTGAAATTGTGAATCGTGCACGTTTTTTTTCTAACGTAATTTTTTGGACCCCAATATAGATGAATATTTTATAAATTGACTTTAAAATACAAGTACAAATATTTCAAAATGTTTTCATAAATAGCTTTTCAAAATCATTTTCTCGAATATCTATTTCCTATATACAAACTCAGAATCGAGAAGACGAGGAATAGCTTTAAAGATATAATAATTCATATGGTATGAAACACGTAGGTTAACTACATGGGTTAATCCCAGAGTCCTTGATTAGAGATATTTCTATGTTTTTATTTTAATGTGAAGTAGGCTGACTTGTAGTGAATCGATTAGTGAAACGTGTGATATGGAACATATTGTTTTCACTTTGAGTTACTCTTTGGAAGTCTATGACACATTCTTGGTTCCAATACTTGCTTTGAATTAAAGCTTGACTCAGAGGAGTCTTATATATATATATATATGTATGTATGTATGTATGTATATGTATTCACTTGACTGAAGTCGTCAAGTTAAACTCAGCCGAGATAGATCGCGGTGAAGTTATACTCGGCCGAGATGGTTCATAGTAAAGTTATACTTGATCGAGAAGGGTCGTGGTAAAGTTACGCTCGACCTGGATCGGTTGCAATGAAGTTATTCTTGGTCAAGGCTTGTCGTTGTAATAGGTACTTGAGTGCATATATAATACATGTTAAATCTAGCTCTTCAGTTGATGCACGTGCAATTTGATATTTTGGATCCACTTTACGATATTTGATTGATTCAGTTGCTATTTGATGCTTTAGAGCCAATTTATGATGGTTTGTTGATGTTGAAATTCTCTTATAGCCTAAAAGCTATTTTGATACTTATTTATATATAGAAATCACTTATAGTTCAAAAACTCATATATGAGTTTATATGTTGTCATTTGGTGGAGTTCTTGTGTTATTCTTTGATATTTTATCTTTATGCTTGGCTTTAATGCTCAGCATTTTTTGTTGGAAATAAACTCTTATTTGTGGTTATTTGCGTTGTTCATGAGATCATATATGCTGTTTTAAGGTATAATTATCTCATGAACTAATTATTGATTTGAGCTTAACTTATTCTTTTCTATAAAAAGGAATTCTTATTTATATGACCTTATATTTTACTTGTCATATTTTAACTGATATGTTTAAGCTTGACTGACCGATTTATTTATACTAGAGTCAGACTGAGTTATTTTATGTTTATAGCTTCTTGTTTATTCGTGTTTATCTGTTTTATCATGGGCTACCTCTCTTAAAGTCATTATCTAAGATGTGTAGTTGTGTATTTATGTCATTGTACATTTATTCTTTTGGGGCATGATATATACATATATGGTTATGTAAAGCCTTTCGAAAATGGAGCACATGTCTGCTATCTGTGATGTGTAATATTTTGTTATGAATGAATTCCTTAGCCATCGAAGTTTTCTATTAGATAAATTGGGTACGTCGATCCACTTGAAATAATAAAGAAAAATTTATACACCTAATCGATGTATTTGATACTGTAACGGCAAGGAATTTCGCTCGGTCCGAACCAGTCGCTAAACCGATCCAGGCCGTTCGAAACGCCCTATCGTTTGAAAACACGACAAAATAGAACGCATACAGAAGAACATTTCACTATATACAACAACAGTGCATCAGATTACAAGAATATACAGAGTATAAATGAATATTACACAGAAATATCAGAGATTTAAATTACATTTAAATACATAGCAGCGGAAAATAATACAATACACAACTAGAAAGAGATATACGGATACAAAGCTTTCCGGATATCGTTCCAGCTGTAAACCAGGAACCTGTGAATATAAATCTGCAAAACCAAAACTACTAGCTGCCCGTGTCGAAAATAAGGGCACCCAGAGTTTAGGTTAAAACAATAAACTCCAGGTCAGTCATGTGACTGGTGTGAGAACTAAAACAGTTAATCTTTATTTTAAATCATTAGGTAAATCAAGGGACCACGCCGTATAACACGGAACGGGTTTCCTCCCAAGAATACCAGTGCATAAAAACAAACAGCGCAATGCTAAATAAAGAAAAATGAAGCTGTTATAAGACCCAGGTCCCATCACACAATGCAACGCAGTCGAGGATAGGGTTTTCCCTTATAACAGCCAAAGAATGCTTGATACGTTTAAAACAAATCATTTGATACTATTATAAGTGCATAGTGTATAAAACACTTCAAATCATAAGTATCAATCATAGGCGGCATGGGTACCATATATCATGTCGCCATATATAGGTTTACAAATAAAACCGCAAAGTCACGTATTTGGAAATTGGATTTCCGTCTATGAACCGAGGCAAAAGATAGTCCTCAACCGTTTTCGTGACTGCCTAGCCCGAGCCACAGGGTCAGAGCGCATCGACCCTTGGATCGTCAGGGCCGGTCCACACGGAGTGGATTAAAATGCCTGAACATGCGTTTCCCCGCCCTATGGGGCGTAAACGAGCCAACTAAATGACTCCATCGGTTCGAGAACGACCGATCAATCCGAGGCGCCTCGCAACAGCAACAACCACATAAGTCAAACTCGTCAGGGCGTGTAAAACCACTGACGCCACTTCTAGCTAGGAAGAAACGCATGCCCTCCCTGACGTCCTCTCCCGTTTTTGGTTCATACCTGGTGTGAAACACGCGAGGTAAACGTTACACAAAGCTACGCCACAAAGGCCGTGCTTTGATCATCAACCACAAGACTTTGCTTTTCAACAGAAGCCTTGATCATTTGCATCTTAGCATGCCACACAGGCAAACCATCCTATGCAACCGATATCAGTCACACAGAATGAAATCCGATGTCAGACACACAGTCCATTTACAAGTCCGTTCTGGGTCTGAACGAAACCGGAGGCACCTAGTACCCCGCATATCCATCGATCTCCAAGTACGTCTGGACGATCACTAACTGTTTCTATCTTCTTGGGTGTACAGCCCAATCAAGATCATCAGTAATTACCCAAACGACGTGAAGACCTCCAGTCTTCGACCATCGTCTTCATCTTCGACTTATCGTCGTATCAGTTATTCAGAATGGGATAAACCCGGTCTTTCCGAATAACTCGCGTATATATTATAAAAGTGTTACACAAACACAACATACGCCTCATTCCAATTCATTAGTCACTAACCGTAAATTAATCAAGAGAATAATTCCCCAAATATTAACCCCGAAGGCCGAAACCAACATCAGATCAATATCCAGAAAACCATTCTGCTTGGCTAACCGACAGTTAGTTTCTAAATTTCACATTCATAGGGAAAGGTTCCCATTAATTTTATCAAAGATAAATTCTTGAATTTATGCTTTAATCTACTTTTGAATATCAATTCAAACTAGTCGGGATTAGCGAACCTTACCGAAGTAATCATTTGTTTTAATTTCCCAATCCCAACCTATTCATCCCATGAAGTAAAACTGGTAATACTTCATATCTAACACCACGGTGTTATCGGTAAATTCAATTACCCTTTCACGTTCAAATCTAATTAAAGATTTAACTATCGCCTGGAGCAAAACTGGTGATACTCCATTCTCGATCATTTCAATCTAATTAAAGATTCATTAAAACTCCACTTAGTTTTAATCTTCGACTGGGTTAAAGAATCAGTGTCATTTAAAACACGGTTCACGATAAACCCAAAATCACATTCCATTGATTATCAGGTTAAAGAACAAGTGTTATTTAAAACACTGTTCACGATAAACCCAAAAATCAATATCCATTCAATTCCAATTAAAATCATTTAATTGGTACACTTCATTAAATCTAAATAAAAAGATTCAATCTTTTCTCAACTGGGTTCAAGAACAGTGTTAGTGAAGACACCATTCACGACAAACCCAAATCACATTCGATATTCAATACAAGGCTCTGAATAGAAAATATATCGGCTTATATTCAATATCGAATTCTACGACTAACGAATGTCGTATTGGAAATAACGATATATATATATATCTTTCAAATTTCCATAACAACACCTGTATAATCCCGAATTCCAACATCGAAATATTCCGAAGACAATTTCGATTCAAATCCACTCCAATGCAATCATTGGAATTTTGGTTACTTTTAAAACCCTTTTCGAATTCAATTTATTTATTTAAAAATAAATAGAATTATAATTCTAGTTCAAAACTAGTTCATTTCGATAAAAATCTATTTTTATCTTTTCAAATATGGAGTTTTTCATCCCAAACTTTCACAAATCATTTCTTATGATTTTACACAAATTATTACTATTTTTAATAATTTTATCAAGGCCCGTACAGTCGATTTCCATCAACGGCCATCGAACTGCACTTACAGCGACCTTTTTCGAATTTGATTTGGACATAATTCCAAATCCAACCGTTAGATTTCAAATTTCTAGCCTTCGTTAGAAAGCTCTTTTCGATACGAACCCAACGGTTCTGATTTCAGGAGAATCCGACGGTCGGATCTCCCGCAATGTCCGTTTGAAATAAATGGTCGAAATTCACGAACTGCCGCGGCGCGGCGCGTTCTATTCAGGCCATTATATTATATATATAATATATATAATATATACTTCGTCGATTTCTATTTAAAACGAATTATATAAATAGTTTTAAATTCGTTTCAAATTCTATTTCAACTTCTATTTCAATTCAAAGCAAAATTGAATTCTTCTTTATAAATTCGTTTAAAAATTCATTTCTATTCAATTCGAATTTCAATTCAATTTGAATTCATTTCAATTCGCTTTCTATTCCATTCGAATTCGTTTTCAATTCAATTCATTTCGAAATCGTTTTCAATTCAATTCATTTCGAAATCGTTTTCAATTCATTTTGAATTCGTTTTCAATTCAATTCATTTCGAAATCGTTTTCAATTCAATTCATTTCGAAATCGTTTTCAATTCATTTTGAATTCGTTTTCAATTCAATCCATTTCGAAATCGTTTTCAATCCAATTCATTTCGAAATCGTTTTCAATTCATTTTGAATTCGTTTTCAATTTAATTCATTTCGAAATCGTTTTCAATTCATTTTGAATTCGTTTTCAATTCAATTCATTTCGAAATCGTTTTAAAATCGATATAAATATCGTTCACGTCAAAATGGCGTCAATCTAATCAATACGGCTTCATAAATTTCTATTTTCAAATATTCTATTTCAAATATTTCTATTTCAAATATTTCTATTTCTAAACTGGAATGAGGCCCAATCGATTACCATATAAAATTAATTATATGGATTTTCATACAACACATGTTTATAATAGCATTGAAAAATAATCAACCATCAACCAAAGTGCACTACACTGTATAAGCATCAAATAAAGATATCTAACGCTTATAACAGCATGTAAATCAATCGATCGACATATTTAATCAATCAGGATGAGTGAACTTCAAATTTCATCCTAACACCCGTGTGGGGTTTCAAACAATCAAACAACTATTTTATTCGTGCAGTTGGGCGATGTGTAAAATTTATCGTCCCAATCAATGTCATTCAAATAAGTGTACATAAACAAACCATCTGGTTTGTAAATGAATATTTATTTATTCACTTCACTATTTTCATATTCACGTTAAAAATTATATTTTTAACGATAAAACATTTTATTTCAACCTATGAATTTCTATTCAATTCATTTATTCAATAAAATGATATTTTTATTTTTCTAACATGTTTTAGAAAATTTCGGCGGCATAACGGCACGATACTAGAAACGGGACGAGGCCTAGCCTTGTCCCCGGTCTAGTGAAGGCCCACGCCATTCACAAATCAATTTCAATCAATTTCCAATTCAACCAAACGAATAAATCAATCACCCAATCATTCAACTAAACAAACAAGTCCATGGTCTGTGGACGGGTGTCGGGTGCTTCTAATAAGCACCGTCAGCATCCTAGTATATATATATAACTAGAAAAAAAAATAGAATTTGAGTGAGAAGTTCTCACATATAGCTATCCTAGCTCCACGGCTCTTCTTTTGCAGAAGTCTTCGTCGTTTCGCCTTTTTGTCACCTTCGTTGCTGCTTTCACTACATACGTAAAAATCACATTTTTACTTCGCTATTCAATATTCATAAAAAAAATCGAATTTTTACTATGTTATTCAATATATAAAAATCACATTTTATTTCGAAGTTCAATATATAAAAATCGAATTTTTCTTTCGAAGTTCAATACTTAAAAATCGAATTTTTATTTCAAAGTTCAATACTTAAAAATCGAATTTTTATTTCAAAGTTCAATACTTAAAAATCGAATTTTTATTTCAAAGTTCAATACTTAAAAATCGAATTTTTATTTCTATAGATTCCGCCTTTTCCATTTCAAAGATCTAATCTTTTCTTTTACTTTTCAAAGTTTAAATCTTTTACCTTTCAAAATACAAATCTTTAGAAAAAATCTGTTTTTACTATTAAAACAAAATCAGTTTTTATAGCCTAAACAAAATTCAGTTTTTCTTATTAAAAAAATTCAGTTTAAAAATCTTTATAAAAACAGTTTAAAAATCTTTATAAAAACAGTTTAAAAATCTTTATAAAAACAGTTTAAACTATGTACTTATAGCAACCGACATTTAAATTAAAATAAAATAAATAATAAAAAATAAAAAAAAAAAAACTTACAGTTTTAAATCTGGAAGGGGGGGGAGATGCCGCAGTCGGTCTTCGAGCAAGGGGGGGGGGGTTCGCCATACGAGGTGCTCGACGTCGGAGGCTTCTTCGAGCGGCGGCGCTAGGGCTTTGAACGGGGGGGCTTCGGGGTCTGCGTGCGTCGATGTAGGGGGGGGGGGCTTCGCGACTGGGGATTCGCTTAGAGGAGGAGAGGGAAGATCGGGAGAGTAGGGAGGGGAGGCGGAGGCGCCAGCTTCGGCCTCGAGCAGCGGTGGGTGGCTTCCAGGTCAGGGGCGGCGGCGATTTAGATTAGGGGTTTTTTTTCTTTTTTTTTTTTTTTTTTTTTTTTATGATTAACTGATTCGGGGGGGGGGGCCAACAGAAGAGAAAAGGGGAGGAGAGAGTAATATTTTTTTTTTATTTTTTTTTATTATTAATTAATTAATTTATTTTATCCTAAAGAGTTGACTTTCACATACGACCTCGAAACGAGGTCTACCGCCTGTCGTCCATAGCGTATTACCCCCATTCTGAACACAATGGGATATATATCGCAAGCTGGTTTGATCGTTACCATCGGTTTCCTTTTGAATTTTCATTTAAATCACTATATTGAATTTTAAACGTACATTTCAAATTACCGGGGTCACATACTAACTAGAAAAATTCCAGAAAAATATTTTCTAGCTTCGTATTGACGATACGGTCCTAACAAAACTAGTTTCGTCGAATTCTGAGACCGTTAGAAAAATGGCCATTTTCCAGTCGATTAAAATCAACTGAAATGGTCAAAACGCGTTTTCCTATGCCACGCTCACATATTGATTCGAAAAATTATGAAATTTGAAACCTAGCGATAACTTGACACTGCGGATCCAACAAAAGTGGTTTCGTCGAAATCCGAGGTCATTTGCAAAATGTCCATTTTTAAGGGCCTGAATTCCATAGCGACTATTCAGAATTTTCAACTGGACATAACTTTCAACTTCTAAAGTGAAATCTCAGTTCCTCAACTTCGTTACAAAGATATAGTTATACAGATTCAAATATTTCTTGTTTCGTTCAATTCTGACTTATATTGAATTCTGTATATTCATTTGAAATTAGAAATCGAATTTTCGAACTACCGCGCCATTTTCAATTCCTTTTATAATTATATATAATTAATATATATTCTAACGACGACGTATATAATATATACGTCGAATTATATTCAAAATAAATTTCTCGTCGATATTATTTAAAATAATCCATTTTAAATAATCAAAATTCGCTAAAATTGCCAAAATAAAAATTTTAAACTGGCCCAGATTTTCCGGGTTGTTACAATCTCCCCCACTTAAAACTTTTCGTCCCCGAAAAGGAACAAAGTCGAAAGTGGTTTGATTATTCAGCTCTACATTCGATCTGGCTTCCATTCTCCAACTCTTTAGTTTCTGAGAATTTTCAAAATTTCAAAAATTTGGCTAACACCCTAAATTTTTGAAAAATTTCGCCATAACCTCCCCTGCACCGGGAGCATCGGGGAATTTCAAATAGCTTCCCCGGTCCTTCAGATCTCAAAAAGAAAAAGAAAAAGCCAAGCGGCTAGCCAATAGGCTCACAAAATCATCATCACCCAAACTAAACAGGAAATTATGTAGTAAACATGTACCTATTTGTCGGGCAAACAAATTTTATTCTCTGCTCTAGCCTCCTTGCTATGACCTGTTCAATGATATATATGCATATGCTAACAAATGCAACCAATTCTCAATATAGTTCAATATTCGGTTCAATTAGGCTAAATGGTTCAAAATTTAGCAAACAAATAAACAAACCACACAAACATCAATCAATTAGTGAATTAGAGTTTCCAATTCATAATTTTGATACATATACAGAAAATCATGTTTTGGTGCCACTTTACAACAATGTGTTCTAACTATATTAGTTTTGGTTCTCACACCAGTCTAATGGAAACATATAGAAATCACACCTTCGAAACACGAAAATAAATACTGGTGATGGCGCGCCATCATCAGAATCATGTCCGGGCGACTAGAGTGTGACTCTATATCTATCCAGTATATTAAAATTTTCGAATACACGCGGATCAGACGTATACGTAAAATCTATATATACTGGATTGTCCACATCAATATAAATAGATAATCAACTACGAATAATTGATTTAAATTTTCAAAACAAAATTTGTTTTCATTTCCAAAAATATACTCTTCACACTCGTTCTAGGATACTACTGATCCTATCTCTAACGAGTCATTCTAATTGGATATTACTAATCCAATATCTGATGAATTCTTTCGTATGGTTCTAATGTGCCTTGTTCTCTGCTTTGTAAACCAAAGCTCTGATACCAACTGTAACGACAAGGAATTTCGCTCGGTCCGAACCAGTCGCTAAACCGATCCAGGCCGTTCGAAACGCCCTATCGTTTGAAAACACGACAAAATAGAACGCATACAGAAGAACATTTCACTATATACAACAACAGTGCATCAGATTACAAGAATATACAGAGTATAAATGAATATTACACAGAAATATCAGAGATTTAAATTACATTTAAATACATAGCAGCGGAAAATAATACAATACACAACTAGAAAGAGATATACGGATACAAAGCTTTCCGGATATCGTTCCAGCTGTAAACCAGGAACCTGTGAATATAAATCTGCAAAACCAAAACTACTAGCTGCCCGTGTCGAAAATAAGGGCACCCAGAGTTTAGGTTAAAACAATAAACTCCAGGTCAGTCATGTGACTGGTGTGAGAACTAAAACAGTTAATCTTTATTTTAAATCATTAGGTAAATCAAGGGACCACGCCGTATAACACGGAACGGGTTTCCTCCCAAGAATACCAGTGCATAAAAACAAACAGCGCAATGCTAAATAAAGAAAATTGAAGCTGTTATAAGACCCAGGTCCCATCACACAATGCAACGCAGTCGAGGATAGGGTTTTCCCTTATAACAGCCAAAGAATGCTTGATACGTTTAAAACAAATCATTTGATACTATTATAAGTGCATAGTGTATAAAACACTTCAAATCATAAGTATCAATCATAGGCGGCATGGGTACCATATATCATGTCGCCATATATAGGTTTACAAATAAAACCGCAAAGTCACGTATTTGGAAATTGGATTTCCGTCTATGAACCGAGGCAAAAGATAGTCCTCAACCGTTTTCGTGACTGCCTAGCCCGAGCCACAGGGTCAGAGCGCATCGACCCTTGGATCGTCAGGGCCGGTCCACACGGAGTGGATTAAAATGCCTGAACATGCGTTTCCCCGCCCTATGGGGCGTAAACGAGCCAACTAAATGACTCCATCGGTTCGAGAACGACCGATCAATCCGAGGCGCCTCGCAACAGCAACAACCACATAAGTCAAACTCGTCAGGGCGTGTAAAACCACTGACGCCACTTCTAGCTAGGAAGAAACGCATGCCCTCCCTGACGTCCTCTCCCGTTTTTGGTTCATACCTGGTGTGAAACACGCGAGGTAAACGTTACACAAAGCTACGCCACAAAGGCCGTGCTTTGATCATCAACCACAAGACTTTGCTTTTCAACAGAAGCCTTGATCATTTGCATCTTAGCATGCCACACAGGCAAACCATCCTATGCAACCGATATCAGTCACACAGAATGAAATCCGATGTCAGACACACAGTCCATTTACAAGTCCGTTCTGGGTCTGAACGAAACCGGAGGCACCTAGTACCCCGCATATCCATCGATCTCCAAGTACGTCTGGACGATCACTAACTGTTTCTATCTTCTTGGGTGTACAGCCCAATCAAGATCATCAGTAATTACCCAAACGACGTGAAGACCTCCAGTCTTCGACCATCGTCTTCATCTTCGACTTATCGTCGTATCAGTTATTCAGAATGGGATAAACCCGGTCTTTCCGAATAACTCGCGTATATATTATAAAAGTGTTACACAAACACAACATACGCCTCATTCCAATTCATTAGTCACTAACCGTAAATTAATCAAGAGAATAATTCCCCAAATATTAACCCCGAAGGCCGAAACCAACATCAGATCAATATCCAGAAAACCATTCTGCTTGGCTAACCGACAGTTAGTTTCTAAATTTCACATTCATAGGGAAAGGTTCCCATTAATTTTATCAAAGATAAATTCTTGAATTTATGCTTTAATCTACTTTTGAATATCAATTCAAACTAGTCGGGATTAGCGAACCTTACCGAAGTAATCATTTGTTTTAATTTCCCAATCCCAACCTATTCATCCCATGAAGTAAAACTGGTAATACTTCATATCTAACACCACGGTGTTATCGGTAAATTCAATTACCCTTTCACGTTCAAATCTAATTAAAGATTTAACTATCGCCTGGAGCAAAACTGGTGATACTCCATTCTCGATCATTTCAATCTAATTAAAGATTCATTAAAACTCCACTTAGTTTTAATCTTCGACTGGGTTAAAGAATCAGTGTCATTTAAAACACGGTTCACGATAAACCCAAAATCACATTCCATTGATTATCAGGTTAAAGAACAAGTGTTATTTAAAACACTGTTCACGATAAACCCAAAAATCAATATCCATTCAATTCCAATTAAAATCATTTAATTGGTACACTTCATTAAATCTAAATAAAAAGATTCAATCTTTTCTCAACTGGGTTCAAGAACAGTGTTAGTGAAGACACCATTCACGACAAACCCAAATCACATTCGATATTCAATACAAGGCTCTGAATAGAAAATATATCGGCTTATATTCAATATCGAATTCTACGACTAACGAATGTCGTATTGGAAATAACGATATATATATATATCTTTCAAATTTCCATAACAACACCTGTATAATCCCGAATTCCAACATCGAAATATTCCGAAGACAATTTCGATTCAAATCCACTCCAATGCAATCATTGGAATTTTGGTTACTTTTAAAACCCTTTTCGAATTCAATTTATTTATTTAAAAATAAATAGAATTATAATTCTAGTTCAAAACTAGTTCATTTCGATAAAAATCTATTTTTATCTTTTCAAATATGGAGTTTTTCATCCCAAACTTTCACAAATCATTTCTTATGATTTTACACAAATTATTACTATTTTTAATAATTTTATCAAGGCCCGTACAGTCGATTTCCATCAACGGCCATCGAACTGCACTTACAGCGACCTTTTTCGAATTTGATTTGGACATAATTCCAAATCCAACCGTTAGATTTCAAATTTCTAGCCTTCGTTAGAAAGCTCTTTTCGATACGAACCCAACGGTTCTGATTTCAGGAGAATCCGACGGTCGGATCTCCCGCAATGTCCGTTTGAAATAAATGGTCGAAATTCACGAACTGCCGCGGCGCGGCGCGTTCTATTCAGGCCATTATATTATATATATAATATATATAATATATACTTCGTCGATTTCTATTTAAAACGAATTATATAAATAGTTTTAAATTCGTTTCAAATTCTATTTCAACTTCTATTTCAATTCAAAGCAAAATTGAATTCTTCTTTATAAATTCGTTTAAAAATTCATTTCTATTCAATTCGAATTTCAATTCAATTTGAATTCATTTCAATTCGCTTTCTATTCCATTCGAATTCGTTTTCAATTCAATTCATTTCGAAATCGTTTTCAATTCAATTCATTTCGAAATCGTTTTCAATTCATTTTGAATTCGTTTTCAATTCAATTCATTTCGAAATCGTTTTCAATTCAATTCATTTCGAAATCGTTTTCAATTCATTTTGAATTCGTTTTCAATTCAATCCATTTCGAAATCGTTTTCAATCCAATTCATTTCGAAATCGTTTTCAATTCATTTTGAATTCGTTTTCAATTCAATTCATTTCGAAATCGTTTTCAATTCATTTTGAATTCGTTTTCAATTCAATTCATTTCGAAATCGTTTTAAAATCGATATAAATATCGTTCACGTCAAAATGGCGTCAATCTAATCAATACGGCTTCATAAATTTCTATTTTCAAATATTCTATTTCAAATATTTCTATTTCAAATATTTCTATTTCTAAACTGGAATGAGGCCCAATCGATTACCATATAAAATTAATTATATGGATTTTCATACAACACATGTTTATAATAGCATTGAAAAATAATCAACCATCAACCAAAGTGCACTACACTGTATAAGCATCAAATAAAGATATCTAACGCTTATAACAGCATGTAAATCAATCGATCGACATATTTAATCAATCAGGATGAGTGAACTTCAAATTTCATCCTAACACCCGTGTGGGGTTTCAAACAATCAAACAACTATTTTATTCGTGCAGTTGGGCGATGTGTAAAATTTATCGTCCCAATCAATGTCATTCAAATAAGTGTACATAAACAAACCATCTGGTTTGTAAATGAATATTTATTTATTCACTTCACTATTTTCATATTCACGTTAAAAATTATATTTTTAACGATAAAACATTTTATTTCAACCTATGAATTTCTATTCAATTCATTTATTCAATAAAATGATATTTTTATTTTTCTAACATGTTTTAGAAAATTTCGGCGGCATAACGGCACGATACTAGAAACGGGACGAGGCCTAGCCTTGTCCCCGGTCTAGTGAAGGCCCACGCCATTCACAAATCAATTTCAATCAATTTCCAATTCAACCAAACGAATAAATCAATCACCCAATCATTCAACTAAACAAACAAGTCCATGGTCTGTGGACGGGTGTCGGGTGCTTCTAATAAGCACCGTCAGCATCCTAGTATATATATATAACTAGAAAAAAAAATAGAATTTGAGTGAGAAGTTCTCACATATAGCTATCCTAGCTCCACGGCTCTTCTTTTGCAGAAGTCTTCGTCGTTTCGCCTTTTTGTCACCTTCGTTGCTGCTTTCACTACATACGTAAAAATCACATTTTTACTTCGCTATTCAATATTCATAAAAAAAATCGAATTTTTACTATGTTATTCAATATATAAAAATCACATTTTATTTCGAAGTTCAATATATAAAAATCGAATTTTTCTTTCGAAGTTCAATACTTAAAAATCGAATTTTTATTTCAAAGTTCAATACTTAAAAATCGAATTTTTATTTCAAAGTTCAATACTTAAAAATCGAATTTTTATTTCAAAGTTCAATACTTAAAAATCGAATTTTTATTTCTATAGATTCCGCCTTTTCCATTTCAAAGATCTAATCTTTTCTTTTACTTTTCAAAGTTTAAATCTTTTACCTTTCAAAATACAAATCTTTAGAAAAAATCTGTTTTTACTATTAAAACAAAATCAGTTTTTATAGCCTAAACAAAATTCAGTTTTTCTTATTAAAAAAATTCAGTTTAAAAATCTTTATAAAAACAGTTTAAAAATCTTTATAAAAACAGTTTAAAAATCTTTATAAAAACAGTTTAAACTATGTACTTATAGCAACCGACATTTAAATTAAAATAAAATAAATAATAAATAATAAAAAAAAAAAAACTTACAGTTTTAAATCTGGAAGGGGGGGGAGATGCCGCAGTCGGTCTTCGAGCAAGGGGGGGGGGTTCGCCATACGAGGTGCTCGACGTCGGAGGCTTCTTCGAGCGGCGGCGCTAGGGCTTTGAACGGGGGGGCTTCGGGGTCTGCGTGCGTCGATGTAGGGGGGGGCTTCGCGACTGGGGATTCGCTTAGAGGAGGAGAGGGAAGATCGGGAGAGTAGGGAGGGGAGGCGGAGGCGCCAGCTTCGGCCTCGAGCAGCGGTGGGTGGCTTCCAGGTCAGGGGCGGCGGCGATTTAGATTAGGGGTTTTTTTTTTTTTTTTTTTTTTTTTTATGATTAACTGATTCGGGGGGGGGGCCAACAGAAGAGAAAAGGGGAGGAGAGAGTAATATTTTTTTTTTATTTTTTTTTTATTATTAATTAATTAATTTATTTTATCCTAAAGAGTTGACTTTCACATACGACCTCGAAACGAGGTCTACCGCCTGTCGTCCATAGCGTATTACCCCCATTCTGAACACAATGGGATATATATCGCAAGCTGGTTTGATCGTTACCATCGGTTTCCTTTTGAATTTTCATTTAAATCACTATATTGAATTTTAAACGTACATTTCAAATTACCGGGGTCACATACTAACTAGAAAAATTCCAGAAAAATATTTTCTAGCTTCGTATTGACGATACGGTCCTAACAAAACTAGTTTCGTCGAATTCTGAGACCGTTAGAAAAATGGCCATTTTCCAGTCGATTAAAATCAACTGAAATGGTCAAAACGCGTTTTCCTATGCCACGCTCACATATTGATTCGAAAAATTATGAAATTTGAAACCTAGCGATAACTTGACACTGCGGATCCAACAAAAGTGGTTTCGTCGAAATCCGAGGTCATTTGCAAAATGTCCATTTTTAAGGGCCTGAATTCCATAGCGACTATTCAGAATTTTCAACTGGACATAACTTTCAACTTCTAAAGTGAAATCTCAGTTCCTCAACTTCGTTACAAAGATATAGTTATACAGATTCAAATATTTCTTGTTTCGTTCAATTCTGACTTATATTGAATTCTGTATATTCATTTGAAATTAGAAATCGAATTTTCGAACTACCGCGCCATTTTCAATTCCTTTTATAATTATATATAATTAATATATATTCTAACGACGACGTATATAATATATACGTCGAATTATATTCAAAATAAATTTCTCGTCGATATTATTTAAAATAATCCATTTTAAATAATCAAAATTCGCTAAAATTGCCAAAATAAAAATTTTAAACTGGCCCAGATTTTCCGGGTTGTTACAGATACTCGTGTAATACAAAATTTTGGATGGCTGATCCTGACCAGCCCTGTTCTTCGCTCTGATAGCCAATATCACTCTACAATGCTCTTTATTAGGATTGGTCTCGAGATGGGGCGTTACAAATTGGTATCATAGCAAAAAAGAAATCAAATTTAATTACGATAAACACGGGAAAGAACCAGAATAGTATATGTGTAACCACACGGAAGGATAACATTTGTGTCTATTTTTATCACTTCCATTATTATCCTGAACCTGCGTTCTTTGTCATGTGAGTCCTAAGTAAATATTAGCTTTGGGAATATGTCTAGAAATGTATTTCATTCCATCGTATTCCATGAGTTGTACCTTAGAATCTATGGTTTATCTTCATATAAATTTCCGTCTTTTTTAAATCCTTTCGATGTTTGAAATCTTAGGTTTAAAATTTTGATGAAACTTAAATCCTATCCTCTAGAATACAGTTGATGCTTGAGTGAATAAAATAAAATAGGATGGGTAAATGAATTAAATCCAAGATGATAATAGTGATCTAGGATAAATGATACTAATTTGGATTAATCAGAGTTGCGCAGCGGAAACAAGTGAATTTTGTCGACTGTGATAAATTTAATAAATTTATAAGTAGGAATAAAGGGATAAAAATAAATGATTAAATTTGTATAAAATTTATCTGAGTAGTGAATTTAAATAAAATGATTAACTAGTGAGAGTAAGTGTTGGTTTGTATTTATTTAAAATAAATCAAGAGTATTTGTGATAATGAAGGAATAAATACAACTCGCGCAACCTAAAATTTGTGATTATCTTTTGCATTGAATTATCCATTGGGTATTTTAATGATTTAGATCGATACATCTGATCAACGAAATCGATAAGAATTTCTTAAACACATATACAAGACGATCAAGCACATTATGTTGAGCAATAAAATAAATTTTGGGGAAGTGATATGCAAATATTCGTGTGAGAATAGTGTTAACCACTATATGAGATAAGGAAAATAGGAGTGATGGCCAAGCAACGCTGATATTATATTGACTTTACACCCAAACAATGAGGAGAATAATCATAAATTTAGTGGTTCAATATTACTCTAAATGAAAAAATAAGTTGTCAAGTGAAAATTGTGTTTTGAAAAATAATTATTAAGAGACTAAATTGAAAGTGCTGTAAATATAAAGAATAGTTTTAAATGAGAAACCATCTTGAACATAAGAAATATTTTAGAAATACACTCTCTTATTTGAGTTTAAAGGACGATTTCAGCCATTAAGTTGGTAATTATAAACGGAGAATGGCGAGGCTATTTAATATTAGTAGCCCTGGTTTGGGTGACAAATACCATGTTGATGGAAAAGTAGTGTTAATTATTGATCGAAACTAGGAAAAGAGGAGTGTGTATATTAATTACATGCTATGTGAAATATACGTTATAATAACTTAAATCTTATGTGTATATTATTCGGGATGCAAGTTAAATCTTTTTGGAACTAAGTAATTAAAGTTTGAAACTTTATTGTTCCAAGTTAAGTAAATTAGTATAGAGTATAAAAAGTTTCAAACGCTATGTGTTTGATTACATAAACTAACTTTTTTGGCAAAGCCGACCAATTTTTATAGTGGTATGTAACACATTTATTGCAGGAATAGACAGATTGTCTAGCTACTGAATATGGTTTTTATGATAGACCATCCACCACAAATGTTTTTATAGTAGAACAACCACTGCTACTAGCCTAGCATATAGCATATCCGCGCAGGGAGCAATATGACATATGGCATAGTATAACCAAATTACAAACTTCAGACCGAAGTGACATTATACAAACAATACTAAGTTACATCACAAAAAGTAAAATACAAAGTACATAGTTCTATTACATTGGAACAACGCAGTGTACAGTAACCAGAATAGACTTGACTAGGTAGGGAGCTCCGTAAGCAGCTGCACCAACCCAGGTTGTATGTTGAAACTTGAAATGACATGATACAACAACACTCTATTCAAAAGCAGCACATCACACAGCCACTTTGCTATAGAGGAGCTATTAGCAAGCAACACAAAACCATAAAAATGACATAAATGGAGGAGCCATTGGCAAGCAACACAAAACCATAAAAAAATGACATAAATGAAGTTTACATCACCACTGTGATAATAGAACAACCCACTGGAGCATGAAGCTACACCACATTGAATCCCATAACAAGCAGTACGAAGACTAGCAAAATGACTAGAACATCTCACTTGAAAGAACCAACATGAAAGTGTGACCAAGACAGAACATTTTAACTTCGTGGAACACCACAAGCCGATTGCATCACATAAATCCGGTGCCAAGGTCAATACAGTTCACCATAAAACATACCATACTCCAAAAAACCTTCCTACCTGTAGAAAGGCATAGAATATCATGACAAAGTAACAAACCATACTGACCATCCCATAAAAAGCAACAAACAAATAAAATGATCCAAAACCGAATTTTTTTTCCCCAATAGATCTGTAAGGAGACACAAAAATAGATAAATCAAGACACACAAAAAACACAAAATAGGAAGCTTAGGACAAAATAGAAAAAACCAAGACAAATAACACCAGCTGTTACATAGTCTCGATTCATGGAGATGCTAGTGGGATCCGAAGTTGTATAAGCAAACCCGCCAGTGCCTTCGCATTAGAATCAACCCAATCTAGTTCATCAGAGTTTCTGGGTAAGGGGAAATATGTTTTGCTTTTGATATGGAAAATAAAAAGCGTGTTTTTTTAGGAGAGAACGAGCAATTACATTTAAGGCATGGAGAAAGATAGGGGAAGAGGTGAAAAAAAGGCGAAAATGAAGGGCAGCCAGAGAAAGAGAAGGCGAAAGAGGGTAAAGCAACGGTAGAGAGCAATTTCCCCTAGTCTCCATTTCCAAGACGTGTCGCTCATTGATTTTTTTTTGTTAATCGATGTTATATTTTCCAGTTGTTGCTAACTATGATAAGCCAAAGGGTAATTCTTCTTTAAACTCATGGTTTTGCCGAGTTCACCCAACAAAGCCGATAAAACAGGAGGAACCTAGCGTTTTGCTGAGATTACCCATGTAATATTTTAAAAAAAAACTCAATTTTACCCTCCCTCGTAGAGACCCTACGAGGTTTCGTTGGTAACCTCGTAGATCCCCTACGAGGTGCCTTTAGTGTATCTCGTAGAGTTCCTACGTGGTTACTTAGAGAATCTCATAGAGTCTTTACGAGGTTAACCGGGGAACCTCGTAGGGTCCCTACGAGGTATGCTGAAAATTTGAAAAAATATATAGCAAAACAGGGGTAGTTTGGTCACCAATTTTTCTAGGTGAACTCAGCATTTCCTTGGATTTAGAGATGTATGGTGATGTATGTACTTATATATATATATATATATATATATACTCTAATCTGGGTTTGTTGTTCTGTATCTAATGTTTTCTATTTGCATGTATATTACATTATTTCTGAAACGGTCTGGAACCACCATAGAGTGCATTAGTTAGGGACTAAGCGTGTCTACCACTTACGAGGTATTGAAAAAATTGAGACATAATTGACATGCTTAGCTCTTAACTAAGGTATTACTATTATGGTTGCCCTTAACAGTCCTATTCTTTGCATTAGTAGACATGATTACTTAGTGATTCTCTTTACTAATAAAGGTCTATAATACAAATAGTACAAAAAAGTGGTATGATGACCGCTCAATATACGGAAGGCAGGGAATAAGAATTTAACTATATCTCATGGAAATGCTTAATAATCTCAAGAGAATTACTATGTTTTTCTGATAAGTTTAGCTAGCCTGACCCGTGTGTTTTCACTCAGGCCAGATCGAGTTTGTTTCAGGTATTACTCTCCCTTTTTGATGCAGCGGTTACATGAAGCTTCTTCCTTTTGGGATCAAATCATGTTAGACATTATCGAATTGTATATTCTTTTCTCCATGTATATTGAGTGGTCCTCATACCACTCTAGTACTGTATTAAGATGTAACATTGTATGTGTAAATATTTGTATATCTACACTGTTCTGTGATGAGTTATTCATTTAGTTATGATAGATCCATAGCTATGTATAATTTTTTATTAATTTTTTATCAAATATGTCGACCCGCTTGTGTTGAAAATAAAATAGATAGCATTTGTCGACATGTTCAATAGATAGTTAAGACTAAGTTATAGTTGGTCACCCCTAACCAGCCCTATTCTCAACATTAGCAGACGGGATTGCTATGTAATTCCGTTTGTTAATATAAGTCTCGGGGTGGGGTGTTACATATAAATTTAAGATGAGTTATCTTAAGAAGATTATAAGGACACAATTTATTTAAGGGGGGAATCTGTAGCAACCTAGATCTTTGGGTACCAGGGTTAAAGATTATAACATGTTTTGTAAATTTAAATTTGAGAAAAATAAAATACAAGTTCAAAAGCATAACTCGTATAATAATTTAAGTTAAGAAAGTGAAGATTTTGTGATTTGTAATAAATTGTGTGTATTGGAATAAATTGAATTCATTTAGCGTAATAAAAAAAAATCCCAATCTGTGTTTGCTAAATAAATTTTAGATAAAGGTAGTAAATCCTGTAGAGTCTTATAAATTGCGTTTAAAGTTTCATTTTATTAAGTGTAATAACTAGTAATTATTACATATCAACTTTTGTTTTAGTTATTGGAATGAATATTAAAAATATAAAATATTGTTTTGGAATCAATAACTTGGTGTTAAATATTTTTAATATGAGTTCTTGATTTTTTTCTAAAACACTTAAATGAGTACTTGGGTAATTTGCTGCTATACTAAAAATTGGGAAATAATTGGAAATGGGAAATATAAAGTTGGGATTGTAATATAAAGGCATGTTTGTAAATGGTTCAATGAATTCATTTGAGGATTATATTAGAGATACTGAGTTAAAATGAAACAATTTTGTGAATTCAAGATAAATATGTATTTTTGTTATTGAAAGAACCATTTGAAAATTACTTACATTGCAATTGGAAAGTTAGGTATAAATGAAACTATGACGAGGAAAAATATTGATTATTGATATTTGAGTAATGAAATAATTTTTTTATGGGTGCTTATTTGATTGTTGTAAACAATACTTCGTGTAAAAGAAGGGTTAAATTGAATAAATAAAGGTGGGGAATAAGTATTTATTATAAGTATAGATTTTTATGTGTTTTGTGTCAAAAACAATGCTAAATTATTTATGAAGTTTTAAAATATGTTAGGATAAAATTTTCTAAAACTTTGCAAAGTTAACATATGTTGAAATAATGGAATAAGTGTGCTTGGGCTAAATAAGCTTTAATAGGTGATTGCATAATTTATCAAAACTTTCCTATGCCTAATTGAGTTGAAAGAAGGCCCAAAAAATTAGTAACCAAAATGCATATCTTTATTAGGGGGAAATTTGAGTATGTGCATTTTTATTCCCTTTTATCTTCTTCTCCTTCTTCCAGTCAATGACAGTAGAAAATAAAACCCTTCCTCAACAAGTTTTCAAATTCTAACCTAAAAATAAAATTAAAAACGGGGGGGGGGGGGGGGGGAGAGGGTGTAGCTTCTGATATATCCTAACATGCAATACAATGCTACTTGAATATTTAATCATTTAAATTATTATAATTGGGGAAGGGAAGAACTACAGTAAATAGTTTGTTGCATGTTTATGTTTCTCAACTAGATAGATTCCATGTGTTTGAAGCTTCTTTCTTGCAATTAAGTTAGCTCTCAATTCTGACCAAGGTGAGTTGTTACGCTCACTCTTTCTAGTTTAAAACCATTTCCATGTTTGTTTATTGAATTTTCTTGTGTTTGCACTTGAAGATGATTTACTATAACTTGATCTCATTTTAGTAAAGTTATGGTCCCCAAACCTTTTCTAGTTTAATCTTTGAGATATCATATCTACGTCCGTTTACGTTGGACTAGTGTAATTTTTGTTTTAGTCTAGTATTTGAATGTCAATCTTCATGCATGTCAAGTTTGAAGCGAATCTGAATCGTGTGTTGTATGGAAAAAGTAGCATGAAGTTGAACACGAAGTGGAAGGACGAACCTGAGAAAAATCACATTTGTTGGTTGACCTTGCTTCAAGATGGGTCAAACTTGGGGTAGACCCATGCTTATTGTAGTTCAATCCTAGGGTCTACCCTAGCATAATTTAGGCCGACCTGGCTTATTTTATTTCATTGCCAGGTCAAGCCATTTGTTGTGCCATTTTAGCTTGTGTTCCCTGTTATTATTTCATTGTCGTTCTCCATTCCCTAATGGTTTATAATGTGAACTTGTGACCTACATGGATGAGCCAATATTGTTGTAAACTTGTATTTCGAATTGAAGAAATTATGGTGTAAGTTTTTTTTAATGATTGCATGTTGAAATTGTGAATTTGTAGACGCTGCATATGTATTTTTCTAACCTAATTTTTATGGACTTATATAAATGAATATTTTACAAATTGAGTCTAATGTACAAATTTTCTAAGTATTTTCACAAATAGCTTTCCAAAAACGTTTTCTCGAATATCTATTTCATTTATACAAACTCACACGTTTTTGCACCTTCCAGAAGACGAGGAATGGATTTAAACTATATAATCAATCATGTGGTATGGGGCACTATAACGAAAAGGAATTTCGCTCGATCCGAATCGATCGCTAAACCGACCAAGACCATTTGAAACCCCTGATTGTTTTGAGAACACGACAAATCAGAACACAAACAGAAGAACATTTCATTGCTTATTACAACAATTCCATCAGAATACAAAAATATACAGAGTATGAATAAATAATATACATCACAAAATATTAGAGATTTAAATTACATTACTGCAGCGGAAAAATAATATAATACACAACTGAAAGAGATATACGGATATAGAGCTTTCCGGATATTATCTAGCTGTAAACCAGGTTCCTGTGAATATAAATCTGCAGAACCAAAACTACTAGTTGCCCGTGTCGAAAATAAGGGCACCTAGAGTTTAGGTTAAAACAATAAACTCCAGGTCAGTCATGTGACTGGTGTGAGAACTAAAACAGTTATTAATCTTTTTTTTAAAGTTAGGTAAATCAAGGGACCACGCCATATAAAACGGAACGGGTTTCCTCCCAAGAATACCAATGCATAAAACAACAACGCAATGCTAAATAAAGAACAATGAAGCTATTATAAGACCCAGGTCCCATCACACAATGCAACACAAGCCGGAGGATAGGGTTTTACCTTATAATAGCCAAAGAATGTTTGATACGCTAAATTTCATGTTTTATTATTATTATAAGTGTATAGTGTCAAAACAATTTCAACCATAAGTATCAATCATAGACGACATAGGTACCATATATCATGTCGCCATACTAGTTCTACAATTAAAACTGCAAAATCACGTATTTGGAAGTTGGATTTCCATCTGTGAACCGAGGCAAGGTATCGTCCTCTACCGATTCGAGACAATCTAGCCCATGTCTCAGGAACAGAACGCATCGTCACTTGGATCGTTAGGGCCAGTCCACCGATGTGGATTAAACTTAAACCCTGAAGACTATGTTTCCCCGCCCTTTGGGGCGTAAATGAGCCAAATGACTCCATCGGCTCCACATAGTCACCGATATATCTGAGGCGCCTCGCAACAGCAACAACCACACAGGTGAAAATAATATAAATGTCAGGGCTGGTAGGTCACTGACACCACCCTAGCTAGAAGGAAACGCATGCCCTCCCTGATGTCCTCTCCCGTTTCTGGTTCACCACCGGGGTGTGAGGCTCGCAAATTTAAGCTACACAAAGCTATGCCACACAGGCCGTGCTTTGATCATCAACCACAAGACTCTGCTTTTCAACAGAAGCCTTGATCATTTGCATCTTAGCATGCCACATAGGCAAACCTCTCCATGCAACCGATATCAATCACACAATGAAATCCAATGTCAGACACACAGTCCATTTACAAGTCCGTTCTGGGTCTGAACGAAACCAGAGGCACCTTGTACCTCGCATATCCATTGATCTCCACGTACGTCTGGACGATCACCAACTGATTCCCTCCTCTTGGGTGTACAACCCAATCAAGATCATCAGCAATCACCCGAACGATGTGAAGACCTCCGGTCTTCGACCATCGTCTTCATCCTCGACACCACGTCGAATCAGTTATTCAGAATGGGATAAACCCGGTCTTTCTGAACAACTCGCGTATATAATAAACAAGTGCTACACAAACACAACATACGCCTCATTCCAATTCAGAATATTCTTTTATTCAAATATTCTTATACTTTGGGAAAGGTTCCCATTAATTTTATCAAAGATAAATTCTTTAAATTTATTCTTTAATCTTCTTTTGAATATCAATTCAAACTAGTCGGGATTAACGAGCCTTACCGAAGTAATCATTTGTTTTAATTTCTCAATCCCAACCTATTCATCCCATGAAGTAAAACTGGTAATACTTCATATCTAACATCACGGTGTTATCGGTAAATTCAATTATCATTTCCCATTTAAATCTAATTAAAGATTTAACTATCGCCTGGAGTAAAACTGGTGATACTCCATTCTCGATCATTTCAATCTAATTAAAGATTCATTAAAACTCCACTTAGTTTTAATCTTCCCAAAAATCAATATTAATGATTGTTTAACTTGGGAAATCATATCCTGTCTTTAACTGGGTTAAAGAACCAATGTCATTTAAAATACGGTTCACGATAAACCCAAAATCACATTCTATTCCATCAGCCCCTAACCGTAAATTAGCAAGTGAACCATTCCCTAAGTAATAACCCCGAAGGCCGAAACCAACATCAGATCAATACCCAGGAAACCATTCAACTTAACTAATCTCCAGTTGGTTTCTGATTTTTTTTAACTCCATTAGGTCTAAGAACAGTATTATTAAAGATACCATTCACGACAACCCAAAATCACATTCCATTAACAAAGGAATCTTCATGGAAAACAAATCGATATATATAATCGATATGAACTTCCATATCCGACTAATAATATAAATGGAATAACGGCAAAGCCTTTTAAATTCTAGATATATTAGTTGTCTTCTTCCATAGAAAATCACTTCGATTATTACCAAATCGAATTCCATTCCCTTCCAATTTAATTATCGGAAATTCTGGTTACTTTTAAAACCCTTTCAAATCCAATTTATTTATTTAAAAAATAAATGGATTATAATTCTAGTTCAAACTAGTTCATTTCGATAAAAATCTATTTTTATCTTTTGAAATATGGAATTTTTCATCCAAATTCTCCCCAAATCATTTCTTATGATTTTACACTAATTATTGATATTTTTAATAATTTTATCAAGGCCCATACAGTTGATTTCCATCAACGGCCATCGAACTGCACTTACAACAACCTTTTCCAAATTTGATTTGGACATAATTCCAAATCCAACTGTTAGATTTCTAATTTTTAATATTCGTTTGAAATCTCTTTTCGATACAAACCCAACGGTTCCGGTTTTAGGAGAATCCGACAGTCGGATCTCCCGCAATGTCAATTCGAAGTCAATGGTCGAAATTCGTGAACTGCCGCAGCGCGGCGCGTTCTATTCAGGCCATTATATATATGTATATTTCGTTGATTTCCTTTTAAAACGTATTTTATAAATCATTTTAAATTCGTTTTCGAAATGATTTCAACTCCATATTCAATTTCTAATAAAAATTGAATATTCCACATTATCGATATACAAATGATAATATTTTCAATACGTTATATTTTGAAATCACTTCCTTTTCTATATTCATTTTAAAAACGAATATAATCGATATAAATATCGTTCGCGTCAAAATGGCGCATATCTAACCAATACGTCTTTATATATTAATAACTTCGTCATTCTATTCAACAAATGAATATTTTCTTCAACACATGAATATATATTTCTATTCAACACATGAATATTTATTTTATTCAACACATGAATTTTCTTTCTATTCAACACATGAATTTTCTTTCTATTCAACACATGAATTTTCTTTCTATTCAATACATGAATTTTCTTTTATAATATTCCTTATTTTCCAAATTGGAATGAGGCCCAATCAATTACCTTATAATGTTAATTATATGGATCACATACAACACATGTATATAATAACAACAATAAATAATCAACCATCGTCCATAGTGCACCACACAACTGCATAAGCATTAAACATAAATAATTAACGCTTACATAGTCTGTCAACCCATCGATTGACATACAACTAAACAATCGGGATTAGTGTACGTCAAATATCATCACAATACCCGTGTGGGGTTTCAAATCAACAAACACAGATTTTTATTTGTGCAGTTGGGCGATGTGTAAAATTTATCGTCCCAATCAATATCAGTCAAATCTTTGTACATCAACAAATCCTTCGATTTGTAAATGAATATTTATTTTATTTCAACACATGAATATATATATTTTATTTCAACACATGAATATATATTTTATTTCAACACATGAATATATATTTTATTTCAACACATGAATAAATTTTTTCACATCACAATCAACAGTCAAATTTCACAACACAAACAATCACACAAGTCGTCCATGGTCTGTGGACAACGGGTGTCGGGTGCTGCTAAGCACCGTCTGCATCCTAGTTTATATTTCAACTAGAAAACAAATAAAAGTGAGGAGTTCTCATCGAGGGTTCCACTTCGCCGTGCTTTACTTTTGAACTGCTGAACCGTCCAGATCTGTTTGAAATTCCAATGCAGTCCTTTTTACGCTGTTCATATATAAAAATTATATTTTTATTGCTTCATTCCAATAAATAAAATTCCTATTTTTATTTCTACTTCATATTTTTTTCAACGCTTCTTTGTATATAAAAATTATATTTCTATTTTTCCACTTCTTATATAAAGATCGAATTTTTATATCATCACTATAAAAATCACATTTTTATTTCAACATATATATAAAAAAAATCAGAATTTTATTTCGCTACATATATAAAGATAATATTTTTATATTCTCTATTATATAAAAATCATATTTTTAATACTTCTACTTTATAAAAATCATATTTTTATTATCTATATATTTTATACTTTATTATAAAAATCGTATTTTTATTTACTTTTCATACATATAAAATTTATATTTTTATATCTTCTACCTAATAAAAATTATATTTTTATACCTTCTGCATAATAAAAAGTATATTTGTATATCTTCTACATATTAAAAATTTTATTTTTAATACTCTACTAATATAAAAATCATATTTTTAATCTTCATATGATATAAAAATCATATTTTTAATCTTCCTATGATATAAAAAATCATATGTTTAATCATATTAAAAATCTAAACTTTAATGATATAAAAATCTAAGCTTTTTCTTTATAAAAATCTCGCTTTTTCATTATCTAATCACATTTTTATATACACGAGTAAACACAACTGAAATATAAATAAAAAGCTTACTTTTTATTGAAGAATTCAGATGATAGGAGAGGGGAGAAGCAAGGGGGACGGAGGAGGAGGGGCGCCGGGCGGAGGGGAGGCGGCCGTTGCGGTCAACGGCGGCGGGATGTTTCACGGTGGCTAGGGTTATGGGTTTGGGGGTTTTCAGGCTGTGGATTTCGAACGGGGAAAGGGGAATCGGAAGGGGGGTGGCGGCGCTAGGCAGGGGAGGGAAGATAGTCGGAGGGGAGGATGACTTGCTGGCGCGGTGGACGGGAAAGGGGGTGCGACAGGGTTCTACAGTTCGATGTTTTTTTTCCTTTTTATTTTTGTTGAACGACGGGGGAATGGGGAGGGAGAGAGAGTGTGAGGGTAAGGGGTTATATAATAATTTATATTTAATTTAATTTTATCTTCAAAAAGTAACTTTTTCATTCGATCTCCAAACGAGACCCACCGCTTGTCGTCCATAGCTAATTACCCCCATTCCAAACACTATGGGATAGGTATCGCAAGCTGATTCGATCGTTTCGATCAGTTTTCTTCAAAATCAAAATATAACTCTATATATTGAATTTGAATGCACATTTCAATTTACCGGGGCCACATACGGACTCTAAAAATTCCCGAAAAATATTTTCTAGCTTCGTATTGACGATACGGTCCTAACAAAACTAATTTCGTCAAATTCCGAGACCGTTTGAAAAATGACCATTTTCCAGTCGATTAAAATCAACTGGAACTGGTCAAACGCGTTTAACTTCGCCATGATCACATATTGAATTGGAAAATTGCGAATTTTGGAATCTAGCAATAACTTGACTTCACGGATCCAACAAAAGTGGTTTCATCAAAAACCGAGGTCGTTTGCAAAATTTCCTTTTTTTAGGGCCAGAATTCCATAACGACTATTCTGAATTTTCAACCGGACATATCTTTTTATTCCCGCTATGAAATTTTGATTTTTCGGATTCGTTGGAAAGATATTCTCAAATAGATTCTAATATTTTTGGTTTCACTAAAATCCGGTTTATTTTGAATCATGTACATTTATTTGAACTTTGAAATCGAATTTTCGAACTACCGCGCTATTTTCAATTCCTTTTATAATTAAAATAAAATATTTATATTTTAACGTCGATTCAAATAAATATACACGTTCTAATTCTATTCAAAATAATTTTCTCGTTGTTATTATTTAAAATAATTCATTTTAAATAATCAAAATTCGCTAAAATTGCCAAAATAAAAATTTTAAATTGGCGTGGATTTCCGGGTTATTACAATCTCCCCCACTTAAAACTTTTCGTCCCCGAAAAGGAATGAAGCCGAAAGTTGTTTAACTAACCGACTCAACTTTCATTATTTTCATTACTGCTTAAGTTCTTCAACCTTTTATTTTCTAAGAACTTTTCAAAATTTTCAAAAATTTGGCTAACACCCTAAATTTTCGAAAAATTTCGCCATAACCTCCCCTGCACCGGGAGCTTCGGGATATTTCAAATAGCCTCCCATGGCCCTCATCAATCCAAAAAGAAAAAGAAACAGCCAAGCGGCTCGCCAATCGGCTCATAAAATCATCCAAAACCTAAGAAATACCATAAACATGTACCTATTTGTCGAGCAAACAATTTTATTCTTCTGCTCTAGCCTCCTTGCTATGACCTGTTCAATGTAAGTACATGTATATGCATGCAAATGCGACTAATTTTCAATACAATTCAATATTTGGTTCAATTTGGCTAAAGGTTCAACATTTAATTAATCAAACAATAATCAAACAACACAACCATCAATCAATTAGTGAATTATCATTTCAAATTCATAATTTTGATATATAGTCCAAAAATCAGATTTTTGATGCCAAATCACAACAATAAGCCCTATCTAATTTTGGTTCTCACACCAGTCAATTGGAATCGTATAGAAATCCCACCTTCGAAACACGAACATAAATACTGATGATGCACGGACATCATCAGAATTATCCCCGAGTGGCTAGAGTGTGATTCTATATCTATCCAGTATATTAAAACTTTGAATACACGTGGATCAGACGTATACACAAAGTCTTTATATACTGGACTGTCCAAATCAATACGAATAAATAATCAAATACGAATAATTGATTTAATTTTTTTTTAAAAAACAAAAATTGTTTTCATTTTAAAATTATACTCTTCACACTCGTTCTAGGACACTACTAATCCCATCTCTAACGAGTCATTCCCATTGGATATTACTAATCCAATCTCTGATGAATTCTTTCGTTTGGTTCTAACGTGTCTTGTTCTCTAGCTTTGTAAACCAAGGCTCTGATACCAACTATAACGAAAAGGAATTTCGCTCGATCCGAATCGATCGCTAAACCGACCAAGACCGTTCGAAACCCCTGATTGTTTTGAGAACATGACAAATCAGAACACAAACAGAAGAACATTTCATTTCTTATTACAACAATTCCATCAGAATACAAGAATATACAGAGTTTGAATAAATAATATACATCACAAAATATCAGAGATTTAAATTACATTACTGCAGCGGAAAAATAATATAATACACAACTGAAAGAGATATACGGATACAGAGCTTTCCGGATATCATTCCAGCTGTAAATCAGGTCCATGTCAATATAAATCTGCAAAACCAAAACTACTAGCTGCCCATGTCGAAAATAAGGGCACCCATAGTTTAGGTTAAAACAATAAACTCTAGGTCAGTCATGTGACTGGTGTGAGAACTAAAACAGTTATTAATCTTTTTTTTAAAGTTAGGTAAATCAAGGGACCACGCCGTATAACACGGAACGGGTTTCCTCCCAAGAATACCAATGCATAAAACAATAACACAATGCTAAATAAAGAACAATGAAGCTATTATAAGACCCAGGTCCCATCACACAATGCAACACAAGCCGGAGGATAGGGTTTTACCTTATAATAGCCAAAGAATGTTTGATACGCTAAATTTCATGTTTTATTATTACTATAAGTGTATAGTGTCAAAACAATTTCAACCATAAGTATCAATCATAGACGGCATAGGTACCATATATCATGTCGCCATACTAGTTCTACAATTAAAACTGCAAAATCACGTATTTGGAAGTTGGATTTCCATCTGTGAACCGAGGCAAGGTATCGTCCTCTACCAATTCGAGACAATCTAGCCCATGTCTCAGGAACAGAACGCATCGTCACTTGGATCGTTAGGGCTAGTCCACCGATGTGGATTAAACTTAAACCCTGAAGACTATGTTTCCCCACCCTTTGGGGCGTAAATGAGCGAAATGACTCCATCGGCTCCACATAGTCACCGATATATCCGACGCGCCTCGCAACAACAACAACCACACAAGTGAAAATAATATAAATGTCAGGGCTGGTAGGTCATTGACACCACCCTAGCTAGAAGGAAACGCATGCCCTCCCTAATGTCCTCTTCCATTGCTGGTTCACCACCGAGGTGTGAGGCTCGCGAATTTAGGCTACACAAAGCTATGTCACACAGGCTGTGCTTTGATCATCAACCACAAGACTCTGCTTTTCAACAGAGGCCTTGATCATTTGCATCTTAGCATGCCACACAGGCAAACCACTCCATGCAACCGATATCAATCACACAGAATGAAATCCAATGTCAGACACACAGTTCATTTACAAATCCGTTCTGGGTCTGAACGAAACCAGAGGCACCTTGTACCTCGCATATCCATCGATCTCCAAGTACGTCTGGACGATCACCAACTGATTCCCTCCTCTTGGGTGTACAGCCCAATCAAGATCATCAGTAATCACCCAAACAATGTGAAGACCTCCGGTCTTTGACCACCGTCTTCATCCTCGACACCACGTCGAATCAGTTATTCAGAATGGGATAAACCCGGTCTTTCTGAATAACTCGCGTATATAATAAACAAGTGTTACACAAACACAACATACGCCTCATTCCAATTCAGAATATTCTTTTATTCAAATATTCTTATACTTTGGGAAAGGTTCCCATTAATTTTATCAAAGATAAATTCTTTAAATTTATTCTTTAATCTTCTTTTGAATATCAATTCAAACTAGTCGGGATTAACGAGCCTTACCGAAGTAATCATTTGTTTTAGTTTCTCAATCCCAACCTATTCATCCCATGAAGTAAAACTGGTAATACTTCATATCTAACACCACGGTGTTATCGGTAAATTCAATTACTATTTCCCGTTTAAATCTAATTAAAGATTTAACTATCGCCTGGAGCAAAACTGGTGATACTTCATTCTTGATCATTTCAATCCAATTAAAGATTCATTAAAACTCCACTTAGTTTTAATCTTCCCAAAAATCAATATTTATGATTTTTTAACTTAGGAAATCATATCCTGTCTTTAACTGGGTTAAAGAACCAATGTCATTTAAAACACGGTTCACGATAAACCCAAAATCACATTCTATTCCATCAGCCCCTAACAGTAAATTAGCAAGTGAACCATTCCCTAAGTAATAACCCCGAAGGACGAAACCAACATCAGATCAATACCCAGGAAACCATTCAACTTAACTAATCTCCAGTTGGTTTCTGATTTTATTAACTCCATTGGGTCTAAGAACAGTATTATTAAAGATACCATTCACGACAATCCAAAATCACATTCCATTAACAATGGAATCTTCATGGAAAAGAAATCGATATATATATATATATATAATAGATATGAACTTCCATATCCGACTAATAATATAAATGGAATAACGACAAAGCCTTTTAAATTCCAGATATATTAGTTGTCTTCCTCCACAGAAATTCACTTCGATTATTACCAAATCGAATTCCATTCCATTCCAATTTAATTATCGGAAATTCTGGTTACTTTTAAAACCCTTTCAAATCCAATTTATTTATTTCAAAAATAAATGGATTATAATTCTAGTTCAAACTAGTTCATTTCGATAAAAATCTATTTTTATCTTTTGAAATATGGATTTTTTAATCCAAATTCTTCCCAAATCATTTCTTATGATTATACACTAATTATTGATATTTTTAATAATTTTATCAAGGCCCATACAGTCGATTTCCATCAACGACCATCGAACTGCACTTACAGCGAACTTTTCCAAATTTGATTTGGACATAATTCCAAATCCAACCATTAGATTTCTAATTTGTAATATTCGTTTGAAAGCTCTTTTCGATACGAACCCAATGGTTCCAGTTTAAGGAGAATCCGACGGTCGGATCTCCCGCAACATCAATTTGAAGTCAATGTCGAAATTCATGAACTACCGCAGCGCGACGCGTTCTATTCAGGCCATTATATATATATATATATATATATATATATATTTTGTCGATTTCCTTTTAAAACGTATTTTATAAATCGTTTTAAATTCGTTTTCGAAACAATTTCAACTTCATATTCAATTTCTAATCAAAATTGAATATTCCACATCATCGATATACAAATGATAATATTTTCAGTACGTTATATTTTGAAATCACTTCCTTTTCTATATTCATTTTAAAAACGAATATAATCGATATAAATATCGTTCGCGTAAAAATGGCGCATATCTAACCAACACGGCTTTATATATTTTAATAACTTCGTTATTCTATTCAACAAATGAATATTTTCTTCAACACATGAATATATTTTTCTATTCAACACATGAATATTTATTTTATTCAACACATGAATTTTCTTTCTATTCAACACATGAATTTTCTTTTATAATATTCCTTATTTTCCAAATTGGAATGAGGCCCAATCAATTACCATATAATGTTAATTATATGGATCCCATACAACACATGTATATAATAGCAACGATAAATAATCAACCATCATCCAGAGTGCACCACACAACTGCATAAGCATTAAATATAAATAATTAACGCTTATACAGTCTGTCAACCCATCGATTGATATACAACTTAACAATCGGGATTAGTGTACGTCAAATATCATCCCAATACCCGCGTGGGGCTTCAAATCAACAAACACAGATTTTTATTTATGCAATTGGGCGATGTGTAAAATTTATCGTCCTAATCAATATCAGTCAAATCGGTGTACATCAACAAATCCTACAATTTGTAAATGAATATTTATTTTATTTCAACACATGAATATATATATTTTATTTCAACACGTGAATATATATTTTATTTCAACACATGAATATATATTTTATTTCAACACATGAATATATATTTTATTTCAACACATGAATATATATTTTTCATGTCACAATCAACAGTCAAATTTCACAACACAAACAATCACACAAGTCGTCCATGGTCTGTGGACAACGGGTGTCGGGTGCTGCTAAGCACCCTCTGCACCCTAGTATATATTTCAACTAGAAAATAAATAAAAGTGAGGAGTTCTCACCGAGGGTTCCACTCCGCCGTGCTTTACTTTTGAACTGCTGAACCGTCTAGATCTGTTTGAAATTCCAATGCAGTCCTTTTTACGCTGTTCATATATAAAAATTATATTTTTATTGCGTCATTCCAATAAATAAATATCCTATTTTTATTTCTACTTCATATTTTTTTTCAACGCTTCTTTCTATATAAAAATAATATTTCTATTTTTCCACTTCTTATATAAAGATTGAATTTTTATATCATCGCTATAAAAATCACATTTTTATTTCAACATATATATAAAAAAAATTAGATTTTTATTTTGCTACATATATAAAGATAATATTTTTATATTCTCTATTATATAAAAATCATATTTTTAATACTTCTACTTTATAAAAATCATATTTTTATTATCTATATATTTTATACTTCATTATAAAAATCATATTTTTATTTACTTTTCATACATATAAAATTTACATTTATATATCTTCTACCTAATAAAAATTATATTTTTATACCTTCTACATAATAAAAATTATATTTGTATATCTTCTACATATTAAAAATTTTATTTTTAATACTCTACTAATATAAAAATCATATTTTTAATCTTCCTATGATATAAAAATCATATTTTTAATCATATTAAAAATATAAACTTTAATCATATAAAAATCTAAGCTTTTTCCTTATAAAAATCTCAGCTTTTTCATTATATAATCACATTTTCATATACACGAGTAAACACAACTGAAATAAAAATAAAAGCTTACTTTTTATTGAAGAATTCGGATGATAGGAGAGGGGAGAAGCAAGGGGAATGGAGGAGGAAGGGCGCCGGGCGGAGGGGATGCGGCTGTTGCGGTCAACGGCGGCGGGATGTTTCACGGCGGCTACGGTTATGGGTTTGGGGGTTTTTGGGCTGTATATTTCAAACGGGGAAAGGGGAATCGGAAGCGGGGGGGGGGGGGGGGTGGCGGCGCTAGGCTGGGGAGGGGCGATAGTCGGAGGGGAGGATGACTTGGTGGCGCGGTGGACGGGAAAGGGGGGTGCGACAGGGTTATGCAGTTCGGTGTTTTTTTTTTCCTTTTTATTTCTGTTGAACGACGGGGGAATGGGGAGGGAGAGAGAGTGTGAGGGTAAGAGGTTATATAATAATTTATATTTAATTTAATTTTATCTTCACAAAGTAACTTTTTCATTCGATCTCCAAACGAAACCCACCGCCGGTCGTCCATTGCTAATTACTCTCATTCCGAACACAATGGGATAGGTATCGCAAGCTGATTCGATCGTTTCGATCATTTTTCGTCAAAATCAAAATATAACTCTATATATTGAATTCGAACGCACCTTTAAATTTACCGGGGCCACATACGGACTCTAAAAATTCCCGAAAAATATTTTCTAGCTTTATATTGACGATACGGTCCTAACAAAACAAATTTCATCAAATTCCGAGACCGTTTGAAAAATGGCCATTTTCCAGTTGATTAAAATCAACTGAAACTGGTCAAACACGTTTAACTTCGCCACGCTCGCATATTGAATCGGAAAATTACGAATTTTGGAATCTAGCAATAACATGACGTCACAGATCCAACAAAAGTGGTTTTGCCGAAAACCAAGGTCGTCTGCAAAATTTTCATTTTTTAGGGCCAGAATTCCATAGCGACTATTCTGAATTTTCAACCGGACATATCTTTTCATTCCCGCTATGAAAATTTGATTTTTCAGATTCGTTGGAAAGATATTCTCAAAAAGATTCTAATATTTTTGGTTTCGCTAAAATTCGGTCTATTTTGAATCCTTTACATTTATTTGAACTTTGAAATCGAATTTTCAAACTACCGCACTATTTTCAATTCCTTTTATAATTAAAATAAAATATTTATATTCTAACGTTGATTCAAATAAATATACACGTTCTAATTCTATTCAAAATAAATTTCTTGTCGTTATTATTTAAAATAATTCATTTTAAATAATCAAAATTCGCTAAAATTACCAAAATAAAAATTTAAATTGGCTCGGATTTCCAGGTTATTACAGGCACGCAGGTTAGTTATATTGGTTAATTCTAGACTCGTTAATTTAAGATATTTCCATGCTTATATTTTAATGTGAAGTAGGCTGACTTGTGGTGAACAATTACTGAAACGTGCAGTATGGGATGTATTGTTTTCACTTTTCGAGTTACTGTTTGGAAGTCCGTGACACGTTCTGCGTGGTGCCAATACTTGCTTCGAAATAAAGCTAGACTCAATGTAGTCTTATATAATGTGTATTCACTTGACCGAAGTGGTCAAGTTACACTCAAACGAGATGGGTTATGGTAAAGTTATATTTGGCTGCGACGGGTCGTAGTAAAGTTGTACTCGACCGAGATGTGTCGTGGTAAAGTTACACTGGATTGGGTCTAGTCGTAGTGAAGTTATACTCGACTGAGATGCATCATTGGAATAGGAATTTAAGTGTGTATATTGAAATTGGCAAAGCTATCTCTTTTGTTGATGCATATGCAATTTGATGTTTTGGATCCAATTTATGATATTTGGTTGATTTACTTTCTATCTGATGCTTTGGATTCAATTTATAGTGGTTTGTTGATGTTTAGATTCACTTAAGTTATTTTGATACTTACCTATATAGAGTGATTATTTGTAGTTGAATAAACTCATATACGAGTTTATATGTTGTCATTTGATGGAGTTCATGTGTTATTCTTTGATATTTTATTTTTGTACATATCCTTGATGCTTAGCACCTTTTAATGAAAATAAACTCTTACTTATGGTAATTTGCATTATTCATGAGATCATATATGTTGTTTTAATTGTAATTATCTCATGAACAAATTATTGAATTAAGCTTAACTTGTTCATTTTCTATAAAAAGAATTCATATCTATTTGGACTTATATTCCACTTATCGTATTGTAACTGATATGTTTAAGCTAGGCTGACCCGTGTACTTATCGTATTGTTGATCCGTGTTTAGCTGTTTCACCATGGACTACTGTGATGACCCCAAACTCCCGTAGTACGAAAGTAAGGATAATCATTGGAATATAACACATAAACAGTAACAGTAGAACAGAAATATAGAATTACAACAGAAAATGTGTCTCAAATTACACTGGAAATAATATCATCAGAGTTACACAACATAATAGGATCATACTTAGTACATAATACAGTTTTCAACTTAATATAAAATGTCTGCAGCGGAATAAACATAATATACTAAGTGAAGTCTGAATGATAGTGTCCATCTTCAGCTCCATTGCTATCCAGAGTGAGTCTGCAAAAACCTGTATACAAGGCTGCCCGTATGGAAAGAGGGCACCCGAGTTTGCAAAGTGAAACAAACTATGAGTCAGTCAGGGGACCGGTGTGAGAAATCTAATTAACCTATTTAATAATAAGGCTAATCACAGGATCTCGCCGCTAACGCGGAACGAGTTTATTCCATTGGATTGCCAGTGCATAAATAAAGTAAATCGTTAAACAACGCAATGCTTTTTAGAAAAATGAAACCATTATAAGACTCAAGTCCCATCACACAATGCAACGCAAACCGGAGGATAGAGTTTTACCTTATAATGATCAAAAATGCTTGATACGATAAAAACAAATTCGATATTATTATTAGTGTGTGTGTGTGTGTGTATATGTTTCAAAAACATTTCAATCATAATTATCAATCATAGACGGCATAGCTACCATATACTATGTCACCAAATATAGGTTTACAATCAAAACCGCATGGTGTTGTATTGGAAGTTGGATTTCCATCATGAACCAAGGCAAGTGGCCGTCCTTACCGAATTCGAGACTCTCTAGCCCGAGCCTCAGGACTCTGTCGCAACTGCACCCGGAGCGCCAGGGCCGGTCCACAAATAATGTTAGCGGATTAGTAATGCCTGAACAATACGTCTCCCCGCCCTATGTGGCGTAAAATAGAGCCACTAGAGACTCTAATATGAGGTGCCTCGCTTTCCATCATCCACATAAGTAAAAATATTTGGGCTTGTAAAACACAAACACCACTTCTAGCTAGAAAGAAACACATGTTCTCTGTAACACCCCGTAATTTGAACATAAAAATTCACAAATTAAAGTATACTTAATTAAGTGAAATGGGTTGCGCAGAGAAATATATATATATATATATTTTGATATATATTTATATATATATAATTGAAAATTAAATAAATAAATATGCAAAAATGTTCAAAACAGCGAATTGGGAGAGGGGAATAACCGAACCGGCCGATTTTTGAGGTCGACCCAAGCCCGCTGGGTCGACTAGGGGTTAATCCAGGGTGTGTGGCTGTCAACCCGTGGGCCGATTCGCTCAAATGCAGATTTTGTATTTGAATGGTTCTCATGGTTCAGCTTTAATCTAAAGGCCCTAGATGGTTCCTACACTTGACTTCTTCCCCAAGACATGCTTTGATGGCTTGGATTGAATCTAGGGTTAATCCTATGGCAAATACTATCCTAATCCTCTATAAAAAGACCCCTAAACCTAGCCTAAATCACCATTATTCAATCCTACAACTAAACTATGTCAAATTTGTTCCTCTCATGGCCTCCACTCTCATGCTAAAATTCCTAAGCCTATTTCTATAAGAGATTGTGAGTTCATACAAGTGCTTTCAAGCTTGTATGAGTGTTCTTAGTTTGCATTCAAGTCAAGTTGCAACATTTCTATTTCAAAGCAAGGTTTTTATTGATTTGGCTCAAGGGTTTTCATTGGAGCATTCATATTTGGCTCTTTTTGGTGATTGCATAAGGGCTTTGTCTCAATCTTTATAATAAATATTCATTTGTGTCTTCATAGCATTGTAAGCCCTTTTCTACTTTCTTTCTTTGAACTCTAAAGTTAAATGAATGATGCAAGTTTGGGGTTGATCATTATGATATGCAAGTTTGGTTGAACATTATATGCAAGTTTGGTTGATCATTATATGCAAGTTTGGTTGATCATTATATGCAAGTTTGGATGATCATTATGCAAGTTGGTTTAACCATTATGTATGACACATGTTGCTATGTTATGCAAGTTTGGGTTGATCATGTTATCATGTTATGCAAGTTAAACTTGATGTTGTGAGCATAAAGCTCTAAGCTTTATATTAAAGGTTTTGGCAACATGAAAGTTATCATACCCCTTATGATAACTTGCATGTGACGCTAAATGCGAACTTCTAGCAACTTCTACATGTCATTTATCACTATGTATCACTCATATGCTAAGTTTGGTTTATGCATGCTTTTGAAGCCTAATGATGCAATATGCAAGTATATGAACATATGTACATCTCATATGCCACCATGATAAACTTGTGGCTTCAACACCTTTTTGTCATGATTATGCCAAGTTCCCTATTTTACCCTTTATGCGTTGTTGCGATTATGTAGACGATGGGATTACGTTGGGGTTGGGCAACATTATGACAAAAACATGGTTTTTATAACATAACGTGATATGTTAACTTGTAATTATGTTTTGGAAACATAATGGACATGACACTTAGAAAATATGAGTGTGGCCAACTAGAGGTTGGGTTGAGTTTGTAGCATAAATCTACCCGGACCCGCCCGGCTTAACTAGTGGCTACAAACAATAGGACCCAATGTGAGAAGTTGGTCATGTTGTGCTCGAACCCGAGGTTAGACCAAGTTGTGGTGTAAAGCTACCCGGACCCGCCCGGCTTAACTAGTAACCACAACAAAGTCTAATGTGAGAGGTTAAAGCACATTAAGTTAATTAATTAATGCCTCCTGATTAGGGTTAAGTCATGGTCCACTTAATGCTTAATCAATTTGGGCTTGATGGGTAAATCGGGGTTAAGTCATGGATCTTGGGTACACTTAACCAATTTAATCCACGTTTGGATCGGGTTAACCACATTTAACCCGTTAAGGAAACCCTAGTTGCGTGGTCCTTTTCAGCAGTAACCCTCTTGATAGTATCATAAGACCCTAGGACTAGGCTAGGGTGGGGCACGATTACTGGGCTGATATGTAAGCGACCAAAACGACGGCTGAGTAGGTACGCCGGTGTAGGTCTAGGCGGACTATGGTCGTGCACATAGTCCGGAGTTGGAGAATCAGGCACGGGTACCAGTAGATCTAGACTGCGCATACTTGATTCGTGTCTGAGGTTGACACCCTAGGACTTGATACACCCTAGGGTGTACCTAGCGCAGTTTAACTACATTGCATGTTTGGGCCGTATGACACCGACACTTGACGAGTTAGGCTTATAGGGAGCTGATCAACTAGACCGTTTAGTTGGACCTTGATTTAGGTCACCTCATGATATTGGGCCAAGCTTGGGCCAAGGGATCAATTCTTGTTTCTACTTGACATGATAGAATGCTAGTACATCCGTGGTGCAAAACTTAGCCTTAATTATGCGATGACACCTTTATCTATCTTGTTAGTTAATCATCATGCCAGTATGTTGTTATCCTTATGTTCATCTCAGCTTCTCATGCCAGTTAACTTTACTAGTTCATAGACAGATAGTAGTAGGGCTTACCAGTCTTTTTGACTGACCTGTTTTCTTTCGCCTCTTTTCTTCCGTTCCCCCCCCCCTCAGGTTCTCAGGGTGGGAACATTGGAGCTTAGCTTGGATCTTTACAGCTTGCTTACTGGATTTGCTCATGTACGGTTTTGGACATTGAGCTAGCTATGGTTTATCACTTCATTTTGGGGATAGTACTTTATGTATTTCAGTTTTTCAGTTTATGCTTTTATCTAGACTTTGTTGTTGGAAAATAATGACCAAGTACTTTGTTGTAACATGACTATGGTTTTGAAATGCTAAGTTTTATCCGCTACTTTACTACTCTGTTTTACTTATATGTTCTGTCTTGTGATATCTGCATGCATGTTTACCTTGTTTAATGCCCCTCCAAAGCTAATGTCCTTGCAAGAGTGGCATTGGCGGAGGTGGGGTGTTACACCTGGGGTCCTTCTCTCGTTTTTGGTTCATACCGGGGTGTGAGGCTCGCGAAGTAACGCTATACACAAAGCTATGCTACAATAAAGTCATGCTTTGATCATCAACCACAAGGCTATGTTTTTCAACAATAAGCCTTGATCATTTGCATCTTGGCATGCCACACTAACAATTCACGCCATGCGATTGATAAATATCAATATATAACCTCTGAGCTCGTGCGTCTCAGAGAAGGGTGTTAAGTAAGAGAATGAATTCTCCACCACCAACAGATATATATTAAATAGAAATCAATTCACATAGAATGAAATCCAATGTCAGACACACATCCATTTACAAGCCCGTTCTAGGTCTGAACGAAACCGGAGACACCTTATTCCTCGTCCCATATGTCCAATATGGAAGAGAGGTGCTCGCATATCCGGACGATCAACAAGTACGTCCGGACAACTACCACTGTAACCCTTTACTGGGAGCTAACCAATGTTGGGCATCAGTAGTTATCCATTCGATGTGAAGATCGCCGGTCTTCAATCACCGTCTTCAAATCTTCGACTTCCAATTGTCGTATGATTATTTGAAATGAGAGTTAACTTGGGCTTTTCAAATAATTCTCAAATATATATGCTTTAAATAATTTCTTTTCATTCCATATCATATATAACAATTTGTAATGATTTATGGCTATTTTTATTTATATAAAAATAGCCATTTTTAATTAAACGACGCTTCGGGTCATTACATGGACTTGGCATTGTTTTTATCAAAATTTGATTTACACGTTTCTCAAAATCTAACCGTTGGATCTTAGCGAATTTTATATCGTTGGAAAGATCTTTCCAAAACAACCCTACGGTTCCAATTTTGGGAAAATCCGACGATCGGATCTTTCGATATAATCGTTTGAAGTTATGATTTCAAAACGCAAACTGCAGCGGCACCATTCGTTTTATTTTAATTTATATTTATATATAAATATATAAATATAAATCGTTCGACGATAGCAGACTATTTTCAATTCAAAATTGATTTCTTTTATATATGAAATCACATATTACATTACAAATGAAATTTTAATGATAATACCATCCTCTTTGTACATTGGATCTTTTATATGATTCATATAAATATCACATGGAAATGAAATTTGTTTTATCATTCATCTATAGAATTAAAATTTTATTTCAGTACAATACTACATTAAAGAATGCAATCTCTTATTCCAATATATATTTACATTGAAAATGTAACTTTCTATTTCAATATTTATTTATATTGAGATATAAACTTTCTATTTCATTATTTATTTACATTGACAATGTAAATCTTTTATCTCATTTTTTTTACATTGAAAATGTAAATCCTTTATATCATTATTTATTTACATTGAAAATGTAAATCTTTTATATCATTATTTATTTACATTGAAAATGTAAATCTTTTATTTCCATAGCTATTTACATTGGAAATGTAAACTTTTATTTCAATATATTATTATATTGAAAATGTAATTTTCTAATTCAATATTTATCTAAAATGTAAGCCTTTATTTCATAGTTCATTTACATTGGAAAAATGTAAATTTCTAGTCATTCTTTTATTTACATTGAAAATGTAAATTTCCATGTACTCTTTATTTCATTGAAAAATGTAAATTTCTATGCAATCTTTATTTACATTGAAAAATGTAAATTTCTATATAATCTTTATTTACATTGAAAAATGTAAATTTCTATGCAATCTTTATTTACATTGAAAAATGTAAATTTCTATATAATCTTTATTTACATAAAAAAAATGTAAATTTCAATACTTTGCTTTGATTACATACAAAGATGTAACCTCCTATTTCATTCTTTATTTTCATATAAAAATGTAACTTTTGATTTCATAATATGATCACATTGAAAAATGAAATTTTCCATTTTAATATATGATTATGTTGAAAAATGTAATTTTCATTGAAAATGTATGATTCAATGTTAATACATTTCTATATGACAAATGACTATTTTTAATGCTGCATGACATTAAAAATGTATATTTCAATATAATTGCAAATCTATTTAGCAAATGATTATTTTTAATGTTTGGTTATAATAAAAATATATACTTTATAGTAAAGACCTTTTAATGTAACAATGGTCAATTTCAATGCTTTGTTTACATTGAAAAATGTGAATTTCTATTTCATACTTTCATTCTTTAATTTACAAAGAAAAATGTAAATTCCTATTCATTCTTTTATTTACCAAGAAAAATGTAAATTTTTATTCATTACTTTTATTTACAAAGAAAAATGTAAATTTCTATTCATTACTTTTATTTATAAAGAAAAATGTAAATTTCTCCTTTATACTTTGTTTACATTGAAAAATGTGAATTTTATTTCATACTTTGTTTACAATGAAAAATGTAAAAAACTATTTCATACTTTGTTTATATTGAAAAAAATGTAAACTACTATTTCAATGTGTTATTTACATTGGAAATGTAACTTTCTGTTTCAAGGTGTTATAACATTGAAAATATAACTTTCTATTTCAACATTTATCACATTGAAAATGTAATCATTTTATTTCAATGTTTACTTACATTGAAAATGTAAACTTTTTATTTTTAATGTTTTATCACATTAAAAATGTAAGTCAGAATATTTATACATTTCTATTTCAAAATGTTGATTTTTAATATTACATTCACATTAAAAATATAAGTTTGAATATCAATGCATTTCTATAGAACAATGACCAATTTTTGTCTTACCACAAATATATGAATTTAATGTTTACATATAATGATCATTCTACCATTCATGTAAATATTAAAAATCAATTTTTCACATAAAACAAATTAATATATAATAAAACAAACATTTTATAGCACAAAAATATTTCAGAAAATTTCGGCAGCATAACGGCAGGGTAATTAAAACCGGCACCGTCCCGATGTACGGCTCCTCGCACTACCTTAGGCCTCACGGCTTCACATGGAGTTTAATTTCCTAATACATTTTTCCAGGCAGTCTAATGCCACAATATCAATCAATTTCATTTTTCAACCACAAACAAACACCAAAATTCAACCAATCACATACCAAAATCAATCAAGTCGTCCATGGTCTGTGGACAACGGGTGTCAGGAGTTTCTAAACTCCGTCTGCATCCTAATATAATTTTATTTAATTTATTTGGATTCAAAAATCTCACTTTGCTGTTTTATTTCTTCTAAATTGTAGAAGACTTCAAAAATTCTCCGGTCAGATCTAAAATGTAGATCTCGATTTTACGGTCCTAATGAATCCTGTTTCATCGAATTTCATTATCGTTTGAGCGAGATACGAATTTTTAAAGTTAACAATATTTTAAAATTGATTAAGGAATAAATAAAAAAAGTTTTAACCTTTCTTCCTCCTTCAAGCAACAGGCCGTTGGTTTTCAATGGGTTCAAATCTAGGTCTTGGTTTTGCTCGCGGATCGAGGCACCTGGAGATGATCGGACTTCGGCACGGTCTCCGCCTACGACAGCCGCACCCGTGCCACCTTGGATGATGAACTCGATCGCACCCCCTGCCATGGAGAACGAGATGGACGGCGGCGGTTTGTGAAGGTGGTTCGAGCGTTACACACGACGATGGGTGTTGAGACCCGTATGGATCTGAAGAGGGAAGAATTCTCCTCGAATTTGCCTTAAGAACCTTGGTCTAATTCGATGCGGATGACAAGAGATTAAGGGTACAAGAATAGAGGATCGTGGCCATTGTTTTTAGGAAATGGCGGCTCCAAGAATACGGCGTATTGGGTATTACGGTTTCGCCGTATAATACCGTATACTATTGTATTTTATTTTCTTTAATTCTATTTAATTTGAATTCAATTCCTATATTGCTCTTAACTCCAAATCAAACCCAACGAGCGACACCCCTAACTAAGTACCCCCGCTCCGGACACAATGGGATATGTCTCGTAGGCCCATTCGACTGTTTCAGCTGGTTATTCTTCAAATTAAATAATAAAACATTTAATTTGATCGAACATTTTAATTTACTGGGGCCACATATTGACTCCAAAAATTCCCGAAAAATAAATCTAGCTATGTTTTGACGATACGGTCCTAACAATACTAATTTCATCGAATTTGGAGACCGTTTGAAAATTGGCCATTTTCTGGTTGATAGAAATTGTCAAAACACATTTTTTTTGCCATGCTCACATATTGATTCCAAAAATTATGAAATTTGGAATAATGAAATAATTTGACATTCCGGATCCAACAAAAGTGGTTTCGTCGAAAACGGAGGTCGTTTGCAAAATGGCTATTTATACGGGCCATATATTATATTAAATTCCATAGCGACTATTCTGAAAATTCGGCTGACCATAACTTTTGATTCCCGCTATGAAATTTCAAATTTTCGGATTCGTTGGAAAGATATTCTTAAACAGATTTAAATATTTTTGGTTTCACTAAAATCCGGTTTATTTTGCATCTTGTACAGTCAGTCAAAGTTTGAATTCAATTTTTCAAACTGCCGTGCCATTTTTAACTCCTTTTGAAATGAAATTAAATATATTCATTCGAACTTCGATTTAAATAAATTTTTAATCATTATTATTTAACATAAATTATTTTAAATATTCAAAATTCAATAAAATAACCAAAATAAAAATTTTAAATTGGCTCTGATTTTCCGGGTTGTTACAACTACCTCTCTTGAAGTCATTACCAAAGATGTGTAGTTAAGTATTCATGTATTTGTATATATATTCTTTAAGGGCATGATGTATATGTATATGGTTTATGTAAAGCCATTCGAAAATGTAACAAATGTATATGTTGTATTTAGTGTTGTATATATATGTATTATGTTCTTTGATATGTTATTTGTGATATGTTGTAATTTGTTCTAAATGCAATCCTTAGCCATTGTAGTTTTATATTAGATGAATTGATTATGTCGATCCACTCGAGGTAAGAAAGAAAAATTTGTACACCCAATCGACTATTCGATTCTCGTATAATACAAAATTATGGATGATCACTTCTAACCAACCCCATTCTCCGCTCTAGTAGACTGTATTACTCTATAATGCTTGCTCTTTACAAGGATGGTGAAATGACCCAAACTCGCTCTTAAGGGAAAGCCCAGATTGAGTTGAGAAAACGACAAATCAGAACACAAACAGAATAATATTTCATTGCTTATTACAACAATTTACATCAGAGTACAAGAATATACAGAGTATGAACAAATAATATACATCAGATAAATATCAGAGATTTAAAATACATTACATAGTAGCGGAAAAATAATACATAACATAGCTTAAAGAAATAGATGGATACAGAGCGTTACGAATATAGCACCAGTTGTAAACCAGGATCCTATAAAATAATGTAACAACCCGTAAAATGCGAGCCAGTTTGAAATTTTTATTTTGGCGATTATAGCGAATTTTGAATATTTAAAATAGATTATTTTAAATAATATTGTCGAGGAATTTATTTTGAATAGAATTCGAACGTATATATTTATACGCGTCGTCGTTAGAATATAAATATTTATATATATTTATAAATAGAATTGAAAATGGCGCGGTAGTTCGATAATTCGATTTCAAACTTCAATTGAATGTACCGGGTGCAAAACAATCCGGATTTTAGTGAAACCAAAAATAATAGGATCTAATTGATAATATCTTTCCAACGAATCCGACAAATCAAAATTTCATAGCGGGAATCAAAAGATATGTCCAGTTGAAAATTCTGAATAGTCGCTATGGAATTCAGGCCCTTAAAAATGGACATTTTGCAAATGACCTCGGATTTCGACGAAACCAGTTGGGTTGGATCCGCAGTGTCGAATTATTGCTAGGTTTCAAATTTCATAATTTTTCGAATCAATATGTGAGCGTGGCAAAGGAAAACGCGTTTGACCAGTTTCAGTTGATTTTAATCGACTGGAAATTGGCCATTTTTCTAACGGTCTCAGAATTCGACGAAATTAGTTTTGTTAGGACCGTATCGTCAATACGAAGCTAGAAATAATTTTTTTGGAATTTTCTGAATCAGTATGTGGTCCCGGTAATTTATAATGTACGTTCAAATTCAATATATACTGATTTATATTTTGAATTTGATGAAAACTGATCGAAACAGCTGAATTGGCTTGTAATATATATCCCATTGTGTTCGGAATGGGGGTAATTAGCTATGGACGACAGTCGGTGGGCTGGATTTCGAGTTTGAAATGAGAAGTTACTTTTTAGTGGATAAAATTAAATAAAATATTAAAATATAATATTCTCCCTCCTTATCTCCTTTATCCTAGTCAACGCCCCCTGTAGCTTTTCAAACCCGACAAATAATGTAAAAGGAAAATGGCGACTGGCGATCTCCACCGCCGCGCCCTGCTCCAGCCCATCGCCGCACCTCCGTCCAACCCCTGCCCTCACTAATTCGCACCTCCTTCTCCTCGTCCAACTCGCGAAGACCTCCAACGCGCTGAAGCCCCAAATCGAGAGGAACGACGCCGATACCCACCTGACCGACCAACCGCCACCTCCTGCCACTTCCAAGACCCTCTGCACCCCTCCGCCTCGACCACAGCCACCTGCGCCCAAACTCCCCCTGCCATCACCCGCGAGCAACTCAGTGAGCACCCCCTCCCTTCTTCCAGTGACGCAGCAGCCCTGAAACCTCGCAGCAGCCTCCGTTCCCACCTCCAGTCGCGCCATTTCATCGGAGCAGCCACCAGGCTCCGACCGTGACTCCCCCCACGGCTTCCTCCCCCCTTCGATTCAAGGTAAATTTTATAACCTTTAGGTTATGTTAAAACTGATTTTATATGGATTTTTAAAACTGATTTTACATGATTTTTAAAACTGAAAATTACATGACTTTAAAACTGAAAATTATTTGATTTTAAAACCGAGAAAAACGGGATTTTTAAGTAGAGAAAGGTCGGATTTTTATAATGTAAAGATAATTAAAATAGGATTTTTATAATGAAGGAAGAATAAGAATATAATTTTTATTGAAGGTAAAGAATAAAGATATAATTTTTATTGAATGTAAAGGATAAAAATATAATTTTTATAATATAGAAAGATTGAAAATATAATTTTTATACTAGTGGCATATTAAAAATATGATTTTCATATGCTAGAGAATATAAAAGGAAATAAAAATAGAATTTTTATATAATGAACTTCGAAATAAAAATAGAATTTTTATATAATGAACTTCGAAATAAAAATAGAATTTTTATATAATGAACTTCGAAATAAAAATAGAATTTTTATATATTAAACATCGAGGTAAAAATATGATTTTTATATATTGAATAACATAGTAAAAATTCGATTTTTACATATGTAGAGAATACGGGCAACAAAGCGACAAAGGAGAGATTGGCGAAGATTTTATGCAAGGAAGTGCCGTGGAGCTTGGATAGCTATAGGTGAGAATTTCTCACCTTTCAATTTATTTTTCTAGTTATATATATATATATATACTAGGATGCAGACGGTGCTTAGTAGCACCCGACACAATCGTCCACAGACCATGGACTTGTTTGTTTGGCTGTGTTGTTAGTTAGATTGTTTGAGTTGATTTGAATTGTTTGGTGAAATGAAATTGATATGATTGATGTGTGAATGGCGTGGGCCTTCACTAGACCGGGGATAAGGCTAGGCCTCGTCCCGTTTCTAGTATCGTGCCGTTATGCCGCCGAAATTTTCTAAAATGTGTTAGAAAAATAAAAATATCATTTTATTTAAAGAATGAACTTAATAGAAATTCATATGTTGGAATAAAATGTTTTATCGTTAAAAATATAATTTTTAACGTGAATGTGAATAAATAAATATTCATTTACAAACCAGACGGTTTGTTTATGTACACCTATTTGAAGGACATTGATTGGGACGATAAATTTTACACATCGCCCAACTGCACGAATAAAATATTTGTTTGATTGTTTGAAACCCCACACGGGTGTTGGGATGAAACTTGAAGTTCACTCATCCTGATTGATTAAATATGTCGATCGATTGATTGACAAGCTGCTATAAGCGTTAAATGTCTATATTTGATGCTTATACAGTGTAGTGCACTTTGGTTGATGGTTGATTATTTTTCAATGCTATTATATACATGTGTTGTATGAAAATCCATATAATTAACATTATATGGTGATTGATTGGGCCTCATTCCAATTTAGAAAATAAAGAATAATATAAAATAACGGTTCATGTGTTGACAGTACTCATCCATTGAGATTGGTCATGTGTTGAACGAAATATTTTAATAATAAAATTTACATCTTTATCAATATAAAATAACGGTTCATGTGTTGACAGTACTCATCCATTGAGATTGGTCATGTGTTGAACGAAATATTTTGATAATAACAACTATTTTGAAAAAGAAATATTTGAAATAAAATATTTGAAATAGAAATTTATGAAGCCGTGTTGATTAGATTGACGCCATTTTGACGTAAACGATATTTATATCGATTTTATTCATTTTGAAATGAATTGAATATAAAACGATTTCGAAATGAATTGAATATATAACGATTTCGAAATGAATTGAATATATAACGATTTCGAAATGAATTGAATATATAACGATTTCGAAATGAATTGAATATATAACGATTTCGAAATGAATTGAATATATAACGATTTCGAAATGAATTGAATATAAAACGATGTCGAAATGAATTGAATATATAACGATTTCGAAATGAATTGAATATATAACGATTTCGAAATGAATTGAATATACAACGATTTCGAAATGAATTGAATATATAACGATTTCGAAATGAATTGAATATATAACGATTTCGAAATGAATTGAATATATAACGATGTCGAAATGAATTGAATATATAACGATTTCGAAATGAATTGAATTGAAAACGAATTCAAATTGAATTGAAAGCGAATTGAAATGAATTCAAATTGAATTGAAATTTGAATTGAATAGAAATGAATTTTAAAATGAATTTATAAAGAGGAATTCAATTTTGATTTGAATTGAAATGGAAGTTGAAATTGCTTTTGAAACGAATTTAAAACTATTTATATAATTCGTTTTAAACAGAAATCGACGAAGTATATATTATATATATTATATATATAATATAATGGCCTGAATAGAACGCGCCGCGCCGCGGCAGTTCGTGAATTTCGACCATTTATTTCAAACGGACATTACGGGAGATCCGACCGTCGGATTCTCCTAAAACCGGAACCGTTGGGTTCGTATCGAAAAGAGCTTTCTAAAGAATATTAGAAATTTGAAATCTAACGGTTGGATTTGGAGATACGTCCAAATCAAATTCGAAAAGGGTCGCTGTAAGTGCAGTTCAATGGCCATTGATGGAAATCGACTGTACGGGCCTTGATAAAATTATTAAAAATAGTAATAATTTGTGTAAAATCATAAGAAATGATTTGGGGAAAATTTGGATGAAAAACTCCATATTTGAAAAGATAAAAATAGATTTTTATCGAAATGAACTAGTTTTGAACTAGAAATATAATTCTATTTATTTTTAAATAAATAAATTGAATTTGAAAAAGGGTTTTAAAAATAACCAAAATTTCCAATGATTGCATTGGAGTGGATTTAAATCGAAATTGTCTTCGGAATATTTCGATGTTGGAATTCGTGATTATACAGATGTTGTTATGGAAATTTGAAAGATATATATTTATATCGTTATTTCCCATACGACATTTGTTAATCGTAGAATTTGATATTGAATATAAGCCGATGTATTTTCTATTCAGAACCTTGTATTGAATATCAAATGTGATTTGGGTTTGTCGTGAATGGTGTCTTCACTAACACTGTTCTTGAACCCAGTTGAGAAAAGATTAAATCTTTTTATTTAGATTTAATGAAGTGTACCAATTAAATGATATTTAATTGGAATTGAATTGATATTGATTTTTGGGTTTATCGTGAACAGTGTTTTTAAATAGCACTCGTTCTTTAACCCGATAATTAATGAATGTGATTTTGGGTTTACCGTGAACCGTGTTTTTAAATGACACTGATTCTTTAACCCAGTTAACGATTAAAACTAAGGGGAGTTTTAATGAATCTTTAATTAGATTGAAAAATCGAGAATGGAGTATCACCAGTTTTACTCCAGGCGATAGTTAAATCTTTAATTAGATTTGAACGTGAAATGGTAACTGAATTTACCGATAACACTGTGGTGTTAGATATGAAGTATTACCAGTTTTACTTCATGGGATTAATAGGTTGGGATTGGGAAATTAAAACCAATGATTACTACGGTAAGGTTCGCTAATTCCGACTAGTTGAATCGAAATTCAAAGGAAGATTAGAGAATAAATTCAGGAATTTATCTTGGATAAAATTTATGGGAACCTTTCCCTATGAATGTGAAATCAGAAACTAACTGTCGGTTAGCTAAGCAGAATGGTTTTCTGGATATTGATCTGATGTTGGTTTCGGCCTTCGGGGTTAATATTTGGGAAATTATTCTCTTGATTAATTTACGGTTAGTGACTGGTGAATTGGAATGAGGCGTATGTTGTGTTTGTGTAACACTTATTTAAAATATACGCGAGTTATTCGGAAAGTCCGGGTTTGTCCCATTCTGAATAACTGATACGACGATAAGTCGAAGATGAAGACGATGGTCGAAGACCGGAGGTTTTCACGTCGTTTGGGTGATTACTGATGATCTTGATTGGGCTGTACACCCAAGAAGATGGAAACAGTTAGTGATCGTCCAGACGTACTTGGAGATCGATGGATATGCGGGGTACTAGGTGCCTCCGGTTTCGTTCAGACCCAGAACGGACTTGTAAATGGACTGTGTGTCTGACATTGGATTTTAGTCCGTGTGATTGATCTCTATTAAATATATATATCTGTTTGGCGTCAGAGAATTTATTCTCTTGCTTAACGCCCTTCTCTGAGACGTACGAGCTCAGGGGTTATATATTGATGGATATCAAACGCATGGAGTGAATTGCCTGTGTGGCATGCCTAAGTGGCAATTGATCGAGGCTTCTGTTGAAAAGCAAAGTCTTGTGGTGATGATCAAAGCACGGCCTTTGTGGCGTAGCTTTGTGTAACGTTTGCTTCGCGAGTTTCACACCCGGTATGAACCAAAAACGGGAGAGGACGTCAGGGAGGGCATGCGTTTCTTTCTAGCTAGAAGTGGCGTCAGTGGTTTTACACGCCCTGACGAGTTTGACTTATGTGGTTGTTGCTGTTGCGAGGTGCCTCGGATTGATCGGTCGTTCTCGAACCGATGGAGTCATTTAGTTGGCTCGTTTACGCCCCATAGGGCGGGGAAACGCATGTTCAGGGTTTAAGTTTAATCCACATCGGTGGACTGGCCCTGAGGATCCAAGGGTCACTCGAGCTCTGATCCTGAGGGGCGGGCTAGAGCGTCTCGAATCGGTTGAGGACTATCTTTTGCCTCGGTTCATAGACGAAAATCCAATTTCCAAATACGTGACATTGGCGGTTTTATTTGTAGAGCCTAGTATGGCAACATAGTGGGATGGGGCACTTATGCCGCCTATGATTGATACTTATGATTTGAAGTTGTTTTATACACTATGTACTTATAACAGTATCAAATGATTTGTTTTAAACGTATCAAACATTCTTGGCTATTATAAGGTAAAAACCCTATCCTCCGGCTTGCGTTGCATTGTGTGATGGGAACTGGGTCTTATAATAGCTACATTTTTCTTTATTTAGCATTGCGCTGTTTGTTTTATGCACTGGTATCCTTGGGAGGAAACCCGTTCCGTGTTATACGGCGTGGTCCCTTGATTTATCTAACTTTAAAATAAAGATTAACTGTTTTAGTTCTCACACCAGTCCCATGACTGACCTGAAGTTTATTGTTTTAACCTAAACTTTGGGTGCCCCTATTTTGACACAGGCAGCTAGTAGTTTTGGTTTTGCAGATTTATATTCACAGGATCCTGGTTTACAGCTGGAATGATATCCGGAAAGCTTTGTATCCGTATATCTACTTCTAGTTGTGTATTGTACTATTTTCCGCTGCTATGTATTTAAATGTAATTTAAATCTCTGATATTTCTGTGTAATATTCATTTGTACTCTGTATATTCTTGTAATCTGATGCATAGTTGCATATACAATGAAATGTTCTTTTATATGCGTTCTGTTTTGTCGTGTTCTCAACGATAGGGCGTTTCGAACGGTCTGGGTCGGTTTAGCGACTGGGTCGGACCGAGCGAAATTCTTTGCCGTCACAAATAAGATATGCAAAACCAAACTACTAGCTGCCTGTGTGGAAAATTGGGGCACCCAGAGTTTAGGTTAAAGCAACAAACTCCAGGTCAGTAATGTGACTGGTGTGAGCTCTAAAAGTGTTATTTAAAACTTTACTTTAAAATAGAGTAAATCAAGGGACCACGCCGTATAACACGGAACGGGTTTCCTCCCAAGAACACCAGTGCATATAACAAAACAACGCAATATTTTTTGGAAAAATGAAGCTATTATAAGACTCGGGTTCCATCATACAATGCAATGCAAGAAGAAGGATAGAGTTTTACCTTATAATGGCCAAAATATGCTTGATGCATATAAATCAAAACCATTTGATATTATTACTAGTGCATGTATGTTTCAAAAACAATTTCAATCATAATCTATCAATCATAGACGACATGGGTACCATATATCATGTCGCCATACTAGTTCTACAATCAAACCGCACGATATCGTATTTGGAAGTTGGATTTCCATCATGAACCAAGGCAAGAGATCATCCTTACCGACTTCGAGACAATCTAGCCCATGTCTCAGACAAGTACTCAGTCAAGCCTTTGGAACGTCAGGGCTGGTCCACCTTAGTGGATTAAAATGCCTGAACAATATGTTTCCTCGCCCTATGGGGCGTAAACTGGTCAATATATCGACCAAACCATCCATCGGCCCCGCAGTGACCGATATAACCGAGGCGCCTCGCTATCCATCATCCACATAAGTAAAACGTCTAGGCTCCATACCATGACACCACTCCTAGCTAGAAGGAAACGCATGTCCTCCATGAAGTCCTCTCCCGTTTCTGGTTCATACCCGGGGTGTGAGGCTCGCGAATTAACGCTATACACAAAGCTATGCTATATTAAAGTCATGCTTTGATCATCAACCACACGACTCTGCTCTTCAACAAAAGCCTTGATCATTTGCATCTCAGCATGCCACACTGATAATTCAAGCCATGCGACTAATGTCTATCGATATATAACCTCCTAGCTCGTACGTCTCAGAGAAGGGTGTTAGCAAGAGAATAAATTCTCCGCCAACAAACAAATATATATTTAATAGAGATCAATCAACACAGAACGAAATCCAATGTCAGATACACATCCATTTACTAGTTCGTTCTGGGTCTGAACGAAACTGGAGGCACCTTATTCCTCGTCCTATATGTCCAATACAGAAGAGAGGTCCTCGCATATCCGATCGATCTCCAAGTACGTCGGGACGATAACCACTTATTACCTCGTCTTGGGTGCACAACCCAATCAAGACATCAGTAATCATCCAAACGACGTGAAGACCTCCGGTCTTCAACCACCATCTTCATCATCGACTTATCGTCGAATTAGTTATTCAGAATTGGTATAAACCCGGTCTTTCCGAATAACTCACGTACATTATAAACAAGTGATATAAAAACACAACATACGCCACATTCCAATTCTGAATATTCTTTTATTTAAATATTCATATCCTTTGGGAAAGGTTCCCATTAATTTTATCAAAGATAAATTCTTTATATTTATTCTTTAATCTTCCATTGGATATCAATTCAAACCAAATTAAGGTTTATCAAAACTAGTCGGGATTAGCGAACCTTACCGAAGTAATCATTTATTATATTTCCCAATTCCAAACTATTCATCCCATGGAGAAAAACGAGCAATACTCCATATCTAACACCATGATGTTATTGGTAAAATTATTTACCATTTCACGTTCAAATCTAATTAAAGAATCAACTATCGCTTGGAGCAAAACTAGTGATACTCCATTCTCGATCATTTCATGAATTCGATAAATTTAATTATCTCATTCACATTCCAATCTAATTAAAGATTCACTAAAACTCTAAATCAGTTTGAATCTCAAAAATCATTACTTAATGATTATTCAAAGATAAGAAATTAATCTTATCTTTAACTGGGTTAAAGAACTAATGTCATTTAAAACACAACGCACGATAAACCCAAATCACATTCCATTATTTATGGAATCTTCACGGAAAATAGATCAATATATAATCGATATCATTTTCCGTGTCCAACTAATAATATAAATAGAATAATGACAAAGCCTTTTAAATTCTATATATATTAACAGTCTTCCTCCACAGAAGCTCACTTCGATTATTATCCAATCGAATTCCATTCCATTCCAATTTATTGTATTAAATTGGAAAACTTTACTTTGGAAAATTTCCTTTAAATCTTATAAAAGATTTATAAATTCCAAATCACATTTCACTGTAAATCGGGTTAAAGAACGAATGTCGTTAAAACACAGTTTACGATAAACCCGATTCACATTCCATTTTATTCCAATTACCAAATGTAATTGGAAACTCTAATAATCTTAATTAAAAGATTTACTCCTTTCAACGGGGTTTAAGAACAGTGTTACTGAAGACACCGTTCATGACAAACCCAAAATCCAATTATTTTGTTCAATTCCAATTAAATATTTATTGGTTGGAAAATTTCACTAAATCTTAATAAATAGATTTATTCTTTCCTCAACTGGGTTCAAGAACAGTGTTATTTAAGACACTGTTCGTGACAAACCCAAAATCCCATTTGATATTAAATACAAGGCTCTGAATAGAAAATATATCGGCTTATATTCAATATCAAATTCTGAAACCAACAAATATCGTATTGGAAATAACGATATAAATATATCTTTCAAATTTCCATAACAATATCTGTATAATCACGAAATCCAACATCAAAATATTTCGAAGATGATTTCCATTCAAATCCACTCCAACTCATATATTGGACATTCTGATTATATTAAAACCCATTATCAATCCAATTTATTTATTTAAAAATAATTGGATTATAATTCTAGTTAATAACTAGTTCATTTCGATAAAATATATTTTTATCTTTTCAAATATGGAATTTTTCATCCAAATTCTTTCCAAATCATTCATTATGATTTTACACAAATTATTAATATTTTTAATAATTTTATCAAGGCCCTTTCAGTCGATTTCCATAAACGGTCATCGAACTACACTTATAGCGACCTTTTCCAAACTTGATTTGGACATAATTCCAAATCCAACCGTTAGATTTCAAATTTCTTATATTCGTTAGGAAGCTCTTTTCGATACGAACCCAACGGTTCTAGATTTAGGAGAATCTGACGGTCGGATCTCCCGTCATATCAATTCGAAGTCAATGGTCGAAATTTGCGAATGGCCGCGGCGCGACGTGTTCTATTCAGGCCATTATATTATATACATAATATATGATATATATTTCGTCGATTTCCATTTAAAATGTATTTTATAAATTGTTTTAAATTCGGTTTAAAAACGATTCCAACTTAATTTTCAATTTTAAATCCAAATTGAATATTCCATATCATTATAATATATAAATGATAATATTTTCAAAATTTCATATTTTGAAATCATTTCCTTTTCGATATTCATCATAAAAATGAATAAAATCGATATAAAAATCGTTCGCATCAAAGTAGCGCATATTTAATCAACACGACTTCGTATATTTTAATATTTTCGTGTCAATCCGAAATCGGACATCAAAATCATATTTTGATCCATTACTGAATATTATTTTAAAATATTCATTATTTTAAAATATTCGTTATTTCTGAATTGGAATCAGACACAGTCAATTACCATATAATTTTATTTATATGGATTTCTACACACATGTACACAACAATAATCAAACGCAATCAACCATCATCCAAAGTGCATTACACAACTGCATAAGCATTAAATATAAATAATTAACGCTTACAACAGCCTGTCAACCAATCGATTGACATATAAATAAATATTGGGATTAGTGTATGTCCAATATCATCCCAGTACCCATGTGGGGTTTTCAAACAACAAATACTGATTATTATTTGTGCAGTTGGGCGATGTGTAAAATTTATCGTCCCAATCCATATCAGTAAAATAGGTGTACATAAATAAATCGTCCGATTTGTAAATGAATATTTATTTTCAACACATGACCATTTTATATAGTTCATATATTCAATAAAAATTTATATTTTATTGTTCAAATATTTTATTCCATACATGAATATTTTATATATTTTATTCATACAATAAAAAGGATATTTTTATTGTTCAAATATTTTATTCCATTTCACAAGACAATCACAATCAATTTCCACAACAAAATACAATCAAACAAGTCGTCCATGGTATGTGGACGACTGTGTCAGGAGTTACTAAGCCCCGTCTGCAACCTAGTATATATTTAACTAGAAAACAAGATTAGAGTGAGGAGTTCTCACTTTGGTTTTAAATTTTCCTAAATTCGTGGCAATCTCCAAATGCGTTCCAATCTCTTCTAGAATGTAGAAGACGTTGTCACGATCACAATGTCTCTTGTTTCACTGGATTTCGACAACATATGATAAAGATATGATTTTTATTCGTTAATCCACTTTGCAACGGTTTTTATCTATTGAAAATAGTTTAAACAAACCAAAGTCGTTACCTTCCTCGCTTGTTCAAAACTAGGTTTGCGTTTTTCTTCCAATCCATCGCACTAGCGGTTGATCAGCCTTCACCACATTGCAGAGCTTGGAGGGGCGCTCCTGACGACTGTGGTGCGGTGGAGTTCGACGCTGGTATGGAGGCACGACGGCGCGATGAACATCCAGACTTTGGAGTGATGGTTCTCAGAAAATACTCAACGAAAAATTCCAAACTTTATATGGGTTTGAAGAGGAAAAGGAGATCTAGTTAAAAATCCTCAACTGGAGCAATGAATTTTATTGAGTGGTTTGGCCGGAATCGAAGAGAGAAGGGGTGAACTCTTTTCCGTCATTCGACAGTAGCGAGGAGAGAGAAAGCGGGTTTTCGGGAAAATAAAAATTAATGAATGGAATTTTCTAGTTGGCCGGTTTTATATTTAAATTATTTTATTTTCTAAAAAGGTGTTTTTACATCCGAACTCAAAATCAAACCCAATGACTGTCGCCCTTAGCTAAATACCCCCATTATGAATGCAATGGGATACGTCCCATAAGCCAATTCAACTGTTTCAATTAGTTTTTCTTTAAATTAAAATATAAATCAATGTATATTGAATTTGAACGTACACTTTAATTTACGGGGGCCACACACTGACTCCAAAAATTTCAGAAAAATAAATCTAGCCATGTTTTGACGATACGGTCCTAACAAAACTAATTTCGTCAAATTTGACCATTTGAAAATTTGCCATTTTCTAGTCGATCCAATTTGACTGAAATTGACAAAACACGTTATCTTTTGCCATGCTCACATATTGATTCCAAAAATTATGAAAATTGGAATCCAACAACAATTTGACATTCTGGATCCAACAAAAGTGGTTTCATTGAAAACGGAGGTCATTTGCAAAATGGATATTTTTAAGGGCCATATATTATATAAATTCCATAGCGATTATTCTAGATTTTCAATTGGACATAAATTTTTATTCCCGTTATGAAATCTGGATTTTTCACATTCGTTGGAAAGATATTTTCAAACAAATTCAAATACTTTTAGTTCTACTGAAATCAGGTTTATTTTGAATCCTGTACATTCATTTGAAATTTGAAATCGAAATTTCAAACTGCCGCGCCATTTCAGGCTCGTTTTATAATTAAAATAAATATATTCGTTCTAACTTCGATTAAAATAAATTTTTAGTCGTTATTATTTAAAATATTCAAAATACATTAACATAGCTAAAATAAAAAATTTTAATTGGTTCTGATTTTTCGGGTTGTTACAATCTCCCCCACTTAAAATCTTTTCATCCTCGAAAAGGAACGGAGCTGAAAGTTGTTTTACTAACCAACTCCACTTTCATTCTGCCATTCATTCTTCAACTTTTCAATTTCTAAGAATTTTCAAAATTTTGGCTAACACCCTAAATTTTCGAAAAATTTCGCCATAACCTCCTTTGTATGGGGAGACATTTAAAACCGCAACTAGTCACGCAGGGCCCTCATCAATCCAAAAGAAAAAGAAAAAGCCAAGCGGCTAGCCAATCGACTCATAAAATCATCCAAATCCAATAAATTAGTAAACATGTACCTATTTGTCGGGCATACAATTTTATTCCTCTGCTTAGCTTCCCTGCCATGACCTGTTCACACACACACACACACACACACACACACACACACACACACATATATATATATATATATATGTACATGCATGCATTTCCAATCAATTTTCAATTCAGTTCAAAATTTGATTCGATTTGGCTAATTTTACCTTTTGTTTTCATATTGGTTTAATTAATTATCATTCCAACATTTTTATTAGTTACACTAATAATTAAACAACACAACCAGCAATCAATTTGTGAATTAGCTTTTCAAACATATATCTTTAATATGTATAGTAAAAAAATTCATATTTTTTATGCCAAATCACAACAATAACCCCATCTAGTTTTTCTTCTCACACCGTCAATTGGAAACATATAGGTACCCCACTTTTGCCACTCGAACATAAACCCTGATGATGGTGCACCGATCATCAGAATCATCTCCGGGCGACTAGAGTGTGATTCTATATCTACCCAGTATATTTGAGACTTTAAATACACGTTAATTACGTGTATATTCAAAATCTTCATATACTCGATTGTCCAAATTCAATATAAAATAAATTATTCAAATACGAATAATTGATATGAAATTTTAAAACTAAATTTGAATTTTAAAAACAACACTCTTTGAACTCATTCTGGGATGCTACTGATCCTATCTCCAACGAGTCATTCTTCTTGGATATTACTAATCCATTCTCTGATGAATTCTTTCATTCGGTTCTAACGTGCCTTGTTCTCAAGCTCTGTAAACCCAAGCTCCGATACCAAAATGAAACGACCCAAACTCGCCCTTACGGGAAAGCCCGGATTGAGTTGAGACACGACAAATCAGAACACAAATAGAAGAATATTTCATTGCTTATTACAACAATTTACATCAGAGTACAAGAATACACAGAGTATGAACAAATAATATACATCATAAAAATATCAGAGATTTAAAATACATTACATAACAGTGGAAAAACAATACATAACACAGCTTAAAGAAATACACGGATACAGAGCGTTCCGAAATATAGCTCCAGCTGTAAACCAGGATCCTGCAAAATAAGATCTGCAAAACCAAAATTACTAGCTGCCTGTGAGGAAAATAGGGGCACCCAGAGTTTAGGTTAAAACAATAAACTCCAGGTCAGTCATGTGACTGGTGTGAGAACTAAACAGTTATTTAAAACTTTACTTAAAATGGAGTAAATCAAGGGACCACGCCGTATAACATGGAACGGGTTTCCTCCCAAGAATACCAGTGCATATAACAAAACAACCCAATTCTTTTTGGAAAAATGAAGCTGTATAAGACTCAGGTCCCATCACACAATGCAGCGCAAGCCGGAGGATATAGTTTTACCCTATAATGATCAAAATATGCTTAATACGTATAAATCAAAACCATTTGATATTATTACTAGTGCATATATGTTTCAAAAACAATTTCAATCATAATCTATCAATCATAGACAACATGGGTACCATATATCATGTCGCCATACTAGTTCTACAATCAAAACCGCACAATGTCGTATTTGGAAGTTGGATTCCCATCATGAACCAAGGCAAGGGATCGTCCTTACCGACTTCGAGACAATCTAGCCCATGTCTCAGGCAAGTACTCAGTCAAGCCTTTGGATCGTCAAGGCCGGTACACCTTGGTGGATTAAAATGCCTGAACAATACGTTTCCCCGCCCTATGGGGCGTAAACTGGTCAATATATCGACCAAACCATCCATCGGCCCCGTAGCAACCGATATAACCGAGGCGCCTCGCTATCCATCATCCACATAAGTAAAATGTATAGGCTCCATACCCTGACACCACTCCTAGCTAGAAGGAAACACATGTCCTCATTAAAGTCCTCTCCCATTTCTGGTTCATACCCGGGGTGTGAGGCTCGCGAATTAATGTTATACACAAAGCTATGCTATATTAAAGTCGTGCTTTGATCATCAACCACAAGGCTCTGCTTTTCAACAAAATCCTTGATCATTTGCATGTCAGCATGCCACACTGACAATTCACGCCATGCGACTGATGTCTATCGATATATAACCTCTGAGCTCGTACATCTCAGAGAAGGGTGTTAAGCAAGAGAATAAATTCTCCACCAATAAACAGATATATATTTAGTAGAGATCAATCAACATAGAACAAACTCCAATGTCAGACATACATCCATTTACTAGTTCGTTCGGGGTCTGAATGAAACCGGAGGCGCCTTATTCCTCGTCCTATATGTCCAATACAAGAGAGAGGTCCTCGCATATCTGGTCGATCGCCACTTATTACCTCGTCTTGGGTGTACAGCCCAATCAAGACATCAGTAATCATCCAAACAATGTGAAGACCTCCGGTCTTCAACCACTGTCTTCATCGTCGACTTATCGTCGAATCAGTTATTCAGAATGGGTATAAACCCGGCCTTTCCGAATAACTCCCGTATATTATAAACAAGTGGTATAAAAACACAACATACACCTCATTCTAATTTTGAATATTCTTTTATTTTGAATATTCATTTCCTTTGGGAAAGGTTCCCATTAATTTTATCAAAGATAAATTCTTTAAATTTATTCTTTAATCTTCCATTGGATATCAATTCAAGCCAAATTAAGGTTTATCCAAACTAGTAGGGATTAGCGAACCTTACCAAAGTAATCATTTATTATATTTCCCAATCACAACCTATTCATCCCATGGAGCAAAACTGGTAATACTCCATATCTAACACCACGGTGTTATCAGTAAAATTATTTCCATTCCGCGTTCAAATCTAATTTAAAATTTAACTATTGCTTGAAGCAAAACTGGTGATACTTCATTCTCGATCATTTCATGAATTCGATAAATTTAATTATCTCATTCACATTCCAATCTAATTAAAGATTCATTAAAACTCTAATTCAGTTTCAATCTCAAAAATCATTACTTAATGATTATTCAAAGTTAAGAAATTAATCTTATCTTTAATTGGGTTAAAGAACTAATTTCATTTAAAACACAGTTCATGATAAACCCAAACCACATTCCATTATTTATGGAATCTTCACAGAAAACAGATCAATATATAATCAATATCAATTTCCGTGTCCGACTAATAATATAAATGGAATAACGACAAAGCCTTTTAAATTCCATATATATTAACAGTCTTCCTCCACAGAAGCTCACTTCGATTATATCCAATTGAATTCCATTCCATTCCAATTTATTGTATTAAATTGGAAAACTTTACTTTGGAAATTTTCCATTAAATCTTATAGAAGATTTATAAATTCCAAATCACATTTCATTGTAAATCGTGTTAAAGAACGAATGTCGTTAAAATACAGTTCACGATAAACCCGATTCACATTCCATTTTATTCCAATTACCAAATGTAACTGGAAACTCTAATAATCTTAATAAAAAGATTTATTCCTTTCAACGGGGTTTAAGAACAGTGTTACTGAAGACACTGTTCACGACAAACCCAAAATCCAATTCTTTTATTCAATTCCAATTAAATATTAATTAGTTGGAAATTTTCTCTAAATCTTAATAAAAAGATTTATTCTTTCCTCAACTGGGTTTAAGAACAGTGTTATTTAAGACACCGTTCACGACAAACCTAAAATCCCATTTGATATTAAATACAAGGCTCTGAATAGAAAATATATCGGCTTATATTCAATATCAAATTCTAAAACCAACAAATATCGTATTGGAAATAACGATATAAATATATCTTTCAATTTCCATAACAGTATCTGTATAATCACGAAATCCAACATCGAAATGTTCCGAAGATGATTTCCATTCAAATACACTCCAATTCATATATAGGACATTCTGATTATATTAAAACCCATTCTCAATCCAATTTATTTATTTAAAAATAATTGGATTATAATTCTAGTTAATAACTAGTTCATTTCAATAAAATATATTTTTATCTTTTCAAATATGGAATTTTTCATCCTAATTCTTTCCAAATCATTCATTATGATTTTACACAAATTATTAATATTTTTAATAATTTTATCAAGGCCTTTCAATCGATTTCCATAAACGGTCATCGAACTGCACTTATAGCGACTTTTTCCAAATTTGATTTGGTCATAATTCCAAATCCAACCGTTAGATTTCAAATCTCTTATATTCGTTAGGAAGCTCTTTTCGATACGAACCCAATGGTTCCGGTTTTTGGAGAATTTGATGGTTGGATTTCCCGTAATATCAATTCGAAGTCAATGGTCGAAATTCATGAACGGCCGCGGCGCGGCGTGTTCTATTCAGGCTATTATATATATATATATATATATATAAAATATAATAAATAATTCATCGATTTTCATTTAAAACGTATTTTATAAATTGTTTTAAATTCGGTTTAAAAACGATTCCAACTTCATTTTCAATTTTAAATCCAAATTGAATATTCCATATCACTATAATATATAAATGATAATATTTTCAAAATATCAGATTTTGAAATCATTTCCTTTTCGATATTCTTTATAAAAATGAATAAAATCGATATAAAAATCGTTCGTGTCAAAATAATGCATATCTAATCAACACAGCTTCATATATTTCAGTATTTTCGTGTCCATCCCAAATCGGACATCAAAATCATATTTTGATCCATTACTGAATATTAGTTTAAAATATTCGTTATTTTAAAATATTCGTTATTTATGAATTGGAATCAGACACAGTCAATTACTATATAATTTTATTTATATGGATTTCATACGCACATGTACACAACAATAATCAAACGCAGTCAACCATCATCCAGAGTGCATTACACAACTGCATGAGCATTAAATATAAATAATTAACGCTTACAACAGCCTGTCAACCAATCGATTGACATACAACTAAATATTGGGATTAGTTTATGTATAGTATCGTCCCAATACCCGTGTGAGGTTTCCAAACACAAAATACTGATTATTATTTGTGCAGTTGGGCAATGTGTAAAATTTATCGTCCCAATCCATATCAGCTAAATGGATGTACATAAAAAAATCGTCCGATTTGTAAATGAATATTTATTTTCAATACATGACCATTTTATATAGTTCATATATTCAATAAAAATTTATATTTTTATTGTTTAAATATTTTATTCCATACATGAATATTTTATATATTTTATTCATACAATAAAAAGGATATTTTTATTGTTCAAATATTTTATTCCATTTCACATCACAATCAATTTCCACAAAAATACAATCAAACAAGTCGTTCAGGTCTGTGGACGACGGTGTCAGGAGCTACTAAGCCACGTCTGCAACCTAGTATATATTTAACTAGAAAACAAGATTAGAGTGAGGAGTTCTCACTTTGGTTTTGAATTTGCCTAAATTCGTGGCAATCTCCAAATGCGTTCCAGTCTCTTCTAGAATGTAGAAGACGTTGTCACGATCACAATGTCTCTTGTTTCACTGGATTTCAACAAAATATGATAAAGGTATGATTTTTATTCGTTAATCCACTTTGCAACGGTTTTTATATGTTGAAAATAGTTTAAACAAACCAAAGCCGTTACCTTCCTCGCTCGTTCAAAACTAGGTTTGCGTTTTTCTTCCAATCCGTCGCACTAGAGGTTGATCAGCCTTCACCATGTTGCAGAGCTTGGAGGGGCGCACCTGACGACTGTGGTCCGATGGAGTTCGACGCTGGTATGGAGCCACGACAGCGCGGCGAACATCCAGACTTTGGAGCGACGGTTCTCAGAAAATACTCAACGAAAAATTCCAAACTTTATATGGATTTGAAGAGGAAGAGGAGATCTAGCTACAAAATCCTCAACTGGAGCAATGAATTTTATTGAGTGGTTTGGCCGGAATCGAAGAGAGAAAGGGTGAACTCTTTTCCGTCGTTCGATAGTAGCGGGGAGAGAGAAAGCGGGCCTTTCGGGAAAATAAAAATTAATGAATGGAATTTTCTGGTTGGCCGGTTTTATATTTAAATTATTTTATTTTCTAAAAGGTGTTTTTACATCCGAACTCCAAATCAAACCCAACGACCGTTGCCCCTAGCTAAATACCCCCATTCTGAATGTAATGGGATATGTCCCGTAAGCCAATTCGACTGTTCCGATCAGTTTTTCTTTAAATTAAAATATAAATCAATGTATATTGAATTTGAATGTACACTTTAATTTACCGGGGCCACATACTGACTCCAAAAATCCTAGAAAAATAAATTTGGCTATGTTTTGATGATACGATCCTAAAAAAACTAATTTCGTTGAATTTGGAGACCGTTTGAAAAATGGCCATTTTCTGGTCGATCTAATTTGACTGAAATTGACAAAACACGTTTTCTTTTGCTATGCTCACATATTGATTCCAAAAATTATGAAAATTGGAATCCAGCAACAATTTGACATTCCGGATCCAACAAAAGTGGTTTTGTCAAAAACGGAGGTCGTTTGCAAAATGACTATTTTTAAGGGCCATATATTATATAAATTCCATAGCGACTATTCTGAATTTTCAACTGGACGTAACTTTTTATTCCCGTTATGAAATCTGGATTTTGCACATTCATTGGAAAGATATTTTCAAATAGATTCAAATATTTATGGTTTTATTGAAATTCGGTTTATTTTGAATTCTGTACGTTCATTTGAACTTGAAATTTCAAACTACCGCGCCATTTCAAGCTCGTTTTATAATTAAAATAAATTTATTCTTTCTAACTTCGATTAAAATAAATTTTTAGTCGTTATTATTTAAAATAAATCATTTTAGATATTCAAAATACATTAAAATTGATAAAATAAAAATTTTAAATTGGTTCTGATTTTCCCGGTTGTTACAGGTGGGTCTCAGGGTAGGACATTACATAACTATATATTATTTTTCAAAAAAACTCAAGTACAACAATGTATATTTCTACATGTCGATGACTATTTGTGACAACCGTGGAATTGGAATCCTTAACCTTCCAAAAAGCAACACCACACATCTTTTTGTTAACTTTCCAAATGGAATTACACTGTTTCTAATAGGGTTTTCAATAAATTAACTTGGAAAAAACATTTTTTTCACTCATAGAAGAAATGAAATCAGAAAATGAGGAGTCTTCCTACTATAAAAAGTTATAACCGAACTTCACGTGATATCTTACGGAACTTGTTAGTCGAAAAATTGGTCTAACACCTTAATTAGTTAATATAGGATAAATAAATTTAGAGTTCCAAAGACCGATTTGAAGTCAATATAGAATGTGAAAAATCAACTTATAGTTTTGAAATATTGAATGATCAGTTTTGAAGCTTAAGGCACTTCGAGGGATCAGGAATCTAACTTTGAAGCCCATAGAGTGAGTCAAGCAGTTTGTTCAGAAGGTCAAATTAAATCTTTTTAATATGCCTAGGCTCGAAGCAGAGGACGAGTTTCAAGAGTATAAAAAAACACTTCAAGACAAGTCAAAATAGTCCAATCTAGTTTGCTTTAAGCGGGAGCAAAAATATATATGTTTAGGTATGCATCAGTTGGGAAGTCATTATTTTCAAGCATAAGATATGCAAGGCAATTCATAAGTCCAATAATCTATGAAGTCAGGAATATGATTAATTTAATAATCGGAAGTCGAACTCGTATACAGTCCTTGTTCTCAAATCGGTATAAAATATGTAAGTATAAGTCCTAATTCGTTTTTGAATAGAGTCTCCTCTGAGTACATATAATGCAGGAAGTGAAGAAATTATTTGGAAGATTTTGGAGAAAGCCCCTTTCTTGTTGCCATTCCACCCCTATGTATTGGTGGAGTTCCGATGCTACTTTGAAGTTGGGTAAAAGTGGCCGCCAGGTGTTAGGTTACTATGTAGATTTGGCTATGATGGTTCCTTATGAAGGCTGTATCTTTAGAGGCTTCTCCTTATTTCAAGTACTTTAATCAATTTTCATATCGTTCTCTTTTGCTGCTAAGTATTCCACTTCAAAGGCTTTAGTATAGGAATGGCTTGACTTTTGCTCAAGGACGTACACAGAGATACTACACAGTGGGGGCAAAATTTTCATTTTCTCTATTCCATGTACCATATTTTATATTATTATTAAATGAATATATATATATATATCAAACACATTTATATTGCTATTTGATTAAAAAATACATACAAAATATCACCATAAAATATATTTTCAAAATATTAAAAAGAATATAGTTTTCTTTTTAAAATATCATTTTGAGAAATGGATATTCATTTCAAGACTTCATATTTGTGAAGTGTTGAATGATTTCTTTAGTTCTAGTGGTATACGCTATGATTTTTTCCACATATGTCACCAAACAATCATTCATAACAATATCAATCTCCTAATCTATTACATAGAGAATTTTTGATAATTTTTATCGTAGAAAACTCTTTTAACCATGACAATTATAAAGGGCATTAATATCGATAACTTTTGATTCAAAGAATGTTACAAGACAATTCGAAAGTTGTTTAAAATTAGGAGTCTGTTTAATTTAAAGAAGAAGAAAATGAACGAGACAACTTTCACTACTAAAAAAAGCAATACTTAAGACTGAAAGCTTGTTGAAATTTAATGGACCTTGGAAAAACAATGTGATCCCATCAGAAAACATGTGCTGGAGCTCCTTTCTTGGACCTGTTTGAATAAGAAGAAATATTTTATAGAAATAAAATGTTGTTTCTAGTGCAGGCTGTCAGTTGAGTGTTTGTCCGGATAAATGAAGAGCAAGTTTGAGATAACTGATGGCTTGAGTACAAAAAGAAGAGTCCATGTTCATGTGTCAACAGGGAGAAAGGGAGTAAATTTCAGCAAGTGGAACCTTAAATGAAGGAGATGACACGTTCCATTTATTTTTCTAAACTCCAGTGGGTCGGCCGAACCCACTGGGCCAACACCGGGTACGTCATTGCTTTTTCTTATGAATGAGTTGCTTTGGATATTTTAGCTTCAGAGCGAGTAATTTCGAAGGACCTTGTTATATGCAGTTCTTTGCGAGAACATGTTCTTCAGAGGAATATTTTGAAGGCTTTAACATGAGGGTGAATAGGCTTTAACGAAAATAGGATTTGAATTCTTTGATGCTATGCTGTCTTTATGATGTTAATTGATTCTTTGAATCTTTCAAGTCACCTGGTCTCTTTCGGGGGAGTTTGCAGTTTCCTTGTTGGTTCGAACACTCTTTAAGTGCGAAAAGGTGTAAAGCCAATCCTAACTTGATGATGATCTATATGACATGGCTTCAAGCTTCGAAGCTAAATGTTGTCTTGAAATTTTAAGTTATTCATTTCAAATGATGCAACTATGCTTTACATGGTGGTGAGGCCTTTGAATTTAAGTCCAATTATTCCAAAGTTGAGATATAAATGATCTAAGGCTCCAAGCTTCTTAGAAGAGTTCGACATCCATTGAGCAGCTAATTCCAAGTAAGAGTGCTCTCTATTTCAGATGCAAGAATTTTTTGGAGTGCAGCGACTTTTCTACGTAAAACGAATTATGATGTAACACTAGACCCCTTTTGTAGGGGAAGCATTGATTTTTCAAGTTAACTGTTGTTGACAAATGCATTAGATGTTCATCTCACTCCATCTTTCTAGCTTGCTTCACTATTTCCCTACAATTTTAAATACTTAAACAAGTAATTTGAACTTTTATTGTCTTATTTGCACATTAGTTTCATCTTTATTTCTAAAAAATTGTCATCGATATTGTATTTATTGACGATAATGTTTTCTAGAATTAACGAAAGAGATCAATGTTTATTTCTAAAAGCCGATAATATTTTGTGTTATATCCTTTATTTTCCCACCATAATAGTGAACTGTGGAAACAATTTAATTAAAGTATCTAAAATACTACAATGGCGTCCTCTTCTCACTCACCCTCTCACTCATCCCCACCTCCGCCATCGCTGCTGATCCACTTTATTCCCTCCAAATATCGCTCATCTCAGCCCAACCTCCCCTCCTCCTCTGTTCACAGCCATCGACATCTTGCTGATCACAATGCAGATGAAGCAACACATAGAACAGAGCAATCTCATACACCTGTCATCTCTACTTCTCTTCACATTCCAATCCCAATGCAACCTCAACACCTGTCGTCGTCGCCACCGACAGTCAAGTCTTATGCTCAGGTTGCGGCATCTCCTCTACGGCTACCTCCGATCCGCCCGAACCCTCCTCACACCAAGAGACGTCGCCTGCTCCCAATGTTCAAATCCATCCATGCCATGATTACCCATTTGAAATCTGAATGGCGTTGTCTTCAGTGCGTAAATAGGAGCCACATGGCAAAGAATTGTAGGGACAACACACTTTGCTATAAGTGTTCTTTCTTCAGTCACTCAAGCTCACACTGTCCCCATAAGCCCAAAGTATATTTTCAAAAAAGGAAAGATGACTTGTCGTTCCCTCCTAAGGTGAGAGCAGATTTAACACAAATGACGAAGAGCTGCGAGATACACAGTCAGAGTTTGCAGAAGAAGCGGGCCCATCCATCCTTTCACAGTTCAAATCGAAATCATCATGTTAATGCAGCCTTTAAACCTCATTACATGGCTAAATCACTCTCTCCCATAGTCAAACAAATTCTTCATCCCTAAACCCTTCTTCATAACCTAAAAAAATTCCTCTCTTTCGTGAAATGGCTGATGCCTACCTCCACCTCTCTACTAACATCATCGACGGTCTCTGGACCATTGAATCCCTCTCCCATACCCCAACACTTGCACTCTACTATAAAGAATATCCTATTTGGCACCGACAACACTTTCCCAATCAAATTCCCTAATTCCACAGTTAAGAACCATGCATTGCACCTTAAATTTTATCCAAAGAAGGTGGCTCCGTCCTTCTCCAACTTGATGCCACCCATGGGGAAACACATGAACCCGCTTTGGAGCCTGAAGCTTGGGCAAAGATTAGCGGTTTTCCAGAATTCTTTAGGAACAAATCGGAGGCTATACATGAAGCTCTGAAACCGATGGGTCACTTCATTCAAGAAGACAACTGTGATTGGTCATTCGTGGGCCATCGCTTTCTCTATGTTAGGATGCCATCTTATGAAGGAATCAAAACCCCTTGCTCCTATGTTGCTCACTTCAACGACCATGTAGTAAAGATCCGCATTGATCATTGAGCTCATGCTTACCCTTGCAGACGCCCAGAAACACTCCTACTTGGAGTGAACTACGATCAGGAAGGTTACATCTTTCAAACTCTCGCCCAGCAGAATGAACATGTTGAAGACAACAGATATGCCGCTATGTCAGATGAAGCAGCTTTGCAGGCCCCTTTGGAGCATAGAGAGAACCCACAAGATGCTTCCCTTGCCTTGTTAGATCAAGCCAACGATGACTTTGTTGTGCCTCGCTAGGACCCACTGGTCGATCTTGACCTTTCTGTTCCCTTACATCAGCAGCTACCCTCTCAGCCGGAACTGAAGCAGGAGCATCAGGACTCCACTTTGCCACATCTTACGCCGGCGATTCATAAAAGCACCAGAATCAGCAAGGGTCATTCACTTCCTCCAGGCACATCGGGTAGTTTTTTCTTCTGCTAATAAGGCATTGAATAAAAAGTTGGCACATTGTGTGAGTCTGCATGATAAACATTACTCTGCCGTGCAAACCCTAGAACAACATTATACTAACTACTCTTAATGAAGATAGCCTCATGGAATGTTAGAGGGTTGGGGGACCCTTTAAAAACTACGCTGTAAATCTAATCCTTTCCCTACATCATATTGATATTTTATTCTTACAAGAAACTAAACTTTCTATTCCACCCACTTCCCTTATTCGTTGTTTTTGTGGGCCTCACTTATCTGGGTGGGCCCATGTTGATGCTATGGATACACATGGAGGGTTAACTACAGTCTAGAATGAAAACTTATGGTCCTTTGTCATATTCTTACTCATTCAACACGTGTCCCTTCGCCATATTCATTCAAACACAATCTTTTCTTTCGCTAATGTCTATGCACTAACTAATTCGCAAGGAAGAGCTGAAATCTGGCAATTCTATCAAGATTTATCTCAACACATCAACGACCCTTGGCTTATTGGGGGGACTTCAATACAACTAGGGTTGCCGCTGATCGCAACTCGGGCAATTTCTCATAAGGTTTTGTGCATTCAATTTGTTCATCCAACTTTGCTCACTTCTTGAACAAACCATCAATAATCACCTCTTCACATGGTCATGCAAAAGAGAAGTGCCCTCATTAGCTAAACTTAACCGTTTCTTATTCAACTTATCTTAGGATGATCTTTCCCCTTTCCTTGATCAACGATCTAGCTACGATTATTTTAGACCATTGCCCACTACTGTTAGATTATGGATCTGATACTATCACTAAAAGGTCATTTAGATTTGAGAGACTATGGCTTTTAGAACCTTCCTTTAAATATTTTGTCAAACACATATGGTCTCAACCATCGGAGTTGCAATCAGCTACGACGAGGATGGTTTGCAAATTCTGTTCTTTGGGCAAACTAATTCGTCCCTGGTCTAAAAGCATTTGGAGCTCTCTTAAATCCCACATATCATCGACCCTGGACACAATTTTAAATCTCAATAGTTTTGAAGAATCTCTCCCTCTCTCTGATTCTGAAAGCCTGAACCTTAAAGAATTGGATACTGAATTAGACAAACCTATCAAACAAGAAAAAATTGGGTGGAAACAACGTTCAAAAGTAAAATGGATTGAGGAAGGCGGTAAAAATACCGCATTCTTACAACATATGGCTAATGGCCATCGCCGAGCTTCTCTAATAACTGAAATCATCCACAAAAATTCCTCCATTGTTGATTCGCACGAAATCTATCGCCTATTCACTAACTTCTACCTTGACTTACTTGGCAAGGCATCCCTTCCGCTTCCTAAGATTGACTAGAATAAACTATACCCTAATCCCCACCCTATTAATATTGATCAACCTTTCTCTTAAGATGAAATATGGAAGGCTTTGAAGGATATGGTAGATGATAAAGCCCCTGGGCCGGATGGCTTCGGCCCATATTTCTTTAAACACTTTTAGCCCACCATTAAGTCTGATATACTTGATTTGTATTCGAAATTTCACTCAAATCCTTTAGTCATTGCCAAGTTGAACTACACAAATACCATCCTCCTCCCTAAATCCACTGGAGCTAACACTCTTCCCTCTTTCTGCCCCATTAGCCTCCTTAACACCACCTTCAAAATTATCACCAAGGTCCTAGCTAACATGCTTCAATCGGTCATTGCATCATTGATTGGTGTTGAACAATATGCATTTATACAGGGAAGAAACATTCAAGATTGTGTAGCTACCACTCAAGAAGTCATCTCTTTCTGTCACATTTCTTCAACACCTGGTGCTTTGCCTAAGCTTGACTTCTCTAAGGCCTTTGATTCCTTTAACTGAAATTTTATATTTGCCCTAATGTTGCATCATGACTTCCCCGTAAAATGGTGTCATTAGATCAGACATATCCTAGACACAAGCTTCTCCCCGGTCTGTATCAATGGTGAAACTGGTGGTAAGATCAAATCAATGAGGGGCTTAAGACAAGGAGACCCCCTCTCCCCCTTAATCTTTGTTCTAATTGCGGATATATTTAATCAGATGGTAAGGCTAGCTGTTTCCAATAAACTTTTCTCTGGTATCTATCTCCCCAACTCAAATATATTCATCATCAACTTGCAATTTGCGGATGATACTATATTATTTTCTTCTCCTACCCCCTTTAATATCCACTGTCTTAAGGTCCTCCTTTACTCTTTTGAACTTGTGTCGGGTCTCTCCATCAATTTCAACAAAAGTTCTATCATCATGTTGGGTAATTCCAACAACCTCAACCCTGATATTGCAGCATGCTTGAACTGTAAGCTAGATTCATTCCCAATAACATACCTTGGTATTCCTCTTCGCCCAACTAAACTCCTCAGATCAGATTGGCTTCCTCTTATCTCCAAGATTGAATCCAGACTTGCACGGCGGAAGGCATGCTCCTTGTCCACCGCTGACCTTCTTGTCCCCATCAAAGTTGTCCTCCCATCCATGCCCTCTTATTGGATGTCCTTGCATAAACTCCCATCTTGGGTTATTACTAAAATTGATTCCACATAGTTCTTTTTTGTGGAATGGGGGTAAAATCAAACGGTTAATCAATTGGCAAACAGTTTGTTTGCGTCAGGATTATGGCGGTCTTGGAATTATCAACCTCACTTCCTTCAACATTGCGTTGCCCACTAAATTGATCTGGCGCCTTCTTTCACTAGGAATTTTCATTTGGAAAGATTGGATCTTGTTTCGTCTTTACAACTCTAACCCCTCCTAGTCCTCCACTTTCCTCCGCTTTCGAGACCTTCTCCCTTTTGGGTTGGTGTTCTATCCACTATTCACTATGTTAAATCTCTCTTCCACGTGAAGATTGGAAATGGCGACAATTGTTTATTTTGGTTTGATATTTGGTACGAGCAACTTCCCGTTCTCTCAGCTTTTCCCAAATTTATCCTCTCTTAATTAGTCTAATTCACTTTCTGTTGCTATTGCTATGGGCCTCGACCCACTGGGTTTTGCCCTCCTTCCTTTTTTAGGCTTAACACTCTGGATGAAATTTTCTCAATTGGATCCCTCCTGCACTCTCTCCGCTTATCTCATGTTCAAGACTCATTCACTTGGGATTTAGGCCCATCCAAAGGTCTCTTGGTCGCAGCCTGCTACAAATACCGTTCCCATCCAGGTTGTTGCTTCTCCTTCTCCCGCATCTGGAAATGCAGTCTTCCTCCTTGTGACATTTTCTTCCAATGGAGCTTGATCCGTGGTCGTATCAATACTAAAAGCAGGCTCCGTCATTTTAACATCAACGTTGACCCCAGATTTGTGTTTTGTAATCATCAGGAAGAATCACTTTATCATCTTTTCTTTGAATGTGACTTCTCATTCACGGTTTGGGCTGCAATCAGCTCGTTTCTTGTCAGCTTCATCCCCTCGGTTCATTGCTTCTTCGAATACTGGCAACACACTCCCCATGACCCGAAACTCGATTCCTTGGTGGATATCTTCTCTTGGAGCATTTGGTTAGAAAGAAATGCTTAAATCTTCAATAGACCCAAGAAACATCTGTTGGGGATATGTAACTATATTTTGTACCTTTTCGAAATGTGAACAGGCACCAGAAGACATGCATGCTTTAGACTGTCGATTCCAGGACCATCGTCTCCTGGGACTCATGGCAGCAGCTCGTTGTTCCCCTACTGATACTATGGTTATGGGTCTCTGGCCATTATATGGTTTGTGATATCCTTTTTGCATCTTTCAGTTATGCTATTTATTTCATGTAATGTATTTTGGCTTGCTTTAAGGACGCATATGTCCTAGACTTTCATGCCATAGGTTGGGCCTGTCAACCAAACTATATTATTAGTTAAATATGTGTGTGTCTATATACATACATACATACATATATATATATGCTTAATTGGCTGTGTAGCACCATGCTACACACCCGTCTTCCTCTAAAGAAAATTTAATTTAATCGAAAAAATGAATTATATGAATTCAGAAATTCATTTAACCACCATAAATTAGCTAAATAGATTATGAAATTTTAGAAAACCATATGAAAAATAAAAAAGCTCCACAAAGGGAAAATTAAAAATATCAAAAACACTACATTAATAAATCCTAAAGCTTAGTCAAGAATTATTCGAATTTGACTTAGAAACCTTCAATAATTAGGAAACTAAGGAAATCCTGAGCTCTCTGAAATCAGGAGATACTAAACATTAAAAGAATCAGAATTTCATTTGAAAGCGTCATGTGACCAGGAATCAACAACTAGAAATTCACAAATAAAACAATCAATGAGAATATCACAAATTCATTTAATAATCAAAAAATGAACTTTGTTGTTTATACTTGGATTTGGAAATCAGTCCCAAAAATTTAATAGTTTGTATGGTTTGTTGTTTTATTTCGCATCTATAATTTAGGTGTTAGGTTACTAATTTGATTAACATTATTACCCCAATTTTTTAAGTTTAGGATTTATCATATTCTAATCTATGAAGGAACTTCTGTTAATTTTTATATAATTTTTACATTTATTAGCTTTTCTAACTAAAAGAGAATATTTGATTTAATAATGAATACATGCAAATTAAAAGGTACAGATGTGCAAAGTAGGCATTTATTCTTTGTAATCTTCGCCATCTATTCCAAATAAAAGAAAATAACCATTCCTTACAATTTCAAATGGAGCTAATCTTTGATTAACATTTGTTTTTAATAAATTTATGGAAATTATATGGAAAAATATTCCCTTAGTAAATTTAATATGGAAAAATATTCTAGTATCTAGATGCGGATAAAATATATGTTTTTGGTAAGATTAAATTTGTACATAATTTGGTAGAGCCGACCGGTTTTTAAAGTGTCAACAAATATTTATTATTTTAACAAATAATAATTACAATAGTTCTACGAGATTGACCAAGTACCAATCTACTATATTCGGTTTTTAAGGTGGACCGTCCATCGTAAGGTTTTTGAGGTGGATCGTGCACCACTATCCTATCAAGGTTACAACATTGGAGCTAGACCCTAAATCTAGACTACGAAATGACTTGAATCTCCATGTAAGAAGAAAATGACATATTGCAAGGCATACTTCAAAAAGAAGGGCATTTACATATCGAAAATCAAATCACACTAAATAGACACTACACAAATTGTAAACATACCATTCACTGTACTACAAACAACACCCCTATAGTGTGTATCACATATTAATTACCATAAAAAATAGGAATGTAAACAAATTAGTTACATATAATGCTCATTTAGGTAATGAGCTGGTTATAAGAATAGATGTTTAACTTATTAGGAAAGTAGAAAAATATAATAATTCCTATTAATGTATAATTAATTATGAGTTATCTATAATTAATTAATATAAAACAAAAAAAATTACAATTCCAATTAACAAGTAAATTATTTGGAAAAGAAACTAAAAGTAGAAACTAATAGGGGCAGATGGAAGTATGAAATATAACCAAAAAATGGATTTATAGGGCTGATAATTCTAGAATATTATTTTAGAAAAGATTACTAATTTGAAATTAGCAAGTTTACATAATTGTCATAGGAAATGTCTATTAGAATTATATGGACACATGGAATTTATGGAATGAAATATAAAAGGAATTAGTCAGCTAAGTCCAATATTAAACCTAATCTAGGATAAGATAATCAAATTTTTAAAAAAGGTTTAGGATTGTTAATTGGACTTACTTGATTATTGATGCGACATCAGTAGAGTCACTCGATGAAAGATTGCCCTTCACTTTGAGACTACAAGTATCTGGGTGTACTTATAGCGATATTGATATGAGATATCTTTAATCATAGAACCTTGTGAAAAAAATAGCATTTGTGAGTGATGTCTCTATAAAGGTTTCGCTTCAAGAATTGAGATATTAAGTGCCCATTATAAGGTCCACCTCCTTACTGAAAGAAGTAACCTAGTGATGTTCCAACTAAAATAATTAAGGGTAATGACGAATTCCTTGTAATATCCGCTTTAGAGTAAAGCATCTATTGGTTGATTGAGGGTTCGCCTATGGACGAAGGAAATTCCCATGTTATGTCAGCTAGATAGTACCCGTGAGGAAGTCACATGTAATATAAGTCTTAAATGGCGAGGAGTCTACCTATTTCCTCTTTTATAGGTCTTAAGTGGCTTGTGTACTATCTTTCGCATTGTTACAATTTTATTTGATGACAAAAGCGATAGTAATTTGGTCACTAAACAATGTTATGACTAATTTAGTGGCTGAAGGTCTCTATAGCTATGGCCAATAAACTATCAACAAGATGTTGGGAGTCCACTTTGAAGATAGGTATTAAATGAAGTGGAGCCTACCCCCAATAGGATCTTAAAAGGTTAAATTTTGCCTAATCTCTTTTAGAAATATTATATTACCATAAGGTCTACCTCGATTAGTAATCTTAGATGATTTAAGTTTTATTTTGATAAGTATCGATAAGGATTGAACTCAAAGATTTTAGAAGCCTGCTACATATTTGGAAATAGTAAGTGGCTAAAAAGTTGTGTTGAAAATGTTAAGCGTTTAAGAGGCTTCATTGGCATTTCATACCTTGGAATTTATGATGTGTACTTAGTCATACGTGCAGTACTATGTTAATTGGTCAAACCTAGAAATATAGATAAAACAATTGAATGGACACCAATCGGTATAAATTTGTGTTTTGGATGGTATTTAAAATTTTCAGATGTTTTTATGATCATTCTTTTCATTAGAACTCATATGGTAGATTTCAAGGGTTGGGTCATTGGAACTTTCATGATTGATTGAAGTCTTCTTTCTCTCATGCTCGATATTGTTGTGGCTACTGTTATTCAAGGTAGTGGCCACAATTAATATTTATATTCTATCTTAGTTTCCATGTGACATTGATATTTACTCAACTTTGACATGCCCATGCTCTCTTATAGGTTGATGGGTTTGAATTTCAGTTTTTATTGAAATTTGGGTCTTTTAAGGTATGGGAAGTTACAAAGTAAGAACGTAATATCCTATAAGCCCCTTAACGTCTATGACACTTTTCAATTTGCTTCTATACGTACAAATTTTATTCAGATTGGGTTCATCTAGGTTGTAACCTTAAAGAGCTATATCATCAGTTCTTTATTGTTAAGCTAATTAATTTTTTCTGAACTTCAGCTCATTAATTCTTAATTACTGTTTCTCAACACAATGTCATTGTCTATCAATCTAAAATTTAAACATTTCGATTTTTTTTTGCTTCTACATGCATTTCATTTACATTTTCAATGGTCAATGTATGCTGAACAATAAAATCATGGTGTGTAATGTAATTGGTTGTAGTTTTCTTTTTCTCCTTGTACTTTCTCGGAGACTTATCCTTCGTACTAGTGATGAAGGGTGCATTATCATATGCATCGAAACTTTCAGGACTTGACTCATCACTCATCCTTCTTGGAAGAAACCGCAATATTGAGTGTTCTTGTCACACTCAAATCTTTTTTAAACTAAATTAAGGAATATTCGTAGCAACATTGCAGGACAAACAATCGATTATTATACTATTAAGATATGAATGATGAGAAGGTACTAAGAATTTGAATCACAGATTTAAAATCATAAACAAATTCATGTGATTTTTGCCACTTTGTTCTCATGTATGCAACCCGACCATTATTTATTTTCATCATTAAAAATTGGAATTTATCCCTTTTTGTTAAGTTTTAAGTGAACCAACGGTTCTTGAAATATTGCTTGGACATCAAAAGTTGGAACAAAATTGAAATAGAATTCCAAAGAGAACCTTCAGATTGACTCTTATCTTTCTTGTTATCTTTAGAAAAATCAACCCAATAGAATGCTAACTCAAATTGTACGATCAACGACTAGTTCTATGGTTTATGAATATTTGATAGCGGATTTATATTTTCTACATTAGGGAATTCATTAATAGTTATTCCCATTGTCTGCTTCCAATTACTTGAACGGTAGATAAAATATAGATCCTATTAACATCTTCTTTGGCGGTTTCATAACCCTTGAATTACGATTCTTGGTTCCAAGGTCATTTTCACCAAATTGATTTTTCATATTTCTTATCACATTTCGTGAGTGATAAGGCAACGTTGACTATTGGGAGACATGCAGTTTGGGTCATAACCATAATTTTATTAAAATGAGGTATTTTATGAATAATTTGAATCTTTACAATTTTGATAATGATTCGTATTTTGTTGGAGATGATAAAAATTATAATTTTATGGAAAATGATACGAATTTGGATTTTGTTGGATTTTTTTTTTAATAATTTTGATTTTGTTATCAAAATTTTTGAGAATGATATGGAGCTTGACTATGTTGAAATTTGAACGTGTTTCGCTCATATGAATGAAGATTTTGATTACAGAGATCATGCTGTGATAGGAAATTAAATATTAAGCTTTTGAGATTTTATTTTTTTATTATTTTAGATATTATTAAAATTGTGTATAAAAAGTTACTTTTGTAAAGTAAGAAAACTTGAACAAACTGGTATAGTTAAAATTGTAAGATCATAAAATATATAGAGAAAGAAAAGTTCAAAAAACAACTGTTAAAAAAGTTTGTTGCCACGTCAAGGGTATAATGGACTTTTACAAAACCGATTAAGTATAACCTACTTTATAAAAACAGTTATAACCTCATCCTTCAAGGTTGCGTCTGCAATCCACAAGCATGGAAATAACCACCCAAAATTGGGAAACCCATCGCATGGGGGGTGATGGGTGGAGGGTTCATGTCCCAACCAATCTTCGTTTAGGAATGCATAGGTTTGCAATTTTATTGACAAAGCTGAAGATGGAAATATCATTAGATCGAAACAGATCATGGAGTAATCGATTAGTGAGCACTAAGCAATTAAGACGTCACTCGAATATATATTAAATTTTCGTTCACCGTTTTAACTATTGATAATTGGTGGTACATGTTCGCAACAACACACTCCTCTGGCGACCTTTGATTTGTTTTCAAATTTAAAGACTTGTTAATCTGGAATTGTAACAACCCGAAATTTTGGCAGTATAAATTAATTATTAGAATTTCAAAAATAAGAACTTCTGCAAATGATGGAATTTGGCCACCAAACTTTAACTAATTCGTTCGTCTCGGAATTCTGGTCAACTTTCACGTTTGGAGTTTCACGAACGAAGTCCGTATGAAAAAGTTACGGATGAAATAGGAGAATGGACAGAAAATAAACAAATCGGAATTTGTAACTATATATTACCTTATTTAACCAAGCCGACCTGGGCATCTGATGTAACGACCCGGTCTTTTTGTATGGTTTTCGCCGGTAATTAAACCAACTTAAACCGTTCATGAAGACGGATTGTTAGGGGTACTCACACATTTGCACAAAATAAAAAGAACTTTTCCATTATCATTACAGTAATATTACATCAGAGTTACAAGAGATACATCAGAGTATATTGATTACACAACGAAAAAGATACTAAACTCAACGGAATAATATGCATGCTCCAAGATATAGTAGCTCCAACTAAACAAGCATCCTTCTCCAACCAACTCCAAGTCTGAACTGCAAACCAAACTACTAGGCTGTCGATGTAAAAATTATGGGCACCCAGAGTTTAGGTGTGGGAACAATAAACTCCAGGTCAATCATGGGACTGGTGTGAGAACTCAAAACAGTTGTTTTTAAGGTTTATTTTAAAGTTAGGTAATTCATCGGACCACGCCGCTAATGCGGAATGGGATTACTCCATGTGAATACCAGTGCATAAAAATTCTCAATGACTTTTTGAAAAATGAAACTAACATAAGGTCTCGCGGCATACACACAACGCGAACACACACTTGGGCAAGGTTTCTCCTTATGCAGTCAAAAATGCCTATGATACGTAAAATCCTCTTTAAATACTATAATGTAGTGTGAAAAACCTTTCGAAAGTAAATGTATTAAAATAGCCAGCATAGGTACCATATACTATACTAGCATATCGCATATAATCAAAATAGTACGGGCTCGTAGCGGAGATTGGGTTTCCAGCAATGACCAGGCAAAGGAACTTCCTTCCGAACCAAATTATGAACACCTCTAGATGGATGTCCGAGGATCAACTCATGCTCCTCATGCCAACACAAAGTCGGGTTACCTCCGTAACTAGGTAACTTAGAGTATGCCTAAGGTATGTCATCTCGCGGTCGTTACCGACCTTTCCGAGCGCACCCCAACAATAACAACAAAAGTAGATGTTTTTACCACATTGGTTAATACCTGGGCTCCGTACCATAGTACACCTTTTATCTAGAAGGAGACAACACCCCATAACCTTACCGCATTTCTTCCTGTTTTGTCCATTTACCGGAGTGTGAGGCTTGCCGAGGTCACAATATGTAACGTCCCAGATTTTTAAACATTAATTACAAATATTTAAATTCGTTTTAAATATTGATTTGGTTATATTAATGGATTTTATAATGAATTTAATTTATAAAATCGAGTTCGAATATATATAAACGAGCTCGAAATGATGCGGCAATTCACAATATTGAGTTTCAAACTTCAATTGAATATACAAGATCCAATATAAGTCGGAATTCTGTTGTAACACCCCACCTCCGCTAGGGTCACTCGCAAAGGAATGCACTAGCTTTAGAGGGGCATTATTGGTAAACATGCACAGAAATATCACAAGACAGAACATATATAAATAGCGGAAGTAAAATCAAACTTTCATAACATGAATAAATAAGGTCTAAAGGCTTTTACATCAGAGTACATCAAAACCTGTCTTGCAAAAATAAAGAAGCATAAAAACCTTTTCATAAATTGTTCCCCAAGTAAAAACAGTAAAGTAGCCATAGCCAAGAGAAGTCCAAGCCATCCATGATGACCTTCAGGCAGAAGAAGTCCGAACTAAACAGCATTGTTTCCTCCCTGTAACCTGGGGGGGGGGGGAAACGGAAGAAAAGAGGCGAAACAAAACGGGTCAGTCAAAAAGACTGAGTAAGTCCTATCTACTTCCAGTATAAAAACAGGTAAAGGTAACATGACATGCATAAACTGAAAGTAAACATAAGGATAACTACAGGATAGATAAACCAGGATAGCCGGTTGAACTACTGTGGCAAGGTAAACCAAGGTGTCATGATAAACTGCGTTGTTATGATAAGTCAAGGTATCACATCGTCAGATTTCTATCGAGTACATTATCCCAAGGTATCTACCCCGTCTAACATCCCACGGTATCTATTCTGTATATTCTTCCTAGTTCTAACATGTATATTTGCTCTGCACCTCTCGTACTAGTATCCCTACCCACGTCATGTGTTAACCATGAACGTCCCGTGCTCAAAGTCGTGTAATGGTCCATGTCAACCTAATATCGCATATATATGTTACTCAGATCATATGTTTCTTTTCATGTATATAAGTTCAGTCCTTCGCCGTACCTCATACGGGCTTTCTCATGTCGTATTATCCTTGAAATCATTTGGACTGTCACCCTTGTTCTAGCTAGGCTCTTCCATATGAATCATCGTTTGAACTACTAGGACTTACGCCACCTAGAACCACTAGGGATTACGCTTACCTATTGCATGCTTTCGTATTTCGGTTTGGGTTAAACCACCTAGGCCACTAGGGATTACGCTAACCCTCAACCGCGCCCTTTTCCCCACGCATTCATCGTGAATCGTTTTTCTATAACTGTATGCACATGTATCACATCGTGCCATCCGAGTCCTGTCACAGGGCAAAACAAGAAATACAGGACTCGGTCGGGAGCTTTAGATTTATCTGCCGATGCAGATACTAAGGTCTGCTTTTCTACACGTGGCTATGGTCCCACGAGACCCCTCCTTCAACTAGTGAAAGGCAACACAAGAGAAAATCTTGTATGAGAACTACACTCCGGTCAGCCCACATCCTACGACCTACCTCACCCATAATTAGATAGCAAATTATGGTCTGTTGGGTGTCCCCTGCCTTTCCGTACGTACACGCTTGACTTAAGATGGTAGATGATCGACGAACTTGCTATCTCGGGCACCTTATGTATCCGCCGACTCACTGCTATCCACCCCAGTCTTTAGGTCGCTCGCATAGCAACCAAGGCATATTCTTGGTTCTTCTACCGCAGACCTCAACCTCTCGTGAGCCTAGTATAATGACCTGGCAGCTCACAGAGGGATCCCAAGAATATCCTCACGTCCCCCGAAGCCGCTGCTTCGTTACCCAGTTCGTTGGAGCCTTTATCTAAATCAGATAGCCTGCTCCTACGCGTATACTTAAACGATGACCTACCGTATCGGGTTACTCATCTATCTAAGAGGTGGTCCAGATTTCCTTGACTAAGAATTATTACTTAGTTTCCCTTAACTAAGGTTTACCACTTAGCCTTATTTCCATTACCCTTGTTAACTATGGTTATTTACCTAATCCTCCGAATTAGGGTTTATCTAATGGGTTAAGTGTCACTTAAGTTCATAACTTAGCCCGTCTACAAACCATGTCAAAATTGGCTAATTATCCAAGTTCAAGACTTAACCCTACAAACCATGTGTCAAGTTGGCTAAGTATATCAAGCAATCCATAACTTAACCTCGTCTAATTATCATTTTAGATTGGTTAATTATATAAATTAACTTGACCTTGTCAAATTACCGAGTCAAATCGGTCAAGCGTATTCCAATGATTCGTGACCTAGCCTTATCATGTTTTTACGTTAGATTGGTTAAGTTTAGATTAACTTAACCTCATCAAATTAACGAGTTCGATTGGTTAAGTATAGGTCACTTAACCTCATCAAATCATCGTGTTAAATTAGTTAAGTGTTTAACTTAACCCCATTAAATTACCAAGTGGGATTAATTAAGTCTAGGCTAACTTAACCCCATCCGATTACCATGTTTAGATTAGTTAAGCCTAATCTTAACCCCATCCATTAATTGTATTATATGATTAAGTGTCATTAAGAAAATTTACTTAACCTTATCACGTTATCGTGTTGGATTGATTAAGTGTTGGTTAACTTAATCCCGTCCACTAGTCGTATAAAAATGGTCAAGTGTCATTAGGCAAATCAAGTTACTTAACCTACCCAAGCTTATCATGTTTTGTTAAGTATCATTAGCCTAATCAAATTACTTAACCCATTTGTCCATATCATATTTGGTTAAGCCTCATTAATCAAATTAACTTAACCCTATTTTGTGGCATTAATTTAATTAATGCACCCTCAACCTCTCACATTAGACCTTGTTGTGGTTACTAGTTAAGCCGGGCGGGTCCGGGTAGATTTACACCACAACCTAGTCTAACCTCGGGTCTTAAGCGCGACATGACCAACTTCTCACATTGGGTCCTATTGTTTGCAACTACTAGTTAGGCCGGTCGGTTCCGGGTAGTTTTACGTTGCAAACTCAACCCAACCTCGAGTTGGCCATACTTATATTATCTAAGTTCATCATGTTTCCAAAACATGTTACAAGTTTTTCGAGCATTTGGGTAGACCTAACTTAATAGGTAAATTCCCAAAGGGTAGACCTAACTTAATAGGTAAATTCCCAAGCTCATGTTTTTATGCATACTTACATGTCATCTTCCATGTTATCTTTCAAGTCATATTTCCAAGTATAAACGCATGTCATATTCAAGTTAAGACTTTGCGACATGTTCATGCTTATCTAACTACCCAAAATCGTGTTTTCCCAACGCAAGCAAAGCGAGTCAACATAGTAAGGATACTATGTCACATATTGGTCTCAAAACATGCATGATGCCAAAAAGGGCTTGGCTTCCACATGCATAACATCATAAAGGGATTGGCCATAAACATGCATAATGTCATAAGGTATTTTGGCCACAAACATGCACATTATCAAAAAGGGTTTGGCCACGAGCATGCATAATCTCATAAAGGATTTGGCCACAAACTTGCATGTTAGCATAAGGGGTTTGGGTTCATAAACATGCATAAACCCCAAAATCTTGTCTTAGCCAATGTTTCACAAGTAAAGTGGTTCCTAAAAGGTTCATGCTAGCATTTCATGCATAAAGATCCCAACTTGCAAGGTAAACTAGGCTAAACATAACATGAGTGACATGATTAAGTTGCTACATCTTAGTCTAAGGTCATAGATCATAGAAAAGGGACAAAGTTAGGTTCACATACATGCATACTTATGTTTTATCTCATTTTATCCCATGTCAACATTAAAAATACCGTTTTGATCCAAAAGTAGCTAGAACTTACATAGGCAAGGCTTAGGAAAGGGGATCATGCATCATTTTGACGAAGAAAGGTGGCTCCTTTGAAGAAGAACCATCATGAAACTCGCATAACAATGTTGATTTGGCCTTGATTTGATGTAGCAAGCTTGCACCTTTTGATTTGAACTTGATTTGGATGCATAGGCTCTAGGGATTTGAGATGGAGGCCATGATCAAGATTGATTTTGGCAGCACTTAGTTGCTAGGTTTGATTTTTAGGGATTTAGGCTAGGTTTAGGGCCTTTTTATAGAGGTTAGGATAGTTTTAGGCCCTTAGATTAACCCTAGGATAGATTAGGACCATCAGATCTCGGAAGCTTCCAGACCCAGCCCAAGAACAAGACTAGGTGGAACAAACAGGTGCGCCAGGCTATATGCCCCGGCCACCCCCTGTCGACAGGCAAGTCGACAGGGCTGTCGACTTGGTCTGGGCCCAAGTCGACAGGCCTGTCGACAGCCCTGTCGACATGGCCTAGGCGGGAAACTCCCCGCCTAGCCCCAGATCTGATTACCAAAATCTGTTTCCGAAGTTCAAATTTCCAGAAATCTTCTTTGGGCCTTTAACGGGTCATACGGACTCCGATTCTCGAAAACTCGGACTCTATTTCGCGTATTTTTCCGAGACGAACGCAATGGCACAGACCGTTTCATTTGATTCAGAATTTATAATTTAATTCTGTCTTGATTCTCGTTTTAACATGTTATCGAAATACGGGTCGTCGCACGAAACACGGGTTGTTACATTCTCCCCTCCTTTTAGGATTTCGTCCCCGAAATCTCCAAGTTAGGAAGAACGTATCCTACCATCCATCATCCATCTACCCAAAACATCATCCACAAGCAACCATTGTCCTTAGATGATCCCTAATGTTGTATGAATATATGCAAAACGTGTGTGTACATGTTCCTTAGCTAAGGCTAATGATCAGGCCTGGATAATCTTCCTAATGCAAAAATATGTATAGTGCCATGAATCCAACATGTATGCAAATAGTTCTAGTCATATATATACACTATATGCGTGCACAAACATTCATCCATATGCAACGTCCACATGGTAACACATTCAATTTCATCCATAAACAAATATAAATACTCGTGCATATGCAATATGAAATGTGACCGAGTCGAGCTAATATCTAATGTAAATTCGCGCATCCACGAGCAACCACTTGCAACCATTTGCAACCATATCAACCATAACATGTTTCAAATACATGTTTACATCCATAGGGTTCTACCTAAGATTCCCTGAGACAGGGTCGAGAGGATAACTAAAACGAACTCCTTACGGGGTTTGTAACAGAAACAGGACCGAGAGGATATCCCTAAAAGATGGCCTACAAGCAAGCTCAACAGAAAACAGGGGTCGAGGATATATTCCCAAAAGAGATATCATGCACGTATTTAGTCTTCAATCTCCTGCATCGCATTACCTTGAGCTTAGTTCCATCGTGCATTGACCGCCCCTTTTTCTTCACGATTTCGCAGCTTCTTACTTCCTGTTTCCATAACATGAGTTGGAACTCATTTCCTCATCGCCTCTCGTTCCACTTGCACTTATTCTTTCCCTAGTATACTTGGCTCAACCATATCTACGTACTCAAGCCAGCTCTCCAAAATTCACTAGTGAATTCTGGATTCTCGTTTTCCGATGCCAATCCAAATTGCCAAGGGTCCTTACTAGGGTGATTCCCATAACTCATACATAATCGAAACGAACCATCCGTCTTAGCGGCGAATTCTATTCAAATGGATTACCAACAACTGCATCCTGGGATTCCAGGTAACTAGCCATGACAGAACCCAAAAGGTTACATGAGACTTCGAGGGTATTACCAAAGCAAGCCAAGAGTCTAACTACCCTCCTTCTAAAACCGAGAGTGGCATCCCTTACTGGATAACCACTTCATCCCTAGAATCCATCCATAGCTTATAAATATAAGCATTATTTCCAAGCTCAACACTTGATATAGACATTCTCAAAGCCATGAGTAAATGGACCGATCTTCCAATAGGACTTGAGACAAAAGCGGGATTCTCTACTACGCTAGTACTAAGGTGCAGAGACTCAACTATCGAAGCGGACTTAAAAGATGCGGTGATCAAAACAAAGTCCCGACAGGGTGATAGAGAAGAAAAGCTAAACCTTTGACAAGATCGTTACCCCCTTCTGAGGTACCCTAGAAATGAGAGCATACTATTGCCCTCCGAATGATCTTGTCCCTGTTCCATGATACTTAACTATCCATCCCGTTTCACCATGCCGAAGGTACTCTCTCACCATGGGTTTCATTGTTCATCTTTCTCCCTCCCTTGAGGACTAAGCCATACCAACAAGTTGCTCATCCTTAAGCTCGTATCCTTTATCCTCTTCCTTACTATCCTTTCTTATAACGCGGCCACTGGTCTCTCGAGAACCACCTCCATCGTAAGGAAAACACTTTCGTAGGTAGAAAAGACTAGTCGCAGTTAAAACTACTGTGACTACAGATGGAGGAAAGAAAGGAAAAGAGATTAAATCAAGGAAACAAGGATGATGCTAATGGCCTTTGGGGAATAGTCCTTTTCTTTTTAAAAGAAAATTTTCTTGAAAAATGCTTCTTTGTAAACGGTTTTTCAAAAAAAATTTCAGAAGGTCTTTAAAAACTTTTGCCCAGTCTGGTAACCTTCTGCTCTGATACCAAATGTAACATCCCACCTCCGCTAGGGTCACTCGCAAAGGAATGCACTAGCTTTAGAGGGGCATTATTGGTAAACATGCACAGAAATATCACAAGACAGAACATATATAAATAGCGGAAGTAAAATCAAACTTTCATAACATGAATAAATAAGGTCTAAAGCCTTTTACATCAGAGTACATCAAAACCTGTCTTGCAAAAATAAAGAAGCATAAAAACCTTTTCATAAATTGTTCCCCAAGTAAAAACAGTAAAGTAGCCATAGCCAAGAGAAGTCCAAGCCATCCATGATGACCTTCAGGCAGAAGAAGTCCGAACTAAACAGCATTGTTTCCTCCCTGTAACCTTGGGGGGGGGGGAAACGGAAGAAAAGAGGCGAAACAAAACGGGTCAGTCAAAAAGACCGAGTAAGTCCTATCTACTTCCAGTATAAAAACAGGTAAAGGTAACATGACATGCATAAACTGAAAGTAAACATAAGGATAACTACAGGATAGATAAACCAGGATAGCCGGTTGAACTACTGTGGCAAGGTAAACCAAGGTGTCATGATAAACTGCGTTGTTATGATAAGTCAAGGTATCACATCGTCAGATTTCTATCGAGTACATTATCCCAAGGTATCTACCCCGTCTAACATCCCACGGTATCTATTCTGTATATTCTTCCTAGTTCTAACATGTATATTTGCTCTGCACCTCTCGTACTAGTATCCCTACCCGCGTCATGTGTTAACCATGAACGTCCCGTGCTCAAAGTCGTGTAATGGTCCATGTCAACCTAATAACGCATATATATGTTACTCAGATCATATGTTTCTTTTCATGTATATAAATTCAGTCCTTCGCCGTACCTCGTACGGGCTTTCTCATGTCGTATTATCCTTGAAATCGTTTGGACTGTCACCCTTGTTCTAGCTAGGCTCTTCCATATGAATCATCGTTTGAACTACTAGGACTTACGCCACCTAGAACCACTAGGGATTACGCTTACCTATTGCATGCTTTCGTATTTCGGTTTGGGTTAAACCACCTAGGCCACTAGGGATTACGCTAACCCTCAACCGCGCCCTTTTCCCCACGCATTCATCGTGAATCGTTTTTCTATAACTGTATGCACATGTATCACATCGTGCCATCCGAGTCCTGTCACAGGGCAAAACAAGAAATACAGGACTCGGTCGGGAGCTTTAGATTTATCTGCCGATGCAGATACTAAGGTCTGCTTTTCTACACGTGGCTATGGTCCCACGAGACCCCTCCCTCAACTAGTGAAAGGCAACACAAGAGAAAATCTTGTATGAGAACTACACTCCGGTCAGCCCACATCCTACGACCTACCTCACCCATAATTAGATAGCAAATTATGGTCTGTTGGGTGTCCCCTGCCTTTCCGTACGTACACGCTTGACTTAAGATGGTAGATGATCGACGAACTTGCTATCTCGGGCACCTTATGTATCCGCCGACTCACTGCTATCCACCCCAGTCTTTAGGTCGCTCGCATAGCAACCAAGGCATATTCTTGGTTCTTCTACCGCAGACCTCAACCTCTCGTGAGCCTAGTATAATGACCTGGCAGCTCACAGAGGGATCCCAAGAATATCCTCACGTCCCCCGAAGCCGCTGCTTCGTTACCCAGTTCGTTGGAGCCTTTATCTAAATCAGATAGCCTGCTCCTACGCGTATACTTAAACGATGACCTACCGTATCGGGTTACTCATCTATCTAAGAGGTGGTCCAGATTTCCTTGACTAAGAATTATTACTTAGTTTCCCTTAACTAAGGTTTACCACTTAGCCTTATTTCCATTACCCTTGTTAACTATGGTTATTTACCTAATCCTCCGAATTAGGGTTTATCTAATGGGTTAAGTGTCACTTAAGTTCATAACTTAGCCCGTCTACAAACCATGTCAAAATTGGCTAATTATCCAAGTTCAAGACTTAACCCTACAAACCATGTGTCAAGTTGGCTAAGTATATCAAGCAATCCATAACTTAACCTCGTCTAATTATCATTTTAGATTGGTTAATTATATAAATTAACTTGACCTTGTCAAATTACCGAGTCAAATCGGTCAAGCGTATTCCAGTGATTCGTGACCTAGCCTTATCATGTTTTTACGTTAGATTGGTTAAGTTTAGATTAACTTAAGCTCAACAAATTAACGAGTTCGATTGGTTAAGTATAGGTCACTTAACCTCATCAAATCATCGTGTTAAATTAGTTAAGTGTTTAACTTAACCCCATTAAATTACCAAGTGGGATTAATTAAGTCTAGGCTAACTTAACCCCATCCGATTACCATGTTTAGATTAGTTAAGCCTAATCTTAACCCCATCCATTAATTGTATTATACGGTTAAGTGTCATTAAGAAAATTTACTTAACCTTATCACGTTATCGTGTTGGATTGATTAAGTGTTGGTTAACTTAATCCCGTCCACTAGTCGTATAAAAATGGTCAAGTGTCATTAGGCAAATCAAGTTACTTAACCTACCCAAGCTTATCATGTTTTGTTAAGTATCATTAGCCTAATCAAATTACTTAACCCATTTGTCCATATCATATTTGGTTAAGCCCCATTAATCAAATTAACTTAACCCTATTTTGTGGCATTAATTTAATTAATGCACCCTCAACCTCTCACATTAGACCTTGTTGTGGTTACTAGTTAAGCCGGGCGGGTCCGGGTAGATTTACACCACAACCTAGTCTAACCTCGGGTCTTAAGCGCGACATGACCAACTTCTCACATTGGGTCCTATTGTTTGCAACTACTAGTTAGGCCGGTCGGTTCCGGGTAGTTTTACGTTGCAAACTCAACCCAACCTCGAGTTGGCCATACTTATATTATCTAAGTTCATCATGTTTCCAAAACATGTTACAAGTTTTTCGAGCATTTGGGTAGACCTAACTTAATAGGTAAATTCCCAAAGGGTAGACCTAACTTAATAGGTAAATTCCCAAGCTCATGTTTTTATGCATACTTACATGTCATCTTCCATGTTATCTTTCAAGTCATATTTCCAAGTATAAACGCATGTCATATTCAAGTTAAGACTTTGCGACATGTTCATGCTTATCTAACTACCCAAAATCGTGTTTTCCCAACGCAAGCAAAGCGAGTCAACATAGTAAGGATACTATGTCACATATTGGTCTCAAAACATGCATGATGCCAAAAAGGGCTTGGCTTCCACATGCATAACATCATAAAGGGATTGGCCATAAACATGCATAATGTCATAAGGTATTTTGGCCACAAACATGCACATTATCAAAAAGGGTTTGGCCACGAGCATGCATAATCTCATAAAGGATTTGGCCACAAACTTGCATGTTAGCATAAGGGGTTTGGGTTCATAAACATGCATAAACCCCAAAATCTTGTCTTAGCCAATGTTTCACAAGTAAAGTGGTTCCTAAAAGGTTCATGCTAGCATTTCATGCATAAAGATCCCAACTTGCAAGGTAAACTAGGCTAAACATAACATGAGTGACATGATTAAGTTGCTACATCTTAGTCTAAGGTCATAGATCATAGAAAAGGGACAAAGTTAGGTTCACATACATGCATACTTATGTTTTATCTCATTTTATCCCATGTCAACATTAAAAATACCGTTTTGATCCAAAAGTAGCTAGAACTTACATAGGCAAGGCTTAGGAAAGGGGATCATGCATCATTTTGACGAAGAAAGGTGGCTCCTTTGAAGAAGAACCATCATGAAACTCGCATAACAATGTTGATTTGGCCTTGATTTGATGTAGCAAGCTTGCACCTTTTGATTTGAACTTGATTTGGATGCATAGGCTCTAGGGATTTGAGATGGAGGCCATGATCAAGATTGATTTTGGCAGTACTTAGTTGCTAGGTTTGATTTTTAGGGATTTAGGCTAGGTTTAGGGCCTTTTTATAGAGGTTAGGATAGTTTTAGGCCCTTAGATTAACCCTAGGATAGATTAGGACCATCATATCTCGGAAGCTTCCAGACCGAGCCCAAGAACAAGACTAGGTGGAACAAACAGGTGTGCCAGGCTATATGCCCCGGCCACCCCCTGTCGACAGGCAAGTCGACAGGGCTGTCGACTTGGTCTGGGCCCAAGTCGACAGGCCTGTCGACAGCCCTGTCGACATGGCCTAGGCGGGAAACTCCCCGCCTAGCCCCAGATTTGATTACCAAAATCTGTTTCCGAAGTTCAAATTTCCAGAAATCTTCTTTGGGCCTTTAACGGGTCATACGGACTCCGATTCTCGAAAACTCGGACTCTATTTCGCGTATTTTTCCGAGACGAACGCAATGGCACAGACCGTTTCATTTGATTCAGAATTTATAATTTAATTCTGTCTTGATTCTCGTTTTAACATGTTATCGAAATACGGGTCGTCACACGAAACACGGGTTGTTACATCTGTGAAACAAGAACCATTTGAATCGAGTTGATTATAATTTTCTAATGAAAAAGAAAAATCGAGATTTCATCATATAGATTGTAAGATATGTCCAATTAAAAATTTTAAATAGTCGTTATGGAATTTCATTAATAAACGATAGCGTTTATTTAATGAATATAACAGAATTCCTATACTGTTTTAACTCGAATATATGAATACTAAGTTTAAAATATCAGTTATTCCGTTGGGATATATACGATAATAATAATGTATTTATATTAAAATTGAATTTAATTCTATTTTATCGACCGTATATAGGCCTTAAAAATTTGTTTTCTTTTCAAACAATCACCGTTTTCGATGAAACAAATTTTATTGGAATATGTATAATTAATTATTGCTACATTTTCAGTTTGGAGCCCAATGAAGTTATTTTGTCGGTACACGGAATTTAAGGGTAAACCGATGGATAAATTGGGATCTAAATAGAAAGTTTTTGCAAACGGAGTCCGTTTTCAACGAAACTAGTTCCATTAGGACCATAACGTCAAATTATATCACGACTCCCATTTCGTAATTTTTGGAGTTCGTGTACTACGGTGTGATTTAACGGTCAACGTTAAAATAGCGGTATCGTGTTTTAATATAATATAATTTAAAATCAAATCTTTTATGCATCAAATCCAAATTAATACCTTATAAATTAAGTAGGTATATGCCAAATCACTACCCTAAAAATCAAGTGCAACCTACTAAGATTTTGTACACACATTGCTATGGAAATGAAATGTATATCCTATAGCATAGAGACAGTCCACCTACCTCTATCATTGAAACAAGTGCAAGCAGTGTCCAAAGTTAACACAGATATATCCCCTCCGAATCTAAGTAGTACACAACATGTATTAAAATTCAAAGAACTCCAATGAATTCACATCCTAGGTAAGATACGAAGCCTACTCTAAAATTTGGCATGCTGTACATACTGTACGTAAGAGTGCACCCATCAATACATAAAATACAAGATGCTCACAGAAACCATATACCCATGACATGTCACCTGCAAACCTATCTATGAAAATAACACAGTGCCTATTGAAAACACAAGTCATGGAAAATAGGATACAGCTACCTACACCATCTTTTCTTCGCTGCGAAGCCTACCCTAAAGCCACCTAAATGAAAACTCAAGTATTTGCCTAAGAAGTACATAACCTTTACGAAAGTCTCTGCCTACCTAAGCTATTTGAAAACCCACCTAAACAACCCCTAGTTGAGCGATTTAACAATACAGCGCTGTCTTCTCTTTTCATTTCAAAAGGCTCAGCTACCCTAAACTCGCTCAGACAGCAGCCATTGAATTTTCACTTCAGCCGACCTACCTCATGCCTACTCTAAGCAATATGAAACTGACGTTGATCTTATATGCCTTGCTCTTTGCCTATTTATACTCACGTGTGATTCTCATTTCAGCAACAAAATGAAATGGAGTTTCATTTCTTCAGTAAGGTTCTAAAAAAATATAAAATAAATAAACAACAGCAAAGCGTCTGATAAGATGGGAAGCATACGGTGGCTACTTCACTGGTTTGGGCATGAGTGATAAGAAGAGTAGGTGGGTGTGTTTAATTCTATCGCATAAGGTTGTGGGCCACGCCAAAAGGAAGAAGGAAAGTTAAACGTGAGAAGCATGGGTGGAGTACCGTGTATGTATGGAATAAAAGGATACTGGAGCAAGCTTTTGGAGAAGAAGGAATTTAGTATGGAAAGGAATCAAGTCGTGGGCTTCACGTTTGGGCCATGCAGGTTGCGCTTTCAAAACTATTAAAAAAAGAAGAAGATTATACGAAGCGAACTGGAGATGCCATGTAGAAGACATGAGGGTGTGAGATGAACACCGTGTGTAAGTGGATGCAAAAGACGTGGTGATGTGCAAACGTTATGAAACGGGAGCAAGCAACATACGTGAAGAAAGCAATTCAAGTAAGATAGTGGGAAGAAAAAATAAAAAAAATATGTAAAAGAGAAATGGGACGGTGGACGAACAGAAGAAGGAGGGGATAGTTAGAATGTAACGGCAACAGGAAAGTTAAGGGAGTTAATACATGGTGGTGGGTTCAAGCTTTTTCTGGTGATGGTTGTTTGAGGCCGCATGTGGTTTATAACATAGCAGGTAAAATAAATATATGAGTTTTAATGCAGTACATAATAATTCATATTATTTTACACTACCATTCTTAAGAATACTAGTATGTACATATGCCAGTCGACTTAAAACGTGAACGGTCTAGTTTTTAAAATGGATAAGGGGGTCTTAGGAAATGTAAATAAAATTTAGGTTGATGAAACCAAGGACGTTGGAACCCTAGCCGAAAGCGCAACAGGATGGTTCTGATTTGGACAAAGCTGAAAGCTACTAGGGATTTATAATTAAATTAAATGTTTGTTTAATTTAATTAAATCGAATCGTTTTATCGAGGAACCAATCAAGGTGAGTTCAACTCACTCAGTTTACCCCGTTTATATTTTATATAAACTGGGTTTTTATTTTGTGTGCACTGTTTGTTAATGGTTGATGATTGGATGACTATTTGTTTGTACGTTAAATATTATTTAATATTCATGAATTAAATTAAGCGTTTGTTTATTTTAATCGAATTAAATCACTATTTTAACGGTTAGATTCCAAACATGGTAACTTACCTTGTTGGTTACATTTATAATGGTGTAAACATATCAAATAAATGATTGAACGCTTGGTTGGATATTATAAATCGTCCGTGGCTGATATTAATTGAACTGTTATTTTTGTCCATCATAACGAATAAATATATTGTCATATAGAGTTAACCCATTATGATGCAGAGAAGGACACGTTGGAGGGATCCAACCGGATCCCTCAAATATGTTGTTTACTTTCATATTATATGAACTGTTAATCTAATTGATTGTTGATTATTGAAACCCAAACCAAACAATTGTTTGATATCAACCAATGGGTGATATTGGTTGAGTGATTATCGGCAGATGGCCTATAAATAAATCGTTATAGAATTTGACTTACCGTCAGGTAAATCAATGGAAAGAAAGTTATAAATTTGTTTTATAACTAAAGATAGATTTTTAAATCTATTTTATATAGATTATTTTAAAATGAAATTATTAAAGGAAAATAATAATTTTATATTTATCATGTAATTACAAAACGAGTATATAAAAGAAGATTTGAATGTTAATGAGTTTGTAAGCAAATGAGCAGTGATTAACCAAATGGTTAAGAGTTGGATTAATTGTTTCCAATAAACAATACAAATGAGATTATTTTTTTTAATTGGATTGTTAATTAAATTAAATGGAATTATTTAAATTAATTTATTAATTTAAAAGAAATAACCAAGTGGAAATGGTTAACAAAGTAGCCTTGCTTGAGATAACCAAGTCGACTACTTGAATAGGAATTGATTATTAAAAACAATCATTATATTGTTAATTATTGTTGGAATTAAGTATCATTTTAAACCATTTAAGGGAAATTAATTATTTTGTAATAAGGTAAACTATTTGGTTTAAAGTATGTTAGACTATTAACGAGAAGTTGATTTATAAACGAGATTTTTAAAATGTAATATGAATATGAATTTATAAGGCAATTCGGTAGACAAGGTTTCAGTATATGATTAAGTTTTCAAATGAAAACGAGTTGGTTTGAATCGAGTCTAGACTTCTATGAGAAGTGTAATGTTAACTTTTAAAGTAAATAGTGGTTGAAAGAAACCAGGTTGAAATGGAAATGGTGATAAAGGGGATTTGTCGAGTGAGACCTTGTTTATATCTAAAAAGGGTTTTAAAAAGCTTTACTCATATTTATATGAGTTAGAATTTTGCTTTATTCCCTGGAAGGAATTTTATTAAAAGGGAAGTTTTATAACAAGGGTTGGAAGTGAATGAAAGCTTAAGTGGATGGAAATTGATAATTAAAGTGAAAATCTAATGATAATATCTAAGGATAAGTATCCTAATATGAAATAGGGTTATTTAAATCAAAACTAAGAATAGTGGTTATAAATGGGATTCTATAGTAAATAGAAGTGTTGGAGTAATTGTTGGAATGTGACTTCGTTAATAAACATATATCTATTCTGAAAATAAGAATGTTGTCGTCTCAAGGTCTGAGAGGTAAATAAAATACCCTAACTTGTAATGACTTCATGATTATCCAAGGATGATATTAGTTTAGAAACGAGGATAGTGGAAGTGATTAAAATAAGTATTTCCGTAAAGAATATCATGAACGATAATTCGAAGGATTTTAAGTTTTCTGGGAATAAGCGAATGAGTATAATTTATTTTCTATTCTATGATCTTTAACCAACAGGAAGGGTATATGACTATATTGTTTAAACCCAAAGGTTTTGTTATCTTTTATAAACGAACAACTAAAGTGTGTGCGTCGCACACGGTAAATTATTCAGTTGTGACTGTTCTTTGAAAATGAACAATTAAAGCGTGTGTGTCGCACACAGTATTTTACTCCGTTTGTCAGTTTGTTTACACAACGTTTATTTGCAATTTAAAACCTTTGTCACACTTTGTAAATTATCGTTTTATTTATAAGTCTATGCAATTCTATACTTATGTGAATTAAAAATATGTTTGAAATGCAAATTTCAAATGTTAAGCGCCATTACTTGTATGAATATAACAAGATAAAATATGCAAATAAGATTTCCAACTTATATTGTCCATTTTCTATTTCAGAAAATATCATTGATTATATTTGGAGAATAATTCCGAAATCATTTACTTTGTTAATTTGAATTAAACCTATTTAAACTTATTATAAGTTGAATAAAAATTGGAAAGGCGGTAATCAAAATGCCGAAAGTTTTTAGAAATCAAATTAACGACTATTTAACTAAAGTGGCCAACTGAAGCTGTATACTGGACCAGTGAATCCATTTTTCTCTATGGCTTATGGTTGTTTATTCTGATAGTTAAAACTCGGACTATCAAAATCTGGCAAATCGATTGTGGGTACGGAAAGACCGGGATCGAATTTATATTCGAAAACCATTCCGACCAACAAATACGTTAATGTTGAAGATGTTCAGAAGATGGTCGAGATGGAGCATTAAAGACCGTGGATCTTGATAAGCGGAAGGATTGCTGTTGAATTCCTCTGGCTAGCTACCAGAGGTTTATAAACTGTGATTCTGTCGTGGTTGAAATCTATGGATTTACAAGGACCACTCGCTACCAATCCATAGGGTGATTCCTAGGATGTGATAGGAGGGTGCCTTCGGTTCATCCTGTTCCTGGATGACTTGTACAGACGAGTGTCTGACATAGTATTTCCAATTGGTCACATACATTGATTTCTTCAAATGTGCCTAGTGTATTTTTGAGGTCGTCAATTAGTGATTAAACGGATCTGACAATGTGGCATTCAAAGTGAATGTCGACCAAATAATCAAGAAGACGATTCTAACCTCAAGCCTCATCAACCGGGAAATGACAAAAATCGGACAGGCAGCATGGCTATGTGGGTCTCTCCCATTAGGGTATATAATCACCTATCTAGAGAAAATCCATTTCATTCTTTAATCTATTTTGATGTTGTCCCTTTTCGGGAGACGGTTGCTGATCCAACCGTTGGTGATATACATTCGATACACTCAAGCGAAATGAGTGGTCGGTCAAGTGTGGGCTGGGTTGCAAGACGTTCTTGTTGAATCCAGTGTATTCGCCTCTAGAGATACACTATCGGCAGGTGGTTCCATACCTTGTCATAGTCGGAATCCAATCTCCAATAAGTGCCTGCGGTTTTGATTGTATACTATATATGTGGAGCGTAAGATGCAAGCGTTCCGCTAAATTGTTATATATTTGTATTTAGACACTATTATAATATCAAATAATATATGATTTCAAAATGTTTTGGGTTATAGTAAGGTAAAACCCGTCCGTGTTTATGTGTGGGCGGGTCTTACTATTATCATTTTCTTTCAAAAGGATTTTTGACTTTAAAATCAATATGGATGTTATATAAACTTAGTGGGTTTCTCACTTTGGTTCACCAGACTGACCCGGTATTTGTAATGCTTGGGTTAGCCCGTGTTGTACAGGTTCAGGTTATTTGTAACGACCAGCCTTTTTGCCCGATTCTCGCCGGTAATTAAACCAACTTAAATCGTTCATAAAGACGAATTGTTATGGGTACATACATACATTGAACAAAATAACAGAACTTTTCATTGCATAATATAATATTACATCAGGATTACATAGAATATCAGAGTTACAACTTATACAGTGGAAGAAAAGTAAATATACTCTCAACAAAAGAAACAGTATGATATAGCGGAAGCTCCAAACTCTAGCGTGAACTCCAATCCAGAAAGCGCTTCGAACTTGCTCCAATGATCTATAACTGTAAAACTAAACTACGAGCTACCCGTGTGAAAAATTAATGGGCACCCAGAGTTTAGGAAGGAACAATAAACTCCAGGTCAGTCATGGGAGTGGTGTGAGAACATAAAACAGTTGCTTTAAGGTTTATTTTAAAGTTGGGAATTTCACCAGACCACGCCGCTAACGCGGAACGGGTTTACTCCATGTGAAAGCCCGTGCATATAAATACGCAGTGACTTTTGAAAATGAAGCTATCATAAGCTCATCCCACATCACACAATGCAAGCGCACACCAGATGGGTGAGTTTTATCTTATGATAACTAAAATGCCTTCATACGTGAAAATCCTCTTTTAATACTATTATATATATATATATAGTGTGGAAAACCATTTCGCAAATAAATGTATTAATCCTAGATGGCATAATACCCATAATATTATGTCTCCATATATATATACAACCAAAATCGTATGGCTCTTATTGGAGATTTAGGTTTCCAACTTGATGATTCCTGGCACGAAAGATCAATCAGAACACAAACGAAATGTAATCAGGGGTTTTTCATCGAAACACGGACACCAATACAAATCGCGAGGTAGATCAACAGTTTTTGACCAGACACGGCCCCCCGAACATACCCTATTCCATAAGTCATAAGTAGTTTCCCACTGCTGCAGCGATCATCATCAATTCATATATATATATATATATATATATATATATATACGCACAACCTAACCGTTAGTTTCTCATCATCTGGGGTGTGACGTTTGTCGAAGTCACGTCATACACAAAGCATGCCTAGAAAAGCAATGCCCTGATCGTACAAGCTTATTTCATTTCTTAAGTATGTCACAATGTCCATTCACCACATGACCACTGATTTCCATCCATACATAACCACTTCGAGCTCATACGTCACAACCTGATACATATCAACGGAAATCAGTGTTATGCCGTAAATTACAATGTTAGACACATCATCCATACAAGTCCATCCTGGGTCTGAACGGAACAAAATCCAAAAGTTCTTCCCATACGTTCGGACTTCCTGCCACTCCGGAAATAGGGGCATCTCTCTACTGCAGCTATCAATAAAGAAACCAATCGGCAATCAGTCTGTTCGATGTGAAGAACCTCAGTCTTCATTCGTCGATTCCAAGTCTTGAATTTGTTCATGAGTCGTATTATTACTTGGAATGGTTTCATACTTAAATCCGATTCCGGTCTTTCCAAGTAATAAGCATATTCATAAAAACAATGGTTATGAACACACAGGTTCTCAATTCAAATTTCCTTCCAAATCATTATCCATTAATTCCTAAATCAAGGTTGGATTAATCATAAATTCCGTTATTATCTTAACCCTTTAATTGAAAACCCAATATTCGATTTATCAATCCTTTTATTTAAACCTACCTTTCAAATTCTTATGCATAGAACATACATTTTTATTCCTTTCCTTACGTCTTCTAATTCACCAAAGCTTCATTTGGATTACAATTCAGTTCACAATAATTCAAACAAATTATATTCAAATATAAGTTTGATAGAGTTAATTTGACTTATATTCGATATAAATACTCAACTCGACAAACTCTCCCATAATTTCGATGTGAATATTCTCTAATGATTCTGATAGTATTTGTTCAACTTTGGAATTGCATATCGAATATCTGACACAAACTCTATCTAACTCATTTCCCTTTTTAAACTCTAACTTTTAGAATCAATAAATAATTCCATATTTATTCACTTAAAACTTTTCCAAACCATTTACAATCCATTTCACCATTTGAAATAACGGTTCACTATTTAAAATTTCCAAACCTATCCCTCTTTGGATAATGATAATAACGTATGGAATGTTATTGAAAGCACCGCCAATTTCTCTTTAGAAAAATGATTATAACGTTGGAAAATGTTACTAAAAGCACTGCAAATTTCTCTTTGGAAAAGTAATAATAACGTTTGAAAAGGTCACTGAAACGCTGCAATAGCCATTTAAATCAAGTAGATTTGAAAATTCGAATTTCTATTCTAATCGTTTTAAACAAATAAAGCAAGATAAGTTCCTTAAATTTTTAAAACTTGTTTTTCCTTGATTTTCCCTTATGGTCGTCGACTGCACGTACGACGACCTTTTCCAAATTTGTTTTAAATATAACTTGAAAATCATACACTGAAATTTAAAAAGAAATTTCTTATCTATTCAAAAATTGTTAATATTTGAAAATCAACGTGTCTTATTTCAAGTCAAACCGATTTCCAACGATCAGGTTATCACCATTCAAAATTTTGAAATCGATATTTACGAACTGTCGCGCCATAGTGCATTATAATTCGATTTAAATATAATGCCTTCAAATCTTTCGAATTTGAATTTAAAATTTCAAAATTACTAAATTTCAAAACCGATTATTAAGTTAAATCCAAAAATCATTTCAAAATTTCAAATTAAATTTAAATTTAAATAAGTGGTAAACTATATGAATTCAAATTTAAATTTCAAATTATATTTTAAATTAACCGTCCCGTCCATCGGACCAGTTAGGGATAGCCAGGAAGAGCAGGAAATTGGATTTCCAAACCCAAGCCTAGACACCATCCTCTCTGTCATCCTAGAACAGTCTGGTATAATATTATAAAATATTTAAATTTCAAATCTCTTTCCCAATTAACTGGATAAATCAATATTTTAATAATTTGAAAATCGATCTTATTTATGTGGATGGAAAAAATAAATCGATCGTCTGTATGATTCCACAACTATGGTGTTGTGTGTACTTTCATGCAAACATATTAAAACTACCATATAAATCGGATGATCATACATTATAATCATCACCCATACACAAACAAATCAGCTGTGCACAAGCGTTACTGTCCATAACGCTTTTCAGTGTTTAGTGTCGTCTACTTACATGCACATCCATTCACATAATAACATCCATATCCAAACAACAACTAATTATAATTAATCTCATTTAACTATAATTATTCAATAATTTAATAAAATAATTAAATTAGATTAAATGTTCTCACCGAAACAGCTCCACAAATTTTTACTGTCGGACCGAACAAACCAACGAACATTGCTACTGTTACCCGCACTGCTTCCAAATCCATTCCATTAGCATCCGATGATCGTTCTGTTAATTATAGATGTCGGAATTAACTACATCATCCATTGTAAATTGTCATATATATATGTAAGGATGTTTCATTTTAATTTCTTATAATCTATCCTTGATTAAAATTGCCAAACCTATTTATAATTGGGTTCTATTTTCCGATACGATTCTAACGCATCCGACGATGTTTAAATCCGAGTTAAAACGAGTGAGATATTAGCTGATGAAGTTTACACAAATTTTAACTTAAACCTTTAAATAAAGTATACCCAATTAGATTAGGCCCAGCCCAAAAGCTCCAACTAAAGCCTTTTCCCTCTTCTTCCACTTCTCCTCATTCTTGCGCCTCTTCTCCTATTACACATGCTGGAACCCATTTTGCACGCCCACGGGTGCACATACACGCACAAAATACAACACCGAACCAAACACCGAGACTATCAACAAATTTCTCTTCTCCTCCTCTACACTTTGCACCACCACGCCAAAGCTCTGATCACCCAAATCAAAATCCGAGCTCGCTACAGGAAAAAGAAAATCGCATGCCAACGTTAAAAATCCTGACACTTTTTCTCACCAAATTCCACCAAACCATACCGCCTCGAAGCTCTCTCCTCCCTCATTGCAACTCCATACTCGGAAATGCGTATGGTTGCTCGCTCCTCGGATTAAACCCAAACCTAATTTTCCACTTTCAAAATCATTGACACGGAATCACATGAAATTTACACCAAAAATACTCCTCGCTTCGCTGATCTCATTGGTGCTGACGGTGCGATTTAATTCCTCTGGATTGGGGGAAAGATTTTTAGAAGTTTCCTTTGCAAATTGACATTTTTCTATAAAAAAAAAGATTTCTCTTTCGATGATTGATGAAACCGGGATCCGTTAATTTCAAAAAAATCTGAATTGAGGATCCGAACAACTCTCATGTTTATCATTTTTGCTAAGGATGAATAGATTAGGAGATTTTGATTTTTAAGTGGAGTGGAACATTAAATTTTCTTTACTGTGACTTTAAAATGGAAGAGGAAGATGAATATGTCGTGAGATTTTTACCTGTAGCTTTGACCAGGAGAGGAAAAATGGGATTTTGTATATAAACTAAAAGGATAATTTAGTCATTAGGTTAGGGGACACTTGTCTTCTCTTATGCAACCCTTTCCATGCATGATAACCACAATACGACACATAATCCTATTTTAAAAATTCCACCAATGCATGCTTGCCAAAAATCACTAATTATTTATTTGTTAAATTTATATTTTTAGCTACACTTTGGTTATATTTATAAATGAAGCAAATTTACAATACATATGTGTAACCAATATTTTACATGGGATTTACAAAATACTTAATATTTTTTTCCTTGAAAATAAAATAGTTAATATTTCAAACATATTTCTTCATACAAATTTATCAAATATAAATTACAGAAATTAGATTTAGATATACAACAAATCTTTATGGAAAAATATATGTTAATTTACAAAAATAAAGTAATATTATCACTTATTAATATTGAAATATTTATTAAATAAACTTAGATATGACCTTACAATAAATTATTTACATCAAAATAAATCAAAACAAAATATTTGTACAAACTCATATATAATATTTTAAAACAATATTTGTATTTAAATCTTATTAAATTCATTAGATATTCAGAAAACATAAATTTTTATTATATGTTAATCATTAAAATTTTGGTTCGTTACAATCTTCCCCCCTTAAGAACTTTTCGTCCTCGAAAAGAAGAGTTCATAAAATTATACATAAGTAAAATAAATCTTACCTATAACTTCAAATTTTTTGAAATCTCAAGATGATCTCTCAGACTTAGAATCCCGTTTTCCTATTTCATTTGAACATTACATATTCATATAGAGAATAATATTTTACTTCGGGACTCCCAAACAAATTTTTCTTTCAAAATTTCAAATATACTATAATGAAGTCTATATGTTATTAGTTCGAGCAGTTCATCCTCATGACATGGCAGCTGAGTATCACCCATCGTACGAAACCCAAATCTTTCACCATAACCCAGTTTTAGTCATGGTTACTCGAACAAACTGAATCATTCCATATCCCGAAGTTGTAAATCATTTCATTGTCATAATTTACAAATACATATTGTTTTCTAAATATTTCAAAGTATCAGGATTCTAGTCGTCGAAATCTCTTTTATTTACAAGTCATTCATCACACCCAAAATAATTGGAAAACTCATTCAATCTGCGAAAAATTTCCAACCTTAAACATACAAAATTATGTTTCACAATTTCGAAATCAAGGATCTTATTTAAACGTTTCAAATTTCTAAGATCTCCGGTAAATTTTCATTTCTTCTATTGTTGGATTTCATCTCTTAGTTTCATATTCACATAATCGAATAAATCTTTTCTTTCCAAATTCGTTCGAAATCCAAAGTATATGATTTTCCTTCTACCTTCAAGTATTGAAGCTTATTTGGGAAAATTTTCTTTACTCAACCAGTTAGAAAAATCATTTCCATCACGCTTCCGCTACGCTACTCTGATTCAGCATATTTCAACTAGTATTGTTTCAACATTTATACAAGCATTTGAGGTAAATTTCCATAATCAACTAATATTTATAAAACCAAACTCCTTACATAAGTTAGACCTATTATTTCAAACCTTTCAATAACCACTCAACGTTTATTTATTGAGATAAGATTAGAATAGATCACCATTTCTAATTTGAATTTAAGACTTGGCTTTGTTTGACAAATCAAATTACATGTGCTCAAGTCGAGTTATGGATAAAAGTTCAGTATCAGAATGAGAGTTCGAATCAAATTACTTGACCAAGTTCATAAAAAGGATATGAACGATTGCATATTAAATAATTCCAGCTAACTTACTCATATTATCTGAATAGGGAAGAGCGGTTTTGTCCCCCACTTAAAATTTTTAGTTATATTTTAAATCATCTTTTTAAACAAATCCTTAACTCGAGTTAAAATTTCCTTTATAGTTCTTAAGAGGTTTGCTTTGCTAAAATCATAATTCCAAGCAAATTTATTCAACTTGTAATTGATCGTTCATCATTTAGGTTAGGTATAGGTTATTATTTAACACTCAATCAGGAGTGTGATATCTTTCTAATTACAATTTATTAGATCCAAATTCATATTCAAATGTTCATTATAATTTGATCAATTATTCTTGTAAAATCTGAAATATGGATAAATTATCTTCTTACATGCATTTTGAACCATTCATTTCAATATTCTTTAAGTGAGATTACCTCAAAAATATCTTTCTGATTTCTCAAGTACTTGTTGTTTTAACCTATTCAAAGTTTTAAGTCTTCAAGGTCTTTAAGTATTCTTAAGCTAATCTCAGTTTTTCCCTTCAAGACCTCTAGTTTGTTTTCCCAAATTAAATTCCTATATTAATTTACCAAACCATATTATTAAGGTTTATTCATTAAAATACTTAGCCTGATGATTTTAATTATTCCTCGACGTTTAAACTGGAATCATATAGTCATCACACTTTCGAAACTTGAAAATGAATATCAGGGATGTCACGCTCATCCCAGAATTTATTTCCAAATGACTAGAGTGTGATTCTATATCTATCTAGTATATATCGGACTTCGTATATACGATGATTAGTCGTATATTCAAAATCCTTACATACACGATAGTCTAATCGTGACGTCGAATACAATACTCAAAACCCTTATCTTCAATTATATTTCAAAATAATTATCATTTTCAAAACGATTTACTTAGTTTCAAAATAATTTCTATGGATTTCAAAATACGCTCTCTCAACGAGATATTCCAAAATCTCATTCTAGGGTGTTTCTAACCCTATATCTAATGAAATATTATAACTCTGATGATTCCTATCTTTTGTTCAAAATATGTCGTACCCAAAGCTTTGCATAACCTCGCTCTGATACCAACTGTAACGACCAGCCTTTTTTCCTGATTCTCGCCGGTAATTAAACCAACTTAAATCATTTATAAAGACGAATTGTTATGGGTACATACATACATTGAACAAAATAACAGAACTTTTCATTGCATAATACAACATTACATCAGGGTTACATAGAATATCAGAGTTACAACTTATACAGCGGAAGAAAAGTAAATATACTCTCAGCGGAAGAAACAATATGATATAGCGGAAGCTCCAAACTCTAGCGTGAACTCCAATCCAGAAAGCGCTTCGAACTTGCTTCAATGATCTATAATTGTAAACCTAAACTACGAGCTACCCGTATGAAAAATTAATGGGCACCCAGAGTTTAGGAAGGAACAGTAAACTCCTAGTCAGTCATGGGACTGGTGTGAGAACATAAAACTGTTGCTTTAAGGTTTATTTTATGGTTGGGAATTTCACCGGACCACGCCGCTAACGCGGAACGGGTTTACTCCATGTGAAAGCCCGTGCATATAAATACGCAGTGACTTTTGAAAATGAAGCTATCATAAGCTCATCTCACATCACACAATGCAAGCGCATACCAGATGGGCGAGTTTTATCTTATGATAACTAAAATGCCTTCATACGTGAAAATCCTCTTTTAATACTATTATATATATATATAGTGTGGAAAACCATTTCGCTAATAAATATATTAATCGTAGACGGCATAATACCCATAATATTATGTCGCCATATATATATACAACCAAAAACATATGGCTCGTATTGGAGATTTGGGTTTCCAACTTGATGATTCCTGGCACGAAAGATCAATCGGAACACAAACGAAATGTAATCACGGGTTTTTCATCCAGATACGGACACCAATGCAAATCACGAGGTAGATCAACGGTTTTCGACCAGACACGGCCCCCTGAACATACCCTATTCCATATGTCATAAGTGGTTTCCCACTGCTGCAGCGGTCATCATCAATTCATATATATATATATATACACACACACACACACACACACACACACACACACAACCTAACCGCCAGTTTCTCATCATCCAGGGTGTGAGGTTTATCGAAGTTACGTCATACACAAAGCATGCATAGAAAAGCAATGCCCTGATCGTACAAGCTCATTTCATTTCTTAAGTATGTCACATTGTCCATTCACCACGTGACCACTGATTTCCATACATAACCACTTCGAGCTCATACGTCACAACTAGATACATATCAACGGAAATCAGTGTTATGCCGTAAATTACAATGTCAGACACACCATCCATACAAGTCCGTCCCGGGTCTGAACGGAACAAAATCCAAAAGTTTTGAATTCTGATTGATCGGGGGGGCTGAGGATTTTTTTTCCCTAAATTCTGATTGGTCGGTGGGTCTTTATAGGGGTTTTCTGACACGACCACCAATTGAAACCCAACGACTGTCGTCCCTAGCGTTTTACCCCCATTCCGAACACAATGGGATATGTCTCGAAGGCCCATTCGAATGTTTCAGTCAGTTTTCCTTCAAACTAAAATATAAAATATTCAATATTTAATTTGAACGTACATTTCAATTTGCCAGGGCCACAAACTGATTCGAAAAATTCCAGAAAAATAAATCTAGCTATGTTTTGATGATACAGTCCCAACAAAACTAGTTTCGTTGAATTCTGAGACCGTTTGCAAAAAGGCCCATTTCTGGTCGATCCAATTTAACTGTAATTGACCAAAACACATTTTCCTTTTCCACGCTCACATACTAACTTCAAAAATTATGAAATTTGAAACCTAGCAATAACTTCACATCCCGGATCCAACAAAAGTGGTTTCGTCGAATTCCGAGGTCGTATGCAAATTGGCCAATTTCACGGGCTATATAAATTCCATAGCGACCTTTCTGAAAATTCATTCGGCCATAACTTTTGCTTTCCGCTATGAAATTTCGATTTTTCAGATTCGTTAGAAAGGTATTCACTAATAGATTTAAATATTTTTGGTTTCGCTAAAATCCGTTTTGTTTTGCACCCGGTACAGTCCGACAAAGTTTGAATTCAATTTTTTTTGAAACTACAGCGCCTTTTCAAGCCTTGTTTATAATTATAATTAATTATATTCGTTTTCAATTGTCGATTCATACTCACTTTTCATTGCCATTGTTTAAAATATTTATTTTAAATATTTAAAATCCATTATTTTAGCCAATTTAAAAAAAATTAAATTGGTTCAGATTTTCTGGGTCGTTACAATCTCCCCCACTTAAAACTTTTCGTCCCCGAAAAGGAACAAAGTCGAAAGTGGTTTGATAAATCTACAATCACACAACACAACAACCAATCCAATTGTTTTCGACCTTTCAAAAATATACTAATCACTTCCTATACTCTTTTTAAAATCATTCAGACCATAGAATTTAAAAGTGCACATCCATGGAAAGGAAATAATAACAGAGTAGAGAATTAAATGGTAATGCAAAGTAGGGTAAATGTACCTTGCACCGGAGTCAATCAGAGATATCTACTCGGCATCTAGGATATGCTTTCTGAATGCTCTCCTCAGTTTCCCAAGTACAATCTCGCGGATCTCCACTCCATTGCACTTTGACTAAGCGAACCTTCTTGTTCCTCAGCTCTTTGGTTTCTTTGCCGATGATTTTTAGCGGCTCTCTTCTCATAGCTAGTTCTGGAGTAATTTCAATATCTCGTTGAGCTGCTTCTTCCACGATCAAGTCTGGATCGTGAACGTGCTTTCGAAGTTGAGATATATGAAATACATCATGAACTCCAGGCAACCAGTCAGGAAGTTTGACCCTATAAGCGAGAGTTCCGATCCGTTCCAGAATAGGAAACGGACCAATGAATTTGGGCGCTAATTTTCCAGTTTTACCGAACCGGATAACTCCTCTCATCGGCGATACTTTCAAATATACATAGTCGCCAACAGCAAAGGATAAATCTCTCCTTCTTTTATCGGCATAGCTCTTTTGTCGGCTTTGAGCGGCGAGTAATCGCTTTTTGATAAAATCAACTTTGTCGGCAACTTCTCGAATCATATCAGGACCCAACACAAGTCTATTTCCTGGTTCGACCCAACAAGCAGGGGATCGGCACGGTCTACCATATAATGCTTCGAATGGCGACATTGTCAGACTCGCCTGGTAGCTGTTGTTATAAGAAAATTCAGCCAAATGCAGATTGTCTTCCCAGGATCCACCGAAATCTATAACACAAGCCCGCAATAGATCTTCTAAAATACGATTCACCCTCTCAGTATGACCGTCTGTCTGAGGATGATAAGCGGTGCTTAAGTTCAACTTCGTTCCTAGCTCGACTTGAAATGCTTCCCAGAATTTGCTAGTGAATATTGTATCTCTATCACTGACTATACTGAGCGGCACTCCATGCAGTCTAACTATTTCCCTGAAGTAAATCTGCGCCAGACTCTGAGCGGTTCTGTTTGATCTGACAGGTATGAAATGGGCGGTCTTCGTGAAGCGATCTACAATCACCCAAATACTGTCATTTCCTTTTCTGGTTCTGGGCAGACCATCGATGAAATCCATAGAAATATGTTCCCACTTCCAGCCAGGAACTTCTAGCGGTTGTAACAATCCAGCCAACTTCTGTTAGTCGCTCTTGACTAGTTGGAAAGTAGGGCATCGACTAACGTATATTGAGACATCCCTTTTCATAGCCTTCCACCAGAATGTTCGTTTGAGATCGTTGTACATTTTGGCCACACCAGGATGGATACTCGGCTTGGACTTGTGACACTCGTCTAACACTTCCCTTTTGAGCTCGGGAATGTCAGGAACACAAATCCTTCCTTTCAATCTCAGGGTCTCGTCGTTATCTATTTGAAAACACGAGGGTTCGCCTTTTTGAATCCTTTTGATCATATCCTTAATAAAGTTATCCTCCTTCTGAAGAATAGATATTTTGTCAATCAAGGAAGTCGTGATAATAAAGCTGGCGATCATTACATTCTTTCGGCTCAGCGCATCGGCCACGACATTGGCTTTCCCTGGAGTATATATAATTTCAAAATCGTATGCTGTTAGAAATTCTAGCCAATGTTGCTGCCTTAAATTCAAGTCCTTCTGAGTGAACAGATACTTTAACGACTGGTGATCTGTAAATAGTTCAAATCTCTCACCCAGAAGATAGTGCCTCCAGATTTTCAAAGTGAATACGATAGCCAATAACTCAAGATCATGAGTTACATAGTTTTTCTCATGTGGCTTCAACTGACGGCTAGCATAAGCAATCACTTGACCCCTTTGCATTAACACTGCACCCAGGCCTTCTCTAGAAGCATCAGTCCAAACCTTTAAATCCTGGTTGCCATCGATGATGGTTAACACTGGAGCAGTCGTTAGTCTTAACTTTAGCTCTTCGAAAGACTCCTCACTTTCTGGAGTCCATTTGAATTTAGAGTGCTTCTTCGTAAGCTTCATTAAGTGACCAGATATCTCCGAAAAGTCTTTAACGAACTTTCGGTAATAGCTAGCCAATCCGAGAAAACTGCGGACTTCAGTGGGGGGTGCTAGGCTGTTTCCAATTCTGAATAGCTGTGATTTTGCTTGGATCCACAGCAATTCCTTCTTTCGATACGACGTGGCCTAGAAATTTTACTTCATCTTGCCAGAAGATACATTTGAAAAATTTTGCTTTCAAAACATTCCTTCTAAGGATTTCTAACAGTTGCTCCAAATGTTTTTCATGTTCGTCCTTGGATTTAGAGAAGATTAGAATATCATCGATGAAAACCAGAACAAATTTATTCAATACTCCTCTGAATACTCTGTTCATTAGATCGACGAAATAGGCAGGAGCATTACATAAGCCGAACGGCATTACCAACCACTCGTAGAATAAGTCGGGACCTATGAATGCTGTCATTGGAACACACTCTGCGGCAATTCGAAGTTGATGGAAGCCTGTAGCTAGGTCCATTCTTGAAAATACTTGTGCACCATTTAATCAATCCAACAAATCATCAATCCGCGGCAATGGATATTTGTTCTTTATGGTCTGTTTGTTCAGATCTCGATAATCCACACATAGACGTAGAGTACCGTCAGATTTTGGGACAAATACCACAGCTGCGCCCCAGTCAAAGAAACTAGGCCTGATCAGACCCTTCCATACTAGCTGTCGTGTTTGATTGTCTAATTCCTCCTTCTCTTTCAAGGACATTCTTCGAATAGCGTGAACTACCGGCCTTGCATTGGGAATCAAAGCAATCTTGAAATCTATTTCTCTTTGTGGAGGTAAGCGAACGACTTCCTCAAACACATCCGCATAGTTCTTGACGACAGGAATATCTTCCACTAAGTCGGGAATATTCTCTGTGACTTCAGGGATATTTTTTATTTGGGCTGGAGAGACATTCAAAGCTGCCCAGAAGTCCTTTCTATTTGCATTCTAACTTTCACAGGGAATGGTTATATATCTCCCTGATTTAATCTTAGCTCTAACAACTCTCTCGGCGCATCTAACCTCTGCTTCATATTTGGTTAGCCAGTCCAACCCCAGAATAATATCGAATTCATTAAAATTCATGACGATAGAGATAATAGGGAATTTATAGCAAGAAAAGGAGACAGGTACTGCACAAATCCAACTGAGATTGATAGAACCCCCGACCGGATTCTGGACAGTCATTGGTTCCTTGAGCTTCCTCAAGTTCAAATCTAGTTTCTTAGTGGCACTCTTTGAAATAAAGCTTCGCGACGCGCCTGTGTCAAACAGTACTTTAACTGGAATGTTTTTGACAGTAAGCGTTCCTTCTAAAACATCCGATCTTCCCTGACTTGTTGAGGGATCAGAAGTTTCTGCTACTACATTCACTTGAACTACTTCAGGCTTTCTCAAGAGCCAGCAATCCTTTGCAAGATGACCAGTCTGCCTGCATTTACTGCAACTTCTTTTCTCTTGGAAATTCTTCTCTGATTTAGATCCACTCTTGATTCGTTTCTTTAGAGATGTCCTTGCTTATTGCAGTTAGAGCAAATAGTAGTTGTCACTGGTTCTTTCCCAGACTTAGCCCTTTTTCTCTTAGCACTAGGCTTCTCATTGACCTCAGACATCGTACTGGCTCCAGCAATATCAGTTTCCGACTCTGCTTTGTCACTACAACAAACTTATTCATCGTCGCGCAACATGCCTTTCCTATGGAGATCTTCATACTGATAAGCCATATAAATCATTTCTGAGAAAGGAAGCTTCACATTCCTCATCACACTATTCTGATATTTTCTTTGAAGTCCGTGAATAAATCTCAGATTTTTCCTCTTCGGATTTTCAATTAGATGAGTGGCAAAGTGAGAAAGTTCATTGAATTTCTTATGATATTCGGGACTGGTCATATCTCCTTGTATCAGATAAGAAAATTCATCACATAGTCGCTCAATTGCTTCTGGAGGAGTAAATCTTTCCAGGAAAATCACTTTGAATTTATCCCAGGTGATATCACCTTCTGGATTATCCTTAATAACAGAATCCCACCAGAACAAAGCTTCATCTTTGAGTGCCCAGGAGGCCAGTAATCTTTTCTGGTCATCCCTCAACTTTAAACCATCAAAGATTTTTTATGCCGAACGAATCCAAGCCTGTGTCTTCATAATAGATTCTTCACCAGAGAACGGTATTCCACCCATATTTCGATATTTGATTAATAGGGCCTCAATATCTGGTTCTGCATTCCTTCTGTTTCTGACACTCATTTTCTAGTACTTCTGCAAACAGCAGATCAAGTGTCAGGTCACAAAAAAGATAATTTAAAATATAGAGACAAATACTTGAATGTAAATGTGTCTATCTAGGTGTTGTTTCATTCTGCTACTCATACTAGGATATTACTGATCCTATCTGTAATGAGTTACCCGTCCTAGAACACTACTGGTTCTATTTCTGACGAGTTCGTTAATATGTTACATTCCAGAACTAAGCTTAACCTAAGCTCTGATACCACGTTATGACGACCCCAAATCCCGTTCTGACGGAGACAAGGGTTATCTTTGGAATATAACACAGAAACAGATAATAGCAGAACAAAATAATTAAATACACCAGATAATGAACAATATAATACTGGATAAAAGTAATCATCAGAGTTACACAGTATACAGGATCTTACTTAGTACAAATACAGTTCAGCTATACATAAATGTCTACAGCGGAAACAACAAAATATGTACAATAGGAGCTGAACAGCATAAAAAGAGATAAATAATAGAATCCATCTTTAGCTCCAGCTATCCAGAAAGAACCAGCTAAACCTGGATACAAGGCTGCCCGTGTAGAAAAAGGGGCACCCGAGTTTGAGAGTGAAACAAACTACGAGTCAGTCATGGGACTGGTATGAGAAATCTACTCAACACATATATAATATAGCCAATCACAGGACCACGCCACTTTCGTGGAACGGGTTTACTCCATTGGATTGCCAGTGCTTTAAAACAAATCTTTCTTTTAAACATCGCTATGCTTTTTATAGAAATGAAGCCATTATAAGACTCAGTTCCCATCACACAATGCAACGCAAACCGAAGGATAGAGTTTTACCTTATAATGGCCAAAATATGATTGATACGAATAAAACAAAGGCATTTGATATTATTGCTAGTGTTTATATGTTTCAAAAAACAATTTGAATCATAACTATCAATCATAGACGGCATTAATGCCCCATACCACTATGTCGCCATACATAGGTATACAATCAAATTCGCACAATGTCGTATTTGGAAATTGGATTTCCGTCCTGAACCAAGGCAAAAGATAGTCCTTTCCGACTTCGAGACAATCTAGCCCATGTCTCCGGAACAGCCGCAACTGCCCCTTGGAGCGACAGGGCCGGTCCACACGGAGTGGATTATAGTGCCTGAACAATACGTTTCTCCGCCCTTTGGGGCGTAAATGAGCCAACGAATGACTCCATCGGACCCGGATCGTCCGATCAAACCGAGGCGCCTCGCAACAGCAACAACCACATAGGTGAAAAGTATATAAATGTCAGGGCTGGTAGGTCACTGACACCACCCTAGCTAGAAAGAAACGCATGTCCTCCCTGAGGTCCTTCTCCCGTTTCTGGTTCATACCGGGGTGTGAGGCTCGCGAATTTACGTTATACACAAAGCTACGTCACACAGGCGGTGCTTTGATCATCACCACAAGACTTTGCTTTTCAACAGAAGCCCTGGTCACTGCATCTTAGCATGCCACACTGGCAATTCATGCCATGCGACTGATGTCCATCGATATACAACCTCTGAGCTCGTGCGTTTCAGAGAAGGGCGTTAAGCAAAAGAATAAATTCTCCGCCGCCAAACAGATGTATATTTAATAGAGATCAATCAACACAGAATAAAATCCAATGTCAGACACACAGTCCATTTACAAGTCCGTTCTGGGTCTGAACGAAACCGGAGGCACTAAATACCTCGCAAACCCATCGATCACCACGTACGTCTGGACGATCACCACTCATTATCCATATTTCGGGATGCCTCCCAATCAGGACCTCGGTTACCATCCAAACGAGGTGAAGATCTCCGGTCTTCGACCATCGTCTTCATCTTCAAATTTCAATCGTCGGTCAATTATTTGAAATGAGAATTAACTCGGCCTTTTCAAATAATTCACGTATATTTAGAATTTCAAATCAATTTATTTCAGTGGTTCAATTATTCGACAACACCAATTTTGTTCTTTAATGTAATTTTCACACCAAACACATACAGCCATCAAATACAACATAAATCGAGCAAATTCAGTTTATTTCCATTCCATATTGTCTATGATATTTTATAACGATTTATCGCTATTTTTATTTATTTTAAAATAGCCTATTTATTCAAAACGACGCTTCGGGCCATAGCGCGGCCGTGGCGCTGTTTTTCTTCAGATTTGATTTACACATATCTGAAAATCTAACCGTTGGATCTTCACAAGATTTACATCATTAGAAAGGTCTTTTCAAAACGAATCCAACGGTTCCAGTTTCGGGAAAATCCGATGGTCGGATCTCCCGGTACAATCGTTTGAAGTTTCGATTTCAAAATACGAACTGCAGCGTCGTTATTCGATTAAATATAATAATTATTATATATATATATAAATATAACCGTTTTCTGGCGCTGTTTTTCTTCAGATTTGAATTAAACATTCCAGACAATCCAACCGTTGGATTTTTACATGGTTGGTGCCGTTGGAAAGGTATTTCCAAGGCGAACCCGACGGTTGCGGTTTCGGGAAAATCCAATGGTCGGATTTTCCGCACTAGTTGTTTGAAATCACGGTTTCAAAATACGAACTGCACGGCCACGTTTCGCTTCAATTTTATTTATATTTATATATTTATATAAATATAGTTCATTCAACAATTTCAATATCATTTTCACTTCAAATATTTTACTAACGCCTTTAAATTTTGGAAAATTTCGCCATAACCTCCTTTGTACAGGAGGGGCTGGGAAAATTCCCAAATAGCCACACGGGCGTCTCATGTCAAAAAGAAAAAGAAAAAGCCAAGCGGCTAGCCAACAGGCTCATAAAATCATCACCCAAACAAAACAGTAAATGTGTACCTATTTGTCGGGCACAAAATTTTATTCCTCTTCTCTAGCCCCTTTGCTATAACCTGTTCAATAGATATGCATGTACTTGTATACAGTTCTTACCATTTATCATTTTCCATTCAACTTCATATTTGATTCCATTTGGTTTAAAAACACCATTCATTCTAATGTTGCATGCATAGGCAAAAATCATATCATTAGTTAATTAATGAATATTTCAACTCATATATATTTATTTGAACGAGTGGCTATTTTTAACACTTCACATTTCAACGGTTCATGCATATAATAAAAATGTGATTTTTATTGTAAAACAATTCATTTCAAAACACTGTTATTTTATATAGTTTATATCGGTGATAAAAATAGGAATTTTCTTATAAAACAATTTCTTTCAAAACGAGATTTTTTTTACACAGTTCATATAGTCGATAAAAGGTGATTTTTATTATCAAACAATTTATTTCAAAATATGAATACCATTCAACACATGAATTTCAATTCAATGAACGAATATCAATTCAACACATGAAGGTTTTCTATTCAATGAATAAATATAGTTTAAGCAAATGAAAATAATTCAAACACACGAATATTAATTAAAATTTCGGCAGCATAACGGCAGGGTAGTTAAAACCGGGACCGTCCCTAGTACGGCTCCTCGCTCTACCTTAAAACCTCGCGGTTTTTTGACAATGGGGATCATGCATCTAGTTCGCACGCAGGCGGCATGTATATATTTATTTCATTCCCACAAACTAATCCTATGTGGTTTCAACCAAATATTTCTCAACCACAAATGGGTATTTTTCAACCACAATCAATCAATATCAACCACAAACAATCCCAAGCAACCATTCGCTATCAATCAATTTTCACACCAATCACAATCAATAAATATCGTCCATGGTTTGTGGACGAGGGGCGTATATATATATATATATATTTATATATAGCAATTCACTTTTATTTCAGCACATATATAATTTTTACAACGCATATATAACTTATACATCGAACATACAACTTATACAATGCTTATACATGTGGTGTACAATGCTTATATAACTCATACATCGACCATATAATTTATACATCGTCGTTTTCCATATTGTTTATAATATTAGAAATCTCACATTGGGTTCCACTCCAACAAAAATAGCAGAAGGTTCAGAAAAATATGCGGTCTCTTCTAAAATGTAGAAGGCGTCCACACGGTCACGATGTTTCCTGTTTCATCGAATTTCTTTAACGAATGAAAAAGATACGATTTTTCAAAGTTTGCAACGGTTTTAAACTGTCGAAATCAGTTAAATAATTAACAGCCGATACCTTCCTTTTGATTCAAAACTAGGTTTTGAATTATCGCGAAATCCGTGAAGCTAGAGGACGATCGGGTGCTGCAGCGTCGAAGAGCTACGAACGACGCTCAAATCGGTGGTGGTGGCGGCAATTCCGGTGGTCAGACGGCAGAGAACGACGGTGACCAAGTCGTTGACTTTGCGGGCTTCGTTCTCGAGGTAGGCGGAGGGAGAGAGGGTGGGGCCAGGTCGGATTTGAAGGGGGAAGGGAGGCGCTTCGACTGGAGGTGGTGGCGGCAATTCTGGTGGCCTGTAGCGGCGGCGGCAGAGGAGAGAAGGAGGGGAAGCTTTATCGCCGTCGATCGGGGGGGCTGAGGATTTTTTTTTTCCTAAATTCTGATTGGTCGGTGGGTCTTTATAGGGGTTTTCTGACACGACCACCAATTGAAACCCAACGACTGTCGTCCCTAGCGTTTTACCCCCATTCCGAACACAATGGGATATGTCTCGAAGGCCCATTCGAATGTTTCAGTCAGTTTTCCTTCAAACTAAAATATAAAATATTTAATATTTAATTTGAACGTACATTTCAATTTGCCAGGGCCACAAACTAATTCGAAAAATTCCAGAAAAATAAATCTAGCTATGTTTTGACGATACGGTCCCAACAAAACTAGTTTCGTTGAATTCTGAGACCGTTTGCAAAAAGGCCCATTTCTGGTCGATCCAATTTAACTGTAATTGACCAAAACACATTTTCCTTTGCCACGCTCACATACTAGCTTCGAAAATTATGAAATTTGAAACCTAGCAATAACTTCACATCTCGGATCCAACAAAAGTGGTTTCGTCGAATTCCGAGGTCGTATGCAAATTGGCCAATTTCACGGGCTATATAAATTCCATAGCGACCTTTCTGAAAATTCATTCGGCCATAACTTTTGCTTTCCGCTTTGAAATTTCGATTTTTCAGATTTGTTTGAAAGGTATTCACTAACAGATTTAAATATTTTTGGTTTCGCTAAAATCCGTTTTGTTTTGCACCCGGTACAGTCCGACAAAGTTTGAATTCAATTTTTTTTGAAACTGCAGTGCCTTTTCAAGCCTTGTTTATAATTATAATTAATTATATTCGTTTTCAATTGTCTATTCATACTCACTTTTCATTGCCATTATTTAAAATATTTATTTTAAATATTTAAAATCCATTATTTTAGCCAATTTAAAAAAATTTAAATTGGTTCAGATTTTCTGGGTCGTTACAATTTATTAATTTAAAAGAAATAACCAAGTGGAAATGGTTAACAAAGTAGCCTTGTTTGAGATAACCAAGTCGACTACTTGAATAGGAATTGATTATTAAAAACAATTATTATATTGTTAATTATTATTGGAATTAATTATCATTTTAAACCATTTAAGGGAGATTAATTATTTTTTAATAAGGTAAACTATTTGGTTTAAAGTATGTTGGACTATTAACGAGAAGTTGATTTATAAACGAGATTTTTAAAATGTAATATGAATATGAATTCATAAGGCATCTCGGTAGACAAGGTTTCAATATATGATTAAGTTTTCAAATGAAACCGAGTTGGTTTGAATCGAGTCTAGACTTCTATGAGAAGTATACTGTTAACTTTTAAAGTAAATAGTGGTTGAAAGAAACCAGGTTGAAATGGAAATGGTGATAAAGGGGATTTGTCGAGTGAGACCTTGTTTATATCTAAAAAGGGTTTTTAAAAAGCTTTACTCATATTTATATGAGTTAGAATTTTGCTTTCTTCCCTGGAAGGAATTTTAGTAAAAGGGAAGTTTTCTAACAAGGGTTGGAAGTGAATGAAAGCTTAAGTGGATGGAAATTGATAACTAAAGTGAAAATCTAATGGTAATATCTAAGGATAAGTATCCTAATGTGAAATAGGGTTACTTAAATCAAAACTAAGAACAGTGGTTATAAAGGGGTAGCTATAGTAAATAGAAATGTTGGAATAATTGTTGGAATAAGATTTCGTTAATAAACTTATATCTATTCTGAAAATAAGAATGTTGTCGTCTCAAGGTCTGAGAGGTAAATAAAATACCCCAACTTGTAACGACTTCATGATTATCCAAGGATGATATTAATTTAGAAACGAGGATAGTGGAAGTGATTAAAATAAGTATATCCGTAAAGAATATCATGAACGATAATTCGAAGGATTTTAAGTTTTCTGGGAATAAGTGAATAAGTATAATTTATTTTCTATTCTATGATCTTTGACCAACAGGAAGGGTATATGACTATATTGTTTAAACCCAAAGGCTTTGTTATCTTTTATAAAAGAACAACTGCGACGGTAAATTATTCAGTTGTGACTATCCTTTGTAAATGAACAATTAAATTGTCTGCGGCACACACGGTATTTTACTCCATTTGTTTATACAACGTTTATTTGCAATTTATAACCTTTGTCACACTTTGTAAATTATCGTTTTATTTATAAGTCTATGCAATTCTATACTTATGTGAATTAAAAATATGTTTGAAATGCAAATTTCAAATGTTAAGCGCCATTAGTTGTATGAATATAACAAGACAAAATATTCAAATAAGATTTCCATCTTATATTGTCCATTTTCTATTTTAGAAAATTTCATTGATTATATTTGGAGAATAATTCCGAATCATTTACTTCGTTAATGTAAAGACCCGAAAAATCTGAACCAATTTAAAAATTTTAAATTGGCTAAAATAGTGGATTTTTAATATTTAAAATAAATATTTTAAATAATAACGATGAAAAGTAAGTTTGAATTGACATTTGAAAACGAATATAATAAATTCTAATTATAAACAAGGACTGAAATGGCGCGGCAGTTTCAAAATTTGAATTCAAACTTTGACTGACTGTACCGGGTGCAAAACAAATAGGATTTGAGTGAAACCAAAAATATTTAAATCTGTTAGTGAATATCTTTCTAACGAATCTGAAAAATCGAAGTTTCATAGCGGGAAGCAAAAGTTATGGCCAAATGAATTTTCAGAAAGGTCGCTATAGAAATTATATAGCCCGTGAAAATGCCGTTTTGCAAACGACCTCGGAATTCGACGAAACCACTTTTGTTGGATCCGGGATGTGAAGTTATTGCTAGGTTTCAAATTTCATAATTTTTGAAGCTAGTATGTAAGCGTAACAAAGGAAAATGTGTTTTGGTCAATTATAGTTAAATTGGATCGACCGGAAATGGGCCATTTTGCAAACGGTCTCAGAATTCGACGAAACTAGTTTTCTTGGGACCGTATCGTCAAAACATAGCTAGATTTATTTTTCTGGAATTTTTCGAATCAGTTTGTGGCCCTGGAAAATTGAAATGTACATTCAAATCGAATATTGAATGTTTTATATTTTAATTTGAATGGAAACTGACTGAAACAGTCGAATAGGCCCTCGAAACATATCCCATTGTGTTCGGAATGGGGGTAAAACGCTAGGGGCGGCAGTCGTTGGGTTGGAATTGGTGTTCGTTTGGATAAGAAGATATTTTTGAATTTAAAATAAATTAAAAATAAAATATAAAGGGGCCAATCAATACCTTTCTCTCTCATTCCCTTTTGACTGGTCAACCCGCCTCCTCCCACTCCCGTTCACGACGGAAAAAACTCCGTTCTTCTTCCCCATTTTTCGGCGAAACCTCTCATCAAAACCCACCACTCCTTTGCAACTTTTTATAGCTCATTTCCTCCTCTTCAAATCAAGACAAACCCCATCTTCTATCGTGCACCCTATCGCGAGAATTCCCTCTCCAAAGTTCACCAGTTTCGCACCATTTTCCGGTCGAGGTTGGAGTTCGAGCTCCACCATCTTCTTGGCGCAGAGGCGTCTCTCGAGGACCGTCAACGTGGTGCAGTTGGATCTCGACGAAGTGCAGCGGATTTGATTTTAATTCGAACCCTAGTTATGAAGAATCGAAGAAGGTAAACGGCTTGATTTTTCTGAATTGAAGATAACACTTTTAAGTGTCGCAAATTTGTAAAAATCAAATCTTTTTCGTTTCTTGTCGAAATCCAGTGAAACAAGAGACCCAGGACCGTGAGGACGTCTTCTACATTTTAGAAGAGACCGCACATTTTTCTGAGCCTTCTGCTGTTTTTGGTGGAGTGGAACCCAATGTGAGATTTCTAAATTATAAACGATATGGAAAACGACGATGTATAAATTATATAGTCGATGTATGAGTTATATAAGCGTTGTACACCTCTTGTATAAGCATTGTAAAAGTTGTACGTTCGATATATAAGTTATATATGCGTTGTAAAAATTATATATGTGTTGAAATAGAAGTGAAATGCTTATATATATATATATATATATATATATATATATATATATATATATATACGCCCCTCGTCCACAAACCATGGATGATATTTATTGGTTGTGATTGGTGTGAAAATTGGTTGATTACGAATGGTTGATTAGAATTGTTTGTGGTTGAAATTGATTGATTGTGGTTGAAAAATACACGTTTGTGGTTGAGAATTATTTGGTTGAAACCACATAGGATTAGTCTGTGGAAATGAAAAAAATATACATGCCGCCTGCGTGCGAACTAGATGCATGATTCCCCATTGTCAAAAGCTGCGAGGCTTTAAGGTAGAGCGAGGAGCCGTACTAGGGACGGTCTCGGTTTTAACTACCCTGCTGTTATACTGCCGAAATTTTGAATAATATTCATGTGTTAGAATTATTTTCCTGTGTTGAAACTATATTCGTCTGTTGAATAGAAAACCTTCATGTGTTGAATAGAAATTCATTCGTTGAATCATATTCATGTGTTGAATGGTATTCGTGTTTTAAATAAATTGTTTAACAATAAAAATCACATTTTTACTCTATATATACAAACTATAGAAAACCTTCATGTGTTGAATCGATATTCATTCGTTGAATTGAAATTCATGTGTTGAATGGTATTCGTGTTTTGAATAAATTTTTTTAACCATAAAAATCACATTTTTACTCTATATATACAAACTATAGAAAACCTTCATGTGTTGAATCGAAATTCATTCGTTGAATTGAAATTCATGTGTTGAATGGTATTTGTGTTTTGAATAAATTGTGTTAACAATAAAAATCACATTTTTACTCTATATATACAAACTATAGAAAACCTTCATGTGTTGAATCGAAATTCATGTGTTGAATGGTATTCGTATTTTGAAAGAAATTGTTTTATAATAAAAATCCTATTTTTATCATCAATATAAACTATATAAAATATTCGTATTTTGAAAGAAATTGTTTTATAATAAAAATCCTATTTTTATCATCAATATGAACTATATAAAATAATCGTGTTTTGAAATAAATTGTCTTACAATAAAAATCACATTTTTACTATATACACGAATAGTTGAAAATAGCGAAGTGTTGAAATAATTTTTGGTTGGATAAAAATATTATTTTTATCAAATATATGAAAAGAATATAGTTTTGAAATCGAAGAATCGATATATATATAAATAGAATTGAAATATATCGAACAGCGAAGCTGCAGTTCGTGTTTTGAAACTGTGATTTCAAACGATTAGTGTGGGAGATCCGACCATCGGATTTTCCCGAAACCGTTGGGTTCGCTTTGGAAATATCTTTCCAACGACACCAACTTTGTGAAGATCCAATAGTTGGATTGTCTGGAATGTTTAATTCAAATCTGAAGAAAAACAGCGCCAGAATCGATTATATTTATATATATATAATTATATTTAATCGAATAACGACGCTGCAGTTCGTATTTTGAAATCGAAACTTCAAACGATTTTACCTGGAGATCCGACCGTCGGATTTTTCCAAACCTGGAACCGTTGGTTTTGTTTTGAAAAGATCTTTTTAATGATGTAAATTTTGTGAAGATCCAACGGCTAGATTTTCAGATATGTGTAAATCAAATCTGAAGAAAAACAGCGTCACGGTCGCGTTATGGCCCGAAGCGTCGTTTGAATGAATTGGCTATTTTAAAATAAATAAAAATAGTGATAAATCGTTATAAAATATTATAAACGATATGGAATGTGAAATTTAGACATTAACTGAAGGTTAGCTAAGTAGAATGGTTTCCTGGGTTTTGATCTGATGTTGGTTTCGGCCTTCGGGGTTAATATTTGGGAAATCGTTCTCTTATTGATTGACGATTAGTGACTAATGAATTCAAATGAGGCGTATGTTGTTTTTGTGTAGCACTAGTTATTTATATACGCGACCTGCTCAGAAAGACCGGGTTTATCCCATTCTGAATAACTGAATCGATGATAAGAAATCGTAGATGAAGACGGTGGTTAAAGACCGGAGATCTTCACCTCGTTTGGATGGTAACTGATGTCCTGATTGGGAGGCATCCCGAAATATGGATAATGAGTGGTGATCGTCCAGACGTACGTGGAGATCGATGGGTTTTCGAGGTATATAGTGCCTCCGGTTTCGTTCCGACCCAGAACGGACTTGTAAATGGATTGTGTGTCTGACATTGGAATTTATCCTATGTGATCGATAGCCATCAGTTGCATGGTGTGAATTGCCTGTGTGACATGCTAAGATGCAGTGATCAGGGCTTTTGTTGAAAAGCAAAGTCTTGTGATTGATGATCACAGCACCGCCTGTGTGGCGTAGCTTTGTGTATAACGTGAATTCGCGAGCCTCACACCCCGGTATGAACCAGAAACGGGAGAAGGACCTCAGGGAGGGCATGCGTTTCTTTCTAGCTAGGAGTTATGTCAGTGTTTTTACACGTCCTGACATTTCACTTATGTGGATAATGGATAGCAAGGCACCTCGGATATATCGGTCGATACGGGACCGATGGAGTCATTCGTTGGCTCATTTGCGCCCCATAGGGCGGGAAGACGTATTGTTCAGGCATTTTAATCCACATCGGTGGACCGGCCCTGTCGCTCAAGGGTCTATACGTTCTGATCCTGAGACATGGTTGGCTAGATTATCTCGAAGTCGGTAAGGACTATCTTTTGCCTTGGTTCACGACGGAAATCCAATTTCCAAATACGTGATTGTGCGGTTTTGATTGTATACCTATATATGGCGACATAGTGGTATGGGGCATTAATGCCATCTATGATTGATAATTATGATTGAAATTGTTTTTGAAACATATAAACACTAGTAATAATATCAAATGCTTTTGATTTATTCGTATCAAGCATATTTTGGCCGTTATAAGGTAAAAACTCTATCCTCCGGTTTGCGTTGCATTGTGTGATGGGAACTAAGTCTTATAATGGCTTCATTTTTATAAAAAGCATTGCGATGTTTAAAGATTTACTTGTTCTAAAGCACTGGCAATCCAATGGAGTAAACCCGTTCCATGAAAGTGGCGTGGTCCTGTGATTAGCCATATTTTAATTGTGTTAAGTAGATTTCTCATACCAGTCCCATGATTGACTCGTAGTTTGTTTCACTTTCAAACTCGGGTGCCCTTTTTCTACACGGGCAGCCTTGTATTCAGGTATTAGCAGGCTCTTTCTGGATAGCTGGAGCTGAAGATGGATTCTATCATTTATCTATTTTATGTTGTTCAGCTCCTATTGTACATATTATGTTTGTTTTCCGCTGTAGACATTTATGTATAGCTGAACTGTATTTGTACTAAGTATGATCCTGTATACCGTGTAACTCTGATGATTACGTTTATCCAGTATTTTATTTGTACATTATCTGGTGTATTTATTTAATTCTGTTCTGCTGTTATCTGTTTATGTGTTATATTCTAAAGATTACCCTTGCCACCGTCAGTACGGGGTTTGGGGTCATCTCAGTTAATTTGAATTAAACCTATTTTAACTTATTATAAGTTGAATAAAAATTGGAAAGGCGGTAATCCAAATGCCGAAAGTTGTTAGAAATCAAATTGATGACTGTTTAACTAAAAAGGCCAACTGACGCTGTATACTGGACCAGTGAATCCATTTTTCTCTATAGATGATGGTTGTTTATTCTGATAGTTAAAACACCGACTATCAAAATCTGGCAAATCGATTGTGGGTATGGAAAGACCGGAATCGAATTTATATTTGAAAACCATTCCGACCAACAAACACGTTAACGTTTGAAGATGTTCAGAATATGGTCAAGATGGAGCATTGAAGACCGTGGATCTTCATAAGCGGAAGGATTGCTATTGAATTCCTCTTGCTAGCTACCAGAGGTTTATAAACTGTGATTCTGTCATGGTTGAAATCTATGGATTTACAAGGACCACTCGCCACAAATCCATAGGGTGATTCCTAGGATGTGATAGGAGGGTGCCTTCGGTTCATCCTGTTCCTGGATGACTTGTACAGACGAGTGTCTGATAGAGTATTTCCAATTGGTCACGTACATTGATTTCTTTAAATGTGCCTAGTGTATTTTTGAGGTCGTCAATTAGTGATTAAACAGATCTGACGATGTGGCATTCAAAGTGAATGTTGACCAAATAATCAAGAAGACGATTCTAACCTCAAGCCTCATCAACCCGGAAATGACAAAAATCGGGCAGGCAGCATGGCTATGTGGGTCGCTCCCATTAGGGTATATAATCACGTATCTAGAGAAAATCCATTTCATTCTTTAATCTATTTCGATGCTGTCCCTTTTTGGGAGATGGTTGCTGATCCCAACCGTTGGTGATATACATTCGATACGCTCAAGCGAAATGAGTGGTCGGCCATGTATGGGCCGGGTTGCAAGACATTCTTGTTGAATCCAGTGTATTCGCCTCTAGAGATACACTATCGGCAGGTGGTTCCATACCTTGTCATAGTCGGAATCAAATCTCCAATAAGTGCCTGCGGTTTTGATTGTATACTATATATGTGGAGCGTGAGATGCAAGCGTTCCGCTAAATTGTTATTTATTTGTATTTAGACACTATATAATATTAAATAATATATGATTTCAAAATGTTTTGGGTTATAGTAAGGTAAAAACAGTCCGTGTTTATGTGTGGGTTGGTCTTACTATTATCCTTTTCTTTCAAAAGGATTTTTGACTTTAAAATCAATACATATGTTAAATAAACTTAGTGGGTTTCTCACTCTGGTTCACCAGACTGACCCGGTATTTGTAATGCTCGAGTCAGCCCGGGTTGTACAGGTTCAGGTTATTGGACACTACGAAGTTCAGAAGACGGGCTGTAGGAGTTCGGACGTATTGGTAATTATTCCATTGTATGGTGTATATAAGGATAGGTTATTATAACTATCCAGATGTATTGATGTACTCTGATGATTGTAAGTATTTTAGCAGCTCTAAATAAAAGTTATTTCTATATTATATTTGTTCCGCTGCGATGTGAGACTCCGATTCTGTTGTATTTTCTTCTTATTATTTCTTCTATTCTAATATTTCTTTCTCTCTTATCTCATCCTCTAACTTCTTTCTATTGGCATCTGGGTTTCCAGTACAATTTGGGTTGGACTGGTGTTGTTTGGTCAGCCTAAAAGGTACCGGAAATTTGGGTCGCTACACAATATACACAAATCTACGCTTAAATAAGCCATGCTTTGATCATCCATAGCTCATCACATAACTTAAGCATGTCGCATTGTCCACTCACAACGCATCACTGATATTAATATATAACCTCTAAGCTCAAACATCTTAGAGAAGGGTGTTAAGCAAGAGAATAAATTCTCTGCCACCAAGCAAATATATATTTAACAGAGATCAGTACTACGCAGTCAATTACAATGTCAGACACACAACCTATACAAGTCCGTTCTGGATTTGAACGAAACCACAATGGAATTACTTCACGTACGGTTGAGCTTCTTGTCACTTAGCTGATTTAAAATCCATGTGCAAATGGGAGCTACCCACTTGAGACATTCAGCAAGTCGTCCTTACAATATGAAGGGTCCGGGTCTTCAATGCCATCTTCAATGTCTTTAATTGCTCCATAACGTCGTTTATTACTTAGAATGGTTTTTGGACATACATCTGATCCCGGTCTTTCCAAATAATAAGCGCAATTCTAAAAACACAATTACAGAACACATAGGCTTTCAACCAAATCTTCTTTCATTTTGGATTTGTTAAATTAAACTTCTTTATATCCATTGTCAAATTATAGCAAAATCCAGGTTTAACCTTTCTCTTTTAAAACACATCCCTTAAATCAAAAATAATTTAGCTTCAAAGCCTTAATTAATTCTCCGTTTGATAACTCGTTATTAAAATCTAGTTTCTTTTGAAAATTCTTTAATCCATATTTCAACCTTAGATTCCACTTAATGATTTCCCAATTTCTATGATCTTAACTAAAAGATTATACTTCCCTCCCAATTTTTTATATTTAATTTCTTCAAATAAAAAATTTGATTAAATCCCAAAATTACAATATGAATTTCCACAACTTAATCTCATTGGGTTTCAAGAATGATATTATTGAAGATACGATTCATGACAAAACCCAAATCAATCGATATTGAACATAAGTTACATAGAAATTATATCTACTTATATTTGATATTAATTCTCATAATCAACGAACACTATAAGTGGAATAACGATATAATAATAATATCTTCCAAATTCCTCAAATAGTATATTTTTACACCACAAAATTTCATATCAAATATCCGAAGATTATTTCTATCCAACTTATCTCAATTAAATTGGGAAACCCATATCTTAATTAAAAGATTTATCCAACTCTTGGACATTAGATCTGGATAAAAATACCATCCACTTATCCTCGATATTAATCTCCGTATCCAATTCACACTATAAGCGGAATAATGGTGAACTACCTTTTAAATTCCTCAAATGGTAAGTGTCATCATCTACCGAATTAATATCAAACTTCCGAAGATTTATCTCCAACCATATCCAATTATTTAAAACTGAAAAGCCGTTTTAATATTAAATAAATCAATCTAAATTCCATATAAAATATTTCCCATACTTTTAAATCTTTGGAAACATTTCACAAGTCATTTAAAGATGATTACTTATAGTTCGCAAAGCAGTTTGCAGGTTAAAAACTTCAAAATAGATTATTACCGAAGAAAGTGTTACAATCGTGTTTCAAAAGTGTTACAAAACAGTTATCTTGGCTATTTGATCAAAATATCATTTATCTTAGCCAAAACTTAAAATTTACAATTCAAAACACTTTTACATAACTTATATTATTTTACAAAAAAATTCCATATTTTTAAAATATCAAAATAGTTGTTTATAGTTATGGTTGGCAACTGCTCTTATAGCGACCTTTTCCAAAACGGTTTTAAACATAACTTGAAAATTATAACTCGTAATTAAAATCTGCTTTCACTCATTTGAAAGCTCTTGTTAATGGAAATCAAATATTTTCAGTTTCGTGGAAACCCGATTTAATTTGCGAAAGTTATAAGCATTTAAAGTTTGTAACTAAAATACGCGTATTGTTAATGTGTGACAAACTCTATTTTGACCGTAGTAAACATTATTCTGCGATACTTCAAAATACCTTAGAAAAACCATTGTGTACTTATATGTACACCATTTAAAATCATTTGAAGTAATTTACATTGACTTTCCAAATTATTTTCGGATTAAAAATTCAACTCTTATTTTTGTACTTAAATCAAATTCCAATTAATTTTTAAATTCAAATAACTTCAAGTTAACCATCCTATTCGTTTGATCAGTTAGGGATAGCCAGGGAGAGAAGGAAACTATAATTTCCAAACCCAAGCCTAGACACTATCCTCTCTGTCATCCTAGAATGTTTCGGTATTTATTTATTCATTTAAAGAAACTTTATCAATATATATGAATTCATACATAAATGTCTTTTCCAATTACGAAGGAGATTTGTCATCACCAATGTGATACCATAATTGTTGTGTCATAATGTGTGCGAAATAATATCAACAACCATTATAAACATCCATAGCAACCATCATTAACATGATTAAATAAATCATAACTGTGCACAAGCGTTATAACGCTAACGCTTAATAGTGTGTGTGCTTCTAAACTACGCATCCATCACAACAAACATCAACCATCATTAACCACTAATAATTCATCACTATATTTAAATTATTCTAACTACTAATTAAATATATAAATTGTGGTTAAAGAGTTCTCACCGAACAACTTTCCAATCTTCAAGGCAAGCGAGCCTAGCTGAGTGAATCGTCGAACAGTAATTCGGCGCACCGTCTTCTTCACTAATATATATATATATAAACTAATATCTCTCCCTCTCTATTATAAGAGGAGGAGGATGACGATGAACTTCAGCAAGGTGGTGGTGGAAAAGAAGAAGACTTATGCCATGGAAACCATGGCCATAAGCTTTAAGAAGAAGATGAAAAGGAGGAAATGGAATAGAATGGTAAAAAAGAGGAGAAAAGGCCTCCTTATATAGGAATAGAGGGTTAAGGAGGTGATGACATATCGGAGGGAAAGTGGAAGGCATGCATGAAAGGAGGCATGCAAAATGGCATGTTTCCTAACACTTGTCTTAAAAAAAAAGGGACTTTTGGTAGCATTTTCCCTTAAATGCTATGAATAATAAGGCCAACACTTAATTATAACGCTACTAATGCATGTTAGGGTTTGAAAATCCGATCGAATGGCAATCAAAACTTATTAAATATTATTAACCACATATATTTATGTCAATTTCAAATTTAAATTCAAATTAAGTAATAAAAATTCAAATTTTAGACTGGTTAAAATTCCGGATCGTTACATCTGAGGCCCACGCGATCGACCATAGCTGCCGACCTACTGGGCGTCAGTTTGCCCAGTGACGGCTAGGCTTTTGTAAGGGTAGGTTATAATATTTATATAACGAATGGACGAATATAACTTAAAACTAATCCAACGATCCTAGGCCATTTCCACCCCTATAAATAGAGGGGTAAGGCCTCTATTTAATAAGGAACCGATGCAAATAACGCTACTTGCTTCTGTTGTAAGGACAACGGAAGCAAATAACATATGTTGCTTTGGTGCATTTGCTTCAGTTAATAATACAACCGACGCAAATGGTATTATTTGCTTCAGTTGTGAGCACAACGGAAGTAAATAACACCACTTGCTTCAGTGCATTTGCTTTGGCTGTTATCAAAACCGAAGCTAATGATGTTATTTGCTTCAGTTATGCACACAACAGAAGCAAATGAGACGAGGCAATAGACATATTTTGTACTAGTGGTTACTGATTGCCACTCTGGTTTTCATGGATGAATGGTTGAAATGTTTGATGTAAAGACTATCACTGTCCGATGTGTGGAAGATGAGAGTTGTATTCTTCCCTGGTGTTGTGGGTAAATTAGTTCCTTTATTTACCCATTCTCATATACTTTATTGTTGAAGTTTATTAGTTGTTTTATCGCTCATTAAGGCTGTTATCTGATTCAAGGTTTTATGTTTCCCTCTTATTACCTTGGGTTGTTCATCCGATTGTTGGATGAGCAGACTAGGTGGCAGATGATAGCTTAGTGAGGACGATGTTGAATTTTGGAGGCGAGCAGGAGGCTGGCGTACTATCTTTCCTACTATCTAGTATTTGTTTCTGCTGTTTGTTATCCAACTTTGAGTGCTATAGTGAGGCAAAATTGTATAAACACTATTGCTGAATCCAAGGCACGTATAATACTTTCTAGTCGTTATGAAAGTTTAGTGTTTTTGCTTCACTAATAATGCATGTTGTATATGTTATATTATATATTATCCTTGCACTATGAGTTCTACGACCAGTTCCGCTTATGTATCATACATTGATGATCGTCCATAGCTGCTTGGCATACCTTTCAGCGCATTATTCCTCTTGTTAAGTGTAGGGGTTGTGGGTGATCGTCACAGTTGTAATATTTGATCTTACTCACACATTTAAGTCTACTCCTTAGGTAGATATCATTTAATTGGATCGGAATAAGCAAAAAAGGTTTCACCGCTTTAGGGCTAAGGAAATTTGTTGAGGCAGTTGGACTTGCACCGGCCATTTGCTTTGAGATCTTAGAATAGGGTTTGTTGTTTGTGCTGCACCCATCTTTGATGTACTTTGTTAGAATAGGTTCTTTCGAAGGCGATCGTCGTATCGGAGATGAAGATTAAGTTATCTTTGCCTTTCTGAGGAGAACCTAGAAGAGATTTTAGAGGAATCCGTGTCTTACGCGGATTTATATGGTCTTTTGTTTGACCGGCTTGAGAGATTTTGCAGCAAATCTATTTTTCTTAATTTCGGGTTTTTATATTTGAGAATCTATGTTTAAACTGCCAATGTAGATGTATGACCCATTTAGCACATCGTTCTATAAATGAGAAGTTATGACTAGATTTTCTCATGATGCGGAAATTTATCTTTTGCTTGATTGATGGCGTAACCATCATTTAGTACCGCATTATATTCAATTCAGCTTGTTGTTCTTGCATGCTGACTCATGGAGTTACTTTCTATAATTTCACCTATCCCTTTTTGTCTTTAGACAATATTATGTGGATTTCCATGAGAAGCAGTTCTGTGGTAGATTTCTTTTCATGTCATAAATTCTCTCTTAGAGGAGATAGTGATGTGGGAACCTCCAACAACACCAGCAGTGTTTGTAACACGAGATTGAGCATTTTGCTACCATGTTATGAATAATCAAAGATCATAAAAATGGTTTGAGCTCGATCCGCGGAGCAAGACATCTCGTTGTTTATAGTCATTATTTTTGGAGTTTTGGTGTTATTGTTTTGTTGTTGTCTTTGTTGTTTTCCCTTTCCGGCATCGGGGTTTTAGCTCCGGGGTGATTCGTGATTGTAATTGTTAGTGTTGTTTAAATCGCACGACTTAGTTTAATGAGATTTCTATGTTTGGTAATGTTTATGTCATCCACGCATGACTATTTGAATGAAATCTCGTTTTTTTATCTAAACTAACAGTTGTCCTAGAGCTGAAAGAATAAAATTCTGTGTCGGATAAATTTAGTAAATGACCGGTTCTACGTCACGCATATATAAATAAAAAAATAAATAACCACTCCTTGTTAAAACTAAAATTTATTTTGATCCTTTGTGTATGATTTCAGTTTTCGCATTTTTGACGCAACTGACTTCCTCATCACCAGCGTATGACTTGAATCGTTTAAGTTTCCGCAAAATACATTTTTGAAGTTTTTGGAAAATGTATTTTTTCTAAAAACTCTTTATCATTTTCTTGTTCATGGTAAAGTGAAATGGTTTTAACGAAGTTTTGAAAATAGACATGCCAAGTTTTCAAGCGAAAATTTATTTTTATGAAAAATTTCGATTTTTAGTCACATGAACGGTGCAAGAAAGAATTTTGATGTTTTGTGAGCGCGTTTTAGCGGTGCAATAGGACCGACGATACGATAAATACATTAATGGTAACAAGGAAAAGATTGTTTTAGCCTTGGAAACACTGTTTCCATACCTTGTCAATGGTGCACGTGAGTTATTAATTAACTCATTTTTCGTTTTAGAGCTTGTTGTAAGCCTCCTTTACAGCCTACAGATGGAAATTTTCGGAGTATTTTGGGTAGCTGACGTGAAAATTCCACTATAGGTCGGAAAATGGAAGATTTGTAAGCGAGAAAAATGTTAAAATACTTCGCTTCGATCTCCTTTATTCGGTTCAGGAGAAACTAAATAGGAAATGATTAGATTATGTGACCTTTTGGATGGTAGGATTTGAATGCATAATTGGCTTCTTCACACTTTTACTCGTAATTGTGTGAAGTTATGGATGAAAAAGAGTTTTCAAATTTTGCATTCATATAGAATTGTTAGTATATTTAGGATGTTTTGCATCATGTTTTCAAAAGTATTTCAAAAATTTAATGCAGAAAAATAGGAGGATCCGATTTAGAATCATCTTGTATGCATATTTTATAGTTGAATTGCATTATGTTCATCACGCACATATACATATGGTTGCAAAGTGGATGTAGACAAAATTGATTATGTAGAATAGGACTATAGTCGTCAGAATTTCGGGATGAAATTCCTTTTAAGAAGGGAAGAATGTAACAATCCAGAATTTTGGAAATATAAATTAATCATTAGAATTTCAAAATAGGAATTTCTGCAAACGACGGAATTTAGCCTTGAAACTTTAACCAATGCGTTCGTCTCGAAATTCTTGTCAACTTTCATGTTTGGAGCTTTGCGTACAGAGTTCGTATGAAAGTTACGGACGAAATACGAGGATGGACGGAAAATAAATAAATCAGAATTTATAATTATATATTACATTATTTAACCAAGCCGACATGGGCATCTGAGGCCCAGGAGGTCGACGTACTGCGAGTCAGTTTTCCCAGTGATGGCTAGCTTTTTGTAAGGTTAGGTTGTAATATTTATATAACGAATGGACATATATAACTTAAAACTAATCCAACGGTCTTATGCCATTTCTACCCCTATAAATAGAGGGATAAGGCCTCATTCTTTTTCCACATAATTCAGCAGAGGCAGCGGAGCTCTGCCATTTTCCTTCTTCTCCAAACCTAATTTCTTAATCTAAAATATATTCAAATAAAAAAATCGAATCCAATTCATATGAAATTGAGAGGATAAGCAGATCCAATGGAAAAGAATGCAAATTGACGCTCCATATCAGATTCTCCCCTCTCTTCCTATTTTCTTACATCTCTGCAGATCTAGAATTTTCCCCTTTCCAGATAAATTATAGATTTATAAGATTTAGGGATCTGTTGGTTTAAAGGCTTCAAACATCGGGTTTAGAAGCTATAAGGTGAGTGGGAAATTTATATATACATTTATAATAACATATTTATCTTGTTTGTAATAGATCTCGATTTTTAGGCCTATGCCTATCTGATTTGATCAATAAATTATTGTAATTAGAGTGACACTCATCAGATCTGGTTGTAAAAAGTGTTAAAACTTATGAGTTATACATTGTGGTTATGCATAATACGAATTGTAGGATTCTTAAACTTGTTTACGCATATTCCTACAGTTATGTTGAAAAATATATTGCAATTGTTGTGAAGCACTGTAGATCTGGGAATCAGCCCCATTTAAACGCAAATTAGATGTAGTTACATTCCAGATCTTCAGTGTTGAATAATAAATTATGTGAATTTTCATAAAAAGGTACAATTGGTAAATTATGTGATTGTATTGTTAAAAGAAATATGCCTGTTTATATTCAATATTATTAGGTTTTTGCCTAATTATTGTAAATATGTCGTTTTACACCTTTTGCATAAAAAGGCATTGTTTTGAATCACAAGAGATGTGATAAAAAGATCAAGAAAAAGGAAAAGCGATGCATATGTACGTGTGTATATATATATATATATATATATATATATATATATATGTTTGTGCGTAATTTGCATCAACTATTCCAAATTATATATTTTCATATTTCTTGTGATTTTGAAATATGCCAATTCCACTATTAGGCATAATTTACAATGATTACGGCTAAAGGTCTTTTTGTAAGATTTGGAACCTTTTGGCAATATTGAATGTAAAAAGGAACATTTGGTTGTCAACTGAACCAAAACACTTAAGAATAATAACAAAAATAAAAATAATAACTACGTTGAACGCATGAAAACATAAATATAAATATATACATATTATCCGTCCAAATCAGCGTAGAATGGTAAAATACACAGTGTATGGAATGTCAAATGAGTGGATAAGGTTCAATTATGGAATTATATGTTAATGTAATCCATATTGAATTAATATTTTTGTGGTGACCACTTGTAGCAATCAATATAATAAATTTCTATTAATGGGACAGCAAATCAATAAATAACAATTGTGACCAACGTGGATTGGGGAAAATAAATATAATACACTTGTGGTATAAGTCTGCCCAGATCCGACCGACAAATCCAGCAACCACAGACAGTCAGTTTAATGTGAGGGGTCTAATGCGTAAATGTACTAAGGCACGAGGTTTTGTTTTACTTATGATAGAAGTCTACCTGGAATCAACCGGCAAATCCAGCATTCACAAGTTGTCAATTTAATGTGAGAGGCCTGGTGTGTGTGTGTGTATGTATGTGTGTGTGTGTATATATATATATATATATAACAGTCAACCAATAAATAAATGAATAAAATAGTAATTGCTTATTGGGGTGCAACAAATAGATACCTTGGGACTGATAAATAGTTGCCTAAGGAAAATATGACTGTTATGGTCATAAGGAGCAATAAAGATAGAAATAAAATAAAATGTGTGTCATAAGGGGGTTAATGGATTTTGATTGGCATTTGAATACTAAGTCCAAATTAGGGAAAAAATCAAATAAATATCCTCGAGAAAAGGGGATATAGCCTTCCTTATTTAAGTAAATGAAATTAGAACTTATAATTAAAAATAGAATTGGACTTAGTAGGTTAATGATAGAAAAATATTATTAACCATAATAACCCGTGACGATAGTAAATCGTGTGGAAAGAGACTAAACAGAAAGGGTGTAATAACGTATCCCACTTTATCCAAATAAGGAAAAGGTATTAAGGGCTAATGGGGTACGAGTCCAATAACCTTCGCGTATAGTCCGCTTCCTAGGTCTTAAGCGGCTCGGGGTTAAGGAGCGCACCTGGGAATAGGTCTTTCGGTTTATGTGTATTAAATGACATGTGTCGTATTGCCTGCCCAAACCTGGAAACTTGAAATGTTAGATATGGCTACCTATCCTATGGGAAGTAATAAGGGACTATGGAGGTTATCCAATAAGATCTGCTAGATGGTATAGCAAACGATAAAATATCATTTCTCACCTTATACGGGGCAAGGGTATATGCGTGAATGACGGAAGCCTTAACTAGTAGAGCTTGTAGCTAGTGCCCTCTAGTTTATAAAAATGTGGAACAAACTGTCGAAAGGTATTGACTAACCAATAAGTCCTCCTAGGGTCTTAAAGGATCTAGAGAATTCACCATATCTATCATTGGTAGTGAGGCGGAAACAATGAAGGGAAAGTGGATGGAAAAGTATACGTATGTAAGAGCTCCGTAGTTTGGGGTTCACTTCTCAGTTTAATAATCAATTATATTATAATTTAAAAAGGGCTTCCTAAATATATGCGTAAACGTTCTATCTTGGTATTATATCTTAGAATACCACTTTAGAAAGAGTGGTAGAGTCGTGCATAAACATCTACAAGGTTAGGCTAGAATTACTAATCTTGATAGGCATACATTTTGGGTTAAACCAAAGTGATACAACTAGGTATTATAATACATGTTGTACATTTCTTAGTCACCAGAACTTGTTGCTTTGACCCCCCTCCTCATTACAACCTCTCAGGTTTCCTAGAGGGTGTTGGGTTCTCACAGATGTTTAAGTTTGGCTTTCGGTTCTCGTTTTCCCTCATGCTCGGTATTGGCAAATGACTTACTTTGAAAAAGGTAGCTACTTGAGTTAATACTAGTTTATCCTATTTTGCTTCCGCTGTGAGTTATCTTATCGTACTTTGATTATGCTCATGCTCATTTATTGCAGGTACTAGATATACATGCTCCATGCTTGAATGTGTTCAAGTTTTGATTTTTGTTGAAATTTGGGAGCATAAAAGTGTGGGGTTCTACATTTGGTATCAGAGCCTAGGTTAAATGATCAGAGAAATTAGTTAAATTAGAACTCGTGAGAGAACGTAATTCAATTTTACTTCCTGGTTTTCATCATCTTTCTTACTTGACTTAAATTTATTTTCAATGATGAGTTAGCCGCGGGCCTAAATATATTAAAATGGGCTTTAAACAACTAGGAGTTAAAATATGTTGAATTCAGGGTTTTAACCAATTTTGTCTTACCCTATAGTATGTTGGCGATCTCGTCGTGAAGAGCATGAGAACAACATATGATGGAGTCCATTGATTCGAGTTTGGAGACTAGACAAAAATCTAGCTCCACTTGGGATAGTCGCGATTTTTGGTTTTTGGTTTCGTTGGTAGTTCCGGTAAGACCATTGCTCGATCCAAAACGGGAAAAGTTCACATTATTATGTCGTATATATTTCGAAAATATAATTACGATGTATATCCATTCGTTACTTCGTTGAATTTCTGAATCTACCTTTGTTGAATATTCAGTTGAGTTCTTGGTCTTGTATTCAAAGAAAATTATTTTTTAAACTATTTAGAAAAATAATTGGGTTTCTATGGTTTTAAATGACGGTTTCGGAAAATGGTTTTATGAAGGCCTAGTTTTATAAAGATATGGTTTTTAGATTTTAATCTATTCACGTTTCAAAATTGTAGGGCTATTGTGTAATTCTAATAAATATAATCCGATTGGTAGGAATGATGAAATTAGAAAAGACAAGGAATATGCCACTGAACTTAAGAATATTGAATATCTATTCATTGTGATTTTTAGTATCCCTCTTCCTATATATAGGATAATTTATTGAAATCATCACAATAAATCCTTAAGATTTTAAAAGCTTCAACATTTTTGAACACATAAAGGTTTTTCAGTTTGAAATATGAACTAGAATATAAGTAATAATAGTGATAATAAGACCGGTTTATAAATACGAAACCGTTAGTTTATAATAAATATCCTTTTTGGAAAAGTTTTAATTTTTCTTCGGAAAGGCTAAGGAAAATCCTTCATCTTGATTTTTGGGGTACTTGATTTTGTGAATCGTCTGTTTTATGTCAGCTAGTAAGGGGAAAATCCATTTTAATTTTATTTCGGATTTCTTGATGGTTTCCTGTTTTAAGTTCGTTTGTTATGTAGTTGTGGCATCGTTGTTGAGACTATAAATCCTTGGAGTTGGTTCAGAGTTTAACTACGGTCTTTAAATACCGCAATGATGAAAATAATTATTTTTTGGATTTCGTTAGATCTTAAAAGATAATGCGGGACGATTAATATTCTAATCCGGCCTAATAAGGTCAAGGTTCCATCTTTGTCCAAAGCCATTTAATAATTGACCATTTAGTGTTATGCAAGAATGGTCAATTAGTCAATGAGTTTTGCTACAACTTGGACCTAGTACTCAACCATAAAAGTTGTGTCCTAGTCATCCCCTTAACTTCTTTCTTTCATCCTTCCCTCCTCATCTAGCTGAACCATATTCCTACCCTTCTTTTCTTTCTTTGTTGTCGCCTCGTCTCCTCTTTTTCCGCGCTTGTTTGCGCATTAGATCTTGCCTCGCTAATACTCCAAAATCTTATTTCTTCTCTTCGACCATTTCTTGACCTATAATACATAGTCGCTGTAACATCCCGCATTTTACGTATCGGAGGACCGTAAAATATTTTTATTTATTTTCTGAGGATTGGATCATTCTTATATTTTAATATGTTGTTTATGGGGATGTGAGAATGTCCATAATTTTTACCAATTTTGTTTATGATGAATTTTCCACTGTCATTCTTGTACAGAGCACAACTTTTGACTCAGGTCGAATCAGGTGTTGAAGCCTATGCCATTGGAAAGGAAATGATGATTATCTTTCCATAAAGTGGTCACATTAAAGTTTTGGTTCAACGATTTGGGATAAATCACTGTTTTAAGGTTTAACAGTTGGATGTCCATGTTTGGTAAGCCATAATGGGATGATTTGAGGAGGCCCATTAGTGGGCTGGTGGAAGGCTATAAATAGGGGGTAAGAGGCATGGATAATATTCTACTTTCTCCATTCTCTCAATTGGAAGAGCTAGAGGTCCTCCATTGCCTGCACATTTCCACCATTAAAGTTTAGAGAATCGAAGATCTGCAACATTTGAGGCTAGATCTACGCAAATCCAAGAGAGATATCATCGAATTGAAGAGTTTGGATCAAATTCATCACTGTCCGAAATCATAATTCATTGCTTTTAGTTTGTTTTGGAGAACTGGTGAGTGATATGCATCTCTCACATGGATTCAATCAAGTACATGAGTGTTTGATCTTGTTTTTCATCAAATTTAGGTCGTTTTCCTTAGATCTACATCATGGTAAGTTTATTTTCATATGAATCGCCATAGGATCTAATTTAACAACTTAAAACCGGTAATTTCTGTGCTATTTCATATGTTTATGCAAGTTAGATCCATAATTTAGTTCATAGCTTCATTTATCATGATTTTGGTGAAGTTTGCATAATTTTGGTGAAAATCATCATATTCATGTTGATAGTGGTTTCATAACATGTTTATGGTTGTAATTGATGAATTGGATGAACAGATTTCGTTGAGACAGTTGATTGGCGAAGTTTTGGTTGAAATTGGACTTGGATTGGACCTGTGCAGGAGTCTAGTCGTGCGTGCAGGCCACGGGTCGAGCGTGCGGTACAAGTGTAGTACAAGTGCAGTACAAGTGGCAGTACATGTGCCCGGGTCGGTCGTGCAAGGAGGGGTCGTGCATGGTGTGGTCGGGTCGAGCATACAGGGTTGAGCAGTGGATGGGGTCGGCCATGTGTTGTGGCAAGCTTGGGTCGAGCACACATTGGGTCGGTCGAAAAACAATTGGGTTGAGTACACATCGGGTCAGTCGAGCAGGACCGGGTCGAGCAGAGTAGAGGTTGGGTCGAGCAAGCCTGGTCGGTCGTGCACTATAGGCTCGGTCGGTCATGTTTTGGAGAAGGGGGTCGGTCGCACATGGTCATTTATGAAAAAATTATATTTTCGGGTACGGCCCAGATGCGTACAAAAGAGCTTGAAAAAAAATTCGGGGGCAACCCCCCAAACCCTAGCTGCAGCACAGTGATGTAATTTGGCTCAGTAATGTTGTGACTTCGAGTGAATTCAATAAGGAATGTCGAATTGGTGTGGAGTGTTCGTTTCTAGTTGTGATGCAACGAGTATGATTACAACTCAAAGGTGTCCTGAGTTGGGTGATAATGGTTTGATGGTCGTCGTCGATGACGACTAGAGATATTGAAGGGTAAGAGACTTTCATTGTCGTAGGTTCTAGCGGGCTCAAAGCAGGGGTACAATAGAGACGTCTAAAAGACCGGTGGTAGGTCGAGTACCCTGGGCATCGTGTATGGCCTAGATATGTCAAATTATATGATGTATGGAGTTTTTGCTAGAACCGGGATTCCCGTTAGCCCTTGATGGATGGAAAATTGTTTGGCCAATCATACGATTAACGATGGTTTCGAAGCAGGATTAGCAGTAGTAGCCATAGTCTATCATGCATGCTGGATGTTCTGTTTGTGTCATCACATGTAAATTATCCAACGTCGGAGGAGATGTTCCTTGATTGCTTGTCTGATATTGGTTTAGGCCTTTGGGGCTTGTACTTGGGGGATGCTGAATCCGATTAGGATGGTTTACGTGAGATATATAATCTGGATGTTATGAGTGCTATTGTTGGTGACTACTACAAAACTAGTCTGTTGTTTACCCCCCTATTGCTTCGGCTCTACAACCGAAGCAACTGCAGACGACGCAATAAGCCAAAATGTGTTGCCTGGAAAACTGAAGCAAAAAACCCTTTTTTGCTTCAGTTTCTTACCCCTCCCCCCCCCCCCCCCCACCCCCGTTGCTTCGGTTCAACAACCGAAGCAATTGAAGACGATGCAATAGACCAATGTTTATTGCTTCTATTGTTGAAATGGAGCAACAAAGTGTTTTTGCTTCCGTTGTTAAACAGAAGCAACACGGTGTAAACAACCGAAGCAAATGCTAACCAAAAGTAAATTTAAAAAAATGGGCACCATTTCAGGATTCAAATCCTAAAACGGTATCAAAGCACAATGACAGACAGCTATGACACCAAAAACATGTATTATTAACACACTAAATGTTTACCGTAATATATACTTCAAAATACCAAATTACAATAATATGTGTCTCATAATTAAATATCAAACAATATAATCATACATTGAATACATAAGCAGACGTTTGTACTTCGATTAAAGATCAAATCTGCACTGTCCACCTTTTCAAGTTAGAGCATATGTTTGTACTCATTTAAAGATCATATTTGCATTATCCACATTTTCCAGTTGGAGCAGCAGGAACCTTCTAATTAGACCCTGCTAAATGAAAGTATCAGTAAGTAAGAAGAAGCAAATATATTATGTATGCACAAATTTCACATTTCAACACAATAATAAAGCAAACAAGTGCAACAAAACTAAATAAACAAATTATTATTCCAACGCAATAGGTGCACAATTACTCTTAAGTAGTCTTTAATTTAACACTTCACCTGAGGAATTAAATAAATTAGTTAATAAGATTCATTCAACAATTTAATGATCACATGGACCATTTAATTAGTCCAAACACATTAGCAAATAATGAGTTGATATGTATACCATGAACTACAACTCCATATGCAAAATTTATTTTGTAATAAAGTAGCAGAACACCAAATAATATCAGTCTTCCCTAGAGATGCATAACAAATTGTTGTGGTAAGAACAAGAAACAAATATTAACTGTTATCAACTATTCATTAGTATTAATTGTTTTGTGGTAAGAACAGGAAACAAATTTAATTTGTATACCTTGAACTACATTTTCCTATTTCAACTGTTATTAACTGTACATTAGTATACTTATATTTTTGCAAATATTATGATTAATAGCATCAAAGCTAACTGATAATAATATTTGAATGGATTATTGTTAATGCGACCTGTAGTATATGCATGCATTTTAACCTCAAAGTTAAATCTGGGAAGAAAGCCATCATTGCTTAGTTAAAATTGTTTTGTCTATCAGGCGAATATGAAAATTCTGAGCAACAAAAAAACATACTGTACTGACATCAGGCATATTATCTTGTCATTTCCTATTTTATTATTTGTACTTCTGTAGGATATAATATATATGCCTTGACATATTCTACGGGTATATATATTAGCATCACTTATAATGGACTCCTGTTTTCTTACCACTGTATAGTTGTAGAGTTTTAGTAAAAAGGTTAACATAGCAAACATTTTAACATGTTTTTTAAAGCAAGAGTTCACCTAAAAGGATAAATATATGAAGCAAGCAGTTGATAGAAAACAGTCATAAATTGGCCTGTTATAATTAACTTCCTTACAGACATGATATATGTTGCCAAATGGATCATCAAGATCCTAATTAAACTTTCGGGTAACAACAAACTATAATATGTGCATGTATATGCTCATGCTCATACAACAACAAAAAAACAACCACTTGACCTAGTCCATTTCCCCCATAGAACAATTCCAGTATCCCAAAAAATAATATACGCAACAAATGAAATAGCAACTGGGCAACATCAAAATAGCAATGAACAAAATATTGAATCATACCACTGTAGAATAAGTTTGACACCATACAAAAGCCTTAACAATCAATCTGCAACACCTATTATCTCATTAATACAACCTGGCCATATCAACTTTAGATTACAACACTCTTCAAGACTAACAACATCAACGAAATGAGTACATAAATCAGCTAAATGGAGCATCACACCCAGTAGGGGTATTGTTTAAGATCATACTAGTTGGCAACACAAAACAACAAAATCCGAACTATATAAAAAATAAAATCATAGCATACCATCTAAAACCTTTCTGAATATTGTCTTCTGTCAAGTTCCTGCCATCCTCAAGTCGCCTCAACCAGATATCACATTTGTTCAGTGAAATCCCTAGCACGTGTAAACGTGAAGGTCAAATCGTTTATCTGAAACGATAAATCGAGTGTCTTGGAATTTGGATATGACATCGAAGACGTCGAACTTCAGGATTCCCCAAAACTTCAAAATTCACATAAATAGGGCAACATGTTTCGTGCAAACGGAGAAATTGAGATTGAAATCGAAGTCGAGATTGTCGGCTGGCTTGGAGAAGCAAGGAATTTGAAAATTATTAGCAAGTGGAGAAGTCGAGATTCCATAACGAAATCAAAGGGCAGGATGATTATTGGTAGATAGACATGGGATTTTTTTTCTTCTGAAGTTGAAGCGAGGATGAAAAAATGTGGCGGTTGTTGGATAGTGAGGGTGATTATATTTAGGGTTAAGTACAGAGAAGAATGGTAGCATGCTTGTTGGTACCATATATCCAATGGTTAAAAATATACGGTGATTTTATTATTACTTAATTTTGTTTATAAGACGTAAGGTTTAAGGATAACCTGGAAATAAAAAATGGATACTTCGTTACATAGATAACCGATATTTTTGCATATATGAATTGTCCACATCCGTATTAATTATCAAATATTCTTAAATATACCCAATTTTTTTAAATAACTAGATATAACTGTTATTTAGTAATAAGTAATAAATATTATTTTCTAATTATTAAATATAGTCTTAATTATTAAGTATTAATTATTGAAAGTAGTTTATAATTACTAATTATTAAAGAATAATTATTAAACTTTACTTTTACTTTTATGAATTATGAATTATTAGTTATTGCTTATTATTTCTCTATTGTATTCCAATATGAATTATTAAACACAAATTTGTTATGTGTATGTTAGTGATTATCAACAATAATTATTGGGAAAGTCTATTAGGACACAAATTGGTGACACAAGATTTGATACACAAATTCAGTGGTCCATAATTTGTGTATTTAATTTTGTGTCATGGGTTTGTGTTCAAATACACATTCCCATCACTTTTCATGTAAAGACAAAAAAATTCAATGGTCCACAACTTGTATATTTAATTTTGTGTCATGAGTTTGTGTTCAAATAGACACTCCCATAATTATTATTTATTAATTATTAAATATAGATTAAATAGTATATTGATATTTTTTTTAATAATTATCTGATGTTAAACAATAATAAAGAAATAAAGTGTGAAATATAAAAGTATAATAATTGAATATTGATTATTTAGTCTTAATTATTAAATATTTAATGGTATTATTTATTATTAATAAGTAATTATATAATATTAAATATTATTTACATTTATTTATCATTAGTGTAAAAAATATTGATTGTACTCTACAGGTTATTAATAATTAAGCTAACAAGTTATTAAATATATAAAACATTTATTGGTTATATTAGTTTAGGCTTTTCCTATGTCTATCATTCCCTTAAAAGTTTTTATTTAAACATATAAGTAAAATGACTTTTACTATAGTGGATTCATATTTACAATATTTAGCGGTAGAGTTAATTACAATTAGCTAACATTGGTTTTTGCTATTTACTGACTACAAAAATCTTTAATTGTTAAACGAAATCAACTATTGAATTTAATTGGAAATTATTTTTTAATAATTCTAAAATCTTTAAATTTAACTTTATGTATAATTATTGATATAAGTATAAAATATCAAATGATAAATGTTGGTTCTCAATTACTAATATTTCTTCTTATTTATAAATTATTCAAAAATTTTATTGATTATTAATTATTTTACTAGCCACTATTAATGAAATAAATTTTAAAATCAATTACTAAATACCAGATATCACTTCATAAGTATTCAGTTATAATTATCAGATATCAATCTTAGGAATTATATAATATCAATAATAAATTATTTAACAGAAATTATTGATTAATAATTATTAAAAGTTAAATAACAAATATTACTTCTATATTATCAAAAATTACTTATTAATTAATCATTGATATTGATTATTAATTATTAACTATTTAATATTATTTAATAATTTTTAATATTTTTAAATATAATTTATAAATATTAACTTAAATTTACTAATCATTCTTAATTAACTGTAACTATTTATTAAATATAAAATGTAATTATTGATTATTTCTAATAATTAGTAATTATAAAATACTAGTTGATAATTAGTAATTATCAACTAGTAATTACGAATTTATAAATAATGATGTATGTAATCACTGTTCATGATTATTGATACATGCAATTATTTTGATTAAACTTATCTACAGTTGTTTCGGCCTCAAACGAACATACGCAAATAACACTATTTATTTCAGTGCATTTGCTTCTGTTCCTAAGGAACCGATGCAAATAACGCTACTTGCTTCTGTTGTAAGGACAACGGAAGCAAATAACATATGTTGCTTTGGTGCATTTGCTTCAGTTAATAATACAACCGACGCAAATGGTATTATTTGCTTCAGTTGTGAGCACAACGGAAGTAAATAACACCACTTGCTTCAGTGCATTTGCTTTGGCTGTTATCAAAACCGAAGCTAATGATGTTATTTGCTTCAGTTATGCACACAACAGAAGCAAATGAGACGAGGCAATAGACATATTTTGTACTAGTGGTTACTGATTGCCACTCTGGTTTTCATGGATGAATGGTTGAAATGTTTGATGTAAAGACTATCACTGTCCGATGTGTGGAAGATGAGAGTTGTATTCTTCCCTGGTGTTGTGGGTAAATTAGTTCCTTTATTTACCCATTCTCATATACTTTATTGTTGAAGTTTATTAGTTGTTTTATCGCTCATTAAGGCTGTTATCTGATTCAAGGTTTTATGTTTCCCTCTTATTACCTTGGGTTGTTCATCCGATTGTTGGATGAGCAGACTAGGTGGCAGATGATAGCTTAGTGAGGACGATGTTGAATTTTGGAGGCGAGCAGGAGGCTGGCGTACTATCTTTCCTACTATCTAGTATTTGTTTCTGCTGTTTGTTATCCAACTTTGAGTGCTATAGTGAGGCAAAATTGTATAAACACTATTGCTGAATCCAAGGCACGTATAATACTTTCTAGTCGTTATGAAAGTTTAGTGTTTTTGCTTCACTAATAATGCATGTTGTATATGTTATATTATATATTATCCTTGCACTATAAGTTCTACGACCAGTTCCGCTTATGTATCATACATTGATGATCGTCCATAGCTGCTTGGCATACCTTTCAGCGCATTATTCCTCTTGTTAAGTGTAGGGGTTGTGGGTGATCGTCACAGTTGTAATATTTGATCTTACTCACACATTTAAGTCTACTCCTTAGGTAGATATCATTTAATTGGATCGGAATAAGCAAAAAGGTTTCACCGCTTTAGGGCTAAGGAAATTTGTTGAGGCAGTTGGACTTGCACCGGCCATTTGCTTTGAGATCTTAGAATAGGGTTTGTTGTTTGTGCTGCACCCATCTTTGATGTACTTTGTTAGAATAGGTTCTTTCGAAGGCGATCGTCGTATCGGAGATGAAGATTAAGTTATCTTTGCCTTTCTGAGGAGAATCTAGAAGAGATTTTAGAGGAATCCGTGTCTTACGCGGATTTATATGGTCTTTTGTTTGACCGGCTTGAGAGATTTTGCAGCAAATCTATTTTTCTTAATTTCGGGTTTTTATATTTGAGAATCTATGTTTAAACTGCCAATGTAGATGTATGACCCATTTAGCACATCGTTCTATAAATGAGAAGTTATGACTAGATTTTCTCATGATGCGGAAATTTATCTTTTGCTTGATTGATGGCGTAACCATCATTTAGTACCGCATTATATTCAATTCAGCTTGTTGTTCTTGCATGCTGACTCATGGAGTTACTTTCTATAATTTCACCTATCCCTTTTTGTCTTTAGACAATATTATGTGGATTTCCATGAGAAGCAGTTCTGTGGTAGATTTCTTTTCATGTCATAAATTCTCTCTTAGAGGAGATAGTGATGTGGGAACCTCCAACAACACCAGCAGTGTTTGTAACACGAGATTGAGCATTTTGCTACCATGTTATGAATAATCAAAGATCATAAAAATGGTTTGAGCTCGATCCGCGGAGCAAGACATCTCGTTGTTTATAGTCATTATTTTTGGAGTTTTGGTGTTATTGTTTTGTTGTTGTCTTTGTTGTTTTCCCTTTCCGGCATCGGGGTTTTAGCTCCGGGGTGATTCGTGATTGTAATTGTTAGTGTTGTTTAAATCGCACGACTTAGTTTAATGAGATTTCTATGTTTGGTAATGTTTATGTCATCCACGCATGACTATTTGAATGAAATCTTGTTTTTTATCTAAACTAACAGTTGTCCTAGAGCTGAAAGAATAAAATTCTGTGTCGGATAAATTTAGTAAATGACCGGTTCTACGTCACGCATATATAAATAAAAAAAAATAACCACTCCTTGTTAAAACTAAAATTTATTTTGATCCTTTGTGTATGATTTCAGTTTTCGCATTTTTGACGCAACTGACTTCCTCATCACCAGCGTGTGACTTGAATCGTTTAAGTTTCCGCAAAATACATTTTTGAAGTTTTTGGAAAATGTATTTTTTTTAAAAACTCTTTATCATTTTCTTGTTCATGGTAAAGTGAAATGGTTTTAACGAAATTTTGAAAATAGACATGCCAAGTTTTCAAGCGAAAATTTATTTTTATGAAAAATTTCGATTTTTAGTCACATGAACGGTGCAAGAAAGAATTTTGATGTTTTGTGAGCGCGTTTTAGCGGTGCAATAGGACCGACGATACGATAAATACATTAATGGTAACAAGGAAAAGATTGTTTTAGCCTTGGAAACACTGTTTCCATACCTTGTCAATGGTGCACGTGAGTTATTAATTAACTCATTTTTCGTTTTAGAGCTTGTCGTAAGCCTCCTTTACAGCCTACAGATGGAAATTTTCGGAGTATTTTGGGTAGCTGACGTGAAAATTCCACTATAGGTCGGAAAATGGAAGATTTGTAAGCGAGAAAAATGTTAAAATACTTCGCTTCGATCTCCTTTATTCGGTTCAGGAGAAACTAAATAGGAAATGATTAGATTATGTGACCTTTTGGATGGTAGGATTTGAATGCATAATTGGCTTCTTCACACTTTTACTCGTAATTGTGTGAAGTTATGGATGAAAAAGAGTTTTCAAATTTTGCATTCATATAGAATTGTTAGTATATTTAGGATGTTTTGCATCATGTTTTCAAAAGTATTTCAAAAATTTAATGCAGAAAAATAGGAGGATCCGATTTAGAATCATCTTGTATGCATATTTTATAGTTGAATTGCATTATGTTCATCACGCACATATACATATGGTTGCAAAGTGGATGTAGACAAAATTGATTATGTAGAATAGGACTATAGTCGTCAGAATTTCGGGATGAAATTCCTTTTAAGAAGGGAAGAATGTAACAATCCAGAATTTTGGAAATATAAATTAATCATTAGAATTTCAAAATAGGAATTTCTGCAAACGACGGAATTTAGCCTTGAAACTTTAACCAATGCGTTCGTCTCGAAATTCTTGTCAACTTTCATGTTTGGAGCTTTGCGTACAGAGTTCGTATGAAAGTTACGGACGAAATATGAGGATGGACGGAAAATAAATAAATCAGAATTTATAATTATATATTACATTATTTAACCAAGCCGACATGGGCATCTGAGGCCCAGGAGGTCGACGTACTGCGAGTCAGTTTTCCCAGTGATGGCTAGCTTTTTGTAAGGTTAGGTTGTAATATTTATATAACGAATGGACATATATAACTTAAAACTAATCCAACGGTCTTATGCCATTTCTACCCCTATAAATAGAGGGATAAGGCCTCATTCTTTTCCCACATAATTCAGCAGAGGCAGCGGAGCTCTGCCATTTTCCTTCTTCTCCAAACCTAATTTCTTAATCTAAAGTATATTCATACAAACAAATCAAATCCAATGCATATGAAATTGAGAGGATAAGCAGATCTAATGGTAAAGAATGCAAATTGACGCTCCAAATCAGATTCTCCTCTCTCTCTATCTTCTTACATCTCTACAGATCTGGAACTTCTCATTTCCAGATATATTGTAGATTTATAAGAATTTGGGATCTGTTTGTTTAAAGGGTTCAAACTTCGGGTTTGGAGGCTATAAGGTGAATGGGAAATTTATATATACATTTATAATAACGTATTTATCTTGTTTGTAATAGATCCCAATTTTATGCCTATACCTATCAGATCTGATCAATAAATTATTGTAATTAGAATGACACCCATCAGAACTGGTTGTAAAAAGTGTTAAAACTTGTGAATTGTACATTGTGGCTATGCATAATATGAATTGTAGGATTTTTAAACTTGTTTACACATATTCCTACAGTTATGTCGAAAAATATATTGCAATTGTTGTGAAGCATTGTAGATCTGGAAATCAGCCTCAGTTAAACGCAGATTAGATGTAGTTACATTCCAGATCTTTAGTTCAGTGTTGAAAAATAAATTATGTGAATTTCGATAAATGTACAATTAGTAAATTATGTGATTGTAATGTTAAAAGAAATAAGCCTGTTAATATTCAATATTGTTGGATTTTTGCTTAATTATTGTAAATATATCGTTTTACACCTTTGCATAAAAACGTTGTTTTGAATCACAAGAGATGTGATAAAAAGATCATGAAAAGGGAAAAGTGGTGCAAATGCACGTATAAATATAAATATATATTTGTGTGCAATTTGCATCGATTATTCCAAATTATATATTTTCATATTTCTTGTGATTTTGAAATATGCCAATTCCACTAATTAAGCATAACTTACAGTGATTCCGGTTAAATGTCTTTTTGTAAGATTTGGAACCTTTTGGCAATATTGAATGTAAAAAGGTACATTTGGTTGTGAATTAAACCAAGTCACTTAAGAATAACAATAAAAATAAAAATAATAACTACATTGAACGCATGAAAATATAAACATAAATTAATATATACATATTATCCGTCCAAATCAGAGTAGAACGGTAAAATACACATTGTATGGAATGTTGAATGTGTGGATAAGGTTCAGTTATGGAATTATATGTAAATGTAATCCATATTGAATTAATATATTTGTGGTGACCACTTGTAGCAATCAATATAATAAATTTCTATAAATGGGACCGCAAATTAATAAATAACAATTGTGACCAATGTGGATTGGGGAAAATAAATATAATAGGGTAATGAGTATAATTCCTAAAATTTATTAGGATAAATGTTGTACACCCCAAATTAGAAAATAGGAATTGTAACCGCATTTAGACACGAGATTAAGCTCAACTTTTGGTATAAGTCTGCACGGAACCGACGGACAAATCCAGCAACCATAGGTAGTCCGCTTAATGTGAGGGTCTAATGCATAAATGTATTAAGGCACGAGGTTAAGTTTAACTTGTGGTAGAAGTCTACCCAGAACCGACCAACAAATCCAGCATTCACAAGTTGTCAACTTAATGTGAGAGGCCTGGTGTGTGTGTGTGTATATATAACAGTCAACCAATAAACAAATAAATAAATAAATGAATAAAAATCGTAATTGCCTATCAGGGTGCAACAAATTGATACCCTTATTTATATAAATGAAATTAGAAATTATAATTAAAAATAGAATTGAACTTAGTAGGTTAATGATGGAAATTTTTTATTAACCATAATCACCCGTGACGATAATACATCGTGTGGAGAGAGACTAAACAAAAAGGACGTAATAACGTAACCCACTTTATCCAAATAAGGAAAGATATTAAGGGCTAATGGGGGACGAGTCCAATAACTTTCATGTATAAATGCTTCTTGGGTCTTAAGCAGCTCGGGGTTGAGGAGTCCACCTGCGAATAAGTCTTTCAGTTTAGGAGTATTAAACGACATGTGTCGAATTGCCTGCCCAAACCTGGAAACTTGAAATGTCAGGTATGGCTACCTGTCCTACAGGAAGTAATAAGCGACTACGGAGGTTATCCAATAAGATCAGCTAGATGGTATAGCAAACGACAAAATACCATTCCTCGCCTTATACGGGCAAGGGTATATGCGTGAATGACGGAAGCCTCAACTAGCAGAGCCTGTAGCTAGTGCCCTCTAGTTTATAAAAATACGGAACAAACTATCGAGAGGTATTGAGTAACTAGTATGTCCCCCAACCAATAAGTCCTCCTAGGGTCTTAAGGATCTGGAGAATCCACCCTATATGTCATTGGTAGTGAGGCGGAAACAATGAAGGGAAAGTGGATGGAAAAGTATATGTATGTGAGAACTCCGCAGTTAGGGGTTCACTTCTCGGTCTAATAATCAATTAAATCATAATTTAAAAAGGGCTTCCTAAATATATGCGTCAACGTTCTATCTTGGCATTATATGTTAGAATACCACTTTGTAAAGATTGTTACAGTCGTGCGTAAACATCAACAAGGTTAGGCTAGAATCACTAACCTTGATAGGCATACATCTTGGATTGAACCAAACGGGATACATTTAGGTATTATAATATGTGTTGTACATTTCTTAGTCTCCAGAACTTGTTGTTCTGACCCCCCTTCTCATTACAACCTCTTAGGTTTCCTAGAGACGGTTGGGTTCTCACAGATGATTAAGTTTGACTTTCGGTTCTTGTTCTCTCTCGTGGTCGGTATTGGCAATGTGACTTACTTTGAAAAAGGTGGTTGCTTGAGTCAATATTAGTTTATCATATTTTGTTTCCGATGTGAGTTATCTTATCGTACTCTGATTATGCTCATGCTCATTTATCGCAAGTACCAGATATACACGCTCCATGCTTGGAAGTGTTCAAGTTTTGATTTTTATCGAAATTTGGGCGTACAAAAGTGTGGGGGTGTTACAGGAATTGTAGCATCATTTTGCAAGTCATTTCTTCCAAGTTATATTCAACTACCTCTAATAAAGGAAAGAAAGAATAATGGAAAAGTTTTCGTATATGGTATTATATCTATATCCAGCTGTACATTTTCGTATATGGTATTATATCAAAATCTAGTTGTACACCTCCGCATATAACAAAGCAACGACCACATGACCATTATCCAAGCAATGATCACATGCCCATTATTCTAGCAATTTACATCTATTTTTGTATTATAAATAGAGGAATCCTCTATACTATTTGTATCAATTTGTGTTACAATTCTTCAATAATAAACTGTTGTTTCATCTCAATTTTGTTTTTCTATCATGGTATCAGAGCATCATTAAGGCTTAACAGCCATCGATCCATATTCATCATTTGGTCACCATGGCCAATGATACTGCTTCACAGCTTCAGACAATGCTACTGGAACAACTGAAAGCCTCATTGTTGTTGACAAACTCACTAAAACTGTAATGAGTCCTCAATAACAACTAATTACAGTGCAATTGGACGAAAGCAATTACTTGCTTTGGAAACTTCAGATCGAGACTGTAATCCAAGGTTATGGCCTTGAAGAGTTTATCATGGAGATTTTATCGGTTCCACCAAAATTCATTACTGATCAAGAGAATAAAATAGTCAATAATGAAGAATACATGAAATACCACATGCAAGGTCGTTTAATCAGTTCATGGCTACTATCGCCTATTAATCAAAGCTTATTACCACAAGTGATTGGCTGCAAAAGTTCTAACGAGATATGGACGGCAATAGAAAAATCCTTCAACAACCAGTAAGTTGCTAAATTTTTTTTATAAAAAACAATTGCAAAAAATAAAGAAGGACAACATTACCACGAGAGAGTACTTGAGCAAAATTAAATCTGTTTGTGACATGTTAGAAACTAGTGGTCTTAAAGTGCAAGATTCTAAACAAATCTTGACTATTCTCAATGGCTTAAGTGAAGAATATGAGGCTGTAGAAGCCATAATTTCCTCACAAAAGGAATTCTCATCTCTTGATGATGTTCACTCTATCTTATTAACACATGAAGCTAGGCTTGAAGGCAAGAAAGCTCAAGAAAGTGAGTTTTATATTACCTATGTTGTTAATAAAAGTAATGACAATAACAGAAATCAGATAAGTAATAATTACAAAAATGAACAAACCTTTCAGAGGGGCAACCCCACCACAAGAGGCAGAGGTGGTAGAGGAAGAAGACGCTTGAGTAACAACAACAATCGACTAAAGTGTGAAATATGTGAGAAGATTGGTCATACTGCTATCAAGTGTTATTTCAGATACAATTCAAACTACTCAACAGGCCAAGCCAACAACAACTTTTAAAGAAACACTAATTTCACTGCCAATTTAGCACAAGGACAGGGAGATGCAACTAATCACAATGAACAAACCAGAGCTGATCATATTCAAAATGAATCATGGTACCTAGACAATCTGAACAACCTGAATCTTAGGAACAAAGAATACAAACGTATTCAAACTATAAGAATGGGCAATGGTAAGTGTGTTAAAATCTCTCATACTGGCACTGGTAGTATCATTGATAATAGACAGTTATTTTTACATTATTTACTAAGAGTACCCACTCTTAAGAAAAACCTAGTTAGTGCGTCTCAATTTGCTAAAGAAAATTGTTGGAATATGAATGAGCATGAGTAAGAGAAATTTGGGAAAAAGAAGAGTTAGCAATTTATTGCTCAACATCATTAAAATGTAGGGACAATAGTTGCTACTTGGGCTAGTGCGTTAAATGAGAATTGTTTACTCAGAATATGAAAGGCATGCCTGTTCAGTCAGGAATTCGAAAGGCATGGCTGTTCAAATTACAACCATTGGAATTATGAGCACATGCACATTAATAACCGAGTGGTTAAAGGGTCGCAACCTTTCCACTTCAGCGGTTACTAATACATACGAATAGGCACTTCTCCAGCCTATAAATTCACTACACAAAACAAGACAGAACATACCTTTGGATCTGCTTGCATTGCTTCTTCTTCAACGTAATTTCTCCGATCTAGTTTCTATAACTTTTTCAGTTCGTCAGGGCTCTGTATGCTAGCACTACGCTACGGAGTTGGTCCGTTTTATCCTGGGAAACAAATTGCAACAACGTCTTTTGGTGCATACGACGGCAATATTGTTTCAAGGAAACAGAAACATCTCTGGACTCGGATATTACTTTCTTCTTCTTTTCTATTGAAGACGGTTCTGTACTGCTTCAATTTGTTGTACAATCGGTTGCGCTTTCTGTGGTTACTATGAACACAGTTTGACGTGACAATTGTTGAATAAATTAGTAACATTGAATTTGTTACAATTATTGAACAACATTGTTTGTTGTTATCGTTTAATTTGCAATACAATGATGTATTGAAAAAAGATTTAACTTTGTAATACAATCATGTATTGATAAAGACAATTTTCTAACAATCTTGAAACAATATTTTACTTGTTTGAACGTATGCTAATTTGATAGATTATAAACATATCTTATCTTCATAAATTTGCTATACACTCAGGTATGCTTTGTTGTTGATTCAGTTATTTTCGTGTATTTGTTTCTCAATTAAATCAACCTGAGTTTCATGTTCAGATTTAAAAACATTGTGTTTCCTACAAGTGGTATCAAAGCCACTCTTGGTTAATTCTATTGAGGAATCTTTGTTTTTATTTAAGACATGAATTATTGAAACATTTGAATCTTAAGATATGTTGAATTTGTTTGGATTTGTACTGATATTCTTAAAATTCATTTTTCTTCTTCTCTGATTTAGTTGTTGCAAACATCTTCAAGTTTTAAATGATTCATTTATATTATTAAATGATTCGTTTATATTATTAAATGATCCATTTATATTATATCAATCAGTCTTTTCCTCTTCTGAAATTGGAAACTTGTGTGAATTAAATATGAAATTCATATGTTGGTAATTGACATTTGACTATTCATATTCAAAATGATTTGTGCTTTAAAAGTATATTTAATGAATCATTTGGCTTGTAACGCATGAAATGTTTTGCATATTCAAAACTTAGTGTGAATTTTGTGAACCATATTATGAAATTGCAATTTTTTTGGGTTTGCTTTCCAATGTTTGACTTTTCAATATTGCCATGTAGCTTGCAATTTCTTTTTGGGCTAAATTAGCATTTGATGTGTTTAAACAATAAGTTGAGAATCAACTCAATAAGAAAATGAAAAGCAAAACGGAGGTTCCATATTATGAAATATATGTACTCATTTTTCTATAATCTTATATAAATAAAGGAGAAGAATGCCTATATTAGAGTGTGACTAAGCCAAGACACAATATCATATTGATGTCAAATTGGGCTTGGTGTATTGAGACTATTAAGGTCTAATACACAATGTTATATTGATGTCAAATTGGGCCTAGTGCCTAGGGACTCTTGGGGTCCATGACACAATATTATACTAGTGTCAAAATTTATCTAAGGGCCTTGGCGCTCTCAAATGTATGCTTTATTAGTTTCTGGCTTGCCAGATAACCTTTGAGGAGAAGCTATTATTTCAGGAAATCATATTTTAAATAAAATACCCCAAAAGAAAACATGGAAATCTCCTTATGAACTTTGGAAAAACAGACCACCATCTTATAAATACTTAAAACTGTGGGGGTGTCTTCCCAAAGTAGAGGTACCAAAACCAAAGAAGGTCAAAATTGGACCAAAAACAATTGATTGTGTATTCATTGGATATGCACTAAACAGTGTTGTATACCGATTTTTGTTACACAAATCCGAAATTGATGATTCATTGAGTCGAGAAATGCTAGTTTTTTCGAACATATATTCCCCTTGAAACAAAGAGACCAAGGGAAGATGGAGTTCCTTATTCTCTTGAGAATATTGAACAAAATAAAACTCAGCGAGCAGCAAGTGGAAGAACCAAGAAAAAGAAAAAGGCCAAGGACCTTACAAACCTTGGAACAGACTTCTATACTTTTGTGTTAGAAGATGATCCATTGTCATACAAACAAAATGTGTCTTCCAGCAATGCCCCTCATTGAAAGAGGCGATTAACAATAAGATTGAATCCATTATGTCCAATCATACATGGGAATTGGTTGATTTACCTTAGGTAATAAAAGAAAGAAGAAAAAAAAAATTGAAATCTGATGGTTTAACGGACTAAGTACAAAACGGCAAATGCCGATGAACAAACTTTTATGGGCCATTCATCTACTTCAAAGGTGGAAGGCAAAGGAAAAGTTGTGTTGAAACTGACTTCTACAAAGGAACTAATGATTTCATGATCATCACCGAGCAAGCATGGTTTCAAATTAATATTTGAAGATGATAAATTTGTGCTTTCCAAGAACGGGGTGCATGTTAGAAGAGTATATAGGTGTGATGCTTTGCTTAAAGCAAATGTAACCATTATTCTACCACGCACTGATATAAATAAAAGTGAATCTTTTGCTTATATTGTTGAATCTTCTAACATATGACATTCTAGATTAGAGCATGTAAACTATGATACATTGCAAGAAATTATTAATCTAGAATTTACACCAAAACGCATTACAACTATAAATGTCAAGAACCTCGTTTCATCATGTTGAACGAGGGACCGAACCTCTCTAGACTTAACACATACTAATGTATGCGAATTGAAAATGTGTCAAACTAGAGGTGGAAAAATATATTTTATTACATTCATTGTCGAATGTACTAGATATTGTCATGTATATCTCCTTAGAAACAAGGATAATGTCAATAAGATTGCTTACTGCAATTGCATCCTTACATGACTTAGAAATACATCAAATGGATGTTAAAACTGCACCTTTGAACGGTGAACTAGAGGAGAAATCTATATGAAACAACCTGAAGGATTTCTAAGCTCAGAAAATGAGCATAAAGTTTGCAAACTGGTAAAATCACTTTATGGCCTTAAGCAAGCTCCAAAACAGTGGCATGAAAAGTTTGATAATACTATGTTATCAAATGGATTCACATAAAACATACACACATTGGATATGTCATTGTTTGTCTTTATGTTGATGACCTACTGATCCTAGGCAACAACAAGGCCATAATAACATCTACAAAGGATATGTTGTCCTCTAGATTCGATATGAAAGACCTAGGACTGGCTGATGTGATATTGGGTGTAAAAATTCTAAGAACACCACAGGGATATGCATTATCCCAATCGCATTACATCACCAAAATACTTGAGAAATTCAAGCAATACAATGTAACTATTGCAAAATCACCAGTAGATATGAACCAAAATTGGGTAAAAAACACTGGTGATGGTATTTACCAATTGGAATACACTCGTATACTAGGAAGTATCATGTAAGTTATGAACTGTACTAGGCCTGATATCGCATATGCTGTAAGCAATCTAAGTAGATTTACCAGCAATCCTAGTAAACATCATTGGAAAGCGATAATCAGAGTTCTAGGATATCTAAAGTATACACAGAGTTGTGGTCTATACTATACAAACTATCCTTCAATAGTGGAAGGATACAGTGATGCAAATTGGATCACTGGATCAAATGATACAAAGTCTACAAGTGGATGCGTGTTCACATTAGGAAATGGAGCAATTTCATGGAAATCATCCAAACAGACTTGTATCGCTAGATCTACGATGGAATCAGAGTTTATTGCACTAGATAAGACTGCAGAAGAAGCAGAATGGATTCAAAGCTTCTTGGAAGACATTCCTAATTGGAGCAAACCTATGCCTCCAATATGTATACATTGTGATAGTCAATCAGCTATTGGAAGAGCTAATGGTACACTATACAATGGTAAATCTAGGCATATTCGTCGTAGACATAAAACGATAAGACAACTTCTCTCTAATGGGGTTATCACAATAGATTACATTCGATCTAAAGATAACTTAGCGGATGCACTTACAAAAGGCTTGCCAAGAGAGAAAGTTCAAACCTTATCGAAGGGAATGGGGCTAAGGCCTATAGACTAAATGTTTTTCTAAAATGGAAACCCCACCTAGTTGACTGGAGATCCCAAGATCTAGGTTCAAAGGGACAACGAAGTTTTAGAGAAACTTGATGGCACTGTTATACACAAACCATTCCTATGATATGTCAGTGCATTATATGTTGAATAAGGATAAGTATTAGTACTTTTAATGATGTCTGTATTTGAGGAATTAGAGAATACCCTTTACAGTATCACCTACGTAAGTGCGAAGGCGCCGCTTCAAAGAGAATTATGAGGCCAAATTCTCTAAGCACTTATGAGACCAGGCAGGTGTTCAAGGCAAAAGCGAACACAAACAGAGAACGAAGGGTTATAAGAAACATTTATCGTGTGTTATCTACTTTGGAATTACAAAAAAGGCTTACAGTTCAAGGACAACCTAGGTCTACTGATTCGCCTGTGATTCAAATAGGTAATTACTAGGAAAGTTCAAGGCCCATGTGCTACTTTAACCGATGCGATAAATGGTTCGCGAAAACTAAGATCAACTGCTCATTCATGTGGGGGATTGTTGGAATATGAATGAGCATGAGTAAGAGAAATTTGGGAAAAAGAAGAGTTAGCAATTTATTGCTCAACATCATTAAAATGTAGGGACAATAGTTGCTACTTGGGCTAGTGCGTTAAATGAGAATTGTTTACTCAGAATATGAAAGGCATGCCTGTTCAGTCAGGAATTCGAAAGGCATGGCTGTTCAAATTACAACCATTGGAATTCTGAGCACATGCACATTAATAACCGAGTGGTTAAAGGGTCGCAACCTTTCCACTTCAGCGGTTACTAATACATACGAATAGGCACTCCTCCAGCCTATAAATTCACTACACGAAACAAGACAGAACATACCTTTGGATCTGCTTGCATTGCTTCTTCTTCAACGTAATTTCTCCGATCTAGTTTCTATAACTTTTTCAGTTCGTCAGGGCTCTGTATGCTAGCACTACGCTACGGAGTTAGTCCGTTTTATCCTGGGAAACAAATTGCAACAACGTCTTTTGGTGCATACGACGGCAATATTGTTTCAAGGAAACAGAAACATCTCTGGACTCGGACATTACTTTCTTCTTCTTTTCTATTGAAGACGGTTCTGTACTGCTTCAATTTGTTGTACAATCGGTTGCGCTTTCTGTGGTTACTATGAACACAGTTTGACGTGACAATTGTTGAATAAATTAGTAACATTGAATTTGTTACAATTATTGAACAACATTGTTTGTTGTTATCGTTTAATTTGCAATACAATGATGTATTGACAAAAGATTTAACTTTGTAATACAATCATGTATTGATAAAGACAATTTTCTAACAAAAATAATGTATACTTTAAATTTTTCCCTAAATATTGTGTAGTTAGAGACATAATAACTAGGAAAATTATTCTACAGGGTAATGTTGTGAAGGGACTCTATGAATTCAATCTCAACAACCACAATATTATATTATTGATCACCGACATTGTAATCTGACTGGTAAAACTGATGAAGTTCAAACTAGAAGTATTGTCGACTTATGACAGTATAATTTAGGATATCCTTGTGCTAGCATTGTACCAAAAATTCTTAATGATAATAAAATAAAATTTATTTCTGCAAAATTACCTTATGTATGTACTTATTGCCAGATGGGAAAAAGCCACAAATTACCATTCTCTGATTCATTAACTGTGCATACCAAACCTGGCCAATTAATTACCACTGATATTTGGGGTCCATCTCCATTATTTTGTTGATTATGGATATAAATACTACATATCATTTGTTGATGCTTACACTAGATATACTTGGATATACTTCTTAAAAGCTAAATCTGATACTAAAAGTGCTATCATCGGTTTTATCAATATGTTTGAAAACCAAATAAACTGTCAAATTAAAGTCATGCAATCTAATAGAGGATTAGAATACAAACCCCTAACAGATTATTGTAAAAGTAAGTGTATTATACATAGAGTAACATGTGCCTATACTTATGAACAGAATGGTATAGTTGAGAGCAAACATAGACACATGGTTGAATCAGGTCTAACTTTATTAGCTCAAGCATCTTTGCCACTTAAATTTTGGCATGATGCTTTCAGTACTGCTGTGCATCTAATAATCAGAATGTCCACTAAAGTACTGAAAGACATAACACCTCTAGAAAGGCTATTTAATGTCAAACCTGATTACTACAGTCTAAAAACAATTGGTTGCATGTTGTTTCTCTTACTTAAGACCTTATAATAATCATAAACTTGACTATAGATCTAAACCCTGCACTTTCATAGGTTATTGCAATAATCAAAAAGAGTTTAAATGTATAGACAAGTCTGGTAGAATATTTACAAGCAGACATGTTATTTTTGAAGAAAATATTTTTCTTTTATAGCAGATAATATATACAAACTAAAACCAAAATATATAATCCAAAGGTTAATTTACATGATCTGCACAACATTGGTGACACATGGCATCAAGAGAATAATGACAAGACAGCTAGTAACTCTGAAGGCCACCACAATGATAATGAAACTAATGATGATCTGTAAGCGCAAACTAGCCACGCCATTCAATCACCTACAAAATAAAGTTGCAGACAATCAGAAGAAATAAGAGAAGAAATCAGCAATGATAGCAATCAAAACTCTAGCAGCAGACAAAATGACTCACCAACTCAACCATCACAACATCAAACTGGACATCCAATGATAACCAGATCAAAAAGAGTCATATTCAAACCAAAGACTTATACTGCAGTCATTACTGAAGAGCCAAATAGTTATCAACAAGCAGTCAAACACAAAGAATGGAGAAAGACAATGGATAAAGAATATCAAGCACTGATGAATAATTGTACATGAGAACTAATGAGTCAACCAAACAGCAAGAATATAATTGGATGCAAGTGGGTATACAGACTAAAAAAGAATTCAGATGGATCAAGCAAGACTTGTTGCAAAAAGATTCACACAAGAATTTGGTTTTGATTATAATGAAACTTTCTCACCATTGGTAAAACCCTCAATTATTAGACTTATATTAATTATAGCATTAAGCAATAACTGGAAGATCAAGTAGTTAGATGTCAACAATGCATTCTTAAATGGGAATCTACATGAAAAAATATTCATGCAACAACCACAAGGTTGTACATAAGACCCAACATTGGTATGTAAACTGAATAAAGCAATCTATGATCTGAAGCAAGCACCCGGGGTATGGCTTGAAAGACTTATAGCAAGTTCGACAACACTAGGCTATTCACCTACCAGATCTGACACATCTTTATTCACAAAAATCAAAATGAATCATCTGTCACTTATATATTAATATATGTAGATGATTTAATTATCACAAGCAGCAGTGGAACTGAAATCAGAAAATTGGTAGATTATTTGAACAATCAGTTCTCAATAGAAGATTTGGGTGAATTATCTTATTTCCTTGGAATAGAAGTTACAAGAAAATCAAATAAAGAAATTCATCTTTGCCAAAGAAAGTATATTACAAAGCTTCTAAAAAAGACAAACATGATTGAAGCTAATGACCAACCAACTCCTATAATATCAAACCAACACTTGTTAAAGAACAGGGCGAAGTTATCTCAAATATCAAACAATACAGGAGTGTTGTAGAAGCATTACAATATGCTTCTATAACACGACCTGATATTTCTTTCAGGGTTAATAAAATATCTCAATGTTTGCAGGAACCTAGAAGTAAGCATTGGACAGCAGTGAAAAGAATACTTATGTACTTGAAAGCAACAATCAACTTTGGCATATCATTAAAAGGCAGCAAAGACTTAAACATTACAGCTTATTCAAATGTAGAATGGGCTACAGACATAGATGATAGAAAATCAATTTCTGGTTATTGCATTTATATAGAAGAAAGTTTTATTTCTTGATGCTCTAAAAGCAAACCATCTCCAGATCAAGCACAGAAACGGAATATAGGAGTGTTGCTAGTACTACAGCTGAAACTTTATGGCTACACTCATTGTTAAAGGAGCTAAAACTATCATCTAACAGAAACCCTATAATTTGGTGTGACAATTTGAGCACAATATACATGACAGCAAATCCTTTTCAGTATAATCGAACCAAATACATAGAAATCAATATTTATTTTGTTCGAGAGCAACTTCAGAAGAAAATTTTACAAGTGAATCGTATTCCGACTTACTATCAGAGGGCCAACATGCTTACAAAATCACTCTCAACCAAAAATTTCCATAGATTCAGAGATGCACTTAGAATCGAAGATTTACAAACAATTACCAAGTAAAAGATGGAACTTTCATACATGGATCTTACCTGTATCTTCACCAGTATGACGAAGGATTGAATTTGCTTACTTTTTACCAACGTCAGTCCACGAAAGGGCAAATTAAGGTTGCAAACCCTAACCCTAATTTCGGGGGCGGTAATAAAGGAAAAAAGAATAATGAGAAAGTTTTCGATTATGGTATTATATCCATATCCAGCTGTATATTTTCGTATATGGTATTATATCCATATCCAGTTGTACACTTCCACATATAACAAAACAACGGCCACATGCCCATTATTCAAGCAATAATCACATACTAATTATTCAAGCAATAGTCACATACCCATTATTCAAGCAAATTACATTTCTTGTATTATAAATAGAGGACTCCTCTATACAATTTGTATCATCTTGTATTACAATTCTTCAATAATAAATTGTTGTTTCATCTCAATTCTGTTTTTCTATCATCCTCCTTCGCTTTACATATATTTTGATGCTTATTTGAATCATACATTCTAAACTCCATTTCGATTCAAATATCTATATTGTTAGGATTGTCTCGTATGTTGTTATAGGTAGGAATGACGGTTTGAATAATTAGTCCTACGTCATGGAATAAATTGAAGGAGTAGAGTACAAATATGAGTTGGTAGGCATGTAACAACAAGGATTCCTTTTGTTACAAGTATGTGTGTGCAAACTTATATGCGTGCGCCCTATCTTGGAAGGAGGGCGGCTTTGCTCTGATCGTCGTTACATAATAGTGGTATCGGAGCCGAAGGTTACGAACTGGGCCGTGCATGCAAGATAGTGCTCTCAAAAGATACTCGAAGGATGTGAGTCAGGGGAGATTGTTAGGATCGCCTCGCATGTTGTTAAGGTAGGAATGACGATTTGAATAAATAGTCCCACATCACGTAATAAATTGAAGGAGTGGAGTACGAATATGAGTTGATAGACATGTAACAACAGTGATTCCTTTTGTTACAAGTATTTGTGTGCCAACTCATATGCGTGCGCCCTATTCTTAAAGGAGAGAGCTTTGTTTCGACCGTCGTTACATAACATATATCTCTTTATATTAATATCAATTACCATTTACAATCCATAGGATCTACACTCCACGTAGCTAATTAGCTGATATTAAGCTAACCAAGCTTTAAAAAGTGCTAAATCTTTTATTTGGGAATTAAATTTTCCATAATATTTGAGGGTAATCTTTGTAAACGTTTATCAACTTTATCTTATTGAGCTTTTTTTCTCGCATGAAAAAGAACACCAGATTATTGTGTGCTTTGTATAAAATTTGTTATGTTTTTTACCTATGAAATGAATCACACTTTTGTGAAAAGAGGTAATTAAGAAGAATGACAAACATTGGAGAAAAAAATTAGCTTGAAGAATACCAAGTTTATTTTTCGATTGAAGAACAAACTTTAAAAAATGAAGGAAAATGCTAGATATACCTGGTATTATATTCAGTTCTTACACTATACAAATGCTAGTTATAACCAATATCATTTTCAGTTTTGCACTATACAAAATGCTAGTAATATTTAGCACTGTACTTCAATCCAAGTTTTTTATATATATACAAAATTTGTCCATCAACCAAAAAATAAAACTTGGTATCGTTTAATCTTTTTTTAATTTTCCAAAGTTTGTCTTTGTATCTATTTTCCATTTGTGAAAAGATCTCAAATTTGCCTTTGTGGTATTGAAGGAAATTTCTTACATGATGAGATCGATCACATTTGGGAAATTGAAGCATGGGCATGGTAGTTGATAACAAGGTTTTCAAAATGAAATTCAAATCGTAAATCATAAAATTGAAACTATGAATCAAAACAAGATTTCAATTGTAAATCCTGGATTCAAAAAATATACATTTTAAAATTTGCACACATTTTAAATTTAATTTTGATGTTTAAACATCTATATCTAAACCTAAAACATCATTTCCTCTCTTATTCCAATTTAAATATGTTTTTAAGTGATTAAAAATGAAAATTTAGACCCAAGTAAGCATGTTGAATATATTAATTTGAATTGAATGATATTTCTAATATGTAGTATTAGCTTGGTTTTAATTGGGATATAAATCGAATTGTAAAGGCAGAGATTCAATTTAAAACGAGATTCGAATCGTAGGACTAACTTGGTCCGTGGTCTTGATCTTGGTAAATCATGGGAAGACTGTTTATATCCTTGACATAATCTGAATCATAATAAACTCTAAACATGTGCAATGAACCAACATTTTCACTGTCTACTTGGATTTATCTCTAACATTCAAACCTCTGTATCTTTTAGAACAATTGCAAAACTTTTAAAATTTTGAACATCTAATGCATTTGAATCACCCAAATCCAACAACGACACACAATCTGTATTTTGCACATAACTCAAAAACTTGAAAAATGTAGATAGTCGGGACCATTTTTTATGAAACAAGAGAATTAAATGCACATCCCTTTCGTTTTAGTAAATGCCTCAGTATGTGGAGGCATTTGCTTCACCTACCATTCATTCATGGCTAGCAAGTATTCTCCAACTACCAGTCAACAAAAATACTTGCTCATAACTTATTATTAGTTGCATATGATTGCATCCATTTCCTAACTTAAACAGCTTACTAAAAAACTGTCGACTGATTAGTTGATTGGGTTTTAGTTGATTGGGTTACCTAAAACTTAACCTCATAACTAACATAATCAATTTCTTCTTTTGATAAAGATTAACATACAGCACATATTCATTTCGTTCTTTCTGTTTCTTTCACGTGTGCAATCAATTTAGAAATAGCCAACAACCAGTCTCAGTGATTTGCTCTTGTCTTCTTCTGAATGCTTTCTTGAACCAACTATAAATTTGACATGTGGGAAGTAAGTGATAAGGACTGCTTTCTTCTGCAATATTTCTACAGATTCGTTCATCCTTATGTATTAACACATAGACGAAGGTTTCGTAGTTTCTTAGTTACGGCTTAAGAAATAAAATGCAAAATAATGAGAAAATAATAGTTGCAAAACCTGTGCCATTGAGACCTTCTACTAGTCGAAGGCCGTTTCCAAATCTTACAGATGGTTCTGCTAATCAACATTCATCAGCGGCTCCAGTTCCAAATCCGACGGTTATAATCAAGCCTAAGTCTGTAAGGTTAAAGACCTTGGTGAAAGATTCTCAGCTGGATTACACTACTGTTGAGGTTCTTTTTTTTTCTTTCCATATGCAGAAACTAGTGTATATTATAAGCTATTTTGGACGCTAAACCATGCTTATTTTAGGATGAAACCATGCATCAAGAATTAGTTCAACAGGACGTAGAAGTACAGGAGCGAGACAAAATGTCATCTGATGGTTATAATTGGAGAAAATACGGGCAAAAGCAAGTGAAAGGAAGCAACTGGCCGAGAAGTTACTACAAATGCACACATCCAGCTTGTCCGGTGAAGAAAATTGTTGAGGTAATATTTGATGGTAAAACAACTGAAATTGTTTACAAAGGAGATCACAATCATCCAAAAACCAAAACGTCTGCAGATCATTCCAGTAAGTTATCTGAAGGTGACTCAAATCACCATCTAACCAAAAACTGTGATGTGGACGATGACCTTCCCAAATCCAGAAAAAAGTAAGCTGATTTAATTTTTTGACATTATTTATTTACAATGTTTTCTATATATGGATTGATAATATCTGGTCTTACTGCTACAAGTAAATACTCATGTGTATTCTGTATTTTTAAACACAGACGATGTAATTCGGATGACCTTGTGGAAAGTTCAGTAGAGCCACAGCTTTCGAACGATGGATTTCGCTGGAGAAAATATGGGCAAAAGATTGTGAAAGGAAGCTCATACCCGAGGTTTAAAACAAAATAAGAGTTTGATCAGCTGAAAATTAAATGCTTTTTATATGCAATAGATGCTAATGAAAAAATATATACTTTCTTTGTTGTTAGGAGTTATTACAAATGCAGTGATAAAAAGTGCAATGTTCGCAAGCATGTAGAGAGAGCATTGGACGATCCAAAATCATTCATTACCACATACGAAGGGACACACAACCATGAAATGCCCGACAGAGCTATTGATTCTACTACTCCATCTGATGCTGATGCCACGATGGTTCATTTGGACTTTTAGTTTGGTGGTTGGAAGTTTATTTGAACTAAACCATAATGTATTCAGTGTTCTTCCATATTCTGACGTTTAGTAGTAACTCATTTCCATGAGGTTTAATTGGTTCATTAAAGTAATGTTACAGGGTTATGTGTTTATCTTTTTTTCCTCAAAACAAAACAAAGGTATTTTATTGTTTGCAAAAGCGTATGCATACAAGCAAAGGCTTCGAGATGAAAAGAACAAAATTTTGGTACCAGCTTCAAAAAATACTTCTCTCCCTGAAAACTAATCGTGAAAACAAGTCTAATATTGTACAGCTTTAGCAATTTGAAATTGGGCAAGCTTTAAACATATATTACAGCATGCACAACAAATTGTGCATTCTCTTGATCCCTCTTCCATCACACAAAACCCAACATAATTTCACTACAATTTCTTTTCATCTTTAATTTTTTATTTTCGAAGTTTTTTTGAATAAAGACCATTACCAACAATGAACATGTTCAGTTCTCCCTCTTTTCGTTTTGCACTAAGCGAACCAGTACCCATCCAAATAAGCTCTAACCAGCCATGACGGAAATGATGGAATCGGTTGGAAAAAAAAACATTAAGACAGTGTTTGGTTTATTTTATGTACTGAGTTTTGAGTTTTCAACGTCAATATCGAAATATGCAAAGATTTGAAGGATAACGGAGATAAAGAACTAAAGATGAAGGGGGTAATGGATGGATAAATTGTCGTCCTTCCGTTATTTCTTAAAATACGGAAAATCATAAAAAGTTGTTTTCTGTTTTGTATGTTAACTTCATTCAGTAAAATAATTGTTTTCCCGATATGTGTGCGTCGTTCCTGCTTTTGTACGCACGAAAACCCAAACTAAAAAATAGAAACCAAACGCACTCAGCATTCAAAATGGCAAGGCCGTTTTAAAAAATCATACATCTTCGGCTGCCAATCCTCTTTCCCTTTCCTCCTTCTTTTCAATCTTTTCTCGGCCAACAGAAATCAAACCCTGCTTTTGACCAATTTTGTACGCCATACCTGCAATTTCAACTAAAAATACACAAGTTAAAGTTTATTTTTGAGATCTATGCACATTAAAATGCATAAATTGCTAAAGACTTTTTTGCAAAGAAGTTCATACATGGAGAAAGTAACAACGGCAACGGTGGCGGCGGCGAGACGGCGGTTGCCGTGGAGAAGATAATGTGATTGTGTAGTACGGACACTAATAAGGAATAAAAGAACAAATTGAAGCTGTCGAAAACGCTGGCAAGCGGGATAGAGGCGAAAACGGTAACGCAGGTGTTGTGGAGGTTGCAGACGAGAAGAACAGATTTCAGCTAGAGTTGCTCAGCTCAGCGGTTTGGAGGATCCTAAACTTAGTGCGAACATAGTTCTAACCGACTTTGAAGTACATTTAGAGTGGAAACTCACGTCAACACGCGAATCAATGTACCTAGGCCGGTTGATGGATATCCGAAAAATCCAAAATCCGTCCGCATCCACATCCAAAAAACGGATAAATATCCGATATCCGGAAAAGCGTATGCGGATATAAGCATATTCGCATCCAAAAATAATCCTTTTGCTTTTTTTCACGATTATAGCTTAAATTATGTGTATTTTAGCATAATTAAATATACTAGTCTATTATTTTTCAAAATTAAAAGTTTATTAAATGCATTTTAATTGCTCAAAATTATATATTATCATCATATTTATTTATTTTTAGCACTTTAGTAATTAATTAGGTTGAAAAAGCTTAATATTAAGCTTAAAAAATTCATTACTGTTCATTGATTTATCGATCGTTGGCGGAACGGATAATTATCCGATATTCGTCCATATCCTCGGATGCGGATATCCAATATCCGAAAATGGTTTCGGATGCGGATGCGGATATGGCACTATCCGCATCTGAAAATATCCTTTGACAGCCCTAAAAATACCCGCAAAAGTTTTTTTTTCCTCACGGTATAGCAAAAGAGCTGTGATATATTAAAGGGGTATTTAGTTTTAAGGACACATTTCAAAAAAAAAACAAAAAAAAAGTACAACTATGTTTGATAATTAAATCAAGGACAAAAACCAAATTGTACTATATTAACATGAAATTCACTTTGATTTCTCATCATTACTTATCAATTAAAGAATAAAAAATAACCCCTCAAAATTTTTGTTAAGGAAAATGTAATTTCAGAATTATTTTAGTCTATTAATGTAATTATAAACATATGAAAATAATAAGCTCGGAATGTTAAATGAGTATAACTTTATAACTTAAATGTATAGCTTTATATTGTATCACATGAACACAGAAGTAAGTCATTTTAAAGCTAACGTCGTTTACACCTAAAAAAGCTATATGTAAAAAGCGAAGCTATATTCATTTAGCTTTCCGTCGTGAATTTTCTTATATTCATTTTTTCTATATTTGTAAAAAAAAAAAAACATTTTCTATTTAAATTTTATTAATTTTTAATGTAATGATAACAGAAAAACATTTTTTATTAGTTTTTATTATTTACAAAATGTCAATGTGTGTCCTTAATTTAAAATATTTGGAATTTTTCCAATTAAAACATGAAAGCTGTTTTTTATTTATGTAACAAAAGTTGTTTGTCCTTGTATCTTTTTTTTTCTTCTGAAATGTGTCTTTGAAACAAAAATCCACTATATTAAATATCAAAGGTTGTAATTATTAAGACATATGAAGTTTATAAACAAAGAGCTCATGTGTGCTGCAAATCAATCTGAATGAAAAAAAAAAATTGCTTTTTTTTTTTTTTCTGTTTTTATTCTACATTGTATAACACGTTATCAACACGAAGATTATTTAATCTACCAGTTTTAAGTATGAAACTTTGGTATACTTTTTTATGCAAATATCATTTTTCTTTCTCTACATTTACTTTAGAGCGAACCACTTTTTGAGAAGAGTTTGTGCTGATTTTCCTAAATATGTTATTTTCACTATTTTTACTCGTTTCACCTACTTATACTTCAGTTTAAAAAAAAAGCCACATCCATCGTTATATCTCTACCTACTTCTTTTTAGTTTTATTTTCACCCAGAAAAACAAGGTATCCTATTACACACACACACTTATATATATATATATATATATATATATATATATATATATATATATATATATATATATATATACATACATACATACATATATATATATATATATATATATATATGATGTAAAACTTGGTATACGATTATGTACAGGGCTACAAACTTTAATTTACTGAAAAATTTGAGTTGATGTGATATTGTAAGAGTTGTAGTAACTTTATTTCATTAAATACATGCCATGTTTTGATCTGGTTGTAGATGATGTATATACCTATTTCTATTGTTATAACTTTATTTTATAAAATCTCGTGCTCATATTGTTGTACCTACTTGACAAATATGTCATTGCTTTGCCCCTTTATCTTGTATTGAAAAGTGAAAATATTGTATTATTATTTACTATTGCATGTTATCCTTCATTGAATTTGTTTATTAGTTTGTGCATCAAAAGGCAGTACTATATGGTCACTGCTTTGCCTATTTATTAATTTGTTTATTCATTTTTGATAATATAACATGTATGTGTATATACAATGTGGTTTATTTTGTCGCATAAGTTTATTAATCGTACTGAATTTGCTTGCATTTTTTTCCATGCATATAATACATAGGCATTGTTACATGCGTGCTTCATTTTAATATCATGCGCATTTTATAATGTGGAAAACGAGCATTTCGCCTATGTTATCAATTTTTCTGTATTTTGTTTTCGTGAATATACTGTCAACATCATGTATCATGCTGTCAAAATGTTTACATTAATATAGATTATTAATATGTTTATTCTCATGCATTTTTTTATGTAGTTCGCAAAATGTCAAATATCGCTAAACTTGAATTCAAGGCTCTGGACATATCCGGAGACAACTATTTGTCATGGATACTGGATGTCAAGATCCGTTTGCAATCTCAGTGCTTAGGAATTACCATTAAAAAAGGTAATAATATGTTTCAATAAGACAAAGCAAAGACTCTAATATTTTTAAGATGTCACATCCACAACGATCTCATAATAGAATATTTAACTGAAAAAGATTCTCTCCACTTACAGAACTCCCTAAAGAAGCGTTATGACCACCAAAAGACGGTCATACGTCCAAATATGAAGCAAGAGTGAATGAACTTGGGGTTTTAAGACTTTAAAACTGTAAGGGAATATAACTCCGCTATGTTTAGAATTACTTCTAAACCAAAATTATGTGGAGAAAAGGTAGATGATGCACAAAAGTTGGAAAAGACCTTCCCAACCTTTCATGCCTCGAATATACTCCTACAACAGCAATATCAGGAGCGTCATTCTATAAAATATTCTGAACTAATTGAATGTTTATCAATTGCTGAGAAAAATAATGAATTGCTTATTAAAAATCATTCCTCAAGACCAACTGGTTCAACTGCATTACCATAAATTAATGCTAATTTTGCCCATTTTGGAAGAGGTCATGGCAAAAGTACAGACGTGGACGAGGTCATGGACGTGGATATAACCTCAGTAAAGGTAGCAATAGTGCTTTTAGAGGTAGTAAAAAGGCAACAAAAGAAAATTGAGCTTGAAAATAGTAATAATTCAGTTGTAGAAAATAAAAAGTATTATGAGAAAGTTTGAACTTAGTTTGAAATTTTTGTTTATTTGTTTATTATTTATCCTTATGGACTTGCTGAAACAATATGTACTGTTGGATATTGATAAGTAGTTTGTTTTTTTAATTCTTCTTGTCCTAGAAAGTACTAACATTTATTTATATTTATTTGCTATTTCAGTGATTGACTAACTATATTATCTTTAATTCTTAAGGTATGGACCGTCAGTGTTCAAGTGATGATATATGTATGCTTGATAGTGCAACTACTCATATGATTTTGAAAAACTCGAAGTTTTTCTCCGAACTATTTGAAAACATTGCAGCTAAAGTTTATACTATAGTTGGATCTTCCAATATAATTGAAGGGTCTGGAAAAGCCCATATAGTATTTTCAAATGGTACACATATATTGATTCAAAATGAACTATATTCAAGAAATTTTAAAAGAAATCTACTAAGATTTAAAGATATAAGAATGAATGGTTACCATACTGAAACTATAAATGAAAACAACAGAAAATATCTTTATGTTATCACGAAAATAATGTCGTCCACTTCTTCAATGGCGACTTCCTAACCCCGATTTTTCATCGTTCTCTCTTCCCTTTTCTACACATTGTAACACCCTAAATTTGAATAAACAATAATTAAATAGAAATTAAATGGAAAACATATATTAATTAAATATATATTCAGAAATAGGTAAAGGGGATTTCACTGTCGCGTCCGTTACGAAATTATGATTCAGATAAACTTTTAGTTTGCGTAAAACGAATGAAAAATAATCAGGATATGATCAGGTGAAGTTTGAAATTTAAACAAGAAATTAAATAAATAATCAAATAAAGTCAACGATATAATTCGGCGACCCAGCCCATAACTGGGTCGACCCCTGTATCGACCCAAAACCCATGTGGGTCGACCCCTATGTTGACCCATATAGGAGGTGGGTCGACCCATATCGAGCCAGACACGATTTCGTGCCTGGCACGATGTCGAACCTATTGTACGGTTTATGGATACTTCTTTACTGACATGTTTTTGAGAGCTAAGATTGAAAACCTAAAAGTCCAAGGCTTAGATTATCCCTCTACACCTATAATTTGACTAGTACTCCTCATTTCCCCCCACATTTCTTCTTCTTCATTTTCTCAGCCTCCACTCCAACTTTGTTCTAAAATAAAATAAAATTGGGGAATAGATCAGAGTACTGTCAAATTATAGATCTGAAACATTCTTCTTCTTCAAAGCCTTTTCTTGATATACAATCTTTTCTCTGTGATTTTTATGTGATTTTTAGATCAGTTATTTACACAAGAAAGATTGGACAGTAAAATATTTTTGATTTACAAGCTTTGTATTTACAATTATATAAGTTTGTTTTCCACAAAGTTATTACAAATTATTTATTGTCTATGTTTATTCCCTTTCAGTTGTTTATTTATTTGTAAGCAATTCTTCTTCTTTATCCCCTTCTCTGCAATGATTTTATTTACATTATAGCAAATGCCTATTTTATTTATTTTGTTCATTTCCGAGTCTAGACCTTACGAGTTGCCTAGAGAAATTTTCCCTTTTTATTTATTATTGCATTGAGCCTAGGGCCAACAAGAGCCTAGGCCTTTATCGAATAATTTGCGTAAAAATTGGGTTAATGTTGAAAGTATGTCAAAAAGGAGATATTGGGCATGTTGGAAATTAATTAATATTACATCCAAATAATGGAGTGTAAATTGGGATAAACCTTAATTGAAGAATATTCAAACACAGGTAATTGGAAAACTTGTAAATTGGAATAAATTGCACTTAGATGGACATTAAGTGACATGTAATGGGAAAACAAGTAAAGTGGTATGGATTGTACTTAATTGAACATTAAGTAACGAAGGGAAGGGCTATATAAAAAGATTTCATAAATTAGAAACGTTAATTACAACCTAGGATATAATACGTAGTTATAGTGGGCTTATTAATGAACTTGAATGTGTTAAGTTAAATTTGTGAGATTAACAAGCTAAGATAGATTAGGTCTATTCCGGCAGCACGGGGCTGATTGAGGAAGATAAGAGGCCTAATAGTATAATGAAATCCTAGTTACAAATTGGGACCAAGTCTAGGGGTGACTTATGTTAATTACATTTTGGTTGGGACCCGTGTCGGTTAATATCCCTTTGTTATCGCGGAGTCTCACCCTATATAGAGGCTAGGGCATGCTTTACTGAACTAAATAGTAAATGGTTCAAACAAGGTAGGTACGGGAGCGTTTCGGCGAAACGATGAGCGTGCATCGTTACGATTGGGGAAGATAAGATATTGTAATGCCTATGACTAATAGTTGTACCCTTTTAGTTGATGGGTTCAGGATTAATAATCCCAAATTCCATAGTTGGCACAGGTTATTCATATTTGGGTAAAGTAGCCGATCGATGGGTAGATTTTAGGTAAAGCCTAATTATGATATTTTGGTAGTTGGTGCAGCAAAAATTCGGGTATGAATGAGATGCTTATCTTTATTTATGTTTATCTTTTCTACCATTTCATTTATGTTTTTATGTCAATTACTCCTAAAACTAATCTTATGTGTAAATGTTTCCTTATCTTATGCTCATGCTAAATATTATTAGAACCCACCAGACGTATGTCTGATCTAGATTGTTTTCTCCTTCTCTCTTCCTTTTTCCTCTCCCTCTAGGTTTAAAGGGTGGAGGGTCTCAATAGCGATTCTTGAATATTTGGTTCAACTCAGATTCAGACTCTTTACTTCTTCATGTTTTGGTCCAGTTCTTGTCTTTTGACTACTGTATTAACTTATGAGAGGGATAGCTTTTGTATACTCTGATATTTTCCACGAGATAGTATGTTAGTTTTATGATGATGATTTTCTCTATTTTGAAATGTAATAAGTGTTGTGACTTGGTTTTCTTATTTTAATAAATGTTTTAAAAATTTCCACTGTGTTTTATATTTCTATCTTGTGAATTTTAGTCTTCATGTTGTTATTTTATATATAAGCGCTTCACAAAACTTAACGCATACCTCATATGGGTTATGTTAAGGGATGTTGGTTGTCACACTTTGTATTGAAGCCTAATGTTACAAGATCAGAAAAAAGTTTTTGAAAATGCATTTTCAAAAGTAAAGAATTTTCCAAGTAGAAATTTATTTTTGAAAAATATCCCCTTAAGTCAATTACAATATTCCTTTAAACCTTTTTTGAATCCTTGACTCTTTTTCTTTCCAGCATGTCTGCAGCTTCCAATTTTCCAGAGGGCGTTCCATTCTGGCAAGGTTCTGTATATATGTTGAAGCTACGCACCTACCAAAGGGCAAGGAAATAACTCACCTCCAGCTGTAGCCGCAGTAGTTCCACCAAATCCAGCGATTAATTTCTCTAAGCTCTATAAGGACTTCTCTGCTATGGGAAGCAAACCATTTCTTAGATTGGAGAGTTTTGTAGATGCTCATAATTGCCTGAGAGAGACCGATCGTGTGTTCGGATTATTAGAGCTTGATGACCGGAGGTGGATTCAGTTGGCCTCTTGGCTACTGAAAGGAGAAGTGTCGTATTGGTGGGAAGTAGCTGAGGCTGAGCGTGTAGTCGAGACATGGATGAGTTCAAGGGTAAGTTTGAGAAGAAGTTTTTATCACAAGCTAAAGAAGGGATGCAGTTGGAAAAGTTCGTGAGTCTAAAACAAGGAAGTATATCAGTGAAGGAGTATGTGAATATCTTCAATGAGTTGGCAAGGTTTGGCTTAGATCTAGTTAATATCACACACAAGAAGGCTTTGAGATTTGCGAGGGGACTGAACCAAACCTCCAAGGATTGGCGATGACACATATTCCGATAGGATCCACGTTTGAGAGGCTGGTGGAAATGGATCTTGTGCATGAAGATGGAAAAGTGAATAAGCAAGAGGAAAAGACTGAGGAGGAAAAGCCAAATAATGGAAAGAAAAAGTGGTGGCCTAATATGGGCGCAGATAAGAAAGGAGAGAAACCTAAGAAGGCGTTGATCAAGAAGGAAGTCAAGTGTCATGGATATGGTCTGAATAGACACTTTATCAAAGACTGTAGAAAGACTAAGAAAGGTGCTTGTTTTCAGTGCGCGCAGATGGGACATTTCAGCAAGCAATGCCCTCAAAAGCAGGGACATGGGGCAGGATCATCCAAAGCACAGGTTCATGCGCTTGAGGCGTCAGAATGGTGGTAGCATTCAGGACAGAGGTAGCAAAGTCACCGTAGAAGGTTTGATTTCTCTTTTCGACTTTCCCATTAGGACCTTGTTCAATTCTGGTGCTTCTTATTCTTTCATATCTAGTTCTAATAGTCTGCATATATATACTTCTATAGTTTCTGATCCAGTAGTTGTATCAAACCACATATGAGGTACAACTCACCTATCAATTGTAATGACTCAAATTTTTATTCAATCTTAAAATATGAATTTTTAATTGATTTTAATAGAAATTAAATATTTACAATGATTTATTTTGAGAATTAACGACTTAGAATTTATTTAAGATGAAGATTGAACGTATAAGTTTATATTAATTATAAAACGAACTTGTAACATCGCGATAGTTCGAAAATTTTAGTTTTGAATTTCAAATGAAGATATGGAATTCGTTATAAGTCAGATTTCTGTGAAATAAGAAACGTTAGGATCTACTGAATTATAATTCTCTAACGAAAGTTAAAAATCGAGTTCTTATGTTGTATATTGTGAGTTATGTCAAAATTAATATTTTAAAAAGTCGTTATGAAATTGTTTATAAATTATAACGATTTAAAATAAAGGAATTTTATTATGAAATCGAATATTGATTTGACTTGAATTTTGAAAATATTGAGTTATAAGCTCAATTATGTTTTTTTTTGTAATTATATGATGTTTTATTTAAATATGCACGATAACATTAATTTTTTATTATTTATTGGAGTTATTTTTGAATTTATATTTTAAGCGGCTTTATTTAAGCCTTAAAAAATAGTCATTTTTCAAATGATCTCCGTTTTCGATGAAATCTATTTTATCAGATCTAGACCGTTAAATTATTTATAGGTTTCAAATTTCAAGTTAATTGGATTTCGTATGTTAGCATGATAAAAAAAAGGCATGTTGAAATTTAGTTAGAATTCAATTAAAGCTAGTAATAAGGTCAATTTTTAAATGATCTCCAAATTCTACGAAACCAGGTATATTAGAACCATCTTTGTTAAATGTAGCAAGAATTCAAATTTCAAAATTTTTGGGGTTAGTACGTGGTCGTAGAAAATTAAAACACAAGTTGAAAATTAATATTTAATGTTATTTTGACTTATATTTTAATTATGAGAAAAATTAGTTAAAACAATCGAATCAGCTTCCAAAACATGTTCCATTGTGTTCAGAATAGGGGTATTTGGCTAGGGCTGTCAGTCATAGGGGTTCGTTTGGAGCTCGGAGTGCTAAACTTCAAGGCTAAGCATTTTGGGAATTAAATATTAATTAATATATATTATAAAACCCCTAAATACCCTAAACCCTAGCCCATCCTGACGCAGCTATCACTAATGGCTTGAACGACCTGCGAGCTCCCATTTCCTCCTTCAATATTCTCCCAAATCACAGATCAATTCATGAAACCACCAACTAAGATTTTGTTCAGCACATTGAGCTCTACCTTCTGAACGTTTGCGACGGGAAATGATCAATCTACGTTGCCAGAATTTGGCCAAAAAGAAGCTTCGGTTTTGGAGGTTTTAGGGACAAGCGACGCAGAAGGTTGGCTGATACTAGGAGCGAAGTTATGCAGTTAAATCCCCGCTAAATCTCTGCAAAATCAGCGATATATCCCGTAACGCTCTCCAACCGCTACGCTATTTCAATTTAGTGATGATGAACAATAGTTTTTCTTTAAGCCTCGCTATTTTCCGCTGCACCTGCTAAATCAACGCTATTTAACACCCTCTTTAGCAATATTAATTATATATAGAGGTTGATTTGACTAGTTATGTTTTAAAATAAATCATAAAAGTTGGTGTAAAGAGTTAATTTTAAGGCATAAATGCCTTGTGTAAGATATAAATCCATAATAATCATCTAATCTAGTGTGCATAACCATGATATTCTTAGATTTTGTTATATAATACTAGTTAATATGAGTTTCTTCTACATAAATGATGCAAGAATGATAATCAATTAATTTTAGTTACATGGTTTTACATCTAATTAACATTTTTGCACCTCCGCTATATCTCCGCTATCTCCTTGCTTTATCCCTGCAACATTTTTTTTGCACCTCTACCGCTATGGAACCGCTAAGCGCTTTAATTGCACATAAGCGAAGGACGACAGTCTACAGGCGCACGTGCCAGTCAGCTCCGATCGACGTCCGATCATAGACAAGAGGTGCGGTTGGAGTTGGTCGATGTCGTATGTAGGCTTCGAAACAGCAAAGAGAGGAAGGAGATATTTACGGCGGGATTAAGATTTTAAAACTAATTAAATTATTATTTGTAAGTTAATGACCCATGTTTATATGTAACTTTGTAAATTAAATATCTTATTCACATATGATAATAATTGGGCGAAACAAGATCCGTTGGGATCATATGGACTTGGGCTTCACAGTGAAGCTAATTTGGAAGAATTTGGTGCAAGCTGCAGATTTTGGTTAAATTAAACATCTAGTTTAATTTAATTAAAATAATTGTTTTATAACGATTCCAAACCGACCAATGTGAGAACTCTCACTCAACTGTTTTGTTATGTTACTATATTCAGATATGAGTATGTATTGATAGCTTATGTCTTCAATGTTTGCCTCGTGGTTGATGGTTGATTTTACAGTTTTTATAGTTATTATTATTAAAATGTGAATATAAGCGTTATCGATAGAAAGACTTAGATTATAATTATTGGTTGATGGATGGTAGTTGATATGGATGTGTTCATATTATTGACACAAAAATTTATACAACGAATATGAAATTGGAAATTTATTGAATTTCATTTTATTGAAATTTTAAAAGAATTTTATGTTCATTTAAGTGAAATTTGGTGATAGAATAGAAATTGGATTTTTTTTTATCAAAACTGATTTGAAAATGGAAACGATATAATTTCAAACAACTTTTGAAATGACTAGAATGATTTGAAGGAAATTTGGATTAAATATGACTTGTTTTAATTCAAATGATATATTGAATAGTAAATTCAAAATGTGAATTCGAGTTAGGTATATAAACGACGTTTTTAACTCGAACCGATTCTTCCATTAACCTTTTTTATTAATGAATGTCAGAAAATTTGGAATTCAGAATATGATGTTTTAAAAAATATCATTATTTTAATACTATAATAATATGGAATATTTAGTTTTGATTTAAAATTGAATTGGAAGTTGAAATCGTTTTTAAACGAGATTATAAACGTTTTATAAAATACCTTTTGAATGGAAATCGATTAATTTTATTATATATAATAAAATGGTATGAATAGGATGCGTCGCGCAGTAACTGTTCGCGAATTTCGACCATTAACTTCAAATTGACGTAACGGGAGATCCGATCGTCAGATTCTCTTGAAACAAAAAGGTTTTGTTCAGAATGAAAAGAGCTTTCCAATGATATGTGAAGTTTTAAAATCCAACGGTTAGATTTTGAGGTAAATTCAAATCGAATTTGAATAAAAACAACGCTAGTGCTATAAATGACCAGAAAATGGATTTTAAAGAAATATGCTATTTTGAATTATTAAAAGTAGGAAAAAATTATGATAAATCATAATAAATGATATAAAAGTGATTTCAACTGAATATATTCAGTTTTGCGTAAAATAAAGCTATTTTTTAAAAATAGCTATTTAACAGAAGTGATTAAAATGTGTTTGAAGTTAATAAATATTTCACCAAGTTAAGTTTTTTTTTTCAATAAATGAACATGGGATTTGAATGGAAATAATCTTCAGACATTTTGATATTGGATTCTGTAATTATAAGGATACTATTTTGAGGAATTTGGAAAACAGAGATATCATTATCCCCGATATGGTATCTTTTGGTTTTAGAATTTGATATGAATATAAGTCAATATGATTTCTATTCAAAGCCTTGTATTTGATATCAAATTGGATTTTGGGTTTTTCGTGATTGTTGTATTTAATAATACTGTTCCTAAACCCAGTTGTAAGTGAAGTTTGTGAAATAAATCTATTAATTAAGATTTAATGGAATTTTCCAAAGTGGAGTTTCTAATTAATAAATTTAATTAGAATTGAATGGAAATCGATTTAGTGATAATGGAGATGAACCTTCGTGGAGGAAGGCCTTTGCTATTTAAGGAATTTAAAAGGCTTTACCGTTACTCCGCTTATAGTATTAGTCCGATACGGAAATTTATATTGATTGTGAACTGATATGATTTCCGTAAATATTCCATTTCTAATGGAAGTTTGATTTTGGGTTTATCGTGAACGATGTTTTAATATAATTTATTATTTAACCCAATTAAAGAAAAGATGATTTCTAAAGTTTGAGATGTAATAAGCCTTTCAATAAAGATTTGATGAAATGAAATGTAGATTAAAACTTAGAATTTTAATGAATCTTTAATTAGATTCGAAATGAATAAAGGTAATTAAATTTACCAAAACACGATGGGTATTAGATATGGAATACCACCAATTTTGCTCCATGGGATGAATAGGATGAGAATGGGATAATGATATGAGAGGTTACCTTTTTATAAGGTTTGATAATCCCAATAGGGCTTACAAACCTTGATTTGAGTTAAGTTTGTGAAAAGTGATTATATAATCTTTTGAAATGATTTCCAAGGAAAGATTTAAACAAGATGTTTAAATGATGTAAATCTTTGATAAGATTCAAGGGAAATTCCCAATATAAAGAATATTTGAATAAAAGAATATATGGATTGGAATGAGACATATGATATGTTCATATATCACTTGATTTAAAGATGCGATACTTATTTCGGAAAGACCGGGTTCCAACCTATTCTAAATAACTAGTATGACGATTGTCAAAGATATTGAAGACAATGTTTGAAGACTGGAGAACTTCATATCCTTTGTTTTATTGCTGATGTCTTGGGGTGTACAACCCAAGACAAGGTCATAAGTGGTGGTAAAGTGCCTTGGATTTCGTTCAGACCCAGAACAGACTTGTATGGATGTATGTCTGACATTGTATTTTGTTATTTATGATTGGTCTTTATTAAACATGTTTATGTTGGTGGGGAGTAGGTTTATCCCTTAGCTTAAAACCTTTCTTTGAGACGTATGAGCTCAAAGGTTGTATGGATAATGATTACCAATTATATGTTGTGAATTGACAATGTGACATGCTAAGTGTTGCAAACAGAATGATCAAAGCTTCTTTTAAAGTAGAGCTTAGTGGATGATGATCAAAACATGGTTTAGTAAAGTGTAGCTTTGTGTAACGAGACTTAAACAAGCCTCACACATCGGTATGATGGAGAACTAATGTTTAGATCAGTATACTTTCGAGATGAGGATGAACAACCTTTGGGTTGGGATTGGACAACTTTTAGGGATGTCATGGATTCAGTTGACCGAAGATCTGGGTTAGTGTGACACCCCATGTCTGTTAATGTCACTCACAAAGGGAATGCATTAAGTTTCGTGAAGCGTTATAGGTAAACAGACACAGAATACTACAAGACAGATATATATATATAATAACAGCGGAACAAAAACTTTATTTAGCATAGGATACCGTGGTCCAAAAACATCACATGTCTGAAACATAAAAGCCCATTACAACATAAAAGTTACTGTCTTGTACTTCAAAAATATCAAAGTACATAAAAGAAGTAAAATTCCCCAAGAACAAAATATAGCCATAGCAAAAAGGATAGGAGCTTGAGCCATACATATCAGCAGCTCCAGCAAAATAAGCAGAATCACGGTCAAGCCTGAGTGTTTCCTCCCTAAGAACCAGGGGGGAGGGGGACGAAATAAAGAAGGAGAAACAAAAAGGGTCATACATAAAGTTTGGCGAGTCTAGTGAACTTTAGCAAATAAATAAATAAAAGTAGCATGACACACATATAAAGTGGATAAGAGAGATCACTACATAAATGGCAGGTGTGACAAGGTAGACAGGATAAGGTGTATATGCTTCTAATGATTACTCTGCACTATTACTAGTATAACCAGAATGATATGATCCCTTCCACTATAAGGTGGTAGACTTAGGCATACGTCCAAATGTACCCTAACCACTACCCTAACCGATCGGCTCCCTACTCCGTAGATACTCTGTGTCGGCCCCACAATAGGATGTATCACGTCCTAAAGTGGCAACCCCTCTCTGATATGTACAGCCCCATATCTACAGGTGTCACAGTCGTCTTATCCCCCTCTGCCCGGCTCATGCACGCACATGGCCCAGTCGGTTTGCACCGCCCACACTGTCCATCACGTTTGTATCTCTTACAATCAGTTAGTAAGCATGCCTCTTCTCCACCTAGTATGGAGTACTTTTTTTAATACCTTCTCCAGGTTATTGACTAAAATGGGTCCCACACAATATGATACAACTCTCCTCTTTGTCTTGTATCCCCCACTAGGTTTTCACTGACGATGTATACCACTAGGTATCTTTAATTACATAGCCCTATTCATTTCTATCAGTTATGCTTACCCTAAAAGGTGTCTTTAATTACATAATTTTATTTCCTCCGGTTATGTATACCACTAGGTGTCTTTAATTACATAACCATATCGGGTTAAGTTTGTGGGCCTATATGTAAATATTACCCACCCCTCCAGATTTGCTTAACCCATCCACTGTCCAATCAATTTTACTTAACCCTAACTTTAGTTCATATTCATACAATCCCTTATGGATTAGATTAGGTTAAGTAGTCCAATTTATTACCGTCTCCATTTATGGTTTATAATGGGTCAGACCTCCCACATTAGGCCTACAACTTGTGAATGTTGGATATGCTGGTCGGGTCCGGGCAGTCAGCTTATTCCACAAGTTGGGCCTAACCTCATGTCTTAGCCTAATTCGCATTCGCACACTTAGACCTCTCATATTAGGTTCAACATTAGTGGCTGCTGGATATGTCGGTTTGGTCCGGGCAGACTTCCACCACTAATGCAACCCAACCTCGTGTCATAAGTGCAATTATATTTTCTAATTGTAATTATTAAACATTCCATTTTTATCAAATTCTTACCTATTTCTTTATAGGTAATTATGTCCTCACTTCCCCCTTTTGAATTATATGTCCAATTATTTATACCTATGCTTTATTAGGTATTTATGCCCATTTACCCAATTATTGAATTATACGTCCAACCCATATTCACATTCAAATTATGCTAATATTAACCTTTTTCCCTCCCCGTTCCCTAACTAGCGTGTTTATAATTTGCGGCATGTATAGGCTAAATAATAGCCTAATCATAAACGATAAAAAGGGAAGGTAATGGAAATATGACAAAGGTGAATGTTCTAACATAACTAGCATAAACATATACTAAAATGGTGAACATATAAGCATAGATCTAATGAACTTCTGGCAGTTAACTAGTTGTAACATAGCAAAGGTGATAAGATAAACATGAAAAGTCTAAATTTTAATTTAGATGTCCAACAAGTTCAGATCTAATATGAGAAGCACAAGGGGATCCAAATAATAAACTAGATCTGATTAATGATTTAGGTGTCCACATAATACAAATCTAATAGATAAAAGCAGATCTAACAAATAAGGATTAAGATCTACATCATAGAATGTCCACAAAATTCAGATCTAATAGATAGAAGTAGATCTAATACAAATAGGGATACGATCTACATCATAGAATGTCCACATAATTCACATCTATAGATAAAAGTAGATCTAACTCAAATAGGGATTAAGATCTACATCATAGAATGTCCACATTATTCAGATGTATAGATAAAAGTAGATCTAACACAAATAGGGATTAAGATCTACATCATAGAAATTTAGATCCAAGTTATAATCAATCCAAAATGTTATATGTTCATAATTTACAATGGATCCAATATAATATATGAAAAAAATCCAAACTATAATCCTATCAAGTTTACTTTTACATATTTAATTCTAAAAGTAACTATACTCACTAAGTTTGGATTAGAAGATAGAACTAGAAGAGATTGGATCTTGAATCTCCAATTGATTTGCCTTAGTTGATAGTAGAAGATGAGGGATCCAGTTCAATTCATACACCGGCAGAGTTTGGCCGCCATTGATTCTTTGTGAAGAAAACAAGAGAATTGAGGTATATTTATAGCTGCCAATGTCCATAATTCGAATGCCACCTCAGCCTTAGAGTGGATCAGGTCATGGGTCGCCACCCACTTGAAAAAGGCCCGAATACCCAAAAACCCCTATGGGCACACTTTACAGGTGCGCCAGTGTAAAATGCCTTAGTGCACTTGTCAAGTGCGCCAGTTATCACTGTTTTGATTGTCAAATTTTTATCGTCCGTAACTTCTTCATATGTTATCCACTTTACGCAAACTAGGTGTCTATCCTGATCAGAATTTCAAGACAGACGTAATGACGTAGTCTATTTCCCTTAATTCTTAATAGTAAATTAATTATTATTTAATTTATCCTCTTTTAGTGTCATTAAAAATTCGGGGTTTTATAGTAATAATTGGTCCATGCTTGGGGGGATAAGGTATAGCGGTGTTCTGAGCCTGGACTTAAGCCACGGGGCGTGATACCCGTGTCCTGGATATAGTGTGGATGTGTATTACGATGCTTCCAAAGCCTCGACTTAATCGTAGAGATACACATTTCCACGATAGATCTTTCGAATTAGGAGCCATCATGATGGAATCCAACTTCCAATACGAGCTTTGCGTTTTTAGTTGTAAACCTATATGGCGACTTAATAGGATGAGGCATTATGTCGTCTAAGATTGATACATTTATTTATGAAAATGATTTCCACACTATGCACTAGTACTAACAAAAGATAAATTTTGTGTATCATACATGTTTGGCTATTTAAGGTAAAACTCTATCCTCCGATTTGCGCTTGCATTGTGTGATGGGACTTGAGTCTTATAATATCTTCATTTTTCGAAAAAGCATTGTGAGTTTTTATGACTGGTATTAATGTGTAGAAAACCCATTCCGTGTTTTACGACATAGTCCCTTGATTTACTTAATTTTTAAAATAAAATTAATAACTATTTTTGGTTTTCACACCGGTCCCATGGCTGACCAAGAGTCTATTATTTCCCACCTAAACTCTGGGTGCCCATATTTTCCACATGGACAGCTAATAGTTTTGGTTTGTAGAAATTTATTTATCAGGATCCTGGGTTATGGATGAAGCTACACTTTGAATTATTTAGAGTCTTCCGCTAATTGTATTTATGTTTTCCATTATATTGTAATTTATTACTCTGATGTTTTCCGCCATGTATCGATTATCTGTACTCTGATATTTTCTTGCACTCTAATGTAAAATTGTTGTAATAGCAATGAAATGTTCTTTTGTGTTATGTTCTAATGTGTTGTATCCTATAATGATTTGAGGATTTCTGCCATTTTGGATCGGACACGTGTGGATTATGGTCGATTCAAAAGGCGGGGATTTTTGGGTCATTACAGGTGGTATCAGAGCTTTGGGGTTACGACGCATTAGAACAGGACGAATGAATTCATCGGAGATAGGATTAGTAACATCCTATAAGAATAACTCATAAGAGAAGGGATCAGTAGTATCCTAGGATGAGTGATTCATTAGAGATGGGGTTAGTAACGCCCTAGAATGAGTTTGAAGAGTATCATATACAAAAAGAATGAATTTGCATGTATATAAAAATGAGTTTGGTTTTGAAAGATTATATATGGTTAACAGCCTATTTTTCATATAATAAGAGTTTGAATATTTGATTTTGATGTTGAGATTGGACTATCGAGTATAAAAAGATTTTGCATATATGCCTTGCAAACATATATCCGAAGTCCCAAATATACTGGATTGATATAGATTCACACTCTAGTCACTTGGGAATGATTATGTTGATGATCATGACATCATCAGTGTTTGTTTTCGAGTTTCGAAAGTGGGATGACCATATAGTTCCTATTGAAACATCAAAATATACTTAGACTAATTTAAGTGAGTATGTGGAAAGGATTTGATCTTTAAATTTAACTAACACAAGTTAAATTGATTGAAAAGGTAAAAGTAAATCAAACGGATTGAAATTTAAGTTAAATGAAGTTAAATAAAATTGGTATGATAAAACCAATGTAAGAATGAAAGACTGAATTGGGTTAAGTCAAATTTAACATCAGTGATTGAGTTAGTTTGAAATTAGCTGGAATTGGATGTATGTGTGTGTGTGTGTGTGTGTGTGTGTGTGTGTTGGACAGGTTATTGCTTGGAAGCTAAGAAGAGGGATAAAATTGAATGTCGGACAAAAAGGTACATATTTACTGTATTGTTTGAGTTTGATGATATTATGAGCGGATTGGCTTTTGGGTTTTCTTTTGACTGATGAAGGCCCGAAGAGGCAAGTTGTAATTGTATTGATCAACTAGTACAAAGGAGGTTATGGCGATTTTTTTTTTGAAAATTTAAGGCGTTAGCCAAATTTGAAGAAATTGGGAAGTTCTTAGAAACTGAAAAGTTGATAAACTTGAGAAGTAGAACAAAGGATGTGTTAGTTAAGTAAACAAGCTTCAGTTCCATCTTCAATTTCGGAGAAGAAATCCTTTTAAGTGGGGGAGATTGTAACGAGCCACATCTTTAGTTAATTCAAAATTTGAATTTTAATTAATTTTAATGGAAATTATATATTTAAAATGATTTATTTTGAGAATTAACGACCTAGAATTTATTTAGAACGAAGTTCGAATGTATAAGTTTATATTAATTATAAAACAATTTGTAACGTCACGGTAGTTTGAAAATTTTGGTTTTGAACTTCAATAAAGGTACAAAATTCGTTATAAGTTGGATTTCAGTGAAATAAGAAACGTTAGGATCTATTGAATTATAATTTTCTAACAAAAGTGAAAAATTGAGTTTTACATTATAAATTGTGAGTTGTCCCCAAATTAAAATTTCAAAAAGTCACTATGAAATCATTTATAAATTATAACGATTTATTATATAAAATAAAGGAATTTTGTTATGAAATCAAATATCGATTTGAGTTGAATTTTGAAAATATCAAGTTATAAGCTCAATTATGTTTTTTAGTAGTTATATGATGTTTTATTTGGATACGAATAATAATATTAATTTATTACAATTTATTGGAGCTGTTTTTTAATTTATTCATATTTAATTGGTTTTATTTAAGCCTTAAAAATAGCCGAACGTCAAATTATTGTTAGATTTCAAATTTTAAGTCAATTGTAATTTGTATGTAAGCGTGGTAAAAATAAACGCATATTGAAATTTGGTTAGAATTCAATTAAAGCAAGTAATAAGGCCATTTTTAAACAGTCTCAAAATTCGACGAAACCAAGTTCATTAAAATCGTATTTTTGAAATGTAGCGTTACTTTAGATTTCTTAATTTTTGGGGTTATTATGTGGTCATAGCAAATTGAAATGCACATTGAAAATCAATATTTAATGTTACTTTGATTTATATTTTAAATCTGAGAAAAAATTGTTAAAACAATTGAAATCAACTTCCGAAACCTATTCCATTATTTCCGGAATAGGGGTATTTAGTTAGGGACTGTTAGAGTTTGTTCCCTAGACGCAATATGTTTGATGTGAATAATAATAATAATAATTTTGATGTTATTATTTTATTTTATTTGGAATAATAATTCTATTATGTTATATTTATTGCGTAATATAAATATTAACGTAACAGAAGTCCTTAGAATTATAATACGGAGTTATATAGTTTCAAGTAAATGACTTGAACATGAGATTATATAATATATTGAGTATTATAATTCTTAAATGTACCTAGTCGAGTTTTATTGTTTATATATAGGACAACAATAAATCATTAAGACAAGTATGTTGATTGAATGATGATCGTGTCTCACTGATCAATAATATTCGTGATATTAATGTCAATACATAAATACGTATTGGAAAATAGTGTATTGGGCTGACTCAACATGAGAAAACTATGCGGAATATAATTAACAGTATCATAAGCTAATCTCATAGTGACAATGATGTAATGGTCCTTAGACCTGAAATCATCATAATTTTATTCGAGGATATTTGTGTTTTGATATCATCAAAAGTTACTTTTAACCGAGTGGACGATGAATGTAACACCCTACGTCCATTAATGTCACTCTCAAGGGGAATGCATTAACTTTCATGGAGTATTATTGGTGAATAGAACAGAATATAACAAGATAGATACATATATTGGTACTTGAAAAATTTAGAACACCTTTTATTGCAGCGAAGAAATAGTTTGATTACAACAACATCATAAACCAACAGAAAAACCAAGTACACTTAGTAACCGTCTTGACAAATTGTTTTCTGAGTACATAAATTAAAAAGAATAACCCCAACATAAGTAGCCATAAAAGAGATGAGCCGAACTTTACTTTCAACAATCCAAGCACTTCCAAAGAGAAAGAAAGATCCACTAGCACTTGTCCCACCCTGAGAACCTGGGGGGGAGGGGAGGAAGAAAAGGGGAAAAACAAAAAGGGTCGGACATAAAGTCTGGTGAGTACCATAACTTTAACAATATAATTATTAAAGTAATTAGGATAAGGCATAAACTGGTAAAACAAGGAATGACTGTGAAACAAGTGGGCAAGATAAAACGAACAGAAGGAATATTCTGGCGTTAACCTCGCTCCTAATCACTATAGGATATTTACTATACTGCACCATTACTAGTCACCCTAAGAGTTGATCCCGCCTACTGAACATAATAATCATAATGGTAGTCTCATGTACCCCTAGCTGTCTTCATAGGTGCCGCCTGCCCCTATCTCCACTAGTTGTACCCACTACCCCTATGTGACCGGCTCCCTAACTCGTAGATACCCGTGCTGGTCCCATAGTGGGGTGTATCACTCCCCAAAGTGGCAGCCCGATACCACTAAAGATGCACGGCTTATATCTACACAATGCAACAACGTCTTACCAACCAGCCCGGGCCCATGCACGCACATGACCCTGTTGGACTTGCATTGCCACCGTTAACCCGTTTTGACCTCTTACAATCAAACCCAGTAAGCCTGTCCTCGATCTAACTCGAGCTCACAAAGATACTTAATGGATCACTTGTTTGAAAAGCGTCTCCTATGCTTGACATAAGATTTCCACCTATGCTTGGTCCCCACTAGAATTTCCCACTTAACCCCTTTCTTATTCATGTCTTCTTACATGTTTCAATTTGGTTAAGTGTTTCTAATCGTATTTCACATGTCACCCATGTCATCCACTTAACCCCCATGTTCCACCACATGTTTATCTTGGTTAAGTGTTGCTTAATTCATTATAACCGTGACCTTGCAAGACCTCCCACATCAGACTCCCGTTTGCGGTTGCTGGATTTGCCGGGCGGGTCCGGGTAGTCTTATACCGCAAACGTGTCTAACCTCGTGTCTTTACAATTGTTACGCATTTAATTTATGCCTTCGACCTCTCACATTAGACTACCGTTTGTGGTCGCTGGATTTGTCGGGCGGATTCAGGCAGTCTTACACCACAAACGAGTCTAACCTCGTATCTTAGGCGTTTATTATTACACATAATTATTTCACCCCACTATGAATTAATTATCCCTATTCAAATTGTCAATAGTTTCCAAATTAATCATGTCCATAATTGTCACCTAAATTATGTCCATACTTTTTAGGTATATAAATTATACCAATTAATGTCTCAATTTAATTATATGCTTTCAAAGTTATTTTTATGTGAATTCACAATTTGCATAATTAATATTTTCCATTTTGTCCCCACGTTATTCGTACGTTCTAATATTAGATATGTTAGACTCGCAAATAGTCCAACTTATAAAAGAAAAGAAACATCACAACTTGCATAACACATAAAATAGATCTAACTTGCAAATAGGAATTATAACATAAATTTGCATAGCTAATAACTAGCATAGGCATGTAGAATCATATATTTGCATAAACTACCATGGATCTAAATATAGATCTAAACATGAAATTGTGAACTTGCATATATGGATTATGGGTCTCACCTAACTTGCATATGTGAATATAATTTTCACCCAAAAATGTGAATATAGTTTTTCACCTAAACTTGCATATGGATTCCTACAACTTGCATATGAATTTATCACATGTCTTTGCATATAAACTAGCATATGTATATACTTGATTCACATATAAACTTGTGTACAATTCACATATAGACTTGCATAAGATTTATATTCAAACTAGCATAGTACAATTCACATATAGACTTGCATAAGATTTATATTCAAACTAGCATACGATTGAACATCCCAAACTTGCATAGGGTTTCACATACGAACTAGCATATGATTTACATCCCAAACTTGCATAAGATTCACATACGAATTAACATATGTAAAAACGGACTTGCATAAGATTCATATTCAAACTAGCATATGATTGAACATCCCAAACTTGCATAAGGTTTCACATACAAACTAGCATATGATTTACATCCCAAACTTGCGTAAAATGAATCAAGTTAAACATGTATAATTGGACATATGAAATAAATCTACCAACATAAGATAACAAAGTTAAACAACATCACGTCATTCAACAGACATTTCTCATAATCCAATTATAACTCATCATAATTAATTTATTAATTATATTGTGAAAGAAATTGTACTCACAAAGATAGGTTAGAGGAGAGAATGATTTGTTCGTCTTTTGAATTAGAATTCTGACTTGCTAATCCCTAAGCTTTAGGAAGGAGAACTATCCTAGCAGCAGCATGGTGGCCAAGAGACAAATTTTGTTTAGGTTTAGGGTTTGAGTCTAGGCACTCTTTTATAGAAGTTTGAATCAACCTAAGCCGTTAGATTATCATAGAAGCAATCCCAACCATCCAGACTGGATAGAGTTATCTAGAACAGCCACATCAGCCCTAATGACTCAGTAGAGAGTCAGAAATCGTCACATTTCAGATCCGCTCGAGGGGGGGGGGGTAGGTCGACCCCCTGGTCGACCCGGCCTTGGGCGGGAGAATTCCCGCTCAGCCCGCTCCCCTGTTTGAATTTTGAATTTCGAATTTTTATTCTGAACTGTTTCAATTTTTATAAAATTGCTGAAACTTCCGAGGGCCATAACTTTCTCATACGATGTCCGATTTACGAAAACTTGGAATCTGTTCCAAGTAGAATTTCGAGACGAACGCAATGGCGTAACCCATTTCCCTTAATTCTCACTTTAATAATTAAGTATTCTTAGGATTGTTAATTTTAATATTCACAGAAAATTCAAGGTGTTACATTCTCCCCTCCTTAAAGAATTTCGCCATCGAAATCTCCAAGTTAAGGAGAATGTATATCCTAACATCCAATCATCCATCTACTCAACCATCAAACACAGGCATCCATTGTCCTAACAAAATTTCTAATGTCGTATGAACATATGGAAAAAGTGTGTGTATATGTTCCTTATCTAATGCAAAATTAGGCGGTTCACTGATTCAGTTGACCTCCTTAATGCAAATCATGATAGTGCCATGCGTCCATTATGCATGCAAAAGAATCCTAATGATACATATTACTTCTACATGTGTGCACAACCATTCATCAAAATGCAGCATCCATATGATAACACAACCATTATACATCCATTAATTTAAATATGTACACACATTTATATGCAATATGAAAGTGATTGAGCCGATCTAGTGCATAAAGTGTGTGTACATGAATCCATGAGCAACCACTTGCAACTACTCGCAACCACCAATCATAACATGTTTCAAACACATGTTTACATCCATCGGTTTCTACCTAAGGATAAAGAATAGGACTGAGGAGATATACTTAAAAGATAGATATAAGCATGAATAAACTTATGGAAAAAGAGATCAAGGAGGTACCCTCAAAGAGGAAAGGGTATGCTACGCGTATTTTCCTCTCAGTTTCCCAAGTTGCGTCTTCCTTAGCGTCACTCCATTGAAATTTAACAAGCATGACTTCATGGTTGCGTAGCCTTTTGACTTCCCTACCCAAGATACGAGTTGGAACTTTTCTCATAGTCGCTTCTCGTTCCACTTTTCCTCTAGTATACTTGGCTCCACCACTTCCGCAGATTCATGTAAGCATTTTCGTAGTTGAGAAACATGAAAAATATTATGAACTCCAGCCAGTCTCTCGGGTAGCTCTACCCTGTAAGCCGTCGTCCCAATCCTTTCAATGATAGAAAATGGTCCTATAAATCTTGGTGCTAGCTTTCCTACGGACCCAAAGCGAATGAAATTCCTCAAAGGAGATACTTTAAGAAACACCCTGTCTCCAACCTCGAACTCAAGGTCGGTCCTTATTTTGTCTGCGTAGGACTTCTGTCTATCTTGTGCAGCCTTCATCCGTCTTCTTATCAGGTCCACCTTTTTTGAGGTTTCTCTAATCTTCTCTGGCCCAAGAACGATCTTGTCTGTAGACTCCCACCAATAAGTTGGTGATCAGCATGGTCTTCCATATAAAGCTTCGAAGGGCGCCATGCCTATGGTGGCTTGGTAGCTATTGTTGTAGGCGAATTCCACCAAAGTAAGATGATCCTCCCATGTCCCTCCAAAGTCAAGAATGCAAAATCTCAAGAGGTCTTCCAATACTCTGTTCACCCTTTCCGTCTGACCATCGGTTTGGGGGTGATAGGCTGTGCTTAAGCATAATTGTGTGCCTACTGCCTCTTGCGAACTCTTCCAAAACTCGCTCGCAAAGATAGGATCTCAATCACTCACTATGCTGGAGAGTTTCCCATGGAGTTGAAATATTTCTTTAAGATAAATGGATGCTAGGTACGAGGCAGTCCTTCTACTTTTAACAGGTATAAAGTGAGCGCTTTAGTGAGCCTGTCCACTATTACCAAATACTGGTATTGCCCCTTCTTGACCTAGGCAACCCATCAACAAAGTCCATCGAAATGTTATCCCACTTCCACTATGGGACCTCTAGGGGATGAAGCAGACCACCAGGCTTCTTCTGCTCCGCTTTGACTTGCTGGCATATCAAACACTTAGCGACGAACTCAGCTACGTCACTCTTCATGCCATTCCAAAAGAAAACCTTGTTTATATCTTTATACATCTTGTCTCCACTGGGGTGTATGGTCAGCTTAGAATGGTGCGCTTCTTCGAGAAATGCCTTCACTAAATCCCTTACTTGTGGGACGCATAGGCTTCCATCCCGTCTCAACCAACCCTTATCATCGATGGAGTATCTATTGAGGTGACTAGAAGTCTCACACCTAACTAGCTTATCCATCACATCAACTAGCTGAGGGTCTTCTCGTTGCGCGGTTCCTATTGAGTCCAAAAGAGTAGGCCGCACATCTAGCGATGCTGACAAACCCGTCATAATTTCAGAGGAGGGTCTAAAGTTAAAGTTTGCTATATACTCCAAGCTTTGCCTTTCTACAAAGAGAGGACTCAAGGTCAGCTTCTTCCTACTTAAGGCGTCTGCTACCACATTACCCCTGCCTGGGGTATAGGAAATCTCAAAATCATATGAGGCCAGAAATTCCATCCACCTTTACTATCTTAAGTTAAGATCTTTCTGCGAGAAAAGGTACTTCAATGATTTATGGTCAGTATACAATTCAAACTTCTCACCTAGGAGATAATGGCGCCAAGACTTAAGCGCAAAGATGATGGCAGCCAACTCTAGATTGTGGTTTGGGTAGTTTTTCTCATATACTTCCAACCGTCTGCCTCCATAAGCTACTACCTTCCCTTCTTGCATCAAGACAGCACCTAGTCCCGTACCACATGCACCCGTGTATACGGTAAACATCTTGCTCCCATCCGGAAATGTCAGAACTGGGGCTGTTGTTAGAGCCCTTTTCAAACGTTGGAAAGCAATATTGCAATCCAAATCCCAAGCGAAAGTTGGCTTCTTCTTCGTTAATCTTGTAAGTGGGGCTGAGATTTTTGCAAAGTCTTTAATGAATTTTTGGTAAAAGCCCGCTAGCCCGAGAAAGCTTCGGACTTCGGTTGTATTCCATGGAACCTTCCAATCTTGCACCGCAACTACTTTTGCGGGGTCCACAGCTAACCCTTCTTTGGACACTACATGTCCAAGAAACCTCACTTCTTCTCTCCATAAATGGCATTTGGAGAATTTCGCTTTCAGCTGATGTGCACGAAGAGTATCCATGACTTCCCTTAAATGCAAAGCATGCTCTTCTTCATTCTTCGAGAAAATCAAAATGTCGTCCACGAAGACCACCACAAACTTATTAAGGAATTCTCTAAACACCCTGCTCATCAAGTCAACGAAGTAAGCGGGTGCGTTTGTCAAGCCGAAAGGCATGACAAGCCATTCGAAGAAACCATCCGGGGTTCTGAACGCGGTCTTATCAATGCTGTCTTCAGCCACTCTTAGCTGATGGAACCCGGTAGCCAAATCTAGTTGGGAGAAAACAGACGCACCTACAAGCTGATCAAATAAGTCATCTATTCTTGGAAGTGGGTGCCTATTCTTGTCAGCTTGTTTAGCTCCCTATAATCAACGCATAGGCGAAGTGAACCATCCTCTTTGGTTGCGAATACTACTGGAGCACCCTATTCATAAATACTCCGCCTTATAAACCCTTTTTCAAGCAACTCTTTGACTTGCTTACTGAGCTCTTTTCCCTCCCTTGGAGCCATGTGTCTAACGGGTAGAGTTACGGGTTTTGCATTATAAATAAGGTATATGCGGAAGTCTATCTCCCGCTTCGGATGTAAGCCCTTCACCTCTTCAAATACATCTGAGTATTCACGGACTACTGTAACAGACTGCAAGTTTTCAACAGATGCATCAAAAGATTCTAGGTAGCTAAGCATAACAAAATGTATGGGATTACAAGTGATTTCGAGAGTGTTGCCGAGGCGAGTCATAAGTCTAACCACTCTCTTTTCACAATCGAGGATGGAACCATTACTGGATAACGAATCCATGCCTAGAATCAACCCATAGCCCGTGAAGCCAAGAATGAAGGTGTTGCATTCAAACTCAACGCTCAAGATAGATACTCTCAAATCCCGACAAATCATTGAAAGATGAGCCGAACCACCAATAGGATTTGGGACTACCATGGGATCCGTAACTAGACTAGTATTTAGGTGTAGTGTTTCAACTAGCGAAGCAGATACAAAAGAGTGTGAAGCGCCAGAATCAAACAAAGTACGAACATGATGATCAAACAGAAAAACCAAACTTTCAACCGAAATGTTTCTACCTCTCTCCTGTCCTGGTGCCATGAGAGCGTGAACCTGCCCTCTTGCCTGCCCTAGTGCCATGAGAGCCTGAGCCTGCCCTCCAGAAGTAGACCCTTCCCTCTGTCCTTGCCCTTGTCTTCTCGGGCAGTCTTTGATCAGATGTCCTTCCTCACCATAGTTAAAGCAGCCGGTCGTCTTCTTCTTCCTACAGTCCTTGCTCAGATGGCATGGTGTTCCACAATCAAAGCATGTTTTCTTTCCTTTGCTATTGTTGTCCTTACCACCTTTATTAGGTTTCTGTTGTGACTTCTTTTGATCCCCTTTCTTTTCCGGTGCCTTATTAGCATTAGCGTCTTTCTCCTCTTCATGCATAAGTGCCATGTCAACCAGTTTCTCAAAGGTAGGCCCCATAGGAATGTGGGTCATAGCTAACCCATGTAGCGGCTCATTTAAACCTTTAACGAATCTAACGGCCTTCTTTTCAGGTGTGTTCACCAAGTCTAAGCCAAACCTCGCCAACTGATTGAACATGTTGACGTACTCCTTTACTGATAAATTCCCCTGCTTTAATGCCAAGAACCTTTCCATGTATAAATTCTCTTCTGCTCGTGAGAGAAATTTCATCTCGAACCTATGTCTGAAATCCATCCACGTCTCCACTGGACGCTCTCCATTCGTGACCTCCCACCAAAACGAGGCTTCGTCCTTCATTAACCAGCAGCCAATTGGACCTTCCTTCCATCTTCTATCTCGAAGATACCAAACAAGTTTTCTACCTCCTTAAGCCAATTTCGAGCTTCAAAAAACGTCTCTGATCCATGAAAAGGTTTTCCGCCCATTGCTTGAAAGTCTTTGCATATCTTTGAAAAACTATCAACACGGGGAGGGGAAGGAGGAGGAGCGGCTGCAGCTGGGGGAGGAGGGATGTCTGCTGGGCCTGTGGCGGTGGCCCTAGCCTCCAGATACCTTTTGAACCAGGTTGGTATCGGTATTCCCTCGGGTATCTCGGGTAACCCAAACATGCTGAAAAGAAAATGAAGAGATTCAAAATAGAGAATTCAGAAGAAAGATATATGGCTCTTGGGGGTTATGTTTTTAAAACAAACTTTTCCCTTGAAAATACTCTCCTTAAAACATGCTTTTGAAAGTATTTCTTTATAAAACGCATTTGAAAAATAGTTTTTCAAAATCTGTTATCATTTCTGTTAACCTTCAGCTCTGATACCACTTGTAACACCCCACGTCCATTAATATCACTCTCAAGGGGAATGCATTAACTTTCATGGAGTATTATTGGTGAATAGAACAGAATATAACAAGATAGATACATATATTGTTACTTGAAAATTTTAGAATAACTTTTGTTGCAGCGGAGAAATAGTTTGATTACAACAACATCATAAACAAACAGAAAAACCAAGTACACTTAGTAACCATCTTGACAAATTGTTTTCTAAGTACATAAAGTATAAGGCATAACCCCAACATAAGTAGCCATAAAAGAGATGAGTTGAATTTTACTTTCAACAATCCAAACACTTTCAAAGAGAGAGAAAGATCCAAATCAAGCTCCACTAGCACTAGTCCCACCCTGAGAACCTGGAAGGGGGAAAGGAAGAAAAGGGGCGAAAACAAAGGGGGTCAAACATAAAGTCTGGCGAGTACCACAACTTTAACAATATAATTATTAAAGTGATTAGGATAAGGCATAAACTGGTAAAACAAGGAATGACTGTGAAACAAGTGGGCAAGATAAAACGAACAGGAGGAATATTCTGGCGTTAATCTCGCTCCTAATCACTATAGGGTAATTACTATACTGCACCATTACTACTCACCCTAAGAGTTGATCCCGCCTACTGAACATAATAATCATAATGGTAGTCTCGTGTACCCCTAGCTGTCTTCATAGGTGTCGCCTGCCCCTATCTCCACTAGTTGTACCCACTGCCCCCATGCGATCGGCTCCCTAACTCATAGATACCCGTGCTGGTCCTACACTGGAGTGTATCACTCCCCAAAGTGCAGCTCGATACCACTAAACATGCACGTCTTATATCTACACTATGCAACAACGTCTTACCTACCAGCCTGGGCCCACGCATGCACATGAACCTGTTGGACTTGCGTTGCCACCGTTAACCCGTTTTGACCTCTTACAATCAAACCCAGTAAGCGTGTCCCATCCTCGATCTAACTTGAGCTCATAAAGATACTTAATGGGTTACTGGTTTGAAAAGGGCCCCCCATGCTTGACACAAGCTTTCCACCTATGCTTGGTCCCCACTAGAATTTCCCACTTAACCCCCTTCTTATTCATGTCTTCTTACATGTTTCAGTTTGGTTAAGTGTTTCTAATCATATTTCACATGTCATCCATGTCACCCACTTATCCCCCATGTCCCACCACATGTTTATCTTGGTTAAGTGTTGCTTAATTCATTATAACCATAACCTTATAAGACCTCCCATATTAGACTCCCGTTTGCGGGTGCTGGATTTGCCAAGCGGGTCTGGGCAGTCCTATTGAAACACCTCGTATTTTCTATGAACATAAAAGTAACAAAACAAAGTATAATTAATTTTTAAAAGAATAGTTAAGGAAAACGGGTTATGACATTGCGTTTGTCTCGGAATTCTGCTTGAGATAGAATCCGATTTTGCGTAAATCGGACTCCGTATGAAGAAGTTATGGCATTTAAAAGTTTCAGGAATTTAAAATAGAAACCAGCTCGAATTCAAATTCAAAGTTTCGAAAATCAAATCACACACCCGGGCTGGGCGGGAAATTCCCGCCCAGGACCCAGGTCGACCAGGGGGTCGACCTGGGTGTCGATCTGGGTAGAACAGGTCGACCATGGGGTAGAACAGGTCGACCATGGGGTCGACCTGGGGTTCGACCTCCTCCCCTTTTCCAGATCTGTGGACAGATTCGTTTTTCTGTATTTAGATGCCCGTTCTGACCAGATTCGTTGCTCCTAAGCTATTTAAACACCCCCAAACCTGACTTTCTCTCCACTTAATTTCATTACGCCAATACTCTATCCTAATTCATATTGATATAAATCAACGGCGTCGTTACTCTACGGAAACCTAAGCTAGAAAAAGCGCCCCTTCTTCTTCCAATCGGAATAGGATTAAAAGAGAACAACTATAGCCCTTTTTCTTTTAGAATCGAACCAAGGTTAGTACAGTTATTTTCAGATATGAAATTTAATTATGATCTTGACATGGTTATAAATCTGAATTGGAGATTATGCATATTCTTGTTTATCAGATCTGTTTTCCTGTGTAGGTCTATCTTATTCATGGATATCAGATCTGTTTTTCTGTGTAGATCTATCTTATTATTGTAACTACTATGTATCTCTTCCTTCCTTAGGTTCTATAGCCAGGCTACCACGAGCCAGAGCCAAATCTCATAAGAGATTGACGCATGAACGCTAAATTCGGGAAAATAATGAATGACGCATAATTGGACATGACTAATTTGTGACTGATTTGAGAAAAGGGCATATGTTGTAATTTAAGATCTAGATCTAGGCATACTATACATGACAGTTTATGATTTGGAAGAAGGAGAATTATTGTATGACAACATATGACTTGTAATTTGGGAACATAATGCATGTTATAATTCAAGATCTGATTATGAGGACATAATACATGTTGTAGTTTAAGATCTAGATTTGGGGGCATATTTTATATGACGATCTATGACTTGGAAGGAAAAGGATATATGATTTAGGTGTAAAAGATCTATATTAAAATAGGATAACTATTAATTGTGAATACACCTAAATGGGGATTTTGGATATTTGACATACGCTGAAATCAAAGGCTATAATTTGGCATAATTCATATTGTATATCATGATTTGTGGTTTTTGAGAATATTCTATACTATGTAAATTTAACCAGAAATTTAGGGCATATGTTAGATTGTGAATTATGACCATAATTTGAGCATGTAAAATTAGGCTTAATTTTATGATTAAGCGAGGTATGTTAATGGAATTTTAAGGGATGATTAAATCTGTTAAATTGCCTAATCTGCTAAATCTGTTGAAACTGAATACGGTAATTTGGGGTATGCAAATCTGTAGGCTCGATCTAAAATTGAGCAAAACATGTTAATAGAACTTTGGATAATCTGCTGTAACTTGTAAAGAAGTTAATTTGTTGAATTGGCATAATTAGTCTGATATTGGCATAATCTGTGAATGAATACTTTAGCTAAAATAAGAATGCTGAGACACGAGGTTAGACTCTGTTTGCGGTAGAAGCCTGCCCGGACCCAACCGGCTTAACCAGCAACCTTAAACTGTCAGTCTAATGTGAGATGTCGTAGGCATAAAGATGCGTAGACACGAGGTTAGGTCTGTCTTATGGCAGAAGTCTGCCCAAAATCGTCTGGCACATCCAGCGACCACAAGCTACCGACCTAATGTGAGAGGTCTGTGCATTAAAATTTAATTAATGAAATCTAAGTTAAATATGATGCCAAAAACGTATTAGGTAGATAAGGTTAAATCAACTGGACTGATGAATCTAATAAACCTATTTGAAAATCTGTAGGCCCAATGCAAGGTTAGGTGTAACAATATGTAAGCCTGTTAATCTGTATATCTGATTCGTTAGTCTGAAAACTTGTTAATCTGTATATCTGATCTGTTAGTCTGAAAACTTGTTAACTTGTATGTCTGATCTGAGAACTAGTTAATCTGAACGTTGTACATCAGAAATCTGTAAGCAAGTTAATCTTAAATCTGTTAGTCTTGGAACACAAAGTTAGGAGGGGTAATTACTTGTGTCATATGTTGTTTGGGACCCATATTAGTTAGTAACCCTTTCTGGTATCAAAATTATGACCCAACACTAGGTAGGGGTCCAAGGTACTCTTACTGAACTAATTGTAAGAGGTTCACTCTGATAATGGCGAGGGGTGTTGATGGCGCATTCCAACCGTGTCATGTGCATGCATGGATCCGGTCTGCTCCGAAATTGTAAGACGCCGTGACATCTATAAATAGGTCTGTGTCCATAGGTTGCCACTTTAGGGAGTGATACACCTTTCTGTGGGCCCGACACAAGGTATTTATGTATTAGGGAGCCGATCGCTTGAGGTAGAATTTAGGGTACACTTAGTTCTGTCTGTTTCTATTGGGGTACCGTTTGTTTCTGTTGGGTGGTAACACCTGTTTTTTTCTGTGTGGTACCGTCTGTTGGGGTGGTAAAGGCCCATTACTAGTGTACACCTAATTCTAATATTTTGATTCCGTAGAGGTTATTCTGTTTTTGTCTCTGTTCGGGTGGTAAAGGCTCATTACTAGCGTTCAGTTTCTGAACGTCTGTCTCTGTTCGGGTAGTAAAGGCCCATTACTAGCATTCTGTTTCTGAACGTCTGTCTCTGTTCGGGTAGTAAAGGCCCATTACTAGCATTCTGTTTCTGAACATCTTTCTCTGTTAGGGTGATAAAGGCCCATTTCTAGCATCGTGTTTCTGAAGAGATCATTTTGTTTTCTGTTTAGACACTAGGACAACACCTAATTTTGTTATACTAGTATTAGTGCAGAGAAGTGAAAACCAAGTAAGAAGCTTAGTTTAGCCTATATCATTCTGTCTCTTCTGTTAACCTGCTACTCCTGTTATGGTTATCTCTTATCCAATTTTATTTACATGTCACGATATTGTTATCTGTTTATATGCTAAAAGTCACTGGACTCACCAGACTTATGTCTGACTAGTCTTTATGACTGACCTGTTTTCCTTTCGCCTCTTTTCTTCCGTTCCCCCCCCCCCACCCAGGTTCTCAGGGTGGGAACACTAGCACCTAGCTTGGATCTTTGGCTTGCTTTTCTGATAGCTCATGTACGGTTTGGACTTGAGCCTTGCTATGGCGACACCACTCTTATCTTTGGGGAATAATTTACTTATGTATTTTTCAGTTTATGTTTTCTAGACTTGTAGTAGCTGGAAAAATGATGACTAAGTACTTTGATGTAACTTGACTATGGTTTTGAAATAGTAATTTTATCCGCTGTTTTATTTACTCTGTTTTACTCATATGTTCTGTCTTGTGATATCTTCATGCATGTTTACCTTGTCCAACACCCCTCCAAAGCTAGTGTACTTGCAAGAGTGACCTTGGCGGAGGTGGGGTGTTACATTTGGTATCAGAGTGAGGTTTACGAGATGGAGCAAAAGTTTTTTTTAAAGAAAAGTTTTTAAAACTTACCTTTTGAAAAACTATTTTCAAAACCGATTATAAAGAAGTATTTTTCAAAGAAAGTCTAGTTTATTTTAAAAGGCTATTCCCCAAAAGCCATTAGCACTATCCTTTGTTTCCTCGTTCTCAATCTATCTTTTTCTTCGTTTCAGTATGGCCGAATATTTTGCCATTCTAGAGGGCGTACCTGTACCTATTTGGTTTAGAAGGTACATGGAGGCAAGGGCGAATGAAGCCGGCCCCACGAACATTCCTCCTCCTTCCGCAGTTGAGGTTCCTCCTCCTCCTCCTCAGCATCCGCAAGCAGATTTCGTGAAGATTTGCAAGGACTTTAAGGCGATGGGTGGCAAGAATTTTGTTGGGACGGAGACTTTTGTTGAGGCAAGGAGCTGGCTGAAGGAAACTGAAGACCACTTTGCTATCTTTGATGTAGAGGATCGTAGGAAAGTTCTGTTGGCGGTATGGTTATTGAAAGAGGAAGCTGCATATTGGTGGGTAGTCACCACCACTACTAGGCCAACTAAGACTTGGGATGACTTTAGGAGAAGGTTTGGACTGAGGTTTCGATCATCGACAGAGGAGAACCTTCAGATGGAAAGGTTCCTATCACTAAAGCAAGGGGACATGACCGTTAGGGAATACGTGGATAAGTTTAATCAACTTGCTCAATTCGGTCTAGACTTAGTTAACACAGCTCAGAAGAAGGCCCTACACTTTGCTCTAGGATTGAATGAGCCATTGCACGGTTTGGCCATGTCTCATATACCCATGGGGGCGACCTTCGAGAGTCTGGTAAGTATGGCCCTGCTTTAAGAGGAAGATAAGAGTGGCAAGAAGGAGGTCAAGGCTAATGCCGAGAAAGGAGGCAAGAATAACAACAACAAGGCAAAGAAGACAAGGAAATGAAACTTCTTTGGGATCACTGGACACATAGCCAAAGATTGTAGGAAGAAGAAGAGGAAGGTGGGAGAATGCTTTCATTGCGGAAAGTCTGGACACTTCAGTAAGGATTGCCCAAGGAAGCAAGGACAGGGGAAAGGACAGGCTCAGCGAGCAGGACCTTTTGGAGGGCAGATGCATGCTCTCAACACTACTCCTGCTCCGGACCGAGGTAGTATTTCTGTAGAAAGCCTTGTTTACATTTCTTGTTTTCCTGTTCGAACTTTATTTGATTCTGGCACATCGCATAGTTTTATTTCTTCTGGTCTTGTTGAAAGTTTGCACCTAAGTACTAGTCTTGTTGAGGATCCCGTTAGTGTTTCAAATCCAAATGGGGGTTCCGCCCATTTATCTATGATTTGTGTGGATTTGAAAATATCTATCTTGAGTGTAGAATTCATGTGTGATGCTTATGTTCTCGGGTTTATGGGATACGGGTTGATTTTGGGCATGGATTGGTTGTCCAGTTATGGAGCCATTCTTGATTTCGAACATAGGGTTGCGAGGCTCATGACTCGCCTCGGTAATACCCTCGAAATCTCGTGTGACCTTTAGGGTTCCGTCATGATTAGTTATCTAGAATCCCTTGGCACCTTTGTTGGAAATTTGTAATCCAATCAAGTAGTGTTCGCCACTAAGGCGGATAGTCCATTTCGCTTAAGCATGGGTTATAGAAATCACCCTAGTAAGTACATTTGGCAACATGGATTGGCATTTGTTTTCAAGAGATATTTTTTCTGTGTGGAATACAGTATAGTATGAAAACGAGATCCAGGATTCACTAACGAATTTTGGAAAGCTTGCATGAAAACCATGAGCACGCAGTTATAGCCAAGTATTTTTAGGAAAAGAATAAGTGGAAGTGGAACGAGAGGCAACGGTGAAACGAGTTCCAACTCATATTTTGAAACTACGAAATTGTGAAGTTAAAAGACGGTCAAGGCACGATGGGATTAAGCACAAGAAAATGCGACTTAGAAGATTGAAGACTAGATACATGCATCATATCTCTTTTTAAGAGTATATCCTTGATCCCTATTATTCTGTAGAGCTTACTCGCATGCTATCTTTTAAGTATATCCTCTCGGTCCTATTTTCAATCTTAGTTCTGTTGCAAACCCCATAAGGAGTATGACTCGTCTGTTTGTGATATATAGTTGGGGGTGAAGGTGTCCACTTAGTTGACCAAACTTTGTGGGCTTTATGGGATATGGGTCATAGTTGATAGACTCACGAAGAGCGCTCATTTCATTCCAGTAAAGAGCAAGAGGACCGCATCATGGCTAGCATTTATTTATCTTCGAGAGATAGTGCGATTGCATGGAATTCCTTCTAGCATAGTTAGCGATCGTGACCCAATCTTCACTAGCCAATTTTGGAGTAGTTTGCAAGAAGCGATGGGTATGCGATTGAATCTAAGTACAGCCTATCACCCACAGACGGATGGCCAGACCGAAAGGGTGAATAGGGTACTAGAAGATCTGTTGAGGCTATGCATTCTTGACTTTGGTGGCACTTGGGAAGACCACCTTCCTCTCGTATAGTTTGCTTATAATAACAACTACCAAGCAAGCATAGGAATGGCACCATTCGAAGCTTTGTATGGGAGGCCATGCAAGTCACCAACATGTTGGTGGGAGACGACGGATAAGCTTATATTGGGCCCGACATGATAAGGGACACATCCGAGAAGGTTGAGTTGATTCGAAGGCGAATGAAAACGGCCCAAGACAGACAGAAATCCTATGCAGACAAGCGAAGGATAGACTTAGAGTTTGAAGTTGGAGGTATGGTCTTTGTGAAAGTTTCTCCCTTGCGTAGTGTGGTTCGTTTTGGAGCAGTTGGGAAGCTGGCACCAAGATTCGTAGGACCCTTCCCTATCATAGAGAGGACTGGGAAGATGGCTTATAAGGTGGAATTGCCCGAGAAGCTGGCCGGAGTGCACAATGTTTTTCATGACTCGCATCTCCGAAAGTGCCAACATGAGTCAGCCGAGGTAGTTGAGCCTAGCATTCTTGAAGACATGGAGGTAAAGAAAGAGGCAACCCTGAGGCAAGCTCCGATTCGTATCTTGGGAACGGAGATCAAGAATTTAAGGAATCAAAAAGTCAAGTTAGTAAAGGTTCAGTGGAGTGAAGCCGAAGAGGACGCAACTTGGGAAACCGAGGAGAAGGTGCGCGCGCTTCACCCATTTCTTTTTGAGGGTACATTCTCAATATCTTTTCTTATAAGCTAGCATATCTATCTTTTGCTATCCATGTTTATCTGGTTACTTCGTTAATCCTGTCATGAGAACCTTAGGTAGAAACCCTTTGGATGAAACATATATTTGAAACATGTTATGCTTGATGTTTGCAAGTGTTTGCAAGTGGATACTCGTGGATGCATGATACACATTAGGCACTAAGATCGGCTCACACACTTTCATATTGCATATGCATGAGTGCTTATACTTATTCATGGCTGAAACTTGTTATGCTATCACGTGGATGTTGCATATGGATGAATGTTATGTGCAATCATGTAGAGATTATGAATTATGTTAGGAATTTGCATACATATGGACTCATTTCACTAACATACTTTGCATTAAGGAGGTTTACTGAATCAGTAACCGCCTGATTTTCGCACTAGATAAGTACATATACACACACCTTTCGCATATCATCATACAATATTTAGAATCTTTTAAGGACAATGACTGCTCGTGGATGATGTTTTGAGTAGATGGATGATGGATGGTAGGATACGTTCTTCCTAACATGAAGATTTCGGTGACGAAATCCTTTAAGGTGGGGAGAATGTAACAACCCGTATTTTGAATAACATGTTATAACATTAATCAAGGCAGAATTAAATGATAGAATCTGAATCAAGGGAAACGGCCTGTGCCATTGCGTTCGTCTCGGAAAAATACGCGAAATAGAGTCCGAGTTTTTGAAAATCGGAGTCCGTATGACCCAGTTATGGCCCATCGAAGTTTTCAGAAAATCCAGAGTTTAAAAACAGTTCGAAAATCAAATTTGGAGCCAAACAGACTGGGAGGGAAAATTTCCCACCCAGCCCCAAGTCGACTGGGGAGTCGACTTGGGAGTCAACTTGCCCCAGCTGGTGTCGACTGCCCAGTCGACACCCCTGTCGACCTGGGTGGTCGGGCCAGTTTGGCCTGGTGCACCTGTTTTGGCTCCTGGGTCTTGTTTTGTTGGCTTGTGACGTGATTTGATGGCTCAGATCTGAATTAGGGTTAATCCTATGAACTAAACTAACCTAAACTTCTATATAAGCACCCTTAGACCTACCCTAAACCCTCATTAATCATTCCTACAACTAAATTCTGCCAAAATGCTCCCTAATCATGGCCTCCATCTTCATCTTGAGAGCTTCTAAGGCAAAAAAGGAGCAATCTTTCTTCATCAAATCAAAGGAGCTACTTATTCTCAAGGCTATTTGTGTTGCTACATCATTCCTAGAGCTTCTACAACATCTCTATCTTGTTCTATTTGGTTCTAGTTCTCATAACCACGCTTTGTAAGCCCCACTCTACTCTTAGATTTAAACTATGAAGTTAATATGATCATGTAGCAAGTTGAAATGGGACTTTTGGGTATAATACTTGCCTTGGGCGATATTTGTATGCATAGATCCTTTTGTGACTCTTTTGATCTATGATTGTGGCACTATCATGAACCTAGTATCATTTACCTTGATTTTTGGGTAGAAAGCTATGAGCTTTATTGGGTAGTTATGCATAATGCAACATAGAACTTGGTAGTTATGCATAATGCAACATAGAACCTCTCATAACCTTGATGTTAACTTGCATATGATGTTGAACTATATGCTACCCACAAGTTTATTTGCTAAGTTTGAAGTCATACATGTTTGAGGCCAAATCACCCTTATGCTATTTGACATGTTTGAGGCCAAATCACCCTTATGCTATTTGACATGTTTGAGGCCAAATCACCTTTATGTTATTGTCATGTTTGAGGCCAAATCACCCTTATGCTATTTGACATGTTTGAGGCCAAATCACCTTTATGTTATTGTCATGTTTGAGGCCAAATCACCCTTATGCTATTTGACATGTTTGAGGCCAAATCACCTTTATGTTATTGTCATGTTTGAGGCCAAATCACCCTTATGCTATTTGACATGTTTGAGGCCAAATCACCTTTATGTTATTGTCATGTTCGAGGCCAAATCACCCTTATGCTATTTGACATGTTTGAGGCCAAATCACCTTTATGTTATTGTCATGTTTGAGGCTAAATCACCCTTATGCTATTTGACATGTTTGAGGCCAAATCACCTTTATGTTATTGTCATGTTTGAGGCCAAGTCACCTTTTATGCTATCATACATGTTGAGGCCATATGCTAGTATGTTGAACCCCTTTTGCCTCAAATATCACCATGTTTAACTTGTGATAGACTTTTCCATCTTATGCCTACCTTGTCATATTCTTATGTTCCCTCTTTGATCTATGTGTGTTGATGCGAATTTACATGCGACGGGAATACGTTATGGGTAGTTAGGCAAACTTAGATGACATGAAAACATGACTTGAAAATATGACATGAAAGTTTGACATGTGTTTATGCTTGAAAACATGAACATGGACATGACACTTAGAAAACATGAAAGTGGCCAACTCGAGGTTGGGTTGAGTTTGTAGCATAAATCTACCCGGAACCACCCGGCTTAACTAGTAGCTACAAACAATAGGACCCAATGTGAGTAGTTGGTCATGTTGCGCTTAAAACCCGAGGTTAGACTAGGTTGTGGTGTAAAGCTACCCGGACTCGCCCGACTTAACTAGTAACCACAACAAAGTCTAATGTGAGAGGTTGGGGTGCATTAAGTTAATTAATACCACATAGTAGGGTTAAGTCACGGACCACTTGAATATACTTTCCAGTTGAACACGATGTATTGATTGGGTTAAGTCATGAATTTCTTGGACATACTTAACCAACTCGATACATGGTTAGGATAGGGTTAACCACACTTAACCCATTTGAAATCCTAGTTACGTGGTCCTTTTCAGCAGTAACCCTCTTGGATGTATCAACGATACCCTAGGGACTAGGCTAGGGCAGGGCACGATTACTGGGCTGATCGTAAGAGACCAAAAGGAGACGGCTGAATGAGTGCACCAGTTAAGTTTAGGCGAAACATGGTCGTGCACATGAGTCCGGGGTTGAACATGGGCACCAGTAGGTTTAGACTGTGCGTGCTTGTTTTGTGTCAGTGGTTAACACCTTGGGGCTGGATACACCCTAGGGTGGACCTTGCATAGTTAACTACATTTCATGATTAAGCCGTATGACACCGATACACGATGAGTTAGGCTTATAGGGAGCCGATCGACTAGATCGTATAGTTAGACCTTGATTTAGGTTATCGCATGATATTGGGCCAAGGGATCATTTCTTGTTTATACTTGACATGGGTTAGAATACTAGTACACTTGGTGCAACTTAACCTTGTATATGCGATGCCACACTTGATCTATCTTGTTAACTATTTACCATGCCAGTTTAGTTACCATCCTTATGTTTCATCTCAGTTTCTCATGTCCAGTTAATTTTACTAGTTTTTATACTAATAGTAGGTAGGAACTACCAGTCTTTATGACTGACCTGTTTTCCTTTCGCCTCTTTTCTTCCGTTCCCCCCTCCCCGCAGGTTCTCAGGGTGGGAACACTAGCACCTAGCTTGGATCCTTGGCTTGCTTTTCTGACAGCTCATGTACGGTTTGGACTTGAGCCTTGCTTTGGCCACACCACTGTTATCTTTGGGGAATAATTTACTTATGTATTTTTCAGTTTATGTTTTCTAGACTTGTAGTAGCTGGAAAAATGATGACTAAGTACTTTGATGTAACTTGACTATGGTTTTGAAATAGTAATTTTATCCGCTGCTTTATTTACTCTGTTTTACTCATATGTTCTGTCTTGTGATATCTTCATGCATGTTTACCTTGTCAAACACCCCTCCAAAGCTAGTGTACTTGCAAGAGTGACCCTGACGGAGGTGGGGTGTTACAATATAATTATGTGGAACTAAAATTATCAATCTAAAATACTTGGATTTTAAGCTTGTATAAATAACATGATAAGCCAATTCAAATTTAAATCCCTTTTAAACTAATAATTAGTATTAAGTCATGGTGACGTCTTCCAATATATACACTCATCAATGCCATAATCACTGGATGTAGGTAATGACAAAGCATTAATACACCTTTTATTTTGGTTATATGCAATGGAGTAAATGTGATACTCAACTGTATAATTGGGTTTGACTTAACTAGGCCGCATAATAAGATTATTGGCTTAGTGACAAATAGCATGAATTATCCTATATACATACATACATATATATATATACATACATATATATATATATACATACTTTGAGCAAGTGAATATTTCTATGAACAAAAATGTTCGTCATACGATCCAAGAATTATATATATGATATAATTGACATAAGATGTTTATCTTAAAAATTGTATCTTGGGTGTTTAGCCAGAGCTAACCCAAGACATGATTAGATATGGATCTTGGACCATCTAAATGTTTATATATATATATATATATATATATATATATATATATATATATATTAAAATTAGAGGGATGTTGATTTAAGTGGGAGCCTATTTATTTTATTTATACATTTTATTAATAATGCAATGATTTGTATAATTTTGACAGTCAAAATTTATAATGCAAAATTATATATTATCTCATGTATATATTAAATGGCAAGCAACACCAACAATTTGTCACTAAGGTCTATTCTTGAAAAAAAACTGAATGGAATTAATTTCATTGACTGACACCGAAATTTGAAGATTGTCCTCAAATAAGGAAGGAAGTTGTATGTTCTTGATGGGCCTATTCCAGAGGCACCCGCTAGTATACCAACTCGTGCAGGCCCATAAGAAGCACCGAGATGATGCTCTTGATGTTAGCTGTCTCATGCTAGCAACCATGACCCCAGGGCTTTAGAAGCATCACAAGTTCATGGATGCTTATGAGATGATCGAGCACCTTAAGAAACTGTTCGAAGTGCATGCTTGACAAGAAAGGTATGACACAAACAAGGCATTATCATTGCTAAATGGGAGAAAAGGAACTCGTTGGTCCACATGCGCTGAAGATGATTGGATACATCGAGTATCAAGAAAGGTTAGGGTTTCCATTGACACTAGAAGCTCAACCCGATCTTGTTCTACAATCATTAAACAGTAAGTATTCTCAATTTTTCATGAATTATCTTATGAATGAAATTGAGAAACCCTTGATAGAGTTATCGAGCATGTTGAGAATTGGCGAAAATAACATGAAGAAAGCAGAACCTGCTGCCATGATGATGGTACAAAAGGGGACTGCTAGAGCAAGGGAAAAGGCAAGAAAAACAGCTTAAGAAGACTGCTAATAAGACCAATTTCAAAAAGGCATCAAAGCCTAAAGGAGCGGTTCCCAAAGAAGGCGATTGTCGCTACTGCGGAAAGCCGGGTCATTGAAAACGTATTTTTTATGCTTACTTAGAAGATCTAAAGAAGAAGAAGGGAAGTTTGACTTCGCCCGATTCAGATATAAATGTAATAAATGTCAATTTATCTACTTCTACATCTTGGGTATTAGATACTGGAAGTGAATCACATATTAGTGTCGATTTGCAGGAAATGCAAAAGAGTATAAATTTGAAAAAAGGAGAGCTGGACTTACGAATGACAAATGGAGCAAATGTTGCCGCACTAGCCATAGGAAGTTTCCACTTATCCTTCCCTAGTGGATTAATTTTAGAATTAAGAGATTGTTATTATGTGCCTTCCATTAGAACAAATATTATTTTTGTATCTCGTTTGTACAAGCTTGGATTTTCATTTATAATAAAAGACATTTATTGTTCATTTTATTTAAATGAGATATTTTATGGAAATGCACAATTATTTAATGGTTTGTATATTCTTAACTTTGATATGCCAGTTTATAACATTAATACCAAAAGGATTAAATCTAATGATTTAAATCCAACATACCTTCTATATAAACGAGAAACACATATCAAAACTCCATAAAGATGGAATTTTTAATTTATTTGATTGTGAATCATATGAAGAATGCAAATTTTGCTTATTGGGCAAGATGACCACAACTCCATTCACTGGACACAGTGAATGAGCTAGTGATGTATCGGCCCTTGTACATAGTGATGTACGTGGACTAATGAGTACATCAGGTAGAGGTAGGTTTTATTGCTTCATTGCATTTACTGATGATTTCAGTAGATGCGGATATGTGTATCTTATGAGACACAAATCAGAATCCTTTGAAAATTTTCAAAGATTTCAAAAACGAAGTTCAGAACCAACTTGGTAAGAATATAAAAACTCTTCAAACAGGTTAAGTAGGATAATATTTAAGCCAAGAGTTTAATGACTATCTGAAAGAGTGTGGAATTGTTTCACAACTCACTCCATAAGGAACACCACAATGGGATGGTGTCTCCAAAAGGAGACATCGCACCTTATTGGATATGTAACGATCAATGATGAATCATACAGATCTTCCAATATGTTTTTGGGGTTATGCCCTTGAAATAGCTGCATTCATACTTAATCATGTTCCTACTAAAACAGTTATGAAGACACCATATCAGATATGGACTGGGAAATATCCCAATATGTCTTTTATGAAGATTTGGGGAATTGATGCGTTTGTTAAACGTCTTGCTTTTGACAAGCTTATACCCAAATCAGATAAGTGTTATTTTGTGGGGTATCCAAAGGAAACAAAAGGATATTATTTTCACAAACCTTCTGAGAATGAAGTGTTCATTGCTCGAACTGGTATTTTTCTGGAAAGAGAACTAGTCTCTAAGAGTACCAATGGAAATAAAGTAGAACTCGAAGAAATATGGGAACCACAAGATATCATTAAACCTGAACTTGAAATTAAGAAAGAGCCACAAGCAGTTGTGGAAATTAAGACTGCTCAAGTTACATAAGACATTCGTAGATCTAGTGGAATACGTCATGAGCCTGATAGATATTATGGATATCGTATGACTCAAAATGGAGACGTAATGCTCATAGATCAAGATAAGCCCACTTCTTACCTAGAGGCTGTGAATGGACCAGAATCAGAGAAATGGTTTGATGCCATGAAATCTGAAATGGATTCCATGTACAATAACCAAGTGTGGACTTTGGTTGATCCACCTGACGGGGTAAAACCAATCGGGTGTCAGTAGATTTTCAAGAAGAAAATTGACATGGATGGTAAAGTATAAACTATAAAGGCCGATTTGTGGCAAAAGGTTTCAAACAAGTTCAAGGAGTTGACTATGATGAACCTTCTCCCCCATGGCAATGGTTAAATCCATTAGGATTATGCTTGCAATTGCAGCCATTTACAATTACTAAATATGGCAAATGGATGTCGGAACTGCATTTCTCAATGGGAATCTTATCGAGGATGTGTACATGACACAACCTGAAGGTTTTGTCAATACAAAAAATGCTAGAAAAGTATGTAAACTGCAACGATCTATATATGGATTGAATCAATCATCTCGGAGTTGGAATCTTCGTTTTGATGAAACAGTCAAAGAGTTTGGCTTCATCAAAGACAAAGATGAACCCTGTGTATAAAAGAAAATTAGTGGGTGTAACATTATATTCCTAGTATTGGGAATGATGTTAGTTCTTTACAAGCGGTGGAAACAAGGTTGGGGAAAGTTTCTCAATGAAAGACTTAGGCGGCATCCTATATTTTAGGTATTAAGATCTATAGAAATAGATCAAGAAATTGATAGGCCTAAGTCAGAGTACATACATTGATAAAGTGCTGAAAAGATTAAACATGCAAGAGACAAAGAAAGGATATGTACCTATGTCACATGGTATATCACTTTCGAAGTCCCAATGTCCTAAGTCATCAGATGATAAGGAACACATGAAAATGATCCCTTACGCCTCACTGATTGGATCAATCATGTATGAAATGTTGTGTACTCATCCAGAAGACTCCTACGCTTTAAGTATGACAAATAGATTCCAATCAGATCTAGGTGAAAGTCACTGGACAACAGTCAAGAACATTCTTAAGTACCTGAAAAGGACTAAAGACTCAATCTTGATATATGGAGGCGAAGAGGAAGTAATGATAAAAGGTTACACATACGCTAGTTTCCAGATTGATAAAGATAACTATAAGTTGCAGTCAGGTTATATATTTTTCCTGAATAGTGCTATTGTTAGCTGGAAAAGTTCAAAGCAAGAAAAAGTCGTTGATTCGACTATGAAGGTGGAATACATTGCTGCTTCTAAAGCTGCTAAGGAGGCTGTTTGGATTAAGTAATTCATCACTGAACTTTCTGTTGTTCCATCCATTGTTGATCCAATAGATCTTTACTGCTACAACGATGCGACCATTTCTTAGGCTAAGGAACCTAGATCACATCAACGATCCAAACACATACTTCGGCGATATCATCTCATTTGTGAAATTCTTGGCAGAGGATATATACATATCTATAGAGTCCCAATGAATAGTAACGTTGCAGACCCATTGACCAAAGCTTAGTCGAAGCAGAAGAATGATAGTCACACTAGTTTCATGGGTATACGATACATGAGTGGTCGGCTCTTGTGCAAGTGGAAGATTGTTAGAGTTCATGCCCTAGAGGCAATGTAACACCCCAAGTCCATTAATGTCACTCACAAAGGGAATGCATTAAGTTTCGTGGAGCATTATAAACAAACAGAACGGAATATTACAAGACAGAAAAAGTAGTACTTGAAAATTTTGTAATTTTATTGCAACGGAAATAGAAATAAGTTTGATTACATTTCCAAATACCAAAATCAAGTACATAATATCAGTCTTGTACAAAACCTTCAGAGTACATAATTTTAAAGCCATAATCCCCACAGAAAAATGCCATATGCAGAATCAATGCCAAGCAATACACCTTTCAAATTCAAGCTGGAAGAATGTAATAACCCGGAAATTTAGGCCAATTTAAAATTTTTATTTTGGCAATTTTAGCGAATTTCGATTATTTAAAATGAATTATTTTAAATAATATCAACGAGAAATTTATTTTGAATATAATTCGAACGTATATATTTATATTCGTCGCCGTTAGAATATAAATAATTATATATAATTATAAAAGGAATTGAAAATGGCGCGGTAGTTCGATAATTCGATTTCAAAATTCAAATGAATGTACCGGGTGCAAAATAAACCGGATTTTAGTGAAATCAAAAATAATGGAATCTAATTGTGAATATCTTTCCAGCGAATCCGAAAAATTGAAATTTCATAGCGGGGATCAAAAGATATGTCCAGTTGAAAATTCTGAATAGTCGCTATGGAATTCAGGCCCTTAAAAATGGAGATTTTGCAAACGACCTCGGATTTCGACGAAACCACTTTTGTTGGGTCTGTGACGTAAATTTATTGCTAGGTTTCAAATTTCATAATTTTTCGAATCAATATGTGAGCGTGGCAAAGGAAAAAGCGTTTTGACCATTTCAGTTGAATTTAATCGACTGGAAAATGGCCATTTTTCCAACGGTCTCAGAATTTGACGAAATTAGTTTTGTTAGGACCGTATCGTCAATACGAAGCTAGAAAATATTTTTTTGGAATTTTTCTAGTTAGTATGTGGCCCTGGTAAATTGAAATGTGCGTTCAAATTTAATATGTAGAGTTACATGTTGATTTTGACGAAAACTGATCGAAACGATCGAACCGGCTTGAGATACATATCCCATTGTGTTCGGAATGGGGGTAATTAGCTATGGACGACAGGCGGTGGGTCTCGTTTCGAGGTCAAAAATAAAAGTTACTTTTTGGTGGAAAATAAAATATATATAATTATAATTGGGCCAAGCCCTTATCTCTCTCACTTCCCGTTCCCTCAGGTCGAATAAAAAATAATCCACGAAGGCACTGCGTTCCTCCCACCACGCTGCCACCGCGGGAAGCGCCATCGCCTCCCATCCCCACCGGAGCTTCCCCCACATCAGCCGCCCTCCGTCCTTGCGTCAGCACCCTCCCCCAGCGATCGATCCCTCGATCGAAGAAACCCCAAGCCCCATAACCCTTAGCCGCCACCCTCCGTCGCGCGAGACTCCACGAGCACCACCTCCGACCTGCGACCCCCTCCCTGCCACCTCAATCCGCAAGCCAGACCCCTCCTCCCTCTTCCTCCACCACCCACGAGCAAACAGGTTCCCCCTTCCTCTCGATTGGTGCTGTAAGTTTTCTTATTTATAATTATTTTAATTTTCCTTTTAGGTGATTTCGATTTCTATAACATAAATATGATTATATTTTGAAAGGAGAAAAGATTATATTTTGAAAATAGAGAAGTTAAGATTTTTAGAATATGAAAAGAACGGTATAAAAATATAATTTTTAGCTAGGTAAAAATATAATTTTTGGAAGTAAAAAATTCGATTTTTACATATTGAATAACGAAGTAAAAAATTCGATTTTTATATATTGAATAGCGAGATAAAAATTCGATTTTTATATATTGAATAGCGAGATAAAAATTCGATTTTTTATATATTGAATAGCGAGATAAAAATTCGATTTTTATATATTGAATAGCGAGATAAAAATTCGATTTTTATATATTGAATAGCGAGATAAAAATTCGATTTTTATATATTGAATAGTGAGATAAAAATTCGATTTTTATATATTGAATAGCGAGATAAAAATTCGATTTTTATATATTGAATAGCAAAGTAAAAATGTGATTTTTACATATGTAGTGAATACGGGCAAAGAAAGTGACAAGAGGCAAGAACGGCGAAGATATCCTACATTTGAAGAGTCGTGGGATTGGATTAGCTAACCTGTGAGAACTTCTCACCTTTCAATTTAATTTTTCTAGTTATAAATATATACTAGGATGCAGACGGTGTTTAGTAGCACCCGACACCCGTCATCCACAGACCATGGATGGCTTGTTTGTTCAATTGTTTGGTTGTGTAGTTGGTTAGATTATTTGGTTTGAATGGAATTGTTTGGTGAAATGAAATTGATTTGATTAATATGTGAATGGCGTGGGCCTTCACTAAACCGGGGATAAGGCCTTGTCCCGTTTCTAGTATCGTGCCGTTATGCCGCCGAAATTTTCTAAAAATAAGTTAGAAAAATAAAGATAACATTTTATTTAATAAATAAACCGAATAGAATATTCATAGGTTGAATAAAATAGTTTGATCGTTAAAAATATAATTTTTAACGTGAATGTGAATAAATAAATATTCATTTACAAACCGGACGGTTTGTTTATGTACACCTATTTGAAGGACATTGATTGGGACGATAAATTTTACACATCGCCCAACTGCACAAATAAAAATCTGTGTTTGATTGCTTGAAACCCCACACGGGTATTGGGATGATATTTGACGTACACTAATCCCGATTGTTTAGTTGTATGTCGGTCGATTGATTGACAGGCTGTTATAAGTGTTGAATATTTATATTTGATGCTTATACAGTGTAGAATGCACTTTGGTTGATGGTTGATTATTCATCGTTGTTGATATATACATGTGTTGTAGAAAATCCATATAATTAACATTATATGGTAACTGTTTGGGCCTCATTCCAGTTTTGAAATAGAAATACTTGAAATGAAATAGTTAAATAGAAATATTTGAAAAAGAAATATTTGAAGTAGAATATTTGAAAATTGAAATATATGAAGCCGCATTGATAGATTGACGCCATTTTGACGTGAACGATATTTATATCGATTTTATTCAAATTGAAGTCAATATTAAAGTGAACTGAAATTCGAATTTAATTGAATTGATTTGAAATTCGAAATAAACTGAAAGGGTTTGAAATTCGAATAGAATTGAAATAGAATTGAAATCGTTTTAAAATGAATTCGAATAGAAATTAAATTAGAAATCAATTTAAATTGAAATCGATTTGAAATGAATTTAAAACGAATTTATATTGGAATATTCAATTTTGATTTGAAATTGAATGTGAAGTTGAAACCGTTTTGAAAACGAATTTAAAACGATTTATAAAGCACGTTTTGAATTGAAATCGACGAAGTATATATTATATATATTATATATATAATATAATGGCCTGAATAGAACGCGCCGCGCCGCGGCAGTTCGCGAATTTCGACCATTGACTTCGAACGGATATTACGGGAGATCCGACCATCGGATTCTCCTGAAACCGGAATCGTTGGGTTCGTATCGAAAAGAGCTTTCTAACGAATATTAGAAATCTAACAGTTGGATTTGGAATTATGCCCGATTCAAATTTGAAAAAGGTCGCTGTAAGTGCAGTTTGATGGCCGTTGTTGGAAATCGACTGTATAGGCCTTGATAAAATTATTAAAAATAGTAATAATTTGTGTAAAATCATAAGAAATGAGTTGTGAAGAATTGGGATGAAAAACTCCATAATTGAAAAGATAAAAATAGGTTTTTATCGAAATGAACTAGTTTTGAACTAGAATTATAATTCTATTTAATTTTAAATAAATAAATTGAATTTGAAATGGTTTTGAAAATAACCAGAATTTCCAATGATTGCATTGGAATGGATTTGAATCTAAATTGCCTTTGGAATATTTCGATGTTGGATTTCGTGTCTATACAGATGTTGTTATGGAAATTTGAAAGATATAGATATATATATATATATCGTTATTTCCCAATACGATATTTGTTGGTCATAGAATTTGATATTGAATATAAGCCGGGATATTTTCTATTCAGAGCCTTGTATTTAATATCAAATGTGATTTGGGTTTGTCGTGAATGGTGTCTTCATTAACACTGTTCTTAAGCCCAGTTAAGGAAAAGATCAAATCTTTTTATTTAGATTTAATGAAGTGCACCAATTAAATAATATTTAATTGGAATTGAATTGATATTGATTTTTGGGTTTATCGTGATCATTGTTTTAAATAACACTTGTTCTTTGACCCGATAATTAATGGAATGTGATTTTGGGGTTTATCGTGAACAGTATTTTTAAATGACACTAATTCTTTAACCCCGTTAAAGATTAAAACTAAGTGGAGTTTTAATGAATCTTTAATTAGATTGAAATGATCGAGGATGGAGTATCACCAGTTTTTCTCCAAGCGATAGTCAAATCTTTAATTAGATTTGAATGTGAAATGGTAATTGAATTTACCGATAACACCGTGGTGTTAGATATGAAGTATAACCAGTTTTACTTCATGGGATGAATAGGTTGGGATTGGGAAATTAAAACAAATGATTACTTCGGTAAGGTTCGTTAATCCCGACTAGTTGAATCGAAATTCAAAAGGGGATTAGAGAATAAAATCAAGGAATTTATCTTGGATAAAAATAATGGGAACCTTTCCTTATGAATGTGAAATTTAGAAACTAACTGTCGGTTAGCCAAGCAGAATGGTTTTCTGGATATTGATCTGATGTTGGTTTCGACCTTCGGGGTTAATGTTTGGGAAATTATTCTCTTGTTAATTTACGATTAGTGACTGATAAATTGGAATGAGGCGTATGTTGTGTTTGTGTAACACTTATTTAAAATATACGTGAGTTATTCAGAAAGACCGGGTTTATCCCATTCTGAATAACTGATACGACGATAAGTCGAAGATGATGACGATGGTTGAAGACCGGAAGTCTTCACGTCATTTGGGTGATTACTGATGATCTTGATTGGGCTGTACACCCAAGAAGATGGAAACAGTTGGTGATCGTGCAGACGTACATGGAGATCGATGGATATGCGGGGTACTAGGTGCCTCCGGTTTCGTTCAGACCCAGAACGGACTTGTAAATGGACTGTATGTCTGACATTGGATTTTAGTCTGTGTGATTGATCTCTATTAAATATATATATCTGTTTGGCGGCGGAGAATTTATTCTCTTGCTTAACGCCCTTCTCTGAGACGTACGAGCTCAGGGGTTATATATTGATGGATATCAAACGCATGGAGTGAATTGCATGTGTGGCATGCCTAAGTGGCAATTAAGCGAGGCTTCTGTTGAAAAGCAAAGTCTTGTGGTGATGATCGAAGCACGGCCTTTGTGGCGTAGCTTTGTGTAACGTTTGCTTCGCGAGTTTCGCACCGCGGTTGTGAACCAAAAACGGGAGAGGACCTCAGGGAGGGCATACGTTTCCTTCTAGCTAGGGTGGTGTCAGTGACCTACCAGCCCTGACATTTATATACTTTTCACCTGTGTGGTTGTTGCTGTTGCGAGGCGCCTCGGTTAGATCGGACGATCCGGGTCCGATGGAGCCATTCGTTGGCTCATTTACGCCCCAAAGGGCGGGGAAACGTAGTGTTCAGGCATAATAATCCACATCGGTGGACCGGCCCTGACGATTCAAGGGTCACTCGAGCTCTGATCCTGAGACTCGGGCTAGACAGTCTCGAATCGGTTGAGGACTATCTTTTTCCTCGGTTCATAGATGGAAATCCAATTTCCAAATACGTGACTTTGCGGTTTTATTTGTAAACCTATTTATGGCGACATAGTGGCATGGGACGCTCATGTCGCCTATGATTGATACTTATGATTTGAAGTTGTTCCATTCACTATGCACTTATAATAGTATCAAATGATTTGTTTTCAACGTATCAAGCATTCTTGGCTACTATAAGGTAAAAACCCTATCCTCCGGCTTGCGCTGCATTGTGTGATGGGAACTGGGTCTTATAATAGCTTCATTTTTCTTTATTTAGCATTGCGCTGTTTGTTTTAGGCACTGGTATTCTTGGGAGGAAACCCGTTCCATGTTATACGGCGTGGTCCCTTGATTTACTTAACTTTAAAAATAAAGATTAATAACTACTTTAGTTCTCACACCAGTCACATGACTGACCTGGAGTTTATTGTTTTAACCTAAACTCTGGGTGCCCCTATTTTGACACGGGCAGCTAGTAGTTTTGGTTTTGCAGATTTATATTCACAGGATCCTGGTTTACAGCTGGAACGATATCCAGAAAGCTTTGTATCCGTATATCTCCTTCTAGTTGTGTATTGTATTATTTTCCGCTGCTATGTATTTAAAGGTAATTTAAAATCTCTGATATTTCTGTGTAATATTTATTCATTTGGGCTCTGTATATTCTTGTATTATGATGCATTGTTGTAATATACAATGAAATGTTCTTCCGTCTGCGTTCTGTTTTGCCTTGTTCTCAAAACAATCAGGCGTTTCGAACGGTCTAGATCGGTTTAGCGACTGGTTCGGATCGAGCGAAATTCCTTTTCGTTACAGTTGGTATCAGAGCTTTGGTTTACAAAGCACAGAGAACAAGGCACATTAGAACCATACGAAAGAATTCATCAGATATTGGATTAGTAATATCCAATTAGAATGACACATTATAGATGGGATCAGTAGCATCCTAGAACGAGTGTGAAGAGTATATTTTTAAAATGAAAACCAATTTTGTTTTGAAAATTTAAATCAACTATTCGTATTTGATTTTTTATTCTATATTGATCGGGACAATTCAATATATAGAGATTTTGCATATATGTCTTGCAAACGTGTATTCGAAATTTTAATATACTGGATAGTTATAGAATCATACTCTAGTTTCCCGGGAATAATTCTGGTGATGGGGCACCATCGCCAGTATTTATATTCGAGCGACGAAAGTGAGATTTCTATATATTTCCTATTGAGTGGTGTGAGAACCAAAACTAGATAGGGCTTATTGTTGTGATTTTGCATCAAAAATCTGATTTTTGACTATGTATCAAAGTTATGAATTTCAAATGAAAATCAACTAATTGATTGATGTTTGTGTTATTTGTTTATTTATTTGATAATTTTAACCATACAGCCAATTGTATCAAATAGTGAATTGTATTGAAAATTGGTCGCATTTGCTTGCATATACATGTACTTACATTGAACAGGTCATAGCAAGGAGGCTAGAGCAGAGAATAAAATTTGTTTGCCCGACAAATAGGTACATGTTTACTATATAATTTACTGTTTTGTTTGGGTGATGATGATTTTATGAGCCGATTGGCTAGCCGCTTGGCTTTTTCTTTTTCTTTTTGAGATCAGAAGGCCTATATGGCAATTTCGGGATTTTCCCGTGGCTCCCAGTGCAGGGGAGGTTATGGCGAAATTTTTCGAAAATTTAGGGTGTTAGCCAAATTTTTGAAGAATTTGAAAATTCTCAGAAACTGAAAAGTTGGAGAATGGAAGCCAGATCGAACGTAGAGTTGATTGATCAAACCACTTTCGACTTTATTCCTTTTCGGGGACGAAAAGTTTTAAGTGGGGGAGATTGTAATAACCCGGAAATTTAGGCCAGTTTAAAATTTTTATTTTGGCAATTTTAGCAAATTTTGATTATTTAAAATGAATTATTTTAAATAATATCGATGAGAAATTTATTTTGAATATAATTCAAACGTATATATTTATATTCGTCGCCGTTAGAATATAAATAATTATATATAATTATAAAAGGAATTGAAAATGGCGCGGTAGTTCGATAATTCGATTTCAAAATTCAAATGAATGTACCGGGTGCAAAATAAACCGGATTTTAGTGAAACCGAAAATAATGGAATCTAATTGTAAATATCTTTCCAGCGGATCCGAAAAATTGAAATTTCATAGCGGGGATCAAAAGATATGTCCAGTTGAAAATTCTGAATAGTCGCTATGGAATTCAGGCCCTTAAAAATGGAGATTTTGCAAACGACCTCGGATTTCGACGAAACTACTTTTGTTGGGTTCGTGACGTAAAGTTATTGCTAGGTTTCAAATTTCATAATTTTTCGAATCAATATGTGAGCGTGGCAAAGGAAAACGCGTTTTGACTATTTCAGTTGAATTTAATCGACTGGAAAATGGCCATTTTTCCAACGGTCTCGGAATTTGACGAAATTAGTTTTGTTAGGACCGTATCGTCAATACGAAGCTAGAAGATATTTTTCTGGAATTTTTCTAGTTAGTATGTGGCCCCGGTAAATTGAAATGTGCGTTCAAATTCAATATATAGAGTTATATGTTGATTTTGACGAAAACTGATCGAAACGATCGAACTGGCTTGAGATACATATCCCATTATGTTCGGAATGGGGGTAATTAGCTATGGATGACAGGCGGTGGGTCTCGTTTCGAGGTCAAAAATAAAAGTTACTTTTTGGTGGAAAATAAAATAATAAAATATATATAATTATAATTGGGCCAAGCCCTTGTCTCTCTCACTCCCTTTCCGTTCCCTCAGATCGAATAAAAAAATCCACGAAGGCACCGCGTTCCTCCCACCACGCCGCCATCGCGGGAAGCGCCATCGCCTCCCATCCCCACCGGAGCTTCCCCCACGTCAGCCGCCCTCCGTCCTCGCGTCAGCACCCTCCCCCAGTGTTCGATCCCTCGATCGAAGAAACCCCAAGCCCCATAACCCTTAGCCGCCACCCTCCACTGCGCGAGACTCCACGAGCACCACCTCCGACCTACGACCCCCTCCCTGCCACCTCAATCCGCGAGCCAGACCCCTCCGCCCTCTTCCTCCACCACCCGCGAGCAAACAGGTCCCTCCCCCCTTCCTCTCGATTGGTGCTATAAGTTTTCTTATTTATAATTATTTTAATTTTCCTTTTAGGTGATTTCGATTTCCATAACATAAATATGATTATATTTTGAAAGGAGAAAAGATTATTTTTTGAAAATAGAGAAGTTAAGATTTTTAGAATATGAAAAGAACGGTATAAAAATATAATTTTTAGCTAGGTAAAAATATAATTTTTAGAAGTAAAAAATTCGATTTTTACATATTGAATAACGAAGTAAAAAATTCGATTTTTATATATTGAATAGCGAGTTAAAAATTCGATTTTTATATATTGAATAGCGAGATAAAAATTCGATTTTTATATATTGAATAGCGAGATAAAAATTCGATTTTTATATATTGAATAGCGAGATAAAAATTCGATTTTTATATATTGAATAGCGAGATAAAAATTGGATTTTTATATATTGAATAGCGAGATAAAAATTCGATTTTTATATATTGAATAGCGAGATAAAAATTCGATTTTTATATATTGAATAGCAAAGTAAAAATGTGATTTTTACATATGTAGTGAATACGGGCAAAGAAAGTGACAAGAGGCAAGAACGACGATGATATCCTACATTTGAAGAGTCGTGGGATTGGATTAGCTAACCTGTGAGAACTTCTCACCTTTCAATTTAATTTTTCTAATTATAAATATATACTAGGATGCAGACGGTGTTTAGTAGCACCCGACACCCGTCATCCACAGACCATGGATGGCTTGTTTGTTCAATTGTTTGGTTGTGTAGTTGGTTAGATTATTTGGTTTGAATGGAATTGTTTGGTGAAATGAAATTGATTTGATTGATGTGTGAATGGCGTGGGCCTTCACTAGACCGGGGATAAGGCTAGGCCTTGTCCCGTTTCTAGTATCGTACCGTTATGCCGCCGAAATTTTCTAAAAATAAGTTTGAAAAATAAAGATAACATTTTATTTAATAAATAAACCGAATAGAATATTCATAGGTTGAATAAAATAGTTTGATCGTTAAAAATATAATTTTTAACGTGAATGTGATCAAATAAATATTCATTTACAAACCAGACAGTTTGTTTATGTACACCTATTTGAAGGACATCGATTGGGACGATAAATTTTACACATCGCCCAACTGCACAAATAAAAATCTGTGTTTGATTGGTTGAAACCCCACACGGGTATTGGGATGACATTTGACGTACACTAATCCCGATTGTTTAGTTGTATGTCGGTCGATTGATTGACAGGCTGTTATAAGCGTTGAATATTTATATTTGATGCTTATACAGTGTAGAATGCACTTTGGATGATGGTTGATTATTCATCGTTGTTGATATATACATGTGTTGTAGAAAATCCATATAATTAACATTATATGGTAATTGTTTGGGCCTCATTCCAGTTTTGAAATAGAAATATTTGAAATGAAATAGTTAAATAGAAATATTTGAAAAAGAAATATTTGAAGTAGAATATTTGAAAATTGAAATATATGAAGCCGCGTTGATAGATTGACGTCATTTTGACGTGAACGATATTTATATCGATTTTATTCAAATTGAAGTGAATATTAAAGTGAATTGAAATTCGAATTTAATTGAATTGATTTGAAATTCGAAATAAGCTAAAAGGGTTTGAAATTCGAATAGAATTGAAATAGAATTGAAATCGTTTTAAAATGAATTCGAATAGAAATTAAATTAGAAATCAATTTGAATTGAAATCGATTTGAAATGAATTTAAAACGAATTTATATTGGAATATTCAATTTTGATTTGAAATTGAATGTGAAGTTGAAACCGTTTTGAAAACGAATTTAAAACAATTTATAAAGCACGTTTTGAATTGAAATCGATGAAGTATATATTATATATACTATATATATTATATAATGGCCTGAATAGAACGCGCCGCGCCGCGGTAGTTCGCGAATTTCGACCATTGACTTCGAACGGATATTACGGGAGATCCGACCGTCGGATTCTCCTGAAACCAGAACCTTTGGGTTCGTATCGAAAAGAGCTTTCTAACGAATACTAGAAATTAGAAATCTAATGGTTGGATTTGGAATTATGCCCGAATCAAATTTGTAAAAGGTCACTATAAGTGCAGTTCGATGGCCGTTGTTGGAAATCGACTGTACAGGCCTTGATAAAATTATTAAAAATAGTAATAATTTGTGTAAAATCATAAGAAATGAGTTGTGAAGAATTGAGATGAAAAACTCCATAATTGAAAAGATAAAAATAGATTTTTATGGAAATGAACTAGTTTTGAACTAGAATTATAATTCTATTTAATTTTAAATAAATAAATTGAATTTGAAATGGTTTTGAAAATAACCAGAATTTCCAATGATTACATTGGAATGGATTTGAATCGAAATTGCCTTCGGAATATTTCGATGTTGGATTTCGTGACTATACAGATGTTGTTATGGAAATTTGAAAGATATAGATATATATATCGTTATTTCCCAATACGATATTTGTTGGACGTAGAATTTGATATTGAATATAAGCCGGGATATTTTCTATTCAGAGCCTTGTATTTAATATCAAATGTGATTTGGGTTTGTCGTGAATGGTGTCTTCATTAACACTGTTCTTAATCCCAGTTAAGGAAAAGATCAAATCTTTTTATTTAGATTTAATGAAGTGCACCAATTAAATAATATTTAATTGGAATTGAATTGATATTGATTTTTGGTCTTATCGTGAACAGTGTTTTAAATAACACTTGTTCTTTAACCCGATAATTAATGGAATGTGATTTTGGGGTTTATCGTGAACAGTGTTTTTAAATGACACTAATTCTTTAACCCCGTTAAAGATTAAAACTAAGTAGAGTTTTAATGAATCTTTAATTAGATTGAAATGATCGAGGATGGAGTATCACCAGTTTTGCTCCAGGCGGTAGTCAAATTTTTAATTAGATTTGAACATGAAATGGTAATTGAATTTACCGATAACACCGTGGTGTTAGATATGAAGTATAACCAGTTTTACTTCATGGGATAAATAGGTTGGGATTGGGAAATTAAAACAAATGATTACTTCGGTAAGGTTCGTTAATCCCGACTAGTTGAATCGAAATTCAAAAGGAGATTAGAGAATAAATTCAAGGAATTTATCTTGGATAAAATTAATGGGAACCTTTCCCTATGAATGTGAAATTCAGAAACTAACTGTCGGTTAGCCAAGCAGAATGGTTTGCTGGATATTGATCTGATGTTGGTTTCGGCCTTCGGGGTTAATGTTTGGGAAATTATTCTCTTGTTAATTTACGATTAGTGACTGATAAATTGGAATGAGGCGTATGTTGTGTTTGTGTAACACTTATTTAAAATATACGCGAGTTATTCGGAAAGACCGGGTTTATCCCATTTTGAATAACTGATACGACGATAAGTCGAAGATGAAGACGATGGTTGAAGACCGGAAGTCTTCACGTCGTTTGGGTGATTACTGATGATCTTGATTGGGCTGTACACCCAAGAAGATGGAAACAGTTGGTGATCGTCCAGACGTACATGGAGACCGATGGATATGCGGTGTACTAGGTGCCTCCGGTTTCGTTCAGACTTAGAACGGACTTGTAAATGGACTGTGTGTCTGACATTGGATTTTAGTCCGTGTGATTGATCTCTATTAAATATATATATATCTGTTTGGCGGCGGAGAATTTATTCTCTTGCTTAACGCCCTTCTCTGAGACGTACGAGCTCAGGGGTTATATATAGATGGATATCAAACGCATGGAGTGAATTGCATGTGTGGCATGCCTAAGTGGCAATTGAGCGAGGCTTCTGTTGAAAAGCAAAGTCTTGTGGTGATGATCGAAGCACGGCCTTTGTGGCGTAGCTTTGTGTAACGTTTGCTTCGCGAGTTTCGCACCGTGGTTGTGAACCAAAAACAGAAGAGGACCTCAGGGAGGGCATACGTTTCCTTCTAGCTAGGGTGGTGCCAGTGACCTACCAGCCCTGACATTTATATACTTTTCACCTTTGTGGTTGTTGCTGTTGCGAGGCGCCTCGGTTAGATCGGACGATCCGGGTCCGATGGAGCCATTCGTTGGCTCATTTACGCCCCAAAGGGCGGGGAAACGTAGTGTTCAGGCATAATAATCCACATCGGTGGACCGGCCCTGACGATCCAAGGGTCACTCGAGCTCTGATCCTGAGACTCGGGCTAGACAGTCTCGAATCGGTTGAGGACTATCTTTTGCCTCAGCTTATAGATGGAAATCTAATTTCCAAATACGTGACTTTGCGGTTTTATTTGTAAACCTATTTATGGCGACATAGTGGCATAGGACGCTCATGTCGCCTATGATTGATACTTATGATTTGAAGTTGTTCTATACACTATGCACTTATAATAGTATGAAATGATTTGTTTTCAACGTATCAAGCATTCTTGGCTATTATAAGGTAAAAACCCTATCCTCCGGCTTGCGTTGCATTGTGTGATGGAAACTGGGTCTTATAATAGCTTCATTATTCTTTATTTAGCATTGCGCTGTTTGTTTTAGGCACTGGTATTCTTGGGAGGAAACCCGTTCCGTGTTATATGGCGTGGTCCCTTGATTTACTTAACTTTAAAAATAAAGATTAATAACTTCTTTAGTTCTCACACCAGTCACATGACTGCCCTGGAGTTTATTGTTTTAACCTAAACTCTGGGTGCCCCTATTTTGACACGGGCAGCTAGTAGTTTTGGTTTTGCAGATTTATATTCACAGGATCCTGGTTTACAGCTGGAACGATATCCGGAAAGCTTTGTATCCGTATATCTCCTTCTAGTTGTGTATTGTATTATTTTCCGTTGCTATGTATTTAAAGGTAATTTAAAATCTCTGATATTTCTGTGTAATATTTATTCATTTGGACTCTGTATATTCTTGTATTCTGATGCATTGTTGTAATATACAATGAAATGTTCTTCCGTCTGCGTTCTGTTTTGCCTTGTTCTCAAAACAATCAGGCGTTTCGAACGGTCTAGATCGGTTTAGCGACTGGTTCGGATCGAGCGAAATTCCTTTTCGTTACAAAGAAAGAGATATCTGAACTAAGCTTGAGTATTTCCTCCCTAGAACCTGGAGGAGGGAACGAGAGAAAAAAGGCGAAACAAACTAGGTCAGACATAAATCTGGCGAGTCCAGTGACTTTAACAATATAATCATTAAAGTAACAGGATAAGAACACAAACTGGAAAGCAAGAAATGGCTGAACAGGCATGATAAAGCAGACAAGATGAACAAGATATAACGTTGACTGCACTTCTAATCACTACAGGACAATTACTACATTATACCAATGCTAGTAACACAGTATCATTACTAGTTACACAACACACTTACAAGTCCCCTACTAAAAGTTGATCCCTCTTACTAATTATGATAATGTTAGTTTCGTGTACTCCTAGCTGCTATCGTAGGTGCCCCTTTTTGCTCCTACCCCCACGAGTTGTACCCACTACTTTCCTTGTTCGATCAGCTCCCTAACTCGCATGTATTATTACTTGTGTCATTCGGCCTCGCTTGTATGTAAATACCTGTGCTGGCCCCATCATGGGGTGTATCAATTCCCATGATGGCAACACGACACAATTCAAGATGCATAATGTATACTACTGATGCCCAGTGCCTGCTTTTTCCACTCCGGAGCACGTGCACGCCCATACTCTGTCGGAACCTACACTGCTGCACCACTTGCTGCTATTTTGACTGCTTATAATCAGCCCAGTAATCGTGCCCCACCCTGCCTAGTTCAGGGTACCATGATACATCTTTGTGGGTTACTGCTGAAATGGGTCCCCGTGACTAAGGTTTCCTAATCAACATGTTATAATGGTTAAGTGTTCTCAATTTAACTTAACCCCACCCATTTACTTAATTAACATGTTGTACTGGTTAAGTGTTGCCTATTCATATGCTACTTAACATTCTCACTAATTCACGCATGTTTATTTAACAGTTAAGTTTGTGGGCCTATATATACTTATATTACCCACTTACCCAAGATATACTTAACCCTTCCCCTTATCAAGTCCATATGTATTATTGGTTAAGCTTGCCTTAATCTTATCCACTTTGTTCATGTAATATTGGTTAAGTTGTCTTCTTGTCCATGTTAACTTAACCCACCCACCTAACATGTTGTATTGGTTAAGTGTCGCCTATTCATATATTACTTAACCTTTCCATTCTTAGCATGTCTGTTCCTTGGCTTTAATTTATTCATTAAAGCACCAACCTCTCACATTAGAACTGTTGTTTGCGGTTGCCGGATGTGCCGGGCGGTTCTGGATAGACTTCTACCGCAAACTCATTCTAACCTCGGGTTTTTGGGCTTAAAGCGCTAACTCTCACATTAGATCTATGTTGTTGCAGTCGCTGGATGTGCCGGCAGTTCCGGGCAGTCTTACACCGCAACTCAATTGTGACGGCAAGGAATTTCGCTCGGTCCGAACCAGTCGCTAAACCGACTCAGACCGTTCGAAGCGCCCTATCGTTTGAGAACAGGACAAAATAGAACGCATACGGAAGAACATTTCACTGTATATTACAACAATGCATCAGATTACAAGAATATACAGAGTATAAATGAATAAATATTACACAGAAATATCAGAGATTTAAATTACATTTAAATACATAGCAGCGGAAAATAATACAATACACAACTAGAAGTAGATATACGGATACAAAGCTTTCCGGATATCGTTCCAGCTGTAAACCAGGATCCTGTGAATATAAATCTGCAAAACCAAAACTACTAGCTGCCCGTGTCAAAATAGGGGCACCCAGAGTTTAGGTTAAAACAATAAACTCCAGGTCAGTCATGTGACTGGTGTGAGAACTAAAACAGTTATTAATCTTTATTTTTAAAGTTAGGTAAATCAAGGGACCACGCCGTATAACACGGAACGGGTTTCCTCCCAAGAATACCAGTGCATAAAACAAACAGCGCAATGGTAAATAAGGAAAAATGAAGCTGTTATAAGACCCAGGTCCTATCACACAATGCAACGCAAGCCGGGGGATAGGGTTTTTCCCTTATAACAGCCAAAGAATGCTTGGTACGTTTTAAAACAAATCATTTGATACTATTATCAGTGTACAGTGTATAAAACAACTTCAAATCATAAGTATCAATCATAGGCGGCATGGGTACCATATATCATGTCGCCATATATAGGTTTACAAATAAAACCGCAAATGTCACGTATTTGGAAATTGGATTTCCATCTATGAACCGAGGCAAAAGATAGTCCTCAACCGATTCGAGACTGTCTAGCCCGAGCCTCAGGCAAGTACTCTGTCAAGCCTTAGGATCCTCAGGGCCGGTCCACCGATGTGGATTAAAATGCCTGAACATGCGTTTCCCCGCCCTTTGGGGCGTAAATGAGCCAACTAAATGACTCCATCGGTTCGAGAACGACCGATCAATCCGAGGCGCCTCGCAACAGCAACAACCACATAAGTCAAACTCGTCAGGGCGTGTAAAACCACTGACGCCACTTTTTAGCTAGAAAGAAACGCATGCCCTCCCTGACGTCCTCTCCCGTTTTTGGTTCATACCGGGTGTGAAACACGCGAAGGAAACGTTACACAAAGCTACGCCACAAAGGCCGTGCTTTGATCATCACCACAAGACTTTGCTTTTCAACAGAAGCCTTGATCATTTGCCACTTAGGCATGCCACACAGGCAATTCACTCCATGCGTTTGATATCCATCAATATATAACCCCTGAGCTCGTACGTCTCAGAGAAGGGCGTTAAGCAAGAGAATAAATTCTCCGCCGCCAAACAGATATATATTTAATAGAGATCAATCACACGAACTAAAATCCAATGTCAGACACACAGTCCATTTACAAGTCCGTTCTGGGTCTGAACGAAACCGGAGGCACCTAGTACCCCGCATATCCATCGATCTCCAAGCACGTCTGGACGATCACTAACTGTTTCCATCTTCTTGGGTGTACAGCCCAATCAAGATCATCAGTAATTACCCAAACGACGTGAAGACCTCCGGTCTTCGACCATCGTCTCCATCTTTGACTTATCGTCGTATCAGTTATTCAGAATGGGATAAACCCGGTCTTTCCGAATAACTCGCGTATATTTTAAATAAGTGTTACACAAACACAACATACGCCTCATTCCAATTCATTAGTCATTAACCGTAAATTAATCAAGAGAATAATTCCCCAAATATTAACCCCGAAGGCCGAAACCAACATCAGATCAATATCCAGAAAACCATTCTGTTTGGCTAACCGACAGTCAATTTCTAAATTTCACATTCATAGGGAAAGGTTCCCATTAATTTTATCCAAGATAAATTTCTTGAATTTATTCTATAATCTATTTTTGAATATCAATTCAAACTAGTCGGGATTAACGAACCTTACCGAAGTAATCATTTGTTTTAATTTCCCAATCCCAACCTATTCATCCCATGAAGTAAAACTGGTTATACTTCATATCTAACACCACGGTGTTATCGGTAAATTCAATTACAATTTCACATTCAAATCTAATTAAAGATTTAACTATCGCCTGGAGCAAAACTGGTGATACTCCATTTCGATTATTTCAATCTAATTAAAGATTCATTAAAACTCCACTTAGTTTTAATCTGTGACTGGGTTAAAGAATCTGTGTCATTTAAAAACACAGTTCACAATAAACCCAAAATCACCTTCATTAATTATCGGGTTAAAGAACGAGTGTTATTTAAAAACACTGTCCACGATAAACCCAAAAATCAATATCAATTCAATTCCAATTAAATATTATTTAATTGGTACACTTCATTAAATCTAAATAAAAAGATTTAATCTTTTCTCAACTGGGTTCAAGAACAATGTTAGTCAAGACACCATTCACGACAAACCCAAATCACATTTGATATTAAACACAAGGCTCTGAATAGAAAATATACCGGCTTATATTCAATATCAAATTCTACGACTAACAAATATCGTATGGGAAATAACGATATATATATCTATATCTTTCAAATTTCCATAACAACATTTGTATAATCACGAAATCCAACATCGAAATATTCCGAAGACAATTTCGATTCAAGTCCATTCCAATGCAATCATTGGAAATTTTGGTTATTTTCAAAACCATTTCAAATTCAATTTATTTATTTAAAAATAAATAGAATTATAATTCTAGTTCAAAACTAGTTCATTTCGATAAAAATCTATTTTTATCTTTTCAAATATGGAGTTTTTCATCCCAATTCTTTCTAAATCATTTCTTATGATTTTACACAAATTATTACTATTTTTAATAATTTTATCAAGGCCCGTACAGTCGATTTCCATCAATGGCCATCGAACTGCACTTACAGCGACCTTTTTCGAATTTGATTTGGACATAATTCCAAATCCAACCGTTAGATTTCTAATTTCTAATATTCTTTAGAAAGCTCTTTTCGATACGAATCCAACGGTTCCGATTTTAGGAGAATCCGACGGTCGGATCTCCCGTAATGTCCGTTTGAAATAAATGGTCGAAATTCGCGAACTGCCGCGGCGCGTTCTATTCAGGCCATTATATTATATATATAATATATATTTCGTCGATTTCTATTCAAAACGAATTATATAAATAGTTTTAAATTCGTTTCAAAAGCAATTTCAACTTCCTTTTCAATTCAAATCAAAATTGAATTCTTCTTTATAAATTCGTTTTAAAATTCATTTCTATTCAATTCAAATTTCAATTCAATTTGAATTCGTTTTCAATTTGCTTTCAATTCAATTCATTTCGAAATCGTTTTCAATTCAATTCATTTCGAAATCGTTTTCAATTCAATTCATTTCGAAATCGTTTTCAATTCATTTCATTTCGAAATCGTTTTCAATTCAATTCATTTCGAAATCGTTTTCAATTCATTTCATTTCGAAATCGTTTTCAATTCAATTCATTTCGAAATCGTTTTCAATTCAATTCATTTCGAAATCGTTTTCAATTCAATTCATTTCGAAATCGTTTTCAATTCAATTCATTTCGAAATCGTTAAAATCGATATAAATATCGTTCACGTCAAAATGGCGTCAATCTAATCAACACGGCTTCATAAATTTCTATTTTCAAATATTCTATTTCAAATATTTCTTTTTCAAAATAGTTGTTATTATCAAAATATTTCGTTCAACACATGACCAATCTCAACGGATGAGTACTGTCAACACATGAACCTTTATTTTATATTGATAAAGATGTAAATTTTATTACTAAAATATTTCGTTCAACACATGACCAATCTCAATGGATGAGTACTGTCAACACATGAACCTTTATTTTGTATTATTCTTTGTTTTTCAAATTGGAATGAGGCCCAATCAATTACCATATAAAATTAATTATATGGATTTTCATACAACATATGTATATAATAGCATTGAAAATAATCAACCATCAACCAAAGTGCACTACACTGTATAAGCATCAAATATAGATATTCAACGCTTATAACAGCCTGTCAATCAATCGATCGACATATTTAATCAATCAGGATGAGTGAACTTCAAATTTCATCCCAACACCCGTGTGGGGTTTCAAACAATCAAACGCATCTCTTATTTGTGCAGTTGGGCGATGTGTAAAATTTATCGACCCAATCAATGTCCTTCAAACAGGTGTACATAAACAATCCGTCTGGTTCGTAAATGAATATTTATTTATTCACATTCACGTTAAAAATTATATTTTTAACGATAAAACATTTTATTCCAACATATGAATTTCTATTCAGTTCATTCTTTAAATAAAATGATATTTTTATTTTTCTAACACATTTTAGAAAATTTCGGCGGCATAACGGCACGATACTAGAAACGGGACAAGGCCTAGCCTTATCCCCGGTCTAGTGAAGGCCCACGCCATTCACACATCAATCATATCAATTTCATTTCACCAAACAATTCAAATCAACTCAAACAATCTAACTAACAACACAGCCAAACAAACAAGTCCATGGTCTGTGGACGATTGTGTCGGGTGCTACTAAGCACCGTCTGCATCCTAGTATATATATATATAGCTAGAAAAATAAATTGAAAGGTGAGAAATTCTCATAGATAGCTATCCAGCTCCACGGCACTTCCTTGCAGAAGTCTTCTTCGTTTCGCCTTCTTGTCGCTTTCGTTGCCCGTATTCTCTACATATGTAAAAATCGAATTTTTACTTTACTATTCAGTATATAAAAATCGAATTTTTACTTCGATGTTCAATATATAAAAATCATATTTTTACTACGATGTTCAATATATAAAAATCATATTTTTACTACGATGTTCAATATATAAAAATCATATTTTTACTATATTGTTTATATAAATAATCGCATTTTCATATCGCTAATGTATATATATATATAAAAAAAAAGGTATTTTTATAACACTTCTCGTATATATAAAAATTATATTTTTACTTCAAAAACAAATGTATATTTGACTATAAAATATTTGTTTCTAAAAACATTACTCATATATATATATATTGCTATGAAGTGAAATCATATCTTTTTTTTTTCCTTGTGTTTTATATTTAAAAATCTGAAATTATACAATATTTTTACATTTTAAAAATCTGAAATTTAAAGCAATGTTTTTATTTCTAAAACACTTTCAATTTTATTTTATTTTAAAACACTTGTTAATTTTATTTTATTTTAAAACACTTGTTAATTTTATTTTATTTTAAAACACTTGTTAATTTTATTTTATTTTAAAACACTTGTTAATTTTATTTTATTCTAAAACAAAAACTGATTTTTATCCAATGTATTTATAAATCAAAAACTGATTTTTAACAATATTTTTATAAATCAAAAACTGATTTTTTTAACAATATATTTTGCTTAAGTAAAAATAAAAATAAATAATTAAAAAAAAACAGCACCTTTCTTCTAGGAACACACGGTTCCAGGCGTAAGAGAAAACCACCGCTCCTCCTTAGGGCTATCGGGTTCAGGAAGGGGGAAAGACGGGTGGTGGCGAGGCCAAGGGGATTGCTGGAGGGGGTCTGCGGCGAAGGGGTGGTCGGCGGTGTGGCCTTCAGGCGGTGGTGCAGCTAGGTCTTGCTGGCCTTCGATTTGGGGCGGTTTCCTTTGCAGAGAGGGAGAAGAGAGAGGCGATCGTGGGGAGGAGGAGGTGGAGGCTGCTGGGAGGGGCCGGCGACGCGAGACGGGGTATGGCGGCGCTCGAGGTCGACGGTGGCGGCTGGGTATCGCGGTTTTAGGTTTTGCATTTGTTTTTTTTTCTAAATCGAGATCAGACGGGGAAGAAAGAGAGTGAAGAGAGAGAGTGAGGTCAACGCCCAAATATATATTATACATATTAATTTATTATTTATTTTTCCACAAAAAGCAACTTTTATTTTCGACTTCAAAACGAGGCCCACCGCCTGCCGTCCCTAGCGTTTTACCCTCATTCCGAACACAATGGGATATGTATCGTAGGTTGATTTGATCGTTTGAATCAGTTTCCGTTTCATTTACATTTAAATCATTATATTGAATTTTAAACGTACATTTCAAATTACCGGGTCACATACTAACTAGAAAAATTCTAGAAAAATATTTTCTAGCTTCGTATTGACGATATGGTCCTAACAAAACTAGTTTCGTCGAATTCTGAGACCGTTTGAAAAATGGCCATTTTCCAGTCGATTAAATTCAACTGAAACTGGTCAAACGCGTTTTCCTTTGCCACGCTCACATATTGATTCGGAAAATTATGAAATTTGAAACCTAGCAATAACTTAACATCACGGACCCAACAAAACTGGTTTCGTCGAAATCCGAGGTCGTTTGCAAAATGTCTATTTTTAAGGGCCTGAATTCCATAGCGACTATTCAGAATTTTCAACTGGACATATCTTTTGCTTCCCGCTATGAAATCTCAATTCTTCGGATTTGTTGGAAAGATATTATCAATTAGATTCTAATATTTTTGGTTTCACTAAAATCAGGATTGTTCTGCACCCGGTATGTTCAATTGAAGTTTGAAATCGAATTATCGAACTACCGCGCCATTTTCAATTCTATTTATAATTATATATAAATATTATATTCTAACGACGACGCGTATAATATATACGTTCTAATTATATTCAAAATAAATTTCTCGTCGATATTATTTAAAATATTCTATTTTAAATAATCAAAATTCGCTAAAATTGCCAAAATAAAAATTTTAAACTGGCCCAGATTTTCCGGGTTATTACAATCTCCCCCACTTAAAACTTTTCGTCCCCGAAAAGGAACAAAGTCGAAAGTGGTTTGATTATTCAGCTCTACGCTCGATCTGGCTTCCATTCTCCAACTCTTTAGTTTCTGAGAATTTCCAAAATTTCAAAAATTTGGCTAACACCCTAAATTTTTGAAAAATTTCGCCATAACCTCCCCTGCACCGGGAGCATCGGGGAATTTCAAATAGCTTCCCCGGTCCTTCAGATCTCAAAAAGAAAAAGAAAAAGCCAAGCGGCTAGCCAATAGGCTCACAAAATCATCATCACCCAAACAAAACAGGAAATTATGTAGTAAACATGTGCCTATTTGTCGGGCAAACAAATTTTATTCTCTGCTCTAGCCTCCTTGCTATGACCTGTTCAATGATATATATGTATATGCAAGCATATGCGACCAATTTCAGTACAGTTCAATATTTGGTTCAATTAGGCATAATGGTTCAAAATTATCCAACAAATAAACAAACAACACAAACATCAATCAATTAGTGAATTATCATTTGAAATTCATAACTTTGATATATAGCCAAAAATCAGATTTTTGATGCCAAATCACAACAATAAGCCCTATCTAATTTTGGTTCTCACACCAGTCAATAGGAAATATATAGATATCACACCTTCGAAACACGAATACCAATTCTGATGATGTTCGAACTATCATCAGAATCATCTTCGGGCGACTAGAGTGTGATTCTATATCTATCCAATATATTAAAACTTTGAATACACGCGGATCAGACGTATACGCAAAATCTTTATATACTGGACTGTCCAACTCAATATAAATAGATAATCAAATACGAATAGTTGATTTCAAAACAAAATTTGTTTTCATTTTCAAAAATATACTCTTCACACTCGTTCTAGGATACTACTGATCCCATCTCTAACGAGTCGTCCCATTGGATATTACTAATCCAATATCTGATGAATTCTTTCGTATGGTTCTAATGTGCTTTGTTCTCTGAGCTTTGCAAACCAAAGCTCTGATACCAACTGTGACGGCAAGGAATTTCGCTCGGTCCGAACCAGTCGCTTAACCGACTCAGACCGTTCGAAGCGCCCTATCGTTTGAGAACAGGACAAAATAGAACGCATACGGAAGAACATTTCACTGTATATTACAACAATGCATCAGATTACAAGAATATACAGAGTATAAATGAATAAATATTACACAGAAATATCAGAGATTTAAATTACATTTAAATACATAGCAGCGGAAAATAATACAATACACAACTAGAAGTAGATATACGGATACAAAGCTTTCCGGATATCGTTCCAGCTGTAAACCAGGATCCTGTGAATATAAATCTGCAAAACCAAAACTACTAGTTGCCCGTGTCAAAATAGGGGCACCCAGAGTTTAGGTTAAAACAATAAACTCCAGGTCAGACATGTGACTGGTGTGAGAACTAAAACAGTTATTAATCTTTATTTTTAAAGTTAGGTAAATCAAGGGACCACGCCGTATAACACGGAACGGGTTTCCTCCCAAGAATACCAGTGCATAAAACAAACAGCGCAATGCTAAATAAGGAAAAATGAAGCTGTTATAAGACCCAGGTCCTATCACACAATGCAACGCAAGCCGGGGGATAGGGTTTTTCCCTTATAACAGCCAAAGAATGCTTGGTACGTTTTAAAACAAATCATTTGATACTATTATCAGTGTACAGTGTATAAAACAACTTCAAATCATAAGTATCAATCATAGGCGGCATGGGTACCATATATCATGTCGCCATATATAGGTTTACAAATAAAACCGCAAATGTCACGTATTTGGAAATTGGATTTCCATCTATGAACCGAGGCAAAAGATAGTCCTCAACCGATTCGAGACTGTCTAGCCCGAGCCTCAGGCAAGTACTCTGTCAAGCCTTAGGATCCTCAGGGCCGGTCCACCGATGTGGATTAAAATGCCTGAACATGCGTTTCCCCGCCCTTTGGGGCGTAAATGAGCCAACTAAATGACTCCATCGGTTCGAGAACGACCGATCAATCCGAGGCGCCTCGCAACAGCAACAACCACATAAGTCAAACTCGTCAGGGCGTGTAAAACCACTGACGCCACTTTTTAGCTAGAAAGAAACGCATGCCCTCCCTGACGTCCTCTCCCGTTTTTGGTTCATACCGGGTGTGAAACACGCGAAGGAAACGTTACACAAAGCTACGCCACAAAGGCCGTGCTTTGATCATCACCACAAGACTTTGCTTTTCAACAGAAGCCTTGATCATTTGCCACTTAGGCATGCCACACAGGCAATTCACTCCATGCGTTTGATATCCATCAATATATAACCCCTGAGCTCGTACGTCTCAGAGAAGGGCGTTAAGCAAGAGAATAAATTCTCCGCCGCCAAACAGATATATATTTAATAGAGATCAATCACACGAACTAAAATCCAATGTCAGACACACAGTCCATTTACAAGTCCATTCTGGGTCTGAACGAAACCGGAGGCACCTAGTACCCCGCATATCCATCGATCTCCAAGCACGTCTGGACGATCACTAACTGTTTCCATCTTCTTGGGTGTACATCCCAATCAAGATCATCAGTAATTACCCAAACGACGTGAAGACCTCCGGTCTTCGACCATCGTCTCCATCTTTGACTTATCGTCGTATCAGTTATTCAGAATGGGATAAACCCGGTCTTTCCGAATAACTCGCGTATATTTTAAATAAGTGTTACACAAACACAACATACGCCTCATTCCAATTCATTAGTCATTAACCGTAAATTAATCAAGAGAATAATTCCCCAAATATTAACCCCGAAGGCCGAAACCAACATCAGATCAATATCCAGAAAACCATTCTGTTTGGCTAACCGACAGTCAATTTCTAAATTTCACATTCATAGGGAAAGGTTCCCATTAATTTTATCCAAGATAAATTTCTTGAATTTATTCTATAATCTATTTTTGAATATCAATTCAAACTAGTCGGGATTAACGAACCTTACCGAAGTAATCATTTGTTTTAATTTCCCAATCCCAACCTATTCATCCCATGAAGTAAAACTGGTTATACTTCATATCTAACACCACGGTGATATCGGTAAATTCAATTACCATTTCACGTTCAAATCTAATTAAAGATTTAACTATCGCCTGGAGCAAAACTGGTGATACTCCATTTCGATTATTTCAATCTAATTAAAGATTCATTAAAACTCCACTTAGTTTTAATCTGTGACTGGGTTAAAGAATCTGTGTCATTTAAAAACACAGTTCACAATAAACCCAAAATCACCTTCATTAATTATCGGGTTAAAGAACGAGTGTTATTTAAAAACACTGTCCACGATAAACCCAAAAATCAATATCAATTCAATTCCAATTAAATATTATTTAATTGGTACACTTCATTAAATCTAAATAAAAAGATTTAATCTTTTCTCAACTGGGTTCAAGAACAGTGTTAGTGAAGACACCATTCACGACAAACCCAAATCACATTTGATATTAAACACAAGGCTCTGAATAGAAAATATACCGGCTTATATTCAATATGAAATTCTACGACTAACAAATATCGTATGGGAAATAACGATATATATATCTATATCTTTCAAATTTCCATAACAACATTTGTATAATCACGAAATCCAACATCGAAATATTCCGAAGACAATTTCGATTCAAGTCCATTCCAATGCAATCATTGGAAATTTTGGTTATTTTCAAAACCATTTCAAATTCAATTTATTTATTTAAAAATAAATAGAATTATAATTCTAGTTCAAAACTAGTTCATTTCGATAAAAATCTATTTTTATCTTTTCAAATATGGAGTTTTTCATCCCAATTCTTTCTAAATCATTTCTTATGATTTTACACAAATTGTTAATATTTTTAATAATTTTATCAAGGCCCGTACAGTCGATTTCCATCAATGGCCATCGAACTGCACTTACAGCGACCTTTTTCGAATTTGATTTGGACATAATTCCAAATCCAACCGTTAGATTTCTAATTTCTAATATTCTTTAGAAAGCTCTTTTCGATACGAACCCAACGGTTCCGATTTTAGGAGAATCCGACGGTCGGATCTCCCGTAATGTCCGTTTGAAATAAATGGTCGAAATTCGCGAACTGCCGCGGCGCGTTCTATTCAGGCCATTATATTATATATATAATATATATTTCGTCGATTTCTATTCAAAACGAATTATATAAATAGTTTTAAATTCGTTTCAAAAGCAATTTCAACTTCCTTTTCAATTCAAATCAAAATTGAATTCTTCTTTATAAATTCGTTTTAAAATTCATTTCTATTCAATTCAAATTTCAATTCAATTTGAATTCGTTTTCAATTTGCTTTCAATTCAATTCATTTCGAAATCGTTTTCAATTCAATTTATTTCGAAATCGTTTTCAATTCAATTCATTTCGAAATCGTTTTCAATTCATTTCATTTCGAAATCGTTTTCAATTCAATTCATTTCGAAATCGTTTTCAATTCATTTCATTTCGAAATCGTTTTCAATTCAATTCATTTCGAAATCGTTTTCAATTCAATTCATTTCGAAATCGTTTTCAATTCAATTCATTTCGAAATCGTTTTCAATTCAATTCATTTCGAAATCGTTAAAATCGATATAAATATCGTTCACGTCAAAATGGCGTCAATCTAATCAACACGGCTTCATAAATTTCTATTTTCAAATATTCTATTTCAAATATTCTATTTCAAATATTCTATTTCAAATATTTCTTTTTCAAAATAGTTGTTATTATCAAAATATTTCGTTCAACACATGACCAATCTCAACGGATGAGTACTGTCAACACATGAACCTTTATTTTATATTGATAAAGATGTAAATTTTATTACTAAAATATTTCGTTCAACACATGACCAATCTCAATGGATGAGTACTGTCAACACATGAACCTTTATTTTGTATTATTCTTTGTTTTTCAAATTGGAATGAGGCCCAATCAATTACCATATAAAATTAATTATATGGATTTTCATACAACATATGTATATAATAGCATTGAAAATAATCAACCATCAACCAAAGTGCACTACACTGTATAAGCATCAAATATAGATATTCAACGCTTATAACAGCCTGTCAATCAATCGATCGACATATTTAATCAATCAGGATGAGTGAACTTCAAATTTCATCCCAACACCCGTGTGGGGTTTCAAACAATCAAACGCATCTCTTATTTGTGCAGTTGGGCGATGTGTAAAATTTATCGACCCAATCAATGTCCTTCAAACAGGTGTACATAAACAAACCGTCTGGTTCGTAAATGAATATTTATTTATTCACATTCACGTTAAAAATTATATTTTTAACGATAAAACATTTTATTCCAACATATGAATTTCTATTCAGTTCATTCTTTAAATAAAATGATATTTTTATTTTTCTAACACATTTTAGAAAATTTCGGCGGCATAACGGCACGATACTAGAAACGGGACAAGGCCTAGCCTTATCCCCGGTCTAGTGAAGGCCCACGCCATTCACACATCAATCATATCAATTTCATTTCACCAAACAATTCAAATCAACTCAAACAATCTAACTAACAACACAGCCAAACAAACAAGTCCATGGTCTGTGGACGATTGTGTCGGGTGCTACTAAGCACCGTCTGCATCCTAGTATATATATATAGCTAGAAAAATAAATTGAAAGGTGAGAAATTCTCACAGATAGCTATCCAGCTCCACGGCACTTCCTTGCAGAAGTCTTCTTCGTTTCGCCTTCTTGTCGCTTTCGTTGCCCGTATTCTCTACATATGTAAAAATCGAATTTTTACTTTACTATTCAGTATATAAAAATCGAATTTTTACTTCGATGTTCAATATATAAAAATCATATTTTTACTACGATGTTCAATATATAAAAATCATATTTTTACTACGATGTTCAATATATAAAAATCATATTTTTACTATATTGTTTATATAAATAATCGCATTTTCATATCGCTAATGTATATATATAAAAAAAAGGTATTTTTATAACACTTCTCGTATATATAAAAATTATATTTTTACTTCAAAAACAAATGTATATTTGACTATAAAATATTTGTTTCTAAAAACATTACTCATATATATATATTGCTATGAAGTGAAATCATATCTTTTTTTTTCCTTGTGTTTTATATTTAAAAATCTGAAATTATACAATATTTTTACATTTTAAAAATCTGAAATTTAAAGCAATGTTTTTATTTCTAAAACACTTTCAATTTTATTTTATTTTAAAACACTTGTTAATTTTATTTTATTTTATTTTAAAACACTTGTTAATTTTATTTTATTTTAAAACACTTGTTAATTTTATTTTATTTTAAAACACTTGTTAATTTTATTTTATTCTAAAACAAAAACTGATTTTTATCCAATGTATTTATAAATCAAAAACTGATTTTTAACAATATTTTTATAAATCAAAAACTGATTTTTTTAACAATATATTTTGCTTAAGTAAAAATAAAAATAAATAATAAAAAAAAAACAGCACCTTTCTTCTAGGAACACACGGTTCCAGGCGTAAGAGAAAACCACCGCTCCTCCTTAGGGCTATCGGGTTCAGGAAGGGGGAAAGACGGGTGGTGGCGAGGCCAAGGGGATTGCTGGAGGGGGTCTGCGGCGAAGGGGTGGTCGGCGGTGTGGCCTTCAGGCGGTGGTGCAGCTAGGTCTTGCTGGCCTTCGATTTGGGGCGGTTTCCTTTGCAGAGAGGGAGAAGAGAGAGGCGATCGTGGGGAGGAGGAGGTGGAGGCTGCTGGGAGGGGCCGGCGACGCGAGACGGGGTATGGCGGCGCTCGAGGTCGACGGTGGCGGCTGGGTATCGCGGTTTTAGGTTTTGCATTTGTTTTTTTTTTCTAAATCGAGATCAGACGGGGAAGAAAGAGAGTGAAGAGAGAGAGTGAGGTCAACGCCCAAATATATATTATACATATTAATTTATTATTTATTTTTCCACAAAAAGCAACTTTTATTTTCGACTTCAAAACGAGGCCCACCGCCTGCCGTCCCTAGCGTTTTACCCCCATTCCGAACACAATGGGATATGTATCGTAGGTTGATTTGATCGTTTGAATCAGTTTCCGTTTCATTTACATTTAAATCATTATATTGAATTTTAAACGTACATTTCAAATTACCGGGTCACATACTAACTAGAAAAATTCTAGAAAAATATTTTCTAGCTTCGTATTGACGATATGGTCCTAACAAAACTAGTTTCGTCGAATTCTGAGACCGTTTGAAAAATGGCCATTTTCTAGTCGATTAAATTCAACTGAAACTGGTCAAACGCGTTTTCCTTTGCCACGCTCACATATTGATTCGGAAAATTATGAAATTTGAAACCTAGCAATAACTTAACATCACGGACCCAACAAAACTGGTTTCGTCGAAATCCGAGGTCGTTTGCAAAATGTCTATTTTTAAGGGCCTGAATTCCATAGCGACTATTCAGAATTTTCAACTGGACATATCTTTTGCTTCCCGCTATGAAATCTCAATTCTTCGGATTCGTTGGAAAGATATTATCAATTAGATTCTAATATTTTTGGTTTCACTAAAATCCGGATTGTTCTGCACCCGGTATGTTCAATTGAAGTTTGAAATCGAATTATCGAACTACCGCGCCATTTTCAATTCTATTTATAATTATATATAAATATTATATTCTAACGACGACGCGTATAATATATACGTTCTAATTATATTCAAAATAAATTTCTCGTCGATATTATTTAAAATATTCTATTTTAAATAATCAAAATTCGCTAAAATTGCCAAAATAAAATTTTTAAACTGGCCCAGATTTTCCGGGTTATTACATCAATCTAACCTCGGGTTAGGCACGTTCATCTTTTAGCCAATTTACATATTTACCATTCATGTCCAAATTTATATGTAAATTATCCATAAGTGTGGCAATTCAAGTTATGCCACATTTTCTAGTTATGCCCAAAATTAATTATATGATTACAACCCCCTTTTTATGCCAAATACATAATATTCAACCTTTACCTAAACTTTTCCCCAACATTCCCACGTCGTTCGTACGTATAGTTCATGTGATACGTTAGGCTCGCAATTAGCCCAACTCATAAAAAAAGGAAAAAAAGGGAAGAAACACATGACATCGTAACTGGCATATACAATATAGATCTAAGACGGCATAAATCCAGTAAACATATAAAAATAGATCCAATCAACATATTGAGTGCAAACTAGCATGGATCTAAACATAAACTTGTACGGATTTAAGCATACGAACATATAATTCTAAACATATGAACTGATATGGATCTAATCATATAAACATGTAGATCTAAACATATGAACATATGGTTCTAAACATATGGACAGATATGGATCTAATCATATAAACACGTAGATCTAAACATATGAACATATAGTTCTAAACATATGGACTGATATGGATCTAATCATATAAACATGTAGATCTAAACATATGAACATATAGTTCTAAACATATGGACTGATATGGATCTAATCATATAAACATGTAGATCTAAACATATGAATATATAAAATATGATCTTACATGTATGAACATTACTTGCATATAATCTTTCATAACTTGCATAGATCAAGCAAACTTGCATACATAACTTGTATACATAATTAGGCATATGAATTAACATAAAACATAACTTGCATATAATGAATCAAATCAAGCATAAATCAAAACATAGTTTGCAAAGTATTAACTTTATATGATTCACATACATTTTCATATAGTCCAATTCATAACTCATCACAGTTACGTTTAACAGTTATCTTGTGAAAGTAACTGCACTCATAGAAAACAGATCTTGAATTCTGGGATCTGATTTCCGAATTGCTAAGCTAGTCCGTTGACGTAGGCGTTGATTCGTTCATTGCTGTTCTAGAATTCCGTTTCGCAATTCCTAGGCTGTGATTCTTTATCTCTTATCTTTTTATCTTTAATATAGAATTTGATTTGTTATGGTGGCAGCTAGGTTAGTTTGTAGATGAACAGCATGACGGCATCATAGTTTAGGGTTGTGAGGTTAGGGTTTAGATTTAGCTATGTATATATAGATGTTTAGGATTAATATGGGCCTTTAGATCAACCTAGGAGTCATCAAAGCCATCCAAACCCAAGAGAGCCAACCAGAACATGACACATATGCCCTAACACCTCAGAAAATCGTCACTGTCCAGATCAGTTCGCATGTGTCGACCCTACAGGGGGGTCGACACCCATGTCGACACCCCCTAGGGGGGTCTACACCCCTGAGCGGGAAATTTCCCGCTCAACTGTTTTCTGAAGTTTTGAAATTCGAATCTTCTTTAATTATTTAATTATTATTTTAATTTAATTTCTGCTTAAACTTGAAAACTTCTAACCTCCATAACTTCTTCATACAGAGTCTGATTCACGCAAACTCGGACTCTATCTCAAGCAGAATTTCGAGAAGAATGAAATGGCTTAACCCGTTTCCCTTAATTCCTCTTCTAAAAATTAAGTGTTCTTAATTTTTTTATTTTAATATTCACGAAAAATACGGGGTGTTACATTCTCCCCTCCTTAAAGGATTTCATCCCCGAAATCTCTAAGTTAAGAAGAATGTGTATCCTACCATCCAACAACCATCTACTCAACCATTCAATCACAGGCATCCATTGTCCTTAAACAGGTTTCTAATGCTTTCATGATCATATGCATAGTGTGTGTATATGTCCTTATCTAATGCAAAATTAGACAGTCTACTGATTCAGTTGACCTCCTTAATGCGAATTATGTTAGTGCCATGAGTCCATCATGTATGCAATTATTCCTAATCGTACTTTATAACTTCTACATGAGTGCACAATCATTCTTACAAATGCAACATCTATATGATAACACATTAAGTTTCAATCCATATACAAATACATATATGCATATGCAATAAGAAAGTGACTGAGCCGATCTAGTGTCTAATGTGTGTGTAAATGCATCCACGAGCAATCACTAGCATACACTTGCATCCACCAAACATAACATGTGTCAAACACATGTTTACAACCATAGGATTTTCCTACCTAAAGATCAAGAATGTAATCGAGAGGATGCACTAAACGATAGGACAAGTCTAAACAAAGTGATAGAAAAAGGAGAAATTAAGAGTATACCCTTAAAAATGAAAGGGTATAGCGTACACATCTTGTCTCCCAACACCCAAGTCGCGTCTCCTTGATCAACGTGTAACACCCCACATCCGTCAGTGTCACTCACAAAGGGAATGCACTAAGTTCTATGGAGCATTTAGGGTAAAAGATGCAGATAAATTACAAGACAGACAAAAATTACAACATCGGAAAATAAAACTTTTGCTTTATTGATAAAATAGTTTGTACAACAATTTCTTTATAATTTCAGAGTATCATCTGTCTTACAAAATAAAGAAGCATAAAACAACATTTATATTCCCCCAATTGTAGCAAGAGCCAGCCATACCATCTGAAAAGAGAATCCAACAATACTTCGACCAATCTTCAAGCTGGAAAAGAGTGACAGTCCGACTTAACCTGAGCTATACTATTCCCTCATTTACCACCTTGGGACGAAAGAAAAGAAGACGGAAGAAAAACAGAGTCAGGCATAAAGCCTGAGTAAGTTCAATAACTTCTAGCATGTGAACATGGAAAAACAAAACGACATGAATTAACTGAATACAAGATAACACCATGATGATAGGGTCAACAAGATTAGACAAGATTAACACAAGATATGCTAAGATAAGATAAACTGGATATGCTCTAATACTTTCTCCGCTTTGCTATTTCCTTGTTATACTGGTTTCTATATCTCTGCACCACCTAACTAGTGTCCCAACTAGTAACGATAATGTGATCCCAATCCCTGTAGTTTCCATTGCCTTCAGGCATACATTTATTATTTATTACCTAGATCTAATCTAGGGTTTTCTATCAAGTGCTTTCTAGATTCAACTAGAGTTTACGCTATCTGCTGAACGCTTCTCGGATTCAGGGTTTATGCCACCTAGTCCAACTAGGGATTATGCTACCTGTCGAATGATGCCCCAAGTCTAGGACACACTACCTAGATTGGTATATGTTCCTATATTTCCCCACGCATGTATCGCGAATCGTTATCGCTTGTCTAGATGCACATGTCCTGAAATGTGCAGCCCGAGTCCTATGGCAGGGCAAATCAGGAAACACAGAACTCGCTCGGGAGCTTTCAAATATCTGCTGATGCAGATGCTAAGGTCTGTTTTTATTCCAGTGGCTATGGTCCCACTCGACCCCTCCCTCAACTAATGAAAGGCACACCTTGAAAAATGAGAACTATACGCAGGCCCCCTATGCCCCCACTAACCTATGGCCATCCTCACCCATAACTAGATAGCAAGTATATGGTCTTTTGGAGTTCTCCGCCTTTCCGCTTCACGTATCTCGATTGACTCAAGATGGATGGTAGACGACGAGTTGCTATCACAGGGCTACCGGTTTCTCGTCGAATCACGCTGGTCCATCCTAGTCTTTAGGATGCCATATTTTGCAACCAAGGCATACCCTTGGTTCTTCTACAGCAGACCTTAACCTCTGTGAGCCCAGGAGGATCATCTGCAGCCTCACAGAATGATACCAAGAGTACCCTCACGTCCCCTCGAAGCCTCGGGCTTCGTAACCCAATTCGTTGGAGCCTTCGTTTTAATCAGACGGACGTTCGCTCCTTCCCGTGTTATACTAAGAATTACTACTTAGTTCTGCTAACTAAGGTTTACCACTTAGTTTCCAGAATCGTTGTTTTCTTAACTAATGTTTACTACTTAGCTCATTTTTAACTAAGGTTAACTACTTAGTTCTCTTTCTCGTCAGTTTGGATTGGTTAAGTGTTCTTAGTCAGTTCAAGCTAACTTAACCCCCTTCATTTATCCTGATAAACTGGTTAAGTGTTATCAGTAATTCATGTTGACTTAACCCTACCACAAACCAAGTTATATTGGTTAAGTATTTCTTATTACTTAACCCTACCCGTTCATTCTATATTGGTTAAGTATTCCTTTTTAACTTAACCTTGCCCGTCTCTTTTAACTAACATGTTATTAATGGTTAAGTATTATCCCTTCATGTTTTAGACTTAACCCTATTCCTTTATCACAATCTGATGGTTAAGTGTTCAAGTTTACTTAATCCTACGGTCTAGCCCAGCTAACATATCAAATTGGCTAAGTGTATTAAATTTTACTTAACCCCAACCTCTAGTCTAGTTAACATGTTAATTTGGCTAAGTGTATTAACTTTACTTAACCCCACCTTCTAGTCTAGTAACATGTTAATTTGGCTAAGTGTTTTCTTAGTTACTTAACCCCTACAAATCTTGTCTTGTTACCATGTTAAGTTGGTTAAGTGTCCCTATGGACTTAGCCCTCCCATTCTAGCTTAACTGTGTTAAGTTGGTTAAGTGTTCCTATGGATTTAATCCTCCCATTCTAGCATAACTGTGTTAAGTTGGTTAAGTGTTCCTATGGACTTAACCCTCCCATTTTGGCTTAACTGTGTTAAGCGTCTGTATGAACCTAACCCCACCCACCTGTCTGGTTATCATGTTGAATTGGTTAAGTGTCTTAGTTAACTTAACCCTACCATTCTTGTTCTAGCTTTAACTAAATAAATTAAAGCCGCTACCACTCACATTAGACAGATATTGTTGCGATTACGTGATGTGCCGGTTGGTTCCGGGCAGGTTTACATCGCAACTCAGTCTAACCTCGGGTTAGGCATATTCGTGTTTTCTAAGTTCAAAGGGTTTTGATTAATTTTCAAATCAGGTTTTGAAAGTAACCATCCCGTCCGTCGGATCAGTTAGGGATAACCAGGGAGAGCAGGAAACTTGTATTTTCCAAACCCAAGCCTAGACACTATCCTCTCTGTCACCCTAGAACTTTCTGGTGTGTTATTAAAAGAGATGTCGTTAATAAACCTTTAATTTGTCTAAATTTACATTTTCTCATTTAGGACAAATTCTATAAGTAAATTATTCCTAATTTACTTATTTCATAATTACTCTTTTAATGTAAATTGTCAACATTTATTCTTATGGCCCATTTTCCCCTTTATATCATATTTATGCTTTTTGTTATGTAAACTATACCAAATTAAGTGTCACTAACCATGATTTTTGCCAAACATGACAATTACTCGCAATTATGGCCAATTTCAAATTTATGCCAATATACTTATTATGCCAAATTAGCTAATCCAATTCTTATTTAACATTCTAATTACAGTTCATGTCAAACTAGACCTATTATTCTAGTTCACAATTCATGTAAATGCTAGATTTACAAGTCAATACTAGATTCAAATTACACATCCTATAATTCATGTCAAATTTATCCAATTTGCATTTCTATGAACATGCCATAATACATGTTCCCAATTTATGCCAATTTCCAAGTTAAAAACTACGTTTTTAGTAAATTTCATATTTTGCCCAAATCGTATTCCCACCGTTCGTATAATCGTGATTCAATCTAGATTATAGATAAATCTAGATTCGTAGAAAATAGGGAATGAACCAAAGATGATTTGAAAAAGATAGACATAATAACTGGCATAAAATGATAATTTACTAATTACAGACCTAACGAATTACACTGAAATTGATCTAAAACATCGAAAGCCTACAGGTCTGAAAATCTTATGACATAAAAAGGGTTGAATAACGACGTAGGTTCAAGAACATGGGTAGACCTAACTTAATAGGTAAATTCCCAAGATCTAAAACCAAAGAAAACCAAGAGTAAACAGAATAGATAATCAGGTTTAGACTCAATTTCATAGTCACAAAACTTGAGCAACACTTTCCTAGTCATGAATCATAGGTGTTTAATCACAGTTGTCCTTGTTATGTCATAGGCAATAGTTTATGTTTCCTAACCAAAGGCATAGGCTTGTGTTCATAGTCATGGAGATAATTCTCATAGTCAAGAGTCACAGTCATAGGCAATGTTCATAGTCATAGGCAATGTTCATAGTCAAAGAGGCATAAGGTTTTAAGGTCCATAGTTTCATAGTCACAGTCTTATTTGTCATCGAATCATAACAGTTCTTAATTAGGTCCAAGGATATGAGCACTGATAGAATGACTTGGCATATTCTTTTATTCCTTTAATTTCATGTCACGAATAGAGAAAACGTTCAAATCTAAAAAGTAACCGACTTACATTGATCGGTTTTTAGAATAGAAAGATGGCGTTGTTATGATTCGTGCGACGTTGCTCGAAACCGTTTGAGTTAGCCTTTGATTCTTATCTTGAAGCTTTAATCTTGATTCGAATCTCTTCTTGACAAACTTGAGCAGCATAACCTTGTCTTGGATTTTCGTATTATTTTATTTTATTTAGAATTAGAGCAGAGTATAGGCATAGAGAAGTTGTGAGGAGAAAATATGAGGCCTAGGGGTGTTTGTATAGTGTATAAGTCAACGAATCTGGTCAGAATGGCATCCGGATACTGAAAAACGAAACAGGCTGTAGATCTGGAAAAAGCAGGAAGGTCGACCCCCAGGTCGACACTCTGGTCGACCTGGGTACCCAGGTCGACCCCCCGGTCGACCCCCTGGTCGACCTGGGTCCTGGGCGGGAAATTTCCCGCCCAGCCCGCTTCTGAGTCTGTTTTGAAATTTGAACTTCGCTGAAACTTCCGGAGGCCATATCTTCCTCATACGGACTCCGATTTAAGCAAACTCAGACTCGTTTTCATGTAGAATTCCGAGTCGAATGCAATGGCACTGCCCGTTTCCCTTGATTTTGAATTTAAATTTTAATTCTGCCTTGATTTGTGAATCCTAGTGTTATAGAATTACGCGGTGTTACATTCTTCCCCACTTAAAAGGATTTCGTCCCCGAAATCTTCAAGTTAGGAAGAATGTGTCCTACCATCCAATCACCCCTCTACTCAACCATTCAATCACAGGCATTCATTGTCCTTAAAAGATTTCTAATGCTTTCATGTTTATATGCATAGTGTGTGTATATGTCTTTATCTAATGCAAAATCAGGCGGTCTACTGATTCAGTTGACCTCCTTAATGCGAATCATGTCAGTGCCATGCGTCCAATCATGTATGCAAGCATTGCTAGTTATGTAAATACTACATGTGTTCATAGCCAGTCATCCATATGCAACATCCATATGATAACATATCAAGTTCAACTTACAAACAAATACATATCTGTAAATGCAATATGAAAGCGTCCGAACTGATCTAGTGCCTAATACGTATGTATATGCATTCACAAGCAACCATTAGCAACCACTTACAACCATCAACCATAACATGTTTCAAATACATGTTTACATCCATTGGCTTCTACCCAAGGATCGAAGATACGACCTAGAGGATATACTTTGGAAAGAGAGAAACAATTATGCGTAAAGCTCCTAAAAAAAAGAAATCAAGGATGCACCCTTAAGGAAAAGGGTATGATGCTAGTATCTAGCCTTCTTGAGCTTTACTCCACTGTATCTTAACTAATTTAACTTCACGATTGTGAAGTTTCTGACCTCAATTTCCAAAATAAACAGATGTCAATTACGGTACCAAGTGTATGTACTAAGATGATTATAGGTCTCCCTCTTATCCACCATGCCATAACTATAAGGGTCGAAAGGTCACTACGTGCTTTTTGGAGTGCCTGCTACAACTATTCATCTCTCATGCAAACCATCCTAATCGAACTCGACATTCCTCAAGTACAAGCCCCAAAGGCCTAAACCAATATCAGACAAGCACCCAAGGAATATCTCCTCCGAATTTAGACGATCTACGTGAGATGATATAAGAAAACTCGATAACTATTCTCAAATCCCTACTAACCAAAAATAAACTGGTCGGACCACCAATTGGATTTGAGACTCTAGTGGGATCATTCTACTATACAAGTACTATGGTGCAGAGACTCAACTATGGAAGTGGATATGAACAAATGCGAAGCGCTAAAACCAAAGGAAAGAGTACGCACAGCAAAACTAGGCTCTTCCGACAGAACTTTACTACCTTTCTCCTAGGTACGCTTGGTGGAGAAAGTAGGTACTTGCCCTTCTGAAAAATCTTGTCCTTTGCCCTTAATTACATGCCCTATTACACCTTAGTAAAGATACTTCCTCTTGTCTTAGGTTTTATAATTCCTTCCTTCTTTGTGAGCTAAGTCTACATCCATGAATTCTCATCCTCTTCCATGTGTAGTCATGTTGACAAATCTCTCGAAAGCTGCTTCCATCGTACAGAAAACCCTATAAGCTTGAAAGAAAACTGGCCATAGGTGAAACAACTACGGCTATGGATGGAAGTCGGGCACTACTTCGCCCTTCGATGAGGTTACCTCCCAGAAAGCCAGGAGCCCTAGAGACTCAAGAAAGAAGGAGATAAGAATTCAAACAGAGGAAGAGAAGATAGTGCGTATGGCTTTGGGAAATATGCCTTTAAAACAAATCTTTTTTTCTTGAAAATGCTTCTTTTAAAACCGTTTTGAAAATAATTTTTCAAATCCTTTATCTGATCTGGTAACCTTCAGCTCTGATACCACGTGTAACACCCCACATCCGTTAGTGTCACTCACAAAGGGAATGCACTAAGTTCTGTGGAGCATTTAGGGTAAAAGATGCAAATAAATTACAAGACAGACAAAAATTACAACAGCGGAAAATAAAACTTTTGCTTTATTGATAAAATAGTTTGTACAACGATTTCTTTATAATATCAGAGTATCATCTGTCTTACAAAATAAAGAAGCATAAAACAACATGTATATTCCCCCAATTGTAGCAAGAGCTAGCCATAACATCTGAAAAGAGAATCCAGCAAAACTTCGACAAATCTTCAAGCTGGGAAAGAGTGACAGTCCGACTTAACCTGAGCTATACTATTCTCTCCTTTACTACCTGGGGGGGGGGGGACGGAAGAAAAGAAGACGGAAGAAAAACCGAGTCAGGCATAAAGACTGAGTAAGTTCAGTAACTTCTAGCATGTGAACATGGAAAAACAAAACGACATGAATTAACTGAATACAAGATAACACCATGATGATAGGGTCAGCAAGATTAGACAAGATTAACACAAGATATGCTAAGATAAGATAAACTGGATATGCTCTAATACTTTCTCCGCTTCGCTATTTCCTTGTTATACTGGTTTCTATATCTCTGCACCACCTAACTAGTGTCCCAACTAGTAACGATAACGTGATCCCAATCCCTATATTTTCCATTGCCTTCAGGCATACATTTATTATTTATTACCTAGATCTAATCTAGGGTTTTCTATCAAGTGCTTTCTAGATTCAACTAGAGTTTACGCTATCTGCTGAACGCTTCTCGGATTCAGGGTTTATGCCACCTAGTCCAACTAGGGATTATGCTACCTGTCGAACGATGCCCCAAGTCTAGGACACACTTCCTAGATTGGTATATGTTCCTATATTTCCCCACGCATGTATCGCGAATCGTTATCGCTTGTCTAGATGCACATGTCCTGAAATGTGCGGCCCGAGTCCTGTGGCAGGGCAAATCAAGAAACACAGAACTCGGTCGGGAGCTTTCAAATATCTGTCGATGCAGATGCTAAGGTCTGTTTTTATTCCAGTGGCTATGGTCCCACTCGACCCCTCCCTCAACTAATGAAAGGCACACCTTGAAAAATGAGAACTATACGCAGGCCCCTATGACCCACTAACCTATAGCCATCCTCACCCATAACTAGATAGCAAGTATATGGTCTTTTGGAGTTCTCCGCCTTTCCGCTTCACGTATCTCGATTGACTCAAGATGGATGGTAGACGACGAGTTGCTATCACAAGGCTACCGGTTTCTTGCCGAATCGCGCTGGTCCATCCTAGTATTTAGGTCGCCATATTTTGCAACCAAGGCATACCCTTGGTTCTTCTACCGCAGACCTTAACCTCTGTGAGCCCAGGAGGATCATCTGCAGCCTCATAGAGGGATACCAAGAGTACCCTCACGTCCCCTCGAAGCCTCGGGCTTCGTAACCCAATTCGTTGGAGCCTTCGTTTTAATCAGACGGGCGTTCGCTCCTTTCTGTGTTATACTAAGAATTACTACTTAGTTCTGCTAACTAAGGTTTACCACTTAGTTTCCAGAATCGTTGTTTTCTTAACTAAGGTTTACTACATAGCTCCTTTTTAACTAAGGTTTACTACTTAGTTCTCTTTCTCGTCAGTTTGGATTGGTTAAGTGTTCTTAGTCAGTTCAAGCTAACTTAACCCCCTTCATTTATCCTGATAAACTGGTTAAGTGTTATCAGTAATTCATGTTGACTTAACCCTACCACAAACCAAGTTATATTGGTTAAGTATTTCTTATTACTTAACCCTACCCGTTCATCCTGTATTGGTTATGTGTTCCTTTTTAACTTAACCTTGCCCGTCTGTTTTAACTAACATGTTATTAATGGTTAAGTATTATCCCTTCATGTTTTAGACTTAACCCTATTCCTTTATCACAATCTGATGGTTAAGTGTTCAAGTTTACTTAACCCTACGGTCTAGCCCAGCTAACATATCAAATTGGCTAAGTGTATTAAATTTTACTTAACCCCAACCTCTAGTCTAGTTAACATGTTAATTTGGCTAAGTGTATTAACTTTACTTAACCCCACCTTCTAGTCTAGTTAACATGTTAATTTGGCTAAGTGTTTTCTTAGTTACTTAACCCCTACAAATCTTGTCTTGTTACCATGTTAAGTTGGTTAAGTGTCCCTATGGACTTAGCCCTCCCATTCTAGCTTAACTGTGTTAAGTTGGTTAAGTGTTCCTATGGACTTAACCCTCCCATTCTAGATTAACTGTGTTAAGTTGGTTAAGTGTTCCTATGGACTTAACCCTCCCATTCTGGCTTAACTGTGTTAAGTGTCTGTATGAACCTAACCCCACCCACCTGTCTGGTTATCATGTTGAATTGGTTAAGTGTCTTAGTTAACTTAACCCTACCATTCTTGTTCTAGCTTTAACTAAATAAATTAAAGCCGCTACCACTCACATTAGACAGATATTGTTGCGATTACTGGATGTGCCAATTGGTTCTGGGCAGGTTTACATCGCAACTCAGTCTAACCTCGGGTTAGGCATATTCGTGTTTTCTAAGTTCAAAGGGTTTTGATTAATTTTCAAATCAGTTTTTGAAAGTAACCATCCCGTCCGTCGGATCAGTTAGGGATAGCCAGGGAGAGCAGGAAACTTGTATTTTCCAAACCCAAGCCTAGACACTATCCTCTCTGTCACCCTAGAACTTTCTGGTGTGTTATTAAAAGAGATGTCATTAATAAACCTTTAATTTGCCTAAATTTACATTTTCTCATTTAGGACAAGTTCTATAAGTAAATTATTCCTAATTTACTTATTTCATAATTACTCTTTTAATGTAAATTGTCAACATTTATTCTTATGGCCCATTTTCCCCTCTATATCATATTTATGCTTTTTGGTATGTAAACTATACCAAATTAAGTGTCACTAACCATGGTGTTTGCCAAACATAACAATTACTCGCAATTATGGCCAATTTCAAATTTATACCAATATACTTATTATGCCAAATTAGCTAATCCAATTCTTATTTAACATTCTAATTACAGTTCATGTCAAAGTAGACCTATTATTCTAGTTCATAATTCATGTAAATGATAGATTTACAAGTCAATAAGATTCAAATTACACATCCTATAATTCATGTCAAATTTATCCAATTTGCATTTCTATGAACATGCCATAATACATGTTCCCAATTTATGCCAATTTCCAAGTTAAAAACTACGTTTTTAGTAAATTTCATATTTTGCCCAAATCGTATTCCCACTGTTCGTATAATCGTGATTCAATCTAGATTATAGATAAATCTAGATTCGTGGAAAATAGGGAATGAACCAAAGATGCTATGAAAAAGATAGACATAATAACTGGCATAAAATGATAATTTACTAATTACAGACCTAACGAATTACACTGAAATTGATCTAAAACATCGAAAGCCTACAGGTCTGAAAATCTTATGACATAAAAAGGGTTGAATAACAACGTTGGTTCAAGAACATGGGTAGACCTAACTTAATAGGTAAATTCCCAAGATCTAAAACCAAAGAAAACCAAGAATAGACAGAATAGATAATCAGGTTTAGACCCAATTTCATAGTCACAAAACTTAAGCAACACTTTCCTAGTCATGAATCACAGGTGTTTAATCACAGTTGTCCTTGTTATGTCATAGGCAATAGTTTATGTTTCCTAACCAAAGGCATACGCTTATGTTCATAGTCAAGGAAATAATTCTCATAGTAATGAGTCACAGTCATAGGCAGTGTTCATAGTCATAGGCAATGTTCATAGTCAAAGAGGCATAAGGTTTTAAGGTCCATAGTTTCATAGTCACAGTCTTATTTGTCATCGAATCATAACAGTTCTTAATTAGGTCCAAGGATATGAGCACTGATAGAAAGATTTGGCATATTCTTTTATTCCTTTAATTTCATGTCACGAATAGAGAAAACGTTCAAATCTAAAAAGTAATCGACTTACATTGATTGGTTTTTAGAATAGAAAGATGGCGTTGTTATGATTTGTGCGACGTTGCTCGAAACCGTTTGAGTTAGCCTTTGATTCTTATCTTGAAGCTTTAATCTTGATTTGAATCTCTTCTTGACAAACTTGAGCAGCATTACCTTGTCTTGGATTTTCGTACTATTTTATTTTATTTAGAATTAGAGCAGAGTATAGGCATAGAGAAGTTGTGAGGAGAAAATATGAGGCCTAGGGGTGTTTATATAGTGTATAAGTCAACGAATCTGGTCAGAATGGCGTCCGGATACAGAAAAACGAACCAGGCTGCAGATCTGGAAAAAGCGGGGAGGTCGACCCCCAGGTTGACCTATGGGGAGGGAGGTCGACCCCCAGGTCGACCTGGGTACCCAGGTCGACCCCCAGGTCGACCTGGGTCCTGGGCGGGAAATTTCCCGCCCAGCCCGCTTCTGAGTCTGTTTTGAAATTTGAACTTCGCTGAAACTTCCGGAGGCCATATCTTCCTCATACGGACTCCGATTTACGCAAACTCGGACTCGTTTTCATGCAGAATTCCGAGATGAACGCAATGTCGCAGCCCATTTCCCTTGATTTTGATTTTAAATTTAAATTTTGCCTTGATTTCTGAATCCTAGTGTTACAGAATTATGGGGTGTTACACAACTCCTCATTGGATTTTAACCAACTTGACCTCTCTGTTTGTAACCTCTTGATCTCCGATCCAAGGATGCATGTAGGAGCTCGTCTAATCGTGGCATCTTGCTCCACTTCCACTTCTCTAAGCATGCTCGGCTCCACTATTTCCGCGGTATCATGTGAACACTTCCTCACATGCGACATGTGAAACATGTCATGAAAACCACTAAGCTTTTTCGGCAACTTCACTCTGTTGTCTATCCAATTATTTCTACTATGGGGGATTGCCCTACGAACCTTGGTGCTAATTTCCCCACACTCCCCAAAGCGAACTACGTTCCTCCACGGTGACACTTTAAAAAAACCTGTCACCAACATCGAACTCAAGGTCAGTTTGTCTCTTGTCAGCGTTTGACTTTTGTCAACCCTGTGCCGTCTTCATTCATCTTTGAATCAAGTCTATCTCCTCAGCAGTTTCCCTAACCATATCTGGCCCAAGTAAAATCTTATCCGTAGATTCCCAGCAACAAGTTGGTGATTGACACGGTCGTCTATAAAAACCCTAATACTAGCTTAATAACTGTTGTTATAAGTGAACTCCACAAATAGAAAGTGCTCTTCTCATGTCCTCCAAATCTAGGATTCTTAACCTCAAAAGATCTTCAAGGATTCTATTCACCCTTTCTGTCTGTCCATCCGTCTGTGGACAACATAACTGCGTACCTACTGCCTTTTTCGTATCACCTTTTCCTCTTGCATTGAAAACTGCTCCAAGCCCTGCCTTGCAAGTACCGATATATACTATGAACGGTTTGCTCCCATCTAGCAAAGTCAAAACTGAGGCTGATACCTTCGCAAAGCCCTTAATGAACTTCCTATAGTAGCCTGCCAACCCTAGAAAACTTCTTACTTCCGTTGCTTTTCTAGGAACTTTCCAATCTTGGATTGCCACCATCTTTGTAGGATCCACCGTTATCCCTTCCTTAGAGACCACGTGTCCTAAGAACCTCACTTCTTTCCTCCAAAAATGACATTTGGAGAACTTAACTTTGAGTTGATGCGCTCTAGGGTCTCTAAGACTTCCCTAAGGTGTAGGGTATACTCTCCCTCGCTTCTAGTGAAAATCAAAATACTATCCACAAAGACTGACACAAACTTGTTTAGGAACTCCCTAAACACCCTACTCATCAAGTCTACGAAATATGTGGGTGCATTCGTCAAACCAAAGAAAAAAGTATGACGAGCCCTTCGAAGAAACCATTAGGAGTCCTAAAAGCTGTCTTATCTATGCTATCCTCAGCTACCCTCAACTGATGAAATCCTGTAGCTAAGTCCAACTGCGAGAAAACCGAAGCACCAACTAACTGATAGAACAAAACATTTATCCTTGGCAATGGGTGTCTATTCTTCTTCGTGAGCTTGTTCGGCTCCCTATAGTCCACGCACAATTTAAGCGAACCATCAATCTTCGTAGCAAAAACAACTGGAGCATCCCATTTCGAAATGCTTCTTCTTATTAACCCTTTCTCAAGTAGCTCCCCTGCTTGTTTACTGAGTTCCCTCCTCTCTCTCTCTCGGAGCCATGTGGCGCACTGGCTTTTCATTATCTACAAAGTATATTCGGGGGTAGACCCCGAACCTCATCAAAGATGTCACCATACTCACGGACTACACGAACAGATTTCAAATCATCGATGAACGCGTCAAGAGATCCTGGGTAGATAAGCATCACTGAACCCCTAGGGTCACAAGAAATATCAAGGGTCTTTCCACAACGAGCCAACAGTTTAACTACCCTCTTTTCACGGTCTTGGATGGCACCATGCCTGGCTAGCCAATCCATCCCTAGAATCAAGCAGTAGCCCATGAAACCAAGAACGTAGGCATTGCGTTCAAACCCAACGCCCAAGATAGACACTCTCAAATCCTGACAAAGCATAGATAAATGAGCCGAACCACCAATAGGATTTGAGACTACAATGGGATCCATAACTAGACTAGTATTTAGGTGCAGTGTTTCAACTAACGAAGCAGATGCAAACGACTGTGAAGCGCAAGAGTCAAACAAAGTTTGAATAGAATGACTGAAAAAGGAAAATCAAACTTTCAACAGATATGCTTCTATCTCTCTCATGTCCTGGTGCCATGAGAGCATGATCCTGTCCTCCAGAAGTAAGTCCTGTCTTGAAACACCCCACCTCCGTTAAGGTCACTCACAAAGGGAATGCCTTAACTTTGGTGGAGGGTTATAGGTACATGACACAGAAAAATTTACAAGACAGAAAAAATTAAGCAGCGAAATTCAAATATTTATTGCATATGTAGTTTAATACAAAAGCATTACATCAAATTATCTCAAAATAACTTCCAAAACGTTACACCATAATTTCTGTCTTGATTATTTAATAAAGAAGCATAAACCATAAATAAAACTGCATAAATCTCCAAGTGTAGTATCCAAAAGCCATAGCCAAGGTAAGAGAGTCCCAATCATACATCCACTTTCTTTTAGCTTGCAAAGAGTCTGACTAAGCTAGAGTATTCCCTCCTTGTGGACCTGGAGGAAGGGGGAACGGAAGAAAAGAAGATGAGAGAAAACGGGTCAGACAATAGGTCTGGTAAGTTCAGTGATTACTAGTATTTAAACACGGAAAGGGATCATGAAAGTGATAACAGAACATAGGACAATACCCTAATATAAGATTAGAGGAACATGTGATCGCACCCATTACTATAGTCTCTGCACCTACTTAACCATGGGTTCAACCAGCCCCATGTGTTTATTACAAACGATCCCCTTAATGATAGGCTCCTACTCGCATGCATTCACATCCTGTGTCATTCGGCCCCGCTTGACTGTAGCTACCTGTGTTGGTCCCACCATGGGGTGTATCAGTCCCTCTGGTGGCAACCCTACACGATTCAAGATGCAAAGTGTATACTACTGATGCCCAGTGCCTGCTTTTTCCACTCCGGAGTACGTGCACGCCCATACTCCGTCGGAACCTACACTGACGCATCAACCGACGACGTTTTGATCGCTTATAATCAGCCCAGTAATCGTGCCCCACCCTGCCTAGTCTCAGGGTACCATGATACATCTATGTGGGTTACTGCTGAAATGGGTCCCCGTTACTAGGGTTTTCTAATCAACATGTTTATTTGGTTAAGTGTCCAAGTTTACCTAACCTCACCCATTCGTTTAGTTAACATGTTGAATCGGTTAAGTGTTTCCCTAATTGACTTAACCCTACCAATCCTGACTTAGCTTTAATTTATTAAAGCACCAACCACTCACATTAGATAGGTCTTGTTGTGGTCACTGGATGTGCCAGTCGGTTCCGGGCAGATTTACACCATAATTCAGTATAACCTCGGGTTCTTTTTGGGCTTGATGCACTAACACCCACATTAGACAGGTCTTGTTATGGTCACTGGATATGTCGGTCGGTTCGGGGCAGATTTACACCACAACTCAGTCTAACCTCGGGTTAGGCATATTCGTCTTTTCTAAATTCACATTTTTCTATATATATCAAATTTCTTTATATAGATTAAATTTAATTTAATCACGCCATAATTATCTTTTGATTATGCTCACCATAAATGGTATATCAAATATACCATTTCATGAACAAATTTATGCCATGAATTTTCATATTTTCCCTTCGCTACCCCCGTGGAACGTACGCATGAATCACATAAAATGTTGGGCTAGTAAATTAGTCCAACCCACAAACAAGAAAAGAGGTAATAAATAAGGGACCTGAAATAAACATAAAATAGCATACATTTCAACTTGTCATGTGTAACTTGGCATAGAAGTATCATTAACTTTAATTAAATGGGTAAAGTGAACCTGTGACTAAGTTGGGTCTAATGGTCATGTAAACTTGACAAATGTCTAGCATGGAAGTTTAACATATAATATAGTTTCAACCCACACCTTAGCATACTAACTTATGTATGTCAAAACATAAGAAAGCTACTGTAATCATTTTTAAATTGCAACTTAGCATGATAACTTATGTGTGTTAAACATAAGAGGGCTGTTATAAACATATTTGAATCACAATTTAGCATGATACTTATGTGTTAAAAACATAAGAGGACTACAATTCCAAATTTTACCACATAACTAGATTCAACCTAACACGAATATACATGAGTGTTGATCTAACATATAAGCATGTGTTTTAGATCATAAACTTGCAAATAACCACCAATTTATAACATGACATGTTTTACCATTTAATTGGCAAAATAAATCCATTACCCAATCATAATAGATTCCATTAACATACAATATGTTCATCACCACAAGCATATAAACATGATTAATATACAATATGTTCATCGCCACAAGCATATAGGCATGATTAATTACAACGATAGTTTAAGATAAATGAGAATCAAATCTTATACATAAGCATCATTCTATATCTAAATTACAACATGTCATGATTCAATTGAAAGAATGTTTAAATCTGCGTAATAACCAACTTACAAACTAAAAAGGAATTCTTGCGTTCTGAAATCTGAATTCTGAAACTTGTAAGCTCGCTTTGATATAGATCGTTGAATTTGATAATCCTTTAATTTGATTTTTGATTCAGATTCTTATCTTGTCTTTGAATTGGTGACGGCTACTCCAGGTTCTCAATTGCCAGCATGATAGTTCTAGGATTATTTTTGTGTAATTTTAGGTTTGAGAATTAGGTTGTTTATATAGAATTTCAATTCAATTTGGACCGGCGGATGATCTTAGGGTTAATCGTAACCACCCAGACCAGATCAGAACCATCCAGAAACCCTAGTGACTCAGCAGCAAGTCATCAGTCATCAGAATTCAGATCTGGTCGGGGGGGGGGGGGGGTAAATCGACCCCCAGGTCGACTTGTAGTGGGGAGGTCAACCCTAGGGTCGATCCCCTGGTCGACCTGGGTCCTGGGCAGGAATTTTCCCGCCCAGCCCGCTTCTGACTTCTGATTTGAATTTGAATTTTTTTTCGAGCTGTTTGAATTTATTTGAATTTTCTAGAAACTTCTGATAGCCAAAACTTCCTCATACGAAGTCCAATTTACGCAAACCCTGACTCTATCTCAACCAGAATTCCGAGACGAACATAATGGCATAACCCGTTTCCCTTAATTCTCACATTTTAAATTAAGTATTCTTGGTTTCGTTATTATAACGTTAATAGAAAACACGTGGTGTTACATGTCCTCTGTCCATGCCCTTGTCCTTAACTCCTTGGGTAATCTTAAATCATATGTCCTGCCTCGCCATAATTGTAACAACCATGCTTCTTCTTCTTCCTACAGTCCTTAATTATACGGCCCGTTATACCACAATAAAGACACCTTGTTTTGTTATGGGGATTAATTATTCTTTCAACTTTCTCCTTTACCTTCTTCGTGGATTAAAGCCATATCAACATATTCCTCATCCTTGGGTTGTGTTCCTCAGCCTAAACTTCCTCATCGACCAAGCAGCTAGCTGAACTTTCCTTCCATTGTCTATCTCTAAGATACCAAAGGAGTCCACCTCCTTGAGCCAATTTATAGCCTCGACAAATGTTTCAGTCCCATGAAAAGGTTTTTCGCCCATCGCACCGAAGTCCTTCCACATCTTAGGAAAGCATCTAAACGCAGAAGAAGAGACTCAAGAAGGAAAAAGGAAGAGATTCAAAACAAAGAATCGAAAGACAGATATATGGCTTTTGGGGATTATGTTTTTCATAGTAAATCTTTCTATTGAAAACTCCTTCTTTGAAACATGTTTTTTTTAAATAATACTTTTGAAAATGGTTTTCAAAATCTTTTATCTGTTCTAGTAACCTTCAGCTCTGATACCACGTGTAACACCCCACGTCCGTTAATGTCACTCACAAAGGGAATGCATTAAGTTTCGTGGAGCATTATAAGTAAACAGAACGGAATATTACAAGACAGAAAAAGTAGTACTTGAAATTTTTTTAATTTAATTGCAGCGGAAACAGAAATAAGTTTGATTACATTTCCAAATACCAAAATCAAGTACATAATATCAGTCTTGTACAAAACCTTCAGAGTACATAATTTTAAAGCCATAATACCTAACATAAAAATGCCATACGCAGAATCAAAGCCAAGCAATCCACCTTTCAACTTCAAGCTAGAATAAAGAGATATCTGAACTAAGCTTGAGTATTTCCTCCCTAAGAACCTTGGGGGTACGGAAGAAAAGAGGTGAAACAAACCAGGTCAGACATAAGTCTGGTGAGTCCAGTGACTTTAACAATATAATCATTAAAGTATCATGATATGAACATAAACTGGAAAGCAAGAAATGACTATAGAATAAACAGGCATGAAAAAGAAGACAAGATGAAAAGATATAAAGTTGATTGCGCTTCTAATCACTACAGGATAATTACTGCTCTGCACCAATGCTAGTAACACCGTATCATTACTAGTTACACCGCACCCTTACTAGTCCCCTACTAAAAGTTGATCCCTCTTACTAATCATTATAAACATATTTGAATCACAATTTAGCATGATACTTATGTGTTAAAAACATAAGAGGACTACAATTCCAAATTTTATCACATAATTAGATTCAACCTAACATGAATATATATGAGTCTTGATCTATCATATAAGCATGCGTTTTAGATCATAAACTTGCAAATAACCACCAATTTATAACAAGACATGTTTTACCATTTAACTAGCAAAATAAATCCATTACCCAGTCAAAATAGATTCCAATAACATACATTATGTTCATCACCACAAGCATATTGACATGATTAATGTACAATATGTTCATCGCCACAAGCATATAGACATGATTAATTACAATGATACTTTAAGATAAACGAGAATCAAATCTTATACATAAGCATCCAAATTACAGCATGTCATGATTCAATTGAAAGAATGTTTAAATCTGCGTAATAACCAACTGACAAACTAAAAAGGAATTCTTGCGTTCTAGAAATTTGAATTCTGAAATTGGTAAGCTCACCTTTGATGTAGATCATTGAATTTGATAATCTTTTAATTTGATTTTTGATTCAGGTTCTTATCTTGTCTTTGAATTGGTGACGGCTACTCCAAGATCTCAATTGGCAGCATGATAGATCTAGGATTATTTTTGTGTGATTTTTAGGTTTGAGCATTGGGTTGTTTATATAGAATTTCAATTCAATTTGGACCGTCGGATGATCCTAGGGTTAATCGCAACCACCCAGACCAGATCAGAACTATCCAGAAACCGTAGTGACTCAGCAGCAAGTCATCAGTCATTAGAATTCAGATCTAGTCGGGGGGGTGGGTAGGTCGACCCCCAGATCGACATGTAGGGGGGAGGTCGACACTAGGGTCGACCCCCTGGTCGACCTAGGTCCTGGGCGGGAATTTTCCCGCCCAACCCGCTTCTGACTTCTGATTTGAATTTGAATTTTTTTTTGAGCTATTTGAATTTATTTGAATTTTCTGGAAACTTTTGACAGCCATAACTTCCTCACACGAAGTCCAATTTACGCAAACTCGGACTCTATCTCAACCAGAATTCCGAGATGAACACAATGGCGTAACTCATTTCTCTTAATTCTCATATTTCAAAATTAAGTATTCTTGGATTCATTATTATAACGTTAATAGAAAATTCAGGGTGTTACATTCTCCCCTTCTTTTAGGATTTCGTCCCCGAAATCTTCAAGTCGAGAAGAACTTAAATCCTACCGTCCAATCACCCATCTCAACCATCAAACACAGGCGTCCATTGTCCTTAAAAGATTTCTAATTCTTCATGATCATATGCATTGTGTGTGTACATGTTCTTATCTAATGCAAAATCAGGCGATCTACTGATTCAGTTGACCTCCTTAATGCAAATTATGTCAGTGCCATGAGTCCATTATGAATGCAATTTTTCCTACTCAAAATTTCTTACATGAGTGCACAATCATTCATACAAATGCAACGTCCATATGATAACACATCAAGTTTTAATCCATAAACCAATACATATATGCATATGCAATATGGAAGTGACTGAGCTGATCTAATACCTAATGTGTGTGTATGTGCATCCACTAGCAACCACCTGCAACCACTTGCAATCATCAATCATAACATGTTTCAATTACATATTTACATCCAAATGGGTTCCTACCTAAGGATAAAGGATAGGATCGAGGAGATATACCTAAAAAGATAGATACGAGCATAAAATTGAGGAAAAAGAGATTAAAGACGTACCCTTAAAAAGAAAAGGGTAGGTTGTGTGTATTCTGTCCTCAGTTTCCCAAGTCGCGTCTTCCTCGGTGTAGCTCCATTGAACTTTGACGAGCTTAACTTCACGGTTGCGTAGCTTTTTGACCTCAGTTCCCAAGATACGGGTTGGAACTCTCCTCACAGTTTCTTCTCATTCAACTTCAACTTCCTCTAGCGTACTCGGTTCTACCACTTCCGCAGACTCAAGCACTTCCACAGGTGAGAGACATGAAAGACATTATGAATCCCGGCCAATCTTTCGGGCAGTTGTACCCTATAAGCCATCTTCCTAATCTTCTCGATGATAGGGAACGACCCTACAAATCTTGGTGCTAACTTTCCTGCGGATCCAAAGTGAACGACGTTCCTCAAAGGAGATACTTTAAGGAACACCTTGTCTCCAACTTCGAACTCAATGTCAGTTCTTCTTTTGTCTGCATAGGACTTCTGTCTATCTTGGGCAGTCTTCATTCTTCTTCGTATCAAGTCTACTTTCTATGAAGTTTCCCAAATCATGTCTGGTCCAAGTATGAGCTTATCTGTGGACTCCCACCAGCAAGTTGGTGACCTGCATGGTCTTCCATATAAAGCTTCGAACGGTGCCATGCCTATGGTGGCTTGGTAGCTATTATTGTACGCGAATTCCACCAAAGGTAGATGATCCTCCCATGTACCTCCGAAGTCAATAATGCATAACCTCAAGAGGTCTTCTAATACTCTGTTAACTCTTTCTGTTTGGCCATCGGTTTGAGGGTGATAGCATAACTGTGTGCCTACAGCCTCTTGTAAACTCTTCCAAAACTCACTCGTGAAGATAGGGTCTTGATCACTCACTATGCCGGAGGGTATCCCATGGAGTCGAATTATTTCTTTAAGATATATGGATATTAGAGATGAGGCAGTCCTTCTACTCTTGACGGGTATAAAGTGGGCGCTTTTTGTGAGCCTGTCCACTATTACCCAAATGCTGGTATTGCCCCTTCTTGACCTAGGCAACCCATCTATAAAGTCCATCGAGATACTATCCCATTTCCACTGCGGGAATTCTAGAGGATGGAGCAGACCACCAGGCTTCTTCTGCTCCTCCTTGACTTGTTGGCACATTAAACACTTAGAAACAAATTCAGCTACGTCTTTCTTCATGCCATTCCGAAAGAAAACTCTTTTGATATCTTTGTACATTTTGTTTCCGCCTGGGTGTATGGTCAGCTTGGAATGGTGTGCCTCTTCTAGAACCGCCTTTACCAAATCCCTTACTCATGGGACACATAGTCTTCCATCTCGTCTCAACCAGCCCTTGGCATCAATGGAGTATCTATTGAGGTGACTGGAAGTCTCACCCCTAATTAACTTGTCCATCACATCAGCTAGCTGAGGGTCTTCCGTTTGAGCGGCTCCAATTGAGTCTAATAGAGTTGGCCGCACTTCTAACATTGCTAGTAAGCCAGGTACAAAGTCAGTGGAGGGTCTGAAGTTAAAACTTGCTATGAACTCCAAGCTTTGCCTTTCCACAAAGAGAGGGCTTAAGGTCAGTTTCTTTCTACTCAAGGCGTCTGCTACTGCATTGCCCTTGCCAGGAGTGTAGGAAATCTCAAAATCGAACGAGGCAAGAAACTCCATCCATCTTTGCTGCCACAAATTGAGATATTTCTGCGAGAATAGGTATTTCAACGATTTATAGTCAGTATACAGTTCAAATTTCTCACCTAGGAGATAATGGCGCCAAGACTTAAGTGCAAAAACGATGGCTGCCAACTCTAGGTCATGGGTCGGTAGTTTTTATAGTGTACTTTCAACTGTCTTCCACCATAAGCCACTACCTTCCCTTCATGCATTAGAACATCGCCTAGTCTCGTTCCGCATGCATCTGTGTAAACTGTAAACATCTTGCTTCCATCAGGCAATGTCAGAAATGGGGCTGTTGTTATAGCCCTTTTCAACAGTTGGAAAGTAATATCGCAATCCAAATCCCAATTGAAAGCTAGGTTCTTCTTTATCAATCTTGTCAGTGGAGCTTAGATTTTTGCAAAATCTTTGATAAATTTTCGATAAAAGCCTGCTAGCCCAAGAAAGCTTTGGACTTCGGTTGCGTTTCGAGGAACCTTCCAATCTTGCATAGCAACCACTTTCGCGGGGTCCGCAGGTATCCCCTATTTGGACACCACGTGTCCAAGGAACCTGACTTCTTCTCTCCAGAAATGGCATTTGGAGAATTTAGCTTTCAACTGATGTGCACGGAGAGTATCCATGACTTCCTTTAGATGCTGAGCATGCTCTTCCTCATTCTTTGAGAAGATCAAAATATCGTCTACGAAGACCACCACAAACTTATTGAGGAACTCTCGGAACACCCTGCACATTAAATCAACGAAGTAAGCGGGTGCGTTTGTCAAGCCGAAAGGCATGACAAGCCACTCAAAGAACCCATCTGGAGTTCTGAACGCGGTCTTATCAATGTTGTCTTTAGCCAATCTTAGCTGATGAAACCCGACAGCTAAATCTAATTGGGAGAAAACCGATGCACCTACAAGTTGATCGAACAAATCATTTATTCTCGGGAGTGGGTGTCTATTCTTCTTGGTCAGCTTGTTTAGCTCCCTATAATCAACGCACAGGCGGAGTGAACCATCAACTTTGGTCGCAAACATTACCGGAGCACCACATTCAGAAATACTCCGTCTTATGAACCCCTTTTCAAGCAGCTCTTTGATTTGCTTGCTGAGCTCCTTTCTCTCCCTTGGGGCTATGTGCCTAACAGGTAAAGCAACGGGCTTTGCATTGTCCACGAGGTATATGTGGAAATTTATCTCCCGCATCGGAGGTAAGCCCATTACTTCTTCAAACACATCCGAGTATTCACGGACTACCCTTACAGACTGCAACTTCTCAACAGACGCATCAAGAGATTCTATATAACTAAGAATAACGGAGTTCATGGGATTACAATAGATTTCGATAGTGTTACCGAGGCGAGTCATGAGTCTAACCACTCTCTTTTCGCAATTGAGGACGGCACCATTACCGGATAGCCATTCCATGCCTAGAATCAACCCATAGCCCGTGAAGCCCAAAACAAAGGCATTACATCTAAACCCAACGCTTAGTATAGATATTTTCAAATCCAAACAAACCATTGACAAATAAGCTGAGTCCCCAATTGGATTTGAAACAACCAAGGGATCCTCTACTATACTGGTGTCTAGGTGCAGAGATTCCACTAAAGCAGTAGATATAAAAGAGTGCGATGCGCCAGAATCAAATAGTGTACGTACAGGATGATCAAAAAGATATACTAAACTTTCGACAGAAATATTTCTACCTCGTTCTTGCGGAGGTGCCATGAGAGCGTGAACTTGTCCTCCAGAAGTAGGTACAGCTCCCTGTCCTTGCTTCCTTGGGCAGGCCCTAGCCATGTGTCCTGTCTCACCACAGTGGAAACAACCACCCATCTTCCTTTTCTTCTTCTTGCAGTCTTTGATCAGATGCCTGGGAATGCCACAGAAATTACACTTTCTCTTTTCACGGGGTTTGTTGTTCTTCCCGCCTTTCTTTGAATCAACCTTCTTGTTCTGCGACCCTTCCCCCTTCTTATCTTGAGGCACTTCCGCTTTTGCTTCATTCTTTCCCTTGTCTTCCTCATGTAAGAGTGTCATGTCCACTAACCTCTCGTAAGTAGCCCCCATAGGTATATGGGTCATAGCCAAGCTGTGAAGTGGCTTATTCAACCCCTTGAGAAAATGAAGAGCCTTCTTATGAGGAGTATTCACTAAGTCCAGTCCAAATCGGGCCAGCTGATTGAATCGGTTGACGTACTCCTTGACCGTCATATTTCCTTGCTTAAGAGATAAGAACTTTTCCAGCTGTAAACTTCATTCAACTGGTGAGAGGAATTTCATCTCAAACCTTATTCTGAAATCCATCCATGTTTCAACTGGTCTCTCCGTGTTAGTGACTTCCCACCAATAGGAAGCTTCATCTTTAAGAAACCATACCACCAACTGTATCTTCTGCCTATCGTCCACCTCGAAGATAACGAACAGATCCTCAGTTTCTTCGAGCCAGTTCCTTGCTTCTACGAATGAGTCAGTTCCCTTGAAATCCTTTCCACCTATGGCCCTAAAATCTCTACAAATCTTTGAGAAAGCATTTGCACGAGGAGGAGGAGGGGGAGGAGGAACTGCTGCAGCTGGAGGAGGAATATCTGCTAGGCCTGCGTCGTTGGCCCTAGCCTCTAAGTACCTTCTGAACCAGCCAGGTATCGGTACACCCTTTGGAAGATCAAGATTCCCAGACATACTGAAACGAAAAAGAAAAGATTCAAAACGAAGGATAGAAAGATAGTGCATAAGGCTTTGGGGATTATGCCTTTTTAAATTTAAAACAACACTTCTCCTTGTAAAATGCTTCTTTATATTTCTTTTTGAAAAATAGTTTTCAAAAACTCTTATCTAATCTGGTAAACCTTTGCTCTGATACCAAGTGAAACACCCCACCTCCGTTAAGGTCACTCACAAAGGGAATGCCTTAACTTTGGTGGAGGGTTATAGGTACAAGACACAGAAAAATTTACAAGATAGATAAATTTAAGCAGCGAAATTCAAATATTTATTGCATACGTAGTTCAATACAAAAGCATTACATCAAATTGTCTCAGAATAACTTCCAAAACATTACACCATAATTTATGTCTTGATTATTTAATAAAGAAGCATAAACCATTAATAAAACTGCATAAATCCCCAAGTGTAGTATCCAAAAGCCATAGCCAAGGTAAGAGAGTCCCAACCATACATCTACTTTCTTTTAGCTTGCAAAGATTCTGACTAAGCTGGAGTATTCCCTCCTTGTGGACCTGGGGGGCAAACGGAAGAAAAGAAGACGAGAGAAAACGGGTCAGACAATAAGTCTGGTAAGTTCAATGATTACTAGTATTTAAACAAGGAAAGGGATCATGACAATGATAACAGAACATATGACAATACCATAATATAAGATAAGAGGAACATGTGATCGCATCCATTACTATAGTCTCTGCACCTACTTAACCATGGGTTCAACCAGCCCCACGTGTTTATAACAAACGATCCCCTTAACGATCGGCTCCTACTCGCAAGCATTAACATCCTGTGTCATTCGGGCCCGCTTGATTGTAGCTACCTGCGCTGGTCCCACCGTGGGGTGTATCAGTCCCTCTGGTGGCAACTCGACACGATTCAAGATGCACATTGTATACTACTGATGCCCAGTGCCTGCTTTTCCACTACGGATTGCGTGCACACCCATATTCCGTCGGAACCTACACTGACGCACCAACCGCCGACGTTTTGACCGCTTATAATCATCCCAGTAATCGTGCCCCACCCTGCCTAGTCTCAGGGTACCATGATACATCTATGTGGGTTACTGCTGAAATGGGTCCCCGTTACTAGGGTTTTCTAATCAACATGTTTATTTGGTTAAGTGTCCAAGTTTACCTAACCTCACCCATTCGTTTAGTTAACATGTTGAATCGTTAAGTGTTTCCCTAATTGACTTAACCCTACCAATCCTAACTTAGCTTTAATTTATTAAAGCACCAACCACTCACATTAGACAGGTCTTGTTGTGGTCACTGGATGTGCCGGTCGGTTCCAGGAAGATTTACACCACAACTCAGTCTAACCTCGGGTTCTTTTTGGGCTTGATGCACTATCCACCCGCATTAGACAGTCTTGTTGTGGTCACTAGATATGTCGGTCGGTTCTGGGCGGATTTACACCACAACTCAGTCTAACCTCGGGTTAGGCATATTCGTCTTTTCTAAGTTCACATTTTTCTATATATGTCAAATTTCTTTATGTAGATTAAATTTAATTTAATCATGCCATAATTATCTTTTGATTATGCTCACCATAAATGGTATATCAAATATACCATTTCATGAATAAATCTGTGCCATGAATTTTCATATTTTCCCATCACTACCCCCATGGAACGTACGCATGAATCACATAAAATATTGGGCTAGTAAATTAGCCCAACCCATAAACAAGAAAAGGGGTAATAAACAAGGGACATGAAATAAACATAAAATAGCATGCATTTCAACTTGTCATGTGTAACTTGGCGTAGAAGTATCATTAACCTTATTAAAATGGGTAAAGGTGAACTTGTGACTAAGTTGGGTCTAGGTCATATAAACTTGACAAAGGTCTAACATGGAGGTTTAACATATAATCACAGTTTCAACCCACAACTTAGCATATTAACTTATGTATGTCAAAACATAAGAAAGCTACTATAATCATTTTTAAATTGCAACTTAGCATGATAACTTATGTGTGTTAAACATAAGAGGGCTGTTATAAACATATTTGAATCACAATTTAGCATGATACTTATGTGTTAAAAACATAAGAGGAGTACAATTCCAAATTTTACCACATAACTAGATTCAACCTAACACGAATATACATGAGTGTTGATCTAACATATAAGCATGTGTTTTAGATCATAAACTTGCAAATAACCACCAATTTATAACATGACATGTTTTACCATTTAATTGGCAAAATAAATCCATTACCCAATCATAAGAGATTCCATTAACATACAATATGTTCATCACCACAAGCATATAAACATGATTAATATACAATATGTTCATCGCCACAAGCATATAGGCATGATTAATTACAACGATAGTTTAAGATAAACGAGAATCAAATCTTATACATAAGCATCATTCTATATCCAAATTACAACATGTCATGATTCAATTGAAAGAATGTTTAAATCTGCGTAATAACCAACTTACAAACTAAAAAGGAATTCTTGCGTTCTAAAATCTGAATTCTGAAACTTGTAAGCTTGCCTTTGATGTAGATCGTTGAATTTGATAATCCTTTAATTCGATTTTTGATTCAGGTTCTTATCTTGTCTTTGAATTGGTGACGGCTACTCCAGGTTCTCAATTGCCAGCATGATAGTTCTAGGATTATTTTTGTGTAATTTTAGGTTTGAGAATTAGGTTGTTTATATAGAATTTCAATTCAATTTGGACCGGCGGATGATCTTAGGGTTAATCGCAACCACCTAGACCAGATCAGAACCATCCAGAAACCCTAGTGACTCAGCAGCAAGTCATCAGTCATCAGAATTCAGATCTGGTCGGGGGGGGGGGTAAATCGACCCCCAGGTCGACTTGTAGTGGGGAGGTCAACACTAGGGTCGACCCCCTGGTCGACCTGGGTCCTGGGCAGGAATTTTCCCGCCCAGTCCGCTTCTGACTTCTGATTTGAATTTGATTTTTTTTCGAGCTGTTTGAATTTATTTGAATTTTCTAGAAACTTCTGATAGCCATAACTTCCTCATACGAAGTCCAATTTACGCAAACTCTGACTCTATCTCAACCAGAATTCCGAGACGAACACAATGGCGTAACCCGTTTCCCTTAATTCTCACATTTTAAATTAAGTATTCTTGGTTTCATTATTATAACGTTAATAGAAAATACGTGGTGTTACATGTCCTCTGTCCATGCCCTTGTCCTTAACTCCTTGGGTAATCTTAAATCATATGTCCTGCCTCGCCATAATGGTAACAACCATGCTTCTTCTTCTTCCTACAGTCCTTAATTATACGGCCCGTTATACCACAATAAAGACACCTTGTTTTGTTATGGGGATTAATTATTCTTTCAACTTTCTCCTTTACCTTCTTCGTGGATTAAAGCCATATCAACATATTCCTCATCCTTGGGTTGTGTTCCTCAGCCTAAACTTCCTCATCGACCAAGCAGCTAGCTGAACTTTCCTTCCATTGTCTATCTCTAAGATACCAAAGGAGTCCTTCACCCCCTTGAGCCAATTTATAGCCTCGACAAATGTTTCAGTCCCATGAAAAGGTTTTTCGCCCATCGCACCGAAGTCCTTCCACATCTTAGGAAAGGCATCTAAACGCAGAAGAAGAGACTCAAGAAGGAAAAAGGAAGAGATTCAAAACAAAGAATCGAAAGACAGATATATGGCTTTTGGGGATTATGTTTTTCATAGTAAATCTTTCTATTGAAAACTCCTTCTTTGAAACATGTTTTTTTTAAATAATACTTTTGAAAATGGTTTTCAAAATCTTTTATCTGTTCTAGTAACCTTCAGCTCTGATACCACGTGTAACACCCCACGTTCGTTAATGTCACTCACAAAGGGAATGCATTAAGTTTCGTGGAGCATTATAAGTAAACAGAACGGAATATTACAAGACAGAAAAAGTAGTACTTGAATTTTTTTTAATTTAATTGCAGCGGAAACAGAAATAAGTTTGATTACATTTCCAAATACCAAAATCAAGTACATAATATCAGTCTTGTACAAAACCTTCAGAGTACATAATTTTAAAGCCATAATCCCTAACATAAAAATGCCATACGCAGAATCAAAGCCAAGCAATCCACCTTTCAACTTCAAGCTAGAATAAAGAGATATCTGAACTAAGCTTGAGTATTTCCTCCCTAAGAACCTTGGGGGTACGGAAGAAAAGAGGTGAAACAAACCAGGTCAGACATAAGTCTGGTGAGTCCAGTGACTTTAACAATATAATCATTAAAGTATCATGATATGAACATAAACTGGAAAGCAAGAAATGACTGTAGAATAAACATGCATGAAAAAGAAGACAAGATGAAAAGATATAAAGTTGATTGCGCTTCTAATCACTACAGGATAATTACTGCTCTGCACCAATGCTAGTAACACCGTATCATTACTAGTTACACCGCACCCTTACTAGTCCCCTACCAAAAGTTGATCCCTCTTACTAATCATGATAATGGTAGTTTCATGTACTCCTTGTTGCTATCGTAGGTGCCCCTTTTTTCTCCTACCCCAACAAGTTGTACCCACGACCTTCCTCGTTCGATCGGCTCCCTAACTCGCATGTATTATTACTTGTGTCATTCGGCCTCGCTTGTATGCAGATACCTGTGTTGGTCCCATCATGGGGTGTATCAATTCCCATGATGGCAACCCAACACGTTTCAAGATGCACACTGTATACTACTGATGCCCAATGTCTGCTTTTTCCATCCGGAGCACGTGCATGCCCATACTCCGTCGGAACCTACACTGCTGCACCACTCACCGCTATTTCGACTGCTTATAATCAACCCAGTAATCGTGCCCCACCCTGCCTAGTTCAGGGTATCATGATACATCTATGTGGGTTACTGCTGAAATGGGTCCCCGTTACTAGGGTTTCCTAATCAACATGTTATAATGGTTAAGTGTTCTCAATTTAACTTAACCCCACCCATTTACATAATTAACATGTTGTACCGGTTAAGTGTTGCCTATTCGTATGTTACTTAACCTTCTCACTGATTCACACATGTTTATTTAACGGTTAAGTTTGTGGGCCTATATATACTAATATTACCCACTTACCCAAGATTTACTTAACCCTTCCCCTTATCAAGTCCGTATGCGTTATTGGTTAACCTTGCCTTAATCCTATCCACTTTGTTCATGTAATATTGGTTAAGTTGTCTTCTTGTCCATGTTAACTTAACCCACCCACCTAACATGTTGTATTGGTTAAGTGTCGCCTGTTCATATGTTACTTAACCTTTCCATTCTTAGCATGTCTGTTCCTTAGCTTTAATTTATTCATTAAAGCACCAACCTTTCACATTAGAACTGTTGTTTGCGGTTGCTGGATGTGCTGGGCGGTTCCGGGCAGACTTCTACCGCAAACTCATTCTAACCTCGGGTTTTTGGGCTTAATGCGCTAACCTCTCACATTAGATCTATGTTTTTGCGGTCGCTGGATGTGCCGGGCGGTTCCGGGCAGTCTTACACCGCAACTCAATCTAACCTCGGGTTACACATGTTCATCTTTTAGCCAATTTACATATTTACCATTCATGTCCAAGTTTATATATAAATTATCCATAAGTGTGGTCAATTCAAATTATGCCCCATTTTCTAGTTATGCCCAAAATTAATTATATGATTACAACCCCTTTTTATGCCAATTACTTAGTATTCAACCTTTACCTAATTAAAATTTTCCCCAACGTTCCCACGTCCTTCGTACGTATAGTTCATGTGATATGTTAGGCTCGCAATTAGCCCAACTCATAAAAAAGGGAAAAAAGGGAAGAAACACATGGCATCATAACTGGCATATATAATATAGATCTAAGATGGCATAAATCTAGTAAACATATAAAAATAGATCCAATCAACATATTGAGTGCGAACTGGCATGGATCTAAACATAAACTTGCACGGATTTAAACATATGAACACATAATTCTAAACATATGGACTGATATGGATCTAATAATATAAACATGTAGATCTAAACATATGAACATATAGTTCTAAACATATGGACTGATATGGATCTAATCATATAAACATGTAGATCTAAACATATGAACATATAGTTCTAAACATATGGACTGATATGGATCTAATCATATAAACATGTAGATCTAAACATATATAGTTCTAAACATATGGACTGATATGGATCTAATCATATAAACATGTAGATCTAAACGTATGAATATATAAAATATGATCTTACATGTATGAACATGACTTGCATATAATCTTTCATAACTTGCATAGATGGAGCAAACTTGCATACGTAATTAGGCATATGAATTAACATAGAACATAACTTGCATATAATGAATCAAATCAAGCATAAATCAAAACATAGTTTGCAAAGACATGAACTTTTTATGATTTACAATCATTTTCATACAGTCCAATTCATAACTCATCACAATTACGTTTAAACAATTATCTTGTGAAAGTAATTCACTCACAGAAAATGGATCTTGAATTCTGGGATCTGATTTCTAAAATTACTAAGCTAATCCGTTGATGTAGGCATTGATTCGTTCATTGATGTTCTTGAATTTCTTTTTGCAATTCCTAGGCTTTGAATCTTTATCTCTTATCTTTTTATCTTTAATCTAGAATTTGATTTGTTATGGTGACGGCTAGGTTACTTTGTAGATGAACAGCATGACGTCATCATAGTTTAGGGTTGTGAGGTCAGGGTTTATGTTTTGCTATGTATATATAGATGTTTAGGATTAATATGGGCCTTTAGATCAACCTAGGAGTCATCAAAGCCGTCCAAACCCAAGAGAGCCAACCAGAACATGATGCATATGCCTTAACACCTCAGAAAATCGTTACTGTCCAGATCAGTTCGCAGGTGTCGACCCTACAGGGGGGTCGACACCCATGTCGACACCCCCTAGGGGGGTCAACACCCCTGAGTGGGAAATTTCCCGCTCAGCTGTTTTCTAAAGTTTTGAAATTCAAATCTGCTTTAATTATTTAATTATTATTTTAATTTAATTTCTGCTTAAACTTGAAAACTTCTAACCTCCATAAATTCTTCATACGGAGTCCGATTCACGCAAAATCGGACTCTATCTCAAGCAAAATTTTGAGATGAACGAAATGACATAACCCATTTCCCTTAATTCCTCTTCTAAAAATTAAGTATTTTTAATTTGTTATTTTAATATTCACGGAAAATACGGGTATTACAGGCAATCTGTTTGATGTGAATAATAATAATGGTGATGTTATTTTTTTATTTTATTTGGAATAAGAATTCTATTATGTTATATTTACTATGTAATATAAATATTACTATAATAGAAGTCCTTATAATTATAATATGGAGTTATATAGTTTCAAGTAATGACTTGAACATGAGAATATATAATATATTAAGTATTATAATTCTTAAATGTCCCTAGTCGAGTTTTATTGTTTATATATAGGACAACAATAAATCGTTGAGACTAGTATGTTGATTGACTGATGACCATAACTCATTGATCATTAATATTTGTGATATTAATGTCAATACATAAGTACGTATCAGAGAATAGCATATTGGGTTGACTCAACATGATAAAACTACATGGAATATAATTAACAGTATCATAAGTTAATCTCATAGTGACAATGATGTAATGGTCCTCAGACCTGAAATCATTATAATTTTATTCGAGGATATTTGTGTTTTGAAATAATCAAAAGTTACTTTTAGTCGAGTGGACAATAAAGGTGATTATTGGATACATCTCGAATCGAATGAAAATTATGAATGATCTAGATGGAATTTAACCCTTCAATATATATGTATGTATGCGTGTATACACACATATATATAAAAAGATATCAATGGGCCTCTTGATTGAGTGAGACTATGAAATGCATGGTCGTGCTCAAATATTGATTTGTTTTATATAGTCTACTCATCGATCAAGATAAAAGGATTAAATTATAAAGAGGATGATACATTCTATGCCTCGAGTTTAATCCTAGATATAATGGTTAAAAGGATTAAATTACATTAAGACACTAATCACAAAAAAGTTGTATCGAATCATTGACCTTATTATAACTTGGGCAACAACGATATATTACTAGATACAACTCATTGTTTATAATTTAAATATTGTTTAAATTGTTTTCAATGTTGTGAAAACCTATAGGGTTACACATAAGAATGTTGAATTGGATGATAGCCATTTAAAACAAAAGGAAATCAAAAGGTTGATTGTTTCTTCTATTTTAAATGGTGAACGGGTTAATAGGCTTACCAAAATATCAGATTATTATATTATAAAAGAAAGGGTCGGTCCCTACTATAATACCATTCAAATCAACCCGAGATTAAGGAAACCCTAAAACGCAAATCTCGGCTAGTACCAAGCTCACTCTCTCTCGGTTCCATCTGATGATCTCGAGATTAGCATTCGTGGACGCCGATAGAGATGCTCCACCAAGCGTTCGATTCAATTCAACTAATGAACCAACTTCAGTAGATTTTGCGATTTGAAGAAAGGTACACGATTTTGATTCAATTTTGGATTCAAATTTTAAACTAGGGATAAAATCATTATAACTCGATGCGTATCAATCCTTAATTCCTTCTGGGACGTTAGTCATTGGGGTTCATTTGGAGTTTGGAGCGATAACTTTAAGGCTAAGCATTTTGGGAATTAAATATTAATTAATATATATTATAAAACCCCTAAATACCATAAACCCTAGCCCATCCTAACGCAGCCGCCACTAATGGCCTGAGTGGCTAGCGAGCTCCCATTTCCTCCCTTGAAATTCTCCCAAATCACGGATCAATTTGTGAAACCACCAACTAAGATTTTGTTTACCTCGTTGAGCTCTACCTTCTGAACAGTTGTGATGGGAAATGGTAAATTGATGCTTTTGTTTAACTATGATTTTGTTTTCATATCACATTTTTAACTAAGATTTTGTTTAGCTCGTTGTGCTCAAGTCTTGTAGACGCTTTTGATTAGGTGAGAGGTTCGAGTTTTATACAGATCATAAATCGCTCAAGTACTTGTTCTTGCAAAAGGATCATAATTTGTGAAAACAATGTTGGATGGAGTCCTTGCGTCTTATGACTTTGAGATAGCATATACCCTGGGGAAGGGGAATGTAGAAGCATACGCATTGAGTAGGAAAAGAGTGGCTTTGAGTCCATATTCATAGAGTAACATAGTTTAGAGTTCATCCCATCGTTCTATTTTTAACCATCTGCGAGTTCTACACCCGGAATATTGGGATCATTAGAGGTGCGACCTACTCCTTTAGAGCGCATTGGATCCAGTCAACACGTGGATCAGCAGCTAGTGGATATCATGGACTGACTCAGTAAATGAGATACCTGCTAGGTATTCTATGGATGAGAGAGGGTGGCTACATCGTGATAGGAGATTGTGTGTTCCTAGAGTTGATGATTTGTTGAGAATGGTTTTAGAGGTGGCTCATCACTCTCGGGTGACTATCCATCCGGGGGTGATAAGAAGTACAATGACACGAGAAGTGTTTTTCATTGGATTGGGATAAAGAAGGACGTGCCACAGTATGTAGCTCGATGTATCATTTGTCAGCAGGTAAAGGCTGAGCATGGGAAGCCTGGTGGATTGCTTCAGCCATTGGATATGCCAAAGTGGAAGTATGCAAGCATCTTGATGGACTTTATAGATGGGTTACCCAGATCGAGGAAGGGTAGCACCAGTATTTGGGTTATAGTCGATAGATTGACTAAGAGCACTCACTTTATTCTGGTTAAAAGTAAGCGGACATCAGCTTGGTTGGCATATATATCTTAGAGAGATCATTTGACTTCATGGAGTATCCTCTAGTTTTGTAAGTGACCAAAAACCCATCTTCACGAGAAAGTTTTGGAGGAGCCTGCAGGAGGCATTGGGGACAAAACTACAACTTAGTACCACCTCTCACCCTTTGACAGATGGACAAACAGAAAGGTTTAATAGGATTCTCGAGGATTTATTACGGCTGTGTATCCTAGACTTCGGAGGAACTTGGGAGGAGAATCTGCTGCTGGTAGAGTTCGCATATAATAATAGCTATCAAATGAGTATTGGTATGGTTCCCTTCAAGGCACTATATGAACGACCCTGTAGATCACCTACATGTTGGTGGGAGTCCACGGACAGACTTCTATTTGGACCTGAGATGGTTAGAGAGACCTCAGAGAAGATAGATTTGATTCAGAGGCAGGTAAAGATAACTCAGGACGGGAATAAGTCATATGCAGATCAGTAGAGGGCAGACCTAGATTTCGAGATAGGAGATATGGTATTTTTTGAAGTTTCACCTTTAAGGAATGTTGTTCGGTTTGGCTCGATATAGAATTGGCACCGATGTTTGTAGGGCTATTCCCTATAGTAGAGAGGATTGGTCAGATGGCCTACAGAGTTAGACTACTGGAGAGATTGGCAGGAGTGCATGATGTGTTCCATGCTTCACAACTACAGAAGTGTCTACATGATTTTGCGGTAGTAGTTGAGCCGAGTACCCTAGAGGATATCGAGGTAGCAAGGGAGGCATTAGTCAGGATAGTTCAAACTCGGATACTAGGATCTGAAGTTAAGAAGCTACGGAATAAAGAGATGAAGTTAGTGAATATTCAATGGGAAGTTAAGATAGCGACGACGTGACTTGGGAACCAGAAGATAGGATTCATTCTTCTTTTCCGTTTCTCTTTAAAAGTACGGTCTTAATTCTTTCCTAAGTTATGAATTTGAATCTATTTTTCCTGTCGATTGAATCATAATTCTTATATAGAAGCCTATGGATGGTAGGAAAGGGTTTATAACATGTTAATAGAACATGTTATAGTTGAATGAATTCACATGGATGCAAGTGGTTGCTAGTGGATGCATATACACACACTAGACATTGGTTAGGGATCGGCTAAACTAGGACACTTACGTATTGCATATGGATGTGTGCACACATTAATTTATTTTAATTATGGATGAAAAATGGTTGAATCATCACTTGGTTGTTGCATTTTGGTGAATGGTTGTTGCACACATATAGAATTATATATATATCTATATATATATCATTAGGATTCCTTTGCATATGTATTGGATGCATGTCTTAAACTTGAATTGCACGAAGGAGGTCAACTGAATCAATAGATCGTCTGATTTTCACATTAACTTGGGGACATATACATAACACCTTTGCATATACTCATGAAAAAACATTAGAAAATCTAAGGACAATGGATGCCAGTGGTTAATGGTTGAGTAGATGGCTATAGGTAATGGTTGATAACATTAATAATATTATTCTAGCCTTGGAGATTTCAGTGACAAAATCCTGTAAGGAGGGAGAATGTAACACCCCAAATTTAAATGAATAATAATTAAATGGAAATTAAATGGAAAACATATATTAATTAAAAATATATTCAGAATTGAGTAAAGGGGATTTCACTGTTGCGACCATTACAAAATTCTGATTCAGATAGACTTTTACTTTGCATAAAACAGATGAAAAATGAACAAGAAATGATCAATTAAAGTTTGAAATTTAAAGCATAAATTAAATAAATAATCAAACAAAATCAATGGTGCAATTGAGCGACCCATCCCATAACTTTGTCGACCCCTGTGTCGACCCAAAACCCATGTGGGTCGACCTCTGTGTCGACCTACGTAGGAGGTGGGTCGACCTATATCGAGCCAGGCACGATGTCGAACCTGCTGTATGGTTTCTGGAGACTTCTTTGCTGACGTGCTTTTGAGAGCTAAGATTAAAAACCTAAAATCCTAAGGCTTAGATTGTCCCTTTACACCTATAAATTGACTGGTACTCCTCATTTTCCCCTACACTTCTTCTTCTTCATTTTCTCAGCCTCCACTCCAACTATGTTCTAAAATAAAATAAAATTAGGAAATAGATTGGAGTACCGCCAAATTGTAGATCTGAAGGATTCTTCTTCTTCCATAGCCTTTTTTGGATTTACAGTCTTTTCTCTATGAGTTTTACGTGATTTTTAAATTGGCTATTTACATAAGAAAGATTGGACAATAAAATAGTTTAGATCTATAAGCTTTATATTTACAATGTTTATAAATTTGTTTTCCATAATTTATTACAGCCTATTTGTTGTTTATGTTATTCTCTTTTAGTTGTTTATTTATTTGTAAGCAATTCTTCTTCTTTATCCCCCTTTCTGCTGTGATTTTATTTACGGTCTGGCAAATGCCTAATGTTCATTTATGAGTTCAGGCCTTATGAGTAGTCTAGAGCAATTTTTCCTTTTTATTTATTTTTGCACCGAGCCTAGGCCAACTAGAGCCTAGGCCTTTATCGAATAATTTGCATAAAAATTGGGTTAATGTTGAAAGTATGTCAAAAAGGGGATTTTGGGCATGTTGGAAATTAATGAATATTACATTCAATAATGGACTGTAAATTGGGATAAACCTAAATCAAAGAATATTCAAACACATGTAATTGGAAAACATGTAAATTGGAATAAATTGCACTTAATTGGACATTAAGTAACATGTAATTGGAAAATATGTAAAGTGGAATGGATTGTACTTAATTGGACATTAAGTAATGAAGGGAAGGATTGTATAAAAAGATTACGTTAATTAGAAATATTAATTAAAACCTAGGAATATAACATGTGGTTATATTGGGCTTATTAATGAACTTAAATGTTTTAAGTTAAATTTATGAGATTAATAAGCTAAGATAGATTAGGTTCATTCCAACACCACAAGGCTGATTAAGGAAGATAAGAGGCCTAATAGTATAATGAAATCCTAGTTATAAATTAGGGGCCAAGTTTAGGGGTGACTTGTGTCGATTGCATTTTGGTTGGAAACCCGTATCAGTCAGCATCCCTTTGTTATCATGGAGTCTCGTACTAGGTAGAGGCTAGGGCATGCTTTACTGAACTAGATAGTAAGTGATTCAAATGTAGTGGGTACGGGAACGTTCCGGCGGAATGATGAGCGTGCATCATTACGAATGGGGAAGATACGACGTTGTAACGCTTGTGTCCTTTTAGTTGATGGGTTCAGGATTGATAACCCTGAATTCCATAGTTGGCACAGGTTATTCACATTTGGGTAAAGTAGTCAATCAACAGGTATAAATTAGGTAAAGCCTAATTATGATATTTTGGAAATTGGTGTAGCAAAATTTCGGATATGAATGAGTGGCATATCTTTATTGGTGTTTATCTTTTCACCCATTTCACTTATGCTTTTATGTTCATTACTCTTAGAACTATTCTTCTATCTAAATGTTTTCTTATCTTATGCTCATGTTAAAAATTACTAGAACATACTAGATATATGTCTGACCTAGTTTGTTTTTCTCCTTCTCTCTTCCATTTCCCTCTCCCCCTAAGTTCACAAGGCGGAGTGTCCCAGCAGTGATTCTTGACTATTTGGTTCAACTCGGATTCAGGCTCTTTACTTCTTCATGTACTGGTTTAGTTCTTGTCTTTTGATCATTGTATTGACTTACGAGAGGGATACCTTTTGTATGCTCTGATATTTTCCACAAGACAGTATGTTAGTTTTATGATGATGATTATCTATTTTGAAATGTAATAAGTTTTGTGACTTGGTTTGCTTATTTTAATAAATATTTTAAATGTTTTCGTTGTGTTTTATATTTCTGTCTTGTGAATTTTAGTCTTTGTGTTGTTACTTTATACCTTAATGCTTCACAAAACTTAATGCATTCTCATATGGATGACATTAAATGATGTGGGGTGTCACACGCGTCATCTACTTCTTTTCCATTTCCCCTCGCTCTATTTTATTCATTCTCTCCTTCACTTTCTTTATGAAGCTTTCACTGCAATGGAATTCCTTTTTCCCTAACCCTAAATCATTCAGATCTGATTTCCACCCTCGCTTGTATTCAACAAGTTTCATCAGCTCCTTTCTAACCCTGTCAATCCCATCTCTTGCACGCAGTGGACTACTCTGTTCTTCTCCGCCAACTAGCTTGTGTCAAGTCGCGACTTTGCTTTGGAATCCTAAATCGCTACTGACCACCGAAAGGCTAACCGTAGGGTGCAAATCGCCTCGGCGACAAGACGGTGGTCACTGGTATTTGGGTTTGATTATGAGCAGTGTGGTTGGTTTGGCATTTCTTGTTTGATTAGTGTTGTTTTAGACTTGTGCTTTAGTTTTGGGCATGTTTTTGTGGTTAGTTTTGGTGTTGTATGTATCCTCCTCTTGATGCTATGTTGTTCTTGGTATGGTAATTATTTGGGTGTTTGCTAAATAAGTGACAAAGTGATTGTGATAGGTGATTCAACAAGTGTGATTCCCTTCTTCTTGCAACCTGTTTGTTGCTAATTGTGCAGGAGTGTGACTATTAACAGCCTAATTATGTATCGCATTTTGTTTTGATGAGTGGCATGTGTTCAAGGTCAAACTCCTGTTTTGATTCAGCTCGTTATCTGCTTGCACTTTATAAGCTTGTGTGTCATTTGCTATGTGTTTTTGCTGTGATTTTTGCTCTTGTGGTGATCTTGTGTAAAATATGTTCACTATGCTATAGATGGCCTACTGCAACCCCAGAGAAGTGATGCAGAAAATGCCAAAAAGTGTTGCTATAGGCAAAAAATGATATGTGGCAACAATTTTCGGGGTTGCCTTCTGTTGCGTTGCCTTAGAGGCAAAGGCCACACCTTTGCGACCCTATGGTAATATCAGTACTGCTATTGCCACAGGTACCACTACAACAAAAATACCCTTTCACAATTTCCAAATACAGTTGTAATATGTGTAGTACAGCTGGCAAGCGTAATAAAGTCAACCTTTTTTACAACTGTTTCTAGTAGTTGTTAAAATCTGCTTTAAAACTGCTAAAAGTAATTACACCTCAACTGCTATTAATAAGAGATTTCATAATATTATAATAAATATTATTATAACACGGTATTTTATTCAAATAAATATTTTATTTCAACATTTCAAATGGTACAAATTTTTTGACTCCACTATTGTACATTCACTCATATATTACACAATCATTCATATTTACATACAATCCTCACTATATTATCACTCGATTCACTCATATACAGACTCACATATACAACCATAAGAAAGAAAAAATACAAGAAAATGATTATATAAACTGCTACCTTTACTTTTTCCCTTCTGATTATTCGCTCGCAAAGTATGCGCAACTTCTCTAGTTCAATCATGAATGACCTCTGATACATCAGCATTCCTAGATAGAAGCATATAAATAAGACCAACGTGAGATTTAGCACAGAAACATACCTGAATAGAAGCTGCAGCCAACCAATGCTTCACATAATATGGTACCTGAATAGAAGCTACAGCCAACAAATGCAACCAGCTTTAATGGAGCAGCTTCGGCGATAGATCATCCACTCAAAATGAGCCAGCTTTAAGTCAGCATTGGACTATGGAAAGATACTATAATTCATCCTGGAAACAAGCAATCATTTGTTGACACCATTTGATCTGATCATGTATGAGTAACAGACCCACATATAAGCGCCGACAAAATTGAAATGGCAACGTGGGGGGAAAAGGGATTGAAATGGCTCTATGGAATTAGATGTTGTATGCAGTTGTATGATAAATGCTTTATATGAATTGTTGTTGATAACAATATTGCTAAACGTATTATACTGTTTTTAAAGATTTCTTACATCAGTGTATGTATTTTGTTTGATAATCTTTTTTAAACCTAAAATACCAATCATTCGAAGCACAAAGCGTAATTGCGGTAAGTTTTAACTCTACTACAAATCAGTTCATTATTTGTACATGACTTACAGGTGTAACCAGATGATAGCCTCAATCTTCGACATGGAGAGTTTTTCAGTTAGCAACAATTAGCAAAGGCAAGTGGTCGACTTAGCGAACAACTGGTGCAGTGCGAATGAGAGATCTAATGTAGAAAAGCAAAAGTCAGTATACGTGAATGTGGTCCCAGAAACTCTACTTCTATCAAACTTAAATGAATATGGTTTAACGTGGCTTTAAGTCTAGTATCAAACTTAAATGAATAAGGTAGAATTTGTACCTTTAAGTCTAGTATTTGGCTTCTACTTTTGTCTGGAAACATGGCTTCAAAATCCCAGATTTATCATTGATGTATTTACTGAATGATACCTGGAAATATGCTTATTGTATATCAGACTCAAATAATACTAGAAAGTTAGCAACAATCAAAAGCACATCAATATAATTAACAAAGCAAACATGACAAAAGATCTGTGATAACATCTGAAAGCTGGTTGGCTTGTGTTTCCGCTGAACAAAAGCAAAGATAGCTTTTCAATTTACAAACAATGAGAGATTCATAAGCAATACACGCCGCAACTTCAGAAATAAAAGAAAACTGAAGGTACTTTGAGTAGGATACCGTCAGATGGGAGATGTTGCAGGTTAGTCGGTCCCTAAGAGTAGACATTTGAGCAAAGCTTCTCCATAAAGATTGCATATTTCTGACATAAAGAATTCCACTACCAAATGGCAGCAAAAGACATATGACAAACACCAAGATAGTGTTGGATCTAGATTAACCCTAAGGGGGGGGGGGGTGAATAGGGTTTATCACAGTTTTTAACTGAATTAAAAATCTAACGTGGTATATAATAATAAACAGATATCAGAATATAGCAGAAACAGAAATGCAGAAAATAAATCACACATAAATATACCTAGCTTCGGCAAAACCCTGCCTACTGCTGCATTTCTAAGGTTTTCACTAGGTGATAGAACAGATCCCGCATACAAGACCATGTACACTCGCAAACCCTGCTCCTATTCTAACCCTACGCTCAAAACCCTACACTAACCGATATCCCCTCGATCAGATTTCCCCTGATTACGACCTCGTAACCAGTAACCCAGATTTTACAGACTCTATCAACTATTAGTCAGCACCCTGACTGATTTTCCTAGTTTGACAAACTAGAAAACAAACGATGATTATAAAAGAAAAACAAAATACAAAGTAAATAAAAAACGAAACCCTAGGAGATAAAAGAAAGGGTCATCCCCTTTTTAACTAAGCCACTTTTATGGTAATAGGCCGGCCCATTGTTTATTCTTGCACCCGATCTCGTTCCTTTCTCTTGTAAAAATTATGGCGACTGCAATTGAAAAAGCTAGGGTTTTCTGAAAGAAATCCTCCCCAAAAATGATTCAATGCTTGATTAAATGGAGTTGCGATTTCTATGATTGTTCCACTTCTTCGAGTTTCTTGCTCGATTGATTTGGAGGAATTCTCGATTGAAAATTTGTGAGTATAAAAAAATTTCTTCGTTTATGCTTTTAAATTTTGTGTGCAGTGATTTTCGATTATCTCTGCCTATGATGATATTGGTGTTAGTAATTGGATTTCAAATCCTTAACATGCGCTTTGATTTCAATAACACTGGCTTGTCTGATTTTTTGTTGCCCCTTTTGATTTGTTGCCTGATTTTGTTGGATTTCCTCTTTTGATTTCCATGATAAAATCGGCTTAGAAAAGAATCCAGGCATAAATTTTCTCCTCGATGAATGTGGATAAATAAATTGTCCCTTAAATGAATCTGAAAAAATGAATTTTTCCCTTTTGAATTAGAACGATATCTATATCCCATGAATGCTTGTGGCCCCTTGAAATTTGATGTTTGAATTCTAGAAAGAAATTGACAGATTTCTAGCCTTAATAGACCTGGGAAATTCCTAAAAAATATGAATCTGTTTTTCTTGCATTTGAAATTCCCATTTAACACTTGCCAAAAAAACATTGTTGTCAAAACAAGAATCCTGATTTCTGAAATAAATCTGTGCATTTCTGAATTTTAAAACTTGCCTTAAAAATTGTTTCTGGAAATAACTCCTTGCTCAAAAGAAAAGTTAGCTGAATTTCAGTAACTCATAAAAAACTTTCTTGCCCCATGATGATGCCGTGACTCATTTGTTTATTTCTGGAATGATTTGCATATGTGAATTAAACACTTGCCAATTTTGCTCTTGGATGAATCCAACCTGATTTCATGCTGCTTATACATGCAATCCATGCTGAGATATGCTCCCTTGAATTCATTTGTATTCACTGACCTGTGTACCCATGAATATTTGTCCTTCACCATTCATTTGTGATGCCATGAATACAGACATTTCTGGAAATTTATTTTATGCCAAAACCTGATTTTCTGGACTGATTTAAACATGCTTTCCACCTCCTGTATTTCATCTTGAAACTGATTTATTGCAAGAATGCTAGTTCCTTTCTTGACCACTGAAATGCCTTGAACTTTGATTCGCCAAGTTTGCTCCTATGTATTCACTTTGTTGTCTGATGGCTTGGCATTAGTGCTAAGCACACACACACACACACATGGCCATGTACATGATGTACATGCCTGTATATGTATGTCATTTATATGTAGCATGAACCATGAATATGCTGAAATAGGACATGTACTTGTTTTGCCTACTAGAACATGGTTTGTGGCTTTATTCACCATCCATGAGCTTGACCAGCATTTTGTTGTTCCATACATACAACATTTGCTGGCTTGTGTTTGTGTTTACTAAATTGCAACCATGTTTCATACAATTTGAAAGCACATTAGCCTGATTTTGTATGCATCATTTACTTGTCCATTTCTTCGTGTACATGTCTTTACTGTTTTTGCTGAGAGATACATTCTCACATGTTTTTTTTTACTACGAGCATGTTGGGTGTGCAACCATTTTGCTGAGCCTGAAATTTGCTTGACCATAGACTTGCTTGAAAATCTGAAATGCATTGTCCACTTGCACATTGCTGTATGAACCATGTAGTTGCACCATTCCGACATGTGTTATCTGTCTTGATCCTGAACCATGTTGCACTTGTATGTTTGTATATGAGCATCCATCACTTGTCATAGCTGCTTTGCTTTGCTATTGACTTTGAAATTTAGTGTTTATGGCATTGTCTTGAAACTGAACCATATGTATTGCATCATTTATAAAATCTGAGCCATGTCTGAATTACTTCGACTTGGACATATGAGTTGCTCCATGAACCATAGTTATAAACTGCTGCTTGTGGGCTGTGTGGACTTGAACCATCCTTGCACCATTTGACCTGCACTGATTTTGTTGCACTTTGATTTTCTTTTTGCGGCTGAAATGTTATTGCTCGCCTTCTTTGACTTGCATTGTTCCTCTGTTGATTGCGCACTGAGTCGAGATTGTCCACGTGGCTACTCCTCAGTTGCACACTGATCGACGAGGTAGTGCACACGTGTATATATACACGTGTGTACATGCAGCCATCAGTTAAGTTTTCCTGTCCCTACATCGTATATACATATGTTGTCTGCCTTGTGATATTTACAGTGTATCACTGTGAATATAACAAGCTGTTTAGACACAGTCAAATCAGATCAAGTCATGAAAAATGGTGAGAAACACACCGAAATTCTGAGGCGAATAAAATTCAAATCTGCATGTATTCAGTTTTTATTTCTATTGCAGTGTACTCTGTGTGTGTTTCTGTATATGACAAGAATGAAGACTGGACTAATTGTGAAGACAGAAGACGGAAGATGCAAGGCAGAAGATGAAGTAATGTGTGTAAAAAGAATATATATATATGAAAATGTACGACTGAGTGACTGTATGAGTGTTGAGTGACTGTATGAAAATGTACTGAAATGTATTGAAGTGAAAATTATCAGTGAAGTTTACAAATAGTTGGAGTTATAAATTTGTACTGTTATAAATATTGAAATAAAATATTATATTTAAACAAAATATTGTGTAGATATTTGAATTTCTGTATAGATGTATTCTGTTTAAATATGAATATTATATTCCTGTCTGTGATTAAAATATGAAACAGTACAATAACAAACACATTTAAAATAATATTTATTTGGTTGTTATCATCAAACAAAAATCATATAATTGTGTATATAACACCGTTATATACAACAATCTCCCCCTTTTGATGATGACAAACAAATAAAAGATTTTGAGCACAGACAAAAAAAATATGTGTTTGACAGTGAATATTGAAATCCCCCTATTTGAAATCTCCCGTACAACCAAACTCCCCCTATAACTGTGCATGTGTGGAAAGAAATGTAAATTGAATGAATTTTCAAGATTTAAAATATTTATAAAATATCCTACAACCAAACTCCCCCTATAACTGTGCATGAGTGAAATGAAAAATAAAAAATATTTGTAAAATATTCGCTCATAAATCAAAATCTCAATCCATTCTCCCCCTTTTGTTATCATCAAAAGGATTCAGAATTTAAAATATAGATGAATAATGACTAAACAATATAATTTCAGGTTAAGAGTAAGAACGGTCATCATAAATCTCAATCAGTCAAACAAAAATCATAATATTCTGAGAACAGGTGGCATATTTCACATTGTAGAGAATGACGGATTTATGATGAATTTTATGTAAAATGGGGAGAGTTTTTAAAAAAATGAGTTCCAATTATTTTCCAAAGAATTTTTATATAAATGAGGTTCAAAAATAATGATGGATTTTGGACTATAATTAATAATTCAATTTAAGTGACAAAATCAAATATTCTCAAATCCCAATAGCTATCAAACAACAAATCATAATATGTCATAAAATATAAACACACTTCACAGACTAGAAAGATGGATTGATATGCTGGTTTTTATACACCAAGGAGAATTTCAGATTAATTTCAATTTATAGAACAATATTTCCTTTTTCTTTTTATTTTATTTAAGAGCACTCTGACCATGCATAACCAGATGTTTGATTTTTAGATGAGGACAGTCGCAGCTTAAATTATAAGTTGTCTCATAACCATGCATAACCAGAGCTTGGATTTTTAAATTAAATTATAGATACACTTATGTATTAATTATATATTTTATCATTATCAGCTTTAAATAGAAAAACTCCTCGGTATATACAACCAATATGAATGATAGAAATGTGGTAGGTACAGAAATGGACTATGAAATAAATTTCTAAAATAATTATATTATGACATATGGCCAGTTGTACCAGGATTACTGAAAATTGTCAATTATCACTAATTCTGAATAATAATATAGTCCCATTTCTATCACGAATATTTCCACTGTTTATTCAAAAGATTCAAAAAAAAATAACTCTCCACATTAATATAAAATCATAATGGATGACATAGTGGAAGATAAAGAAGATGGTCGTGAAATAATAGCCAATTCAAAGATATTATAATAACGGTTCAACTATCATGAGAGTCTAAATAAAATCTTCTCATGTTGTGAAATATATTGCAGTCACAATTCATCACAATTTCAAAACCTATTAATAATTTTGATGAATTATAAATACTGTTCAATTTGAATATTGATTTCAATTTCTGAATGAATAATCAATAAATAATTTTAAATTGAAAATCAATTACAAGAGGACTATGAAGAGTTGTACAAAGTAAGAAGGAAAAAATATTTAAAAAAATATTCAGCACTTCTAAACTGATACCACTTGATGTCTCTATTCATGAGGATTTTAAAAATGACACTGGAGACAAACAAGGATATCTCACACAACAGAATTTTTATTCACAAAGCCCAATTAGATAAATTTAGCACAAAAATTTCATTTATCAGAGCAGCAAACAGATCATAAATAAGCAATTTCCAAAATATGTTCGAAACAATATCAGAGCAGCACAAGATATCAGTTCAAAGCAGACAGGTCAAGATGATGATCACAAAAGATGATTCATGATCCAATGATTAAAAAACAACGTTTATTTTAAATCACTTGATGGAGTATGAAGATATCAAGATTTAATGAATCAATCACACCAGATTATAAATTCCAAATCCAAGATATGTGTGAGATTCAATAAATCGATAATTTCAAATGATTTTAAACAAACAGATATTTAAATCAAATAATCATGAAATAACAGTGAGATTTAAGACTGGACTTTCTCCTTACCTGGAAGCGGCTAAGAAGAGGAATCAAAGGCCGAAGAAAGAAATTTCCTTCCGCACGACTGCTCTTCTTTCCTGTTTGCTGTAACTGTAAACAGTCGATTTGCTTATTCAACATTTTCAAAGAATTTTCACAAGTGTTTCTGACAAACACAAGGAATTTTTCAGAATATTTACATCAAGTTTGAAGACATATTCACGATCCAAAAATAAGAATTACTTATTTGTAATCACTTGAATGGGTGTAGATCATGAGATACAATGAATCAATCACACAGAATTAATAACTTCAGATCTGAGAGGTTTGTGAGATTCAACATATCTGAAATTTCAAATGATCTCAAACAAACAAAAAATTTAAACCAGATGATCATGAATAATAGTGAATATCAAGGTATAAGCAATGATTCAAGACAGATCCAAAATATCCAAGCTAATCTGAAAATCAATGAAATTATCACGATTGAGTAATAATAATGTGTTGTAATGAGTATAATATTTCAAGCTTTTCTAAACTGAATTAGAAGAAACTCAAAACAACAGAAGTGTGTGAAATTCCATTAAACTTTCAGATCTTCAAAAAAATAGAATTCAAATCAACAGTGTTCAAGATATGACAAGAATACATCAACACTATTATGAATTCAGATAATCAGAAAATTTCAAACAATTGCAGATATTTACAAGATTAAGTTCAAGATCTGGAAAAGATTAAAAATATTATAGTTTTATTCAATTAAAAGCGAATTTCCAGAAAATATGAGTTCTACATTGGAAGTTAATGAATCCCAGAAGAAGTTACAATGAGATGACACAGACAAACCAGAAAACAGAAAAAGAAGGGGTAGAAGAAGGAATACAAAAAAAATATTTACAAAGATGAGTTTAGAGGTAATACCTGAAATTGATGTGAGTAAATAAATCTCTAACTCAACAGTCTTGGCTTAAGGAACTGTGAATGATTACAGAAGTATTGAGCAGCTTGAATCCTAATCTCTTTTGCTTAGTGGTTCCTCAGCCACCTCTGGTACCTAACAGTTTAGAGAATCGAGTGGTCTAACAAAATTTGTAAAACCACTCACAGTTTTGTTCCTAGCTTTAGGTACCCAAAATTATTTATATAACAATCCATCAGAATTTACCAAAGTAATTTAGGGACCCATATCTGTTTGAAATTAGACGAATTCACTTTACTTCTTTTTGAGGTCCAAGAATAATAGAATGGTTTGTTATATAACAAATTCTTATTTAGTTTATGTTTCAAAAAAATCTTTTGAATTGCCAGAGTTTACAAATTCAAAACAATCTTTTCCAAGATAATTTGAAGTGTCTTTAAAATCATTTGAATTCATCCTATCAAAACGATTGATATTCCCAAAGCCAAAACCAGATTTATTTCCAATAGAAACTTGGTTTTGTAACAGCATATTCAACGATTTTTCCCCATTAGAAAATTTATCCAAAGTTGATTCTAATAGTTGAATTTTGGATTTTAGATCGCTATTTTCTTTTAATAAATTTGAGGAATTATTTATAGCGATCTTCTATTCAGCATTGGACTGTTTCAAAACCAAATTCTCATTTTCAAGCAATTTAATTTTGGCTTGGGATTCAGAAATTCCAAGTTCAAATCGTTTTTGCTTTTCAGACGCAAATTTCTTGGATTTTTCCATCTCATTTTCAAGTTCTTCTAAAATCAAATTTGATTTCAACAAGTTCTCCTTTTCAGCAATTTCAAATTTGGAATTTATATCTATTCTAAAATTTTCAAGTTCCTTTTGCAGAAGGTTATTCAAATTTGATAACTCAGTCTTGTTCTTATTTAAGATCAGAATTTCATTTTCAAAACTTTGAATATTTTTATTGAGATGAACAAGATTGGTTTTCAATTTCAAACAATTTTTGCAAACTGAATTTGAAGAATTTTTAACATATTCTAGTTGTGATTCCAAATTATCAATTTTGCTGGTCAACTCAAACAGAGACTTATTTTTTAGTTGGAGTTTATCAACAGATTTCATTGAATTAAGACACATGTAAACCAAATCTTCATATGACAGATTTTCTGTTTCAGCATTTGTTGATTCTCCATCATCTGATCCATCTGAATTTTCATCTCTATGACTTGTCAAGCATAGATCTGAATCAGAGTTAACATTCTGGGGTTTTGAGCTGTGGTAGTCAGATCTTCCATACTTCGTACTGAGAGTATCCCAGATTTCCTGTGCAGATAAACAATGATAGATAAGATTAAACTATTCAGTACTAAGATAATCAAATATAATTTTCATAGCACAAGCATTGAAAGTAATATCTACACTTTTTAAACCATTGATAACAACATCCCAACATTTAATATTAACGCATTTTAAATAAGATTCCATTTTGGATTTCCAGTTTAAAAAAATGTGTTCCATCGAAAATAGTTGGAGAAGAACTGGACTGACTCTCTATCAGTTGACAACTAGGATGACCCATGACTCTAGAGTTAATGAAATAACCTGCTCTGATACCACTTGTTGGATCTAGATTAACCCTAGAGGGGGGTGAATAGGGTTTATCACAGTTTTTAACTGAATTAAAAATCTAACGTGATATATAATAATAAACAGATCACAGAATATAGCAGAAACAGAAATGCAGAAAATAAATCACACACAAATATACCCAGCTTCGGCAAAACCCTGCCTACTGCTGCATTTCTAAGGTTTCTACTAGGGGATAGAACAGATCCCGCATACAAGACCATGTACACTCGCAAACCCTGCTCCTATTCTAACCCTACGCTCAAAACCCTAGACTAACCGATATCCCCTCGATCGGATTTCCCCTGATTATGACCTCATAACCGTAACCCAGATTTTACAGACTCTGTCAACTATCAGTCAACAACTTGACTGATTTCCCTAGTTAGACAAACTAGAAAACAAACGATGATTATAAAAGAAAAACAAAATACAAAGCAAATAAAAAACGAAACCCTTGGAGATAAAAGAAAGGGTCATCCCCTTTTTAACTAAGCCACTTTTATGGTAATAGGCCGACCCTTTGTTTATTCTTGCACCCGATCTCGTTCCTTTCTCTTGTAAAAATTATGGCGGTTGCGATTGAAAAAGCTAGGGTTTTCTGAAAGAAATCCTCCCCAAAAATGATTCAATGCTTGATTAAATGGAGTTGCGATTTCTATGATTGTTCCACTGCTTCGAGTTTCTTGCTCGATTGATTTGGAAGAATTCTCGATTGAAAATTTATGAGTATAAAAAAATTTCTTCGTTTATGCTTTCAAAATCTGTTTGCAGTGATTTTCAATTATCTCTGCCTGTGATGATATTGGTGTTAGTAATAGGATTTCAAATCCTTATCTTGCGCTCTGATTTCATTACAATGGCTTGTCTGAATTTTTGTTGCCTCTTTTGATTTGTTGCCTGATTTTTTTGGATTTCCTATTTTGATTTCCATGATAAAATCGGCTTAGAAAAGAATCCAGGCATAAATTTTCTCCTCGATGAATCTGGATAAATAAATTGTCCCTTAAATGAATCTGAAAAAAATGAATTTTTCCCTTTTGAATTAGAATGATATCTATATCCTGTGAATGCTTGTGGCCCCTTGAAATTTGATGTTTGAATTCTAGAAAGAAATTGACAGATTTCTAGCCTTAATATACCGGGGAAATTCCTAAAAAATCTGAATCTGTTTTTCTTGCATTTGACATTCCCATTTAACACTTGCCAAAAAAAACATTATTGCCAAAACAAGAATCCTGATTTCTGAAATAAATCTGTGCATTTCTGAATTTTAAAACTTGCTTAAAAACTGTTTCTGGAAATAACTCCTTGCTCAAAAGAAAAGTTAGCTGAATTTCAGTAACTCATAAAAAAAACTTTCTTGCCCCATGATGATGCCGTGACTCATTTGTTTATTTCTGGAATGGTTTGCATATGTGAATTAAACACTTGCCAATTTTGCTCTTGGATGAATCCACTGATTTCATGCTGCTTATACATGCAATCCATGTTGAGATATGCTCCCTTGAATTCATTTGTATTCACTGAACTATGTACCCATGAATATTTGTCCTTCACCATTCATTTTTGATGCCATGAATACAGATATTTCTGGAAATTTATTTTATGCCAAAACCTTATTTTCTGGACTGATTTAAACATGCTTGCCACCTCCTGTATTTCGTCTTGAAACTGATTTATTACAAGAATGCTAGTTCCTTTCTTGACCACTGAAATGCCTTGAACTCTGATTCACCAAGTTTGCTCCTATGTATTCACTTTGCTATCTAATGGCTTGGCATAAGTGCTGAGAAAACACACACACATGACCATGTACATGATGTACATGCTTGTATATGTAATGTTATTTATATGTAGCCTGAACCATGAATATGCTGAAATAAGACTTGTACTTGTTCTGCCTACTTGAACTTGGTTTGTGGCTTTATGCACCATCCATGAGCTTGACCAACATTTTGTTGTTCCATACATACAACATTTGTTGGCTTGTGTTTGTGTTTACTGAATTACAACCATGTTTCATACAACTTAAAAGCACACTAGCCTGATTTTGTGTGCATCATTTACTTGTCCATTTCTTCATGTACATGTCTTCACTGTTTTTGCTAAGAGATATATTCTCACATGTTTTTTTTTTACTATGAGCATGTTGGGTGTGCAACCATTTTGCTGAGCCTGAAATTTGCTCGACCATAGACTTGCTTGAAAATCTGAAATGCATTGTCCACTTGCACATTGTTGTATGAACCATGTAGCTGCACCATTTTGGCATGTGTTATCTGTCTTGATCCTGAACCATGTTGCACTTGTATGTTTGTATATGAGCATCCATCACTTGTCATAGCTGCTTTGCTTCGTTATTGACTTTGAAATTTAGTGTTTGTGGCATTGTCTTGAAACTGAACCATATGTATTGCATCATTTATAAAATGTGAGCCATGTCTGAATTACTTCGACTTGGACATATGAGTTACTCCATGAACCATAGTTGTAAACTGCTGCTTGTGGGCTGTGTGGACTTGAACCATGCTTGCACCATTTGACCTGCACTGATTTTGTTGCACTTTGATTTTCTTTTTGAGGCTAACATGTTATTTCTCGACTGCTTTGACTTGCATTATTCCTCTGTTGATTGTGCACTGAGTCGAGATGGTCCACGTGGCTACTCGTTAGTTGCACACTGATCGGTGAGGCAGTGCACACGTGTATATTTATGCACGTGTGTACATGCAGCCATCAGTTAAGTTTTCCTGTCTGCATCGTATATACATATGTTGTCTGCCTTGTGATATTTATAGTGTATCGCTGTGAATATCACAAGATGTCTAGACATAGTCAAATCAGGTCAAGTCATGAAAAATGATGAGAAACACACCGAAATTCTAAGGCAAATAAAATTTCAAAAATAAAATTCAAATCTGCATGTATTCAGTTTTTATTTCTATTGCAGTGTATTGTGTGTTTTCTGTATATGATAGGAATGAAGACTGGACTAATTGCGAAGACAGAAGACTGAAGATACAAGACCGAAGATGAAGTAATGTGTGTAAAAAGAATATATATATATATATATGAAAATATACGACTGAGTGACTATATGAAAATGTACTGAAATGTACCGAAGTGAAAATTTTCAGTGAAGTTTGCAAATAGTTGGAATTATAAATTTGTACTGTTATAAATATTGAAATAAAATATTATATTTAAACAAAATATTGTGTAGATATTTGAATTTCTATATAGATGTATTCTACTTAAATATGAATATTATATACCTGTCTGTGATGAAAATATGAAACAATACAATAACAAACACATTTAAAATAATATTTATTTGGTTGTTATCATCAAACAAAAATCATATAATTGTGTATACAACACCGTTATATACAACAGACAGGTGTGCAAAATTACCAAACAAACCTGACATCCCAACATCCAAAGTAAAAATCATCAAACCCGTAGACTCGGTTGTAAAGCAATGAATCCCCAAGCTTAGACATAGAGAACAATAAGATAACTGTGAGAATTACCAACAAAGAACCATGGCATAATGAATATAACCAAAGTGCAGCTCACATCAAAGCCATAGGATTCAACACAGAGCATCCATGACAAAGTAGCTCCCCAAATAAGGGAATCCATCACACTACAACTCACAAAAACCAACTGACCAAATAGATGATCAGTGGACAAAGATGTAAGTAGTCATCCAAAGCGGAGAGTACCAAAAATTGCACCGAAGCATGTAGCTTTCACCGTGGACGAAGGATAAGACAGAGAAGAGCTACCAAAGAATTATCGGCCTAGTCCACAACGAAAACCACCCCAAGACAATCCCCAAGGCAAAAACCCATAGCAGCTATGAAAAGCAGGAAACAAACCCAAAAAATACAAGTCGAAACTCCTAAAACCGACCACACCCAACATACATCACAGCAAACACCAGCTACAAACCAACCTGCGCCGACACCACAACTAACAATACCACGAACACAGCAACACCACCTATTGTTGAGAAAAGTTCATACCTTGTGGTGTTAAGAGAACCAGAAGCAGGAAGTTTGGAAGAGGCACTGGTGAAGTCACGATAGCGTATCCGATGAGGATGAAACGAATGACAAGGTGATAAGGAAGGGGTGATTTGGATAACCGATTGGATGAGATTTTGGATTTAATTGATCCTCTTTCGATTGGGACTTCCAGATTTATTTTTTTGGAGAGCTGTGCTAATTAAGGATCGATCTGTAGGAATATAATCATATAGTAGAGCGGATTTGATTCCCTGCGATAAGAATTTGGATTTTAGTTTAGGGTTTGAACAATTTAGGGTTGTGAAAGTGGAAGCCGGCCATAATTTTCTCAAGTGAAAACAATGAGAAATATTTTTCAGTGGGAAAATGAAAATTTAGGGAAGAAGCTGAGGTGTTGAAGGAAAATCAGAATGAAATGGATCAGCAACGTGGACCATTGGATCGTGTTGACGTGGATTGGTAATTTTATTCATGTGGCTACTGCAACACATATTGATATCTATGCTAACACATTGAAGCGTGCGTTTCAATAAACAAAAAACAGCACAACAATGGCAACATTGTAGCTAGCAACACCATGGGTTTTCGTTGCGATAGGCCATCTATGGCATAATGGTTGCTTTTTAAGTGACTGGTTGGAAGGAAACTCTTAGTGGAGGGTATAGTGTGGCTCTTTTTCAACTTCCTATTGGTTGGAGTTTGTTTGAGACTGCTGTGCAGCTGAACTTGTGAGTGGTATTGGAGATGCTATGTTTTGTTATATTTGTAATATTTATGTGACTACCTCGCAGCTTTTCTAGGTTACATTAGCTTTATTTCCTTTCCTAAGTGCATCCTACGTGGTGAATGTCTAGATTTTTCTAGGTTGTTTCAATTGTGCCTTAGGATTGTAAAATGACTCTAGCAGGTAAGCGTACTACTTACCTCTTGTATTTCTTTGTAATCATTATTTGTTGTAGTGATAACAGTGTTACAGATCACTTTGAAAACCAGTTGGCCTTGCTAAAAAAAATTGAAACTCAAGAGATTATTTTATAAAATTTTGGTACAATTTCAATTGGATTATACTTCCCCAAAATTGGCATAGCTGAATCTCATTTTGTAAACATGATCCAATGCTCACAAATACAAAGACATTGATTTTTTAGCATGATTGTTTGGGTCATCCTAGATCTAGTATGATGCATAAAATTGCTAAAACTCAAATGGGTATGATTTACCAAATCAGATGAATTTTGCCAAGTGGATATTTGTGTGCCCCATGTGCACAAGGAAAATTAATCACTCGACCTTTATATAATGAAATCACTTTTGGATCTTCCACATTTTTGCAAAGAATTCAAGGTCATATATGTGCTCCAGTTCATTCTACTTGTGGACCATTTAGATATTTTATGCAAAGAATTCAAGGTCATATATGTGCTCCAGTTCATTCTACTTGTGGACCATTTAGATATTTTATGGTATTAATTGATGCATCAACTTGTTGGTCACGTATATGTTTGCTCTCGACCAAAGACATGACATTTTCCAAATTACTTGCTTAAATAATTAAATTGCGAGTACACTTCCTTGATCATCAAATAAAATCAATCTGACTAGACAATGAAGGAGAATTTACTTCTCAATTATTTGATGATTATTTTTTTTTCACTGGGAATTGAAGTTGAACATCTAGTAGCTCATGTTCAAAAGCAAAATGGTTTGGCAGAACCATTAACTAAGCATTTGCAACTTATTGCAAGACTGTAGCTTGTGCAATCAAAGCTACTTGTTTCAACTTAGGGACATGCAATTTTGCATGCATCAAAGTTGGTTAAATTTAGACCAATGACTTATTATCAATTTTCTCCATCACAACTTTTAACTTGATCCTAACTAAATATTTCACATCTACGAAAATTTAGTTGCGCTGTACATGTACCCATTAGTCACCCACTTCATACTAGAATAGGTCCTCAACGAAGGTTGGGAATTTATTTGGGATCTGACTCACCTTTGATAATTCATTATCTTGAAACTATTACAGATGATGTCTTTATTACAAGATTTATGGATTGTAAATTTAATGAGTCAATTTTCCCGCTCGTTAAGGGGAGAAAAGACCGTTTCAGTAGAACGGCGTGAAATTTCATGGAATAATTCATCTATGTTTCATTTGCATCCACGTACAAAACAATGCCAATACGGGATACAAAGAATTTTTCATTTTCGAAATATTGCAAATCAAATGCCATATATATTTAATGATGCTGCAAAAATAGCTAAATCTCACATTACAGCAGTAAATGCACCAGCTAGAATTGAAATCCTTGAAGGACCAATAACAGAAATGAATCTAAAGCTAGATAAAAAGTGGAAGACCGATAGGTTCAAAAGACTTGGCGCCTTGAAAAAGAAAGTATAACGAAAAATCATCAATTAGCAAACCTCTCGGAGAGGTTATAAATAATCCAAATGATAACTCAAAAGAAATTACAATTCCCATAAAATCGGTGAAGTAACTATTATCCTAGAAGAAATAATAGAAGCTTCCGAAAATAAAATGGTATCCGATAATAATGAGATCTCAATACTTTATACGAATTATGGAGAAATGTAGGATTAAAATAAAATAGTAATTGATCATGTATTCTCATTCGCAGTAGCTACCGAAATAAATGAAAGTCATAACTATAATAAGAATAATGAACCAGCTAGCATAAATAAATGTCGAAAAAGATAAGATTAGCTAAAACGGAAAGATGATATTTAGGTTGAGCTAGATCCACTTCAAAAATATGGTGTATTTGGACTAATACAGAAAATCCTAGAAAATGTCAAGCCAGTGGGTTATAAATGGATATTCGTTAGAAAACGAAATTATAAAAATCAAGTTGTGAGATACAAGGCACGACTTGTTGCCCAAGGTTTCCTACAGAGACCGGGCTTTGGCTTTAAAGAAACATACTCTCCTGTTGTTGATGTCTTAACATTTTGATATTTGATAATCCTTGTATTTTATGAGAAGCTTCATATAAGATTAACTGATGTTGTGGCAACATATCTATACGGTAAATTAGATACTGGTATTTACATGAAAAGCCTGGATGGATATAAGTGGCCTGAAGCAAAATCAAAGTTGGCGCACTCATTAAAATTAAGACGATCACTATATGATTTAAAATAATCCGGAAGAAAATGGTGTATCCATTTTAGTGAATATTTGATAAAAGCCAGATATAAAAATAATCTCATTTGTCCATGTGCCTTTATAAAGAAATTGGCAAAGTGATTTGCTATTTTAGCGGTACATGCTGATGATGTAAATTTGATTAGATATCCTAAAGAGATTGATGAAACAATAAATTAGTTGAAAAAGGAATTTGAAATGAAAAATCCTAGCAAAACTAAATACTGTCTTGGTTTGCAAATCGAGCATAGTACAAATGGAATACTAACCATTAATCAAATCACACTGTGAAAATCCTAAAGCATTTTAAATGGATAAAGCATATCCACTTAATACACTTATGGTCGTCAGATCACTAGATATTAAAAAGGACCTTTACGTATCAAAAGAAGATGATGAAATTGTATTTGGTCCAAAAGTACCATATCTCAGTGTCATTAGTGCATTGTTATATTTATTCCAATGCATGAGACCAGATATTGCATTTTTAATCAATCTTCTAGCAAGGTACAGTGCGACACCAACTAAAAGACACTGGAATGGTGCAAAACATGTCATGAGATATCTTCGAGGAACCAAAGATTTAGGCTAGCATAGGTAATAATCTGATTCTTGTTGGCTATGCTGATGCAATTTACCTTTTTGATCCACACAAAGCAAGATCACAAACTGGATATGTGTTTACTAACTACAATGCAATTATTTCACGGCGATCTATAAAGCAAACATTAGTAGCAACATCATTTAATCATTTTGAAGTACTAGCATTACATGAATCAAATCAAGAATGAATTTGGTTAAGATCATTGATTAAACATATTCGAAGTATGTGCCAACTTCCCTCAACTACAGAAGGATCGATCATTATTTCTGAAGATAATGCAATATGTGTAGCTCAGATTCAAGCAGGTTATGTCAAGGGTGATAAGATGAAGCATATTTTTCCTAAATTCTTCTTTACACATGAACTACAAAAAGCAATAAGACAGAAGCGAAGCAAATCCAATCTCGAGAAAATCCAGTATATTTATTGAGAATGGCACTTCCAAAATCAACATTTCAGAAAATGATTTATAAAATTGGTATGTGTCACTTGCATCACCATACTAATTGAATAATGTATTATGAATCAGAGGAAGCATATAAAATTATGCTAAAATATACTCTTTTCCTTCGCTAATATTTTTTTCACTGGGGTTTTGTTAGTAAGGTTTTTAATGAGGTATCATCTTAATCTAGAAGTATCAACCCTCATAGTAACACTGTAAATATGTTACGTAGAGGTGCAATAAAATTGTACTATTTTCCTTATTTATGATTTTTACCACAAGGTTTTTCATAAAAAGGTTTTAATGAGGAAATTAATTTTATCAACTTTGCATATGTCAAGGGGGGTGCTGTAATATATTAAATATTAAGGGTGAATACGCCTAATGCGATGGACATTATTTCAATTACTAGGACATATAAAGTCTATAAATAAAGAGCTCATGTGTGTTATAAATAAATCTAAATGAACAAAAATGTCTTCGCTTCCTTATTTCTTCTATCCTTATTTTATTTAATAAAAAAGTAAATTATTATTTTACAACATAAGTTCTAAAAATACTTTTAAGTTAAACGTGACAAAGTTGAGAGTGTGCTTTAGAGATAATTGAGTATTTTCATTTATATCTAACTCGATAACCAATCATGTTCAAAATAAAAATTGTTTTCTTCATTATATATGTTTTATATATTATTTATAGTACTAATTAATTAACTTATTTAAAAAACAATTAATAGAAAATTCAAAAATGATATATTTAGCGGTAGTAGTTACAAAGTGTTGTATACATGAGTAATTTATTAAAACAAAAAATAAACATATCATTTTATATATTCATAATCAAGATGCATTGAGACTGAATATTGATGTAACCATTGAAATTAGAGCACGTAATGCTCTTTAAATATTAGATAGTGCATTACTCATCCTTGTTGGAGGTACCACAACGTTTATCGAGTGACTATGATTGGATCGAGTGAAAATACTGTAAATGAAACAATATTTAGCATAAAATTCGTCTTTTCAGTTATATGATGTTAGTAACACACAACCAACTTAAGTTCACTCTAAGTGAAATCCATGATCGGAACGGTTAATTAATATTATTATTGAACCAATGATTTGTATTTGAACTGTAGAGTTGAATATAAACAATACTGGAATTTTGATCATTATCAAGCTCCATAAGTCTAAAGTAAAATGTAGTCTTGATGAAGAGATAACCGGGTAATACTCAAAAATGAGAAATTGGATTCTATTGAAATTAAGTATTTAATAAATTTGACTAAAATGTCATTCCACCTTCTAATGACATGTGAAGTTAATATTTAATTAGTTTGATTAATCGAGAACTAGATTTACAGCTAACGAGTTACACAACCGAAACGATGATTTCTTAAGTGATCAAACGATTTGATTAATTTGTGATCATTATAAATTAATTAAATTATTAAATATTTATTACATATTAATTAAATTTGATTTGATATGATAAACAAATATGGGTAAACATACTTATAACGATTATAAATACATTAATTAATATGCGACATTGATATGTTAAATTGAATTTAATTGCATATTATTTTGTTTTGGTTCTAAATAAGTTTAAAACCCTCTAAGGGGTGGGTTTGTCTAGTTGCTACAGGAGATAAAAGGCAACCAAAAATGATGGGCTACAAAGGCTTTTATATGGTTAGGTGGGATGGAAGAAGAATGAGTAAAAGATTAAAGCCAAACTTTTTTCTTCACTTCTGTTACACCTGTATTTTGCAATTTATGTCAAGGGAGGGTCCAATAAAATGTAAAGCCAAGGGAAATGCCCTCAGATTAAAGTCAATATAAATAAAGAAAAGTTTAAAATGATCCAATGATACTAAGCCAACAAGAAGTAAGAAATGACAACAAGCCATATGAAACTGCACTCAACTATCGAATTAAAGCCTTATTAGTTATTACTGCTGCTAAGGCTGACCATATGCTAACACCATCAAGACGGGATCTGCATTCACTGGGGGCTACATGAACAGTAACACAAAGAAACAAGAATATCCTAAAAACTATATACATGGCCACGAAGAAATATTCCAAGGAGCAATCCCACTTACTGATAAATAATTACGTGTAGATCTTCTTTTTCAATGTGCATGGCTCGATGCTCTGAGAAGTACATCGTTAGTTCACATACAATGGACTATCTTCACAGATAATGACTTAGCTACTCTCTCGTTAAGCAGCACAGCCTGTCTTCAACTTCACTAGGCTAGTGTTATGCGAGTTTAACGCATAGTCCAGCTTCTAACCAATGCCCAAAGAAGAAGGAAGATACAATTCTCAATATCTATATAGAAAACGTAGTAAGACCAGTGTAGTACACCTCAAAGGCCATAGGAATATCAGAAGATTCAGAACCACTCATCTCTTAGAGGCAGAGAGAAAAGGCTCGTCTATACTTGGAAGGTTTCCATCTCAAATACAGACGTTTTGACTTCGAAATAAAATCATCCATCAAACCTGAGATTTAACCACCTGAATTCGAGTATCTCACCATAAACACATCAACAATCTTTGCTCATCGAAATGGCAACATGGATGGATGACACCTGACATGAGCCAATAGTAGAAATCAAGACAATATGAAAAGGAAATGAAATTCCAATGCACCTTTATACTATAAATAGAAAAAAGAATCGTAGCGAGAAAGCTATATTCTTCCCTTTTTTATGATTTTTTTTAAGGTTTAGAAAAGAAAATGTGCCGACTGTCGTGGAAATTTGTACCAATGAAGTGAATGAACAAATTGAAGAAAGTGACCTTTTACTTGGATGTATGATCCCCTAACATCTGAATCACGTGAATCCCTATATCCAGTTTCGGTCCTATGCTTCGGGTTGCCCCAGACAAAACACAACAATGTTACCTTTCGTTGAAGAAAACAACGGTAACATTACAACTAATGTAGCAATTGATGAATAATATGAATTTAACTAAACTTTCAATTTCATTGAAATGCAGAATTATAACTATTAATTGTTGTTAAGGATATATTTTTTGAGTTCCCAGTTTGATTAGGTTTAGGATATTTTACCTACGAAATTGCTAAACAGATCGAAACCCTTTCTGTCAAAATCTGCGAAAGGAAGAAAAACGCAGTGGGGTTGTACCTTAATTTACAAAAATACCCCCTGCAGACTGCAGTACACGATTTGAACCATTCGCACAGTAGAACTGAATATCTTTCGGTCTACCTAATCAGTTATTAGAGGTTGACTAGGTTTAGCATATGTTTTTGTGTACACACTTGTTCATTGATAACCAATAAGAGGTAAGCGATTCTTTTGTTTCGTGGATTATGAATACCATTGACCCCAAGGTCAAACGAACATTAACTAAATACAAATAGACAAAGCGTTTGTAGGATCATCTCAAGAACCGTTATGCCATTGTTAATGACCCCTTTAATTCAACAATCAAAGTCTTCCATTGTTCGGTGTGCACAAACCAAAACAATGATTGTTGCTGCTTATTATGGCAAACTGAATGCACTATGGGAGGAGCTTTCGAATAGATAGCCATTAATTACTTGTTCATGCTGTAAAGATTGTGTTGTTGGTAGTATCAATGAGAAACGGCAAGATATCATAAGGATACATGAGTTCTTGATGGGACTATATTCTGATTATTATGCTCGCTTGCGAACACAAATCTTATGCACAAGACCCTCTGCCTTCCCTTGACAGAGCATACCACTTAGTTATCCAACAAGAACGAGTTCGAACTGCCACTATTACCACCTTGGAGAATACATCAGATGCGGTTGGTTTTGCACTCAAAATTTATGTTGCGAAGGGGTGCGATTGAGGCGAACGTTGATGATGCTCGAGGGATCATGAGTGATCGAGGAAGGAGCTCAGGTCAAGTGGTAGATGGGTGTCGATGTGGAAGGCGAGTGACGGTTGACTTCAACCTAGTCCACAACAAGGTGAAGAGGTTAGTTTGGTCATTGCTGATGTGTTCGACATGGGTCTTCATGTTGATGATGCTCGAGGGATCCAGGGTGATCGAAGTAGGAGCTCAGGTCAAGTGGTAGACGGGTGTCGATGGAATTGCAAGCATTTTTAGACTGTTGGTTTATGCGTGGTGCAGCTCATGGTGGTAGATGCGTCTTTTGCAGGCGATGGGTGAAGCTTGTAGTGGTTTTGATTAAGTGACAGAAGAGAGATTTTTTGGAAATTTTGGCCTTGGCGGTGTTGAGATTACTTTGGTATCTGTCTTCTTTGTTATTTTGGATATTTGCAACATTTGTTGACGGGCGGGGACGTAGTCTGAGCTCGTTAACAATTGTGTGATGGGGGTGGCTTTGCTGGAACCCATTTGGTAAATATTCATTTTTTTGGTGTATCTCGTTGTGAGATTTTGATTGAAGGTAGAGTTCTGTTGAAGAGTTTTATGATGAGAAGAGAATTTGACTCAAGGTGGGGTGTTGCAGATATGTGATTTTGCATCAAGGTGGAGTGTTAAATTTGATGATACAAAATCACAAATTGATTGGAACAAATTTGCAAAAAATGGAAAGTAAATATTTTTATAATGGGAATGCATTAATTACATTTGATGAGATGGCAAAGAAATAAATGAAGGGATTAATTTTTTTCATCTATGCTAAAGAAATAGATTGATTTACTTTCTATGTTTGCACATTTGTTGTTATGGTAATTTGCCTCCATTATATTATTACCATATGTTGGTAATTTAATTGATGAATCACATAGATTTGCACTAGCTATATATTGAGGGGTAGACTTTAGTATAAACCAATCCTGGCATGGATTCAGTGATCCCCAATGGTGTCTCTTCTTATTAAACCTGATTGAGGTTTGGTTATGTAAACTCTTATTTTGTAAACTCTTGTAATTCTCTCATGTGGAATAAAATCTCTCTCTGTTGGACTGGACGTACACTATCTCGAGGATAGTGGAACCAGTATAAATATTGTGTCTCTTTGTTTCTCTGCTATAGTTATTTACTATTTTGTTGATGTAATAGAATAATTGCTATCAGATTAGACTGATGTTCAATTGGCAAATCTAGATCCTGCTTATTGTTCTTCCGCAAAGGCGCAATTTTGCATAACAGATTGGTATCGGAGCGAGGCGATTTGTTTTAAATTGTGCATCAATTATTTCTACAAAGGTCGGTAGATTCAGTGGTGATTATGCTATTACTATTTTGGAGAAAAAGGAGACTTTGGTGGAGAAGATTATATCGAGAGTGAAGAGCGTTCCAATCTGGGAACTTTGACGTGATATGGAGTTTATTGTGAAGAAGCCCTCTAATGTGGATGAGGGAAGATGGAAGAAGATGAAGATGTTGGCAATTGGTTTGATTTTCCTATACCTTGGTGATTCGGTTCATGTTTTCGACAGGGGTCTTCACATTGATGATGCTCGAGGGATCATGAGTGATTGAGGAAGGAGCTCAGGTCAAGTGGTAGACGGGTGTCGATGTGGAAGGCGAGTTACGGTTGAAGAACCTAGTCCACATCAAGGTGGAGAGGTTAGTTTGGTCACTGCTGATGTGTTCGACAGGGGTCTTCATGTTGATGATGCTCGAGGAATCCAGGGTGATCGAAGTAGGAGCTCATGGCAAGTGGTAGACGGGTGTCGATGGAATTGCAAGCATTTTCAGACTATTGGTTTACGCGTGGTGCAACTCATGGTGGTAGATGCATCTTTTGCAGGCGGTGGGTGAAGCTTGTAATGGTTTTGATTGAGTGGCAGGAGAGAGATTTTTTGGCGATTGAGAGAATCAAATTTTGGCCTTGGCGGTGTTGAGATTACTTTTGGTATCTACCTTCTTTATTATTTTGGACATTTGCAACATTTGTTAGCGGGCGGGGACGTAGTCTGAGCTCGTTAACAATTGTGTGATGGGGAGTGACTTTGTTGGAACCCATTTGGTAAATATTCATTTTTTTGTGTGTATCTCGTTGTGAGATTTTGATTGAAGGTGGTGTTCTGTTGAAGAGTTTTATGATGAGAAGAGAATTTGACTCAAGGTGGGGTGTTGTAGATATGTGATTTTGCATCAAGGTGGAGTGTTAAATTTGGTGATACAAAATCACAAATTGATTGGAACAAATTTGCAAAGAATGGAAAGTAAATATTTTTATAATGGGAATGCATTGATTGCATTTGATGAGATGACAAAGAAATAAATGAAGGGATTAATTTCTTTCATCTATGCTAAAGAAACAGATTGATTTACTTTCTATGTTTGCACATTTGTTGTTATGGTAATTTGCCTCCATTATATTATTACCATATATTGGTAATTTAATTGATGACTCACATAGATTTGCACTGGCTATATACTGAGGGGTAGACTTTAGTGTAAACCCATTGTAGCGACCCGCAAATCCGAGCTATCTGAGTTGACTAAATACACCACACGTCCAACCCAAATAACACAGAAATACGACTCATTATTAGAAAGAAGTTAGAGGATGAGAAATAGAAAGAAAGAAATATTAGAATAGAAGAAAACAAAGATCACAAACTCACAGCGGAACGAATAAAATATATCATATAACATAAGCTTCGAAATACAAATCTGTTTTGTACATATATACATACCATCATCAGAGTACACATAACATTTGATTCAGCGGAAGTAACTCTAAATAACTAACGTTGAAGCCTCCTGCTTCAAGCTCCTCCAAGTATATCTGTAAAAGCCTGAAACACTTGACTGCCCGTACAAATTTGGGCACCCAAGAGTTTAGGGAAAACAAAAAAACAAAATAAACTCTGGGTCAGTCATGGGACTGGTGTGAGTAAACTCCAACCACTTGTTTAACTTTCAAAAATCCTTTCAAAAGAAAAGGTAATGGTAAGACCAGCCCACACATAAACACGGACGGTTTTTACCTTACTATAACCCAAAACACTTTGATATCAAATCCAATGATATTATGATAATGTCTACATCAAGTAAATAACCAAATAGTAGAACGCTTGCATCTCACGCTCCACATATATAGTATATAATCAAAAACCGCATGGCGCTTATTGGAGATTGGATTTCCAACATGACAAGGTATGGAACCACCTTCCGATGATGTATCTCTAGAGGCGAATACACCTGGGTTCAACAAGAACGTCTTGCAACCCGGCCCTCACATGACCGACCACTCATTTCGCTTGAGTGTATCGAATGTATATCACCAACGGTTGGACTCAAACCACCGTTTCCCGAATGGGCAGAATCGATAGATTTAGAAACAAAGGAATTTCTCTAGATAGGTGATTTTACACCCTAATGGGTGCGACCCACATAGCCATGCTGCCTGCCCGATTTTTGTCCTTTCCCGGTTGTTGAGGCCTGAGGCTACGATTACTTACCATTCATTGATAACACAATCACTTTGAATGCCACATCGTCAGATCCGTTAATCACTAGTTGAGTTTGCACGAATATTCTGGATATTATGCTAAGGGATAAATCCGTTGCAACCATATATACTCATACAGACCAACCCATTTGATCATTGGAAATACTTTGTCAGACATTCGTCCATTTACGTTCGTTCTGGGATTGAACGAAACCGAAGGCACTATTTCTATAAATAGAAAAGCCCTTGCACTTTACTCCGTCTTCAATATATTCAGCATACTTGGTTCGCAACGCTTATGCCGATACGGAGTGGTTCTTCGGATAATAATCCAACCGGTCTCTCCATATTGACAACGATGGTCAAAAACTTCGATAGTCTGTGATTTAACTATCGAATAAAAACAAGTGTTCAATCAACATATCAAACAAATCACTGGGCCCTTTAATTAATATTTCATTAATTAAATCTCTTCTCCATTTCCTCTATCAATATTTGTTAACCAAATATTTCAATAACCATATTGGCCCTTTACGCTATTTTTGATTTCGTTTCCCTATCGAATTCTATATATATCGATATATAGATTTCTAATTGTCAAATTTCTTAAAAATATTCTAACTCCTTAAATTCCCGGAAAATTTCGCCATAACCTCCCCTGTATCGGGAGCATCGGGAAATTTCAAATAGCTTCCCGGTATCTTCCTCAATCAAAAGAAAAAGGAAAAAGCCAAGCGGCCTGCCGATACGGCGCATAAAATCTCATATACGAATTAAACATGTACCTTTTTGTCGAGCACTACATTTATAACTTCATATACTTCATCCCAAACCTGCTTAACACATATTCACCTGTTCGCAATTCAATTCAATACCATCTAATCGCTTGAATTCAGTTTCGCCCATTTATTCTTTAAATTGGCCCTTTTGCCTATTTCACTTTTTGTTGAACATAACATGCTCAAATTTGATTCCACTTGCTTATACAAATCAAATTCCTTTTTTTCCATTTCTAGTTTCATATTTGGTCTGAATATGAAATCACAAGTTAATCTACTTATTCACAGTTTGCTCGATTCAATCGTTTTAACTAATTCATTTGTCAGTTTGCAAATTAACTCTTTTTCCTATATCACTTTGATATTTGAATATAACCTATCCAAATATATTTCAACTTGATTATACTAATTTAATTTCAGTTTCAATTCACGTTCTATATTCGATTTCAAATATATATTTAAAAATTCCCTTCACCTTTCAAAGTTCATCGTCAAAATTCGATTAACTAACTTCTCTTTGTCTTAGTCAACTCTATTCAATAATCAAAATATGATTATTGATTTTAAAAACCATTTCTTTTACTTCACTTAAGTTCTCATATATTTTATAACTCAAATCTGAGATTTCCTAAATAGAAATTCGGATTTTTATTGGTTTAAAATCCTTTTATAAAATGAAATAAACCGTTATGGTTTTTAAATAGTTCTGGCGCTGTTTTTCTGAAAATTTTATTTTGACATAACTCAAAATCTATACGACGAAATCCAGATTTTTCTCCTTCATTAGAAAGCTATTATCAAATCGGTCCTGACGTTTCTTGTTTCGAAGAATTCCGACTTCAATCGAGTTCTATATATTCAATTGAAGTTCGAATCGCCAATTTACGAACTGCAGCGCTGCGGCGAGTTCGTTTTAATTATATATATATATATATAACTTTTTAAACTTCTTTTGAATGAAATTCAATTCTATTCTGATTTTAATATATTCAAATCCATAGTTTCAATTCCATTTGAATTCCATATTCAAATCCCATAGTTTAAAATTCCATTTGAATGCTATATTCAAATTCTATAATTTAAATTCCATTTGAATTCCTTTTTGAATTTTACATTCAAATTCCCTATTCAATTCTCTTCGAATTCAAATTCTATATTTATTCTATTTTAATTTCAAATATCCAAACTCCGATTCGATTCTATTTTGAAATTTCAAATATTCAACCCCCTTTTAATTCTATCATTCAAATTCTGTTTAAATCCTCTTATTTGAATTCTATTTCAAATCTAGTTTCAAAACTTCATTTAAATTTCTATATCCAAATCTATTTTCAAAACTTCATTTGAATTTCTATATTCAAATCTCATAGATTAAATCCCATTTGAATTTCAATTTGAATCTCTTATATTCAAATTTCATTTTCCATTTCCATTTGAATTCTAATATTCAAATTCATCTCCAACCCATTTGAATTCTAATATTCAAACTTATTTTTAACACCCTTTTGAATTTCTTCACTCAAATCCATTTGAATTCCCTTGAATTCAAATCCCATTTCAAAACCATTTGGATTTCCTATTTTGAAATCCTATTTCCAATTCTACTTTGAAAATCTTATTTCAAAGTTTATTTCAAATTCTATTTTGAAATTCTACATTCAAATCTCTATTCGAATTTCTTTATTCAAATTCCTGTTCAAATTTAATACTTGAATTTCTATTCAAATCTCTATTCAAATTTCATGTTTGAATTCCATTCAAATCTCTATTCAAATCTCACATTTGAATTCTTCTTTGAAATACTATATTTCAAATTCTATTCAAATTCTTCTTTGAAATTCTATATTTCAAATTCTATTTAATTCTTCCTTGAAATTTTATATTTCAAATGCTATTTTCTATTTGAACTCTTATATCCAATTTCTTTAACCAAGTCTCGACTTCAATTCCTTTTGAAATCGATATTTCTATTTTTCTTTTGACGATAGATTTCTCATTCAAATTTCACACTTGTATTTCTATTTCTGAGTTATCAAACGATAATCCTTTTCTCTTCATTTTATAACTTCGTTATAAAAGAACTATTTATAAGCTTTGTTTATAAAGGAACTACTTGTTATATTTTTCAAAAACAAGTTTTATATTTTTATTCCATTTAAAAATTCAAATTCTATTTAAAAATAGAAATTTCCCTTTTAAAATCTCAAATATCCTTCCACGATAGTTTTAAATATCATTACTTAAGCCCAGTGATATTTAAACCAATCAAATCACCAAATTTTCAATCATTTGATTTTTAACACATCATATATGAAAATTATATATGTAATCAAACAAACAACAACAAACAGATAATATATTTTTGAGGAATCCAGTTGGATTCCTCCAACCTGTTTTCCTGCATCCACAGATGTTAGTACATAAATAATACCCATTCTGCTTCGTGGCAGAATATCGCGGTATAGAAGGTCATCCACTAATCATAGCGTGGGGCGTATAGGGTAATCATCCGCTATGAAACTGCGGGCATCCGCTAATGAGACTGCGGGAATCCAACCAATCAATCAACCCAATATATATATATAGCCTAAATAACTAATATATATAAAATAACCATAAAACATTCACACAAGCAATAGACAATTATTTTTAATGAAATAAAAATAATTCTAAAGGTGAGTGAGATTTACTCACCTTATTATTCGTTTGTCGAATATCCGGTTTAATTTCCATATCGTCTTAGCTACATGTCACCTCGAATCGTTGCGAATAAATTGTTTCTGTACCTAAGATGATTTAAAAATTTATTTATCGATTAAACATCTTATAAATTTTAAATTAACTTCTAAAATAAACAAATACTTTTCTATGTAATTTAAATCTTGGAAAAACTAATACCTTACTGATGTCGACCAACTGTGAAACCCTTCAAGAATCATAGACTTCTATTAACGCAAAATTGCCTTATCCTTCTTTGATAGTTCATCCGATGCTTTACAACATCAATCACCTCCTTGAATTCCAGTGAACCGCCACCAGAACCGACATCAGCCTTAACAGAAATTTATCGCAGCCCCTACTCGCCTTCGAACCCTCTGTCGAACCCTTCATCTAGGTCAGAACCCCTTATCGAGGCAACAAATCGATCAACAACCCATTTCCCCATGTGCGAGCGCCTCATGACCCCCTCTAATACCATCGCGATCCCACAGTTTCACCTCAGTCTCGCTGTCGAGCTTCAGAAAAGCCCAGGGTTTATCGCGATATGATTTCAAGCTCTGGTGGACTACTGGCATCAATCGCGATTCGCGGTTTTCAATTTCTGGTTTTGTTTGGGGAATTTTATTTCGTGGAATGGCTGAGGAAAGTGAGTAACAGAAGAGAGAGGTAGCGGCTTTAAATATATAAAGTGGGAACAAGTATTGCTGCTCGAGGTAGGGAGCAAAAGGTCGGCCATTAAATTTATGTTTCCCTGATGTTGAAGCTTGGGAACAAAGTTTTCTGCTCGAGAAGAAAATAACATGTGCGATGTAAATGGTTTAGGTCTGCGCTGAGAAGAAGAGGTCGGCTTATATGAATATAGGGTGGCTTTTAAAATGATAGGTCTGCTAATTTGATTTGATATAAATTTCGTTTTTAATTAAAAAAAAAACATAATATCTCGTGTCCCTTAACTCGCAACCCCAAATCGGTATTTAACCGTAGCGACTGACGTTTCTAGCCTTATCTGATATTCCAAACACAACGGCACAGATTTTGAAATTTAATTCGTCTGTATAGAAGAAATAATAATTCAAATTAATAACTTAAATTAAATTCGATTTGAAATATAAATCGATTTCAAACAACTAAATTTATCGATAACAATCTATCATTATCGTTCTATTCGATATTAAATCATAAAATGATTTTTAAACTGATAAATTCCATAATAAAAATCCATTTATATTCGAATCAAAACCATACTAAATATTTAAAATAAACTGTTCAAAAATCTGGGTCGTTACATTCTTTCCCCCTTAAAATAATTTCGTCCTCGAAATTGCTAAGGTAGGAAAAATGGTACAAATCTATTACTTTTCAAAAATTCACTTATGTTGAAACTCAACTCCTCATATTTCAACAAATTTAATTCATATTTATTTCAATTTATTTCAATAAACCTATTTAAATTGATTCTAATCAATTCATTCACTTCGACTCATTTAACTTGTTTAAGTTAATTTCAATTCCAGAATTCAAATCCCTGGGTTTTTCTTTTCAAATTCTTTTGAAATCCCATAAATATATACATATATTTATTTTCATTTCAAATTCAAAACATTTGAATATTCAAACCAATTTGTTTTCCTTCAAACAAATTTCCATCAAAAACTTTTTCTAAGGTAGCAATCCATCACTCAGAAACTTGAAAATGAACACTGATGATGTTGCAATCATCATCAGAATTATTTTCCAGCCACTGAAGTGAGTTCAGTGTTTTATCACTTTCAAAATCCATCTAAAATGATTTTCTTTCAAATCCTTCTAAACAAATTTATATTATTTTAATATACTTTTGAAAAATATTTTCAACTTCCCAGGATTTTGAATTCTTAATTCTGGTTTTGAATTTAATTCTAATTCATCTCATTTGTATATTTAATTTCTATACAAATTCTATTCTGGTTATAAATAACCATTCTAAATTTATAATCTCATTTGATTATGAAACCACCATCCAACTCATCCATATAATAATAATTCTAGAAAATTATTCTTTCTATATCAAAATATAACTTTGGGTAAAATTATTTCATTTACCCACTTTAAAACAATATCGTGTTCAATCTTCTGTTCAAGTATTTAGAAATTCCTATCGACGTCGTGGCGTCCCACGATTCGATCAGAATTCATAATCCACTCAACAGACAAGTCAACACAATATAAAACAAATTTTTTTTTATATCAATTAACAAATACGCTCTCTCGTAGATATACACTCAATTCATTCTAGAGTACTACTGACTCTATCTCTAATGAGCACATGCCACACAAGCCTAGGTGTTCGCTCAACCTAAGCTCTGATACCAACTGTAGCGACCCGCAAATCCGAGCTATCTGAGTTGACTAAATACACCACACGTCCAACCCAAATAACACAGAAATACGACTCATTATTAGAAAGAAGTTAGAGGATGAGAAATAGAAAGAAAGAAATATTAGAATAGAAGAAAACAAAGATCACAAACTCACAGCGGAACGAATAAAATATATCATATAACATAAGCTTCGAAATACAAATCTGTTTTGTACATATATACATACCATCATCAGAGTACACATAACATTTGATTCAGCGGAAGTAACTCTAAATAACTAACGTTGAAGCCTCCTGCTTCAAGCTCCTCCAAGTATATCTGTAAAAGCCTGAAACACTTGACTGCCCGTACAAATTTGGGCACCCAAGAGTTTAGGGAAAACAAAAAAACAAAATAAACTCTGGGTCAGTCATGGGACTGGTGTGAGTAAACTCCAACCACTTGTTTAACTTTCAAAAATCCTTTCAAAAGAAAAGGTAATGGTAAGACCAGCCCACACATAAACACGGACGGTTTTTACCTTACTATAACCCAAAACACTTTGATATCAAATCCAATGATATTATGATAATGTCTACATCAAGTAAATAACCAAATAGTAGAACGCTTGCATCTCACGCTCCACATATATAGTATATAATCAAAAACCGCATGGCGCTTATTGGAGATTGGATTTCCAACATGACAAGGTATGGAACCACCTTCCGATGATGTATCTCTAGAGGCGAATACACCTGGGTTCAACAAGAACGTCTTGCAACCCGGCCCTCACATGACCGACCACTCATTTCGCTTGAGTGTATCGAATGTATATCACCAACGGTTGGACTCAAACCACCGTTTCCCGAATGGGCAGAATCGATAGATTTAGAAACAAAGGAATTTCTCTAGATAGGTGATTTTACACCCTAATGGGTGTGACCCACATAGCCATGCTGCCTGCCCGATTTTTGTCCTTTCCCGGTTGTTGAGGCCTGAGGCTACGATTACTTACCATTCATTGATAACACAATCACTTTGAATGCCACATCGTCAGATCCGTTAATCACTAGTTGAGTTTGCACGAATATTCTGGATATTATGCTAAGGGATAAATCCGTTGCAACCATATATACTCATACAGACCAACCCATTTGATCATTGGAAATACTTTGTCAGACATTCGTCCATTTACGTTCGTTCTGGGATTGAACGAAACCGAAGGCACTATTTCTATAAATAGAAAAGCCCTTGCACTTTACTCCGTCTTCAATATATTCAGCATACTTGGTTCGCAACGCTTATGCCGATACGGAGTGGTTCTTCGGATAATAATCCAACCGGTCTCTCCATATTGACAACGATGGTCAAAAACTTCGATAGTCTGTGATTTAACTATCGAATAAAAACAAGTGTTCAATCAACATATCAAACAAATCACTGGGCCCTTTAATTAATATTTCATTAATTAAATCTCTTCTCCATTTCCTCTATCAATATTTGTTAACCAAATATTTCAATAACCATATTGGCCCTTTACGCTATTTTTGATTTCGTTTCCCTATCGAATTCTATATATATCGATATATAGATTTCTAATTGTCAAATTTCTTAAAAATATTCTAACTCCTTAAATTCCCGGAAAATTTCGCCATAACCTCCCCTGTATCGGGAGCATCGGGAAATTTCAAATAGCTTCCCGGTATCTTCCTCAATCAAAAGAAAAAGGAAAAAGCCAAGCGGCCTGCCGATACGGCGCATAAAATCTCATATACGAATTAAACATGTACCTTTTTGTCGAGCACTACATTTATAACTTCATATACTTCATCCCAAACCTGCTTAACACATATTCACCTGTTCGCAATTCAATTCAATACCATCTAATCGCTTGAATTCAGTTTCGCCCATTTATTCTTTAAATTGGCCCTTTTGCCTATTTCACTTTTTGTTGAACATAACATGCTCAAATTTGATTCCACTTGCTTATACAAATCAAATTCCTTTTTTTCCATTTCTAGTTTCATATTTGGTCTGAATATGAAATCACAAGTTAATCTACTTATTCACAGTTTGCTCGATTCAATCGTTTTAACTAATTCATTTGTCAGTTTGCAAATTAACTCTTTTTCCTATATCACTTTGATATTTGAATATAACCTATCCAAATATATTTCAACTTGATTATACTAATTTAATTTCAGTTTCAATTCACGTTCTATATTCGATTTCAAATATATATTTAAAAATTCCCTTCACCTTTCAAAGTTCATCGTCAAAATTCGATTAACTAACTTCTCTTTGTCTTAGTCAACTCTATTCAATAATCAAAATATGATTATTGATTTTAAAAACCATTTCTTTTACTTCACTTAAGTTCTCATATATTTTATAACTCAAATCTGAGATTTCCTAAATAGAAATTCGGATTTTTATTGGTTTAAAATCCTTTTATAAAATGAAATAAACCGTTATGGTTTTTAAATAGTTCTGGCGCTGTTTTTCTGAAAATTTTATTTTGACATAACTCAAAATCTATACGACGAAATCCAGATTTTTCTCCTTCATTAGAAAGCTATTATCAAATCGGTCCTGACGTTTCTTGTTTCGAAGAATTCCGACTTCAATCGAGTTCTATATATTCAATTGAAGTTCGAATCGCCAATTTACGAACTGCAGCGCTGCGGCGAGTTCGTTTTAATTATATATATATATATAACTTTTTAAACTTCTTTTGAATGAAATTCAATTCTATTCTGATTTTAATATATTCAAATCCATAGTTTCAATTCCATTTGAATTCCATATTCAAATCCCATAGTTTAAAATTCCATTTGAATGCTATATTCAAATTCTATAATTTAAATTCCATTTGAATTCCTTTTTGAATTTTACATTCAAATTCCCTATTCAATTCTCTTCGAATTCAAATTCTATATTTATTCTATTTGAATTTCAAATATCCAAACTCCGATTCGATTCTATTTTGAAATTTCAAATATTCAACCCCCTTTTAATTCTATCATTCAAATTCTGTTTAAATCCTCTTATTTGAATTCTATTTCAAATCTAGTTTCAAAACTTCATTTAAATTTCTATATCCAAATCTATTTTCAAAACTTCATTTGAATTTCTATATTCAAATCTCATAGATTAAATCCCATTTGAATTTCAATTTGAATCTCTTATATTCAAATTTCATTTTCCATTTCCATTTGAATTCTAATATTCAAATTCATCTCCAACCCATTTGAATTCTAATATTCAAACTTATTTTTAACACCCTTTTGAATTTCTTCACTCAAATCCATTTGAATTCCCTTGAATTCAAATCCCATTTCAAAACCATTTGGATTTCCTATTTTGAAATCCTATTTCCAATTCTACTTTGAAAATCCTATTTCAAAGTTTATTTCAAATTCTATTTTGAAATTCTACATTCAAATCTCTATTCGAATTTCTTTATTCAAATTCCTGTTCAAATTTAATACTTGAATTTCTATTCAAATTTCATGTTTGAATTCCATTCAAATCTCTATTCAAATCTCACATTTGAATTCTTCTTTGAAATACTATATTTCAAATTCTATTCAAATTCTTCTTTGAAATTCTATATTTCAAATTCTATTTAATTCTTCCTTGAAATTTTATATTTCAAATGCTATTTTCTATTTGAACTCTTATATCCAATTTCTTTAACCAAGTCTCGACTTCAATTCCTTTTGAAATCGATATTTCTATTTTTCTTTTGACGATAGATTTCTCATTCAAATTTCACACTTGTATTTCTATTTCTGAGTTATCAAACGATAATCCTTTTCTCTTCATTTTATAACTTCGTTATAAAAGAACTATTTATAAGCTTTGTTTATAAAGGAACTACTTGTTATATTTTTCAAAAACAAGTTTTATATTTTTATTCCATTTAAAAATTCAAATTCTATTTAAAAATAGAAATTTCCCTTTTAAAATCTCAAATATCCTTCCACGATAGTTTTAAATATCATTACTTAAGCCCAGTGATATTTAAACCAATCAAATCACCAAATTTTCAATCATTTGATTTTTAACACATCATATATGAAAATTATATATGTAATCAAACAAACAACAACAAACAGATAATATATTTTTGAGGAATCCAGTTGGATTCCTCCAACCTGTTTTCCTGCATCCACAGATGTTAGTACATAAATAATACCCATTCTGCTTCGTGGCAGAATATCGCGGTATAGAAGGTCATCCACTAATCATAGCGTGGGGCGTATAGGGTAATCATCCGCTATGAAACTGCGGGCATCCGCTAATGAGACTGCGGGAATCCAACCAATCAATCAACCCAATATATATATATAGCCTAAATAACTAATATATATAAAATAACCATAAAACATTCACACAAGCAATAGACAATTATTTTTAATGAAATAAAAATAATTCTAAAGGTGAGTGAGATTTACTCACCTTATTATTCGTTTGTCGAATATCCGGTTTAATTTCCATATCGTCTTAGCTACATGTCACCTCGAATCGTTGCGAATAAATTGTTTCTGTACCTAAGATGATTTAAAAATTTATTTATCGATTAAACATCTTATAAATTTTAAATTAACTTCTAAAATAAACAAATACTTTTCTATGTAATTTAAATCTTGGAAAAACTAATACCTTACTGATGTCGACCAACTGTGAAACCCTTCAAGAATCATAGACTTCTATTAACGCAAAATTGCCTTATCCTTCTTTGATAGTTCATCCGATGCTTTACAACATCAATCACCTCCTTGAATTCCAGTGAACCGCCACCAGAACCGACATCAGCCTTAACAGAAATTTATCGCAGCCCCTACTCGCCTTCGAACCCTCTGTCGAACCCTTCATCTAGGTCAGAACCCCTTATCGAGGCAACAAATCGATCAACAACCCATTTCCCCATGTGCGAGCGCCTCATGACCCCCTCTAATACCATCGCGATCCCACAGTTTCACCTCAGTCTCGCTGTCGAGCTTCAGAAAAGCCCAGGGTTTATCGCGATATGATTTCAAGCTCTGGTGGACTACTGGCATCAATCGCGATTCGCGGTTTTCAATTTCTGGTTTTGTTTGGGGAATTTTATTTCGTGGAATGGCTGAGGAAAGTGAGTAACAGAAGAGAGAGGTAGCGGCTTTAAATATATAAAGTGGGAACAAGTATTGCTGCTCGAGGTAGGGAGCAAAAGGTCGGCCATTAAATTTATGTTTCCCTGATGTTGAAGCTTGGGAACAAAGTTTTCTGCTCGAGAAGAAAATAACATGTGCGATGTAAATGGTTTAGGTCTGCGCTGAGAAGAAGAGGTCGGCTTATATGAATATAGGGTGGCTTTTAAAATGATAGGTCTGCTAATTTGATTTGATATAAATTTCGTTTTTAATTAAAAAAAAAACATAATATCTCGTGTCCCTTAACTCGCAACCCCAAATCGGTATTTAACCGTAGCGACTGACGTTTCTAGCCTTATCTGATATTCCAAACACAACGGCACAGATTTTGAAATTTAATTCGTCTGTATAGAAGAAATAATAATTCAAATTAATAACTTAAATTAAATTCGATTTGAAATATAAATCGATTTCAAACAACTAAATTTATCGATAACAATCTATCATTATCGTTCTATTCGATATTAAATCATAAAATGATTTTTAAACTGATAAATTCCATAATAAAAATCCATTTATATTCGAATCAAAACCATACTAAATATTTAAAATAAACTGTTCAAAAATCTGGGTCGTTACATTCTTTCCCCCTTAAAATAATTTCGTCCTCGAAATTGCTAAGGTAGGAAAAATGGTACAAATCTATTACTTTTCAAAAATTCACTTATGTTGAAACTCAACTCCTCATATTTCAACAAATTTAATTCATATTTATTTCAATTTATTTCAATAAACCTATTTAAATTGATTCTAATCAATTCATTCACTTCGACTCATTTAACTTGTTTAAGTTAATTTCAATTCCAGAATTCAAATCCCTGGGTTTTTCTTTTCAAATTCTTTTGAAATCCCATAAATATATACATATATTTATTTTCATTTCAAATTCAAAACATTTGAATATTCAAACCAATTTGTTTTCCTTCAAACAAATTTCCATCAAAAACTTTTTCTAAGGTAGCAATCCATCACTCAGAAACTTGAAAATGAACACTGATGATGTTGCAATCATCATCAGAATTATTTTCCAGCCACTGAAGTGAGTTCAGTGTTTTATCACTTTCAAAATCCATCTAAAATGATTTTCTTTCAAATCCTTCTAAACAAATTTATATTATTTTAATATACTTTTGAAAAATATTTTCAACTTCCCAGGATTTTGAATTCTTAATTCTGGTTTTGAATTTAATTCTAATTCATCTCATTTGTATATTTAATTTCTATACAAATTCTATTCTGGTTATAAATAACCATTCTAAATTTATAATCTCATTTGATTATGAAACCACCATCCAACTCATCCATATAATAATAATTCTAGAAAATTATTCTTTCTATATCAAAATATAACTTTGGGTAAAATTATTTCATTTACCCACTTTAAAACAATATCGTGTTCAATCTTCTGTTCAAGTATTTAGAAATTCCTATCGACGTCGTGGCGTCCCACGATTCGATCAGAATTCATAATCCACTCAACAGACAAGTCAACACAATATAAAACAAATTTTTTTTTATATCAATTAACAAATACGCTCTCTCGTAGATATACACTCAATTCATTCTAGAGTACTACTGACTCTATCTCTAATGAGCACATGCCACACAAGCCTAGGTGTTCGCTCAACCTAAGCTCTGATACCAACTGTAGCGACCCGCAAATCCGAGCTATCTGAGTTGACTAAATACACCACACGTCCAACCCAAATAACACAGAAATACGACTCATTATTAGAAAGAAGTTAGAGGATGAGAAATAGAAAGAAAGAAATATTAGAATAGAAGAAAACAAAGATCACAAACTCACAGCGGAACGAATAAAATATATCATATAACATAAGCTTCGAAATACAAATCTGTTTTGTACATATATACATACCATCATCAGAGTACACATAACATTTGATTCAGCGGAAGTAACTCTAAATAACTAACGTTGAAGCCTCCTGCTTCAAGCTCCTCCAAGTATATCTGTAAAAGCCTGAAACACTTGACTGCCCGTACAAATTTGGGCACCCAAGAGTTTAGGGAAAACAAAAAAACAAAATAAACTCTGGGTCAGTCATGGGACTGGTGTGAGTAAACTCCAACCACTTGTTTAACTTTCAAAAATCCTTTCAAAAGAAAAGGTAATGGTAAGACTAGCCCACACATAAACACGGACGGTTTTTACCTTACTATAACCCAAAACACTTTGATATCAAATCCAATGATATTATGATAATGTCTACATCAAGTAAATAACCAAATAGTAAAACGCTTGCATCTCACGCTCCACATATATAGTATATAATCAAAAACCGCATGGCGCTTATTGGAGATTGGATTTCCAACATGACAAGGTATGGAACCACCTTCCGATGATGTATCTCTAGAGGCGAATACACCTGGGTTCAACAAGAACGTCTTGCAACCCGGCCCTCACATGACCGACCACTCATTTCGCTTGAGTGTATCGAATGTATATCACCAACGGTTGGACTCAAACCACCGTTTCCCGAATGGGCAGAATCGATAGATTTAGAAACAAAAGGAATTTCTCTAGATAGGTGATTTTACACCCTAATGGGTGCGACCCACATAGCCATGCTATCTGCCCGATTTTTGTCCTTTCCCGGTTGTTGAGGCCTGAGGCTACGATTACTTACCATTCATTGATAACACAATCACTTTGAATGCCACATCGTCAGATCCGTTAATCACTAGTTGAGTTTGCACGAATATTCTGGATATTATGCTAAGGGATAAATCCGTTGCAACCATATATACTCATACAGACCAACCCATTTGATCATTGGAAATACTTTGTCAGACATTCGTCCATTTACGTTCGTTCTGGGATTGAACGAAACCGAAGGCACTATTTCTATAAATAGAAAAGCCCTTGCACTTTACTCCGTCTTCAATATATTCAGCATACTTGGTTCGCAACGCTTATGCCGATACGGAGTGGTTCTTCGGATAATAATCAAACCGGTCTCTCCATATTGACAACGATGGTCAAAAACTTTGATAGTCTGTGATTTAACTATCGAATAAAAACAAGTGTTCAATCAACATATCAAACAAATCACTGGGCCCTTTAATTAATATTTCATTAATTAAATCTCTTCTCCATTTCCTCTATCAATATTTGTTAACCAAATATTTCAATAACCATATTGGCCCTTTACGCTATTTTTGATTTCGTTTCCCTATCGAATTCTATATATATCGATATATAGATTTCTAATTGTCAAATTTCTTAAAAATATTCTAACTCCTTAAATTCCCGGAAAATTTCGCCATAACCTCCCCTGTATCGGGAGCATCGGGAAATTTCAAATAGCTTCCCGGTATCTTCCTCAATCAAAAGAAAAAGGAAAAAGCCAAGCGGCCTGCCGATACGGCGCATAAAATCTCATATACGAATTAAACATGTACCTTTTTGTCGAGCACTACATTTATAACTTCATATACTTCATCCCAAACCTGCTTAACACATATTCACCTGTTCGCAATTCAATTCAATACCATCTAATCGCTTGAATTCAGTTTCGCCCATTTATTCTTTAAATTGGCCCTTTTGCCTATTTCACTTTTTGTTGAACATAACATGCTCAAATTTGATTCCACTTGCTTATACAAATCAAATTCCTTTTTTTCCATTTCTAGTTTCATATTTGGTTTGAATATGAAATCACAAGTTAATCTACTTATTCATAGTTTGCTCGATTCAATCGTTTTAACTAATTCATTTGTCAGTTTGCAAATTAACTCTTTTTCCTATATCACTTTGATATTTGAATATAACCTATCCAAATATATTTCAACTTGATTATACTAATTTAATTTCAGTTTCAATTCACGTTCTATATTCGATTTCAAATATATATTTAAAAATTCCCTTCACCTTTCAAAGTTCATCGTCAAAATTCGATTAACTAACTTCTCTTTGTCTTAGTCAACTCTATTCAATAATCAAAATATGATTATTGATTTTAAAAACCATTTCTTTTACTTCACTTAAGTTCGCATATATTTTATAACTCAAATCTGAGATTTCCTAAATAGAAATTCGGATTTTTATTGGTTTAAAATCCTTTTATAAAATGAAATAAACCGTTATGGTTTTTAAATAGTTCTGGCGCTGTTTTTCTGAAAATTTTATTTTGACATAACTCAAAATCTATACGACGAAATCCAGATTTTTCTCCTTCATTAGAAAGCTATTATCAAATCGGTCCTGACGTTTCTTGTTTCGAAGAATTCCGACTTCAATCGAGTTCTATATATTCAATTGAAGTTCGAATCGCCAATTTACGAACTGCAGCGCTGCGGCGAGTTCGTTTTAATTATATATATATATATATATATATATAACTTTTTAAACTTCTTTTGAATGAAATTCAATTCTATTCTGATTTTAATATATTCAAATCCATAGTTTCAATTCCATTTGAATTCCATATTCAAATCCCATAGTTTAAAATTCCATTTGAATGCTATATTCAAATTCTATAATTTAAATTCCATTTGAATTCCTTTTTGAATTTTACATTCAAATTCCCTATTCAATTCTCTTCGAATTCAAATTCTATATTTATTCTATTTGAATTTCAAATATCCAAACTCCGATTCGATTCTATTTTGAAATTTCAAATATTCAACCCCCTTTTAATTCTATCATTCAAATTCTGTTTAAATCCTCTTATTTGAATTCTATTTCAAATCTAGTTTCAAAACTTCATTTAAATTTCTATATCCAAATCTATTTTCAAAACTTCATTTGAATTTCTATATTCAAATCTCATAGATTAAATCCCATTTGAATTTCAATTTGAATCTCTTATATTCAAATTTCATTTTCCATTTCCATTTGAATTCTAATATTCAAATTCATCTCCAACCCATTTGAATTCTAATATTCAAACTTATTTTTAACACCCTTTTGAATTTCTTCACTCAAATCCATTTGAATTCCCTTGAATTCAAATCCCATTTCAAAACCATTTGGATTTCCTATTTTGAAATCCTATTTCCAATTCTACTTTGAAAATCCTATTTCAAAGTTTATTTCAAATTCTATTTTGAAATTCTACATTCAAATCTCTATTCGAATTTCTTTATTCAAATTCCTGTTCAAATTTAATACTTGAATTTCTATTCAAATCTCTATTCAAATTTCATGTTTGAATTCCATTCAAATCTCTATTCAAATCTCACATTTGAATTCTTCTTTGAAATACTATATTTCAAATTCTATTCAAATTCTTCTTTGAAATTCTATATTTCAAATTCTATTTAATTCTTCCTTGAAATTTTATATTTCAAATGCTATTTTCTATTTGAACTCTTATATCCAATTTCTTTAACCAAGTCTCGACTTCAATTCCTTTTGAAATCGATATTTCTATTTTTCTTTTGACGATAGATTTCTCATTCAAATTTCACACTTGTATTTCTATTTCTGAGTTATCAAACGATAATCCTTTTCTCTTCATTTTATAACTTCGTTATAAAAGAACTATTTATAAGCTTTGTTTATAAAGGAACTACTTGTTATATTTTTCAAAAACAAGTTTTATATTTTTATTCCATTTAAAAATTCAAATTCTATTTAAAAATAGAAATTTCCCTTTTAAAATCTCAAATATCCTTCCACGATAGTTTTAAATATCATTACTTAAGCCCAGTGATATTTAAACCAATCAAATCACCAAATTTTCAATCATTTGATTTTTAACACATCATATATGAAAATTATATATGTAATCAAACAAACAACAACAAACAGATAATATATTTTTGAGGAATCCAGTTGGATTCCTCCAACCTGTTTTCCTGCATCCACAGATGTTAGTACATAAATAATACCCATTCTGCTTCGTGGCAGAATATCGCGGTATAGAAGGTCATCCACTAATCATAGCGTGGGGCGTATAGGGTAATCATCCGCTATGAAACTGCGGGCATCCGCTAATGAGACTGCGGGAATCCAACCAATCAATCAACCCAATATATATATATAGCCTAAATAACTAATATATATAAAATAACCATAAAACATTCACACAAGCAATAGACAATTATTTTTAATGAAATAAAAATAATTCTAAAGGTGAGTGAGATTTACTCACCTTATTATTCGTTTGTCGAATATCCGGTTTAATTTCCATATCGTCTTAGCTACATGTCACCTCGAATCGTTGCGAATAAATTGTTTCTGTACCTAAGATGATTTAAAAATTTATTTATCGATTAAACATCTTATAAATTTTAAATTAACTTCTAAAATAAACAAATACTTTTCTATGTAATTTAAATCTTGGAAAAACTAATACCTTACTGATGTCGACCAACTGTGAAACCCTTCAAGAATCATAGACTTCTATTAACGCAAAATTGCCTTATCCTTCTTTGATAGTTCATCCGATGCTTTACAACATCAATCACCTCCTTGAATTCCAGTGAACCGCCACCAGAACCGACATCAGCCTTAACAGAAATTTATCGCAGCCCCTACTCGCCTTCGAACCCTCTGTCGAACCCTTCATCTAGGTCAGAACCCCTTATCGAGGCAACAAATCGATCAACAACCCATTTCCCCATGTGCGAGCGCCTCATGACCCCCTCTAATACCATCGCGATCCCACAGTTTCACCTCAGTCTCGCTGTCGAGCTTCAGAAAAGCCCAGGGTTTATCGCGATATGATTTCAAGCTCTGGTGGACTACTGGCATCAATCGCGATTCGCGGTTTTCAATTTCTGGTTTTGTTTGGGGAATTTTATTTCGTGGAATGGCTGAGGAAAGTGAGTAACAGAAGAGAGAGGTAGCGGCTTTAAATATATAAAGTGGGAACAAGTATTGCTGCTCGAGGTAGGGAGCAAAAGGTCGGCCATTAAATTTATGTTTCCCTGATGTTGAAGCTTGGGAACAAAGTTTTCTGCTCGAGAAGAAAATAACATGTGCGATGTAAATGGTTTAGGTCTGCGCTGAGAAGAAGAGGTCGGCTTATATGAATATAGGGTGGCTTTTAAAATGATAGGTCTGCTAATTTGATTTGATATAAATTTCGTTTTTAATTAAAAAAAAAAACATAATATCTCGTGTCCCTTAACTCGCAACCCCAAATCGGTATTTAACCGTAGCGACTGACGTTTCTAGCCTTATCTGATATTCCAAACACAACGGCACAGATTTTGAAATTTAATTCGTCTGTATAGAAGAAATAATAATTCAAATTAATAACTTAAATTAAATTCGATTTGAAATATAAATCGATTTCAAACAACTAAATTTATCGATAACAATCTATCATTATCGTTCTATTCGATATTAAATCATAAAATGATTTTTAAACTGATAAATTCCATAATAAAAATCCATTTATATTCGAATCAAAACCATACTAAATATTTAAAATAAACTGTTCAAAAATCTGGGTCGTTACACCCATCCTGGCATGGAGCCAGTGATCCCCAATGGTGTCTCTTCTTATTAAACCTGATTGAGGTTTGGATATGTAAATTCTTATTTTGTAATCTCTTGTAATTCTCTCATATGGAATAAAATCTCTCTCTATTGGACTGGACGTACACTATCTCGAGGATAGTGGAACCAGCATAAATACTGTGAAACGACCCAAACTTCCCAGTAAAGGAAAGTCTATATTGCTTTGAGAACAATACGCATCAGAACACAAACTGAAGAACATTTTATTGCTGATTACAACAATTACATTAGAGTACAAGAATGTAATAGAGCATGAATACTTATTACATAATAGAAATAGAATAATATTAGAGATTTTAAATTACATTTAAATAGCAGCGGAAAAATAATACAAATATATAACTGAAAGGAATACGCGGATACAGAGCTTTCCAAATACCGCTTCGGCTGTAAGCCAGGATCCTGTAAATATATCTGCAAAAACTACTCGACTGCCCGTGTGGAAAATATGGGCACCCGAGTTTGCCGGTGAAACAAACTACAGGTCAGTCATGGGACTGGTATGAGAAATCTTAACTTAACTTGTCTAATAATAATAAGGCTAATCACAGGACCATGCCGCTAACGCGGAACCGGTTTACGTCATTGGATTGCCAGTGCATAAAATAAAGTAAATTGTTAAACAACGCAATGGTTTTTAGAAAAATGAAACCATTATAAGACCCAAGCCCCATCACACAATGCAACGCAAACCGGAGGATAAGGTTTTACCTTATAATGGTCAAAAGATGTTTGATACGATAAAACGGATTTAGTATTAGTGTGTATATGTTTTAATAAAAACATTTCAAATATAAATGTATCAATCCTAGACGGCATGCGTACCATATATCATGTCGTCATACTAATTCTACAATCAAAACCGCAAGGTCGTATTGGAAATTGGAATTCCATCATGAGTCGAGGCTAGGGGCAAGCTCCTCTACGATTCGAGACACTCTAGCAAATGCCTCAGGATCCCCCGCAGTGAACCCTTGGAGGGTTAGAGCCGGGCCCGGCCTATCGGCAGTGGATTAGTTATGCCTAAACACATGCTTCCCGGTCCCTTTGAACCTATAGTATGACCACTAACGGCCTATAAAAATCCGAGGCGCCTCAAAATCCATCATCCACATAAGTAAAATGCCAGCCAGTTTAAGCACTGACACTACCACTAGCTAGAAAGAAACGTGTTCACTCCCTACGGTCCATATCTCGTTTTTGACTCATACCGGGGTGTGAGGCTCGCGAAGTCACGATATACACAAAGCTATGCCGTAATAGGCTATACTTTGATCATCCCACAAGGCCCTGCTTTTCAACAAAAGACTTGATCATTTGCATCTTGGCGTGCCACATTGACAATCCACGCCATGCGATCAATCACTATTAATGTATACCGGGGTGTTAAGCAGAGAATAAATTCTCCACCACCAATCAAACATACATTAATAAAAATCAATTTAATTCACATGGAACGAAACCCAATGTCAGACACGCATCCATTTACTAGCTTATGCTCTGAGTCTGAGCGAAAATCAAATTCGAACAATCAACAATAGTCCGGGCGGCCACCACTGAAGCCCCTTCAAGGTAGCTACTCCCATCATGGGTCTCAGTAGCAACACATCCATCCGATGTGAAGATCGTCGGTCTTCAACCACCGTCTTCATCTTCGACTCTTCATCGTCGTATTAATTATTCGGAATGGGTTAAACCCGGTCTTTCCGAATAACTCTCGTGTTTTATAATTAAAAATCAATATAAAAACACATCCAATGCCTCATTCCAATTCAGAATATTCTTTTAATAAAATATTCCCATTATTCTATCAAAGATAAATTCTTTAAGTTTATTCTTAAATCTTTCTTTAAAGATTTATCAAAACCCAATTTGGTTTTAAATATCAAAAATCGTTATTCAATGATTATTTTAAAGTTAAGAAATTAATCTTATCTTTAACTGGGTTAAAGAACTAATGTCATTTTGTAACACCGTTCACAATAAACCCAAAATCAACTTCCATAAAATATGGAATCCTCACAGAAATAAAATCAATATATAATCGTTATAAATTTCTGTATCCGACCAATAATATAAATGGAATAGCGGCAAAGCCTCTTAAATTCCATATGTAGTATAAGTCTTCTTTTACAGAAGCTTATCTCGGTTTTTATTAATTCGAATTCCATTCAATTCCAATTTAATATATTAAATTGGAAAACCTTACTTTTGGAAAATTTCCATTTAAATCTTATTAAAAGATTTATAAGTTCAAAATCATATTTTCACTGTCAGTTGGGTTAAAGAACAAATGTCGCTTAGAAACACAGTTCACAATAAACCCAACCCACATTTCATCTTATTCCAATTACTAAATATAAATTGAAAACTTTTAATAATCTTAATTAAAAGATTTATTCATTTCTCAAATGGGTTTAAGAAAGGTGTTATTGAAGACACCATTCACGACAAACCCAAAATCCAATTTATTTAATTTAATTTCAATTAAATATTCACTAATTGGAAAACTTCATTAAATCTTAATTTAATGATTTATTCTAGTTAATAACTAGTTCATTTAATAAAGATATATTTTTCTAAAATATATTCTTTTTCTAAAATATTCTTTTTATAAGATATTTTCTAAAATATTATTTTTCTAGAATATTCTTTGTTGGAATGTAACTCAATCAACAACCATATATTGTATGTAATCAACAATAATGATAAATAATTATTAAACATCCAATGATGACCAGAGTGGAATTTACAACTGTGTGAGCATTAAAGTAAATAAATAACGCTCATCACAGACTGTCAATCCATCGATTGACAGAAAACTAAATATTGGGATTAGTGTGTGTGTCCAATATCATCCCAATACCCGTGTGGGGTTTCATCCATCAATCAAATAATAAATTATTTGTGCACTTGGGCGATGTGTGAAAATTATCGTCCCAATCACATAAACAAGTCGGGTAACTTGTAAATGGGAGTGTAATATTCAAACTTGAGTATACTAAACGTTATATTTAACACATCACCCATTTCAACATTCATACATACATTTCAATACTTTTTATTGTGAATAAATGGCAATAAAATCTAATCTTTTAATTCAATTCTTTTTATTGTTGACAAATGACAATAAAAATCTTAACTTTCATTTCAATCCTTTTTATTATTAACGAATGACAATAAAATCTTAACTCTCATTTATTGACCAAAAGTATATTTTTGGTCTCATTCATTTTAAAGGACAAAATGAATATGTTTAATGAAATCTTTTAATCCTATTCTTTATAATGAGGATAATATTTCATAAAAATGTATGTTCTTAATTCACTCTTTTTAAATGACCAAAGATGCCTATTTTTAATTCATTCTTTTTAAATGACAAGAATGTCCTTTTTATTTAAATTTACATTCTCTAGCAAAAATGTACTTTTTACTTTCATGTTTTTATTTACATCTAAAATGTAAATCTAAGGTGTCACTTTTATTTCTATGTTTTTATTTACATTTTATCATGTAAATAAAAATGCACTTTTAAAATTCATGTTTTTAATCTATCCTTTTATTTACATCTAAAATGTGAATAAAGATGTATCTTCAAATTTATGATTTTTATCTACATCTAAAATGTAAATAAAGATGTCACTTTAAATCTATTCTTTTTATTGTCTGTATTTGACAATAAAAATATAACATCAAATTATATCTTTTGGATTACAACGAAAATGTAAATTAAAATTGTACTTTTTATTCTAATGTAACATTTTCCTAACAAAATGTTGCTTTCAATCTAATTTACATTCTTTAACAAAAATCATTTCTAATAAAAATGGTGTTTTTAATCCTAAGAACCTTTCCTAATAAAAATGTTCTTTTTATTATATTAAACACTTCTTACAAAATGTTCCTTTAATCATATTAAGTGTTTCATTAAAAATGTATATTTTAGTATATTCATGTTGGGTTAAAAACATGGACACTTTCTTTATTTATATACTAATTCAACAGGATGATAGAAATTGATATTTCATTTTATTGAAAATTCTAGTCTAACAAAAGGACTAAAAAGTGATTGTTCATTTTTGTAGAAAATTCTATTCCCACAAAATGATTAAAAATGATAATTCTTTATTGTTAACAATTCTCATTCAACCAATATAAATAGAAGTGATAACTTATTATTAACAATTCAATTTTAAGGAAATGAATACAAATGATTCATTTATTTTTGTTGACAAATCTATTTCAACAAAAAAGACAATTTCTCTATTGACAAATCTAATTCAATAAAATGACACATTTATTCCAACAACAAATAAAGGAATGATTTATTTGTTTACCAATTTCTATTTTAACTTAACAAATAAAAATGCAAATTTTTTTTGTTAACAAACTCTATTTAACAAAAAATGGTATTTTTGTTAAATCTATTTTATTGTCTAATCCTTTTAAATAAAAAATGTAAATTTTTGTCTAATAAACAAAAATGTATATTTTTAACTCATTCTATTTCATTTGCAAAATGAATATTTTCAATTCATTCTTTTAAAATGACCACAATTGATAAATTTGTCTAATCCTCTTAATGTAAACAAATTGTGACAAATTTGTCTAATTCTTTTAATGTAAACAAAATGTGAATTTTTTAAATAAACAAAAATGTGAGCTTTTGACAAATCTTTTTAACAAATAAAAATTTGAATTTTTGTCTACTCTTTTTAATAAACAAAAATGTAATATTTTTGGTGTAATCCTTTTTAATAACCAAAAATATGAATTTTGGTTGATCTAATTTTCTGACTAACATCAATGTTAATTTCAAAAAATTTAATAAATAGAATGATACTTTTTTTTTAATTCTATTCTAATTAACAGGAATGTCAATTTTTAACAATCTAATGGACAAAATGATAATTTGGTTTACCCTAACTCTAATTAACAGAGATGTTAATTTCAACAGTACAATAAACAAAATAATAATTTTGTTTAATCTAAATTTGAATCCACAGAAGTGTTAATTTTAATAATTAACAAAGCACACCCAGCATAAATCATTACATCTGATCACCCAACAAACAGATCTATATTTACATTCAGCATAGAGCAAATCATGAATAATAACAGACGAGAATTAACTATAAACAGATGATAATAAAATCAGGATTATTTCCTAATTACTTAAAAAAAGAAATAAATAGATTTCTCACATAGATTGGTTTTCAGAAATCGTTCGTGTTCAAATTCGCTGAATCTCCAAAGTGCTCGGTTTCATCTCTATTCAGCTTCATGTTGTAGATCTCGACTCTACGATTCAAACGCACTTCGTTTCGCTTGATTCCGATTAAATATGATCAAGTTATGGTCGTTTAAATATTGGTTGCATAAATTAAGATTAATTAAAAAATAATAAAAATCTAATAACTTTCTTAATTGTCTTCCACCCAGTAAACTCGGCCAATCCTTTTGAACCCATCTCACGATGCCTCTCTTTGCCTTGCGCCTCCTCCACGAGACGCCGATCGTCGATCTGAACCCGCCACTCCGTCGAGCCTTTCATGCGCTACCACCGCCTGGCGTGGCCACGAACTCGGGCTCACCATCAGTCCAGAAAACGATTTCGAACTTGGCCCCTTTGGACAACGATTTCTTCCAATCTATGAAACAATAACTGATCTTGCCCGTTGATTGTTTAGCCCTCACTTAGATGTTCGATTTCTGTTTATATTCTTTCTCGAATGATTTGGGGAATTGAGAGAACGAGAGTGGAAAAGACGGGAGGACGATGGCCATTGATATTGTTAGTGGCGGCTAGAATTTAGAGAATTAGGGTTAGTAAAATGGTTTTTTATGATTTTTATAATATTTTAAATTGTAAATTTTACAAATAAAACCATAAGTCTTAAAACGAACAAAATTCAGTCCAACAGAAAGTTACCCTACCCAATAGCACCCATTCCGGATCTAATGGGCTAGGTCCCGTTAGCCCAAATGGCTGTCTGTGGCCTGAATTATTTAATTTAATATTTAAATCCTTTATTAAGTTAATTCTATCATATAATTAAATTCACCGGGGCTACATACGGACCCAGAAAAATCCAAAAAAATATATATTTGGGTTTGTTATGATGATACGGTCCTAACAAAACTAATTTCATCGAATTCTGAGACTGTTTGAAAAATGGCTATTTTCAAGTCGATTAAATTTGACTAAAACTGACAAAACACGTTTTCCTTTGCCACGCTCACATCTTAATTCAAAAAATTATGAAAATTGAAACCTAGCAATAATTTGACATTCTGGTTCCAACAAAAGTGGTTTCGTTGAAAACCGAGTTCGTTTGGAAAATGGCTATTTTTAAGGCCAATATATTAAATTAAGATATATATAAATTCTACAGCGACTTTTCTAAATTTTAAACTGGACATAACTTTCAAATTATAAAGTGAAATTTCAGTTTTTCAGATTCGTTAGAAAGATATGATTAAATAGATTCAAATATTTCTCGTTTTGCTTAATCCTGATTTAAAATGAATTATGTACAGTCATTCAAAGTTCAAATTCAAATTTTCAAACTGCAGCGCTGTTTTAAACTCCTTTTATATTAAATTGAATTTATTCGTTTTAAAATAAATTTTTAGACGTTCTTATTTAAAATAAATTAAAAATCCATTAAAATTCCTAAAATAAAAATTTTAAAATTGGCCCCAAAATTCCGGGTTGTTACAATCGCCCCCACTTAAGATCTTTTCGTCCTCGAAAAGAAACATAGCTAAAAGTTGTTTAATTTACTAACTTAATTAAATTTTATTTATTGGTTTCAATAATCTTATTAGTTAAAGTAATTATCATTCCAATAATTTTGTTAGTTAAACCAATAATCAAACATCACAACCAGCAATCAATTAGGTAATTAACTTTTCAAAAATATAACTTTTATATATAATCCAAAAATCATATTTTAGTGCAAATCACAGCCATGTGTACTAACTAAGTTTTGTTTCTCATACCAGTCAATGGAAATATATATAGATATACCACTTTCGAGACTCGAACATAAATACTGATGATGGTGCACCGATCATCAGAATCATCTCCGAGCGACCAGAGTGTGATTCTATATCTATCTAGTATATTAAAACTTCGAATATCCGTTAATTACTCGTATATTCGAAATCTTTATATACTCAATTGTCCACATTAAATTATAATAATATTCTCAAATACGTATTTTAAGATAAAATTTTCAAAACTAAATTTGTTTCCATTTTTATTTTAAAGAAAATAATACTCTTCACACTCGTTCTAGGATTCTACTGATCCCATCTCTAATGAGTTATTCTTATTGGATATTACTAATCCAATCTCTGATGAATTCTTTTGTTTGGTTCTAATGTGTCTTGTTCTCAAGCTCTGTAAACCAAAGCTCTGATACAAAATGAAACGACCCAAACTTCCCAGTAAAGGAAAGTCTAGATTGCTTTGAGAACAATACGCATCAGAAGACAAACTGAAGAACATTTTATTGCTGATTACAACAATTACATCAGAGTACAAGAACGTAATAGAGCATGAATACTTATTACATAATGGAAATACAATAATATCAGAGATTTTAAATTACATTTAAATAGCAGCGGAAAAATAATACAAATATATAACTGAAAGGAATACGCGGATACAGATCTTTCCGAATACCGCTTCAGCTGTAAGCCAGGATCCTATAAATATATCTGCAAAAGATACTTGACCGCCCATATGGAAAATATGGGCACCCGAGTTTGCCGGTGAAACAAACTACAGGTCAGTCATGGGACTGGTATGAGAAATCTTAACTTAACTTATCTAATAATAATAAGGCTAATCACAGGACCACGCCGCTAACGCGGAACGGGTTTACTCCATTGGATTGCCAGTGCATAAAATAAAGTAAATCATTAAACAACGCAATGCTTTTTAGAAAGATGAAACCATTATAAGACCCAAGTCCCATCACACAATGCAACGCAAACCGGAGGATAGGGTTTTACCTTATAATGGTCAAAAGATGCTTGATACGATAAAACGGATTTAGTATTAGTGTGTATATGTTTTAATAAAAACATTTCAAATATAAATGTATCAATCCTAGACGGCATGGGTACCATATATCATGTCGCCATACTAGTTCTACAATCAAAATCGCAAGGTCGTTCGTATTGGAAATTGGATTTCCATCATGAGTCGAGGCTAGGGGCAAGCTCCTCTCCGATTCGAGACACTCTAGCAAATGCCTCAGGATCCCCCGCAGTGAACCCTTGGAGCGGTAGGTCCGGTCCCCGCCTATCGGCAGTGGATTAGTTATGCCTGAACACATGCTTCCCGATCCCTTTGAACCTATAGTATGACCACTAACGGTCTATAAAAATCCGAGGCACCTCAAAATCCATTATCCACATAAGTAAAATACCAACCAGTTTAAGCACTGACACTACCACTAGCTAAAAAGAAACGTGTGCACTCCCTACGGTCCATATCCCGTTTTTGACTCATACCGGGGTGTGAGGCCCGTGAAGTCACGATATACACAAAGCTATGCCGTAATAGGCTATACTTTGATCATCCCACAAGGCCCTGCTTTTCAACAAAAGCCTTGATCATTCGCATCTTGGCGTGCCACATTGACAATCCACGCCATGCGATCAATCACTTTTAATATATACCGGGGTGTTAAGCAGAGAATAAATTCTCCACCACCAATCAGAAATACATTAACAAAAATCAATTTAATTCACATGGAATGAAATCCAATGTCAGACACGCATCCATTTACTAGCTTATGCTCTGGGTCTGAGCGAAAACCAAATCTGAACAATCAACAATAGTTCGGACGGCCACCACTGAAGCCCCTTCAAGATAGCTACTCCCATCATGGGTCTCAGTAGCAACATATCCATCCGATGTGCAAATCGTCGGTCTTCAACCACCGTCTTCATCTTCGACTCTTCATCATCGTAGTAATTATTCGGAATGGGTTAAACCCGGTCTTTCCGAATAACTCTCATATTTTATAATTAAAAATCAAGTACTATAAAAACACATCCAACGCCTCATTCCAATTCAGAATATTCTTTTAATAAAATATTCCCATTATTCTATCAAAGATAAATTCTTTAAGTTTGATCTTAAATCTTTATTTAAAGATTTATCAAAACCCAATTTGGTTTTAAATATCAAAAATCATTATTCAATGATTTTTCTTTTAAATTTAAGAAATTAATCTTATCTTTAACTGGGTTAAAGAACTAATGTCATTTTATAACACCGTTCACAATAAAGCCAAAATCGACTTCCATAAAATATGGAATCCTCATAGAAATAAAATCAATATATAATCGTTATAAATTTCTGTATCCGACCAATAATATAAATGGAATAGCGGCAAAGCCTCTTAAATTCCATATGTAGTATCAGTTTTTTTTTACAGAAGCTTATCTCTGTTATTATTAATTCGAATTCCAATCAATTCCAATTTAATATATTAAATTGGAAAACCTTACTTTTGGAAAATTTCCATTAAAATCTTAATAAAAGATTTATAAATTCAAAATCATATTTTCACTGTCAGTTGGGTTAAAGAACAAATGTCGCTTAGAAACACAGTTCACAATAAACCCAACTCACATTTCATCTTATTCCAATTACTAAATATAAATTGAAAACTTTTAATAATCTTAATTAAAAGATTTATTCATTTCTCAACTGGGTTTAAGAAAGGTGTTATTGAAGACACCATTCACGACAAACCCAAAATCCAATTTATTTAATTTAATTTCAATTAAATATTCACTAATTGGAAAACTTCATTAATTCTTAATTTAATGATTTATTCTAGTTAATAACTAGTTCATTTAATAAAGATATATTTTTCTAAAATATATTCTTTTTCTAAAATATTCCTTTTCTAAGATATTTTCTAAAATATTATTTTTCTAGAATATTCTTTATTGGAATGTGAATCAATCAACAAATATATATTGTATGTAATCAACAATCATGATAAATAATTATTAAACATCCAATGATGACCAGAGTGGAATTTACAACTATGTGAGCATTAAAGTAAATAAATAACGCTCATCACAGACTGTCAATCCATCGATTGACAGAAAACTAAATATTGGGATTAGTGTGTGTGTCCAATATCATTCCAATACCCGTGTGGGGTTTCATCCATCAATCAAATAATAAATTATTTGTGCACTTGGGCGATGTGTCAAAATTATCGTCCCAATCACATAAACAAGTCGGGTAACTTGTAAATGGGAGTGTAATATTCAAACTTGAGTATACTAAACATTATATTTAACACATCACCCATTTCAACATTCATACATACATTTCAATACTTTTTATTGTGAACAAATGGCAATAAAATCTAATCTTTTAATCAATTCTTTTTATTGTTGACAAATGACAATAAAAATCTTAAATTTCATTTCAATCCTTTTTATTATTAACGAATGACAATAAAATCTTAACTCTCATTTATTGACCAAAAGTATATTTTTGGTCTCATTCATTTTAAAGGACAAAATGAATACGTTTAATGAAATCTTTTAATCCTATTCTTTATAATGAGGATAATATTTCATAAAAATGTATGTTCTTAATTCACTCTTTTTAAATGACCAAAGATGCCTATTTTTAATTCATTCTTTTTAAATGATAAGAATGTCCTTTTTATTTAAATTTACATTCTCTAGCAAAAATGTACTTTTTATTTTCATGTTTTTATTTACATCTAAAATGTAAATCTAAGGTGTCACTTTTATTTCTATGTTTTTATTTACATTTTATCTTGTAAATAAAAATGCACTTTTAAAATTCATGTTTTTAATCTATCCTTTTATTTACATCTAAAATGTGAATAAAGATGTATCTTCAAATTTATGATTTTTATCTACATCTAAAATGTAAATAAAGATGTCACTTTAAATCTATTCTTTTTATTGTCTGTATTTGACAATAAAAATATAACATCAAATTCTATCTTTTGGAATACAACGAAAATGTAAATTAAAATTGTACTTTTTATTCTAATGTAGCATTTTCCTAACAAAATGTTCCTTTCAATCTAATTTACATTCTTTAACAAAAATCATTTCTAATAAAAATGGTGTCTTTAATCCTAAGAACCTTTCCTAATAAAATGTTCTTTTTATCATATTAAACACTTCTTAACAAAATGTCCCTTTAATCATATTAAGTGTTTCATTAAAAATGTATATTTTAGTGAATTCATGTTGGGTTAAAAATATGGACACTTTCTTTATTTATATACTAATTCAACAGGATGATAGAAATTGATATTTCATTTTGTTGAAAATTCTAGTCTAACAAAAGGACTAAAAAGTGATTATTCATTTTTGTTGAAAATTCTATTCCCACAAAATGATTAAAAATGATAATTCTTTATTGTTAACAATTCTCATTTAACCAATATAAATAGAAGTGATAACTTATATTATTAACAATTCAATTTTAAGTGTATGAATACAAATGATTCATTCATTTTTGTTGACAAATCTATTTCAACAAAAATGACGATTTCTCTTTTGACAATTCTAATTCAATGAAATGACACATTTATTCCAACAACAAATAAAGGAATGATTTATTTGTTTACCAATTTCTATTTTAACTTAACAAATAAAAATGTAAATTTTATTTGTTAACAAACTCTATTTAACAAAAAATGGTATTTTTGTTAAATCTATTTTATTGTCTAATCCTTTTAAGTAAATTTTTGTCTAATAAATAAAAATGTATATTTTTAACTCATTCTATTTCATTTGCAAAATGAACATTTTCAATTCATTCTTTTAAAATGACCACAATTGATAAATTTGTCTAATCCTTTTAATGTAAACAAAATGTGACAAATTTGTCTAATTCTTTTAATGTAAACAAAAGTGAATTTTTTTAAATAAACAAAAATGTGAGCTTTTGACAAATCTTTTTAATAAACAAAAATGTGAATTTTTGTCTACTCTTTTTAATAAACAAAAATGTGATATTTTTGGTGTAATCCTTTTTAATAACCAAAAATATGAATTTTGGTTGATCTAATTTTCTGACTAACATTAATGTTAATTTCAAAAAATTTAATAAAAAGAATGATACTTTTTGTTTAATTCTATTCTAATTAACAGGAATGTCAATTTTTAACAATCTAATGGACAAAATGATCATTTGGTTTACCCTAACTCTAATTAACAGAGATGTTAATTTCAACAGTACAATAAACAAAATAATAATTTTGTTTAATCTAAATTTGAACCCATAGAAGTGTTAATTTTAATAATTAACAAAGCACACCCAGCATAAATCATTACATCTCATCACCCAACAAGCAGATCTATATTTACATTCAGCATAGAGCAAATCATGAATAATAACAGACGAGAATTAACTATAAATAGATGATAATAAAATCAGGATTATTTCCTAATTACTTAAAAAAAGAAATAAATAGATTTCTCACATAGATTGGTTTTTAGAAATCGTTCGTGTTCAAATTCGCTGAATTTCCAGAGTGCTCGGTTTCATCTCTATTCAGCTTCATGTTGTAGATCTCGACTCTACGATTCAAACGCACTTCGTTTCACTTGATTCTGATTAAATGTGATCAAGTTGTGGTCGTTTAAATATTGGTTGCATAAATTAAGATTAATTAAATAATAATAAAAATCTAATCACTTTCTCAATTGTCTTCCACCCAGTAAACTCGGCCGATCCTTTTGAACCCATCTCACGATGCCTCTCTTTGCCTTGCGCCTCCTCCACGAGACGCCGACCGTCGATCTGAACCCGCCACTCCGTCTAGCCTCCCACGCGCTACCACCGCCTGGCGTGGCCATGAACTCGGCCTCACCATCAGTCCAAAAAACGAGTTCGAAGTTGGCCCCTTTGGACAACGATTTCTTCCAATCTATGAAACAATAACCGATCTTGCCCGTTGATTGTTTAGCCCTCACTTAGATGTTCGATTTCTGTTTATATTCTTTCTCGAATGATTTGGGGAATTGAGAGAACGAGAGTGGAAAAGACGGGAGGACGATGGCCATTGATATTGTTAGTGGCAGTTGGAGTTTAGAGAATTAGGGTTAGTAAAATGGTTTTTTGTGAATTTAATAATATTTTAAATTGTAAATTTTACAAATAAAACCATAAGTCTTAAACCGAACTAAATTCAGTCCAACAGAAAGTGACCCAACCCAATAGCACCCATTCTGGATCCAATGGGCTAGGTCCCGTCAGCCCAAACGGCTGTCTATGGCCTGAATTATTTAATTTAAAATTTAAATCCTTTATTAAGTTAGTTCTATCGTATAATTAAATTCACCAAGGCCACATACGGACCCAGAAAAATCCAAAAAATATATATTTGGCTTTGTTATGATGATACAGTCTTAACAAAACTAATTTCATTGAATTCTGAGACTGTTTGAAAAATGGCTATTTTCAAGTCGATTAAATTTGACTAAAACTGACAAAACACGTTTTCCTTTGCTACGCTCACATATTAATTCAAAAAAATTATGAAAATTGAAACCTAACAATAATTTGACATTCCGGTTCCAACAAAAGTGGTTTCGTCGAAAACCGAGGTCATTTGCAAAATGGCTATTTTTAAGGCCAATATATTAAATTAAAATATATATATATTCTACAGCGACTTTTCTAAATTTTATACTGGACATAACTTTCAAATTATAAAGTGAAATTTCAGTTTTTCAGATTCGTTAGAAAGATATGATTAAACAGTTTCAAATATTTCTCGTTTTGCTCAATCCTGATTTAAAATGAATTATGTACAGTCATTCAAAGTTCAAATTTTCAAACTGCAGCGCTGTTTTAAACTCCTTTTATAATTAAATTGAATTTATTCATTTTAAAATAAATTTTTAGTCGTTCTTATTTAAAATAAATTAAAAATCCATTAAAATTCCTAAAATAAAAATTTTAAAATTGGCCCCAAAATTCCGGGTTGTTACATATTATGTCTCTTTGTTTCTCTGCTATAGTTATTTACTATTTTGTTGATGTAATAGAAATTGCTATCAGATTAGATTGATGTTCAACTAGCAAATCTAGATCCTGCTTATTGTTCTTCCGCAAAGGCGCAATTTTGCATAACAATACTGTCACTGCATCTCAAGAAGGCTTGGTTTGCTTATCAAATAAAATTTTGCTGAAACACGTTATTTATGTGCTATAATTAAGTTGTAATTTACTTTCAGTTTCATAGTTAAATGATGATTTGCAATGTACTGTACAATTTAACTCTCAAATGTGTATTATACAAGACCAAGCGAGGGAGCTGATTGGGATGGGAGTTATAAAAGATGTACTTTACATCAGCATTGGAACTATGGCACAAAAGGATGGGTCACCCTTCGGAAAAAATAGTGAAGTTGCTACCACCCATCGATACTTCTAATGGAAAATCAAATTACGCTTGTGAAGTTTGTTTTCGTGCTAAACATTTGAGAGATAAATTTCCTTTGAGTGAGAATAAAACTACTAGAATATTTGAGAAAATACATTATGATTTATGGGGGCGTTATCGTCATACTTCCTCGTGTGGCACTCATTATCTTTTAATAATTATTGATAATTTTTCAAGAGCAGTTTAGATTTATTTGTTGAAAGATAAAACTGAGGTCTTTCGCATTTTTTTGTCTTTTATTGCAATGGTTAAGAGACAATTTTCTCAGACAATTAAGGTTGTTCCATCTGACAATGGAGCCTAATTTAATCATATACGTGATTATTTTACTATTACTGACATTATATTTCAAACCTCTTGTGTCAGAACCCCATGAAAAAATGGAAGGGTTGAACGTAAACATAAAAAAAATGTTGAATGTAGCCAGGGCCTTGAAATTCCAAGCCAAATAACCATTTATTTTTATTTTATTTGGGGGGAGGGGGAAGGGAGGGGGGAGTGTTCTTACTGCAGTACATCTAATAAATCGCACTCCTTTGCCATTGTTGTTAAATATAACTCCATTTGAGATCTTGTTTGGTTATGCACCTAATTATGGTGCAATTTAGATGTTTGGATGTCTTTCTTTTTCTTATAATCAAAAGACAGGTGGTGACAAATTTGAAAGTCGAAGTAGAAAATGTATTTTTATAGGATATTCTTTTGACAAAAAAGGGTTCAAAATTATTTAATTTTGGAATAAAATCCAAATTATTTAATTTAAAAATAAAGGATTTTTTGTGTCTCGTGATGTGAATTTTTTTGAGGATTTGTTTCCATTTGTTAATCCTGATGATGTGAATATTGTGCTTAAAGATTTGGTCCCATTAGAGGTAGAAGTTTAAGACGATTTTGCAAAAACTATTGATATTGAACCACAAACGCACAACGATCAGCCTCAAGTTCAATCACAAGGTGATCATGGCCCAAGCCCATTATCGCACTCAACAACGCAGGCCTCACCAAGCCCAACCCTATCCTCAGAAAATAATTAGGAGACACATTATCCTGATGGGTTGGAGCCGCCTATTGAACAAAAATTGGCCATGAAGACAGCATGACCTAGTAGCCCTTTCATAATAACCCCATCACTACCCAGCCTTCTTCCCTTATTAATCCTATGGACCACAGGGAGACCCACACTGAGCAGGCTCTTCCCATTACCATTTCACCTGAGCTTGGGCCAGCCCAGTACACCGATTATGAATCTCTCCTCATGGGTAGGGGCAAAGAGACAAATTCCCATCAGTCTTGTTACGTGAATTTGTAAATCATACAATTGTTACAAACAGTCCATCTTCTTCTACTTCTTCCTCACAGCATCCCCCAGGTACTCCCTATCCAATAGCACACTATATAAATTGTACAAATTTTTCTGTGAATTATAGAAAGTTTCTTACAATAATTATTTCTGGCACAGATCCAAAAATGTTCAAAGAAGCTATAAAAGGTGATGGATGGAGAAAATCCATGCAAGAAAAAATTTGCGCATTAGAAGATAATGGTACGTGGACTTTGGAAGAGTTACCTCCTAATAAGCGTGCTTTGGGTTGTCAATGGGTCTATAAGACCAAATACCTCTCAAATGGAGACATAGAGCGTCTTAAATCCAGATTAGTTGTTCTCAAGAATCGTCAAGAAGCTAGAATTGATTACAATGAGGCATTTGCACCAGTTGCTAAAATGACCATTGTTTGTGCTTTTCTTGCTATTGCAGCTTCCAAAATTTGGGAGCTTCATCGGATAGATGATCATAATGATTTTCTACATGGAGACCTTCAAGAAGAGGTGTACATGAAACTACCACCTAATTTTGAAAAGTTAAATCCAAAATTGGTTTATCGGTTAGGCAAATATTTATATGGATTGAAGCAAGCACCAAGATGATGGTTTGCAAAATTGGTTACATCTTTGTAAAACTATGTTTTCAACCAGCCATATTCTGAATAATCACTTTTCACCTTTAATAAATGCACAACTCAAATTAATGTGCTAGTATATGTTGATGATCTTATCATTTCAGGAAATGATTCCGCTGCCATTCACGTGTTTAAATCCCATCTTTTTTATTGTTTTAAGATGAAGGATCTTGGGCCGTTAAAGGATTTCCTTAGTATTAAGGTTGCAAGAGTTCTTCGGGGTTGTTCTTATGCTAAAAAAAATCTACACTTGATATAATCGCTGAAGTAGGCTTATCAGGAGCAAATCCATGTAGGTCCCCAATAGAGAAAAATCATCGTTTAGCATTAGCTTGTGGCGATTTATTGACTAATCCTGAGATACCGTCGAATTACTGGCCGAATAATTTATCTTGTTGTCACTCATCCAGGTTTGGCTTATTATGTCCACATGTTGTCTCAGTTCATGCAAGAACCTCGTACCAAGCATTGGGATGAAGCTTTACGTGTTGTTCGATATTTGAAAGGTACTCCTTCACAAGTTATCTTATTATGGGCTGATAGTGAGTTATCATTGCAAGGATGGTGTGATTCTGATTGAGCAGATTGTCCTATTACTAGGCAATCTTTGACTAGTTGGCTTGTGTTCTTAGTCCAATCGCCTATTTCTTGGAAAACGAAGAAGAAAAATATGGTCTACCGCGCTTCTGCGGAGGCAGAGTATAGGTCAATAGCTACAATCACATGCGAGTAAAAGTGGTTGAAAGGCTTGTACAGAATTGAAAAATATATAGAAATGTAAATGAAGATAGAATAAACGTTGTATTATTGATGATATAATAATGTACACAATGACTGTCTTTATATAAAGAGTATAATGGGCTAAAAACAAGATTGGGCCTAAGCCTGTGTAAACCGATGAATAAAATTTTCTGAGATGAGATACAACCACAATCTCTTTTCATTCTGTATTTTATTTCTCCCCTTCAAATTAGGGTTAGGGTTCTCAAACTCAAGCCATAATTTGACAGATCTGAAAGAAAAAGTGGCTAGAAAAATAAATATCCGTGAGAAACTAAGAATTCTGATGGTATATTTTAGCTCAGCTTCAAACTTTGAAGTAGATCTATTTGAGATTCAACACCAGAAGGTCTTCAAATGCTAAAGCTTTGAACTTTGAAGTAGATCTAGTAGAGATTTAGCTCTGGAAGGTCTTCAAGATAGGTTGTATCAATCCTTTATCTTTAATTCATCTCTAGGCAGAATAAAATTCTTTGCTGATAATGATTTAGGGAGAATATCAGCTTTTTGATGATATGATGGTATGTGATTATGCTTGCGTGTTGAATTAGAATGGTTGTCATCTAGATTGTGCTTTGATTATCACATTATATTTTTGGTTTTCCCTCAGTAGTAAACTTTAGTTCTCCCATGAGTGATTGTAGCCATAAAATTTATGAGGTTGCACTTGCTACACTTCGGTATTCTGCCTCAGCACTTGATTTTGAAATGGTAATTTGCTTCTTTGAACACTATGAGATTACATTGTCCTACACGTAGATGCAATAGACAGTAACAGACTTTTTGTTATCAATATCACTAGCCCAGTCTAAACCAGTAAATGCAGTGATATTAAGTTGTTTTTGCTAGATTTTAGTGTTAGACCATAGTTGATTGTGGCCTTTAGGTATTTTAGAGTCCTCTTTACAACCTTCCAGTGCTCGTCAAGTGGATTCTGCAAAAATTGAGACACTTTGGCTATATCAGGTTATGTTACAGTTGCATATTGTAATGCTCCTATAACACTTCTATATTACTTTTTGGCAAAACCGACCGGTTTTATAGTGTTCCGTAACACTTTTTTATTAAAATAAGAAAAATACAAGAGATAACAGGTGATATACCAAATACGTATCAACTATACGCTACCATGCAGGGTAGACCGAGTACAACACTCCAAATTACACTACTTACAATTCCAACATTACAATGCAGATCACTTTAGAAATTTGCATATATCATCACAATCAACTACTATATTGTTTTATATTAACTATGGTTTCTCCCCTATTTTTAGAATAATGATGATTTGATATCATTGGAGTGGTGGCTTAATGCTTTTTTTATTTAATCAGTAATTTAGAAATTTGTTTCTTTTGACAGAGATGTATTTCTGAGTCTAATAGTTTCTTTACTTCAATTCCAAGGAAGTGCGAAATGTCTCCTAAGTCTTTAATTGAAAACTGCTTGTCCCGGTATTTCTTTAGCCATCTGATTTCTCCTTCATCACTGCCTATAATAATTAGATCATCAACATATATCAGTGTATATATTGTAGATGAACTAGTAATTTTAAAAAATAGGGAGGAATCAGATTTAGTTGGGTGATGGCCCATAGAGATTAAAGCAGTCTTCAGTCTTTCAAACCATACTCTTGGGGATTGCTTTAAGCCATAGATGGCCTTATTTAACTTTCACACATTCTTTGGATTTTGTAAGAATCCTTGTGGTTGTTGCATGTAGATTTCTTCTTCAAGTATATCATTCAGAAATGCATTGTTTACATCTAGATGCTTGATTTTCCACCTATTATTTAAAGCAAGTCTGATTGTTGATGATTGATAGTTTGGCTACTGGAGATAAAGTTTCATTAAAATCGAAACCATGTAAATCCTTTTGCAACCAGCCTGGCTTTGCATCTGTTGAGAGAACCATCTTGGTTTTTCTTTAGTCTGTACATCCATTTACATCCAATTATGTTTTTATGTTTGAAGGACAGACTAATTCCCAAGTGTTAGTTTCCTTAGAGGTTAGAGCATTGTATTCATCATTCATAGTAGTTCTCCAATTTTTGTTATCAGCATCCTCAGTATAATTCTGCGGTTCATCCATGTTAACTGAAGCAGTATAGATTTTTAATTTAAAAATTCCTCTCCTGCTTCTTGTTACCATGGGGTGATCAATCTGAGTATGTGGTGGATTGGATGGTAAAAAAAAATCACTAGCTTGCATGTCAATGTTGTTAGAGCAACTCCCTTCATTGTTGTTTGTTGAACTATTATTTTGATCTAACAATCTTGTTTCATTGTCACGTGATGTAGGATGCTATTGGGCATGGTTGATAAGTTCACCTTGATCTATGTTTGGTCGATCAACCATATTCTGATCATCAGTATGAGCATCAACAACCACAGTGTCATCCATTTCAAGCCACAGACCAGTAGATGTTGGAGGCACAAGTACAACCACCTTTGGGTTATAAACTTTCTTTAAAGTTTTCATATCAATATTTTTGTAGGGATAGCTGCTTTCATCAAATATAACATGTCAACTGATATATATTCTACCATTAGCATTTATATCCCTTTTGATAATTATAGTAACCAATACAGGTACACGGCTTGGACCTATAGTCAAATTTATTTGAATTATATGGTCATAGATGAGGAAAACATAAGCATTTATATGTCTTTAATCTCTTATAATCTAGTTTAACGTTATATAACTTCTCTAATGGACTGATATCATTCAAAACTTTAGTTGGCATTCTGTTTATCAAGTAAACAACCGAGTTGAATGGTTCTAGCCAGAATTTTAACGGTAGAGATGCTTGAGCTAATAATGTTAAACCTAATTCAACTATATGCCTATGTTTTCTCCAGACAAGGCCATTCTATTTAGATGAATATGGACGTGTAAACCTATGAGTTATACCCTTTTTTTGAAAGTAATCACTAAGTGGCTTAAATTCTGTACCTCCATTAGATTGAATTTTTTTTCATGGTACAATTAAAATGATTTTCAATCATCTTAACATAATTTGGTACAATATTGCTCCCTCCAGACTTGGATTTGTGTATCTACAAGCATCAACTAGGGATAAATAATACTTGTATCCCAAATCTAAATATATTAGTACTGGACCCCATTGATCAGCACAATAAGATCAAAGGGTTTAGCATATCATGTATTAGAATTAGTAAAAGGTAGTTTGTGGCTTTTACCCATTTGAAAATAGGTGCACACATAGGGTAAAGTGACATCTTTAAAGGTACCTTATTATCAAGAAGAATTTTCTTACAATTTTAGCACTAGGATGACCAAGTTTATACTGCCACAAATCAAAAGTAGACTGTTTACTACATTTACTGTCAATTTCTAACAGATTACAACATGATTGCACTTTTATAGTGCTGCTGCAATTGTAAAAGTTAGATTTGTATAAGCCCATGACTGCATCACCTTGCAAAAGTATTTCTCTATTTAGTATGTCTCTAACTAGGCTATATTTCGGATAAAATTCAAAGTACACATTATTTTCATTAGCAAATTGTAATATGCTAATCAAATTCTTCTTGATTTTAGGAATCCTTGATAAATTGTGTAAGAATAGTTGTATTTTACCCTTTATACAACCATTACCAATATGTGAGATATTGATGCACTTATCATTTTCCATGAAAATTGTTTGATTATCTTTGTATTCTCTATTCCCATGATTTAGATTTCAAGATTGTTTGTTAAATGATTGGTTGCTCCTGAGTCCGGCTACAAGCTTTCATCATTTATGTAGTCTAGTCTTGCTGCCTTATTCCGGTTTCTTGACATTTCGGTTTAAGCATTTACATCAGACTGGGTCTGTGCTAAGTTTGCACTGAGGTTGAGCCTTTCTGATTGCTACTACCTTGAGCAGCAGTATAATTTGGGTTGAACCTAAAGTAACATTTGAGTACTGTTTGTCTAATTTTCTCACATATTTGGCATTTTGGCTTATTGTTGTAGTTTTTCCATCTGCTTATACCTCTGCCATGATTGGATGGACCACCTCTTTGAAAGGTCTGATTTAACTTACTGTTACCTTAATTTCTTTTTCTACTGGTATTTGATGCAAAGTTAATGCTGTAATAAATTTCTTGAGTTTTCTTACTTTCAATTCTTGCTTCATGAGATAATAGAATTGAATGTATGTCATCCATAGAAGACAACTCCTTTTGTGATGCTATAATTGCTTCAATTGCCTCGTATTCATCACTCAAACCATTAAGAATTACTAGTACTTGTTCTGATTCTGACACCTTATGACCTGCAGCATTCAACATATCACATACAGACTTAATCTTGCTCAAGTATTCTCTCATGGAACTGTTATCTTTTCCGATCCTTTGTAGTTGTGTAATGTCCCGCAAATCTGTAATATCAGAGTTGACTACATACATCCAACCCAAATATCACGAAAATACGAATCATTTTTTTAGAAGAAAAGGGTAGAAGAAGAACAGAAATAACAACATAGAATCTCACATCGCAGCGGAACAAAATATAATATATCATAACTTTTAGAATACAAAATTTCAACTGTATAACATATACTTATCAGAGTATCACACTTACAACATAGCGGAACAAAACTTTATATAACTAACGCTAAAGCCTCCTGCTCCAAGCTCCTTTAGATAGATCTGTAAAATCCTGAACTACTTGACTGCCCGTACAAATTTAGGCACCCAAGAGTTTTGGTAGAACAAAACAAAATAAACTCCGGGTTAGTCATGGGACTGGTGTGAGTAAACAGATTAAAATAGTTTGAGAAAAACAAACGATATCTCATAAGACCACGCCGTATAAAACGGAGCGGATTTTTCCCTTATGAGAATCTTAAACACTTGATTTAACTTTCAAATCCTTTTGAAAGAAACGATAATCTTTAAATCAAAACTCTTTTGATATTATAATAGTGTCTAAAACAAATAAATAGAATCTAGTGGAATGCTTTCATCTCACGTTCCACATATATAGTATAAAATAAAAACCGCAATCACTTATTGGGTAATGGATTTCTAACTATGACAAGGTATGGAACCACCTTCTGCTGGTGTATCTCTAGAGGAGAATACACCGAGTTCAACAAGAACATCTTACAACTCAGCCACACATGACCAACCACTCATTTCTCTTAAGTGTATCGAATGTATATCACCAATGGTTGGGATCAGCAACCGTTTCCCAAATGGGACATCATTGAATAGAATAAGGAATTAAATAAATCTCTAGATAGGTGATGATACACCCTCATGGAAGCTACCCACATTGTCATGCTACCTGCCCGATTTTTCTCATTTCTCGATTGTTGAGGCCCGAGGCTACGATTACTTCTCTCCTTGATAACACAATTACTTTGAATGCCACATTATCAGATCAGTTAATCATTAATTGGTTTACACAAATATTTTGGATGTTATGCTAAGGGAATAAATCCGTTGCAACCATATATATTTTTATACAGACCAACCCATGCGATCATTGGAAAAACTTTGTCAGACATTCGTCCATTTACGTTCATTCTTGGATTGAACAAAACCAAAGGCACAATTTCTATTAATAGAAAAAGTCCTTGCACTCTACTCCATCTTCGATTATCTTCATATAATCTGATTCGCAACGCTACTGCAAATACGGAGTGGTTCTTTGGATAAAAATCCAACCGGCCTCTCCATATTAACAACGATGGTCAAAACTTCGATCGTCTATGATTTAACTATCGAATAAAAACAAGTGTTCATTCAACATATCAGACAAATCACTGGGCTCTTTAATTAATATTTCATTAATTAAATCTCTTCTCCATTTCCTTATCAATATTTGTTAACCAAATATTTTTGATAATCATCTTGGCCTTTTACGTTAATTGGAAAACACTTCCATATATCGTCTTCTTTTATTTTATGTACTTAGAAAATATCTTCTATTTATAATTGGAAAATATTCCTATTACTTATCTCTTTCCCGACCATTCATTTCTAGACTTAGGAAATATTTGTAATCATATTTCCAAACTTTCACTTCTTCGGGTTAAAACCAATGTTGTGTAAAACATCGCTATGACAACCAGTAACACCCCACGTCCATTAATGTCACTCACAAAGGGAATGCATTAACTTCCATGGAGGTTTTAAGTGAATATAGAACAGAAAAATTACAAAAAGATAGATAATAAATAGTACTTGGAAATCTAAAACTTTATTTCAGCGGAAATTAATCATGTTTGTTACATCATAAAACCATAAATCAGAGTCAAGTACAATATCCATCTTGATAAAACAAAATACATAACCCCATTACATAAATAGCCATTAAAGAAGATAACAAGCTGGACTTTACTTCAACGGTCCAAGCTTTCCAAAAGAGAGATAAAGCAATCCAATCAAACTTGCTAGAGCCCTGAGGACCTGGAGGGAGAAAAAGGATGGAAATAGAGGGGGTCAGACATAAAGCCTGACGAGTATGATAATTCTAACAATACTATTATCAAAGTAACTAGACTAAGGCATAAGTTGGAAAACAAGGAAATGTCTATGAACTATTGGGTATGGAAGAGCAGATAAAGATAACGTTAAAGGCACACCTAATTAACAAATAATTACTACACTGCACCACACCAGTCACCCTCAAAGTTGATCCCACTTGCTTCACTTAGAAATTATATAAATAGCCTTGCGTACCCCTAGCTGACTACATAGGTGTCGCCTGCCCCTATCTCCACTAGGTGTACCCCACTACCCACTTGCGATCGGCTCCCTACTCGTAGATACCCGTGCTGGCCCCACAGTGGGGTGTATCACTCCCCTAAAGTGGCAACCCGATACAACTTGAGAATGCACGGCTTATACCTACACGATGCAACAACGTCTTACCTACCAGCCCGGGTCCACACACGCATATGAAACCCGTTGGACTTGCGTTGCCACCGCTAACCCGTTTTGGCCTCTTATAGTCAAGCCCAGTATGCGTGTCCCGTCCTCGACTTGGGTCGAGCCCACAAAGATAAGTTTGGGATACTGGTTGAAATGCCCCCCCACAAGCTATCCACCTAAGCTTGTCCCCACTAGTATATCCCACTTAACCCTCTTCTTAATCATGTTCATTTACATGTGTGTTTGGTTAAGTCTTACGAATCGTATTTCAAATGCCACTAAAGGCAACCGCTAGATTCCTCATGCCACCCAAGGCACCTACTTAACCCCCATGTCCCACCTTACATGTTTATCTGGTTAAGTATTTCTTAATTCATTCAGGTCATAACCTCATAAAGACCTCTCACATTAGACTGGAATTTATGGAAGCTGGATTTGTCGGGCGGGTCCGGGCAGTCTTACACCATAAAAGAGTCTAACCTCGTGTCTTTACAACTGTTATGCTTTAATTTGGGCCTAGGACCTCTCACATTGGGCTGACATTTGTGACTACTGGATTTGTCGGGCGGGTCCGGGCAGTTTTACGTCACAAACGAGTCCAACCTCATGTCCTAAGCATTGATTAACACTTACAATCTTTTACCCCAGTTTTAAATATATCCCTTTTCAAATTATTAATTAATTCCAATTTTAATGATGTCCATAATTGACTCAATTATGACCATCCACTTATGGCATGCAAAATCATATCAATTGCATCCAATTTTCTCAATATTAAATACTTAATATTACCCGTACCCCAAGTTATACGTTCGCTTATTCAACGCAAAACATACGTTAGACTCGAATAGTCTAACTCATAGCACAAAGATAAATTATCACAACATATAGACACATAAAATAGATCTAATCATAATAGGGGTGAAGCATGCATAAAACTACACATGTTATGGATCTAAAGGTGTCAACTTGTTTGGTTAAATGTCACAATTTAAATGATATGATCATAACCCAAATTCATGTATAAACTTGCATATGGGGTTTTATGCAACATAATAATGGTGTAAACTAGCATCTAACCCATAGAACTCACCCATGTCATAGCATAATTCTAGCTCTAAATAGATGTCATGGCATATGTTCATAATCTTTACTAATCAATCTAAACTTGCATACATGGTTTGTCATATAAATCAACATAGCCCAAATAATATCAACATTATGATTTGATTAACATGAACTAATTAGCATAGATAATAACATCATGACTTTATAACATGTATGATTTATCACAACTTAGCATAGAAAATTACAACCTATACAATATCATCATAGCATGATTTACAACATATAGGATATCATCATCACATAACATAGGATTTACAACCTACATGATAGCATAAGGTTTACAACAACATATATGACAATCCACATCATTCACTTATAATCCATTCATAACTTAATCTAATTAGTTTAATTGTTAAGATCATCATACTCACAATTAGAAGAGAAAGAGAGACTTGATTTGCTTTAGAGTTGAGTAGAATTAGAGTTTTGATTAGCTTTCTTCCTTCTTAGTTGGCAGCGGCTACACTGAGTTCCATGGCGGCGGTATGACGGTGGCTATTCTATTTTTCATATGAATTAGAGTGAGAGACTACCTAGGTATTTATAGAGTTTAGGATTTATTTAGACCGTCAGATCAACTCAGAACTAACCTGAACCGTTAAATTAGCCAACTCAGCCCTAAAGACACATTAGCAGCTCAAGATTGGGCTCATTCAAACCCTAGCCTACTGGACTAGGTCGACACCCAGGTCGACTGCCCTGTCGACTCCCCCAGTCGACCTGGGGGGGGTGTCGACTGCCCAGTCGACTCCCCAGTCGACCTGGGGTGCTGGGCGGGAAATTTCCCGCCTAGCCTGTTTGACTTCGAATTTTAAATTTTAAATTTTCTGAAATCTGTTTTGAATTTTCTGAAACTTCCGATGGTCATATCTCCTTCATACGAAGTCCAAATCACGCAAACTCGGACTCTATTTCAACCAGAATTCCGAGACGAACACAATGGCGCAACCCGTTTCCCACAATTCTCACATTTGAGATTAGTTATTCTTTAATTTGTGAATATTAATATTAACAGAATTTCGGGGTGTTACATTCTCCCCTCCTTAAAGGATTTCGACCCCGAAATCTTCAAGTCAAGAAGAATGTATATCCTAACATCCAATCGTCCATCTACTCAACCATCAAACACAGGCATCCATTGTCCTTATAGACTTCTAATGCTTTCATGTTTAAATGCGCAGTGTGTGTATATGTCCATATATAATGCAAAATCAAGTGGTCCACTGATTCAGTTGACCTCCTTAATGCATATCATGATAGTGCCATGCGTCCATTATGTATGCAAAAGTTCCTTAATACTACATATTATCTCTATATGCGTGCACAATCATCATCTGAATGCAACATCCATATGATAAAAAAAATCCTCATACATCCATTTTACTAAATACATCCATTTATATGCAATATGAAGTGACTGAGCCGATCTAGTGCCTAATAGTGTGTGTATATGCGTCCACGAGCAACCACTAGCAAACACTTGCATCCACTTTGCATCCATCGTACCTAACATGTCTCAAACACATGTTTCAACCATAGGATTATCCTAACTAAAGGTCAAGGATACTAGCGAGAGGATACTCTAAAGGTAAGATAAGTACAAGATAAGCGATAAAGGAGAAATTAAAGGACATACCCTCAAAAAGAAAAGGGTACAACGAACGCATCTTCTCTTCTGTCTCCCAAGTAGCGTTGCTCTCATCATCTCCCCATTGTACTTTGACTAGTTTGACCTCTCGATTTCTCAGCTTCTTGATCTCTGACCAAAGAATGCATGTAGGAGCTCGTCGAATCGTCGCATCACGCTCTATCTCCACCTCTCTAAGCAAGTTCGGCTCTACCACCTCCGCGGTCTCGTGTAGGCACTTCCTCAAATGTGATACATGGAATACGTCATATACACCACTAAGTCTCTCAGGCAACTCCACTCTATACGCCATCTGTCCAATCTTCTCCTTAATAGGAAACGGCCCTACGAACCTTGGTGCTAATTTCCCAACGGACCCAAAGCGAACAACGTTCCGTAATGGAGACACTTTGATAAAGATCATGTCCCCAACTTCAAACTCAAGATCTGTCCTCCTTTTGTCAGCATATGATTTCTGCCTATCTTGCGCCGTCTTCATCCTTCTTCGAATCAAGTCGATCTTTTCCGAAGTCTCTCTAATCATATCGGGCCCAAGTAAGATCTTATCCGTAGATTCCCACCAACATGTAGGTGAATGACAAGGTCGTCCATAAAGAGCTTCGAAAGGTGCCATGCCAATGCTAGATTGAAAGCTGTTATTATATGCGAACTCTACCAACGGAGGATGCTCTTCCCATGTACCCCCAAAGTCTAGGATACATAGCCTCAAAAGATCCTCTAGAATGCGATTCACCCTCTCAGTCTGGTCGTCCGTCTGAGGATGATACGCAGTGCTCAAACATAACTGAGTCCCTACCGCTTCTTGTAAACTCTTCCAAAATTCGCTAGTGAAGATAGGATCGCGGTTGCTTACTATGCTAGAAGGAACACCGTGCAGACGAACTATCTCTCGAACGTATACAGAAGCTAACCATGGAGCAGTCCTCTTACTCTTCACGGGAATGAAATGGGCGCTCTTAGTAAGTCTGTCTACTATAACCCAAATCACCGTATTACCCTTCCTTGATCTTGGTAATCCATCCACAAAGTCCATCGAGACACTCTCCCACTTCCATAGTGGAACCTCCAATGGGTGAAGCAACCCACCGGGTTTCTTTTGCTCCCCTTTTACTTGTTGGAACACCAAGCATCTAGCGACATACTCGGCCACATCCATCTTCATACCGGCCCAATAGAAAACTCGCTTCATGTCTTTGTACATCTTGTCCCTGCCGGGATGAATGGTCATCTTCAAATGATGTGCTTCATCAAGAATAGCCTTCCTCAAACCTTCGTCTCGAGGTACACAAAGTCTACTATCCCTACGTAACCAACCGTTATCATCTAGGGTATACCTACGGAGATGGCTTGATGACTCCCCTCTTTTGAGCTTTTCTACTAACTCAACCAACTGTGGGTCGTCTCGCTGTGCCTCACCAATCCGTCCCAAAAGCGTAGGTCTAACCTCTAAGGATGCTAGCAAACCGGGTACGAAGTCAATGGAAGGTGTAAAGTCAAACATAGAGATGAATTCTAAGTTTCGCTGTTCAACAAACAATGGACTCAAGGACAGCCTTTTCCTACTTAAGGCGTCTGCCACCACGTTACCCTTGCCAGGGGTATATGCTATTTCGAAGTCACAGGATGCTAAGAATTCCATCCACCTTTGCTGCCTTAAGTTCAAGTCCTTCTGAGAGAACAAGTATTTTACAGATTTGTGGTCAGTGAATAATTCACATTTCTCGCCAAGAAGATAATGGCTCCAAGACTTAAGCGCGAAAACAATTGCGGCTAACTCTAGATCATGTGTGGGGTAATTCTTCTCATGTACCCTTAACTGCCTTCCACCATAGGCTATTACCCTTCCCTCTTGCATTAAGACTGCGCCTAGTTCTGTCCCACAAGCATCGATATAAACAGTAAACGGCTTACTCCCGTCTGGCAGCACTAAGACTGGGGCTGAAGTCAAAGCTCTCTTCAAACATCGGAACGCATCATCACAATCTACGTCCCATGTGAAAACTAGGTACTTCTTCGTAAACGCGTTAATGGAGCTGATATCTTTGCGAAGTCTTTGATAAACTTCCTATAGTAGCCAGCCAACCCCAAGAAACTTCTTACTTCGGTGGAATTTTTAGGGACCTTCCAATCTTGGATGGCCACCACCTTCGCGGGATCCACAACTATCCCTCCTTTGGAAACCACGTGCCCTAAGAATCGCACTTCCTCTCTCCAGAAGTGACACTTAGTAAACTAAGCTTTAAGGTTATGCGCTCGTAGAGTCTCCAACACTTCCCTAAGATGTAGGGCATGCTCTTCTTCATTCTTAGAAAAGATCAAGATGTCGTCCATAAAGACCACCACGAATTTATTAAGGTACTCCCTAAACACCCTGCTCATCAAATCAACAAAGTATGCGGGGGCGTTTGTCAAACCGAATGGCATCACTAGCCATTCATAGAAACCGTCCGGAGTCCTAAAGGCAGTCTTGTCAATGCTATCCTCAGCCACTCTCAACTGATGGAAACCAGTGGCTAAGTCGAACTGCGAAAACACTGAGGCGCCAACTAACTGATTGAAGAGATCGTCAATCCTCGGCAGTGGGTGTCTGTTTTTCTTAGTAAGCTTATTAAGTTCTCTATAGTCCACGCAAAGTCTAAGGGACCCATCCGCCTTCGTGGCAAATACTACTGGAGCACCCCACTCCGATACACTTCGTCTTATGAACCCCTTCTCAAGCAACTCCTTCACTTGCTTATCGAGTTCCCTCCTTTCACGAGGAGCCATGTGGCGTACTGGCAAAGATACTGGTTTTGCATTATCCACAAGATATATTCGAAAATCTATCTCCCGCTTCGGAGGCAAGCCCTTCACCTCCTCAAACACATCCGAGTATTCTCAGACCACTCTAACAGATTGTAGATTCTCCACAGACGCGTCAAGCGATTCTAGATAACTTAGCATAACGAAATTTATGGGATTACAAAAGATTTCGAGAGTGTTGCCAAGGCGAGTCATGAGCCTAACTACTCTCCTTTCACAATCAAGAACGGCCCCATTTCTAGATAACCAATCCATTCCTAAAATTAGCCCATAGCCCGTGAAGCCCAAGACATAAGCATCACATCTAAACTCAACGCTAAGTATAGAAATTTTCAAATCCAAACACATCATGGACAAATAAGCTGAGCCCCCTATTGGATTTGAAACAACTAAGGGATCCTCTACTAAACTGGTGTTTAAGTGCAGTGATTCAACTAATGATGTAGAGATAAACGAATGCGATGCGCCCGAATCGAATAAGGTACGGATAGGATGATCAAACAGAAAAATTAAGCTTTCAACAGAAATAGTTCTACCTCGTTCTTGCAGCGGTGGGACCGCGAGAGCCTGAACTTGTCCCCTTGCCCGCCCTGGTGCCATAAGAGCCTGCACCTGTCCTCCCGAGGTAGACCCTGCCCTCTGCCCCTTCTTTGGGTAGTCCTTCACTAGATGTCCCGCTTCACCACAGTGAAAACATCCAGTCTTCTTTTTCTTTCTGCAATCCTTGCTAAGATGGCCTGGTGTCCCATAGTTAAAGCATCTTTTCTTTCCTTTGCCATTATTGTCTTTACCACCCTTCTTGTTTTGCTGTTGTGGTTTCTTCTGATCCCCTTTCTTCTCGGGTGCCTTATTAGCATTAGCGCCTTTCTCCTCGTGCATGAGTGCCATGTCTACTAGCTTCTCAAAGGTGGCCCCCGATAGGGATGTGGGTCATAGCCAACCCCTGCAATGGCTCATTCAAACCATTAACGAACCTCAGAGCCTTCTTCTCCGGCGTGTTCACTAAGTCCAAGCCAAACCTTGCTAACTGATTAAATTTGTTGACATATTCTTTCACTGATGAGCTTCCTTGCTTCAATGTCAAGAACCTTTCCATATATAGATTCTCTTCTGCCCTTGAGAGAAACTTTTCCTGAAACCTGCGTCTGAAATCCGCCTAAGAGTCAACAGGACGCTCCCCATTAATGACCTCCCACCAAAACGAGGCCTCTCCCTTCATTAACCAAGCTGCTAATTTGACTTTCCTCCCTTCTTCTACTTCAAAGATTTATAGCAATTCTTCCACCTCCTTAAGCCAATCTCTAGCTTCCACAAACGTTTCTGACCCTTGAAAAGGTTTTCCACCCATAGCCTTAAATTCCTTGCACGTCTTTGCAAAAGTATCAGCGCGAGGAGGAGGAGGAGAGGGTGCAACTGGTGGTGGAGGAACATTGGCTGGACCTGCAGCGGCACTAGCCTCTAATAACCTCCTATACCATCCTGGTATCGTTACACCATCCGGAAGGTTAAGATCTTCAGCCATGCTGAAACGAAAAAGGAAAGATTCAAAATGGAGAATTCGAAAGATAAAGATATATGGCTATTGGGGATTATGTTTTTCATAAAAACTTTCCTCTTTAAATTACTCATCAAGACATGTTTTTGAAAATACTTCTTCCAAAAATACTTTAGAAAAATAGTTTTTCTAAAAACTTTACCTGTTCTGGCAACCTTAAGCTCTGATACCACGTGTAACACCCCACGTCCATTAATGTCACTCACAAAGGGAATGCATTAACTTCCATGGAGTTTTTAAGTGAATATAGAACAGAAAAATTACAACAAGACAGATAATAAGTAGTACTTGGAAATCTAAAACTTTATTTCAACGGAAATTAATCATGTTTGTTATATCATAAAACCATAAATCAGAGTCAAGTACAATATCCATCTTGATAAAACAAAATACATAACCCCATTACATAAATAGCCATTAAAGAAGATAACAAGCTGGACTTTACTTCAACGGTCCAAGCTTTCCAAAAGAGAGATAAAGCAATCCAATCAAACTCCGCTAAAGCTAGGTCCACCCTGAGGACCTGGAGGGAGAAAAAGGATGGAAATAGAGGGGGTCAGACATAAAGCCTGGCGAGTATGATTATTCTAACAATACTATTATCAAAGTAACTAGACTAAGACATAAGCTGGAAAACAAGGAAATGTCTATGAACTATTGGGTATGGAAGAGCAGACAAAGATAACGTTAAAGGCACACCTAATTAACGAATAATTACTACACTGCACCACACCAGTCACCCTCAAAGTTGATCCCACTTGCTTCACTTAGAAATTATATAAATAGCCTTGCATACCCCTAGCTGACTACATAGGTGCTACCTGCCCCTATCTCCGCTAGGTGTACCCCACTACCCACTTGCGATCGACTCCCTACTTGTAGATACCCGTGCTGGCCCCACAGTGGGGTGTATCACTCCCCTAAAGTGGCAACCCGATACAACTTGAGAATGCATGGCTGATACCTACACGATGCAACAACGTCTTACCTACCAGCCCGGGTCCACACACGCATATGAAACCCGTTGGACTTGCGTTGCCACCGCTAACCCGTTTTGGCCTCTTATAGTCAAGCCCAGTATGCGTGTCTCGTCCTCGACTTGGGTCGAGCCCACAAAGATACGTTTGGGATACTGGTTGAAATGGGCCCCCACAAGCTATCCACCTAAGCTTGTCTCCACTAGTATATCCGACTTAACCATCTTCTTAGTCATGTTCATTTACATATGTGTTTGGTTAAGTCTTACTAATATTATTTCAAATGCCACTAAAGGCAACCACTAGATTCCTCATGCCACCCAAGGCAACTACTTAACCCCCATGTCCCACCTTACATGTTTATCTGGTTAAGTATTTCTTAATTCATTCAGGCCATAACCTCATAAAGACCTCTCACATTAGACTGGCATTTATGGCAGCTGGATTTGCCGGGCGGGTCCGGGCAGTCTTACACCATAAAAGAGTCTAACCTCGTGTCTTTACAAGTGTTATGCTTTAATTTGGGCCTAGGACCTCTTACATTGGGCTGACATTTGTGACTACTGGATTTGCCGGGCGGGTCCGGGCAGTTTTACATCACAAACGAGTCCAACCTCGTGTCCTAAGCATTGATTAACACTTACAATCTTTTACCCCAGTTTTAAATATATCCCTATTCAAATTATTAATTAATTCCAATTTTAATGATGTCCATAATTGACTCAATTATGACCATCCACTTATGGCATGCAAAATCATATCAATTGCATCCAATTTTCTCAATATTAAATCCTTAATATTACCCCTACCCCGCGTTATACGTTCGCTTATTCAACGCAAAACATACGTTAGACTCGAATAGTCTAACTCATAGCACAAAGATAAATTATCACAACATATAGACAAATAAAATAGATCTAATCATAATGGGGTGAAGCTTGCATAAAACTACACATGTTATGGATCTAAAGATGTCAACTTGTTTGGTTAAATGTCACAATTTAAATGATATGATCATAACCCAAATTCATGTATAAACTTGCATATGGGGTTTTATGCAACATAATAATGGTGTAAACAAGCATCTAACCCATAGAACTCACCCATGTCATAGCATAATTCTAGCTCTAAATAGATGTATGGCATATGTTCATAATCTTTACTAATCAATCTAAACTTGCATACATGGTTTGTCATATAAATCAACATAGCCCAAATAATATCAACATTATGATTTGATTAACATGAACTAATTAGCATAGATAATAACATCATGACTTTATAACATGTATGATTTATCACAACTTAGCATAGAAAATTACAACCTATACAATATCATCATAGCATGATTTACAACATATAGGATATCATCATCACATAACATAGGATTTACATCTTACATGATAGCATAAGGTTTACAACAACATATATGACAATCCACATTATTCACTTATAATCCATTCATAACTTAATCTAATTAGTTTAATTGTTAAGATCATCATTCTCACAATTAGAAGAGAAAGAGAGTCTTGATTTGCTTTAGAGTTGAGTAGAATTAGAGTTTTGATTAGCTTTCTTCCTTCTTAGTTGGCGGCGGCTACACTGAGTTCCATGGCGACGGTATGACGGTGGCTATTCTATTTTTCATGTGAATTAGAGTGAGAGACTACCTAGGTATTTATAGAGTTTAGGATTTATTTAGACCGTCAGATCAACTCAGAACTAACCTGAACTGTTAAATTAGCCAACTCAGCCCTAAAGACACATCAGCAGCTCAAGATTGGGCTCAGTCAAACCCTAGCCGACTGGACCAGGTCGACACCCAGGTCGACTGCCCAGTCGACTCTCCAGTCGACCTGGGGTGCTGGGCGGGAAATTTCCCGCCTAGCATGTTTGAATTCGAATTTTGAATTTTGAATTTTTTGAAATCTGTTTTGAATTTTCTGAAACTTCCGGTGGCCATATCTCCTTCATACGAAGTCCAAATCACGCAAACTCGGACTCTATTTCAACCAGAATTCCGAGACAAACACAATGGCACAACCCGTTTCCCACAATTCTCACGTCTGAGATTAGTTATTCTTTAATTTGTGAATATTAATATTAATAGAATTACGGGGTGTTACACAACCCGAAACACTGCATTCAACTAACTCTTATTCACACATTCCTCTTCGAGACTGGATCTTTCTATTTATTGGTTAAAAACGAAATCAATCAAGTTGGGGTATAACTACCTCTCAGACCTTGATTGAAAACATCCTTAACTTCAAAACGGACAAGACCACTTACCTCGAATAATTAACATCATATAAAACCAATTCTCCCTTTTTAAAATGTATATACAATTCCCTTTCTATTTCTATATTATCGATTTCCTTTTTGTTTATAATATTCTATTTATAAGTTCGTTCTCTTATCGAATTATATATATATCGATACATAGAATTCTAGTTATCAAACTTTCTTAAAAATATTCTAACTCCTTAAATTCCCAGAAAAATTCACCATAACCTCCTTTGTACGGGGCTTCCGGAAAAATACCAACCTTGCCATATAGGCCTCTCCATTCAAAAAAATCAAATCCAAGCGGCTTGCCGATACGGCGCATAAAAACTCATATTCAATTTAAATACATACCTTTTTATTGAGCATTCTATTTATATCTCTTCGTTAACTTCATTCCAAACCTATCTCATGTATGTCCATACATTTCTAATTCATTTCAACTTAATACACTCGTTTTTACTCAACTCGTTAATTATCTTTCTAATTTACTCCTTTTCCTGTTTTACTTTTATATGTGAACATAACATGTTCAAATAAAATTCTAACTCACTTATAAACTCTTTAGATTCCATTTTTAATTTAAGTTTCATATTCGATTTCGAATATGAATCCACAAATCCAATTCACTTTTCAAGGTTCAACTTCAATTCAAAATTTCCATTAACTAGTTGCTAATTAACCGTTTTGCCTATTTCACCCTTTTTATTTGAATATAACTTGTTCAAATATATGTTAACTTGTTTGTACACTAATCAAATTCCATTCTCAACCTAAGTTTCATATTTGATTTCGAATATAAATTTACTAACCCAGTTCTCTTATCCAAAATCAAGTTCGATTCAAAATCCCATTAACTGGTTATTCTTCAATTAGTTAACTCTATTCAAAAATTCAAAATATGATTTTTGTCCCAAAATCATTTCATTTACACAGCTTGAGCTCGTATTTATTTTACAAATGGAAATTTGGATTTTTATTTGTTTTAAAATCCCTATATTTATTTAAATAAACCCTTATGGGTTTTAAACGATTTTGGCGCTGCACATTTAGAAATTTGATTTTGACATATCTCAAAATCTGTTTGATGAAATCCATATTTTTCTCTTCTATTAGAAAACTGTTATCTAACTGGTCCTGATGGTTCTTGTTTCAAAGAATTCCAACTTAATTTGACTTCTATATACTCAATTGAAGTTCGAATCGCCAATTGACGAACTACAGCGCTGCGGCGAGTTCGTTTTAATTATATTTATATGTATAAACTTTTAAACTTCGTTTAAAATAAATTCAACTACATCCTGATATATTTTTAATATATATCAAATCCATTTCAACATAATATTTCCGATCTTCTAAAATTGTCGATTTTCCCTAACTCGGAAATAAATTTATTTATATTTCGATCTTCTATATTCAAATTCCATTTCAATTCTATTTAAATTTCCTATATTCAAATTCCATTTCAACTCTATTTGAATTCTATATTCAAATTCCCATTTCAACTCTATTTGAATTCTATATTCAAATTCCCATTTCAACTCTATTTGAATTCTATATTCAAATTCCCATTTCAACTCTATTTGAATTTCCTATAATCAAATTCCTATTTTAACTCTATTTGAATTCTATATTGAAATTCTATTTCAATTCTATTTGAATTATATATTCAAATTCCCATTTTAGCTCTATTTGAATTCTATATTGAAATTCTATTTCAATTCTATATTGAAATTCTATTTCAATTCTAATTTCAATTCTATTTGAATTTCCTATATTCAATTTCCATTTCAACTCTATTTGAATTCTATATTCAAATTCTATTTAAAATTTCTTTATTCATTCTTAAACAAGTCTCGATTTCAATTTCTTTTGAAATCGATATTTCTACTTTTGGAAAATAGATTTCCCTTTTCAATTTCGCACTTGTTTTTTAATTCTGAATTATCCAATGAAAATTCTTTTCACTTCATTTATAAACTTCGTTTATAAAAGAACTACTTGTTTTTATTCTTTTAAAACAAGTTAATATTTTTATTCTATTCAAATTTCAAATTTTGTTTTAGAAAAATAAAATTTCCCCTTTTAACTCTGAAAAATTTCTTTTTCGATATTTTTAAAATATCAGCATTTAAGCCCAGTGATATTTAAACACCACATAACCAATTATTTATTTTAGGTTTTCTAACACACCAATTATTCGAGATTTACTCACCGTGACTCTAACCGCGTTGAATATTCACTGAAGGATGTTATATAAATTTTACAGCGATTCCTCCATACGTCTATTTTCCGCTGTAAAACAAAAATTAATAAAATTCCAGTTATTTAAATTTTACGGATTCAATTTAAATAATTACCACATGTAAATTTATTCAAATTTAAACATTAATCTTACTCAAATGATTATTCTGCAAAAAAATTATTCTTTACTAACTAACTTCCTTTATATGAACTAATTACATAAATTAATTTACTTTTAATCAATTACCAATTATAAAAATAATTTCCATGTACTATTTATAATTATTTCACACTAATGCTTACGTTGATCACTTATCTTGAAATAAGTTCACAACTTAACCATACGAATTTTAACTAGTTTATATATATGCACACACACATATTAATTAGCATTCCTAAGTAATTAAATAAATTAAATTATTAACTTAAAATCCATTCAGTAAGCTAAGATCGAAAATCCTTGTTTACTTCTTCTTCGTCACTGCCAAAACCCTCCCATCATTGAACATTGCAAGCACCAAATGCTAAGGAACCCAAAAACTACCGCTACTCCTTGCTGTTATCGAACCACCGTCGACCCCAAAATCACATCATCGCACCTCAGCCAACAATCCCGAACCACTCCACATACCACATCGCATAGTTCACAGCATCTCCCCCTTCGAACTCACCATTCGCGACTTCACAGTGAAGCCCCAATCCCCATCCTCATTTCGCAACCTTAAATCGAACTCCACCAGGTTCAGATGCCACTACGTTCGTATTCACCATCATCGCACCCTTCCTCCACTACCTGTCGTGACCCCATGCTCTTCAAAATCGAACGCAACACCGCCATCATCGAACGCTCACAGTATCCTTGCAACCATGAGCCTCGATTTAAACTCCGCACTCTCCTTTGAAGGTCAGCCTCGCGATGCCTATTTTTACGTGATTCCGCCCTTTCTCCTTTTTGATTTCTGAAAGCATTGAAATGAAAAGAGGCATATGGTTTTCGATTTCATGGATTGATGAGAGGAGTTGTTTCCGTTTTCTTCTGAGGCTTTTGTATTTCGGTTTTTGAGGAAGAAAGGGTGGAGATGCCTGCGATTTTATAGATGAATTCACGCTTGTTTTTGTGAGGCTGAGGATCTGAAATGTAGAAAAGAGGACGTGCCATTTTAATCACCAAGAAATGTTTGTGATTTTAAAAGGGATAGGTGTAGCTTTACATTGAATGCCAAGGCCATTATATTCCTCTTTGGTGTTTTGTTTATGTCCACGCAACTTATGATATTTCATTTTAATTTAATTCGTTTAGGACCGGTGTGCTTAAATTAAAATACCAACATGATTCAGAACTCCTCTCTGGACCCAACAACTGATATTTATAGGGTTATACCCTTATTTCGGACACACTGGGATAATCTCCGAAGTCTAATTTGATCGTTTGGAACATATTAATTTAAATTGATATAAATAAAATTTCAAACCATTTAAATTCTTCGATAATAATTTAATATTATTATTCTAATTCAAACAAGAGTTTGAATTGATTATCTGAACTGTTTCTAATTCAAATTAAATTCAGAATTCAACTAAATCCTTCTTCGTATTCCGATAATTTAATATATTCAATATTAAATCGAAATTGATTTTAAAATCAATAACTCAAATATAAAATTCCATTTATATTATCAACTCAATATTTAAATCCGTATTAAATATTTAAAATCAATTGACAGGAAATCCGGGTCATTACAAGTTGCCTTTTGTAATGCATAACTTAAGCATAAGATTGATAATTGAAACCTTTTTCTATGGTTTGCCAAATCTCATTAGAATTTTGACAACCTATGACCTGAGGTGGGAGATTCTGACTTATAGAGGATAATAGACATGAGGTGGTCAACCTGTCTTGCTTATGAAATTTGACATATTCATCATTGCTTATGATCCTGTTATCTCTATCTGTGACAAACATTGAGGGAATATCAATTGTACCCATGATCTAACCATCTAAGCCATAACCTTGAATGGCAGTTTTGATTTACAGTTTCCACAATAATTAGTTGTTCTCATCCAATTGGGATTGAGGACTTACAACTGTTTTTATCTATTTATTTGCAGTTGTTGTGCCATCTTGAGGTCCATATACATTTATAGATGTTAATGAAACACTATCACTGGTCATGAAGAATAAGACAGTGGGTAATCTGACAGAATCAGGAGGATTGATCAACTAATCAAGATCTATCTAGGAGGTAGTTGATGCAGCCAGGTAACCAATATGGTGAGATTAATCTGATTGAGTTCCTGGGAGGCACAGTTTGATTTCTTGAACAATTTCTTGATTTCTTGAATGATTTCTTGATTCAAATAAAAGGAGTCACACACCGATGATTAGATGCAGTCTCACCCTCATGCATAACGAGGCTGATGAAGCAGCTGTGTATGAGGTTGAAGGCGAGGCACTGATAATTGGAAAGTGCCTTCTTCTTCTCAAATGAAGTTACTCTGAGGAGAAGAAAATATAGCTTATATCATATTTTGCTGTTACAAGTTGATGGTTGTGATAGCGGATCAGATTGCTGTTAAGCTCTGAGAATGGATCTGATACCAAGTTAGAAAATGTAAATTTTGTACAGGATTGAAAAACAAATAGAAATGTAAATGAAGATAGAGCGAACATTGTATTATTCATGTACACGGTGATTGTCTTTATATACAGAGTATAATGGGCTTAAAACAAAACTGGGCCCAAGCCTGTAAACTGATGAATAAAAGTTTCTGATATGTGATACAGCCGCATTTTATTTTCATTCTGTATTTTATTTCATGCTAACATTCATCTATACAAATTGTTCGAGGTATGAACAGGCCTGAGGCACTACTTCTATTACATCCACGTTGGAATCACCTTCATGATAAGTAGCAAGCATCCCTTCCACTTCAGAGAATTCTTTCTTTAATTTTCATCATCTCCAAAATTTATTCAATTGAAATGCTTATGCCGATTCAAAGTGGTTTTTAGATTACAGATTTGATCCTGGTCGCTTCGAATCAATGATCAGCAATTTCAAAATTGACCATGATTTGATAGTTTGTTAATTGACAATCAAATCAAAGAGTTAATTTCACATGGAAACCAAGCCTGGTTTAACTCATAAGCAACCAGTCAACTTCTTTCATTAATCCTTTCATTAATTAAAACCATTTTGTAAACACTTGTATCAAAATTACTTTTACAAAATATACGTATGTATATTACTCATTAGCTACTCATTTATATACTCTTTCAATGCTTGAAAAATATTCGTATAATTGTCTTTTCAGTATAAGTGCAATAGATAATGCTAATTCAATGAGCACAAGCAAAAGACAACATTTGTTTTCGACCATGTATGCAAAAGTTATTGATTTATAACAGATCAAATTAATTTTTATGATGAAAGAGTGACATTTGAGGAAAAAACTCATAATTCTATTTAAAAAAAAGCTAAAATCAAGACAAATGTTTGATGTATAGTAATCAATACAATTATACAGGACCACATGTAAGAACATGTAAGAGCACAACAAACAATGGCTTGTTCAGTGACTAAACAAGTCACGGAGCAACCAGGTGTGGCTTGTTCAGTCACCCGTGACTAGTTTGGACTGTTTTCGTGGCTGGTTGAGTGAACAGAGGCTAGAGGTTATAACGACAAAGTCTTTGCACTTATAAGTTTATAATGGCAAAATCTTTTCCTTTATAAATTTATAACGGCAAAGACTTTGCCGTTATAAACTTTTAATAATAAACAAATATGCAAAGGCTGTTTGCTGTTGTAAACAGAGGTAATATTGGATGAAAAGGTTGGTTGCTGTTTTGTACTGGTTGTATTATATAATATATTTTTTTAAGTGGTTTGTGGCTGGTTGTGGCTAGTTTTGTATTGCTGGATGCTTGATGGTTTGTTTGGATGAAAGAGAAAAAGTGAACAGAATGGATTGTTGGTTATAGTCTAAAGGAAAATATATACAAGCATTGAGTTGATATATTCAGCTAACTAGTACTACTGGACAAAAGAGGAGCCAAGTTCTTATGACCTAGGTGATGCGACTGCGGCAAGGAGCGAAACAAAAGAGGATGAATATTGTTGTCCTGATTCCCATAAGATCGTGTGCATTTCAACATGTCTGGTGTAGTGTTTTAAAGATCCAACCCAACATCGGTTTGACCGCGGTTAACCTTCGACCATGAAGCATCACGGCTCTGAAAATGAAATAATCTTGAACATGCAAAGACCACTACAAAAGAATTCTGAATTCCATACGCCAATTTGGCGTAGGGATGGCGTAAGGAAACGAATTTCCCTACGCCATCCCTACGCCAAAAAGGAAGTTGGAAAACAGCTCGTCGCAAATATTTCCCTACGCCTACATGACTACGCCATCCCTACGCCTACATGCCTACGTCATATCTACGCCAAGTTCCCTATGCCATACCTACGTCATGTTCTCTACATCATCCCTACGCCAAATTCCCTACGCTGTCCCTACACCAAGTTCCATACGCTATCCCTACGTCATTCCTACTCCAAGTTCCCTACGTCATCCCTACGCCAAATTCCCTACGCCAAGTTCTTACGCGTTCCATACGCCAAGTTTCATATGCATCTTACCCCTTCCCTACGCATCCGTGCACCAAAAATCAATATGGTAGTTTTATATTTATCATCATCTACCACAAATCATAATAAAACCGAACATATGCAAAATCATAGCAATATATATCAATAAAAACGTTGCTGTAAAATGAATATCATGGTCGAATTACCATAAACTTGCTACAAATATATTTAAAACAAATCATGTCACTGCAAGAAAATATGCTATTGGATGCTCTTATTAGTTGCGTTTAAAAAGAGACAGCAACTATTATTCTTTTATTATACCATATTTTCAACGCTTTTAAAAAATTACGCTTACCCAGCTTATACATTTTTTTGGCTTCCGCCAAAAGTTGCCGCCAATCTTTTCTGTTACGTTCCTCATTTTAATTTTCATTTCTTAATTTTTCTTCACTTCCAGAATTTCAAGTGCCCTAATTTTTCATCATCCGCTTCAAATTTTCTCCACTGTCTTCGTCCCGCTACTTCTCTTCATAGTCCATTTAATCATCTCTGATGCACTACTTTCTTCACAGTCGATCAGGTACGTGATAGTCCTCTCCATCGATCGAAGATTTCATCATGCTACTCGCCATCGGTAAGGATTTCTCTGAATTTTCCTCATTTTATAGGATCCGAACTGAGCTTATATATGCGTTTGCACAAATCCGATTCACTACTCGTTTTCATCATTTTTCCCAACCCTAATTTGTGCATAAACCTTAGTTTGGAATAAGTTGTGATGCTATTACTATTTCTTGCAATCTTTGCTTTCAAAATTTATTTTAACATTCAATAAATTTTTTGATATATTTTATTAGTTGTCAAAATTGTAAGGAAAACATTTAAGGAATGAGGAGCAACATTAAAAAAGACAATAATGGTTCTCATAAGACCTTTGAAGTTTAAAATATTTAAAATTTAAAATTTTTAAAGTCTAGACTAATTTGTTTGAATTTTACACTAGATACAATGAAAATCTGTTGATAGAGTGATAAAAAATGATGGTGATTTCGTAGGAACGCTTATAAGTTAACGGTAGTGCATAAGAAATATAGTACTTTGTTTGCTAGTAATATTTGATTTGTTTGCTGATAAATATTAATTTAAGGATAAAAACCCAATATATAAATATCTTAAGCCCAGTTATATGTGAATATTACTATTTGGTGAAAGTGCCAGGAGGAGTTTGAGGTTGGCAAGGAAGAAGGTGGGTTATGTGTTTTTGCAGTAGGAGTTACTTGCATGTGAAGTGGTTTTGTGTAGCTTAAAGAATCCTTATCATTATCTTTAGGTATGGTGGGCGAAAACTCTAATTTCATTGTCATTTATATGTGAATTTAAGCCAAATTACCAATCAGTGTTCAATTATGTATCCCAATGCAAGTAATAATGTTTACCATGTGCCTTCATCTAGAACTGTGTGGTTGCCCCGTTGCGTTTATGAACTTAATCACCTCTGCCTATTTCTGTAAATTTTAGGACGATTTACTATTTAATTGAAAGAATTAAATACAAATGTTTTGATATTCAAATTAATGAAAGTAAATATTATTTGTTTGTTTATGAGGCATGCAAGGATAGCAAGGGAGTGAGTTGTGAATACTATATCTTAAACGCCTCTGTCTACAGCTAGATCGTTGTGCAAGTAATGAATACTGCATCTTTAGTTTGCTGAACAAGTTATATTGTATTTTTCATCTACATAACAGCAGTTGAATTGATATTTTCTTGATTATAGCAGAAGGTGTAGGGAGTGAGTATCATTGATGATTTAATAAAGAGGTGGAATGTTACATTGTGCCGATGAAGAGTGGTTGTATTTTATTGGAAATGTGATGTGTTACATGACATGTTATTTTGGAAAGAATTATTCTTATGTATGACGTGTATCATTCGTACTTTTAGTTATAGAAGATTAAAATGTTTAACAAACTCGATCGTAATCAATTCTTAGATGTATTCCGTTGTTTGGTATTATAGTGCTTTAACTATAATTCTATAGTTTGTGCTAGTTATGCTACAAATGTTATAGTTTAGTGCCTTTCATTATGATAGTGTGGAATTCTAAAATATTCATGTATAGTTGGTAGAGTTAAAACATATATGCCTATTTAGTTCCTATTTGAGCTAAATTATATAGTATAATTAAAGTAAGTACATAAATAATCTACTGGAACCACTTTAAAATAGTTTACTAAGTAAATAATTAGTGACTTCTTCTAGCATAGCGATTGCTTTAAAAGCTATTAACAAATTAGAAAATTGTTAATACATAGTAGAGATTGACTCACGTGGATGTTCATATACACTATGGTTTTAATTCTATTTTATTTGTATACTATCTGAAATTTATTTTAAGAAGGTAATTTATTTTTTGCTATCTATTTCACTGCAAATCCCTTTGTTCTCATGTTGTTTTTTCCCACCGATCATGTTTCATTACTTTACTTTGTTACAATGTTCTGCAATTATAGGTAATGCCTTCTTTATGTAGAATTGGACACCCATTCCAACATTAATGATAATTTATAACATAAACTACTGCTTCCCTTGTTGGGTCAGGTTATTTTTCACTGCAAACAATATTGTTTGTATTTTCTAATATCAATTTGGTTCTATGTTCGCTATTAATATACTAATGCATGGCTATTTGAGATGTGAATCTATTTCCATGGGTCTATGATACATTTTTTTTCTTCTTATCAGAAGCATTATCTGTTTAACATTTTTATATGGGTTGTACTCGATTTCTATTTAGGCAGTTCTATGGTATTCATAGTCTGTTTTTGAGTCACTTGGCATGCATATGTAATACCTATATGTTGCTCTGTGTGTGCGTGCGTGTGTGTACATGCATGTGTGCGTATCTGTGTGTGTTTGTTCTTTGTTTCGTGTCATCTCTGCTTTAAGTTGAGTTTGGCAATTATGAGATTATTTCCTTGAAATTGAGCTTTTCTGTCCATGCTAGCGTATGCTTGGTACCATTTTGGTTGACTTGTAGTATTGGTGGATCTATTGGGTAGGAGTTCGATGTGGTTTTTCAAATGATGCTCAGTTCAAACATTGCAGTAATTAAATAGATACAAAATTAATGTACATTATGATTAACGGAAGTTATGGTGGCAGTTACGTTGTTCCCAGGTATCAATATGACTCACCATGTTGATACAACTCAAATCCTTTCAAAGAATATAATGATGCTATGCTTTGTATCTTCTCTGAGTTATGCTGTTTAGATCCAACGCTCCTAAAATCTAAGTATTTTCTAATCAAATATATTGTTGTATTTTGCATTATGAAATACATTTATTATTTTTCCTTGAATCCAAGCAGTTGATTTTTAAAACTGTTGGACTTGAAACCCAAAAAAAAATACAGTATATATATATATGTATATATCCATGTTCTTTGTTTTACCTACCTCTTTGTATCCAGTTGCGTAATGCAATAGTGTTAGTTTCCAGTATTTCAATTTTGTGATATAGAAAACTTTGATAATGTTGTATTAGCATTTCTTCCCATTTTTTGTAACAATTACCCATTTTGTTTATATTTTTGTGTTTTTATTATTATTTTGATGTTTGAGTATTTCTAACATTTTTTCATCGTCTTAATCGGTGAAAAAGTGATAACAAAAAAGAAGTAGATGCCTACTGCAATTGTATGTTGTTGCTCAAATTCAAGCCCCATCATTAATATATGAATCATACCCTTCTAAGGTCGTATATTTTCTATATATATTTTTGGTGTTATTTACCTCAAATAATCCCAACTCAATGAGTTGGTTCTTCCCTCAGCTTGGCCCATTTTAGATTTGGAATTGCTCCTTTCTATTCAAATTTCAGGGATCTTGCTGACAAATATTATTTGTTTAAGCCGGATAATAACACCAAACTTTCCTTTGGAAAAATAAATAAACCATCCTATGATTTTTTAATTTTTTGTAAGTATTCAATTGAGCTAACAAAAACTTAAATGTAGAAATATAAATGGAGTTGAATTTTATATTACTTAGAGAAATATATCCGCAAATCCTACTTTGCAAGTAGGTACAATCATCACCTTTGTGTTCACATAGATAGTAATGCTCGCACTTGCCACTACTTGTTCTCTGTCTGCACTGTCTGACTTTTCAATCCAAAATTGCATGAAATAACCATTTTCCAGTTTTTAATATACATTATTTGTCTTACTTACAATGTCTGGTATGTGCTCATACGATAGAATCTACACCTTACTTGGTTTTCGGAGTGGAAGACCACCCTCAAAATCGGAATTCGATCACATTGCATTGTCAAAGAAGGAAGAATGGGGCATGGTATCTGGATCTTCCTCATCCTCATGTAACCAAAAATTGATGTGCCAGTGTGCTATGGAATAAAACAACAACACAGACAGCACCTACTGCTGCAATCTCAAAAAACTGTAAAGTGCCTTTGTCAGTTGGACATGTTCTTGCGGTTGCTTCTGGAATAATGATGCATTCTCTGAAGTTAGAGGTTTGAACAGGCCCGGCCAAAGGCATAGGCAGTCGAGACTAATGTCTAGGGCATCACAGAAGCGAGGGGCAACAAGAAAAAAAAATCCATGTGTGATGCACAAACAACGAAGAGGAAAACCATGGCATAGCTAATAGAAGCTTTCTTCCACCACGGCGAAAAGCTCACTCGCGCTATCTGCCAGAGGCTCTAGTCGCCAGCATGAAAGAAAGCCATACCTTCTGTCAGCTGTCGCTCGTGCGGTGAGAAGATTGTAGCCCCAATTTTTGCCCTAATTTTGGTTTACTGTTGCTTTGCTCTGCTCTGGAGTCTAGATTGGTAGTATTGACCTTTTCTTTACCTCAATTGCTTTTGTTGATATTAAGTGTAAGTTTTGTACCAATTTTATATTTAAAATTTTAAATATGATTACTGCTATCAATTTATGGTTTTTTTTATTATGGTTTATGAATATGGTTGCTGTTATGAATATGGTTGCAGTTAATTTCATTCAATATAGTTGCTGTTATGAATTTAATTTGATCTGCTGTGTTGAATTTAGTTGATTTAACTCTTTTCACGAATAACATGGATTTCATTATTTATTTAAATGAAATGAATTATGGTTAGTTAACATATTGAATGTTGTATTTGCAGGTAGCAGTTTGCTTTTGTGTGCTTATTCAATTTACTTCATATGCCTTTGAGCTTAATTGTACTTAAGTCAGGCTTTTTCTTCTATTTTGCGATGGTGATACTTGTAGCTAACTGATGTTTTGCTTTCTACTTGTAATTTAGTTGAACTGTTTTTTTTTAAGGTGGAGTTACCTTTTTTTTACATATACTAAATCAAGCTATAATTTGAGTTAGAGGCTAGTCTGCACAATTTAAGCTTTATGGACAAATAATGATTTTAATTGAAAATAAGCACTTAGGTGTGCATAAGTACGAAGAGATAATATATTGAAGAACACGAAAATGAGTTGTTTCTGTTAAGTGCATTAACATGCTATGATATCGTATCGACATTTTGGTTTTTGATTGTACTATAAAAGGCTTAGGGAACTGATTTTTTTTTTGTGTGATTATTTTACAGTATACAAAAGAGTTTTCATTTTGTCACTATATTCGAAAGTATAGTTTTCTTTTAAGAAACAGGGCAAAAAATTTGAAAAAAAGAAAGTCCGTCTAGGGCATTAAACGTCATTGGACCGGCCCTGGGTTTGAATGACTGTCTACTCCTTTATCAACCGTTGTTCTTTGATCTTAGCACAACACAAGTCATATTACTGAAAGGTACAGTGTTATGATATGTTGAAAATTGGTCTTACACCATTATATATCCTCAAAAAATTACACTTCAAATATTTTAAATTAGTCTAGCATGAGGATTTGAAACCTTATGGAATCTGATGTGACAAAAGATTAACCACTATCCTGATCAGTACTTTCATCCTTTATATTAGATGCATGGATAAAAGAGTGAATCGAAAAAAGAAATAATCAGTACATAAAAAATTTCAAGATGACTTCCTTTTTTAGTGTTGCATGTGTCTTCACAACCACACCTTGAACTATTCAAGTTGAACCATTTTGAAATAGGATTTCTTGAAACTGCCTACAGCCTTTATGTAATAACCCGGAAATCTGGGTCAATTTAAAAATTTTATTTTGGCGATTTTAGCGAATTTTGATTATTTAAAATGAACTATTTTAAATAATAACGACGAGAAATTTATTTTGAATAGAATTAGAACATATATATTTATTTGAATCGTCGCTAGAATATAAATATTTATTTTAAATTATAAAAGGAATTGAAATTGGCGCGGTAGTTCGATAATTCGATTTCAAATTTCAAATGAATGTACAGGATTCAAAATAAACCGTATTTTAGCGAAACCAAAAATATTTGAATCTAACTGAGAATATCTTTCCAAAGAATCCGAAAAATTGAAATTTCATAGCGGGAATCAAAAGTTATGCCCAGTTGAAAATTCAGAATAGTCGCTATGAAATTCTGGTCCTTAAAAATGGAAATTTTGCAAACGACCTCGGTTTTTGACGAAACAACTTTTGTTGGATCCGTGATGTCAAGATAATGCTAGATTCCAATTTTCATAATTTTTCGAATCAATATGTGGGCGTGTCAACGGAAAAAGCGTTTGACTAGTTTTAGTTGATTTTAATCGACTAGAAAATGGCCATTTTTCAAACGGTCTCAGAATTTGACGAAATAAGTTTTGTTAGGACCGTACCGTCAATATGAAGCTTGAAAATATTTTTCGGGGATTTTTCTACTTAGCATGTGGCCCCGGTAAATTGAAATGTGCGTTCAAATTCAATATACAGAGTTATATTTTGATTTTGTCGAAAACTGATCGAAACGATCGAATCAGCCTATAATAGCATATCCCATTGTGTTTGGAATGGGGGTAATTAGCTATGGACGACAGTCGGTGGGTTCGATTTCGAGGTCGAAATAAAAAGTTGTTTTTTGAAAATAATTAAATAAAATAATATATATTATATACTCACCCCTGCCTCCTTTGACCAAATTGAGCAACTTAGAAGAAAAAAAAAGAAAAAAAAGGGAGGGGACTTTGACGATCGATCCCAGCTCCGACCGCCGCCAGGATCGACCGCGCTTCCCCCTCCTCGATCCCCTTCCTGCCATCACCCTCTCCCCCATCGACGCCTCCTTCCTCCTCCATCTCGACCTCGTCAAACCCCACGACCCCCCTCCAAACCCAAATCTGACGTGCCCTAGCCCCTGAAACCCCACAACCGCGAGTTCACCACCTCCGCCTGGCCCCTGCGCCACTGCAGCAAGCATCCCCCCTCCTCTGAGCCTCCCTCTCCGACTCGAACGAGAGAAGCACCCGACCCCCCTTCTGAAACACGCACCGCCTGCCTCCACGGCCCGCCTCTGACCATCCACATCAACTGTGAGTTTTTGTTTTAATTTTAATTTACTGATGCGATTAAAAATTCGATTTTTAGACTTTTTTTTTGAATTAAAAATTCGATATTTATTGTTTGAATGGTCATATAAACATGTGAATTTTATAAAAGAAGTGGCAAATTAGAAAGGTGATTGTTAGTAGAGAGGAAAAAAAATGATTTTTACACATATACTAAAGTATTAAAAATATGATTTTTACTTATGCAGAGTAATAAAAATAGAATTTTATCTATATAGTAGCGGTATAAAAATAGAATTTTTATCTATATAGTAGCGGTATAAAAATAGAATTTTTATCTATAGTAGCGGTATAAAAATAGAATTTTTATCTATATAGTAGCCGTACAAAAATAGAATTTTTTTATATATAGTAGCGGTAAAAATAGAATATTTATCCATATAGAGTGATTATAAAAAAAATGCAATTTTTATATACATAGCAACAATATAAAAATGTGATTTTTATATATGTAGTGAATACGGGCAACGAAAGTGACAAAAGGCGAGCACGGCGAAGATTTCTACATAAGAAGAGTCATGGCGTTGGTTTAGCTAGTCGGTGAGAGCTTCTCAATTCAAATCTTGTTTTTCTAGTTAAAATATATACTAGGATGCAGACGGTGCTTAGCAGCACCCGACACCCGTCGTCCACAGACCATGGATGACTTGTTTGTGTGATTGTTTGTGTTGTGAAATTTGATTGTGTGATGTGGAATGAAATAAAATATTTTATAGTGGAAAGTATTTTATAGTTAAAAATATAATTTTTAACGTGTATATGAAATAAATATTCATAAATTAATCGACCGATTTGTTTATATACACTGATTTGACTGATATTGATTGGGACGATAAATTTTACACATCGCCAAACTGCACAAATAAAATCTGTGTTTGTTGATTTGAAACCCCACATGGGTATTGGGATGATATTTGACGTACACCAATCCCGATTGTTTAGTTGCATGTCAATCGATGGGTTGACAGACTGTGTAAGCGTTAATTATTTATATTTAATGCTTATGCAGTTGTGTGGTGCACTCTGGATGATGGTTGATTATTTATCGCTGCTGTTTATATACATGTGTTGTAGAAAATCCATATAATTAACATTATATGGTAATTAATTGGGCCTCATTCCAATATAGAAAATGAATTCATGTGTTGAATTGAAAATAAATTCATGTTTTGAATTGAAAAATATTCATGTGTTGAATAGAAAAAACATTCATGTGTTGAATAAAAGACGAGTTGATTAGATTGACGCCATTTTGACGAGAACGATATTTATATCAATTTTATTCATTTTTCAATGAATATTGAAAGTGATTTTGAAATTCGAATTAAATTGAATAGATTTGAAATTCGAATTAAATTGAATAGATTTGAAATTCGAATTAAATTGAATAGATTGGAAATTCTAATTAAATTGAAATTCGAATTAAATTGAAATGAATTGAAATTCGAGTTAAATTGAAATGAATTGAAATTCGAATTAAATTAAAATGAATCAAAATTCGAATTAAATTGAAATTGAATTGAAATCGATTTGAAATGAAATTAAAACGAATTTATATTGAAAAATTCAATCTTGATTTGAATTTGAAAAGGAAGTTGAAATCGTTTTGAAAACGAATTTAAAACGATTTATAAAATACGTTTTAAAAGGAAATCGACAAAGTATATATTATATATATTATACATATAATATAATGGCCTAAATAGAACGCGCCGCGGTAGTTCGCGAATTTCGACCATTGACTTCGAACGGATATTACGGGTGATCCGACCGTCGGATTCTCCTAAAACCGGAACCGTTGGGTTTGTATCGAAAAGAGCTTTCTAATGGATATTAGAAATTAGAAATCTAACAGTTGGATTTGGAATTATGTCCAAATCAAATTTGGAAAAGGTCACTGTAAGTGCAGTTCGATGGCCGTTGATGGAAATCGACTATACGGGCCTTGATAAAATTATTAAAAATAGTAATAATTTGTGTAAAATCATAAGAAATGATTTGTGAAGAATTGGGATGAAAAACCCTAAATTTGAAAACATAAAAATAGATTTTTATCGAAATGAACTAGTTTTGAACTAGAATAATAATTTATTTATTTTTAAATAAATAAATTGGATTTGAAATGGTTTTGAAAATAACCAGAATTTCCAATAATTGAATTGGAATGGATTTGAATCGAAATTGTCTTTGGAATATTTCGATGTTGGACTTCGTGATAGTACAGATATTGTTATGGGAATTTGAAAGATATATTAATATCGTTGTTTCCAATACGATATTTGTTGGTCGTAGAATTTGATACTGAATACAAGCCGATATATTTTCTATTCAGAGCCTTGTATTTAATATCAAATATGATTTGGGTTTGTCGTGAATGGTGTCTTCATTAACATTGTTCTTAAAACCAGTTGAGAAAAAGATTAAATCTTTTTATTTAGATTTAATGAAGTGTGCCAATTAAATAATATTTAATTGAAATTAAATTAGGATTGATTTTTGGGTTTATCGTGAACGGTGTTTTAAATGAGATTGGTTCTTTAACCCGATAATCAATGGAATGTGATTTTGGGTTTATCGTGAGCCGTGTTTTAAATGACATTGGTTCTTTAACCCAGTTAAAGATAGGATATTGATTTCTATGAAAATTAAAACTAAGTGGGGTTTTAATGAATCTTTAATTAGATTGAAATGATCGAGAATGGAGTATCACCAGTTTTGCTCCAGGCAATAGTTAAAATCTTTAATTAGATTTGAACGTGAAATGGTAATTAAATTTACCGATAACACCGTGGTGTTAGATATGAAGTATGACCAGTTTTACTTCATGGGATGAATAAGTTGGGATTGGGAAATAAAATAAATGATTACTCTGGTGTGGTTCGCTAATCCCGACTAGTTTGAATAAAAGAATATTCTGAATTGGAATGAGGCGTATGTTGTGTTTGTGTAACACTTGTTTATTATATACGCGAGTTATTCAGAAAGACCGGGTTTATCCCATTCTGAATAACTGATTCGACGTGGTGTCGAAGATGAAGGCAGTGGTCGAAGACCAGAGGTCTTCACGTCGTTTGGGTGATTACTGATGATCTTGATTGGGCTGTACACCCAAGAGGAGGGAATCAGTTGGCGATCGTCCAGACGTACTTGGAGATCGATGGATATGCGAGGTACAGGGTGCCTCCGGTTTCGTTCAGACCCAGAACGGACTTGTAAACGGACTGTGTGTCTAACATTTGATTTTATTCTGTGTGATTGATTTCTATTAAATATATATCTGTTTGGCGGCAGAGAATTTATTCTCTTGCTTAACGCCCTTCTCTGAGACGTACGAGCTCAAGGGTTATATATTGATGGATATCAATCGCATGGAGTGAGTTGCCTGTGTGGCATGCCTAAGTGGCAATTGATCAAGGCTTCTGTTGAAAAGCAAAGTCTTGTGGTTGATGATCAAAACACGGCCTGTGTGGCATAGCTTTGTGTAGCGTTGATTCGCGAGCCTCACACCCCGGTTGTGAACCAGAAATGGGAGAGGGCATCAGGGAGGGCATGCGTTTCTTTCTAGCTAGAGGTGGTGTCAGTGCTTAAAATGGCTGACATTTATATTATTTTCACCTGTGTGGTTGTTGCTGTTGCGAGGCGCCTCGGTTTGATCGGACGATCCGGGTCCGATGGAGTCATTCGTTGGCTCATTTACGCCCCAAAGTGCGGGGAAACGCAGTGTTCAGGCATTTTAATCCACATCGGTGGACCGGCCCTGATGATCCAAGGGACGATGCTTTCTGTTCTTGAGGCTCGGGCTAGACAATCTCGAATCGGTAGAGGATGATCCCTAGCCTCGGTTCATAGATGGAAATCCAACTTCCAATACGACACTTTGAAGTTTTAGTTGTAAACCTATATATGGCGACATAGTGGTATAGGGCATTCATGCCGCCTATGATTGCTACTAATGATTAAAATTGTTTTTAACACTATACACTTATAGTACTATAAAAATAATCTGTTTTAAACGTACCAAGCATTCTTTGGCTATTATAAGGTAAAACTCTATCCTCCGGCTTGTGTTGCATTGTGTGATGGGACCTGGGTCTTATAATAGCTTCATTGTTCTTTATTTAGCATTGCGCTGTTATTTTATGCATTGGTGTTCTTGGAAGGAAACCTGTTCCGTTTTATACGGAGTGGTCCCTTGATTTACCTAACTTTAAAATAAAGATTATTAACTGTTTTAGTTCTCACACCAGTCCGATGACTGACCTGGAGTTTATTGTTTTAACCTAAACTCTGGATGCCCTTATTTTCGACACGGGCAGCTAGTAGTTTTGGTTTTGCAGATTTACATTCACAGGATCCTGGTTTACAGCTGGAATGATATCCAGAAAGCTTTGTATCCGTATATCTCCTTCAGTTATGTTTTGTATTATTTTTCAGCTGCTATGTAATGTATTGTAATCTCTGATATTTTCTGTTGTGTAATATTTATTCATACTCTGTATATTCTTGTATTCTGGTGGAATTGTTGTAATAAACAATGAAATGTTCTTCTGTTTGTATTCTGATCTGTCTTGTCCTCAATTCAATCTGTGCTTTCATTACCAGGGAAGTTCGGGTCGTTTCATTTTGGTATCAGAGCTTTGGTTTACAGAGCTCGATAACAAGACACATTAGAACCAAACGAAATAATTCATCAGATATTGGATTAGTAATATCCAATTAGAATGACTCGTTAGAGATAGGATCAATAGTATCCTAGAACGAGTGCGAAGAGTATATTTTTCAAATGAAAACAATATTGTTTCGAAATTTAAATCATTTTATACGTATTTGAATATTTATTTTAAATTAATTTGGACAATCCAATATATAAAGATTTTGCATATACGCCTTGCAAACGTGTATTCGAAGTTTTAATATACTGGATAGATATAGAATCACACTCTAGTCGCCCGGAGATGATTTTGATGATTACTCGAGTATAATCAGAATTTGTATTCGAGCGCCGAAAGTGGGATTTCTGTATGATTCCAACTGACTGGTGAGAACCAAAATTAGATAGGGCTTATTGTTGTGGTTTGGCATCAAAAATCTGATTTTTGGACTATATATCAAAATTATGTGTTTGAAGAGATAATCAACTAATTGATTGATGGTTGTGTTGTTCAGTTATAGTTGTGGTTAATTAGAATTTGAACCATTTAGCCAAATTGAACCAAATAGTGTGTTGTATTGAAAATTTATCGCATTTGCATGCATGTACATGCACTTACATTGAACAGGTCATAGCAAGGAGGCTAGAGCAGAAGAATAAAATTGTTTGCCCGACAAATAGGTACATGTTTACAAATTTATTGGGTTTGGATGATTTTATGAGCCGGTTTGCTAGCCGCTTGGCATTTTCTTTTTCTTTTGGATTGAAGAAGGCCATGGGAGGCTATATGAAATATCCCGAAGTCCCCGGTGCAGGGGAGGTTATGGCAAAAAAATTTGAAAATTTAGGGTGTTAGCCAAATTTTTGAAAAATTTGAAAAGTTCTTAGACACTGAAAAGTTGAAGAACTTAAGTCGTAATGAAAATAATGAAAGTTGAGTTGATTGGTTAAATAACTTTCGGCTTCGTTCCTTTTCGGGGACGAAAAGTTTTAAGTGGGGGAGATTGTAATAACCCGGAAATCTGGGTCAATTTAAAAATTTTAAATTTTTATTTGGCGATTTTAGTGAATTTTGATTATTTAAAATGAATTATTTTAAATAATAACGACGAGAAATTTATTTTGAATAGAATTAGAACATATATATTTATTTGAATCGTCGTTAGAATATAAATATTTATTTTAAATTATAAAAGGAATTGAAATTGGCGTGGTAGTTCGATAATTCAATTTCAAATTTCAAATGAATGTACAGGATTCAAAATAAACCGGATTTTAGCGAAACCAAAAATATTTGAATCTAATTGAGAATATCTTTCCAACGAATCCGAAAAATTAAAATTTCATAGCGGGAATCAAAAGTTATGCCTAGTTGAAAATTCAGAATAGTCGCTATGGAATTCTGGCCCTTAAAAATGGAAATTTTGCAAACGACCTCGGTTTTCGACGAAACCACTTTTTTTGGATCTGTGATGTCAAGATATTGCTAGATTCCAATTTTCATAATATTTCGAATCAAAATGTGAGCATGGCAACGGAAAACACGTTTGACCAGTTTTAGTTGATTTTAATCGACTGGAAAATGGCCATTTTTCAAACGGTCTCAGAATTTGACGAAAGTAGTTTTGTTAGGACCGTACCGTCAATATGAAGCTAGAAAATATTTTTCGGGAATTTTTCTAGTTAGTATGTGGCCCCGGTAAATTGAAATGTGCGTTCAAATTCAATATATAGAGTTATATTTTGATTTTGTCGAAAACTGATCGAAACGATTGAATCAGCCTACGATAGCATATTCCATTGTGTTTGGAATGGGGGTAATTAGCTATGAGAGACAGTCGGTGGGTTCGATTTCGAGGTCGAAATAAAAAGTTTCTTTTTGAAAATAATTAAATAAAATAATACATATTTTATACTCACCCCGCCTTTGCCTCCTTTGACCAAATCGAGCAACTCAGAAGAAAAAAAGGGGGGACTTCGACGATCGATCCCAGCTCCGACGGCCTCCAGGAGCGACCGTGCTTCCCCCTCCTCGATCCCCTTCCAGCCATCACCCTCTCCCCCATCGACGCCTCCTTCCTCCTCCATCTCGACCTCGTCAAACCCCGCGACCTCCCCTCCAAACCCAAATCCGCCGCGCCCTAGCCCTTGAAACCCCACAACCGCAAGCTCGCCACCTCCGCCTGGCCCCTGTGCCACCGCAGCAAGCTTCCCCCCTCCTCTGAGCCTCCCTCTCCGACTCGACCGAGAGCAGCACCCGACCCTCTCCCTTCTGAAACACGCACAACCTACCTCCACGGCCCGCCTCTGACCATCCGCATCCCCTGTGAGTTTTTGTTTTAATTTTTATTTACTGATGCGATTAAAAATTCAATTTTTAGACTTTTTTCGAATTAAAAATTCGATATTTATTGTTTGAGTGGTCATATAAACATGTAATTTTTATTTAAGAAGTGGCAAATTAGAAAGGTGATTTTTAGTAGAGAGAAAAAAAATGATTTTTATACATATACTAGAGTATTAAAAATATGATTTTTACTTATGTAGAGTATTAAAATAGAATTTTATCTATATAGTAGCGATATAAAAAATAGAATTTTTATCTATATAGTAGCGGTATAAAAATAGAATTTTTATCTATATAGTAGCGCTATAAAAATAGAATTTTTATCTATATAGTAGCGGTATAAAAATAGAATTTTTATCTATATAGTAGCGGTATAAAAATAGAATTTTTATCTATATAGTAGCGGTAAAAATCGAATATTTATCCATATAGAGTGATTATAAAAAAATGTGATTTTTATATACATAGCATCAATATAAAAATGTGATTTTTATATATGTAGTGAATACGGGCAACGAAAGTGACAAAAGGCGAGCACGACGAAGATTTCTACATAACAAGAGTCGTGGCGTTGGTTTAGCTAGTCGATGAGAGCTTCTCACTTCAAATCTTGTTTTTCTAGTTAAAATATATACTAGGATGCAGACGGTGCTTAGCAGCACCCGACACCCGTCGTCCACAGACCATGGATGACTTGTTTGGGTGATTGTTTGTGTTGTGAAATTTGATTGTGTGATGTGGAATGAAATAAAATATTTTATAGTGGAAAATATTTTATAGTTAAAAATATAATTTTTGACGTGTATATGAAATAAATATTTATAAACAAATCGGCTTATTTGTTTATATATACTGATTTGACTGATATTGATTGGGATGATAAATTTTACACATCAACCAACTGCACAAATAAAATCTGTGTTTGTTGATGTGAAACCCCACACGGGTATTGGGATGATATTTGACGTACACTAATCCTGATTGTTTAGTTGTATGTCAATCAATGGGTTGACAGACTGTGTAAGCGTTAATTATTTATATTTAATGCTTATGCAGTTGTGTGGTGCACTCTGGATGATGGTTGATTATTTATCATTGTTGTTTATATACATGTGTTGTAGAAAATCCGTATAATTAACATTATATGGTAATTGATTGGGCCTCATTCCAATATAGAAAATGAATTCATGTGTTGAATTGAAAATAAATTCATGTGTTGAATTGGAAAATATTCATGTGTTGAATAGAATAAACATTGATGTGTTGAATAAAAGCCGTGTTGATTAGATTGACGCCATTTAGACGTGAATGATATTTATATCGATTTTATTCATTTTTCAATGAATATTGAAAGTGATTTTGAAATTCGAATTAAATTGAATAGATTTGAAATTCGAATTAAATTAAATAGATTTGAAATTCAAATTAAATTGAATAGATTGGAAATCTGAATTAAATTGAAATTCGAATTAAATTGAAATGAATTGAAATTCGAGTTAAATTAAATGAATTGAAATTCGAATTTAATTGAAATGAATCGAAATTCGAATTAAATTGAAATTGAAATCGATTTGAAATGAAATTAAAACTAATTTATATTGAAAAATTCAATCTTGATTTGAATTTGAAAAGGAAGTTGAAATCGTTTTGAAAACGAATTTAAAACGATTTCTAAAATACGTTTTAAAAGGAAATCGACGAAGTATATATTATATATATTACATATATAATGGTCTGAATAGAATGCGTCGCGTCGCGGCAGTTCGCGAATTTCGACCATTGACTTCGAACTGATATTACGGGAGATCCGACCGTCGGATTCTCCTATAACCAGAACCGTTGGGTTCGTATCGAAAAGAGCTTTCTAACGGATATTAGAAATTAGAAATCTAACGGTTGGATTTGGAATTATGTCCAAATCAAATTTGGAAAAGGTCGCTGTAAGTGCAGTTCGATGGCCGTTGATGGAAATCGACTGTACGGGCCTTGATAAAATTATTAAAAACAGTAATAATTTGTGTAGAATCATAAGAAATGATTTGTGAAGAATTGGGATGAAAAACCCTAAATTTGAAAAGATAAAAATAGATTTTTATCGAAATGAACTAGTTTTGAACTAGAATAATAATTTATTTATTTTTAAATAAATAAATTGGATTTGAAATGGTTTTGAAAATAACCATAATTTCCAATAATTGAATTGGAATGGATTTGAATCGAAATTGTCTTGGGAATATTTCGATGTTGGACTTCGTGATGATACAGATATTGTTATGGGAATTTGAAAGATATATTAATATCGTTATTTCCAATATGATATTTGTTGGTCATAGAATTTGATACTGAATATAATCCGATATATTTTCTATTCAGAGCCATGTATTTAATATCAAACGTGATTAGGGTTTGTCGTGAATGGTGTCTTCATTAACACTGTTCTTAAACCCAGTTGAGAAAAAGATTAAATCTTTTTATTTAGATTTAATGAGGTGTGCCAATTAAATAATATTTAATTGAAATTGAGTTAGGATTGATTTTTGGGTTTATCATGAGCAGTGTTTTAAATAACACTGGTTCTTTAACCCGATAATCAATGGCATGTGATTTTGGGTTTATCGTGAGCCGTGTTTTAATGACATTGGTTCTTTAACCCAGTTAAAGACAGGATACTGATTTCTGTGAAGATTAAAACTAAGTGGGGTTTTAATGAATCTTTAATTAGATTGAAATGATCGAGAATGGAGAATCACCAGTTTTGCTCCAGGCGATAGTTAAATCTTTAATTAGATTTGAACGTGAAATGGTAATTAAATTTACCGATAACACCGTGGTGTTAGATATGAAGTATAACCAGTTTTACTTCATGGGATGAATAGGCTGGGATTGGGAAATAAAATAAATGATTACTCCAGTGTGGTTCGTTAATCCTGGCTAGTTTGAATAAAAGAATATTTTGAATTGGAATGAGGCGTATGTTGTGTTTGTGTAACACTTGTTTAATATATACGCGAGTTATTCAGAAAGACCGGGTTTATCCCATTCTGAATAACTGATTCGATGTGGTGTCGAAGATGAAGATTGTGGTCGAAGACTGGAGGTCTTCACGTCGTTTGGGTGATTACTGATGATCTTGATTGGGCTGTACACCCAAGAGGAGGGAATCAGTTGGCGATCGTCCAAACGTACTTGGAGATCGATGGAAATGCGAGGTACAGGATGCCTCCGGTTTCGTTCAGACCCAGAACGGACTTGTAAATGGACTGTGTGTCTGACATTGAATTTTATTCTGTGTGATTGATTTCTATTAAATATATATTTGTTTGGCGGCGGAGAATTTATTCTCTTGCTTAACGCCCTTATCTGAGACGTAAGAGCTCAGGGGTTATGTATTGAGGGGTATCAATCGCATGGAGTGAATTGCCTGTGTGGCATGCCTAAGTGGCAACTGATCATGGCATCTATTAAAAAGCAAAATCTTGTGGTTTATGATTAAAGCACGGCCTGTGTGGCATAACTTTGTGTAGCATTGATTCGCGAGCCTCACACCCTGGTTGTGAACCAGAAACGGGAGAGGGCATCAGGGAGGGCATGCGTTTCTTTCTAGCTAGAGGTGGTGTCAGTGCTTAAACTGGCTGACATTTATATTATTTTCACCTACGTGGTTGTTGTTGTTGCGAGGTGCCTCGGTTTGATCAGACGATCCGGGTCCGATGGAGTCATTCGTTGGCTCATTTACGCCCCAAAGGGCGGGGAAACGCAGTGTTCAGGCATTTTAATCCACATCGGTGGACCGGCCCTGACGATCCAAGGGACGATGCGTTCTGTTCCTGAGGCTCTGGCTAGACAATCTCGAATTGGTAGAGGACGATCCCTAGCCTCGGTTCATAGCTGGAAATCCAACTTCCAATACGACACTTTGCGGTTTTAGTTGTAAACCTATATACTACGACATAGTGGTGTGGGGCATTCATGCCGCCTATGATTGCTACTTATGATTAAAATTGTTTTTGACACTATACACTTATAGTACTATAAAAATAATCTGTTTTAAACGTATCAAGCATTCTTTGGCTATTATAAGGTAAAACCCTATCCTCCGGCTTGTGTTGCATTGTGTGATGGGACCTGGGTCTTATAATAGCTTCATTGTTCTTTATTTAGCATTGCGTTGTTGTTTTATGCACTGGTGTTCTTGGGAGGAAACCCGTTCCGTGTTATACGGCGTGGTCCCTTGACTTACCTAACTTTAAAATAAAAATTAATAACTGTTTTAGTTCTCACACCAGTCCCATGACTGACCTGGAGTTTATTGTTTTAACCTAAACTCTGGGTGCCCTTATTTTCGACACGGGCAGCTAGTAGTTTTGGTTTTGCAGATTTATATTCACAGGATCCTGGTTTACAGCTGGAATGATATCTGGAAAGCTTTGTATCCGTATATCTCCATCAGTTGTGTTTTGTATTATTTTTCCGCTGCTATGTAATGTATTGTAATATCTGATAAATGCTACATCCACTACAAAAGGTCGCCTTTCCTTTACAGAATGGCGTATATGTACTGTATGTATATATTTTTGCATGCCTAAATAAGGAGGTATGTTAAAATTTTGCTTGATAACCATTTTTCAGTGGAAAATCCTTAGGGTTACAGTCGAACACTACTTTAATCATTAGCAGTCGCTCAAATCCATTCTGTAATCATAATCAAACTAATTTTATCCACTTTGTAATCAGAATCAAACTAATTCACAACAGCCTGGCAACAAACTTCGTGAATGGGAACTTCGACCACGGCGCCTTTAACAAGCACGGGGAGTTCAGCTTTTCGAAAGAGTCGGGAAGCATGATGACATTGGATGCGAACGCCTTGATGCTCACGAACAGGTTCTGATCCTTTTTTTCCTTTTTCTTGAATGTGCATTACTTGCTATTTGCTAGAAATTTTATGTTAACCAGTGAATTCTAAGATCGAGAAATGCATATTTAGTTAAAAATAAACAATACACAACATGTTATATCATTCAATTGTTATACATTGATATAATCATTGAGTGTACATTTGATATAGGTTTCCAAATGTTCTACTCTGCTTTGATAACAAAGATCGATTTCAGTTTCAGTACAGAACTTTGTTGTTTATAAAGCATGTTTGAAAAATCATTATTAGTACAAATGCTAAATAATATGGTTGCTGCATGCGTAATGTATCTGTAATAGGAAAATAAATATGGAACTAACTCCACTTCAGATGACTGCCTTTAGACGTTGAGCTCTTTTCGGTTGTTGCAAATTAACTTATTCTTTCTTTGATCGTTCTTGATGACTTCTGGTTATGTATTACTTGTCAATCATGTTGTTTTCCCAACTGTCCAATTGTTAAATACTACACAACAAATAGATATGTAGAAACTGTTTTATAAACCCGTCGAGTATCCTTGTTTATCTGCAGCCATGCCAATATAAGTTTATAGATATATTATACATTGTTAAATTCTGGTCTTTCCCTTGATGATGTAAAAAGATCCATAGTACTTGGATTTTTCAAAGTATTTTAATAGCTATATAAGGCAGTACTAACTTATTAAACAGCTTGATGACATTGTACAAAAACAGTGGAAAGCATTGCGATATGGAATGGACAAATTGTGTTGTGATTTTGCTATTATGAGAGATGATGCCTGCAGTATAAAGTCAGGAGTGGAAAACAAAAGGGGAAAAAAATGAGAAACTTGATATAGCACTACGAAATTTTTAATCCAAACAGAGAATTACACCCAACTATACCAATTTCTTTATCTCTTCCAAACCGTTAAGCATTAATACGTCCATTATAAGATCAAAAACATCTATATTAACCATAAAAATGTATGTATAAGCAACAAATGCACATATGGTGTGTTTTAATGATCCAACTACTCTTATTTTAAGATAATATTCTAGCAAATTCCTATCATAAAGGACCCTCCCTTTTCATTCTATGGTTAATCTTGTAAATAATTGCTTATACGTATTCTTTCTTGCTGCATGCTGATTTTAACTAGCCTCACCAAGTCCTCATTTTTTGTGTGCATTTTACACCCTAAATTGCATATGATTTATGCCCGTAATTTATCTGCTGTAGTTTTGGAGATGATATATGTTCACTGACTATTCCCGTGTGCATTTGATTGTGAGCCTGACCATTCATTATTTTTAATATTGCTGTTTACACTTGATGTTCTTCTCTTTGGTTGTATATCATGGTTCCCTAAGTACGCATTTCACTATTTTTTTTCATAGTAAACTTAGCCATCAAACTTCTAGGTTTTACACACATGAATAGGCACTTGGTAAAACTAATTTCTAAACCTGCTGCATCTCGTTGTCTATGAAGGCTTGTTTATGTAAATGGTATATCTAGTTTTGAACAGATTTTCCATTTTAGGTTGTTGTTAGTGCACTCTTTGCTGTTGAATTCATTTTTATGCTGGCCTTCTGCCTCGTTCATTTTATTTTGCATGCTTTACTTTCTTCTGACCATATGATCATTCCTGATTAAAAAGTTGCACTATATTTTGTAAAAATTGCACTATAGTTTCTTCTGATGTAGTGATAGTATGCATTGAGCTGTAAATTAGTTTATAAATTGATTGCTATAAAAATAATGAAATCATTTTTTACTGGAGGCCTTTCTATTTGTAAAAAATTTTTTTAGCTAATTGTTAGACTTTCAATATTACAGGTTTTAGGTACTCTAACTAGTGAAGAGATTAAATTCATGAATCGTAATTACATAACATTCAGACTTCAACCGATCAAGGCTCATTTATGTCATGAGGTAAAAATAAATGAGAGCATAGGATATTAGCTTTTTTTCTTACATAATTTTGGAGATAAGAAAGATTGGTACTTGAAGCAGCTAGTAGAAGCCGACTTGAAACTAGTGACTTTGGAGCTAGGAGGAAAATCTCCTATCATAGTTTTGTATGATGTCAATGTTAATTTGACTATAGAACTTGCTCATTTTGCACTGTTTTTCAATGTAGTCTATTATGAACAAGACTTTTTGTATTATAGTATTATTTGTACTAGTTTTATAGACTTGTTTGTAAATGGTTGTGGTATGTAGATTCGTTTATTTTGATAAAATATTATCATCGATACGATTATGGATATTATAATTAATTATGCGATTAATGTGTTTTTTAATTATCTAAATATGGTGAGTATCGATGTTGGTTTGAAAATTATAATTATGTGATTGATTATTTATTTTAATATTGCTATTATATATAAGTTGACATAAACACAATAAAAAAACATATTAATTTTCTTTGGTAGGGTTTTTGAAACGCTACAGAAAATATTATAGTAGCATACAGAAAATGCTATGGAAAATAAAAGAAAAAGGGTGCAAATATCACTTTGGTTGCCTTTTTAAGACGCTACCAAAAAACCTTTGGTAGGGTTTATGGAACGCTACAATATGTTCATTTTTGGTCGCGTTTACTATAACGCAACTAAAACTTTTGGACTTTTAGTTGTATGCCATGTCGCAGCGTTTATCAAAACGCTACGACAAGTTTTAGTAGCGTTTTTCCAACGCTACGAAAGGCCTATTCTGGTGTAGTGTGTCCAACAAACAATAAAATAAAGTTGCTACATAACTCAAACATGATCGTTTCATCTAATTCAAACATCGTGTAATGTACCTTATACAAATAGAACATCAAACCCACTACCAAAATAAGATTAATTCATAAAGAACATCATATCTGCGGTTCTGGCTCTTGCCGCAACCCTTGTAAAAACTCTTGTACATAAATCATTTTTTCTTATAGTTTGTTATTCTCTTAGGTCTTCTATTTCCTTCACAAGCTTCTCTGTATCATCTGTAACTCCAAACCTAACGGTGTATGTATTGTCTTTGTATATCTACACATAATTTTTTTAATCCAATTAGTACAATGAATTCATCTCATATTACAATTAAGTAAAATGATCAGCGAAACTGAGCTTCAATTTCGCTGAGCCGTAAGGCTCAGCTGAAAGTTCAAAGCTCAGTCTCCGCTGAGCCTTAAGGCTCAGCCGACAGCAACTTAAGCTGATGTTTCACAGCAACTGAAGTTGTTGTGCAACTTCAGGTTGCTGTGTGCAACCTAAAGTTGCACACAGCAACGGTTGCTGTGTGCAACCTTGCATACAGCAATGCGAGTGCTTTCCCTTTTGAATAGAGAGTCACTCGTTGTTTTTTTGTGGGAAACAAATTGTTTTTATTCACAAAATGTTTGTTGTTCAGAAATTTAAAGTTCCCTACAAATACTATAAATATTTCCATATTTTTATAATTCAAATAAGGTTCATTTTTATATATAAATCTATTTTTAGTAGGAACGACTTGCATTTTGAAACTCAAAGTTTGTTTACAAATATTCCCATAAATATATCAAGAACATAGAAATCAATGTAAGCAGATAATTGTTAAAAGTTCTTTTCAATACAAAAACACAACTCAACTTTTGTTTTTCATTCTTTCCATCTATTCTTTTCCATTTTCTTTTGCTTAGAATCCTAAGTGATATGCATTGTGGGTATGCAGTTTTGTAAAATCTCGAATACATGTTTTGAACCAAATTTTACATTTACGTGCCCTGGGCAGTTTTCAAACTTACTTAGCTATTTATTCTATCATTTGGCAGCTGTAATAGCAACATTTGTGTTGCTTTGCTTTGTATTTTGCCAAAGGATTGACCTCTTTGTAGATAGAAATTTCCCTTATTTTATAAAATATCAAAATTTCAATATTTTTCTTGAAAAGAATATTCAAAATAAATATAACAAAGTTAAGACAACAAAAATTAAACTAGATATAAATTATAACCATAGTACTTCCGGTGCAAAATTAATTAAAACTAAAGCTAAACAAAAAAAAAATGTAAAATGGGTCAGAAAACATCAATGTTTACCAATTACCACAATTCCTATTCATGCATCAAGAGAAGGACAAGGTAAGAATTTCAAAGCAAGATTTTGAAAACATTTTGGATCATCACTGTAACACCCCACCTCCGCCAATGCCACTCTTGCAAGTACACTAGCTTTGGAGGGGCGTTAAACAAGGTAAACATGCAAACATGTATCACAAGACAGAACATATAAGTAAAACAGAGTAGTAAAGCAGCGGATAAAACTAACATTTCAAAACCATAGTCAAGTTACATCAAAGTACTTGGTCATTATTTTCCATAAAACAAAGTCTAAAACATAAACTGAAAACTGGAAAAAACATAAAGTAACTATCCCCAAAGTAGCATAAAGCCATAGCATGCTCAAACCATACATGAGCTATCCAGAAAAGCAGCTAAAGATCCAGCTAGGTACCAGTGTTCCCACCCTGCAAACCTGGGGGGGGGGGGAACGGAAGAAAAGAGGCGAAAGAAAACGGGTCAGTCAAAAAGACTGGTAAGTCCTATCTACTATTAGTATAAAAACTAATAAAGTTAACTGGACATGTAAAGCAGAGATGAGGCATAGGGTGATAACTGTCATGGTGAAAAGTTAACAAGATGGATCAAGTGTGGCATCGCATGTACAAGGTTAAGTTGCACCAAGTGTGTACTAGTAATCCATGTCAAGTGTAAACTAGAAAAGATCCCTTGGCCCAATCTTGACCCAACATCCCGAGATGACCTAGATCAAGGTCCAACAACACGGTCTAGTCGATCGGCTCCCTAAAAGCCTAACTCGTCAAGTGTCGGTGTCATACGGCCCAATCACGAAGTGTAGTCAAACTGTGCTAGGTCCACCCTAGGGTGTATCAAGTCCTAGGGTGCCAACCACGGACACAAATCAAGCACGCACAGTCTAAACCTACGGGTGCCCGTGTCTGCTTTTTCAACTCCGGACCATGTGCACGACCATAGTCCACCTGAACCTACACCGGTGCACCTACTCAGCCGTCGTTTTGGTCGCTTACATGTCAGCCCAGTAATCGTGCCCCACCCTAGCCTAGTCCCTAAGGTATCATGATACAATCAAGAGGGTTACTGGTGAAAAGGACCACGTAACTAGGGTTTCTAGCGGGTTAAATGTGGTTAACCCTACCTCATCAAGTTGGTTAAGTGTACCCAAGGTTCATGACTTAACCCCATTAACCCATCGTGTTTCATTGGTTAAGTATTCAAGTGGTCCATGACTTAACCCTATCATGTGGCATTAATTAATTTAATGCACCCAACCTCTCACATTAGACCTTGTTGTGGTTACTAGTTAAGTCGGGCGGGTCCGGGTAGCTTTACACCACAACTTGGTCTAACCTCGGGTTTCAATGCGACATGACCAACTACTCACATTGGGTCCTATTGCTTGTAGCCACTAGTTAAGCCGGTCGGTTCCGGGTAGATTTATGCTACAAACTCAACACAACCTCGAGTTGGCCACTCTCATGTTTTCTAGAAGTCATGTCCAAATTCATGTTTACAAACATAATCACAAGTCAGTGTTCATGTCATATTTTAAAATCATGTTTCATGTCATTAATATTACCCAAACCCAACGCATTCCCCTCGCATGTACGCTTCACATAACATAACATAGATCAAAAGAGGGAGCTTAGCAAAACATGACAAAAAGGGCATAAGGTAATAAGGTTGACCACAAGTTAAACATGGTGGCATATGAGGCATAAATATGTTCATAAGCTTGCATATTACATCATAGGCCTCAAAACATGCATAATATCAACTTAAGCAAAATAGGTGAAACATGGTCATAAATGACATAGGATGATAGCAAGTGATTCGCATATAACATCATATGCAAGATAGCAACTTGCATATTACATCATGAGCCTCAAAATATGCATGATATCAAACTTAAGCAAATAGGTGAAACATGATCATAAATGACATAGGATGGTGGCTAGTGATTCGCATATAACATCATATGCAAGATAACACAAGGTTTATGAGAGTTTCTATGTTGCTTTATGCAACATTTCTAATCAAAGCTCATAGCTTTCTTTGCATAAGGCAAATGTGATAGCTTTACAAACATGCATAGAATATATTTATGCATAACATGACAGGATCAAAGCACATATCATACTTAGGCCCAAACTCAACTTGCAATATGTCATATTTAACTTCATAGTTAGAATCTAAGAGTAGTATAGGGCTTACAATGCTATGAAGACTTATAAAATATAAATAAGATTGAGACGAAGCCACTAGCAACTCTAAAAACCCCAAATGAATACAAGCTCCAAGAAGCTCCTTTGTTTCTATGAAGAAAGATCCTTGTTTTAATGAAGAAAGATTGAACTTTGGCCTTGAATCAAGCTTAGGAACTCTCATATGAATGAAGATTGAGGCTATGACAAGAGGGTGGAGGCCATGATTAAACATTTTGGCATAGTTTAGTTGTAGGATTGATTTATGATGACTAAGGCTAGGTATTAGGGTCTTTTTATAGGTATTAGGGGTAGTTTAGACCATAGGATTAACCCTAAAACACATCAGGTCCGTTAAATCCCGTCAGAAACTTCTAGAACTGGACCAGAGACAAGTGCAGGTGCACCAAGCCAGGATGGCTCGGACACCCGTGTCGACAGGGGTGTCGACTGGGCAGTCGACACCACCCAGGGTGTGTCGACACCCTAGTCGACTCCCATGTCGACTTGGGGTTTTGGCGGGAGGTTTTCCCGCCCATGCTTTCTGGTCCAGATTTGATTTTTGAACCTGATTTTTAACTTGGAATTTTCTGAAATCTTCATTGGGCCATAACTAGGTCATACAGACTCCGATTTTCGAAAACTTGGACTCTATTTCGCGTATTTTTCCGAGACGAACGCAATGGCATAGCCCGTTTCCCTTGATTCATAATTTATCATTTAATTCTGCCTTGATTTTATGTTATAATATGTTCTTTAAAATACAGGTTGTTACATCCTCCCCACCTTAAAGGATTTCATCCCCGAAATCTCTAAGTTAGGAAGAACGTATCCTACCATCCATCATCCATCTACTCAAAACATCATCCACGTGCAGTCAATGTCCTTAACAAATTCTAAATGCTGTATGATTATATGCAAATGTGTGTGTATATGTACTTATCTAATGCGAAAATCAGGCGGTTACTGATCCAGTAGACCTCCTTAATGCAAAGTATGTTAGTGAAATGAGTCCATATGTATGCAAAATCCTAACATAATTTATAATCTCTACATGAGAGCGCATAACATTCATTCATATGCAACATCCACGTGATAGCGTAACAAGTTCCATCCATGAATAAGTATCAGCACTCATGCATATGCAATATGAAAGTGTGTGAGCCGATCTTAGTGCCTAATGTGTATCATGCATCCACGGGTATCCACTTGCAAACACTTGCAAACATCAAGCATAACATGTTTCAAATACATGTTTCATCCAAAGGGTTTTTACTTAAGGTTCTCATGACAAGGTTAACGAGATGACAAGATAAACAGGATAAACATGGATAGCAAAAAGGAAGACATGTAAAAGGAAAAGAGGTCGAGAATGTACCCTCAAAAAGAAATGGATAAAGCCCACGCATCTTCTCCTCGGTTTCCCAAGTTGCATCTTCTTCGGCTTCACTCCACTGAACTTTCACCAACTTGACTTCTCGATTTCTTAGCTTCTTGATCTCTGTTCCAAAGATACGAATCGGAGCTCTCCTCAAGGTTGCCTCTTTCTCTACCTCTACGTCTTCAAGAATGCTTGGTCAAACCACCTCAGCGGACTCATGTAGGCACTTTCGGAGATGCGAGACATGAAAGACATTATGCACTCCGGCTAGCTTCTCGGGCAATTCCACCTTATAGGCCATCTTTCCAATTCTCTCTATGATAGGGAAGGGTCCTACGAACCTTAGTGCCAGTTTCCCAACTGCTCCAAAACGTACCACATTACGTAAAGGAGAAACCTTCCCGAAAACCATGTCTCCCTCTTCGAATTCCAAATCTGTCCTTCGCTTGTCAGCATAGGATTTCTGTCTGTCTTGGGCCGCTTTCATCCGTCTTCTCACCAATTCAACTTTCTCGGATGTGTCCCGTATCATATCGGGCCCAAGTATAAGCCTATCCGTAGTCTCCCACCAACAAGATGGTGACCTACATGGCCTCCCATACAAAGCTTCAAATGGTGCCATCCCTATGCTGGCTTGATAGCTATTATTATAAGCAAACTCTACAAGAGGAAGGTGGTCCTCCCAAGTGCCACCAAAGTCAAGAACACAAAGCCTCAAAAGATCTTCTAGCACTCTATTCACCCTTTCGGTTTGGCCATCCGTCTGGGGGTGATAGGCTGTACTCAGACTCAATCGCGTACCCCTCGCTTCTTGCAAACTATTCCAGAACTGGCTAGTGAAAATTGGGTCACGATCGCTAACTATGCTAAAAGGAACTCCATGCAACCGCACTATCTCTCGAAGATAAATAGATGCTAGCCATGATGCGGTCCTCTTGCTCTTTACTGGAATGAAGTGAGCACTCTTCGTAAGTCTGTCAACTATGACCCATATGCTCGTGTTCCCTTTCCTTGACCTAGGCAATCCATCCACAAAATCCATAGAAATACTCTCCCACTTCCATTGCGGGACCTCCAATGGATGTAATAGCCCACCGGGTTTCTTTGACTCGGCTTTCACTTGTTGGCACACCATGCACTTTGAAACATACTCTGCCACATCTTTCTTCATTCCAGCCCAAAAGAAAATGCGCTAAATATCTCTATACATCTTATCTCCTCCAGGATGTATGGTCATCTTTGAGTGATGTGCTTCTTCGAGAACTTTATGCACCAAGTCTCCTACTTGTGGAACGCATAGCCTTCCATCGCGCCTTAGCCAACCCTTGTCACCAATAGTATATCTAGCAAGGTGACTAGACGTCTCACCACGAATCAACTTGTCCATGACTTCGACTATCTGTGGATCTTCCTTCTGCGAAGCCCCAACTTGATCAAGAAGCATAGGTCTAAGCTCAAGGGATGCTAAAGAACCCGTCATCGACTCAACAGCCGATGTGAAATCAAAGGTTGCCAAGAACTCTAGACTCCTCATCTCAACAAACAAGGGACTCAAAGTCAACCTACTTCTGCTTAATGCATCAGCCACAACATTACCCTTGCCAGGGGTATAAGCTATCTCGAAGTCATAAGATGCCAAGAATTCCATCCACCTTTGCTGCCTTAGATTCAGATCTTTCTCCGAGAAGAGGTACTTGAGCGACTTATGATAAGTATATAACTCAAACCTTTTGCCTAGAAGATAGTGGTGCCAGGACTTGAGTGCAAAGACGATCGCCGCCAACTCCAAATCATGAGTGGGATAGTTCTTCTCATGAACTTTAAGTTGCCTACCCCATAACATATCACTCTTCCCTCTTGCATCAGGACAGCACCTAACCCCGTACCACATGCATCGGTGTACACGGTAAACATCTTACCGCCATCGGGTAATGCCAAAACTAGAGATGTGGTAAGGGCCCTCTTGAGCCTTTGAAAAGCAAGCTCACACTCTAAGTCCCATGCAAAGACTAAGTTCTTCTTCGTCAACTTAGTAAGAGGGGCTGAAATCTTAGCGAAGTCCCTGATGAACTCCCTATAGTAGCCCGCCAGACCGAGAAAGCTTCTTACTTCGGTTGCATTCCTAGGAGTCTTCCAGTCTTGAACTGCAACCACTTTCGCGGGATCCACCGCTATGCCTTGCTTAGAAACTATATGTCCAAGAAACCGAACTTCCCTTCTCCAGAAATGGCATTTGGAGAACTTGGCTTTCAATTGGTGAGCTCTAAGTTTATCCATCACTTCCTTGAGATGTCTGGCATGTTCTTCCTCATCCTTTGAGAAGATCAGAATATCATCCACGAAGACAACCACGAACTTGTTAAGGAACTCCCTGAACACCGTACTCATCAAATCTACGAAGTAGGCGGGTGCATTAGTAAACCGAATGGCATGACAAGCCATTCAAAGAATCCATCTGGAGTCCTAAACGCAGTCTTATCAATACTATCCTCGGCCACTCTAAGCTGATGGAATCCGGTGGCTAGATCGAGCTGAGAGAAAACAGAAGCACCAACAAGCTGGTCAAAGAGGTCATCAATCCTCGGTAACGGGTGCCTATTCTTCTTTGTCAGCTTGTTCAACTCTCGATAATCAACACATAGACGAAGCGAACCATCCGCCTTAGTGGCGAATACCACCGGAGCACCCCATTCAGAAATGCTTCACCTAATAAAATTCTTCTCAAGCAGCTCCTTGATTTGCTTACTGAGCTCTCTTCTTTCTCGCGGGGCCATGTGCCTAACGGCAATGAAACTGGCTTGGCATTATCAACAAGATAAATACGAAAATCTATCTCTCGTTTAGGGGGTAACCCCTTAACCTCTTCAAAGACATCAGGATATTCTCAAACCACCCTTACAGATTGCAGATCATTGATGGACGAGTCAAGAGATTCAAGATAACATAACATGACGGGATCCAACGGGTTGCAAGAAATCTCTAGGGTATTACCGAGGCGAGTCATGAGCCTCACCACCCTATGCTCACAATCGAGGATGGCTCCATAACTGGACAACCAATCCATGCCCAAGATCAACCCGTATCCCGTGAACCCGAGAACATAAGCATTACTCGTGAATTCTACGGTCAAGATAGAAATCTTCAAATCCACACAAATCATAGATAAATGGGCGGAACCCCCAATTGGATTTGAAACACTGACGGGATCCTCAACTAGACTAGTACTTAGGTGCAAACTTCCAACAATGTCAGCAGAAATAAAGGTATGTGATGCGCCAGAATCAAATAAGGTGCGAACAGGATAATCAGAAATATAAACAAGACTTTCTACAGAAATACTACCTCGGTCCGGAACTGGAGCAGTATTGAGAGCATGCACTTGCCCTCCAGAAGGTCCTGCACGCTGATTCTGCCCTTGCCCTTGTCCTTGCTTCTTGGGGCAATCCTTGCTAAGGTGTCCAGGCTCTCCACAGTGAAAGCATTCGCCCAACTTCCTCTTCTTCTTCCTGCAATCTTTGGCTATGTGCCCAACAATCCCACGGAAGTTGCATTTTCTTGGGTCTTTTGTTGTATATAACAGTGTTGTATACACAATTATATGATTTTTGTTTGATGATAACAACCAAATATATTTTATTATTGAATGTGTTTGTAACTGTACTGGTATACTACACAACAAACAGGATTATAATATTTTTTATTTAAATAAAATATAACTGTACAGAAATTTAAACAATCACACAGTATTTTATTTAAATAAAAATATTTTATTTCAATATCAAAAAGTACATCTTTTATAACTCCACTATTTGACATACTACAACTCTGTCACTCACTCTATACAACTACATTTACATTCACATATACAGACACTTTCATACATTGACACTGTTTTTTTTTTACTGTCTTCTGTCTTCCATCTTCTGTCTTCACAGCCTTCAGTCAAGTCCTGTCTTCATACCTGTCATAAGAAGAACACACAGTAGACTGCAACAAAAATAAAATAGAATAAAAGAAAATAAAAAATTATTTTTAAATTTTATTTGCCTCAGAAGTACGGTGTGTTTCTCATCATTTTTCTAGACTTGGTTTGATATGCAGGGACAGAAAAACTCGTCTAGATGGCTGCATATACACACGTGTATACACGTGTGCACTGCCACGCCAATCCAGTGTCGCGACTGAGGAGTAGCCACTTGGACCATCTCGACTCAACGCAATATACTCATGAGCATGAACAAAGTCAAAAGCAAATGGCCGAGGACATAGTCAAAGTAAAATGTTTCAAGGGAAAAAGAAGGACACCATTACAACCCAGTTTTAAAGTGAAGCAGAAGTACAAGCAGCATAGTGCGGCAGTGTTAACAAAACTACAGGAAGTAACAAGATGATGAAGACATGGCATGGATGACAACAGGATCAAGAGGCATGGTACAACATAGCAGGGGTTTAGCATGAGATAAACCAGACAAGAGCAAATCAATACAAGTGCATCGATAAAAGTTGAGCAGCAGTAACATCGATTAACAACACTGCATACACAAGGTGAAGTGGCATAGTGTAGAGCAGCAATAATATACACAAGCCAAAGGCATTTCAAGATGCAAACTGGTGGCGCACAAGCATGAATAGCAACTGGAAAATGAATGCTTGGAGTTTTATCTTTGAAGAAGAATTCAAAGACATAAGTGCAGTGGATTCAGGCATGAAATGATAAAAGCAAGAACTAGTTAAAGTGATAAACAAATATCACAAATTCAGCATAATGCAGCAAATTGGTTAAGGCATGATCAAGCTCACACAATGGTGCATAGATGAATAGCTCATTAACAGGATCAATAAAGAACAATAAGAACAGTATGAAGCTTAATCAAGGATAAGTGAACATTTCAGATTTAATCAAACATGGGTGCATAGACATGTATAAAAATAGATTGCAAGTGGAATTGGACACACAGCAATTACAAAAAGTGGCACACAGGAAACTACACAGTTCAAGCAAATATTTTTAAAACAATGGTAATACAGCATGTTCATGTGAATACACAAGCATGGTCAAATATATATATATATATATATATATATATATATATATATATATATACACCAGCAGCCTTAGCATGAATGAGAATGGATTGATGTATATGGCAGTACAGCAGTTTTTAAACATGAATATAGCAAACCAAACTGTCTGGTGCAACAAGCAAGGAGTATAGCATCAATTAAAAGTTTGGCAAGTTCAAGTGTTGATTATGTTCAAAGGAAGATCAAAAGCAGTACACAAATAATGGCGCTGATTCATGTATGGGAACAGCAGTATAATGGTCAAGCACAAATTCAAGTTCATGCAGCAAGGAGCTCAGTGCATATAGTGGAGTATCAATGGTGTATTTACATATACACTGGTTTGTATATATGTAAACAAGGGAGTAATGTGATCAAATGAAGCATCAGTTCTTATCAGTTCAAAATTGATCAAGTTCAAGCTAAATTCAAATTGCAACAAACACATGAATGGCAATATGTACAAGTGAACAAGAGAACATAGGTAGTGCAGCAGTTCTAAAGACAAGCACATGGCCGAGGCAGCACATGTTTGGCATGAAGCAGTCTCAAGGTGAAATGACAATAATATTCAAGTCATGGTGCATCAAGTGTAATCAAAGAAAAATAGTATCAGTATAAAGAAATTATGCAGTAATTCTAACAGGAATTCCAATATTATCAGTATAAAGAAATCACAGTAAAATCAGAGAATAGCACCAGTTTTTAGCAAAAACGATTCAAAGAATAGTTCGAAATTTCCATTAAGTCAGAGGTAATTCTGGAGTACATATGAAATTTTTTAGCAAAATTCCAGGTTTCAAATGAACGCATTCCAGAAAATTCGGCAATCACAAGTGTAATCAAGACATCTGTTCTTATCAGTTTTTTTTTTTTTTATGAAGTAGTAAATCCAAGGAAGCAAAATTCCAGTTTAAAAATCATGCTAACAAAGTCAAATGAAAGAGGATATGAAATTCCAGAATTAATCAAAGAAATCGCCAGAGTAGCTGAAGACTTCAAGCCCAAGATTTATGCAATATACTCAAGTTTAAATTCGAAGAAACCTCCAGAATAGTGGAAGTATTCATAGCAATATTCAAATCGAAGAAATTTTCAGAAGTTCAAGAACAATTAAAAGCCGATTTCAAAAGCCCCAAAATTTTCGAATATATCAAATCAAGGGTTTCAAAGATCAAGACTTAATCAAAAATTCCAGAACATACGATGATTTAAAGTTCCAATATTTCCGTATATATCATAACCAAAGTGTAATACGAAATCAGAGCACAAAATTAGGGTTTCAAAACCCTATAAGAACACCCACATCATCATCGGCTATTATCATCCAAGATCGAAGAAATTAAAAAGCAAACAATTGAATTAAAAATCATACCAGGAAAAGAAGAAGACTTGGATCCAAATCAAAGCTTCATCAACTCAACCGAAAAAGAGCTTGCAATAGGAACTCGAGAACATCATAGCGTCGGATTTCAGAATCAAAGAACCAAAACCCTAATCACAGTCGCTATTTCTATTTAAGAAGGAAACCCTAGAGCTGCCATTTTTACAATTACAAAGAGATCGGACTCAAGAGAGAAGTGGTGAAGTAATTAAAAAAGGGAGGCCAGCCAAGTTTCAACTAAAAGGGGATAACCCCTATTCTAAATCCTAGGGTTTTCAAAGTTTTTCTTAAGGGTTTTTTATTGTTTTGATTTTTTTTGTCTTTAATTTCAATTTGTTGTCAAGTCTAGAGTTTTCTAGTTTGTCTCTAAAACTAGGGAGACGAATTACAGTGTTTGTAATTCGGGGAAATCTGGTTTTGGGGATAAAAACCAGTGCAGGGTTTTGAGCGTAGGGTTAAGAACAGTTGGGAGCGAGTGTCACGAGTTTACAGGGGATTGTAAGCGTAGAGATTGTTTTAACTCCTAGTAGAAACCTTGGGGAATGCAGCAGTAGGCAGGGTTTTGCCGAAGCTGGGTATATCTGTGTGTAATTTATTTTCCGCATTTATTCTGATTATTACCTGTGCTGTTTTTATTTAATTATTCTGCAAAAATCTGCGATAAACCCTATTCACCCCCCCTCTAGGGTTAATTTAGATCCTACAAGTGGTATCAGAGCAGGTATTTTTTATTTTAGTTTAACTCTAGAGTCATGAATCTGTCCAATAACGCGTTTTCTGAGGGTCAGTCCATAGCTAGGCCACCAATGTTTAATGGAACTGATTATGCTTATTGGAAAGCTAGGATGAAAATTTATTTGAGTTCAGTCGATTATGATGTGTGGGTTATTATTAAAACAGGTTATAGATCTCCGACTGTAATAGTTAGTGGTGTTGAAATTCCTAAATCAAAAGACAGGTGTGATGCTAATGATAAAAAATCATTTTCAACTAATGCCAAAGCAATGAATGCTTTAATCTGTGCTCTTGATAAAACTGAATTTAATCGAGTTTCTCATTGTGAGACTGCGCAGGAAATATGGCATACGTTGGAGGTCACACACGAAGGTACATCTCAAGTAAAGGAATCTCGTCTCGCTCTACTCAGCAACGAATATGAAAATTTCTCTATGCAAAAAGACGAAGATATAAAAGAGATGTATGGTCGCTTTTCATCACTGGTCTACAATGCAAAAGCTCTTGGCAAAACCTATACCGAAGTGGAATTGATCAGAAAAATACTGAGAGTGTTACCGATGAATTTTGAAGCAAAGGTGACGGCGATTCAAGAATCAAAAGATCTGAATAAAGTAAGCATGGAAGAGTTGATCGGAAATCTGATTACTTACGAGATGGAGTTGAAAGCAAGAGAAGAACGAAAGGATTCTGAATCAAAGAAGAAGACGATCGCTCTAAATAATTCTGTTGAAAGTAATGATGATGATCCCGCTGAAGAGCTAGCCATGGTTTTGAAAAAGTGGGCCAAAGGAAAATACAAGCCACAAAAAAAGAAAACTATCAAATCTGAAAGTTCCGAAAGTTCAGACGATGAAGTATTTTGCTACAACTGCAAGAAACCCGGACATATCAAACCAAATTGTCCACAGCTCAAAAATGAAAAGAAGAAGAAGTTCAGAAGAAAGAAGAAAGCTTTTGATGCTACATGGGATGACGAAGAAGGAGAAGAAATTTCTGAAAGTGAAGAAGAGGAAGCTAATTTGTGTCTTATGGCTCAATCTGATTCAGAAAGAAGTGAAAAGGGTTCAAGTGAGGTATCGAATTTTACTTATAAAGATTTAATTTTAATGTGTCACGATCTCACAAAAACCGTTGATTCTCTTGAACTAAAAGTTAAGAAATTAAAATCTGATAGATCAAAACTAGTTCAAGAAAATAACAGTTTAGAAACAAAACTTGAAAAAGTTAAGAATTCACCGTTTTCAGAATGCAAAAAATGTCAATTTTTGAGTAACGATTTTTTGAAATTAAAAACTGATCTTGAGTTACTTAAAAGTGAAAACATGAATTTGAAAAATGAAAATCTTGATTTTGAAAAAGTGATTGAAAAGTTTAGAGAATCTGAAAAACTTGATTTTGAAAAACGAAAACAATTTGAAATTGAAATTTCCAAGTCCAATGCTAAAATCAAAGCACTTGAAAACGAAAATTTGATTTTAAAACAAACTGACGCTGAAAAGAGGAAAAACGCTATCAATCATTGTTCAAATTTAATGAAAGAAAATAGTGATCTTAAAATTAAAATTCAACGACTTCAGTCAGCTTTGACTAAATTTTCTAAAGGAGAGAAATCGTTGAATATGTTGTTAAAAAATCAATTTTTTGTTCAGAATAAAAAGGGACTTGGATTTGAATCTAATCAAGTTGAAAAACAAAATTTTAGTGATTTTAAAAATCCTTTAATTGGCTTTGAAAACGATCAAATTGAATTTTTGAAATTTAATAATTTCAAAGGGTTTTTAAATCATAAACAAATTGATAACTCGTTTAAAAACAATTCATTTAAATCTGTTTGGATTCCAAAAATTAACAAAATAAATTTAAGCAAATCTAAACAAATTTGGGTTCCAAAGGGTACGCTAGTGAATAGTAATGGATTGTTATATAAACGGGTTTGGGTACTAAAACGTGTAAACAAAGATAAGAGTGGTAAAACAACTTTTGTTAGACCACTCGATCATATAGACATTTAGGTAGTGCAGGAGGCTAAGGAACAACTGTGCTTAAGTGAGTTAAAATTCAAGTTGATTCATATATCGAATTATTTGGAGTTCCTTAGCCATAGATTCAGAGTTGGAGATTCATTGCATCACGTTGATTATGGTAAGTCAGGTATGATCTCTAAACTCGTACTTTTATTCCTTTTAGTTTATTTTTACTTGGCTGTTTTTGAAATCATTCGTTATGGATTGTTGAAATTCTTGGATTGTAAAAAATTGATTTTTTTAGGTGATTTCAAACAATTATCTTCAAATTTGATAAGTTGACTTTTTCTTGAGTTTGTCTAAAAATTATCTGAGGATGTCACTTGTGATTCTTGCTTTGAAAATGATCTTGTGCTGCTCTGATAAGGAAATTGATTTGATTCATTTGTGTTTAAATGATAAGTTGGAAAATCAGTGACTGGATTTAGTTAAAATTCATAGGCAATTTGAATTAAATTAATATATAAATGGTTTTAAAAATTGTCTAGGAGCAATCAGTGTTAAAAATATTAGAAAATTTCATTTTCTAACTGATTGATTTTTTTTAAGCTGATTTTCAAACTTGCATTTTTTTCAAAAACTCCTCTTGAAATTAATATTTTCAATTTTAAAATTATTCTTGATTATTTATTCAAAAAATTGAAATTATTGATTAATTTGAACCAGTTTGTGACTCATCAAAATCGTTAATAGATTTATGAAATTGTGATGAGTTGTGACTATGGTATAATTCTTAACTAGAGGAGATATTATTTTAAATCACATGATGATTGGACAAATTTTATAATATCTTTGAATTAGAGCTTATTTCACGACCATCTTCTATATCTACCATATTTCTGTCATTCATCATGGTTTTATTTAATTTGGGGAGTTCTAATTATCCTTGAAATTAAAAAAAAATATAATAATAAATAATTTATCCTTGGTATTCACTCCCATTTAAAAATCCTCGCGGTTATGCGTGGGTGAATTACCTTAATTTCTATGTGCTTCCATTCTCACTTAAAAGACCTTCGGGCTGTGCATGGATGGAACCCATTAGAAAGGATAAAGTTAAGTTACTACTAACCCCATTTAAAAGACCTTTGGGCTATGCGTGGTTAGAAAGTGCTTAACACCTTTTTTGAGCATATTTAAAATCTTTAAAATTCATATTCAAATATTCAATTTTTTATTGAGCTCTCCTCATTCTATAAAAACCATCGTAAATCCATTCATTCTGAAAGTGAAATTTGCTTCTGATTTAAAGATTATTATGATTTTTGTTTGATTAAATGGGTTTTACGATATATATTCTCTCTCTGAATATGAATTTATATTTTTAGTCTATATTCATCACTGTTTCGTTTTCTATTTTCCTTTTGATGATAACAAAAGGGGGAGAATGGTCAAGATTTTGATTGTTGAGTATTAATTCAAAAATATTTTAAGATTGAAAGTTAAATATCTAGAGGGAGAATGGGCAATTGGATTTAATACATTCAATTTTTCCACATATATAGGGAAAGTTCAGTTGAAGGGGGAGCATACAAATAGGGGGAGTAATATATTTCATGTTCAAACACATTCAAAATCTCTTATTTATTTGTCATCATCAAAAGGGGGAGATTGTTGTATATAACAGTGTTGTATACACAATTATATGATTTTTGTTTGATGATAACAACCAAATATATTTTATTATTGAATGTGTTTGTAACTGTACTGGTATACTACACAACAAACATGATTATAATATTTTTTATTTAAATAAAATATAACTGTACAGAAATTTAAACAATCACACAGTATTTTATTTAAATAAAAATATTTTATTTCAATATTAAAAAGTACATCTTTTATAACTCCACTATTTGACATACTACAACTCTGTCACTCACTCTATACAACTACATTTATATTCACATATACAGACACTTTCATACAATGACACTGTTTTTTTTTTACTGTCTTCTGTCTTCCATCTTCTCTCTTCACAGCCTTCAGTCAAGTCCTGTCTTCATACCTGTCATAAGAAGAACACACAGTAGATTGCAACAAAAATAAAATAGAATAAAAGAAAATAAAAAATTATTTTTAAATTTTATTTGCCTCAGAATTACGGTGTGTTTCTCATCATTTTTCTAAACTTGGTTTGATATGCAGGGACAGAAAAACTCGTCTAGATGGCTGCATATACACACGTGTATACACGTGTGCACTGCCACGCCAATCCAGTGTCGCGACTGAGGAGTAGCCACTTGGACCATCTCGACTCAGCGCAATATACTCATGAGCATGAACAAAGTCAAAAGCAAATGGCCGAGGACATAGTCAAAGTAAAATGTTTCAAGGGAAAAGGAAGGACACCATTACAACCCAGTTTTAAAGTGAAGCAGAAGTACAAGCAGCATAGTGCGGCAGTGTTAACAAAACTACAGGAAGTAACAAGATGATGAATACATGGCATGGATGACAACAGGATCAAGAGGCATGGTACAACATAGCAGGGGTTTAGCATGAGATAAACCAGACAAGAGCAAATCAATACAAGTGCATCGATAAAAGTTGAGCAGCAGTAACATCGATTAACAACACTGCATACACAAGGTGAAGTGGCATAGTGTAGAGCAGCAATAATATACACAAGCCAAAGGCATTTCAAGATGCAAACTGGTGGCGCACAAGCATGAATAGCAACAGGAAAATGAATGCTTGGAGTTTTATCTTTGAAGAAGAATTCAAAGACATAAGTGCAGTGGATTCAGGCATGAAATGATAAAAGCAAGAACTAGTTAAAGTGATAAACAAATATCACAAATTCAGCATAATGCAGCAAATTGGTTAAGGCATGATCAAGCTCACACAATGGTGCATAGATGAATAGCTCATTAACAGGATCAATAAAGAACAACAAGAACAGTATGAAGCTTAATCAAGGATAAGTGAACATTTCAGATTTAATCAAACATGGGTGCATAGACATGTATAAAAATAGATTGCAAGTGGAATTGGACACACAACAATTACAAACAGTGGCACACAGGAAACTACACAGTTCAAGCAAATATTTTTAAAACAATGGTAATACAGCATGTTCATGTGAATACACAAGCATGGTCATATATATATATATATATATATATATATATATATATATATACCAGCAGCCTTAGCATGAATGAGAATGGATTGATGTATATGGCAGTACAGCAGTTTTTAAACATGAATATAGCAAACCAAACTGTCTGGTGCAACAAGCAAGGAGTACAGCATCAATTAAAAGTTTGGCAAGTTCAAGTGTTGATTATGTTCAAAGGAAGATCAAAAGCAGTACACAAATAATGGCGCTGATTCATGTATGGGAACAGCAGTATAATGGTCAAGCATAAATTCAAGTTCATGCAGCAAGGAGCTCAGTGCATATAGTGGAGTATCAATGGTGTATTTACATATACACTGGTTTGTATATATGTAAACAAGGGAGTAATGTGATCAAATGAAGCATCAGTTCTTATCAGTTCAAAATTGATCAAGTTCAAGCTAAATTCAAATTGCAACAAACACATGAATGGCAATATGTACAAGTGAACAAGAGAACATAGGTAGTGCAGCAGTTCTAAAGACAAGCACATGGCCGAGGTAGCACATGTTTGGCATGAAGCAGTCTCAAGGTGAAATGACAATAATATTCAAGTCATGGTGCATCAAGTGTAATCAAAGAAAAATAGTATCAGTATAAAGAAATTATGCAGTAATTCTAACAGGAATTCCAATATTATCAGTATAAAGAAATCACAGTAAAATCAGAGAATAGCACCAGTTTTTAGCAAAAACGATTCAAAGAATAGTTCGAAATTTCCATTAAGTCAGAGGTAATTCTGGAGTACATATGAAAATTTTTAGCAAAATTCCAGGTTTCAAATGAACGCATTCCAGAAAATTCGGCAATCACAAGTGTAATCAAGACATCTGTTCTTATCAGTTTTTTTTCCTTTATGAAGTAGTAAATCCAAGGAAGCAAAATTCCAGTTTAAAAATCATGCTAACAAAGTCAAATGAAAGAGGATATGAAATTCCAGAATTAATCAAAGAAATCGCCAGAGTAGCTGAAGACTTCAAGCCCAAGATTTATGCAATATACTTAAGTTTAAATTTGAAGAAACCTCCAGAATAGTGGAAGTATTCATAGCAATATTCAAATCCAAGAAATTTTCAGAAGTTCAAGAATAATTAAAAGCCGATTTCAAAAGCCCCAAAATTTTCGAATATATCAAATCAATGGTTTCAAAGATCAAGACTTGATCAAAAATTCCAAAACATACGATGATTTAAAGTTCCAATATTTCCGTATATATCATAACCAAAGTGTAATACGAAATCAGAGCACAAAATTAGGGTTTCAAAACCCTATAAGAACACCCACATCATCATCGGCTATTATTATCCAAGATCGAAGAAATTAAAAAGCAAACAATTGAATTAAAAATCATACCAGGAAAAGAAGAAGACTTGGATCCAAATCAAAGCTTCATCAACTCAACCGAAAAAGAGCTTGCAATAGGAACTCGAGAACATCATAGCGTCGGATTTCAGAATCAAAGAACCAAAACCCTAATCACAGTCGCCATTTCTATTTAAGAAGGAAACCCTAGAGCTGCCATTTTTACAATTACAAAGAGATCGGACTCAAGAGAGAAGTGGTGAAGTAATTAAAAAAGGGAGGCCGACCAAGTTTCAACTAAAAGGGGATAACCCCTATTCTAAATCCTAGGGTTTTCAAATCTTAAGGGTTTTTTATTGTTTTGATTTTGTTTGTCTTTAATTTCAATTTGTTATCAAGTCTAGAGTTTTCTAGTTTGTCTCTAAAACTAGGGAGACGAATTACAGTGTTTGTAATTCGGGGAAATCTGGTTTTGGGGATAAAAACCAGTGCAGGGTTTTGAGCGTAGGGTTAAGAACAGTCGTGAGCGAGTGTCGCGAGTTTACAGGGGATTGTAAGCGTAGAGATTGTTTTAACTCCTAGTAGAAACCTTGGGGAATGCAGCAGTAGGCAGGGTTTTGCCGAAGCTGGGTATATCTGTGTGTAATTTATTTTCCGCATTTATTCTGATTATTACCTGTGCTGTTTTTATTTAATTATTCTGCAAAAATCTGCGATAAACCCTATTCACCCCCCCTCTAGGGTTAATTTAGATCCTACATATTTTGCCTTGGCCTTGTTGCCCTTGTTGTTCTTGTTGTTCTAATTGCTCTGATTTCCTCCCCACTTGGAGTCTGTCTTCTTGGCTTGAGTCTCATTAGGCTTGACTTCTTTCTTGCCATTCTTATCGTCTCCTTGAAGCAATGCCATGTCCACTAGGCCTTCAAAAGTGGCCCCCATGGGTATATGAGATAGGGCTAAACCTTGTAATGGCTCATTCAACCCTCGTGCAAAGCGTAAAGCCTTCTTCTGGGGAGTATTAACCATGTCCAAACCGAATCGAGCGAGCTGGTTAAACTTATTCACATACTCCCTCACTGTCATGTCCCCTTGCTTCAAAGATATAAACTTCTCCAATTGCAGATTCGCCTCAGCTAATGATAGAAACTTAAGCCCAAATCTTGTCCTAAAGTCGGCCCAAGTCTCTATAGGCCTAGTAGCATTGGTGACCTCCCACCAATAAGCAGCTTCTTCTTTTAATAACCATGCTGCCAATAAAACCTTTCTATGGTCTTCCACATCAAAGATAGTGAAAAGATCTTCAATTTCTTTCAACCAATTTCTCGCCTCCACAAAAGTCTCCATCCCAATAAAATTCTTGCCACCCATCGCCTTAAAGTCTTTGCAAACCTTTGCGAAATCTGCTTGTGGATGCTGAGGAGGAGGAGGAGGAACCTCAGTTACGGTGGGGGTATTTGCTGGGCCCGCATTGTTGGCCCTAGCTTCCAAGTACCTCCGGAACCATCCGGGAATGGTTACTCCCTCAGGAAGGTTAAGATCGGCCATGCTGAAAAAGGAAAAGATAGATTTAGAACGAGAAAACGAAGGATAGCGCTAATGGCTTTTGGGGAATAGCCTTTTAAAATAACTAGACTTTTCTTGGAAAATACTTAATTGGCTATGAAAATAGTTTTCCAAAAAGGTAAGTTTTAAAAACACTTTTTTACTCAAATCTTGTAAACCTGGCTCTGATACCAAATGTAACACCCCACCTCCGCCAATGCCACTCTTGCAAGTACACTAGCTTTGGAGGGGCGTTAAACAAGGTAAACATGCAAGCAGATATCACAAGACAGAACATATAAGTAAAACAGAGTAGTAAAGCAGCGGATAAAACTAACATTTCAAAACCATAGTCAAGTTACATCAAAGTACTTGGTCATTATTTTCCATAAAACAAAGCCTAGAACATAAACTAAAAACTGGAAAAAACATAAAGTAACTATCCCCAAAGTAGCATAAAGCCATAGCATGCTCAAACCATACATGAGCTATCCAGAAAAGCAGCTAAAGATCCAGCTAGGTACCAGTGTTCCCACCCTGCAAACCTGGGGGGGGGGGGGGGGAACGGAAGAAAAGAGGCGAAAGAAAACGGGTCAGTCAAAAAGACAGGTAAGTCCTATCTACTATTAGTATAAAAACTAATAAAGTTAACTGGACATGTAAAGCAGAGATGAGGCATAAGGTGATAACTGTCATGGTGAAAAGTTAACAAGATGGATCAAGTGTGGCATCGCATGTACAATGTTAAGTTGCACCAAGTGTGTACTAGTAATCCATGTCAAGTGTAAACTAGAAAAGATCCCTTGGCCCAATCTTGGCCCAACATCCCGAGATGACCTAGATCAAGGTCCAACAACACGGTCAAGTCGATCGGCTCCCTAAAAGCCTAACTCGTCAAGTGTCGGTGTCATACGGCCCAATCACGAATTGTAATCAAACTGTGCTAGGTCCACCCTAGGGTGTATCAAGTCCTAGGGTGCCAACCACGGACACAAATCAAGCACGCACAGTCTAAACCTACGGGTGCCCGTGTCTGCTTTTTCAACTCCGGACCATGTGCACGACCATAGTCCGCCTGAACCTACACCGGCGCACCTACTCAGCCATCGTTTTGGTCGCTTACATGTCAGCCCAGTAATCGTGCCCCGCCCTAGCCTAGTCCCTAGGGTATCATGATACAATCAAGAGGGTTACTGGTGAAAAGGACCACGTAACTAGGGTTTCTAGCGGGTTAAATGTGGTTAACCCTACCTCATCAAGTTGGTTAAGTGTACCCAAGGTTCATGACTTAACCCCATCAACCCATCGTGTTTCATTGGTTAAGTATTCAAGTGGTCCATGACTTAACCCTATCATGTGGCATTAATTAATTTAATGCACCCAACCTCTCACATTAGACCTTGTTGTGGTTACTAGTTAAGCCGGGCGGGTCCGGGTAGCTTTACACCACAACTTGGTCAAACCTCGGGTTTCAAGTGCGACATGTCCAACTACTCACATTGGGTCCTATTGCTTGTAGCCACTAGTTAAGCCGGTCGGTTCCGGGTAGATTTATGCTACAAACTCAACTCAACCTCGAGTTGGCCACTCTCATGTTTTCTAGAAGTCATGTCCAAATTCATGTTTACAAACATAATCACAAGTCAATGTTCATGTCATATTTTAAAATCATGTTTCATGTCATTAATATTACCCAAACCCAACGCATTCCCCTCGCATGTACGCTTCACATAACATAACATAGATCAAAAGAGGGAACTTAGCAAAACATGACAAAAAGGGCATAAGGTAATAAGGTTGGCCACAAGTTAAACGTGGTGGCATATGAGGCATAAATATGTTCATAAGCTTGCATATTACATCATAGGCCTCAAAACATGCATAATATCAACTTAAGCAAAATAGGTGAAACATGGTCATAAATGACATAGGATGATAGCAAGTGATTCGCATATAACACCATATGCAAGATAGCAACTTGCATATTACATCATGAGCCTCAAAATATGCATGATATCAAACTTAAGCAAATAGGTGAAACATGATCATAAATGACATAGGATGGTGGCTAGTGATTCGCATATAACATCATATGCAAGATAACACAAGGTATATGAGAGTTTCTATGTTGCTTTATGCAACATTTCTAATCAAAGCTCATAGCTTTCTATGCATAAGGCAAAGGTGATAGCTTTACAAACATGCATAGAATATATTTATGCATAACATGATAGGATCAAAGCACATATCATACTTAGGCCCAAACTCAACTTGCAACATGTCATATTTAACTTCATAGTTAGAATCTAAGAGTAGTATAGGGCTTACAATGCTATGAAGACTTATAAAATATAAATAAGATTGAGACGAAGCCACTAGCAACTCTAAAAACCCCAAATGAATACAAGCTCCAAGAAGCTCCTTTGATTCTATGAAGAAAGATCCTTGTTTTAATGAAGAAAGATTGAATTTTGGCCTTGAAGAAAGCTTTGCAACTCTCAAACAAGCTTAGGAACTCTCATATGAATGAAGATTGAGGCTATGACAAGAGGGTGGAGGCCATGATTAAACATTTTGGCATAGTTTAGTTGTAGGATTGATTTATGATGACTTAGTCTAGGTATTAGGGTCTTTTTATAGGTATTAGGGGTAGTTTAGACCATAGGATTAACCCTAAAACACATCAGGTCCGTCAAATCCCGTCAGAAACTTCTAGAACTGGACCAGAGACAAGTGCAGGTGCACCAAGCCAGGATGGCTCGGCCACCCGTGTCGACAGGGGTGTCGACTGGGCAGTCGACACCACCCAGGGTGTGTCGACTCCCATGTCGACTTGGGGTTTTGGCGGGAGGTTTTCCCGCCCATGCTTTCTGGCACCAGATTTGATTTTTGAACCTGATTTTTAACTTGGAATTTTCTGAAATCTTCATTGGGCCATAACTGGGTCATACGGACTCCGATTTTCGAAAACTTGGACTCTATTTCGCGTAATTTTCCGAGACGAACGCAATGGCACAGCCCGTTTCCCTTGATTCATATTTTATCATTTAATTCTGCCTTGATTTTATGTTATAACATGTTATTTAAAATACGGGTTGTTACAATCACCAATAAAATGGGTCAGTAAGAACTTCAGGTTGCACATAGCAACCATTGTTGTGTGCAACCTGAAGTTGCTGTGTGCAACTTCAGGTTGCACACATCCACACAGCAACTTCAGGTTGCTGTGTGCAAATTCAAGTTGCACAGCAACCTGAAGTTGTCGTGCAACTTAAGCAGGTGTGACAATGCTGGAACATTTGAAATGGAAATTTGTGTTATATGAATTATAAGTGAACACATAAGAGAAGAAAGCGAAAAATGAATTGAAGGTGCCAATTCAGGGATGAAAGCAAGAAATATTCTTTTTTTTGTTTGGGAAACAGCCTAAAGATAGAGAAGTAGAAGTACATAACCATGTGAACTTATATAAATAAAGACTGCATAAAGTCTACAGTATAGAGCATGAGCATAACTAGAAAATAAATAAATTAAGTTTTCAGTCAATACCCCAGGAATATTGCCGATATCAAGCCTTCGTTTGCTTCTTGAAGAAGCACACGTCTCACCTTCTCCAATAAGCTGCATGTAAAGATGGTTTAGCTCGTCGTGAGAGAGCTCGCCACCCTGACTCTCGGTCATTTGAGCAACCCGCTCATTGTATTTGGCCTGTAAATTACATAAAAGTTAGATATTGTATTGTTTAACATAAGCATATTTTATAAATTATTTCAGATTAAACGGTTCAACAAAATTCGGCAGCACTTCCCTTTGGTCCCTATATCGTACACAAATGCGTGTACACAGGGAACAAAAAGGAAGTGCCATCAAAATTTTGTTAACCGTTTAAACTGAAATGATTTATAAAATATGCTTACGTTATTATATTTGTAACTTGTCCAATACTAGGACAAATCCAACGAATATTGTATCAGATGAATATAGATTTCTGTTTTGTGTAAAAACAAATATCCATATGATGATCATATACAACACTCGTCGGACGGAACCAAAATTATCTAAGGGGTTCACATAAGTAGTCAAAAAAGCATTCAGTCCAAGTTTAAAACAAGAAAAAAAACACTTTCAAATGAAAAAACGTGCTTTGGGATTTTTTGCGCTTTAGAATTTCTCACTGCAAAGTAATCTATCTTAACAACGAATTTACCAGAGAACTAATGGTTATAACTCACAACGAATTTAAAAAAAATCATATATAAATATAATTACTGGACAAAAATCGATATCTCAAATGTCAAAAATCTCAACCGGACAACTGCTCCAAATCAATAATATTTTTCTTAATTCTGCAGGTTCTAATAAGGAAGAGATCTGAATAAAGTTATGGCGAATGGTATATTATATATCTTACAACTCTGCACCCGTGTGCCTAGGTGTTGCAACAGGTTCAATTTCTTTTGTGTAGTATGTTAAATCCAAATTGATTTAATAGCAATAAGATGATCAATATATAACGTGAGACCATGGATGTAATATATAAATGTAGCAATATTGGCAGTTGCAACAACTACAATTATGAATTTTCTACGGTAAAAGACCCACTTCGAATAAATGCAGCAAACACCAACCTACATTGAATAAATGATTTCAGAAAAGCTCAAAATTGAGACTGCAGATGTTAACAACGATTTATCAATATGAAACTGTAGCAATTGTTCCTTTTGCATGCCTTGTTTGAATATACACAAAATTATGTTACCGTACATATGACGCTGTTTTCTTTGCTCAATAGAAATCCTTAGGCAAAGTTGAATAATCATTCACAATTTTGAGGTAAAAGTATTGACTGAAGCATATGATATGCATTACATTTAATTGTTGCATTGATTGCCAAAGGATTGCATTCATTTTTCCAGATCTAATTGATTATCCTTATCAAGTTTAACCTAGAAAATTTTGTTAAGGGCTACGTCCGTAGTTTCGAAGAATAAGCCATATCGAACCCTGTCTTGGTGCAAAACTTAAATGTTCTAGCTGTTCACTCCGTCGGAGTTCGAAAACCAGATTAATTGTTATTTTTTTTTACCTTTTTCTAATTCAAATGTGAGACTATTTCAACTAATTAATGTAAAAGATTACCTAATTATAATTAATAAATCTACTATTATAAACAGTTAATTTTGAATAACTGATAATAAATATTAATTTAAAATATATTCCTGTAACAATTCCTTTAATACAAAAGTATATATTTCATAATGTTTAAGATAAAAGATATTAATTCCTATAATGGTTTATAAAATGTACTCTAATAACTCTAATAACATGGCATTTCATCCAAAATAGAAAAGGAAATCCAGATAGTATTTAAGGCTAAAAAATATTTCTATAATTGATTATGTGTGAAGAAAAATAAATAAGCATAAATTGATGATATTTTCTATGATTTGAAAAACCATGCAACTCGAAGATGTTATTTTATGCTTTTTTCCCTTCAATACTATAAAGTTAACTTATTTCATTTTCAGAAGTATAACGCTTCAAGGTGGAATGTTTAGTCTGGTTGAGCCAATATTGTTGGTGGATTCATCAAAACACAGTTGTCTATTTTTGTACCTTGAAAGAATGCAGCAGCAAGGTTTAAGAACCATCCAATATAACCTTCCAGGGTAAGGGTAAGAACTACGAAGAGAATGTATTGTACAACGTGATTTGATAGGATAAAACATATGCCTAATTTTAACTGTTTAGCTACAAATCTTGCATGCAACGACTCAATTAACAAAGAATTTTGCACGCTTGGATGAAGACATAATTAGGATGGTTGCAGAGTGCTAGCTTTGTTCTAGCAGCTTAGGATTCTGATTAATTTTGGGAAGTATTGATTTAAGATAGAATACAACCATTTTAACACGAATTTCAATACATCCGTCTTTAAATTTGCCACTAAAGATGTAAAACTGGCTGAATGTAACCCTACGAATTAGAAAAAAAATTAAACACATCCATTTTCACTCAACCTTTTACACATTAGAGTAAACCAGAGTTTTTCTTATCTATTATTAACAATATTTTCGATTACTTTGGAGTCAGTCGTTTAAAACAAAAAGGGTACCTGACACTAAAAGCAGCAGCGCGACTAAGGAGATGACGGTGCGACAGAGGGACGACGCGGAAGAGGGAAGGCGCGGGATGGACGGGGGATTGGCGAGGAAGGAGGGACGGCTCTGGGATTTGGCGATGCGTGTGGCGAATCGAAGGGGGCTAAATAACGAGATGATTTAAGGTTTTTTTTTTTTTTTTTTTTTTTACCGTGAATAATCGATGGAATGAAACGATTGGGTAATTTTTAATGAACGCGTTGAAATTCCTGTGTTAGAACGGTTTATTTGAACGGATGTGGTTATTTTGACCCTAATTTCATAACCAATAAAGTAAATTCCAACTTATATAGAAGGCATATGTAATGAGTAGGGAATTCCCTACGCAGTCCCTACCCCATTCACATATTTTTACGTTTTCCCTACGCCGCGTAGGGATGGCGTAGGGAATTGATGGTTGGTGGACCTGCGGTTTAATCTCAAAAACCTCTAGTCCGACTTCTTTGAACCTCATACTTCTTCAAATTTGCAAAAAAATAATTGTTTCACTCTTTATTTTTTTACTATAATAAAGTTAACAATAATTTTATAGGAATTGTCATTAAATTTTGGATGAAATAATTCATTATATGTACATTTTACGAACTATTATTGAACTAATCCTCTTTCACTATAAAAAATTAGTAAATTTACAACTTTGCTATGATGAATTGTTATGTACTTATTTCAATTAGGTAGTTTGGAAACGAGTGTTTGTCATAATTAATAAAAATTTATTTATATTTAAAATAATTTTACGTGTAAATCGAAGAAATAGAAATGAAGTATTAGCGCGGTTCTCACAGTCTGACCGATTGAATCACGAAAACCTTGAATCTTGCATTACCACGGTTTGCCGTACGGTTCGGTCTTCCCAGCTATGGTATGGTGTAATGCTAGGTATACAATAGAGTTGCATGGACTAGAGGAAAACCTTGAAAATGCATTATTCCAGCGTGATATGATATACAGTTGCAAACACTACAAGCCTTGCATGCAATTATGCACGAATATATATGCGTCCCAGCTACAAACTGTCCATTCATCATTTAATCGTTTTAATTGTCATAATTGTGCACATATGTTGAGACCAAAGTTGATATACAAGTTCTGAAAGCTAGAGCTGAAGAAGTCGCATGCTAAATTGAAGTAGAATTATTGTCAAAAGGGAAAGCAACTGTGCGCAAATGTCTGAGAATGCACAATGGACCAACTGCAAAACCGGAACTGATCCGAGGTGCATGTGCCAATGATGAAGGAATATGGAAACACGAGACATTCTTAAAACCGTGATACACTGAACTGCATGTGTTGGTGAAGACTGGAGATGCAACCTAAGTAATGCTATTTATGCAGTTAGAAATGGGACACAATCTGGGGAAGGACGCAAAAGCAGATCTCCACGCTACGTCTTCTTCAACAAAACCTGTCCATATAAAAATACTCTAGGCAATACCATAAAAAAAAATAGAATGGGGATTTTTGTATAAATCATTAAAAATTAACATAGGTTAAGGTTATTAGGTAATCTAGAATTAAGGCATTCAATGGTATTCAATTTATGATCGTGTAAACCACACACATGAATCTTTAGTTTACGATGAACATTATCGGAGAAAGTCAAAAATCTTTCCATGAGTAAATAGAAGAAGTATGCTATTAATTAATAACAAAACACTTAGTTTTCAGGTTTTAGTCACATTTCGACTAACTTTCTGTTGAAGTAAAATATTCAATGAAACATACCAAGTCTCATGTCATAAGATTTTGAGGAATGTTCAAGTATATGGATAGCTTCCTCATGAGAACGTTGGAGTATACTGTATGCTTTGCAACTGTAGGGAAAGAAGCCACATTATCTACTATCACTGCTAAGAGTTGACATACTCGTTAGAGTCTCATGCAACAAATCAACAACAGTCTTTATACTTACTCTTATATTAGTTTCCCGTTTCTGACACTTTCCATGCTCAAAAACACAAAATAAGACAATAAATTATAGCAGTGAATTGTTGCATAATGAGTTAGCTTTCCAAAATATTTTACAGATTTCCAAATTGTTGACCACAACCAATGGTGCGAGGGATTTTCTATACACCATCAGTTCAAATTTTTGCTTAAATGCACAGACCCACTTAATAAAACGACATTTTTCCTCTATGGAATACTCCAAAATTCTGTGAAATGCTCAAAACTAAAGTTGTTTCTTAGGTTGTTAGCCTTTTGAAATGGCCAAAATCATTGAAATGGGGTAAACCATTTAAAAGATATGCCTATATAAAGACGACACTATTCTCAGGCCTGTTATCTTTTTTCCCCCACTAAATTATATTCTCTATCTCATACGATAGTGGATATCATTTAGTAGGTCGACTATACGTGTTAAGTATCCAAGTTACATGGTTTGATTGTATTTTTGATTTTATGCCTGTGAACTTTTGAACTCTGCCTAACTATATGTGTGAAGAGGTAAATTTAGCTAATAGCTAGTTCTATGAGCATCTCTTTCCCCTAAGATGCCCCCACTTATATATATATATATATATATATATATATATATATATATATATATATATATATATATATATATATATATATATATATATATATACACACACACACACATTATTTATACGTGTCAGTTACATGATATATGGTGGATTTTTGCGTTATTATTTTTATCCTAGACTAGATCTAGTTAATCTATTTCTCAATGCTATATCTAACAGTATAAGTTCAAAGCATCCAAACTAGTACTTTGTACTAGTAATGCTATGCTGTTATATCTGATGCCCAAAGTTACGCAAATTTTTGGATACGTGTATATATGAGGACGACTATTTAAACATAAAATAAAACATGTATGGTGACACAAAAGATTTGCACTGTTGATTCCTTTTGTCTTCATATGGTAGGATGGAATTCATGAGGTGACACAATGATGAGAATCCATTGTATCACCGATTGTACCACCATTTTATGGCTAAATAGATTTTCCTTTAATTTAATGTTTGTTACTTCATTTTACCAAACAATGCATTTCCAAATGTTTAATAGCTAAGGCCAATTCTATTTAAACCGTTTTCACCTTTCACATCTCACTACTTTATTTATATTCAAAATTTCACAGGCATAAATTTTTCAATTTTCACGCTTCTCTTGTCCTTGTCTTAAATTTTTCTCTAGTTTTGTCCTTCACACTATTTTCCTATAAGAATTTTACTTAACTTTGTTATTTCTATGGTTTCTGCAAGGTTGGTTACTCGTGGTAAATGAATATGACTTTGGAATATGCCAATCATAGAGGCTGAGATCATTACTTAATATGTTAATATCCAATTTATCCTATCATTTTCAATTTATTTTTCTACTCCCAAAATCAATCTCTCTCTCTCTCTCTCTCTCTCTCTCTTCAAAATACCATTACCACATTTCCAAAATACTTAATCCTATTTTTCACTATTGTTTTTTGGGCAAATTAAAGTTAGCTAGTTTTTATAGTTGTTGTACCACTTTTATTTCAAGAATATGAAAAACATGTGTTGTCCACGTTTGTGCAGTTAAAACCCCGCAAAATCTTTATTAAAGCTTAGCATTTTCATCGTTACACTATTTCGTTTTAGCGATGATTAACATTAAATCTGTTTTAAGCACGCTTTTTCCTGCTACACCTGTTAAATGAAAGTTTTTTTATTATTTGGCAGAAATTCATTACAATCACCAAATCTAGTGTACATAACCATTATAATCTTTAATTTTGGTTGTATATGATCTATCAATATTAGTTTCTTCTACACAAATGATTTGAGAATGATAATTATTTTATTTTTAATATTTTGTTTTACATTTAATGAACCTTTTTGCATCTCCGTTATATTCTGGTTATTTCCTCGCTTTATCCCCGATACAATTTTTTTTATACATCAACCGCTATAAAATTACTAAGCGCTTTAACTGCACAGTTTCACATGCACTCGAGAGCTAACATGGTTTTATAGTTGACATATCACTTTACAAATAAAAACAAATGAGAAATCATAGTGCGTCGATCAACTAAACTATCATTCCTCAATCGAGGATGTGTCAAAACCCACGATAGAGGGGTCAGTAACATCTTTGTCCAGTGAATATGCTAGCAAAAACCAAGTTGTAGTTTTCTGGATCCCTAGAGTATATAAAACATCCATCTCCTGTACTATCATTAAGAATATGCCTATTCCATTTTCCCAATTCACCTTCCGCCAAAATAAATGTCATATGGCAAGCACCCACTTAGCATACGAAATACTGAGGTTCACTCAACAACTTACACTACCGAAAATCATTGAATTAAAGACAGAATATATTAGTCTTTAGTTGTACAAATCAATTTCTATAATACAATTAAAGACAGACTAAAGGCTCATAGCTTCAGTCACTGTTTATCAAGTCTTAAAGATAATGCTATGCTGTTATATCTGTATTAATATCCAATTTATCCTATCATTTTCAATTTATCCTATCATTTTCAATTATAGAGCCTGAGATAATTACTTGATATGTTAATATCCAATTTTTCCTATCATTTTCAATTTATTTTTCTACTCCCAAAACAATTTGCGCTCTCTCTCTCTCTCTCTCTGTGTGTTTTCTTTTTCAAAATACCATTACCACATTTCCAAAATGCTTAATCTTATTTTCACTATTGTTTTTTGGGCAAAGTCGGTTAGTTTTTATAGTTGTACCACTTTTTATTTCAAGAACATGAAAAACATGTGTTCTCCACATCTGTGCAGTTAAAGCTCCGCAAAATCTCCATTAAAGCTTAGCATCTTTCATCATTACACTATTTCATTTTAGCGATGATTAACATTAAATCTGTTTTAAGCACGCTTTTTCCTGCTACATCCATTAAATGAAAGTTTTTTTTTATTATTTGACAGAAATTCATTACAATCACCAAATCTAGTGTACATAACCATTATAATATTTAATTTTGGTAAAATATGATCTATTAATATTAGTTTCTTCTACACAAATGATTTGAGAACGATAATTATTTTATTTTTAATATTTTATTCTACATTAAATGAACATTTTTGCATCTTAGTTATATTCTCGTTATTTTCTCGCTTTATCCCCGATACAAATTTTTCATGCATCAACCGCTATAAAATTGCTAAGCGCTTTAACTGTACAGTTTCACATGCACTAGACAGCTAACATGGTTTTATAGTTGATATATCACTTTACAAATAAAAACAAATGAGAAATCATAGTGCGTCGATCAACTAAACAATCATTCCTCAATCGAGGATGTGTCAAAACTCACGATAGAGGGGTCAGTAACATCTGTGTACCCAGTGAATATGCTAGCAAAACCCAAGATGTAGTTTTCTGGATCCCAAAGTATATAAAACATCCATCTCATGTACTATCATTAAGAATATGCCTATTCCAATTACCTAATTCACCTTCCGCCAAAATAAATGTCATATGGCAAGCACCCACTGTTTCTACTACTACCATAATAACATATGAAATACCGAGGTTCACTCAACAGCTTACACTACCAAAAATCATTGAATTAAAGACAGAATATAATTACTTTGACTGTAAACCCGCATGTACACCATACGATCCAAGTGTAAAGTTATTTAAGAACACTGGTGAAGGTGTAAGACAGTCTGATTATGCGAGCATCATTGGCAGCCTTCGGTATGCCACTGATTGTACTAGACCCGACATTGCCTATGTCGTGGGATTATTGTGCAGGTTTACCAGTAGACCTAGTATAGAGCACTGGCATGCTATTGAAAGGGTCATGAGATACCTTAAACGAACAATGAACCTTGGATTACATTATGAAAAGTTTCCAGCTGTACTTGAAGGATATTCAGATGCAGACTGGAATACTTTATCTGATGATTCTAAAGCGACCAGTGGCTATATATTTAGCATCGCTGGAGGAGCTGTTTCTTGGAAATCCAAGAAACAGACTATTTTGGCTCAGTCCACTATGGAGTCTGAGATGATAGCACTAGCCACAGCTAGTGAAGAAGCAGAATATTTGAGAAATCTGCTAGCTGAGATTCCCTTATGGGAAAAACCGATACCGGCTGTGTTGATACATTGTGATAGTACCGCGGCTATTGCAAAAGTTCAGAACCGTTATTATAACGGTAAGAGACGACAAATACGTCGTAAGCACAGCACGGTTAGAGAGCTACTTTCTACAGGTACCGTTAGAGTAGATTACGTACGTAGTGAAGAAAATTTGGCAGATCCTTTGACGAAAGGACTGTCAAGAGAGAAAGTCCATAATTCTTCTAAAAGAATGGGACTATTGCCCTTAGATTGTTGACTCACGCACAATGGTAACCCGACCTAAATGACTGGAGATCCCAAGAAATAGGTTCAATGGGTAATAACAAGTTGTGTAGTGATAGAAGTTGAACATGCTATATAATAAACTAAGAAGCATGTATTCCTGAAGTGATAGAGGATGAGTTAATAGAAACTCTTAATGAGATCTATACTCTATTTGGAGTGGAGTACCTACCTTCAGGAGTACTCTTGATAGACTCACCTATGTGAATGTGGAAATGAGGCCGTTTCCTATGGAGTTTTGGGCAGAACTTCTAGAGCGTTCACTAAACTGGGATAGACGTGTATGGCCATAAATGCACGGGCTTATTTGATTGCACTATGGAAAAGATTGTGTGTGGTTTGATGTCAGGAATAGAGTTCAAGACTACGTGTCACTCTAGTAAAAACTGAATCTTATTCACTACGCAAAGGTTCAAGTCGGATGACACCTTTGTTTATGCACAGTCTTATGTGTTTAGAAACTGCTCGATAATATTTTAAAAAATTCAAGTGGGGGATTGTTGGAAATATTGTGAATTATTTAAAACATGAAATAAGTGTATGATGGCTCCTATTTGTGAATAGTCCCACATCATGGGATTATATGGAAGAGGCAAGCTTATATACTTGTTTCTAAGAAGCTTTGATGGGGCCTTGGGCTCCCAATGCATGCTTTGTTGTGAGGAGGGAGCCCATGCATCATGACCACCACACACGCGCGCGCCCGATCGACCGACTCGACCCGGCCCGGCTCGGTTCGGGCTCGGGCTTTGGGCCCTGGCTATGTGGTGTAGACACTTATATTTTTGGTCCAGAAAACACTGCTATTTTCGAACTAGTTTTTAAATCATGAAAATAATTTCTGAACCGATTTTTATATGACGCGGTAAAACTTTGACCAAGTATTTTCGCAGATCCGATTTTCCTCCACTGACCAGATTTTTCGAATACCCTGATCCCCGTCTATATATTATCATTAGATTAGACGAGATCTACACACAGAAAAAATTCTGCATTCTCTTTCTCCGCCATTAAAATAATCTTAAGAAATTTTCGAGCAGTAAAATCAGAAAGTGCAAATCTGCACTGATTTGTTTGTGCAAAGCAGATCAGTTATTAATCAGAGAGAGGCTGTTTTATCCTAGAGGCGGCGGCGGAAGTACGAACTGGTTTTGCACCACCGGCCAGATCGCCGAATCGTCTTCAAGAAAGCGACGAAGTACGTGGCTCAGCCATTGTTTTTAACAAAAGTATACATCCAACAAGTAAAAGTCAACTACAATTTGCATACACTAATATACAGTATATACTAAATTTAGCAAATTAGCACAGGCTACCAGAGTTCGTTATTGAACAATATTGATGCTATCGTCATTGCGTCTGCCACACTTTCGAAGTTAGCATACGGCTATTGAACCCTTTGCAACCTCTACGATTTTCAAATTAGCAATGACTAACAGCTTGCCAAACACCAATTTGAGTCATTATCTTTCAGCTCTAGAATAGTATATTACATAACTGAGAAAGCTTTGGCCTCCAACTTTGGCACACCAATGACACCAAAGCTTACTTCTTCATAACCAATTCCACTCATCACCTATTATAACTACAAACTAGTTCGTTTCACAACAAACTGCTTCCCATTGGCAATCACATACACCGCTACCACCAGCGCCAATCACAAGAGAACCTCATTTGCCATCAGTTCGCAATCCCACAACACTGCAACCTACCTGCATACGCAAAGCATCAAAAAACATGCATGTCCTTGTTCACCAATCCGCCTAATCATTCCCACATACACCAAAACTCCATCATTCAGCGACACAAGTCCAAACTCTTTAAACCAAACTACAATAGAATAATCAAACCTTAGCATCCATTAAATACAAATAAAACCACTCGCCTTCACTTCTAACTCCACCTGCAACCTTCCTTAAACTGCCATACTACAACAAGAACTCACAATCCTATCAGTCCCATGCGTAATACTAATAATTCTCACCAATATGAGCCACATCCGAAGGAAGTATACTAACACCGGCAAAAAATATAGTATCAAAAAATTAAGGAGAGTAGTGGCAGCATTTTTTTGGCAGCGATTGAAACAGCAGGACCATTCAAGCGGGTTTGAATCATCACTACAAGAGGAACAACCTACGCAACTTGAGAATGATTTAGTGTGGTACTCATTAGAGGAAGAGCGTGTACATCAGCTATGGCAGATGAGGGGTTGTGAAATAATGTTTGCTTCAGTAATGAAATAGTGGAAGTTCCATATTTAAAGAGAGAAAGTGGGAAGCTTTATGCGTAGGTACCGTGAAAGAATGAAGTGGCCACGTCCAACCCATTTGCTTGCAGCTTACCACTTAAAATTATGATGCGGATCACTAATTCTCTCCGTCGGATTTAAAATACGTAACAAGTCACGACGGTGGAATATATTAATTCGTTAGGCACTGCTTGAAAACTGAATATCAGTAGTTAAATTATATCAAGTTAAAGATACCGATCAAGGACTGGTTTTCAATCATAAATGCTGAAAACTAAAGATAAAATATTTCAGTCATTGATCAATTTCTAATTAGATACTGAAAATTTTCAGTTTTGATTTTTCAGTCCCCAAGCAGATGAATTTTTGTAGTGTTAGCGTAAGCAATTCATTCCATCAACTATAAAAAGTTTCGCTGTCAAGAGTTTTCAAATCAAATATCTTAAACTATCATTCCTCAATCGAGGATGCGCCAAAACCCAAGATAGAGGGGTCATTAACATCTTTGTACCAAGTGAAAATGCTGGCAGCACAATAAGAGAGTACGACTATTTCAACCGGCTCGGAGTCGTTGTCGGCCGTTAAAAGCCGCTGGATTACTGTTTGCGGGTTGAAACGATTTCCAATGGATCCAATGAAGACTTTCCAATCGTCTCCAACGGTCACTAGCCGTTGGAACCGCATGAAACCGTTTGAAATAAATGACCAATATGCCATTGCAAACCTTTTTAGCTATTGAAAATTTGGGTAACATTTTTTATAGTAGCAAGATATTACGTTCCAGTCACACCATTTCAATTTCAATTTCAATTTCACTCCATTTCCAATCCACATGTGACACATATATATCAATAACAATATAAATCAAATAAACACCAATACAAACAAAATAAATCATCAAAACATCAAAAACCAACTCATCAACCTCGCATGTCAACAAACCAAGTACATACCATCAAAATACATCCAAAATATCATTCTCACCCACTCCAAACCAACATATAAAACATCAAAACGTAATCCTCACCATCTACAAATCAATATATACATCATGCAAACACAAACAAAAAAGAAACAACCTCAAGCATCTTCGTCGCCTCTAGAAGCACGAGACGACGAAGAAAATGAACCGTTTTGCTGCATATACTCTGCTAGCTTTTGATTTAATTGCTCCATCTGTATAGCTTAAAGACGGTTCTCTACCTGCAGCTGCTCAATCATTGCTTTAAGCTCCTTTATTTCAGCTTTGTCCTGGGCTTTTTGAGCTACTCGAGGCTGCAAACAGAAAGAAAAATATTCAAAATACTAATATATAAAAAAAATGAAAAACGACACATGAAAATAGGTTGTCAGTACGTGAAAAATAGCATATGCAAAATAATATCAAAATTTGAATCTTCAATCATGTTGACTCATTCTAATTAGTAATTTTCATATACACATACACACACACTTGAATCATGTATATATCTTATCACTTTATTTCTAATTGGGTTGCCATCATATACAATATTATAGCACTATATATCTACATATCAATTTGTTGTACATATGAAAACAAATTAATTATCGCTTGGTTCTCGTGGCCATAACGTTTACTCCGCTGCGTCGGATTCACAACAGCGCCAAATAAGTTATCTACCTCATCTCATGTCAACTCATCACGATTGGATTCCCCAAGCACATGAGTCTGCGCCTCTTGAAACTTTGCTTATAATGCAAAAATACAGTTAAAATATAGTAGAATGTTATTTTCATTTTGTAGCTAATAACTACAAAACTTATCGATATCAGCAATAGAATTTAAAATATGCATACATATGCACTTTTCATCTTATCCTGATGATCCCACTAATATGTGATGTTGTCAGCCTCGTCTGTTTGCCTTGATGCGTGGGTGTGAGCAAATACGTCCTTGTAGGACATGGGATGTCCATGAGCTTGTTCCTGCAATAGATAATTTATATAATTCAATTCTGTGTAGATAATTACTGAACTGATCAATATTCAAATGTAGTAACTGATAAATTTATCAAATCCGCGCAATGATGCTGCAAAGACTTGGATCCTCCATCATGAGTTACCCATTCCTGCTTCTGTTTGCTGAGTTCCTCATTGACTATGCCTGCGAATTTACATTGCATAATTATTTAGTAATTGCAAAATAATTAATGAGATATTTGGTACATTTACCTTGAATTTTCGTTGTTCCACTAGTTAACCCACTTATCCCGTACAACCGTGCTCATCCAGTTTGGTTTCTTCCCTAATTTCTTTATCTTTGAGATTTTCTCTCTATACTCTTTAGCGACCTTTGACTTCCAGTGACACTGAACATGGATGACGTCAGTCTCTTGTAGATCTACTTTGCCATGTAGAATGAGAAAAAGGTCCGTTTGTCACAGGTCCCTATTAAGTTTCAAAATTAGGCTCACATCCGGTCCTAAACTTATTGTAAATTAGGTCCCTATTTTTCAAAAATATAAAAAAATCACGTAAACTCATTATTAAATATAACACGTTCACGCCAAAAAAATCAAGTGGAAAAACAATCAAAACCACCTCAAAATCCAAAAAAACACAAAATCAGCGAAACAGCAGGTTTTTGCATCAAAAGATGCACATATTCGTAAATAGTTGCATACATCCATGCTTATATTTCAGTGTTGCGCCCAAAAAGCAGTATAAATGCATACATGTATGCAGCTAAACAGCATTACATGCCTCATTTTATGCATATATTCAAATTTGACCTGTTTTTTCAAGCATTCGCCGTTTTCAGACATTGTTGCACACATTTATGCTTGTGTACAAAATATATGCATGCATTCATGTACATATTCACAAGCCGTCATCCCTTTTAAATATGTTGCACACATGCATGCATATATCGCCTATAGTAGCATTCATGTATGCAACTTTTCGTAACACATGAATCTCAGTTCAACTTTGTATGCACACATGTATGCAGTTATTTGCTAATAGTTGCATACATGTATGCGTATATTGGTCCAGATTTTCAATAGAATTACACTATATAAATATATGCATGTATGTATGCTACTATAGGCAATAGTTGCACAGAAGTATGCAACTTTTTTTTTCAACTTGCGTGGACTCCTGGGATTATTTCCAGATTTTAAATTATTATTATTTTTATCCATGAGCGCATTTTTTTTGGGTGCAAAATGGGAAAAGGCGAAGGGGAGCAGCAGGAGGCGGAGGGGACCAAATTATGAAAAGCGGCAGCTCATTTTTAGGGACCGGAAACTAAAGAAAAGTTAGGGTGGATGTGGCGTGAATTAACTTTGGTTTTAGGGATGTGAGCCTAATTTTCACATGAGAAAATATTATTATTAAATTATTTGTACTTAATCATATTGTAAAGCAGTATAAATTTACTAGAAAATCTTGCCAAATGGTCTCTCTAACGGTATCAGGGATCTTGCTACACTTAGGCCAGAAAATCGCTCATCCTACCCATACACGCCTGCTTGGAAATGTTCAGAACCACTCCTGATGGCTTCAACTCAAATCCCCTGTGTTAAATATAAAACAGAACTTTAGACAATTATAGATATATCATGTATAAAAAATTATATTGCTATGCTACTAATTTTGATACTTACGCCTAATCGGCCTTAGATTGCAAGTAAATAACTGGACGAGTTGGTGGCTTGCCATTACTCTCACCAATCAAGCGGGAAGAGCTACATCGCCGAGAGCCGAATATAATACCTGTCGCATATATACATATACATATATATATATATATATACATATATATATATATATACATATATATATACATATACATATATATATATATACATATACATATATATATATATATAGACACACACACACAATTCATAATAATTATGATATGATGAACCATTAAAAAATGTAATACATGTTATACTTGTGTCGTGCTGCGTGTGTGTTGTGTACGTGAGTACACACTTATTGTCATTAAAATTGTATAACTTGGATAAATGCAATATTATTGAGAGAAAAATGTAATGTGAATAATTTAAAAAATTACCGGATATTCCGCAGTCCTCGTCGTTTTCTGATTTAGACTCGGTTTTGGTATTCTATGTCGTTTCTTCTACACTCTCAAATGCTTTGACTAATACATTTGTCTCTTGATTTAAAGGTCTGAAATCAGCTTGATCGTCTGTAATTGTTATTTTAATTTTTTTTCTCGTGATCTGCTTGGTAGGCTTGTTATATATATATATAGACACACACACAATTCATAATAATTATGATATGATGAACCATTAAAAAATGTATTACATGTTATACTTGTGTCGTGCTGCGTGTGTGTTGTGTACGTGAGTACACACTTATTGTCATTAAAATTGTATAACTTGGATAAATGCAATATTATTGAGAGAAAAATGTAATGTGAATAATTTAAAAAATTACCGGATATTCCGCAGTCCTCGTCGTTTTCTGATTTAGACTCGGTTTTGGTATTCTATGTCGTTTCTTCTACACTCTCAAATGCTTTGACTAATACATTTGTCTCTTGATTTAAAGGTCTGAAATCAGCTTGATCGTCTGTAATTGTTATTTTAATTTTTTTTCTCGTGATCTGCTTGGTAGGCTTGTTCGTTTGAAATATTTTTTCCATCAAATGTAAATCTTGCCTTGGTTTTAAACACTGCAGACCAATCTGCTTTAACTCTTTTAAAGATGGATAACGGATGTAATAAGCTTGTAGGGCTTGTTTGGCTAATACAAAAGGATCGTACTTTTAATAACACGAGGTATGTTTAATTTCTATAAAATTATAATTTGGATGCACGTTAATATCAGAACCTGGAACATCGCAGAACCAGTTGCATCTAAACAAAAAAACATCATCCGCCGGTCTTGTAAAATATGTCAATGTAAAATCTTGATTAACACGCCATAAAAATCACTCATATGATTATTATGATCACCACTATCTTTAACAAATACACCATTATTTTTGTTAATTTTTCAGCACCGTATTCATTGACGTTGAATTTATATTCATTGACGGAAAATATTGGATATGTTTCAACTTCTCTTTTCGGTCCTTACGCCAAATGTTTTAGTCCTTCTTCGACCCCATGATTTGTGAGATCAGAAACATAGTTCTAATACCAAGTACTGAAATCTTTTCTTAAATTGCTGCTTGGATTTTGCGATTCATAAATATTACAAATACAAACATAATATATTGCAAACCTATTAATTTACACGTGTAGTATTAAATTTATCAAAACTTGTAATGTGATAATTACCTAACAAATGGTGCAATTTCAGGACAATTAAGAATAATATATGCATGTACTACATGGCAATCTCTATCATTTAGTCATACTTCCACATATTTTCCAACATGTTAAACATGTTTTTTAAATATAGATAACATTGTTATGGAAGAAGAATCTTGTTCAACGTTGTCTTACGTACAACACTTTCAAATGATAAGTCCAGATGATCATTGAAATAGTGAGAGAAATAGAACGATGCTTCTTCTTCGATATATGACTTGCAAGTGGAACCTTCAAGTCGAGCTTTTTGTCTCGCTTTTTTCTTTAAATGGTTTAAGTACCTAACAAAAAAATAATTCAATTCAATAATAACTTTTATTTATAATTAAATTCACATTTTTATACTTGGTATAGTAACATACCTCTCGAATGGATACATCCATCCATATTCCATAGTACCTCGAAGATGTTTTTCATATGGAGGGTGAATAGGTAAATGCTACATGACATTGAAGAAACCTGGAGGAAATATTTTCTTCAGTTTACAAAGCATTATAGGGATTCTTCTTTAAGTTTAGTTAGACTGTAAACTTTTAACGTAGTTGAACAGCGCTCCTTATAAAATAAACTAGGTTATGTTATTACCTTCCAAACTTTTACGGGCAACAGTTCTTTGAAAGTGACAATAATAAAATTTCCATCATTACATGACAATCATGGTTTTTCATTTCACTCAATCTTCAGTTTTTACACTACAAAAAAGGGGCAATTTTCCAACCCAAAATTTCCTATGTCATCCTTACGCCGCGTAGGCGCGGCATAGGGAAAACGTAAAAAATGTGAAAGGCGTAGGGATGACGTAGGCAATTCTGGATTGAAATTTATTTAAATGGGCACTGAAAAACCGCAACCGTTCTTCCCAATAAAACAACCGTTGTTTCAATTTTTTCCCCATTCCATCGTTCCAGATTTAAAGAAAAAAACTAAAGCTAAACGCGCCTCCTCGCCCCTACCTTCAACCCCGCCGCCATGCCCGCCACTGCCTCCTCTGATTGCGCCGCCATTGCCTCCAGATTTGAGGATAATTCATGATTGCACCGCCTCTGGCAAAGAGAGAAGAAGATTCGAAGGAAATAAGACAAAAGACTACCGAAGAGATAAATCAAGAAATTATTGATCTCAAAGGAGAGCTATTTATGTTATGGATTTAGAGGCTAGTTAGGAATGATTTCAAACCTAGTGAATTCGTCAGAATGAGGAAAAGGGTAAGATTAATTTGCTTTGAAATTTTAGTACCCATATTATGTTTTCTCTTTTGCCCTGTGGATTATTGTTAACATGCGGATAATGTTGCACCATTCAGCGTGATTATTCTTGCTTTATCTGTGTTATGCTTACACATTTACCTGAATTTTGTTAAAGCTACTAAGGAGTAAGATGCTAGTTTATTATCCGAATTTGAGCAAACTTGTTTGTAGTCTAGGTGTCCGTGTTCTAAAGGTGTGTTCAATATGGAACATTTGTCGAATATCTAACTCCTGCTGTTCTAAAAGGCAAAACTATGTTTTTAAAAGAAATTCAACTATAAAGTTAAACAAAAAGTAAGCTTGGGTCTGGTGATGTATAAGTTAAACAAAAAGGTTGCCATAATTTCATGATAATAATTCGCAAATTGGAAGTGAATGGTCCAGATTTGAGGATTCAAACATGATCCACTTCCTGTGCAAAATGCATGATAATGAAACCGTTTACTTTGTTAAAAATTCCTTGCAAATATTGTGAGGAAACGGTACAAATTCAGCTTCTTTCATAGTTGGTAAAACACTTTGTTTGCGTCAAAAGTTATAAATTATATGTCAAATATATTCCTAACTCTAACTCAGCACCCATTAGATTCGAATTATAACATCTTTTTTAGATAGTAGTGTAAAAAGCATGTGCATGCACCTAATATTAAGATATACTTAGTTTACTCAATGAAAAGATTAGTGGGCAAATGTGATAAATGCTAGGGTAGTTGACTGTTACATTACTTCCAAAGATCAATTTTACAAATGAAATATAAATTATGACTACAATTAAGTTAATATTTCATATATTATAACAATACCTAATCTTCACTCTGTACCAAAATGAATGGAAAATAGTTAAAAGCATATATTGAAACTGAGTCATATGGCTTCACTGAGTCGTAAGGCTTGGTTAAAACTGAGCCTTTTGGAACAGTTAAAACTGAGCCTTTGCGCTCAGTTTCACTGAGCCTTCGGGCTCAGTGAAACTGAGCCGGAAAGGCTCAGCGAAACGGAGCCATAAGGCTCAGTGAACTGAGCCAGAAATGCTCAGTGAAACCAAGCCATAAGGCTTAGTGAACAGAGCCTTTCGGCGCAGTTTCGCTGAGCCTTTGAGCTCAGTTTTGCTGAATCTTTGGGCTCATATAGAATATAAAAAAAATAGCCACTAATCTTTCTAAATTATAAGGATTCAATGTTACTGCTAGTTTATGAAATGAAGGCCGTTACATGTATAAGATTGCAGGTTATCTAATTTATAAGAAAGTGCTATTGCATGTTTAATCACTATTAAACAGTGTTAACATGTAAGTGATTAGAAATTTTCAACTCACTAGGTTAGTAGTAGACCATACAGTGAATATTTAAATATTTTGATATAGTCTCAGAAGTGTCAACTATTTAGATAACTGGTCTATATTATCACACACAAACATGGCATTCTTCAGTTTGTCAATTTACTTAATAATAAATGTTTAGACCATACATGTTGGATGTATTATATAGTTACAAATTAAGCTTGAATTTGTATGAAATCTATGTCATATTTTGAAGTCTTCCAACCGTAAAAAATATTCTTAATAAATGTATTGACATAAACTGACATATATCAATTATTGGAAATTTTTTTTGTACCTTAGTTCTTCTACCAGATTAATATAAATGATGTTGGTACATAGGTAAGCCAATCATCTACACTGTAATAATAACACAAACTAAGATGGTTAAAGATTCAACAGCAATCATTGAAGGAAACAAATGTAGAGAAGTTCAAGTACTGCACTTTATATTGTATTTATGTTTTCCTTCTCATTCTCTCAAGCCGTCATTATTCATTTCAAGCATTTGTTTAGTATTATTTTACAATGAAAATATAGCCTTAAACTTCAAAGTTAGAATATAGAGTGCAAATGTGAAGTTCCTTAAATCTTAGTATATAACAGTAAAGAAACAAAATAGGCAATTCAATTCCAACATGATGGTTATGTCTATGGGGTCTGAACTATATTATTCGATGTTTTCACTTTTTCCTTCGTAATACACTGCACAATATTATTTCTGTCTTTTAAGTATCAAGTCTCTGTAGTTTGTAACGGCTTAAGAATGATGAATGCAACTATTGGAAAGGATTATGCGACTTTATTTTTGGGCTTAGTTAAACTTAGCCAAAAGGCTCGTTTTACTAATTGTATTATGCTAATTGTATTATAAAATTTATACGTTGTGCTAACTGGATTAAAAAAAATATGTGTAGATATACAGAGACGATACATACACCGCTAGGTTTGGAGTTTTAGATGACAGAGAGAAGCTTGTGAAGGAAATAGAAGAGCTAAGGTGTAAAAGTCAAGAAATGAATATCACGGTTAACAAACTATAGGGGGATTTAGGTTCCATGTAGGAAGAGATGAGTTCTGTGCAGGATATTATACGAGGGTTGAGGAGGGAGCAAGAATCGCAGATATGACGTACTTTATGAGTTATTCTTATTTTGGCAGTGAGTTTGATGTTCTATTTGTCTAAGGTACATTACACTATGTTTGAATTAGATGAAATGACCATGTTTGTGTTATTTTATTGTCTCTTAGACATGATTTGTTTTAAGTACATTTGTAGCAAGTTTATGGTAATTTGACCATGAAATTCATTCTACATCAACGTTTCTATGGGTATATATTGTTATAGTATGCATATGTTCGGTTTCATTGTGATATGTGGTAGATGATGATAAATATAAAAGAACCATATTGAATTTTGGTGTATGGAGACATAGGGAATGCGTATGGAATTAGTAAGGATAATATGAAACTTGGCGTAGGGAACGCGTAGGCATGCAGGTGTGGGGATGGCATAAGGAATCTGGCGTAGGGTATACGGCTTAGGGATGTTGTAGGGAACTTGGCATAGGGAACGCGTAGACATGCAGGCATAGGGAATTCATAGGGAAATATTTGCGACGAGCTGTTTTCCAACTTCCTTTCTGGCATAGGGAAATTAGATTCCCTACGTCGTCCCTCTATCAAATTGGAGTAAGCAATTCAGAATTCTTTTGTAGTGTTATAGTCGACACATCTACGAAGATTAGAGTAAATTCCATCGGGAAATCGTAATCCTTCCGCCCATCTTAAAAGTACTTTAACTTGGTTGTTGTCTAGTTCATAGCATGCTTTGGGTTTTATTACTGTCATTTGGCTTCATCTGAAGCTCAGGACGTTTACATATTTCTTCTATATCACGTTTTGATTTCAGATCGTCCTTAGTCTTTCCATTAACATTTGAAACTGTATTAAACACATTATAAAATACGTTTTTATCGTTATGCATCACGTCAATGTTATGACGGATTAAGAAATTTTCCAATAAGAGTACTCCTAGAATATACTCTGTTTACACCAATTATGAATCATCAATTTACCTTGGATTTCAGTTTGCTATCCAGTTTCGTGTATCTTTAGATAATCTTTACAGGTTTACGTGTATCCTCGCTTGACCAAACCGTTGGTGCTCATAGAGTCTCACGTCTATTAGCCATGAAGTTTTTTTGTCTCTTCTAAAAGGTTGATTAATATGAATAAAACATCGATGATAATCAAACCATGAAATTTTCTTCCCATGCGGTAAGGAAAATGCTTGTGTTTTTTCTATTCAATAAGGATAAGCAAAACGACCAGCCGTACTCCAACCCTAAAGCATTGTAAATGCAGGAAAATCGCTAATAGTCCATACAAAAGAAGTGAACATCCGAAGAAAAAAAATTCTTTTTTGATACGTCGTATGTTTCAACTTTTTCATATCATCATGTCTTCAACTCTTCAATTACCAGTAGTAAGTAAACATCGATGCCCTATGTCGGATCATCAGAGCCAGGGACGACAATTGCGAGAAACATATATGGAGTTTTCATACACATCCACGGGGTTAGATTATAAGACGTAACTATTATAGGCCGAGATGAATATTTAGAAGCAAGCAGAGAAAACAGTGAGAAGCCATTCGTACATAAACTTAGTCTAACGTTGCGACGATCCGCTGCGAAATCGGTATATTTCTTATCAAAATATTTCCATGCTTCTTCATCGGATGGGTGTGATAACGTACCTTCTTCAGGTGTTTTCATACTGTGCTATCTCATATGATGTGATGTTACAGATGATGCATATAATCTTTGAAGTCTAAGAGTGATAGGTAAATAATACATATGCTTGTACGGAACTTTTTTTCACTTTTTTCCTTGGTTTGTATTTTTCTTGATTACATATTTTACAATTCCTAAGATTGATGTCTTCTTTCCATAACAACATGCAACTATTTAAACATGTATCTATTTTTTGATATGGCAAAACGAAAGATGACATAAGTTTTTTCACTACATAATAATTTCCACACATTAAATTATCGGATGGCATATAACATTCAGCAACTTGAACAACAGCTGTAAATCTAGCTTTCGTAAGGTTGAATTTTGATTTCATTGCAATGTACTCTGCAGTTACCGATAATTAAGTGCCACTTGTACATCCATTCCAAAGGTTTTTTTAAGCATCAACCAATAAATCATATATTTTTTTAGCTCCAACATTTGGTTCCTCTTTGACGTTAACATCGTCGTTATCAATTTCAACAGTAGGGAACATTGATCATGCTGCATCTTCTACCATATTTTCTGTGAGATCCGCCGTACTAACTTCATCATCATTGACCTCCACTAACTGTTCTTGATTAGGGGCTACAATTTCTTCGTGATGATCCCACACCAAATAATTAGGTAAGAAACTGGATTGGCGCAAATGAACTTTAACCATATCCGGTATTAAATAATTCAACAACTTGTGCCTACTACATACAAAATGTATTTCTACATAATTTTCAATATTACTTGCAGCAAATTCGATGAACATATATACCCCGTTAAGAAAATGTTCACTTGTTGAGCTACCAATTTCCCTTCTTTGATACATCGAGCTCCAATCAATAAAATAATTGATTTTTTTTTTACTTTATAACCTATAATGAAAAGTAAAAAAATATCAATCGTTCGTTTTATATTTTGTTTACTATTTTAATAAACATTTATTATATTATATAAGACTTTTACAAACTTTATTTTAAATAAACAACTAATGGTTTATTGACATTTATGTGTCTTTTGTGATGGTCAGTCATCCTACTTTTCATTACAAAAACAATAGTTATTTCATTCCATAGATCATATCATTTTAAACGATTTTTCAAAATTTCGCCAGCAATTTCCCCGTGTTCTTTGTATCGTACACAAATGGGTGTACACAAGGAACGAAAAGAAATGTCGTCCAAATTTTGTGAACCGTTTAAAGTGATATAACTTATGAAACATAATTACTTCATAGTATTTGTAACTTGTCTAGTACATGGACAAATCCGACAAATGTTATATTAAATGAATATGAATTCCTGTTTTGTAATAAAAACGAATATCTATATAACGATAATTGTAACGTCCCGCATTTTTATCGGTTTGTATTCGAATATTTAATCAGTTAATATACTGAAATCATAATATAAGTGGGTTCATATATTAATTAAAATGAAGTTGAATGTATAAAAATATATTAAATATAATTGAACCCGTAATATTGTGGCAGTTCGTAATTTAACGTTCTGAACTTCAACTGAGTGTACAGGACCCGTTATAAATCGGATTTCTTCGAAACAAGAAATGATGGAATCTGTTGAACTGTATTTTTTCTAATGGAAGAGAAAAATCAAGATTTTGTCTTATAGATCTCAAGATATGTACAAATCAAATTTTCAGAAAGTCGCTATAGAATCGGTTATCGACCGTAATGGTTTATTTGATATAACTAGATACCGGTTGCAAATCTGGACAAGATTCTTTTGAGACGTAGTGATAAATTAATTTTTAGAATTTTACTGTAATTTTTATTTCGTAAAATATAGAACTTTTTATTTGGCGTATTCTGCACCCTTAATCAGCATTTCGGGTTTTCATAGAATAAGTTAACCTACCGATATTATTATATTTTTGGGACCACGATACATTGGTCGTTACAATGATATATTTACATCAGTCGATAACGGTCCGAAAGTGAGCGGATTTTACATAATGGATACGCTGAACTAAAACATATATATATATATATATATATATATATATATATATATATATAAGAGCAACCTATATAAAGACAAATACACAAGTGGACCGCACCCTGATTCACATTACAAAGTACCATAAAAACAAAAGAAACAATTTCAAAATTTGAGTACAAAGGAGAATGGGCTTTAGTTTATATTAAGTGATAAGAACTTCAAGAAGGAAACACGCTCAAACAATATTCAAGTATCACCGCCATAAACACAAGGTTTAAACATGCACAGACCCAAAATGAAATGCTAACCAGCCTTCTTTTATTTGGTCAAGTGTTGGACGTTTTCCTTCACCGTAGTACATTCATAGGCTAGTATTAGATAACAGGTCTAGCAAATATATGGGAAAGCACATGCCTAAATCTAAGTCTTGGACACAGACAATTCATGCAAGCTAACTCACGTGCAAATTCAGCTACTACCCTATGATGAAACCAAACCATGCAGACCTAGTTATATGACTCCAGCTACCCTTTCAAAATCAAAACTAGCTACCGCAAGGAGTGAAAACATGACAAGTCTTCCTTCTTTTCCTACCTAAGCAATACCCAGTAGCTATCGTGACGTGATATTTTACAACTAAAATGTTGGAAATAAATACTGTAAAATAATATAGAGATGCAGACTAGTTACAAATAGAGATGCAGACCAACCTCACAACGTATCACCCATGCGAGTACATCTTTCACCCATCAGATTTGGGACCTATCACTTAAGACTTGCCGACAAAGTAAAATAAAGAAATCTGCAGGCCTATGTTCCTAACACTCTAAGCCTAAATGCCAACATGTTGCCAATTTTCCTTGCCAACAAAGGAACCACAAATCACGAGCCTACTGTTCTCTCTTCCAGCTACCCCATGATCTACTACGTGCTTGCCAAGTTTATATATCTATAAATAGACAGGAGCGCAGCGTCATTTCTTAAAACAGAAACTCCAGCCTTAATAATGCATTGGCGGAAAAAAAAATATGAATATATATTAAAATCAAAATATATATATAAAGGAGCTGTAGCATTAACACTTAACAGAAGGACACCACGCCATTTCAAATCACTGGAAGGCTGAGAACGAGATATAGGTAGGAGATGCGAGCTTTTTTCCTGTGGTGATGAATAAGTAGATGAACGATGGGCTGTGTGGTTGAACCGTGAAGGAAGGCGCCAGAAATAAGAATGGTGAAAAAAAGGAGCAGTTCACTTTTGTAAGGGGAGAATGGAAGCTGGGACTGTTTGTGTGCAGGAACGTTGAAGAAGCAGAGTTTGTTGGACTTGAAGGATGCAAGTGAAGGTAAGGAAGAGTAGCATTTTGATGGTTATGTTGAAGGGGGGGCGAATGGTAATAGTGAGATGCCTATAGTACTGTTGAGGGGGGGCGGAGCTTTCAACTGGAGTGTCCAAAATGTGTACGGAAGTGTTAACAGTGGAGCTTGCATTGAAAGTGAAGAGAAAACGTGGAGTGAAAGAGTGGTGTATTATGTAGTGCAAGCGTAAGAGTAAGGTGGTGACAGCGTACGTGGTTGAAGTGGCGGTTCCTGGAGAATCATGGTAGAAGAAAGATGAGAGTAGGAGGAATTTGGATATTGTGCAGACATAGTTCACGGATTCACTTGTATGTTTGAACGAGGTGTTGTAGTTGGCAGCATTGATCTTGTGGGTAGCGGCATCGAAAATGAATGGAGGCACTGAAGTCTGTCTTGGATAATTAGTGGGGAAGTTCTGACTTTGAAAAAGAAGTTCGGTCAAGGGGTTGAGCACCAGTAGTGCGTGCGTGTACAAGATGGAGAGCTGGACTGTTCTGATGTTAGCATACATGAGAATTGAAGTTGGTTAGATACAGGAGGAGTGTTAGCATGGAAATGCCTTGGTGTGAAAATGCTTGGGCGTGTGCGCCTTTGAGCTTGGAGGAGACCACTGTTTACATGCAGGTCGGTGCACAACGATGGCCCATTTTGAAAAGAGTAGGCCTGGTATTTAAAGAAAAAGGAAAGAAGGGTAAAGTGCCATAAAGGAGGACGCGTGAACTAGGAGGAACATGGTGCGACTGTCTAGTGTTTGGAAAGAAACAGTGTACCATAAGGTCAGCTAATTTGGAATGGGCCGATGTATATCGCAAAACAGGATTCGATGAAATCGACGGAACGCAAATCGTTATTTAACGGTTAACGCGCAAAGGTGAGTAAACTCACTAACTCTGATTTCTTTTTAAAATATTATAATTATATTTTAAATATTGGTTGAATGCTGTGTGATGGTCTTTTAGGTAAATTACAGTTAAATTGGTTGAGGTAGATATATATCGTTGCATATGTACACATCATTGGTTGGATACTGATTTGACTAACATCGGTGAATGCAGGAAACCGGTTGGAGGAATCCAACCGGATTCCTCAATATTTATATGTACTGTTTGTTTGTTTTATATATGCACTATTTGAACCGTGTTGAATGAAAATTTAACAATTGTTTTGATTTAATAAATGATATCGATTTAGAAAGTGGCAACAGTCGACCATAAATACATTGTTTTTTGAGAAGTTGATTGGCCGTCAGGCAAAGCAACGAAGTCGATTATGAAAAAAAATAGTTTTTTATAATTAAAGCGAAGCTTTAAACTATAATAGAAATTCTATTATAAACTGGTACTTTATAGTTCATTTTATTAGTTAATTATTTTTAATTAAATAATTGCTTCTTAAGTGGACCTCATTTAAATGTTATTGAAGTAGAGATGTCAAGATTTTTGTAACGGAAAGATATGTCGAGATTTTTGTAACGGAAAGAGGCATTGAGATTAATTATAAAGTGGAATATAGTAGCGTATTGCAAGTCTGTAAACTATAGCGATAAAATAACGCTGTTGACTAGGCTTAAGCGTGACTATTATGTTGAGATTAGTTATAAAGGAGAATATTACAGCGTATGACAAGTTTTTGAACTATAACAATAAATTAGCGCTGTTGACCAAACTTAAGCGCGATTATTAGATATAACACTATTCCCTAGAGAGGTTTGAAACTCACTTAGCTAAGTGGTAAGGAAATAATTATGTCTTTCCGAAGAAGTGATATAGTTGGATTTGACTTGGTTGAATTGTATGTATATAGTCGATAATGATATTTATTGTTAAAACCAAGTTAGTTTGATTTAATGGGATCAGTTTCTATGAGAGATAACATTCGCGGTTTAAAGTGAATTATGTTTGAAAAGTAATCAATGTAGAATTAAATGGTTATATTGGGAATTGGAAATATTTTCCAATATAAATAATGCATATACAGAAAATAAGAAGTGTGTAAAAGCGAGAAATGTTTCCGAACGTTAATGACATATGGTTTCAAGAATATGGAAAATAAGGGTTTATAATATTTGGAAATGTTTTCCAGAGCGTGAAGGGCTTAACGAGCTTTGAGAAAATATCTAGGGAGATATACGAAACAGGAAAATATTAGAAAGGGCCAGCGATGTGTGATGTTTGAATGGATGATGTTTTTACTTCGATAGTTAAATAACCGACTATCGAAGTGTTTTGACCATCGTTGTCAATGCGGAGAGACCGGTTGGATATATTATCCTAGACCACTCCGTATAGGCATAAGCGCTGCAATTTTGATTATGTTGAAGAAAATTGAAGACGGAATGAAACGCAAGGGTCGTCCTGTTTCAGAATGGTGTTTTCTGTTTGTCCAGTCTCAGGACAACTTGTATGGACGAATGTCTGATAGAGTATTCCTAACGGTCACATAAGACGATCTTTTCAAGATATTACGTCTGGTGGCGGAGAAATTCGTTTCTCTTAGCTTTTATACCCGTAATATTTCTGTGAAGATCAACTAGTGATTTGACGGGTTTGACGATGTGGCATTCAAAGTGTATGGTGGCCAGATGTTCTAAAAGATAGACGTAGCCTCAAGCTTCACAACTGGAAAATGACAAAAATCGGGCAGGCATCATGACTATGTGGGTCGCTCCCATTAGGGTGTATAATCATCTATCTAGAGAAATTCCTTTTACTTCTTTAATCTGTTTCGATGCTGTCCCTTTTCAGGAAACGGTGGTTTGAGCCCAACTGTTGGTGATATACATTCGATACACTCAAGCGAAATGAGTGGTCGGTCATGTGTGGGCCGGGTTGCAAGACGTTCTTGTTGAATTCAGTGTATTCGCCTCTAGAGATACACTATCAGCAGGTGGTCCCATACCTTGTCATAGTTGGAATCCAATCTCCAATAAGCACCCTGCGGTTTTTGATTTTATACTATGTATGTGGAGCGTGAGTTGCAAGCGTTCTACTATTTGGTTATTTACTTGATTAGACATTATTATAATATCATTGGATTTTGATATCAAAATATTTTGGGTTATAGTAAGGTAAAAACCGTCCATGTTTATGTGTGGGTTGGTCTTACTATTATCTTTTTGTTTCAAAAGGATTTTCAAAGTTAAACGATATGGTTGGAATTTACTCACACCAGTCCCATGACTGACCCAGAGTTTATTTTGTTTGTTTCCCCTAAACTCTTTGGTGCCCAAATTTGTACGGGCAGTCAAGTGTTTCAGGCTTTTACAGATACACTTGGAGGAGCTAAAAGAAGAAGGCTTCACCGTTAGTATTTAGAGATTATTTCCGTTGTATCAAATGTTATGTTGTACTCTGATATGGTAGGTATATACAATACAGTTTTGTATTTCAAAGTTATGTTATATAGTACATTTTATTCATTCCGCTGTGAGATTCGTGTTTACTCTGATTCTGCTCAGATGTGTTCTTCTTCTTCTATTCTATTAGTTCTATCTTATCTTTTTCATCCTCTTATTTCTTTCTATTAATGATCTGGATTTTTGTGCACTTTGAGTTGAATGTGTAGGATATTAGTCAGCTCAAATTGTTACGGATTTCCGGGTCGTTACAATTATATACAACACATGTCAGACGGAGCCAAATAATATCTAAAAGGATTTAGTAGATTATATTAAATTTAAAAATATAATTTGTTTATATTTTACCGTTTTATTACATATGTACTAAACTATATAATTTTACTATTTCGCGTAATATATAACTCGTTTTGCTTATATACTATATTATATAGTAAATTAAATATATAATTTGTTTATGTACCTAAATTATACCATTTAATGAATTATAACTACGACGATTCATATCAAAATCATTTGAAGTCATCCAAAACTTATTATACACTAAATCAATTAACATGTTCGCATAAATATACAGTTTATTTTTCTCACAACTATCCAAAACTACTATCAATCCTAACATAATACATAACTAGTGTCCACATGAATTAAAATGTTTGCAAAACTTATCATACACCTACGATCAGTCCAAACAAAAGCATCCTACACATATACAATATATAGCTAACCCAGTTATCAGTAATACTTTGAACATTTTGATGATAACAATGTTAATTAGCATGCAATACAATATAATAAATATTCAAATGCTATTAGAAATGAGTATAATACCAATTTTGGTCTAAATTACCAAACCTAAATAAGTAGGGTTTAATCAAAAAACCTGATTTTGAGAGTATTTGAGAGTGGAGAAGGGCAACATGGGAAGCTTGGGGGCCTGGAGGTGATTTGGAGGTGGGTTGGAGGAATGCAACATTTGCAGAGGAGGAGACTGGGGGTGATTTTCGTTTTTATGAATTGGGGACGACAATACATCAGGTCATAGATTCTAGAAAATGTATACATGCTATTTGCAACGGCTTCCAACGAGCGTAATTGGTCATTATCCCAACGGCTTTGGATGGATTGTTTATTAAAATAAAAATTATACCACGAAATCAACGAGCCATTGAAAACCGCCATTGGCAGCCATTGGAAATTTCTAGTGGAAATATAATGTAGCTTTGGTAGCGTAAGACCCAGGATGTAGTTTTTTGGATCTCTAAAGTATATTAAACATCTATCTCATGTAGTATCATCAAGAATATGTCTATTCCATTCTATCAATTCACCTTTTGTAGCCATAATAAGCTAACCAGAGTAGATAATATAAACAAAGGGTCTCTTCTTGGCGATAACAAGCGATTGAAAGGAACGGGCTGATCGAGCGATGAATTGAATGATTAAAGTTGAGTGAACATATAATATGTTTTTGTGATTTTGAGCAAAGAATTGAGTGTTGTATTGAACATTAATAGTGAGCAAAGTATTAAGCAATATATTGAACGGTTATTTTGGTTATATTTTTTGCATAATAGAAATTTTATAACACAAAATATATTATGTAGAATACCATTAAATATTAATAATTGATAGAATTACGTGGATAAAAGAAAATGCAAATACATCGATAATAAAATAAAACATTTAAACATGTCTATTATGTCATTCCTTCTATAATTAATCCATCCCTTATGGAATCTTTGAGTACAGTCACTTCGTTAACTTCTCTTTCCACTCGTTGAATATCGCCCTTGTCCTATTTCTCATATTTTTTATATTCATCTTGTACAGGATTGGATTAGCATCTATTACCATAAACTTTGAATTGTTGTTACTGTATTTTCTTATAAACTTATGTATAGTCATTATAGCAACAACAACTTTAACTTGAGTTTTAAAACTGTACATTGCATGCACTTTAAAGTAACAAATATTTTCTTTCGGATGTCAAAGGTTCTTTCAATACTCATAAGTAAACTTGAATGGTAGAAATTAAAAACTTCATTGCTCGATTTTGGTTAATTCATTGTATCTTGAAAATGAAGAATATGGTACCTTGCATTTCAATAAGGTAGTAAATAACCGATAAGAAGAGAATAACCCAAGTCAACTAAATAATAATGCCCCCGTGGTGGATTAAAAAAGTTCAAGTTTCTATTGTTTATAACAACATTAAAGATTCTAGCATCGTGCGCAGTCTCTTCTCACCCAATCGTCACATAAGAAAATTGTAAATCGAATGAGCAAACTGCTTAGTTATTTTAGGTAGCATATACTTTTTGTCCAATGTAAGGCACAACTTTGTATGAACGTAAGTGCGTCATTACATGAGAACCATCCATAGCGCCGATGTAATAATTGAAATAAGGATAATTCAGGCTTGAACTTGTAATATGTTCCAATATAGTGCTAATAGAGGATCAACGGGTTTTATGATAATTTAGCAAGTAGCAATAAACTTTATAAAATAGTATGAAAATATACTAAAATTATGTTATCAGACCTTTGAAGCCTTTTGCTAAATTTTATTTTATTTGATAGCAACATGGTAAATGTATAAAGAAATATAGCAGATGCTTCTTTAATATGAGTATATGGTATTGTAACCGAACCGTAGTTCTACAGCATATCAAACAACGAGAGAAAACAAAGTCTTTTCATAAGAAAATTTCTTTAACATCGTTCAGCATGCTTATTGAGTATTCTTCTAACCACTCTATTCCTGTTGACACGTTTTTTAGTAAAAGTTGTCACACATCAAGTTCCTGGTTAGCAACGCGCTCAAGCGTCAAAGAACACAAAGCGATTTGGTCAAAGTCACGTCGCAAGCATAAGAAGTCCCGAGACTCCTATCAGATGACCTCTTTTAGGCTGGGAACATCTACTCCAAGGCTTTGGACCATAACTCTTAGACAAACCATCAGCCGAGCCGAAAGCGAGCTGAAAGCGGGTCCGGGCGCAGCACCGGTGGCGTCTGGGGACCCACAGTCTCGGCGGCGATCGACCTAGCCTCGCCTCCCAGCAATTCTGGATCCTGGCATTCCTTCACTTTTCATATCCCTTAGACGGATATGAAATTTCATATCTCTTGGGAGATACAAATTTTCGTATCCCCTGAAGGATACGAATTTCGTATCCCCTGAGGGTTACGAACTTTGTACCCCTCACTAGGGCATACAAAATTCCTGTTACGGGGCTGTTTCTGAGATTCGAAATTTAAGGCTTGTGGGTCCGGTTTCCTACCTACTCCCTCCTGACCTCCTTCCTATAAATACCCCAGGCCTTGGCCTTCATTTGGATCTCTCCCTTGAAATTTTTGGACTTCTAGAGCTCTAAACACTCATTAAAGGCAGCCACCTTCTTATTTTGGCATTGGAGATGGTAAGAATAATTAAAACACGACATACATGTTTTCCATCAACACTTAGACATTCAAAAGGATAATTATGCTACATTTGGGCTCTTTTGGACTTCTTGGACTGTGACGGCCCGCCCCGCACCAGCCTGCATTTCCTCCGAAAGTGCGCAGTACACATGCCCGACTAGCACGGGACGGTCGTCAGAATAAAGGAAAGAAGGGAATTAACTAACGAGGAACCTGTAGAATGTCTCACAGCGCATGGAATAAAATATAATAATAACATACTTGACATAAAACAGGTGAGACAGTACATAAGCTGATAACTAAAACCAACATCAACATTAGAGCAGCGGAAATCCAAATACAGCTTATTACAACTTTCCAAATTTACTGTCTCTAAAACAAAAGAAAACTGAAAGTAGAAGATGCACTACTAATGCCCAAGCAGTGATCTTCAACAACACAGGGAGAATACTATATATATCATACGTGGAAGCCTCTTGCTCGTCTCCGGATCGTCTACACGTGCATCACCAGCTAACCTGTCTCTAGTCTGCTCGTGTGAGCACCTAGAGTAATAAGAAGAGACATAAAACTCCGGGTCAGACATAATGCCTGGTATGAGCGATAAGCATCTAAACAGAACAATAACAGGTATACTAAACCATACCTGAACCTGGACCTGCAACCAAAGAGTTAGTACCACATACCGTACAATACTCTAAGGTGCCATAATAAATAGTGTAGAGAATACGGGGGGTGGGGTGTGTATGTCATAAGGGTGGCAAACAAATCAAGCATAACAACCATCCTCACATCTCTCACTCAGTGCGTAAAGCATACAATGTCCACCACTGTCAATCACTAGACCCGTCGAAGTAGTGACGGAGTTCAACTTGTACAACTACTGCTACTACCAAGCTTACCACATGGAGTCATGACCAAATCTTTACAAATGACCCCACTTCATTGGTCCATAGCCCTTTAGTCGTACCTAGGCCATTGCAGCCCTGAATCCGTTCACGTACCTCCCGTACATAGTGATCCAAAGTCATAGACATCGATTGCCCCTTGGCACACGTCCCGCAGCAAAGCCCAATCATGAAGCTCACTCATTGGTTCCCAGCTGGATTCTGAGTCAAAGCTCCTCATTTGAACTTCCTTTGCATCTCGGGTTTTGATCGAATTGGAGTTGGTCTTCAAAAGAGTCATTGCATAGAAGTGGTCATGGATTCGATTCGGTTCGGATACATACGTATAACACAGTTCGGTTCGGTGTAATGCTTCCTAGTGCGCTCCTGGATGCGGGTCGGTTCGGTGATTCTCCCCCGTTCAGACGTCGGTTCGGTTCGGATGCTCTGAAGTGGTTCGGCTTGGGTGTGCCTCTGCCTGAGTTCAGTTCGGAGGTCCTTCATCCGATCTGATGCTTCAGTTTGACTTGCTTGCATGCTCCGATCCGTCCTGCTCCCTTGCCCCGATCTGATCTGCTCCCTTGCTCCGATCCGATCTGCTCCGTTGCTCCGATCTTCTGTCCAACTCCAACTCTAAGCAATGGCCTTCCTTCCTGCCAAACTTCCTTTATGCTAGACTTCAGTTCGGGTCGGATTCCATGCCCAGCTCTCCTATCCGATCCGAGACCCCAACCCGATCCGATCCGAAACCCTACACAACTTTCTGCAATTTTTTCCAGCAACTTGTTTACGCCATTCGATGACGTTTTCGACCAATCTAACTATTCTAATCAATCACAAATCATCCCAAACAGTCATAGCAACATAGCAAACTAACCACAAACACCAAAACAACGAATTTACGTGTCAAAATGGATCAAATATACCCAAAACCCCATATTTTCCCTTAAGCATGTTTAAGCAAAACTAATCATAGGGTTAACAAAACTTAACCAAATTAAACCAAATTTCTACCAGAGGCATGAAATATTATTTTCGAATTTATAGATATTTTTCCAGAATTTATTAGTGTGTAAATTCGCTAATCTTCACTAATTACCCTTAATTAACCGTAATTAGTGTCAAAACAATGCTAATCACTCACCTTGGCCACAAATAAATTTCTCAGAACTGAAACCTTGCTGATTTGGGTGAATACTGATGTCTAACAGCAGCTCTAACCTTGCTTTCGTGTTTTCTCTCCTTAATTTGAAGTAGATTAAGCCAAAACTTGATTAGAAAGTGATTTGGGGATGTTTCTAGATGTTGGCAGCCATTGTTAGGGTTCAAGAATGAAAGTGGCGGCTGAGAAATGAGGATAAGATCATTCTCTAACTGATTTCAGCCTCCTCCTTACCCTAATCCCGAAATCCCCCATTGGGCCTAGCTGTTAATCACCCGGTTAAGCCCAATTAAGCTGTTTTCACCATCTGAAACTTGTTTCAGCCATATCTCCCAAACGGTGAGTCCGTTTGGCTAATGTGACCACTCTACGGAATTGTAAACCATCATCCGGAGCCAACGGAAGTAGTTTCTAGTCAAAATTCCTTTCCAGTCAAAAGTTATGGCCAAAACAGTACCAACTAGGGGTAAAATGGTCATTTAAAAATCAACAAAAATCATGAACATGGGAAATGAGCCCAATAGTCGTCTCCCAAAGTTACATGACCATACGACTTCGTATGTGAAAGAAATAAATATTCTACGATCCTATGATGCATAGAATACGGGTCGTTACACTCTCCCCCCCCCCCCCCCCTTAAGAAATTTCGTCTCCGAAATTCCTTAACCTAAAACATACAAAGGATCCCACATGCCTAACAACCACATACAACAATCAAACATGCAAAACAAGCAAACAAACTTATCCTAGCATGCGGAAAACTAAATCGAAGTCAAAATCTTACCAGGCAAAGAGTTCTGGATATGTCTTCCTAATGTTCTCCTCTATCTCCCAAGTGCAATCATTCTCGTCCTCGCCCCACTGAACCTTGACTAGCTCACCGCCTTCCTTCGAAGTTGCTTCATGTCGTGCTCGACAATACGGGCCGGCTTGCGGTTCCCAACCGCCTCGGGTTCTACTTCGAAGACCTCTAACTGATCAGGTGAAATGGTCATATCTGGGTCGTGAACGAATTTCCTTAGTTGGGAAACATGAAATACGTCGTGAACTCCTGCCATCTTCTCTGGTAAGCCAACTCTATATGCCAAATTCCCGACTGGTTCAAGAACAGGGAATGGGCCAACAAATCTTGGTGCCAACTTGCCTCTCCTACCAAATCGTATCACGCTCTTCAACGGAGAGATCTTGACAAACACCAAGTCACCAACGGAGAATTTTAAGTCTCTTCTCCTCTTATCAGCATAACTCTTCTGCCTATCTTGGGCAGCCTTCATTCGTTGTTGAATGATCTTGATCTTATCTGAAGTTTCCCTCACCACATCTGGTCCAAGCATAAACTTCTCGCCAGTCTCTATCCAAAATAATGGTGAGTTGCATGGTCTTCCGTACAAAGCTTCAAACGGAGCCATCCTGATACTGGATTGGTAGCTATTATTATATGCAAATTCTACTAGATGCAAATGGTCATCCCATGATCCACCAAAATCCAGTACACAAGCTCTCAAGAGGTCTTCCAATATACGATTCACCCTCTCCGTCTGACCGTCGGTCTGAGGATGATATGCGGTACTGAGATGTAATTCTGACCCCAGAGCCTCTTGTAAGCTCTTCCAAAACCCACAAGTGAACAACGGATCTCGGTCACTCACAATGCTTTTAGGTACTCCATGAAATCTCACTACCCATTTCATATACAATTCTTCTAACTTAGCTGCCGTTCTGGTCGATTTGACTGGTATGAATCTTGCACTTTTAGTCAATCGATCCACGATTACCCAAATGCTATCATGTCCCGATCTAGTCCATGGTAAACCATCGTTGAAATCCATCGAGACTTGCTCCCATTTCCATTCGGGAATTTCTAATGGTTGCAACAACCCACTAGGCTTCTTTTGCTCGGCTTTAACTAACTGGCAATTCATGCATTTGGATATAAATTTCCCAACGTCTCTTTTCATCCCTTCCCAGTAGTAAGTCTGCTTCATGTCTCGATACATCTTATTACCACCGTGGTGTATAGTCAGTTTTGAGTGATGACATTCTCTAAGCACTTCATCCCTCAATCCATTGACATTGGGTACAATAAGCTTTCCATTCTTTCTAAGCCATCCATCTCGATCAAGCCCATACTTGTTCATCTCCTCATCGATACCCATCTCTAACTTGGAGATGATTTCCAATAGGTTAGGATCGTCCCTCTGACTAGAGCCGATCCGCTCAATCAAAGTGGGTCTGATCGTCAAACTTGCTAACATTTCTGGATCCAATTCGCACTTTGGTCTGAAATCATATCCAGCGATGTACTCCAGTTGCTTCCATTCTAGAAACATAGCCCCTAAGCTGGTATGTCTCCTACTCAATGCTTCAGCCACCGCATTGCCCTTTCCCGGTGTATATGCGATGTCGAAATCATAGGAAGCTAAGAACTCTAACCATCTCTGCTGACGGAGATTCAGATCTTTCTGGGAGAAGAGATACTTCAACGACTTATGATCTGTAAACAGCTCAAATCTTTCTCCCAAAAGATAGTGTCTCCACATCTTTAATGCGAACACAATCGCTGCCAGTTCCAAATCATGGGTAGGATACTTCTTCTCATGCGGTTTGAATTGCCGACTTGCATAAGCTACAACCCTACCACCTTGCATCAATACAACACCCAGTCCGGTACCACAGGCATCCGTGTATACCGTCATCTCTTCATTCCCCTTAGGAATGACTAACACTGGTGCGCATGTCAACTTGTCCTTTAGAATCTTAAATGCATTCTCGCACCTTTCATCCCAGACAAAGGCTTGATTCTTCTTGGTCAACTGGGTCAATGGTGCTGCTATCTTGGAGAAATCTTGGATAAACTTACGATAATATCCAGCTAACCCCAAGTAACTTCTTACATCTGTTGCATTCTTGGGCGTAGACCAATCCTGTACCGTGGCCACCTTCGCAGGGTCCACGGCAATACCATTCTCGGAAACCACATGACCCAAGAACCTCACTTCCCTCCTCCAGAAGTGACACTTAGAAAACTTTGCTTTCAATTGGTGTTTTCTCAACACCTCCATCACTATTCTTAAATGTTCCTTGTGTTTTTCCTCTGTCCTTGAATAGACCAAAATATCATCAATGAACACAAGGACAAACTTATTCAACTGATCTCTGAATACCCTATTCATAAGATCCACAAAATATGCTGGGGCATTGGTCAGCCCGAATGGCATGACCAACCACTCATAAAATCCAGACGGCGTCCGAAATGCCGTTTTAGCTATACTCTCAGCTTCCACTCTAAGCTGATGAAAACCTGTTGCGAGATCCAACTGAGAAAATACTCTCGCGCCGCTCAACTGATCGAACAAATCATCTATCCGCGGTAGAGGATAATTGTTCTTCCTCGTCACTTTATTCAACTCGCGGTAGTCTACATACAAACGAAGGGAACCATCCGCCTTGGCAGCAAACACAACTGGTGCTCCCCATTCAGAAACACTCCTTCTGATAAATCCCTTCTTCAAAAGATCGCTGACTTGCACCTCGAGCTCTCGCTGCTCCCTTGGTGCCATACGACGAAGTGGCATCACTATAGGTCTGGCATCTTTCACCAAATCAATACGGAACTCAATCTCTCGATGTGGTGGAAGCCCGGTCACTTCTTCGAAAACATCCGGATACTGGCCAACCATGGGGAAACCTGACAACTCACTATGCGGAATGTCGAGGGAGTTTAGAAAACTAGTCAATACCCCCTCACTGGGTAGACAACCAAACATTATCCTCCGCCCATCATCCGCTCTAGCTGTCACCAAAAAGCCCTCACAGTCTACCACCACCCCGTATCTTTGGAGCCAATCTACTCCCAAAATAATGCCAAACCCAGTAAAGCCCAAAACAAAGCAATCACAAACATGCATTCATGACTCGATAAGACCACATTACGACAAATCATGCTAAGGCTAGTCGAACCACCAATCGGGTTCGTCACTACTAAACGTCTATCGACAATCTCGGGCTCCAATCCCAACCTATCCACCAGGTCACTAGATATGAAAGAACTGGAAGCTCCGGTATCAAACAAAACTCTAACATGAACATCATAAACAGAAAGCATACCTTGAATGATGACATTCTTTCCCTTCTCCGCCGCAGTTGGGGCATTCGACGAACAAGGAATAACATTAAGGGCATATGCTTTCACCATTTGCTTTTCTTTGGGGGGTTGCGGACACTTGTCCTTGTGATGTCCCATTTGGACACAATTGAAGCACTTCCTATCCGCTGGCTTGGCCCGACAATTACTAGCATAATGGCCCTTCTTACCACAGCTGAAGAACTCCACATCTTGCTTATTCTTTTTCTTCTGGCCATCCTTAGTCTGATTCTGCTTTCTCTTATTCTGGGAACCACCCTTGCCTCCACCACTTGCTTGTGGCTTTGGCTCCTCTGCAGATGCAACCTCAGTCTTCGGCTTATGGTAGAGACTTTCTGATCTCAATACTTCAAACGTCTCATCGATGTGGTTAATAAGCCTTTCCCCCAAGTACTGATCCAAACCAGTTATGAATTTCTCATTCTTCTTCTCGGCAGTATCAATAAGAGATAACCCATACTTCGACAAAGTGTCGAATTCAACAATGTGCTCCGAGACAGCTCTGCCATTCTGCTTTAGCTCCAAGAATTTCTTAAACAACACTGACTTCTGAGCAGCTGGAATGAACTTCTCGCTAAAGAGGACCTTAAACTGCTCCCAAGTAATCTGATCTTCAGGAGTAGCTACCTTTATAGCATTCCACCAATTCATTGCCCGCCCTTGCAGCTGACGGGACACTAGCTTTCTCTTCATCGCATCCTCGATACCCAAATCCTCGAAGATACGTTCACAACTATCCAATCAATCCTGAACATCCGTAACCGACTCCGTTCCATGGAACGGATTCCCACCAAGACTAGTATAATCCTTATTTAGCATGGCGAAGTCGACACTTGGCGCCTGCACTATTGGACCACCACCATTTCCACCATTGGGAGCTGCCCTCTGCACATCCCTAAGCATCTCTCTCATGAGGTCAGTAAACATCGTCCTCATGTCAGCAGCATTCCCATTATTGGCTCCCCTACCAGCACCTCTAGCATATCGGCTCATCGTCAATCTGAAAAAGGGAAACGATTAACGACCCCATAGTGGTGCTAGTGCAGTACGACTTCATTCTTATACTACTAATAGTATATATAGCTTTTAAAAACCAAAGTAATCACAAATACGCGCTCTCATATATGTACTATCTCTCCCTAGTGTCTTTCCCTAGGTTAACTACGCAACCTAGAGCTCTGATACCAAGTGTAACGGCCCGCCCCGCACCAGCCTGCATTTCCTCCGAAAGTGCGCTGTACACATGCCCGACTAGCACGGGACGGTCGTCAGAAGAAAGGAAAGAAGGGAATTAACTAACGAGGAACCTGTAGAATGTCTCACAGCACATGGAATAAAATATAATAATAACATACTTGACATAAAACAGGTGAGACAGTACATAAGCTGATAACTAAAACCAACATCAACATCAGAGCAGCGGAAATCCAAATACAGCTTATTACAACTTTCCAAATTTACTATCTCTAAAACAAAATAAAACTGAAAGTAGAAGATGCACTACTAATGCCCAAGCAGTGATCTTCAACAACACAGGGAGAATACTATATATATCATAAGTGGAAGCCTCCTGCTCGTCTCCGGATCATCTACCCGTGCATCACCAGCTGACCTGTCTCTAGTCTGCTCGTGTGAGCACCCAGAGTAATAAGAAGAGACATAAAACTCTGGGTCAGACATAATGCCTGGTATGAGCGATAAGCATCTAAACAGAACAATAACAGGTATACTAAACCATACCTGAACCTGGACCTGCAACCAAAGAGTTAGTACCACATACCGTACAATACTCTAAGGTGCCATAATAAATAGTGTAGAGAATACGGGGGGTGGGGTGTGTATGTCATAAGGGTGGCAAACAAATCAAGCATAACAACCATCCTCACGTCTCTCACTCAGTGCGTAAAGCATACAATGTCCACCACTGTCAATCACTAGACCCATCGAAGTAGTGACGGAGTTCAACTTGTACAACTACTGCTACTACCAAGCTTACCACATGGAGTCATGACCAAATCTTTACAAATGACCCCACTTCATTGGTCTATAGCCCTTTAGTCGTACCTAGGCCATTGCAGCCCTGAATCCGTTCACGTACCTCCCATACATAGTGATCCAAAGTCATAGACATCGACTGCCCCTTGGCACACGTCCCGCAGCAAAGCCCAATCATGAAGCTCACTCATTGGTTCCCAGCTGGATCCTGAGTCAAAGCTCCTCATTTGGACTTCCTTTGCATCTCGGGTTTTGATCGAATTGGAGTTGGTCTTCAAAAGAGTCGTTGCGTAGAAGTGGTCATGGATTCGATTCGGTTCGGATACATACGTATAACACGGTTCGGTTCGGTGTAATGCTTCCTAGTGCGCTCCTGGATGCGGGTCGGTGATTCTCCCCCCTTCAGACGTCGGTTCGGATGCTCTGAAGTGGTTCAGCCCGGGTGTGCCTTTGCCTGAGTTCAGTTCGGAGGTCCTTCATCCGATCCGATGCTTCAGTTTGACTTGCTTGCCTGCTCCGATCCGTCCTGCTCCCTTGCCCCGATCCGATCTGCTCCCTTGCTCCAATCTGATCTGCTCCGTTGCTCCGATTTGATCTTCTATCCAACTCCAACTCTAAGCAATGGCCTTCCTTCCTGCCAAACTTCCTTTGTGCCAGACTTCAGTTCGGGTCGGATTCCTTGCCCAGCTCCCCTATCCGATCCGAGCCCCCAACCCGATCCGATCCGAAACCCTGCACAACTTTCTACAACTTTTTCCAGCAACTTGTTTACGCCATTCGACGACGTTTTCGACCAATCTAACTATTCTAATCAATCACAAATCATCCCAAACAGTCATAGCAACATAGCAAACTAACCACAAACACCAAAACAACGAATTTACGTGTCAAAATGGATCAAATATACCCAAAACCCCATATTTTCCCTTAAGCATGTTTAAGCAAAACTAATCATAGGGTTAACAAAACTTAACCAAATTAAACCAAATTTTTACCAGAGGCATAAAATATTATTTTCGAATTTATAGATATTTTTCCAGAATTTATTAGTGTGTAAATTCGCTAATCTTCACTAATTACCCTTAATTAACCGTAATTAGTGTCAAAACAATGCTAATCACTCACCTTAGCCACAAATAAATTTCTCAGAACTAAAACCTTGCTGATTTGGGTGAATACTGATGTCTAACAGCAGCTCTAACCTTGCTTTCGTATTTTCTCTCCTTAATTTGATGTAGATTAAGCCAAAACTTGGTTAGAAAGTGATTTGGGGATGTTTCTAGATGTTGGCAGCCATTGTTAGGGTTCAAGAATGAAAGTGGCGGCTGGGAAATGAAGATAAGATCGTTCTCTAACTGATTTCAGCCTCCTCCTTACCCTAATCCCGAAATCCCCCATTGGGCCTAGCTGTTAATCACCCGGTTAAGCCCAATTAAGCTGTTTTTCACCATCTGAAACTTGTTTCAGCCATATCTCCCAAATGGTGAGTCCGTTTGGCTAATGTGTCCACTCTGCGGAATTGTAAACCATCATCCGAAGCCAATGGAAGTGGTTTCAGGTCAAAATTCCTTTCCAGTCAAAAGTTATGGCCAAAACAGTACCAACTAGGGGTAAAATGGTCATTTAAAAATCGACAAAAATCATGAACATGGGAAATGACCCCAATAGTCGTCTCCCAAAGTTACATGACCATACGACTTCGTATGTGAAAGAAAGAAATATTCTACGATCCTATGATGCGTAGAATACGGGTCGTTACATGGACATTAAGGATAAATTTGGACATAGTTGACCAAGTCAACTCATCTCAAGGAGGAAGAAGAAAGACATTTTAGTCAAAGTGTAGAATAAGCATACATATTGTTATTTTATTGTAATGCTTTGTACTCGAACATTGTCCAAGCTAGTATAACATTGTAATCGGATATCATATGATGAATGATCATTATAAAGTGGACATAGGTGTTAGTGTCGAACAACTATAAAAGTTGTGTCTCCCTGCACTTACATTATTACTGCTTATTAAATATTTGTGTTGTTCATACCACATACACCTTTGGGTGTTGGTGTGCGGAAAATTTTCCGCGTCAACAATTCCATTAAAAGTTGACGTATGTATTTATCGGATTCAGGTTCTTATTTTATGGTTGTACTCTCTAAAAATGATTAAATCCTCCAAATCTTCGTAATCATAATCATGTTCGGAGTCGGACATTACATGTTTCTAGGATAATTTGTGTATAGTGGTGTTGAGTTTGTGTAAAGTAGAAGTGGTGGTGAGGAGTTGTGTTGAATTTGTGTGGAGTTGGAATGGTGATAAGAAGTTATGGAGTTAGAAGTGAGTGTAATGAGTTTTTGTAGAGAAGATTTGAAATAATCGTTGGCATCGGACGCCAATGCACAAATTCCAATTGTTTGCCTCAATGGTTGGAATTGTTTTATTACCATTCAGGCATCTGACGCATCGAACGTAAACATGACGGTCAACCATTCATAATTGAATGTGAATGGTACCAAATATCTTCACCTGAATTCCCAGAGGCAAATCTGAAAAAACAACTTCTAACAAGATTGTAACACATGTCGAAAAATTAACATTCCCAAGATTACATTTCAGAGACCCAGGATATATGGGTCGGACAAAAGGAACAGTAGTGAGAGGAACAACTAAAGGCACTAATGGGTTATGGATAATGTCTACAGGAAATGAGGCACTATGGCAGGAGATAGGCATAAAAGTAGCAAGGGCAGTAACCGAAGAAGCTACAATAGGTAAAAAAGGAAGGCTAATAAGGGCATCAACAGGAGGAACAAATGGAACAATATGTAACGACCCGGAAAATCTGAACCAATTTAAAAAATTTAAATTGGCTAAAATAGTGGATTTTAAATATTTAAAATAAATATTTTAAATAACAGAAATGAAAAGTGAGTTTGAATTGACGTTTCAAAACGAATATAATTAATTCTAATTATAAACAAGGCCTGAAAAGGCGATGCAGTTTCAAAAATTGAATTCAAACTTTGTCGGACTGTACCGGGTGCAAAACAAAACGGATTTGAGTGAAACCAAAAATATTTAAATTTGTTAGTGAATACCTTTCTAACGAATCTGAAAAATCGAAGTTTCATAGCGGAAAGCAAAAGTTATGGCCAAATGAATTTTCATAAAGGTCGCTATGGAATTTATATAGCCCGTGGAATTGGCCATTTTGCAAACGACCTCGGAATTCGACGAAACCACTTTTGTTGGATCCGGGATGAGAAGTTATTGCTAGGTTTCAAATTCCATAATTTTTGAAGCTAGTATGTGAGCATGGAAAAGGAAAACGTGTTTTGGTCAATTACAGTTAAATTGGATCGACCAGAATTGGGCCTTTTTGCAAACGGTCTCATAATTCGACGAAACTAGTTTTGTTGGGACCGCATCGTCAAAACATAGCCAGATTTATTTTTCTGGAATTTTTCGAATTAGTTTGTGGCCCTGGCAAATTGAAATGTACGTTCAAATCGAATATTGAATGTTATATATTTTAAATTGAATGGAAACTAATTGAAACAGTCGAATGGGCCTACGAAATATATCCCATTGTGTTCGGAATGGGGGTAAAACACTAGGGACGACAGTCGTTGGGTTTGATTTCGAGTTCGTTTAAGAAAACCCCAATTTTTGAATAAATATATATATCGACCAATACGAAAATTCTTTCATAAATTAAATTAAATAAAAAAATCAACCCCCCCCCCCCCCCGTAACCCTCAATTCGACGACGGCTATTGTTCGTCGCTTCGAGGCTAATTTATGGCCGCTCCGATCAACGAACCACCCCGCCCCTTTGGAACTTTTTGAAGGGCTCTCCATCCTCTTCTAATCCATACCCAAGTTGACCTCCATCATTCAGTATACGACGAGATCGAGGCCCTCAAAGACCGCAACTTCGACGCGCCGCCCTGCCCAGGTCCGACGATCGAGTGAGCCCCCTTCCCCAGGCGCAGGCGCGCCTCGCCGAGCTCCTGGCGGTGGTGCAAGCCGATTCTCATATCGTGCTTCGGATTACACGATTTTTGAAGACCTAGTTTTGAAGAAATCAGGCAGGTAACGGGTTTTATTTTCTGAAGTGATTTCAACATTTAAAAGTGTCGCAAAGTGTGCTTATCGAATAAAAATCATATCCTTTTCGTTTCTTGTCGAAATCCAGTGAAACAAGAGACAGTGGACTCATGTGGACGTCTTCTACCTTCTAGAAGAGACCGCATATTTTTCTGAGCCTTCTGCTATTTTTGGTGGAGTAGAACCCAATGTGAGATTTCTAATTTATAAACGATGGAAAACGACGATGTATAAATTATATAGTCGATGTATGAGTTATATAAGCGTTGTACACCTCTTGTACAAGCATTGTATAAGTTGTACGTTCGATGTATAAGTTATATATGCGTTGTAAAAATTATATATGTGTTGAAATAGAAGTGAAATGCTATATATATATATATATATATATATATATATATATATATGCCCCTCGTCCACAAACCATGGACAATATTTATTGGTAGATTGGTGTGAAAATTGATTGATAGCGAATGGTTGATTGGAATTGTTTGTGGTTGATATTGATTGATTGTGGTTGAAAAATACTCGTTTGTGGTTGAGAAATATTTGCTTGAAACCACATAGGATTAGTTTGTGGAAATGAAATAAATATACATGCCGCCTGCATGCGAACTAGATGCATGAATCCCCATTGTCAAAAACTGCGAGGTTTTAAGGTAGAGCGAGGAGCCGTATTAGGGACGGTCCCGGTTTTAACTACCCTACCGTTATGCTGCCGAAATTTTGAATAATATTCATGTGTTAGAATTATTTCTATTTGTAGAAACTAAATTCATTCGTTGAATAGAATTCATGTGTTGAATGGTATTCGTGTTTTTAAATATAAAAATCACCTTTTATATATATATATATATATATACAAACTATAGAAAACCTTCATGTGTTGAATCGATATTCATTCGTTGAATTGAAATTCATGTGTTGAATGGTATTCGTGTTTTAAATATAAAAATCACCTTTTTATCTATATATAGAAACTATAGAAAACCTTCATGTGTTGAATCGATATTCATTCGTTGAATTGAAATTCATGTGTTGAATGGTATTCGTGTTTTAAATATAAAAATCACCTTTTTATCGATATATATAAACTATAGAAAATCTTCATGTGTTGAATCGAAATTCATTCGTTGAATTGAAATTCATGTGTTGAATGGTATTCATATTTTGAAAGAAATTGTTTTATAATGAAAATCCAATTTTTTTATCATCGACATGAACTATAAAAAATAATCTCGTTTTGAAATAAATTGTTTTATAATAAAAATCATACTTTTATTACCTATATGAACTATATAAAATAATAGTGTTTTGAAATGAATTGTTTTACAATAGAAATCACATTTTTATTATATAAATGAATTGTTAAAAATAATAAAGTGTTGAAATAGAAGACAGTTAGATAAAAATATCATTTTTATCAAATGTATGAAAAGAATATAGATTTGAAATCGAAGAATCGATATATATATATATAAATAAAATCGAAATATATCGAATAACAAAGCTGCAGTTCGTATTTTGAAACCGTGATTTCAAACGATTAGTGCGGGAGATCCGACCATCGGATTTTCCCGAAATCGCAACTGTTGGGTTCGCTTTGGAAATATCTTTCCAACAACACCAACTTTGTAAAAATCCAACGGTTGGATTATATGAAATGTTTAATTCAAATCTAAAGAAAAACAGCGCCAGAATCGATTATATATATATATATATATATAAATATAATTATATTTAATCAAATAACGACGCTGCAGTTTGTATTTTGAAATCGAAACTTCAAACGATTGTACCGGGAGATCCGACCGTCGGATTTTCCCAAAACTGGAACCGTTGGATTCGTTTTGAAAAGATCTTCCTAATGATGTAAATTTTGTGAAGATCCAACGGTTAGATATTCAGATATGTGTAAATCAAATCTGAAGAAAAACAGCGCCACGGCCGTGTTATGGCCCGAAGCGTCGTTTTGAATAAATTGGGTATTTTAAAATAAATAAAAATAGCGATAAATCGTTATAAAATATTATAAACGATATGGATGTGAAATTTAGAAATTAACTGAAGGTTGGCTAAGTCGAATGGTTTCTTGGGTATTGATCTGATGTTGGTTTCGGCCTTCGGGGTTAATATTTGGGAAATCGCTCTCTTACTGATTGACGGTTAGTGACTAATGAATTGAAATGATGCGTATGTGTATTTGTGTTGCACTTGTTTATCATATACGCGAGTTGCTCAGAAAGACTGGGTTTATCCCATTCTGAATAACTGAATCGACGATAAGAAATCGAAGATGAAGATGGTGGCCGAAGACCGGAGATCTTCAACTCGTTTGGATGGTAACCGAGGTCCTGATTGGGAGGCATCCCGAAATATGGATAATGAGTGGTGATCGTCCAGACATACGTGGTAATCGATGGGTTTGCGAGGTATAGAGTGCCTCCGGTTTCGTTCAGACCCAGAACGGACTTGCAAATGGACAGTGTGTCTGACATTGGAATTTATTCTGGGTGATTGATAGCCATTAGTTGCACGGTGTGAATTGCCTGTGTGGCATGCTAAGATGCAGTGATCAGGGCTTCTGTTCAAAAGCAAAGTCTTGTGGTGATGATCAAAGCACCGCCTGTGTGGCGTAGCTTTGTGTATAACGTGAATTCGCGAGCCTCACACCCCGGTATGAACCAGAAACGGGAGAGGACCTCAGGGAGGACCTGCGTTTCTTTCTAGTTAGAAGTGGTGTCAGTGGTTTTACACGCCCTGACGAGTTTGACTTATGTGGTTGTTACTGTTGCGAGGCGCCTCGGTTATATCGGACGATCCGGGTCCGATGGAGTCATTCGTTGGCTCATTTACGCCCCAAAGGGCGGGGAAACACAGTGTTCAGGAATTTTAATCCACATCGGTGGACCGGCCCTGACGATCCAAGAGTCGATGCGCTCTGACCCTGAGGCTCGGGCTCGAGAGTCTCGAAGTCGGTAAGGACTATCTTTTGCCTTGGTTCATGACGGAAATTCAATTTCCAAATACGACATCGTGCGGTTTTGATTGTATATATATATATGGCGACATGATATATGGTACCCATGCCGTATATGGTTGATAGTTATGATTCGAAATTGTTTTTGAAACATGTAAACACTAGTAATAATATCAAATGCTTGTGTTTTATTCGTATCAAGCATATTTTGGCCATTATAAGGTAAAACTCTATCCTTCGGTTTGCGTTGCATTGTGTGATGGGAACTGAGTCTTATAATGGCTTCATTTTTATAAAAAGCATTGCGATGTTTAAAAGAATGATTTGTTTTTAAAGCGCTGGCAATCCAATGGAGTAAACCCGTTCCACGAAGGTGGCATGGTCCTGTGATTAGCCATATTTTAAAAGTGTTGAGTAGATTTCTCATACCAGTCCCATGACTGACTCGTAGTTTGTTTCACTTTCAAACTCGGGTGCCCCTTTTTCTACACGGGCAGCCTTGTATTCAGGTTTTAGCTGGATGTTCTGGATAGCTGGAGTTGAAGATGGATTCTATCATTTATCTCTTTTTATGCTGTTCAGCTCCTATTGTACATATTTTGTTTGTTTCCGCTGTAGACATTTATGTATAGCTGAATTATATTTGTACTAAGTATGATCCTGTATACTGTGTAATTCTGATATTTATGTATATCCAGTGTATTATTTGTTCATTATCTGGTGTATTTATTTAATTTTGTTCTGCTATTATCTGTTTCTGTGTTATATTCCAAAGATTACCCTTGCCTCCGTCAGTACGGGAAATGGGGTCGTCACACAATATGATCAGAATAAAACTTCACTTCAACAACAAAAAATTTAATCTCAATAACCCATATATGGGCGAGGGGATGAGGAAGAGACACCTTAGGTAGAGGAGGAGCTAAGGGCGGAAGCTTCTAAGAATCTGCATGGCCAAATGAGTGAAAACCAATGCAAATGTCAGACACACTACCATATCTAACATGAACTTCAGCTTCATTATCGACGACAAGTCGAACTTTAATCAAGAGGAAAGTAGCTTATTAGGGTTTATTTCAAGAAGTGCCTTAGCATAAACCAATTTCTCATGAGCTACCATATTGGTCAAAACATTTTAATTTTTCAATAATGCATGCTACCCAATTCAAACATACATACTTCTACAAACCAAATGGAATGTACGGAAAATAAGATCAAATGGATATAGGGAAACCCCGACCTTTAGCACCAGCAATAGACAGTGTCCTGGTAATAATGGAACGCTTCCCATCGATAAAGGAGGGTTCATCTCTAGAACTCATTTATGGTCTTTATTGCATGAGAATTTGAAAAATACTTGGAGTTAAAATAGATTGCACAAAGATTACTCATAACTTCCATAAATGGAGACAAAAGGTGCAGGCATCTTGGATTTTTTGTAAAGGATCCAGAAATAGTACCAACCAACAACATTTTGTAAACACATTATTCTCCTTTTTCAAAAAAATCTTGAATTCATTTCAAAATATTTCCTTTTTAAAATGTCATTCTCTTTTTCCAAAATATTGTATCAAAACACCTTGTTCTAGTGTTTAGTAATCGATATCGATAACAGCGGCAGATACAACTATATGAATACCCAATTTAAAGAATATTAAAGTCTAAATTCTCATTCATCTCTCATGATCCATTTATAGTTTCAAAAATAAATATTCATAGATATCTTATATGGGTATATATATTTAAGTAAACTCCCATTTTATTTAAGATTACATAAGCTCCTTTTAGAATAAATCAAAATCCTTACTAGTACTTTAAAAATAATGATAACGAAGATGATTTATAATGTATTATTTCCTTTAAACCATCAATCAAATAATCTCATTTCCAACCAAGGATTTTCTGGTTTAGATTTTTTCCTCAAAACGATGGTATGACATTCTAAAAACGATGGTAAGACATTCTAAAACAAATGAGTAACAAAAGTATCAAAACTCACACTTTCATATCATATCCTTTAAAACTATAATTATTAAACCTAACTCATCAAATTGATATTATTCCTCATATGATTCCCGTCCAAAAAATTAATACTATAACATCAACTTATTTAATTAACTTATATGCCAAAATTCATAAAATTTCTTTCCAAAAAAATTCATTTCCTGTCATACAAAATAGCCGAATACAAAAAAATATTACTTTGAAATTTTATTTAACAATAAATTCCATTAATGATACATCCATCCATTTAATAAATAAATTACAATCGATATACCATTACCTAAATAAAATAAAACTTCCAAATTTATCAAATTAAAAAATAATTAAAAAATCTCTTTAGATATAATTTTTAACTTTTAATTCATAAAAAAACATTAACATTCTTGAAATAAATGCTAAAGGAATAATAATATAAATATTCAAAAATTAACTTATTTATTAAAATCCCAAATTTCATCATCTCTAAATAATTTCTATTCGTACAATTTTCATTATTTTGCATTTAATTTTTTCTTAAATCATCCTACTTTCAATTTTTCTATTACTTACAAACTCTTCAATATTATATAAGAAAATCATTCTAAAACTAACTAAGTTATTTCCAAAATAATTAATTACTTTTAAATCCTTTCATTTCTATTTATTCCAATGTAAATCTCATCACAGCAACAACGGATTGAGAATATGCGATCTCATCAAAACAATAGATCCAAGTATACAATTTAATTTCATGCAACCAAACTAAACAAATTCCATGAAAATAAAGCATATGTCCCGATGGTGAGTTATACAAAATAATCCATACGAGCAAGGCAAACAATTCAATCAAACATTCAATTCAAGGATAGAAACCAATAATAATTCACATAAACCAGACAAAAAATGTGAGTAAAAAGGATTTACTCACTTAACACTACAGTTACCCGGAAAAAGGAATTATACAACAAATTTGTCCTTTTACAAATTTTCTACATAACTTAGAACATGCGCCTTTAGTTGCGCCCACATTTACATCCTCACCTAGCCCGCTCTTGCTTCGGCCATCCACTATTTTGCATTGCCTAAGCTACAATTTGCTCCCTTCATTGTAATAGTCAACGCATCAAGTCCACGCAATCGTCGCGAGTATTCCTCCAACATCGCGATCGAACTTCTCATGCTAGATCGCATCGATAAAGTCAAATAACCCAATGCACATCACAATGTAAAATTCAATTCCAAAGCAGATCGCTGGAATTAATTTATTATCGTAAATTTTTTCCTTTTTCCTTTGCCTAAGAAAATGTAAAATTAAAATATTAAAACAAGGCAAATGGATAAAAAAAGAATAATTTCAAAAATGTTTGCAATTTTCAGATAATAGAGGGAAACATTCACTTAAAAATTGCAGACATGTCTGCAAATGTTCCCTCGATAAGCCAATATTTACAAACATTGAAAATTGTAGGTCTATATGCAATTATTCTATAAATTTACAAACTTGTCTACAATTTTTCACGTAGAATGGTTTGTTTTAAATGATTGCATATCAAATAATTGCATAAGAGTACGAAATTATTAATTATAATTACTTATATATTAATGTAGATATTAGGAAGGCATCCATAAAATAAAAGATATGGTAAAGTGGATCCATTCCTAAGTTTCCATTCAAAACGAGTCCCTATTTTACTATAGCAACAGTGTTTCATAATTTTTGCACTACTAATAATAAAATTTTCAAAAAATTGTAAATGTTAATGAAAGGTTCCTGAGAAAAAAATTACAGAAATATCCGCACTCTTTGAGAAAAAGTGCGGACATTTCTACAATTATTCACATAGTGTATTGCAAGTATTGAAAAAAGAAAACATAGATGCAGCAATGTCTACACTTATTGTAAATAATTGCAAACATATCTACAACTATTTTATAGTGTATTGCAGACATGTGATAGTATACGGAAAAATTACAGACATGTCTACACTTTTTGCAAATAGTTGCTTGTTTTTCTGTAATTTTACTAGCAATGAAATATTTTTCAATTGTATGCAATTTCATCATGTTTTGATGATTTTTCTATAATAATGTGATGTTTAAATAAGTGCACTTATTGAATTAAAAAGTTTGAAGCAAATCAGCCAAAATTTCATGAAAGCCTGCAATATTTTGATATAATTGTTGTAATGTCTGCAATTTTTAGAAAAATTACTAGATTTCGCTGAAGTGTTTTTTTTTTTTTTGAAGCATTCTTTTTTGCTTCTCTTATATGAATACGAAGATGATTATGTATTAAATTAAGTTTTGAAGATTGGTAATTTTTTACATTAAATTTTGATGTATTTATGATGATTTACGAGAAACAGGGACCTAATTTATAAAGTTTTAAGAGAAAGAGTTTTTTTTTTTTTTTTTTTTTTTTTTTTTTTTTTTTTTTTGCATTTTGAGACTTAAACTGGACCTTAACCAAACGGTCCCTTTATTAACAATTTTTGAATAATTGTTTATATTTATGCAAATTTTCCTACAACTTATTGTTTTTTTTTCTTTTTCATTTTTCATCTTTTTTTCTAACATAAATATGGAGATATATATAGATTGAAATATGATTTGAAATTTGGTGGTATTTATGTGGTTTTTTTTTAACATTTTTTCCCGATTTTTGAAAAATAGGTACTTACTTTACATATATTTATTGGCAACGATGTTTGTGTATTCTGAAACTTAATGGAGACCTTAACCAAATTGCTTTCAAACCTCAATTCCATTTAGTTTGAAATCAATTCATGTCTCTTTATTTTCTTTTAAATAATTATTTTATTTATTAATAAACAAGTTTTCGTCCAATGTATTTTGAATAACACTACATTTTTTTTTGAAAATGGGTAAACCACCTCATTGAAAACCCGAACTAGGAATCAGCGTGAGACCTAGACAGGAAAAAAGAGTGTGGTGCTTTATTGATAACGCATCAATTAATAGTATAATTAAGTACAAATGGCCATTAATTCATCAAATACATCTGCTGCCTACCCAAAAATAAATACGACAAGCATAATCGGCAGAAACAAGACATCTCAGCACTAAAAGACGGGCACGTACCACCTCACTAACAAAATAGCCAATGGGAAACACAGAAGTCCACTTCTGTAACGACCTGACTTTTCGAACCTCGAAAGTCGACACTAAATACATCCACGGTATTCGTGTGCCAAACATCCAAGTGCCGGAAAGTCGAATTGTTGGGTAAAAAAAAAAGTAGAACAAGGAAGAAAGAACAGAATATCAGAATCTCACAGCGGAACGGAAATATATAATATCAACATAGTACAAAGGGTTACTCTGAATAAAGGAATTTCAGAGTTACAATAACCTAAGTACCATAATCAGCCTGGATAGTTATAACTGCCTGTCCTCACAATGCTGATATGTACATAACTAATACAGTACAACTGAAATAGAAATAGGTAGATAGATAATGGAAGCCTCCAGCTCGTCTACCGAACTTTAAAGCATCCAAAGTAAAACCTACCATACTCGGCCTACTCGAAGGAGTACGTGAGGATTTTAGGGAAAACAAAAACCAAGCGTCAGACATCAGACTGGTATGAGAAAACTCAAGATTGCATGTAACAATATTGAGGGGACCGTGCAGATAACCGCTCCGGTTTTCCCCTCAAAAGAAACCAACCATTTATTAAGTTTACTATAGTTGTATTATAGATAATGTCTAGGGTGTAGAATATAAATAAATCACATAGATGGAATGGTTACATTGGTTACATTCGACAACTATTAAGTGTACAAACAAAACCGCTAAGATATGTTCGTATATTGGATTTTCCATCGGAGATCTCTCAATACAGATCCAAACTCCATGCTCAAGGGTCAGAAAGTACCTCCGAGCGACGCATATCTCTAGATAAAATATACCATAAGGTAAACACAACTGGCCCACGCATGAAACACCGAAGTGCACCACGTGGAACTAAATATATCCAACTCCCGCGCGCAACTTCGAGGAGCTCCCGCACAATTCGATATAAGCATACACTAGATATGGAGTCAATATATCCTGCCATAGGTTAGCAACACCTCAGATTGTGCTCCTACTCTGTTTTTAGCCATATCCGATGTCGAGGTTTCGTTCGGCATCTTTCACACGAGTCTTCATCACTCGAACATAAAACGGATCCCAAATTGGATTCCTACTTCTCGAACAGATCACGAATCACTACTTTGATCCGAGCATCACGAGAAGTTTCCCACCCTTCATATAGATTCACTTTTCTTCTTCAACCGCTTCCAAAACGTAGAACTCGTACTCTAGTTTTGAAGTGGTATTCGATGAGTAAAACACTTATCGATCCCGGACTCTTCAAAACTAATCGATGAATTTCCGGTTAACTCAATTCGATTCTTTCAAAAGTAAGTGAATGCTAGAGACGTTTCATACCAACACTTCTCCCTGGGGGTTCTCATTGGTATGGAATCGTGAAGCTTTCCCGATACTTCTTAAGTTATAATGGTATAGTTTGATGGTCGACTAATCGACTATCTGGTCAAAACAATAGCTTATAGAAACCATGGTTCGTGCACTTAACTCGTTCTCGACATTATCAACTTAACTATCCCTTGGTCAAGAGTGAGGCCAGGTAAGTTAGAGCACTGGTTGTATATCACCCCTTGCCTAGACACCCCATTCTTGACACTCACAGATAGATAAGCCTACTCGTCGGCTTATTAGAATTAAGCACAGTAGCCATGATATTCAATAAACAAGTAAGTAATTAACATGGTTAACACGTTTCCAACATTCCCAACCTATCCATTCCTCGGCCAAGAGGGAAGCCGGTAGGTTAGAGCTCTATTGCTCCGTCCCTACTCGACATCAATCTTAACTCTCACAAATAGATAAGCCTACTTCGTTGGCTTATTAGTGTTAAGCATTATCAGTTACCTTTTTAATCTAATGACTTAATCATGACGAGGTTTAGAAATTCATAACCCTTTTCTAACCTTTGTTTTATTTGGAAAGATATTTTATAAGAAGATATTTGGAAGATATTTAGAAAGAAGATATTTTAGAAGAAGATATTTTGAAAAGAAGATATTTAGAAAGAAGATATTTAGAAAGAAGATATTTTGAAAGAAGATATTTAGAAAGAAGACATTTAGAAAGAAGATATTTTAGAAGAAGATATTTTGAAAGAAGATATTTAGAAAGAAGATATTTAGAAAGAAGATATTTTGAAAGAAGATATTTAGAAAGAAGATATTTTGAAAGAAGATATTTAGAAAGAAGATATTTAGAAAGAAGATATTTTAGAAGAAGATATTTAGAAAGAAGATATTTAGAAAGAATATATTTTAGAAGATAAGACCATTTACATAAATTTAAAGAACATTTACAATACATAGAAATCCAAAAATCAAGGTTAAACGGGTAGTTTTGCACTAGTGAAGTTTTGGTCATTTTCAAGGGGTTACTTAGCATTTTACTATTCAATCACTTCAAGGTAGTAAACATACAAGTAAAACAAGATCTTATATGATATGAAATTACTAAATATGTCATTACAAATTTCCATACAAAGTGTTGAAAACACAACAATTCAAACTGCATCTATAGCGACTATTGCTATAAGTGCACTTTCAAGTTCAAGTCCGCAATATGACAATTCCCTACTAATCCTTATGTGCTTTGTTTCAAGTCCATTCCACTTGTTATACAAGTTAATTCAAGTCCAAATCCAAGTTCATTCAAGTCCATTCCAATCCATTAACATGGATTACATATGTCACTTACTTTTAAAGTAAGAATCAAGTTAACATTTTTAACATAAGTTACCAACATTCAAGCAACTTTAACAATAGTTAAAACCATGCAAAAGATTTATGTTCGCTATCCTAAATAGTGAGTAAACTCACCTTAATCCTTAGCAAATCCAAGATCCAAAATAAGAATAAAGATCCAAGAATAAGAATAAAGATCCAAGCTAGCAACCTCCTTCCTTTCCTTGCTTTTCCTTCCTTATATAGCTCACGAACAAAGATGAAAATTGAGAGAGGCTTGGATTTTTCAACTTCTAACTTGCTAGAAGGTCTTGTAATGGTATAAGAAGGCTACACTCAAAGTTTGAGTTGATTTGGAGTTGGTTTGAATATAGTTTGAGAAAGTTAGTAAGGAAGAGGAAGAAGATGAAGATAAGCCATTAAAAGCTTCACTTTTGCTTAGGAATTTTGTGTAAGAAAGAAGGAGGTATAGCCCTCCTTATATAGGAAAAGGAAGATGGATGGGAAAAGACCAAAATGCCCTTAAAACCCTAATAGTAATTATGATAGATGGGATGGTGTGTAAGGGAAGTGAAAGGTGTGTAAGAGATGGTAAGTTTGCTTTTTCAAGTAAGCATTCATTTGTATACATATAAGAAGCTTATATACATACACTTAGGATATTTTCTAAACTCTTGATGTGACTAATTATGCTTACATATATATGTGTATATGCATGTATGTGAATACATACACATATATCAAACAACGTTGCAACGATATGAAACAACTTCTATTCAACGATAGGATGTGAATTTGGAAGTTGAATCTCGATCATACTATTAGTTCTTTATAAAATGATTTATTCAAGTAAACAAAACTTGGAAATAAATCCATTAAATTATTTAAACAATTAAAACAAGCATATTCAAATTATAAAGCACTTATTTGAACACTTAAATACCAAAATACAAAAACTTTCCTTAAATGCTCATTTTTTTAAAATGATGACGTCATCAATATAGTTAGCCATAAATATGAAAAATATTTTTATTTGCTAATTACTTTTCTAATGAATAACTAGAAATTCATTTAAATTTTCAACAACATTTATTGAGAAAATAGCTATATATAAATAAAATGGCTTTCGGTCACATTTTCGACATTTTTCCAAAAAATATATTTTTTAGAACATTTTTCTGAAATGAGTCAAGGATCATTAATTATTAATGAAAAGATGTTTAACAAGGTTATAAAATCACATTTACAATATTTAACAATATTCCAAACTGTTACAATATTTGAAGATTAAGTGTTCAAATTTCCGGGTCTTTACAACTTCGTTCTTTACCTTCCCCAAAAAAACATGGCAGAAACCGTAAAATTGTTCCTCCATCTCGCACAAAATTATCCTGCGTCCAAGCGATTTACACCCCATCTATCACCAATAATTGTGTCATCTTGGCTCCGATTTCTCCTCCTTTCCGATTGTTGAAATAAGTATCTAATCTCAATCTCCAAAAAATCCCATCTCCGAAACTTATCTCACTCCTTGTTACCACGTATTCTAAAATTACACTCGTTTTAGATGTTATAAATTGTGGTAGTGATGGCGCTTAAGGCAGCGTCTTGTCCAAATGAAGCTTGGGCAAATGAATTTTTATGCATGTCCATTTCTTCCTCAAGATTAAGCGGGTTTGAACGGGTGGGATGAAGACCTAATTTAAGACGTCATCTAACCTAGAGATACGCAATATACAAGCATTGGAAAAAAAAGGCGATTCCTAGACTCAAAATCTTCTTTACAAAGAACACAAATGGGGTCGACGTCGTATCCCCAATTTAACACCAAATCCTTACAGTCGATTTAAAATAGCTTTATACATGCATAGCGACATCTTAGGGCTGTTTATATAGTGCCATACGATTTTACACCACTCTAGCTCGCTGTCATGATTTCTAGATATGTCCTAAGCTGAGTAAAAAGTGAAACCACCTTTTTTATCATTCCAGCTCCAGTAGTCTAGATTCCCATTGGTTCGTATATTGATATCATTAATTTGGATTTGTCTCGCAGCAGCTAAACAGTTTGGGTTTAATTCCCCATTGTGAATAATGCAGTTAACATTAAGTTCATCGCCACCAAAGAGACTTAGTTGGTCCAAACCAAGAATTTTAACCATGATGCCACTATTTAACCAGGGGAAAAACCATAACTTAGTGTCCCCCTCATTGACTATACACCGTTTAATACATTATAAACTTTTCTGCCTATGTTTTAGGATTGTTTTCCATGTACCTGAACTATTATTGTCAATATCCATCAGCCAAAAAGTTTACCATCGCAGTATCTATTCGTCATTCATTTTTTCCATAAGCTTTCACCATTGACAAAGTGCCATGGGGTTTTAGACCTATCGATGTTTTAGTGTCTTTAAAATTTCGCAAACCCACTCCTCATTCAGACTTAGGAGTACAAAGACTATCCAACACAATTTTGTGTCTTTTTCCTGCCCATATGAAATTAGTACATAGCTGATTAATTTTGTTAATCGTCGCCTCCGACATTTGATAAATCAGCATCTAGTACATAACCATCGGTGTTATAACAGTACGAATCAATTCGATTTCCCCCTTCCCAATCAACAACAGCCTATAATCCCAGCTGTCCATCCTGCCTCTAATTTTGTCAAAAAGTTCACCATAGTATGAAAAATGTAGGTGATTATTTGACAGAGTAACTCCCAAATATTTGATCGGAAGCCTACATTCATTCATGTTGAGTTCCTGAAGCACTTGATTTTTATTATTAACACCTTTGCTAAAAAACACTTTAGATTTCAAATTATTGATTTTAAGGCTAGTAAACTCCTTTAATTGATTCAAAATAGAGTTGATAACCATTATCCCATTCGCGTTGGTTTTAGAAAATATCATCAAATCGTTGGCATAGATCAAATGAGTAATGAGAGGCCCCTAATTATTAATTTCATATTTTCAATAAATTACCAAAACAATTTATTAATTTTAATTCAATTTAGTATCATAATCTTATATTAAATAGAATATAATAAATTAAAAATATATTATGAAAAGTCGAATTATCAAATATCAGATTCAAATAATTTTTTACTATTTTAATTCAATTATTTATTCAAATGTCAAGAAAACTAGGTCGTAACATAGACCTGCAAATTAAAAATATTTTTTTGAGAGAAATGAACGTTTCTCTATTAGAAGAGGAAAGCATTTATGATTTTTTTATATATACTAGAAAAGGAGTTATCAACATGATTAACATGTAATAATACCCACCCCATGCAATGTGAACAAAAAATAAAAAGAAAACTCAACCCTAGAGAGTTAAGGTCCATAATGCAATAGTAACATTATAATTGACTAAATAAGATGAGTTGTCATATCCTCAAAATAATCTTAATCCACATGATCCAATGATCATATTTGAAGATCCAACAAAAACTACACCAAAAGTGTAAGAGCAATACGGTGCAAAAAACGCAAGCGCTCACACACACACACAGATATATATATACACACACATGCACACACGATATATATATATATATACATATGAAATATATAATTTTTATGGTTTAATAAAAATTGAATAAGAAAAATTACGATTAGAATTGAGTAAGTAACAATAAAGGATATAACACAATCCAATACATAAAACTAGATGAATAAACAAGAATTCTGATTTGATGCTAATATCCTAATAATAGTGAAGTATCAAATGTACCATTAGTAAATGTATTCAAGGAATTGGTTTATTATTATTTCCCCATTATTAAGAATAAATATCATAAGTTTTAGAATGAATGAAGTATAATATAATGTCGTAATCAATATTATACATGTCAACTATAACAACCCGGATTTTACATACAAGAATATTTAATATATTTAAATACTAAAAAAATTTAATTTGAAATTTAATGATTTGAGTTAAATGTAACGACACGGATTTCGCCAGGACCTAATCGATCGCTAAATCGACCAAGATCGTTCGAATCCCGCATACGCTAACTCTGGGCATACAACACATCAGAACAAATAACAGAAGGCTTTTATAAACATCATAATAATGTTACATCAGAGTACATCGAATCATATAATACAGCGGAAGATAATTTTACAATAAATGTAATACAATGCACAGCGGAAACAAATAAACTAACACAGCGGAAGACTATCAATACTCTGGACATGGCTTTTCGCTTTGATCCGGAATCCTACTCATATATCTGCAACATAAACTACTCGACTGACCGTGTGGAAAATAGGGGCACCCGAGTTTGCAAGGGAAAAGCAAACTACAGGTCAGTCATGGGACTAGTGTGAGAAAATCTACAGTTGAAATTAACTTATATAAAATGATAAGGCAGATCACAGGACCACGCCGCTAACGCGGAACGAGTTTACCCCCATGAATGCCAGTGTATAAACAACAATCAATATAGATATATGGATCTACTATGCATCAATCAATATGCAATATCCCAATCTACCCATTTAGATTAATCACCACACTTAGATTTTCCAAATCCAATTCAATTTACAGAAATTATTCCTTTAGATTTTATTCTCGATTTCTTATTTCAAATCATTTGAAATACATATCTAACTTTCTATATCAAAGTAGATTTCACTTCGGAATCTCAAATCAAATCATTTGGAAATATGAATTCCAAAACATAACAATGCATACAAACAAGTATGCAACCAAATATCGTGCTCCCCATCGACAAGGCAAAGAGTACGCACCCAACAACGCGATATATAAATGTGCACCTACCCCACATAGGAGAAGGCTACACCGACGATGCACCTCCCACACATGGAAAGCATACACCGCCCTCTCACCCATACTTTTAGTCTCAGGGTTACCCGAATCTTTAGCCACATACTAAATCATTTCATATCCCGAAGTAGGAAAAATCATTTCACAACATAATAATCACAAGTGCTTTCAAAATATAGTACTTCACATCAGTAATTCACACATATGATCAATCACTATTAATCACATAACCATTGAGCTCGTACGTCTCAAAGAAGGGTGTTAAGCAAGAGAATAAATTCTCTGCCACCAAACAGATATGTTATGAATAACAACTAATCGAATACGCGATGAACCACAATGTAAAACATAATACATTTCTAAATCATTTTAGAAATATCGGGTTTAGGCCTCGAAATCCTTTCTGTTTTATAAAACATTTTTATAAAACATTCCCTGTCCAAAATCGAGAATACATTTCTTTTCACTTAAGAAAAATATATCATTTCACAATCATTCTTTAAATTTGAAATGAACACAACATCGCTAAACACTTTATCATCAAATCGTGAAGTGTTTCACAAGGTGTTAGCACACAGATATCTTTACCCAACCCAATGCTAAATGTAAAGGCATATTGTGCTCATAAACTGGTCGAGCACCATCCAAACAATCAATCAACCACAATCAATATCAACAACTAAGTAAATTTGGTTTAATCACATCACGTGTTTTGGTAAATTTAATCACCATTCATTCATTCAAATCTAATTAAAGATTTATTCAAACTCCAATTGGTTTCATCTCTAAAATCATTTCATATTGATTGTTCTACTTTTTGGAAATTAATCTTGCTTTTACGCAGGTTAAAGAACTAATGTCATTTAAACACAGTTTACGACAAACCCAAAATCTAATTTGATATTAAACACAAGGCTCAGAATAGAAAATAGTATCGGCTTATATTCAACATCAAATTCTGAAACCAACAAATACCGTATTGGAAATAACGATATTAATATATCTTTCAAATTTCCACAACCATATCTGTATAATCACGAAATCCAACATCGAAATATTCAGAAGATAATTTCGATTCAAATCCATTCCAATTCATATATTGGAAATTCTGGTTATTTTTAAAACCATTTCAAATCCAATTTATTTATTTAAAAATAAATAAATTATTATTCTAGTTAATAACTAGTTCATTTCGGTAAAAATCTATTTTTATCTTTTCAAATATGGGATTTTTCAGCCCAATTCTTTCCAAATCATTTATTATGATTTTACACAAATTATTGATATTTTTAATAATCTTATCAAGGCCCGTACAGTCGATTTCCATCAACGGCCATCGAACTGCACTTACCGCGACGTTTTCCAAATTTGATTTGGACATAATTCCAAATCCAACCGTTAGATTTCAAACTTCTCATATTCGTTAGAAAGCTCTTTTCGATACGATCCCAACGGTCCTGGTTTCAGGAGAATCCGACAGTCGGATCTCCCGTAATGTCCGTTCGAAGTTAATGGTCGAAATTCGCGAACTGCCGCAGCGCGGCGCATTCTATTCAGGCCATTATATTATATATATAATATATATTCTGTCGATTTCCTTTTTAAAACGTATGTTATAAATCGTTTTAAATTTGTTTTCAAAACGATTTCAACTTCATATTCAATTTCTGATCAAAATTGAATATTCCATATACACGACAATTTTATACAGTGTATATATATCTTAAAAATTATATTTTTAACAATCAAATCATTTTCACATTTCATATATATATATATATATATATATCGTTTTCATTTCATATATACATCGTTTTCACATTTCATATATATATCGTTTTCATTTCATATATATATATATATATATTATTTCTAACTTTCATATGTATAATATTTTCACTTTTCATATATATAATATTTCCACTTTTCATATACTCGATATTTTCACTTTCAATATATACGATATTTTCACTTTCAATATATACGATATTTTCACTTTTCAATATATACGATATTTTCACTTTTCAATATATACAATATTTTCACTTCTCAATATATACGATATTTTCACTTTTCAATATATATGATATTTTCACTTTCAATATATACGATATTTTCACTTTCAATATATACGATATTTTAACTTTCAATATATACGATGTTTTCACTTTTCATATATACGATATTTTAACTTTCAATGTATATGATATTTTAACTTTCAACATATATACGATATTTTCACTTTCAATATATATACGATATTTTTATTTATTTCATTTCACATCACGATCAATTTTCACATAGAATACAATCAAACAAGTCGTCCATGGTCTGTGGACGACGGGGAGCAGTTCATGTATGCAGTTACAAAATAAATAACTGTACATAAAATTTAATGTGAGAGAATTCTCACAGTGGTTCTTTCATTTCTGAATTTCACCGCCATTTGGATTTGAATTTGCCAAAAATTTCGGCGTGCTCTGTTTTAGACGCGGTCAGTCTTGTTGTGAAGCTCTCGTCCCCACGATCCCAACAGATCTAGTTTCATCGAATTCTGACCTCGTATGGAAAAGTTATCGATTTTTAAACATTGGATAATTATTAAAGTAATTTATTAATTAATAAAATCTTAATCACCCTTTAATCACGTCGTTAAGGGCTTAACCTCCGTCTTCTTCATTCCAGGTTGACAGAACCCATAGCCCGCTTCTTCATCACCCCGTCGCATGCAAATCCAAGCAGTAGACCACCGATCTGATGTGACCGCACCGAAGCCATAGCCGTTCCCCTCCTTCTCCGCGAACCACGCGCCCTCCGACGGCTCCACCGTCGTGAAAAACTATCACGAACATCGGTGGTTCATAATGTAAAATCGAGCTCCACACTCAATGGAATTCGATCATATAGGTACAGAATTAAACCTCGTGAATCCCTCTACGATTTTTGTTTTGAAGTTGGATTTAGTTTCTATTTGGATTAAGCGAATTTGAGGATCGATTTTCGAAGGGTTCGGACCCTTGATAAGAAACGGCGGCTGTAATAGAAGATAGGGTTAGGTTTGGAAAGAGTGAGTATATATATATTAATATTAATTAATTCCAATATTCATTGCTTATCGCTCCAAACTCCATTTCAAACCCAACGACTATCGCCCCTAGCTCATTACACCCATTCCTAACGCAATGGGATATGTTTCGTAAGCCAATTTTATCGTTTCGATCAGTTTTTCTTTAAATTAAAATATAAATAATTACATATTCAATTTAAACGTACATTTCAATTTGCCGGGGCTACATATTGATTGTAAAAATTCCCGAAAAATAAATCTAGCTATGTTTTGACGACATAGCCCCAACAAAACTAGTTTTGTCGAATTCTGAGACCGTTTGAAAAATGGCCCTTTTCTGGTCGATCCAATTTAACAGAAATCGACCAAACACATTTTCCTTTGCCACGCTCACATACTAACTTCAAAAATTATGAAATTTGAAACCTAGCAATAATTTGACATACCAGATCAAAAAAAAAGTGGTTTCGTCGAATTCTGAGGTCGTTTGCAAAATGGCCATTTTCACGTGCTGTATAAACTCTATAGCGACCTTTCTGAAAATTCATTTGGCCATAACTTTTGCTTCTCGCTACAAAACATCGATTTTTCAGATACGTTGGAAATATATTCTCAATTAGATTCTAATATTCTTGGTTTCGCTAAAATCTAATTTATTTTGCACCCGGTACATTCATTTGAAATTTGAAATCGAATTATCGAACCACCACGCCATTTTCAATTCATTATATATATATATATATATAAATATTTATATTCTAACGACGATTCAAATAAATATATACGTTCTATTTCTATTCAAAAATAGATTTCTCGTCGTCATTATTTAAAATAATCTATTTTAAATAATCAAAATTCATTAAAATAGCTAAAATAAAAATTTAAAATTGGCTTAGAATTTCCGGGTTATTACAATCTCCCCCACTTAAAACTTTTCGTCCTCGAAAAGGAACAAAGCCGAAAGTTGTTTAACTAATCAACTCAACTTCCATTATTTTCTTTACGGCTTAAGTTCTTCAACTTTTCAGTTTCTTAGAACTTTTCAAATTTTCCAAAATTTGGCTAAAACCCTAAATTTTCGAAAAATTTCGCCATAACCTCCCCTGCACCGGGGACTTCGGGATATTTCATATAGCCTCCGATGGCCTTCTTCAATCAAAAAGAAAAAGCCAAGCGGCTAGCCAATTGGCTCATAAAATCATCCAAAACCCAATAAATTAGTAAACATGTACCTATTTGTCGGGCAAACAATTTTATTCTTCTTCTTTAGCCTCCTTACTTTGACTTGTTCAATGTATATACATGTACATGCATGCAATTCAAACAAATTTTCAATTCAGTTCGATATTTTGATTCAATTTGGCTAATTTGACCTTTCATTCACTTATGGTTTCATTGCTCCAATATTATAATTAATCAAACCAATAACCATACAATACAACCATTAATCAATTTATTGGTTAATTTTTTTTCAATCATATAACTTTCTAGGTATTCAAAATTCATATTTTCTAAGATCAGATTATATATAATCACAAATACATTATTTATAAACATATAACTCTCAACTCATTCTGGGGCATTACTAACCCCATCTCTAATGAGTCGCTCATTCTAGAATGCTACTGATTCTATCTCTAATGAGGATTCTTTAATAGGACATTACTATTCCTACCTCTGATGAGTCCTTCTATTCTGTTCTAACGAGTTGTACCCCAAAGATTTGAGTTTAACCAAAGCTCTGATACCGGCTGTAACGACAACGATTTCGCCTGGACCTAATCGATCGCTAAATCGACCAAGACCGTTCGAATCCCGCATACGCTAACTCTGGGCATACAACACATCAGAACAAATAATAGAAGACTTTTATAAACATCATAATAATGTTACATTAGAGTACAGAATATCAGAGTACATTGAATCATATAATACAGCGGAAGATAATTTTACAATAAATGTAATACAATGCACAGCGGAAACAGATAAACTAACACAGCGGAAGACTATCAATACTCTGGACACGGCTATTCGCTTTGATCCAGAATCCTGCTCATATATCTGCAACATAAACTACTCGACTTCCCGTGTAGAAAATAGGGACACCCGAGTTTGCAAGGGAAAAGCAAACTACAGGTTAGTCATGGGACTGGTGTGAGAAACTCTACAGTTGAAATTAAATTATATAAAATGATAAGGCAAATCACAGGACCACGACGCAAACGCGGAACGGGTTTACCCCTATGAATTCCAGTGTATAAACAACAATCAATATAGATATATGGATCTACTATGCATCAATTAATATGCAATATCTCAATCTACCCATTTAGATTAATCACATACTTAGATTTTCCAAATCCAATTCAATTTACAAAAATTATTCCTTTGGATTTTATTCCCGATTTCATATTTCAAATCATTTGAAATACATATCTAACTTTCTATATCAAAGTAGATTTCACTTCGGGATCGCAAATCAAATCGTTTGGAAATATGAGTTCCAAAACATAACAATGCATACAAACAAGTATGCAACCAAATATCGTGCTCCCCATCGACAAGGCAAAGGGTACGCACCCAGAAACTCGATATATAAATGTGCACCTACCCCCACATAGGAGCAGGCTACACCGACAATGCACCTCCCACACATGGAGAGCATACACCGCCCTCTCACCCATACTTTTAGTCTCAGGGTTACCCGAATCTTTAGCCACATACTAAATCATTTCATATCCCGAAGTAGGGAAAATCATTTCGCAACATAATAATCACAAGTACATTCAAAATATAGTACTTCACATCAGTAATTCACACATATGATCAGTCACTATTAATCACATAACCTTTGAGCTCGTACGTCTCAAAGAAGGGTGTTAAGCAAGAGAATAAATTCTCCGCCACCAAACAGATATGTTATGAATAGCAACTAATCGAATACGCGATGAACCACAATGTAAAACATAATATATTTCTAAATCATTTTAGAAATATCGGGTTTAGGCCTCGAAATCCTTTCTGTTTTATAAAACATTTTTATAAAACATTCCCTGTCCAAAATCGGGAATACATTTCTTTTCACTTAAGAAAAATATATCATTTCACAATCATTCATTAAATTTGAAATGAACACAACATCGCTAAACACCTTATCATCAAATCGTGAAGTGTTTCACAAGGTGTTAGCACACAGATATCTTTACCCAACCCAATGCTAAATGTAAAGGCATATTCTGCTCATAAACTGGTCGAGCACCGTCCAAACAATCAGTCAACCACAATCAATATCAACAACTAAGTAAATTTGGTTTAATCACATCACGTGTTTTGGTAAATTTAATCACCATTCATTCATTCAAATCTAATTAAAGATTTATTCAAACTCCAATTGGTTTCATCTCTAAAATCATTTCATATTGATTGTTCTACTTTTTGGAAATTAATCTTGCTTTTACGCGGGTTAAAGAACTAATGTCATTTAAGTTCACGAAAAACCCCAAATCCAATTTGATATTAAACACAAGGCTCAGAATAGAAAATAGTATCGGCTTATATTCAACATCAAATTCTGAAACCAACAAATACCGTATTGGAAATAACGATATTAATATATCTTTCAAATTTCCACAACCATATCTGTATAATCACGAAATTCAATATCGAAATATTCCGAAGATAATTTCGATTCAAATCCATTCCAATTCATATATTGGAAATTCTGGTTATTTTTAAAGCCATTTCAAATCCAATTTATTTATTTAAAAATAAATAAATTATTATTCTAGTTAATAACTAGTTCATTTCGATAAAAATCTATTTTTATCTTTTCAAATATGGGATTTTTCAGCCCAATTCTTTCCAAATCATTTATTATGATTTTACACAAATTATTGATATTTTTAATAATTTTATCAAGGCCCGTACAATCGATTTCCATCAATGGCCATCAAACTGCACTTACAACGACCTTTTCCAAATTTGATTTGGACATAATTCCAAATCCAACCATTAGATTTCAAACTTCTCATATTCGTTAGAAAGCTCTTTTCGATATGAACCCAATGGTCCTGGTTTCAGGAGAATCCGACAGTCGGATCTCCCGTAGTGTCCGTTCGAAGTTAATGGTCGAAATTCGCGAACTGCCGCAGCGCGGCTCGTTCTATTCAGGCCATTACATTATATATATAATATATATTTTGTCGATTTCCTTTTTAAAACGTATTTTGTAAATCGTTTTAAATTCGTTTTCAAAATGATTTCAACTTCATATTCAATTTCTAATCAAAATTGAATACTCCATATACACGACAATTTTATACAGTGTATATATATGTTAAAAATTATATTTTTAACAATCAAATCATTTTCACATTTCATATATATATATATTGTTTTCATTTCATATATACATCGTTTTCACATTTCATATATATATCATTTTCATTTCATATATACATCGTTTTCACATTTCATATATATATCGTTTTCATTTCATATATATTGTTTTCATTTCATATATATATATATATTATTTATACCTTTCATATATATAATATTTTCACCTTTCATATATATAATATTTTTACTTTTCATATATACGATATTTTCACTTTCAATATATACGATATTTTCACTTTCAATATATACGATATTTTCACTTTTCAATATATACGATATTTTCACTTTTCAATATATACGATATTTTCACCTCTCAATATATACGATATTTTCACTTTTCAATATATATGATATTTTCACTTTCAATATATATGATATTTTCACTTTCAATATATACGATATTTTAACTTTCAATATATACGATATTTTCACTTTTCATATATACGATATTTTAACTTTCAATATATATGATATTTTCACTTTCAATATATATACAATATTTTCACTTTCAATATATATACGATATTTTTATTTATGTCATTTCACATCACGATCAATTTTTACACAAAATACAATCAAACAAGTCATCCGTGGTCTGTGGACGACGGGGAGCAGTTCATATATGCAGTTACAAAATAAATAACTATACAGAAAATTTAAAGTGAGAGAATTCTCACAGTGGTTCTTTCATTTCTGAATTTCACCACCATTTGGATTTGAATTTGCCAAAAATTGCAGCGTGCTCTGTTTTGGACGCGGTCAGTCTTGTTGTGAAGCTCTCATCCCCACGATCCCAACAGATTCAGTTTCATCGAATTCTGACCTTGTATGGAAAAGTTATCGATTTTTAAACAATGGATAATTATTAAAGTAATTTATTAATTAATAAAATTTTAATCACCCTTTAATCACGTCGTTAAGGGCTTAAACCCCGTCTTCTTCATTCCAGATTGACAGAACCCATAGCCCGCTCCTTCATCACCCAGTCGCATGCAAATCCAAGCAGTAGACCACCGATCGGATGTGACTGCTCCGAAGCCCTAGCCGTTCCCCTCCTTCGTCGTGAACCATGCGTCCTTCGACGGCTCCACCGTCGTGAAAAACCATCACGAACATCGGCGGTTCATTATGGAAAATCGAGCTCCACACTCAATGGAATTCGATCATATAGGTAAAGAATTAAACCTCGTGAATCTCTCTACGATTTTTGTTTTGAAGTTGGATTTAATTTCTATTTGGATTAAGCGAATTTGAGGATCGATTTTTGAAGGGTTCGGACCCTTGATAAGAAACGGCGGTTGTAATAGAAGATAGGGTTAGGTTTGGAAAGAGTGAGTGTGTATATATATATATATATATATATATATATATATATATATATATATATATATATATATATATATTAATTCCAATATTAGTTGCTTATCGCTCCGAACTCCTATTCAAACCCAACGACTATCGCCCCTAGCTCATTACCCCCATTCCGAACGCAATGGGATATGTTTCGTAAGCCAATTCTATCGTTTCGATCAGTTTTTCTTTAAATTAAAATATAAATCAATATATATTCAATTTAAACGTACATTTCAATTTGCCGGGGCCACATATTGATTCTAAAAATTCCCGAAAAATAAATCTAGCTATGTTTTGACGATACGGTCCCAAAAAAACTAGTTTCGTCGAATTCTAAAACCGTTTGAAAAATGGCCCTTTTCTGGTCGATCCAATTTAACAGAAATCGACCAAACACATTTTCCTTTGCCACGCTCACATGCTAACTTCAAAAATTATGAAATTTGAAACCTAGAAATAATTTGACATCCTGGATCCAAAAAAAGTGGTTAAGTCGAATTCGGAGGTCGTTTGCAAAATGGCCATTTTCACGGGCTATATAAGCTCTATAGGGACCTTTCTGAAAATTCATATGGCCATAACTTTTGCTTCCCGCTACGACACTTCAATTTTTCAGATTCGTTGGAAATATATTCTCAATTAGATTATAATATTTTTGGTTTCGCTAAAATCCGATTTATTTTGCACCCGGTACATTCATTTGAAATTTGAAATCGAATTATCGAACTACCGCGCCATTTTCAATTCCTTTTATATATATATATATAAATAAATATTTATATTCTAACGACGATTCAAATAAATATATACGTTCTATTTCTATTCAAAAATAGAATTCTTGTTGTCATTATTTAAAATAATCTATTTTAAATAATCAAAATTCATTAAAATAGCCAAAATAAAATTTTTAAATTGGCTCAGAATTTTTGGGTTATTACAATATCCCCCACTTAAAACTTTTCGTCCCCGAAAAGGAACGAAGCCGAAAGTTGTTTAACTAATCAACTCAACTTCCATTATTTTCTTTACGGCTTAAGTTCTTCAACTTTTCAGTTTCTTAGAACATTTCAAATTTTTCAAAAATTTGGCTAATACCCTAAATTTTCGAAAAATTTCGCCATAACCTCCCCTGCACCGGGGACTTCGGGATGTTTCATATAGCCTCCCATGGCCTTCTTCAATCCAAAATAAAAAGAAAAAGCCAAGCGGCTAGCAAATCGGCTCATAAAATTATCCAAAACTCAATAAATTAGTAAACATGTACCTATTTGTCGGGCAAACAATTTTATTCTTCTTCTTTAGCCTCCTTGCTATGACCTGTTCAATGTATATACATGTACATGCATGCAATTCAAACAAATTTTCAATTTAGTTCGATATTTTGATTTAATTTGGCTAATTTGACCTTTCATTCACTTATGGGTTTTATTGCTCAAATATTATAATTAATCAAACCAATAACCATACAATACAACCATCACTTAATTTACTGGTTAATTTTTTTTCAATCATATAACTTTCTAGGTATTCAAAATTCATATTTTCTAAGATCAGATTATATATAATCACAAATACATTATTTATAAACATATAACTCTCAACTCATTCTCGGGCATTACTAACCCCATCTCTAATGAGTCGCTCATTCTAGAATGCTACTGATTCTATCTCTAATGAGGATTCTTTAATAGGACATTACTAATCCTACCTCTGATGAGTCCTTGTATTTTGTTCTAACGAGTTGTACCCCAAAGATTTGAGTTTAACAAAAGCTCTGATACCAGCTGTAATGACAACGATTTCGCCCGGACCTAATCGATCGCTAAATCGACCAAGACCGTTCGAATCCCGCATACGCTAACTCTGGGCATACAACACATCAGAACAAATAATAGAAGACTTTTATAAACATCATAATAAGGTTACATCAGAGTACAGAATATCAGAGTACATCGAATCATATAATACAGCGGAAGATAATTTTACAATAAATGTAATACAATGCACAACGGAAACAAATAAACTAACACAGCGGAAGACTATCAATACTCTGGACACGACTTTTCGCTTTGATCCAGAATCCTGCTCATATATCTGCAACATAAACTACTCGACTGCCCGTGTGGAAAATAGGGGCACCCGAGTTTGCAAGGGAAAAGCTAAATACAGGTCAGTCATGGGACTGGCGTGAGAAACTCTACAGTTGAAATTAACTTATATAAAATGATAAGGCAAATCACAGGACCACACCGCTAACGCGAAACGGGTTTACCCCCATGAATGCCAGTGTATAAACAACAATCAATATAGATATATGGATCTACTATGCATCAATCAATATGCAATATCCCAATCTACCCATTTAGATTAATCACCACACTTAGATTTTCCAAATCCAATTCAATTTAAAGAAATTATTCTTTTGGATTTTATTCCCGATTTCTTATTTCAAATCATTTGAAATACATATCTAACTTTCTATATCAAAGTAGATTTCACTTCGGGATCTCAAATCAAATCGTTTGGAAATATGAATTCCAAAACATAACAATGCATACAAACAAGTATGCAACCAAATATCGTGCTCCCCATCGACAAGGCAAAGGGTACACACCCAGCAACTCGATATATAAATGTGCACCTACCCCCACATAGGAGCTGGCTACACCGACGATGCACCTCCCACACATGGAAAGCATACACCGCCCTTTCACCCATACTTTTAGTCTCAGGGTTACCCAAATCTTTAGCCACATACTAAATCATTTCATATCCCAAAGTAGGGAAAATCATTTCACAACATAATAATCACAAGTACTTTCAAAATATAGTACTTCACATCAGTAATTCACACATATGACCAATCCCTTTTAATCACATAACCTTTGAGCTCGTACGTCTCAATGAAGGGTGTTAAGCAAGAGAATAAATTCTTCGCCATCAAACAGATATGTTATGAATAGCAACTGATCGAATACATGATGAACCACAATGTAAAACATAATACATTTCTAAATCATTTTAGAAATATCGGGTTTAGGCCTCGAAATCCTTTCTGTTTTATAAAACATTTTTATAAAACATTCCCTGTCCAAAATCGGGAATACATTTCTTTTCACTTAAGAAAAATATATCATTTCACAATCATTCATTAAATTTGAAATGAACACAACATCGCTAAACACCTCATCATCAAATCGTTGAAGTGTTTCACAAGGTGTAGGCACACAGATATCTTTACCCATCCCAATGCTAAATTTAAAGGCATATTCTGCTCATAAACTGGTCGAGCACCATCCAAACAATCAATCAACCACAATCAATATCAACAACTAAGTAAATTTGGTTTAATCACATCACGTGTTTTGGTAAATTTAATCACCATTCATTCATTCAAATCTAATTAAAGATTTATTCAAACTCTAATTGGTTTCATCTCTAAAATCATTTCATATTGATTGTTCTACTTTTTGGAAATTAATCCTGCTTTTATGCGAGTTAAAGAACTAATGTCATTTAAACACAGTTCACGACAAACCCCAAATCCAATTTGATATTAAACACAAGGCTCTGAATAGAAAATAGTATCGGCTTATATTCAACATCAAATTCTGAAACCAACAAATACCGTATTGGAAATAACGATATTAATATATCTTTCAAATTTCCACAACCATATCTATATAATCACGAAATCCAACATCGAAATATTCCAAAGATAATTTCGATTCAAATCCATTCCAATTCATATATTGGAAATTCTGGTTATTTTTAAAACCATTTCAAATCCAATTTATTTATTTAAAAATAAATAAATTATTATTCTAGTTAATATCTAGTTCATTTCGATAAAAATCTATTTTTATCTTTTCAAATATGGGATTTTTAGCCTAATTCTTTCCAAATCATTTATTATGATTTTACACAAATTATTGATATTTTTAATAAATTTATCAAGGCCTGTACAGTCGATTTCCATCAACGGCCATCGAACTGCACTTACAGCGACCTTTTCCAAATTTGATTTGGACAAAATTCCAAATCCAACTGTTAGATTTCAAATTTCTTATATTCGTTAGAAAGGTCTTTTCGATACGAACCCAATGGTCCTGGTTTCAGGAGAATCCGACGGTCGGATCTCCAGTAATGTCCGTTCGAAGTTAATGGTCGAAATTCGTGAACTGCCGTAGCGCGGCGCATTCTATTCCGGCCATTATATTATATATATATATATATTTGATATATTTCGTTGATTTCCTTTTTAAAACGTATTTTATAAATCATTTTAAATTCGTTTTCAAAATGATTTCAACTTCATATTCAATTTCTAATCAAAATTGAATATTCCGTATACACGACAATTTTATACAGTGTATATATATGTTAAAAATTATATTTTTAACAATCAAAGCATTTTCACATTTCATATATATATATATATATATATATATATCATTTTCATTTCATATATACATCGTTTTCACATTTCATATATATATTGTTTTCATTTCATATATATCGTTTTCATTTCATATATATATATATATATATATAATTTCTACCTTTCATATATATAATATTTTCACTTTACATATATATAATATTTTCACTTTTCATATATACAATATTTTCACTTTCAATATATACAATATTTTCACTTTTCAGTATGTACGATATTTTCACTTTTCAATATGTACGATATTTTCACTTCTCAATATATACGATATTTTCACTTCTCAATATATACGATATTTTCACTTTCAATATATACGATATTTTCACTTTCAATATATACGATATTTTCACTTTCAATATATACATGATATTTTCACTTTTTATATATACGATATTTTAACTTTCAATATATATGATATTTTCACTTTCTATATTTCATTTCACATCACGATCAATTTTCCCACAGAATACAATCAAACAAGTCGTCCATGGTCTGTGGACGACGAGGAGCAGTTCATATATGAAGTTACAAAATAAAAAACTGTACAGAAAATTTAAAGTGAGAGAATTCTCACAGTGGTTCTTTCATTTCTGAATTTCACCGCCATTTGGATTTGAATTTGCCAAAAATTCCGGCGTGCTCTGTTTTGGACGCGGTCAGTCTTGTTGTGAAGCTCTCGTCCCCACGATCCCAACAAATCCAGTTTCATCGAATTCTGACCTCGTATGGAAAAGTTATCGATTTTTAAACATTGGATAATTATTAAAGTAATTTATTAATTAATAAAATCTTAATCACCCTTTAATCACATCGTTAAGGGCTTAACCCCCGTCTTCTTCATTCTAGGTTGACAGAACCCATAGCCCGCTCCTTCATCACCCCGTCGCATGCAAATCCAAGCAGTAGACCACCGATCTGATGTGACCGCACCGAAGCCATAGTCGTTCCCCTCCTTCGCTGTGAACCACGCGTCCTCCGACGGCTCCACCGTCGTGAAAAACCATCACGAACATCGGTGGTTCATAATGGAAAATCGAGCTCCACACTCAATGCAATTCGATCATATAGGTACAGAATTAAACCTCGTGAATCCCTCTACGATTTTTGTTTTGAAGTTGGACTTAATTTCTATTTGTATTAAGCGAATTTGGGGATCGATTTTCGAAGGGTTCGGACCCTTGATAAGAAACGGCGGCTATAATAGAAGATAGGGTTAGGTTTGGAAAGAGTGAGTATATATATATTAATATTAATTAATTCCAATATTAGTTGCTTATCGCTCCGAACTCCAATTCAAACCCAACGACTATCGCCCCTAGCACATTATCCCCATTTCGAACGCAATGGGATATGTTTCGTAAGCCAATTCTATCGTTTCGATCAGTTTTTCTTTAAATTAAAATATAAATCATTATATATTCAATTTAAACGTACATTTCAATTTGTCGGGGCCACATATTGATTCTAAAAATTCCCGAAAAATAAATCTAGCTATATTTTGACGATACGGTCCCAACAAAACTAGTTTCGTCGAATTCTGAGACCATTTGAAAAATGGCCCTTTTCTGGTGGATCCAATTTAACAAAAATCGACCAAACACATTTTCCTTTGCCACACTCACATACTAACTTCAAAGATTATGAAATTTGAAACCTAGCAATAATTTGACATCCCAGATCCAACAAAAGAGGTTTCGTCGAATTCTGAGGTCGTTTGCAAAATGGCCATTTTCACGGGCTATATAAACTCTATAGCGAACATTCTGAAAATTCATTTGGCCATAACTTTTGCTTCTCGCTACGAAACTTCGATTTCTCAGATTCGTTGGAAAGATATTCTCAATTAGATTCTAATATTTTTGGTTTCGCTAAAATCCGATTTATTTTTCACCCGGTACATTCATTTGAAATTTGAAATCGAATTATCGAACTACCGCGCCATTTTCAATTCCTTTTATATATATAAATAAATATTTATATTCTAACGACGATTAAAATAAATATATACATTCTATTTCTATTCAAAAATAGATTTCTCGTCGTCATTATTTAAAATAATCTTTTTTAAATAATCAAAATTCATTAAAATAGCCAAAATAAAATTTTTAAATTGGCTCAGAATTTCCGGGTTATTACATTAAATTTAGATGAAAACTTGAATGTTGAATTAACTTGAAATGGCAAATATTTAATTTGAAATTAAAATTTAATCGATTTGAAGCTTATGTAAAATTCTAATTGAATAAGAACGATAATAATAATAAACTATTTCCATTAAATTTAAGTGTTTTGGCCATCAATTAATTGTAATTCGAATTTAATTAACACATAAAAGTAGCCATTTTTTACATAATATCAAAATTCGATGAAACTTGCTTCATCGAATCCAGAATGGAAAACTTTTGTAGGATTTTAAATTTTGTGATGACCGGACCTTCCATGCGATTATGCGAGCTTAAAATGCTTGATCAGAATTAAAGTGAATAAATAATAACATTTGCCTATAAATACCATATCAGTTTTAACCAAATCCTCCACTACTTTTTCTTCTTCTCTGGCTTCAGAAAGTGACCCGCCACAATCCCTTTTATTCATTAATTTAAATCAAGCAACATGCAAAACTAAATTGTACGAGTGTAGTTCTGTTGAATTCTTGTAAATGAGAGCTTTACATTAGTGCCTTAAGATTCAAGTGAAATGGAATATAGGGAGTTCGACTCTTTTTCCAGTCAAGGTAGGGTGGAGCTCGATATCAATGTGATAATTTATGCAATGGGGTTTCTATTACCATGGGGAACGTTTTAGCGAAGGACGGAGGTGCGAGGGATGGCCGAGGTAAAAAGTTACGATGGCAATGCCTTGTTTATGGCAACAAGTCGTGATCTTAAGTGGTAGTCTAAAGAGGGTTTTTATGGCGATGGTCGGGTTCGTGGCAGCCGAAGGAATGTATTTGGGAAGTCGACAGCTTTGATTGGTAGCCAAGGTGGAGGAGATTGGCGATCAAAGGGACTGAGCTGGGTCAATGCTCGGAATTTAAAATTAGGGAAGATGGTTTTAAAATTGTATTAAAGTTATTAATTAATTAATTAATTATGTTAATGACATTTTAATTATATAAAATATATACAAACTTATAACAATAGTATTTATGTCATATAATGTCAGATTTGGACACGACAAGTTTTATTGGATTCATATCCACGAATTCAACGCGTACAAACTGAATAGGCTGAATCCTGGACTCGTTGGAATTTCAATTAATTTCAACTGTTTGTTTAAAATTAAACTGAATCGGAATGCAAAGCAACAATCGTATAACTCACGTCTTTGATTTAACACTATAGCATAAAGTAGATTAAACGATTATTTTCCGCTTGATTAAGTAAATTGTTGATTAATTGGTTTAGTTGATATTATTATATCATTGATCTCATATTTGATTAGTTAAATTGATCTTGTTTAAAATCGATCTAAGATCACTATATAGCATCTTGAAATGTTATTAGTTTGGTTGAACTTGATTTAGGATCATGATACAACATCTCGAATTGCCATTAGATTTTTTTGAGTTTATCTTATTCATATTTATTGAATAACCGATTGTGTGGGATTCCATTGATGATATTGATTAATTACATTATCTAGTTATAACATAATAAAATTGAGTATATGCTTGGTGTTATCTATTTGGCTAGTCAAAATAATTTAGATAAACTTGTCTAATGACATTTATTGAGCATAATCAATCCTTTTCAGATATATTATTAATTTGATTGCTAGTTTAAATTGTGATATGAGATATGTTAGATGTTAATTGCTAATTGGTGATTTATTTTTATACATGCCAATTTATGTAAATATCAGTGTCATGATTCGAAAGTGAAGTGAATAAATGGCAGCTTATTTTAGTGTCGTTATGATAGTTGGGGCCTTATTTAAATAATGGTTTAAGGTTATAAATTATTATTATTTCTTCTAAACATTTTAAAATGGTAGGAAATCTAATAGCATAAACTATGTTGTAACACCTCATATTTCTTAATGTTACCCGTATAAGAATTACATTAAGAATTATGAAGCATTTTAGGTATAAGATAACATCATAGAGGATAAAATTCACAAGAAAACATAAATAAAACACAGCGGAAATTGAAATTTCTTTTAAAGCAAAATAAGAAGTTTTATTACGTCATAAGTCATAAACCATAGCTATCTCATAAAAACTACGTAATCAGAGTACCAAATAAAAAGTTTCCCTCAACATCAAGTACAGAATTAAACCAAACGTGGAAAGGTACATGTAGGCTCAAAGAACAAGACGAATGAGAATCTCCAAAGAACCGAGCTAAGTCAATGCTCTCTTAAGCACTAGATCCTCCACCCTCAGAACCTGGGTGGGGGAAGGAAGGAATAAGAGAAAAAGAACTAGTCAGACGTAAACCCTGGTGGTTTAGTAATTACTAGCATGAGTGATAAAAGAGTAAATCTCGGGAGGATAATAAATTGAAGCCTAACCCAGTAAATAAGAACAAGAATATAGTCGATTGTCAAATCATTCTATTTCTACACTAATTGTTACAACTTATAAAATTAGGATATAACCTAATTCTACCCATCAATCGGCTCCTAATTGTGATAACATATGGCAACTATGGCCCTGGGTTTATCAGACCAGATCCATCAGCTCTAAGGACATAGAGAAAATCACCGACGTCGCATCATCTTATCTTCCCTAATCGATGCGATCCACTCTCACCGTCCCACCGAAAGGCGCCCAAACCCACCACGTTTGGACCCTTTAATACCCAGTTCAGTATAAGCTTGCCTCTGCCTCCTCGTATGATCTTGATGTAGTGTGATAAAGAGAAATACTGACTGATACAGATCCCTAACCAAAAAATTCAAATTGGCATGTCACCCCTAAACTTAATCCCCAATAATTATTTTAATTGGCCTCTCAGTTTCTCTAATCAGCATACACCCTTATTGTCGGAACAGACCAATACTACGAGCCTCTTGTTTTCCCTAATCAATCGTTGCTGCTGAAACGAACCCCCTGCTACACATGTTTATTAATTTGTTTATTTTAACCTTACTGTCAATCTTAAGTTTATTAGTAAGCCTATCTTCTTCATCTTATTTTTGTCGTGTCATAAACTACAATTTACAAGTTATCTATAAATATCTGTTTTGTTTAATTTTACTATAAAACCCAACCCCTATCATTAGCATCTGTCCAAATATCATGTATTCAGTTTGTCAAAGTTATAGTCCAATTATATTTATTGCATAATTTCAATAAGCCCAATTTATCCCTTTCATACATATTTTTTTCCTCAACTGTGTTTTTACTGTCAATTTCATATTTTAACCCAAACTCGCTTAAATAAGAAGAAATAAATGGTTTAGGATCATGCAGGCCTAAACTCAACGTTAAAATAAAAGAATAATGGCATAGGCTCTCATAAGGCCTACAGTCAGATAAATAAGAACAAATCTGAAATAAAATAGGGTTGGAACTGAACTGTATTGAAATTACATATGAAGAAAAAAGGGTGTAGATGAACTGAATAAAATTACAGTAGTAGAATATATTACTGAATCAGAAAGAAGAAAGGATAAAACAGTAATCAGATTACATAGACTATTAACAGAAAGGGAAATAGAAATTAGAAAAAATCTACAGCTTAGTGTACTGTCAAGAAAAACCCCAATTTGTACTAAATCTTGCAATTACTAGAATATACTCACAATTTTTAAAGCAATCTAATTTAACCTTGATAGGAAAATCTCTATCTATGAATATTCTCCAAAGTTTATGCAAATCCAAACCTCAGCACTCCATTAGAAATATATATGAGAAGAAAGTTATTTTATATAGAGGCAGAGAACGGAGTAGTGAGAATTATGTTAGGTTTGGAGCATATTTATAATAGAGCTAGGGTGTTTTAGATCATTTCATTTTAGGTTAATATTTTAGGCTATCAGATCAAGGAATTCTCTAGAAGAACACACCCCAAAACCTAGCACAAATCGACCAAAGACATGTGTACTAGGTTGCGCACGTCACCCTAATGGATAGTTTTCTAATGGAAGAGAAAATTTTTAATTTCGTCATATAAATTCGAGTTATGTCAAAATCAAATTTTCAAAAAAACAGCGCCATAATCGTTCTAAAACCGTAATGGTTTATTTAATTAAATAAAAGGATTTTTAGTGAATAAAAACCCGAATTTCCATTAGAAAAATTTAGACTTGAGCTATAAATTAAATATGAACTCAAATCATGTAAACGGATCGGTTTTTGGAGCAAAAAACGGATTTTTAATTTTCGAATGACTTTAACTAATTTCTATGGAAATTAGTAAATAGAGTTTTTGGATCAAACTTGATTCGTTTAAGTAAACTGAATTTGTTAACTGAAACTGAGGATTCGAATATAAAACCTCGATTAGAATTTGGAAGCAAGCAAGGAGTGTGAGTTTTATTTGTGCATTATTGAATACAAATATATTCGAACGTGATATGTACAAATTAAGGGTAAACTAAGCAATGAAGCTAATTATTTAATTAGCAAATGGAAAGCGTTTAAGGTAAAAAGGTGTGAATTGAATTAAATGAATTGGAAATGGCATATATATGGTAACAGGTATGGGATGAAGGTTATGAAGAGAGTATGAAGATTTATAATTGAAGTGTCTAACAAAAAGGTACATGTTTAAATTTCCATATGAGATTTTATGAGCCTGCTGGGCAAGTCGCTTGGCTTTTTGAATGGAAAGGGAATAGAGATGTGAGTTGGGGTTTGAGCTATGGAGCCGTGCAAAGGAGACGCTGGCGAAATTTTCTAAAAATTTAAGGAGCTAGAATATTTTTAAGAAATTTGATAACTAGAAATCAATATAAGAACCCGATAAGGAAATGAACGTGAAATATTATAAAAGGGCCAGTGATTGTTGATGTTAGAAGTTTGGATGGATGTTTTGTTTTCCTTTGATAGTTAAATCACCGGTTATCAAAGATTTTTGACCATTGTTGTCAATACAGAGACCGGTTGGATTTATGATCCGAAAACTACTCTGTATAGGCGTAGACGTTGCGAATTAGATTATGTTGAATATAAGGGAAGATGGAGTAAAATGCAAGGGCTGTTGTTTGTCCAGTCCCAGGACAACGTGTATGGACGAATGTTAGACAGTGTATGCCTAACAGATCACATAAGCCGATCTTTTCAAGGAATTACGTTGGTGGCGGAGGAATTCGTTTCTCTTAGTTTTTTTTATCCATAATACTTTTGGGAAGATCAACAAGTGATTTGGTGGGTTTGACGATGTGACATTCAAAGTGAATAGTGATCAGATGTTCTGAAAAGATAACGTAGCCTTAAGTCTTACAACCGGGAAATGACAAAAATCGGGTAGTCATCATGGCTAGTTGGGTCATACCCAAGCAGGGTATATTTGTCACCGATCTAGAGAAAATTAAATTATTTGTTCTTCTTTCGATTATGTATCTTACGGAGTATGGTTGGATGGCCGACAACCGTTGGTGATAATATTTTCGCTACACTCAAGCTAAATGAGTGGGCGGTCATGTGTGACCGGGTTGCAAGATGTTCTTGCTAAACCCCAGTGTATCCCATCTAGAGTACACTGATTGGGACGTGGTCCCATACCTTGTCATAGTTGGAATCCAATCTCCAATAAGCGCCCTGCGGTTTTTGATTTTATACTATATATGCAGAGCGTGAGATGCAAGCGTTCTGCTATTTGGTTATTTACTTGATTAGACATTATTATAATATCACCGGATTTTGATATCAAAAATGTTTTGGGTTATAGTAAGGTAAAAACCGTCCATGTTTATGTGTAGGCTGGTCTAACTATTATCCTCTTATTTCAAAAGGATTTTTCAAAGTTAAACAATATTGTTGGAGTTTACTCACACTAGTCCCATGATTGACCCAGAGTTTATTTTGTTTGTTTTTCCTAAACTCTTGGGTGCCCAAATTTGTACGGGTAGTCAAGTGTTTCAGGTCTTTACAAATACACTTGGAGGAGTTTGAAGCATGAGGCTTCACCACTAGATATTTTAGAGTTATTTTCCACTGTACCAAATTATGTATTGTACTTTGATGATGGTATGTATATATGATACAAAATTTTGTATTTCAAAGGTTATGTTATATAATATATTTTATTCGTTCCGCTGTGAGGTTTTTGTGTTGTTATTTTTGTTCTTCTATCTTTTCTATTTTCTTTAACCCTAATGACACGCATTTCTGTATTATCTGAGTTGGACATGTGTTGTATTAGTCAGCTCAGATAGTACGGATTTGTGGGCCGTTACATTTGGTTTCAGAGCTTAGGTTGAGCGAACATCTAGGATTTGGTGGGGGTTTATTCATTAGAGATAGGGTCAGTAGTACTCTAGAATGAGTTAAGTGTATGTATATGAGAGAACATATCTGTAAGTTATAAAAGAATTGTTTTATATTGTGTTGATTGGTTCGTCGAGTGGTTTATGTACTCTGGTCGATACAGTATGATCAACTATATCGAAAGGTATTTATAAACACTTGAATAGAGTAATTCAACACAGTATTGTTTTAAAAGTTGGGTAAATGAAATAATTTTACCCAAAATTATAATAAAATAAATAAATTTTTAGAATTATTTTATATGGATGTGTTGGTTGTTATAATGAGATTATAAAAAAATTAAAATGGTTATACATAACCAAATAAAATTTGTAAATACAAATGAGATGAAATTGAATTGGATTCAACCCAGAATTGGAATTCAAATCCCGGAAAGTTGGAAAATATTTTTTCAAAGTAAATTAAAAAAATATAGCTTTATTTTGAAAGGATTTTTGAATAAAAAAACCATTTTTGAATGAATTTTGAAAGTGATAAAGCACTGAATTCACTTTGGTCGCTAGAAAATAATTCTAATGATGATCCAGACATTACCGATGTTCATTTTCTAGCTTCTAAGTGATGGATTGCTACCTTAAAAAAGTTTCGATGGAAATTTGTTTGAAAGAAAAGAAGTTGGTTTAAAAATTCAAATGCTTTGAATTTGAGATGGTTGTAAATATATGTGTACATATTTTTGTGATTTCTAAAGGGGTTTGAAATAAATATTGGGTATTTGAATTCTGAAATTTAACTTAAGCAAGTTAAATGGATCAATATAATTGATTTGAATCAATTTGAATACATATGAATGAAATATGAAATACATTTGAAGAAGATGGTACAACATCCAAAGCATACGCTCTCACAACCTGCTTATCCTTCGGTGGTTCCGGACAATTCTTCTTCATATACCCAAGCTTATCACAATCAAACACTTCCTTTCCACCTTAGCATTCTTATAATCTTTGGAAAGATGACCCTTCTGTCGGCAGTTATAACAAGTAATCTCGCTTTTCGATTTCTTCATGCCATTCTTTCCTTGTTGCTGTTGTTATTTTCTCTTGCCATTCCACTTTTTCTTATTACCAAAAACTTGTTGTGGTTTTGACTCCTCCTTATCCTCAAAAACAGCCTCCATCTTTTGCGGAAACAAACTCTCCTTCCTCAAAGCTTTCTCGACCAATTTCTCATAAGAATCGTCAATAAGTAGCTTCCCAAGCCCCTCATCTAATCCTAATATAAAATTATCGTTTTTTGATAAGGTGTTTCAATATACGAGCGAGCATATGTACATAAAGCTTCAAACTCAGCCACACACTCAAACACTGGTATACCTCCTTGTTTAAGCTCGACAAACTTTTTAAGAGTATCGACTTTTGGATTGTAGAAATGAAATTCTCCTCAAACTTGGTCCTAAACTGATCTCAAATTATTTTGGTTCTTTGGAGTTTCCAATGTAATAGAGTTCCACCCATCCATTGCTCGTCCTTGCAGCTGCATCAATGCGAGCTTCCTCTTAGTTGCATCATCAATTCCCAAATCTCCAAAAATCCAAGAACAAGTATCCAACCAATCCTAAATATCAACAGCTGGTTCTATCCCAATAAATGGCTTGCCACCCAGAAAAGTGTAGTCCTTGCAGAGCTTCGCAAAATCAACAACCCTAAGTGCCTGCACAGGAACACCACGCACTACTGCCACTTCTGGAGTGGGCATCCTCCTTATGATCACTGCTATTATGACATCAAACATAGCAGGATAATCTGGCATATCGTCTGCAGTTTTTGATTTGCTACCCTCGGCTGCCCTTCCAATCGTAGGCTCATCCCTAGCTAGCAGCGTGTCTTGAAGTTTGCCGACTCATTCTCTATCTGAAATGAGAATAACCAATTCATATTAGAGAAAACTGCATTGGTGCTTAAGTGCTTATTAACCTACTATATTATATATTATAATATAGTAACCGTTCGATAAAAAATACAAGTACATTGGTTGTGTAGTATCATGCTACACATCCGTTTGCTCAAAAATATAAAAATTACAAGTACGTTTCACATACACTTTTATGCTTGCAAACTTTGGGTAAAATCGATTAACCAATGCTATGATATCAAATGTGACAACCGCGCTATACCTCATGCACCATATTAAGGGAAAGGTGCATTTCTTAACATGCCAGGCCGATATAGGATGATCATCAAGGAAGAATAGTTCAAAATAAACCTATCGTACAACCCACTGCGCATTGATAACATGTGATAATAATATATACAACAGGATATAGTAGTGTAGCGTAACTGAATAAGAAAATCGCGTCTCCATAAAACCATAGAATCTTAAGTACAATACGTCTCAGTACATGAATCTTTGAATATAATATGCCTCACTACATTCCTCAGAGCATAAATAGACATCAACAAATAGCGGAAATAGAAAAGGAATATATATATAGTAGGTAGCAATAGTACACCAGCCTCTTGCTCATCATCGCATAACATCATCTGCACCAAAACCCACTACCAACTACCCAGTCTGCTCATCAACGACATTAATGAACAACCTAAGGTAATAAGAGGGAAACATATAACCTTGAGTCAGACAATAATCTTAGTGAGCGACAAAATAACCAACAACAGTTACATATGATAATATGAGTATAGACAGTTCAACCATCTGATCTGTCCGACAACCACAAAGTTAACATGTGACAATCATCCGTCACATGCTGTTAGAATATGAAAGTACAATCCTTGATCCCGCTTCTCTTCAACATCCTATAGTGATAGCCTACACAAAGAAAATAGAAAAGAAAACACACAGTCAAGCATGGCATCCATAACATCCAATATCCTAGCTATCACAGACTACATCCTTGAATCAATCTGATATCGTATTTTCTTCAATGATAAAAAAGGATAATGGAAAACCTTGGTTTTAGTCAAACTTCCATACACCATCATGACTACGTATGTTTGTCTCCATCAAGACAACTAGGTCCATCATAACTAACCTGGGTACCGATCCAATTTAATCATAAGGCGTCCTCAAGATACCCCTGCTTTGAGTCCGCTAGAACCTTCGATAATTCACGATTCCTTGGCACTTCAAATCTGTCGAGCCTTTCTTCTCGGTGATCAAATCTTTAGTTCGAGCAAATTCTCAAACTAATTTCATTATCATCCTTGGTCAACTCCCACCTGAGTCAATCTGTTGTCTTACTGGATCGTACATCATCCTGCGACCAGTATCTCATCAATTCAACTCCGACCACTCCAACGTAAGTTCACAATTGAAGCACCATCCATCTTTGAGTTTCACATAAATTATCCAAAGTCCATTTCTATCCATAATTCACCAACAACCCCCATAAGGCATCACATCCAAGTCCCCAAAGCCTCAACTCCCCACTCGGCTTCCTAATGGATCGCTACCGGTCCATGATGGATCGGTATCGGTCCATATACTTAGTTACTTTTGTCTAAGTTTCTTTACCACTTTGTTTTGTCCCTCAAGTGTATCATGTTGGTCCATTTTCATAGCTATTCGACATTAATGTTGAAATCCCAGCTAATCCACCCTTGCACTTGAGTAATCAATCTTTGACCCCTCTCAAATGAACTATGAATGACTTGAAATTTTGCAGGCAACCTCGATTTACCATCACAACGCATCCGTCGAAGTTTCATCGCCATACATCACTCTATGATGGGTCAGTACCATCCATATGAATCGGTATCGATACCAGTCCTCGCAATTAGCTTCACTACACAAGAAGACCAATTTTGCCACGACTTTGGGCCGTGGAAAATTTGTTTTGCCATCGCTCCAGGGCGAGGCAAAACTGGGCATGGCAAAAAAATTGTCACGACACGTAGCCCTGGTAGATTCTCATTTTGTAAAATTATATATAAATGACATATTGAATATCGCACAAAATAACGTGAATGTTCCTAATAGCCATAGTGCATATCTCAACTAGGCAAATATTTATGCCATTTATGGAAAATTACCTATATCTCCTTTAATAAAGCTTTATCACATAAATCTAACAAGGGAATGTGTACTATTGAATTTGTTAAATGGATTCGAACTACATGTATCTAGAAAATTATATATGTCGATTACATGTGAGACGACCCGAACTTCCCCGCTAAGGAAAGCACAGATTGAATTGAGAACAAGCCACATCAGAACGCAGACGAAAGAACATTTCATTGTATCTTACAACAATCCCATCAGATTACAAGAATATACAGAGTATGAATAAATAATATACATCACAAAATATCAGAGATTACAATACATTACATAGCAGCGGAAAATAATACAAAACACAACTAGAAGTAATACACGGATTCAGAGCATTCCGAGTATCGTTCAAGCTGTAAATCAGGATCCTGTGAATAAAAATCTGCAAAACCAAAACTACTAGCTGCCCGTGTAAAAATAAGGGCACCCAGAGTTTAGGTTAAAACAATAAACTCCAGGTCAGTCATGTGACTGGTGTGAGAACAAAAATAGTTATTAATCTTTATTTTAAAGTTAGGTAAATCAAGGGACCACGCCGTATAACACGGAACGGGTTTCCTCCCAAGAACACCAGTGCATAAAACAAATAGCGCAATGCTAAATAAAGAACAATGAAGCTATTATAAGACCCAGGTCCCATCACACAATGCAACACAAACCAGAGGATAGGGTTTTTACCTTATAATAGCCAAAGAATGCTTGATACACTAAATTTCATCTTTTATTATTAATCAGGCTCCAACCGTAAATTAGTAAGAGAACGATTCCCTAAGTATTAACCCCGAAGGCCGAAACCAACATTAGACCAATACCCAGGAAACCATTCATCTTAGCTTGTTTCCAGTTAGTTTCTGATTTTATATACAATCATAAATATCAATCATAGACGGCGTAAGTGCCCCACACCACTATGTCGCCATATATAGGTTATACAATCAAAACCGCAAAGTCACGTATTGGAAGTTGGATCTCCATCTGCGAACCGAGGCAAAAGATAGTCCTCTACCGAATTCGAGACTCTCTAGCCTGAGCCTCAGGCTACAGCCGCAACTGCACCTAGGAGCCACAGGGCCGGTCCACCGATGTGGATTAAATTGCCTGAACACTGCGTTTCCCCGCCCTTTGGGGCGTAAATAAGCCAACGAATGACTCCATCGGCTTCACATAGTCACCGATATATCCGAGGCGCCTCGCAACACCAACAACCACATAAGTCTAACTCGTCAGGGCGTGTAAAACCACTGACGCCACTTCTAGCTAGAAAGAGACCCATGCCCTCCCTGGATCCTTCTCCCGTTTATGGTTCACAACCGGGGTGTGAGGCCCGCGAATCAACGCTACACAAAGCTATGCCACACAGGCCGTGCTTTGATCATCAAACACAAGACTTTGCTTTTCAATAGAAGCCTTGATCATTTGCCACTTAGGCACGCCACATAGGCAATTCACTCTATGCATTTGATATCCATCAGTATATAACCCTCGAGCTCGTACGTCTCAGAGAAGGGCGTTAAGCAAGAGAATAAATTCTCCGTCTCCAAACAGATATATATTTAATAGAAATCAATCACACAGAATAAAATCCAATGTCAGACACACAGTCCATTTACTAGTTCGTTCTGGGTCTGAACGAAACCGGAGGCACCTAGTACCCCGCATATCCATCGATCTTCAAGTACGTCTGGATGACCACTAACTGATTCCCTCCTCTTGGGTGTACAACCCAATCAAGATCATCAGTAATTATCCAAACGACGTGAAGACCTCCGGCCTTCAACCACCGTCTTCATCTTCGACTCACGTCGAATCAGTTATTTAGAATGGGATAAACCCGGTCTTTCTGAATAACTCGCGTATATAATAAACAAGTGTTACACAAACACAACATACACCTCATTCCAATTCATCAGTCGCTAACCGTAAATTAGCAAGAGAACAATTCCCCAAATATTAACCTCGAAGGCCGAAACCAACATCAGATCAATACACAGGAAACCATTCTTCTTAACCAACCTACAGTTAGTTTCTAAATTTCACATTCTTAGGGAAAGGTTCCCATTAATTTTATCAAAGATAAATTCTTTTAAATTTATTCTTTAATCTTCCTTTGAATATCACTTCAAACTAGTCGAGATTAGCGAACCACACCGAAGTAATTATTTATTTTATTTCCTAATCCCAACCAATTTATCCCATGAAGTAAAACTGGTCATACTTCATATCTAACACCACGGTGTTATCGGTAATTCAATTACCATTTCACATTCAAATCTAATTAAAGATTCAACTACCGTCTGGAGTAAAACTGGTGATATTCCATTCTCGATCTTTTCAATCTAATTAAAGAATCATTAAAACTCCACTTAGTTTTAATCTTTAACTAGGTTAAAGAACCAATCTCATTTAAAACACGGCTCACGATAAACCCAAAATCACATTCCATTAATTATCGGGTTAAATAACAAGTGTTATATAAAACATCGTTCACGATAAACCCAAAAATCAATTCAAATTCAATTCCAATTAAATATCATTTAATTGGTATTCTTCATTAAATCCAAATAAAAAGATTTAATCTTTTTCTCAACTGGGTTTAAGAACAGTGTTAATGAAGACACCATTCACGACAAACCCAAATCACATTTGATATTAAATACAAGGCTCTGAATAGAAAATATATCGGCTTATATTCAATATCAAATCCTACGACCAACAAATATCGTATAGGAAATAAAGATAATAATATATCTTTCAAATTTCCATAACAACATCTGTACAATCACAAAATCCAACATCGAAATATTCAAAAGTCAATTTCGATTCAAATCCATTCCAATTCAATTATTGGAAATTCTGGTTATTTTCAAAACCATTTCAAGTCCAATTTATTTATTTAAAAATAAATAAATTATTATTCTAGTTCAAAACTAGTTCGTTTCGATAAAAATCTATTTTTATCTTTTCAAATATGGAGTTTTTCATCCCAATTCTTCACAAATCATTTCTTATGATTTCACACAAATTATTACTATTTTTAATAATTTTATCAAGGTCCGTACAGTCGATTTCCATCAACGGCCATCGAACTGCACTTACAGCGAACTTTTTCAAATTTGATTTGGACATAATTCCAAATCCAACCGTTAGATTTCTAATTTCTAATGTTTGTTAGAAAGCTCTTTTCGATACGAACCCAACGGTTCCGGTTTTAGGAGAATCCGACGGTCGGATCTCCCGCAATATCCATTCAAAGTCAATGGTCGAAATTCGAGAACTGCCGCAGCGCGGCGCGTTCTATTCAGGCCATTATATATATATATAACATACATATTATATATATTTCGTCGATTTCCTTTTAAAAATGTATTTTATAAATCGTTTTAAATTTGTTTTCAAAACGACTTCAACTTCCATCTCAAATTCAAATCAAAATTGAATTTTCCGATATAAATTCGTATTAAATTCATTTCAAATCGATTTCAATTCGATTTCAATTCGTTTTAAATTCAATTCAAAACGATTTCAATTCTATTTCAATCTAATTCGAATTTCAATTCTTTTCAATTTAATTCAAATTTCAATTTATTTCAATTTAATTCGAATTTCAATTCATTTCAATTTAATTCGAATTCCAATTCATTTCAAAATATCAGATTTTGAAGTCACTTTCGATATTTATTATAAAATGAATAAAATTGATATAAATATCGATCACATCAAAATGGCGCAAATCTAATCAACACGGCTTCATATATTTCTATTTTCAAATATTCTATTTCAAATATTTCTTTTTCAAATATTTCTATTCAAATATTTCTTTTTCAAATATTTCTTTTTCATTTTCAAATATTTCTTTTTCAAATATTTTATTTCAAATATTTCTTTTTCAAATATTTTATTTCAAATATTTCTATTTCAAATATTTTATTTCAAATATTTCTATTTCAAAACTGGAATGAGGCCCAATCAATTACCATAGATAACGCATGTATATATCAACAATGACAAATAATCAACCATCATTAAAAGTGCATTTTACACCGTATAAGCATCAAATATAAATATTCCACGCTTATAACAGCCTTTCAATCAATCGATCGACATACAGCTAATTATTGGGATTAGTGTATGTTTAGTTTCATCCCAACACCCGTGTGGGGTTTCAAACAATCAAACACAGACTTTATTTGTGCAGCTGGGCGATGTGTAAAATCTATCGTCCCAATCAGTATCAATCAAATCAGTGTATATAAACAAATCGCCCGATTTGTTTATAAATATTTATTTTATATACCCGTTAAAAATTATATTTTTAACTATAAAATATTTTTAACTATATAAATATTTTATTTCATTTCACATCACATCGTACAATCAACTACATATCAAAATCAAACAAACAAGCATACAAGTCGTCCATGGTCTGTGGACGACGGGTGTTGGGTGCTACTAAACACTGTCTGCATCCTAATATGTATTTTAAATAGAAAGTGAGAAGTTCTCACTGACTAGCTAAACCAAACACCACGACTTTTCATATGTAGAAATCTTCGGCGTGTTCGCCTTTTGTCAATTTCATTGTCCGTAGCCACTACATATATAAAAATCACATTTTTAATTCGCTCTATATGGATAAAAATCAAATTTTTATTGTCACTACTATATATAAATTATATTTTTATTGTCACTACTATATAAAAATCATAATTTTATTGTCACTACTATATAAAAATCATATTTTTATAGCTTAACACTTCATATAATGAAAAATAATAATTTTTATATTGAAACCATACACACAAAAATCGTGTCTTTATTTTGAAATCATATACATAAAGATGATATTTTTATCGTGGAATCATATACATAAAAATCCCATTTTTATACCATTAAAAATCCCAACTTTTATATTAAAGGATCCTATCTTTATTAACAAAGAAAACCATATTTTTACATCTAAGAAAATCATTAAAATCATAAAAATAAATACTTACTTTTTCGTTTGGAGGAAAGCGGGCTGTTCTTCTTTGGGATGGCGGTTTCAGGGGGGGGACGGTGGCGGAGCGAGGTGGGTGCGGTCGATTCAGACGAGGGGGGTGCGTTGTTGGAGCGTGGCAGTTAGGGGTTCGTGGAAGGGGAAGAGGAGTCGAAGGGGGGTCGCGGCAGGAGGAGGAGGAAGAAGAAGGAGCGGCGGCAGCAGACGTGGGGGGGTGGGGGCACGCGATCGATTTAGGGTTTTCTCTTTTTGTTCTTGTAAATTGAACTAAAGGAGAGAACGTGGGGGGGTGCGTTTATATAAATAATATATATTTTATTATTTTAAAACTTCAAAAAGCAACGTTTTATTTCGACCTCAAAACGAGACCCACCACCTGTCGTCCATAGCTAATTACCCTCATTCCGAACACAATGGAATATGTATCGTAAGCAAGTTCGGCCGTTTCGATTAGTTTTCATCAAAATCAACATATAACTCTATATATTGAATTTGAACGTGCATTTCAAATTACTGGGGCCACATACAGACTTTAAAAATTCCCGAAAAATATTTTCTTGCTTCGTATTGACGATACGGTCCTAACAAAACTAATTTCGTCAAATTCCGAGACCGTTTGAAAAATGGCCAATTTCCAGTCTATTAAAATCAACTAAAACTAGTCAAAACACGTTTTCCTATGCCACACTCACATATTGATTCGAAAAATTATGAAATTTGAAACCTAGCAATAATTTGACATCGCGGATCCAACAAAAGTGGTTTCGTCGAAAACCGAGATCGTTTGCAAAATGGCTATTTTTAAGGGCCAGAATTCCATAGCGACTATTCTGAATTTTCAACTGGCATATCTTTTAATCCCCGCTATGAAATTTAAATTTTTCGGATTCGTTGGAAAGATATTATCAATTAGATTCAAATATTTTTGGTTTCGCTAAAATCCGATTTATTTTGAATCCTGTACATTCATTTGAAATTTGAAATCAAATTTTCGAACTACCGCGCCATTTTCAATTCCTTTTATAACTAAAATAAAATATTTATATTCTAACAACGATTCAAATAAATATATATGTTCGAATTCTATTCAAAATAAATTTCTCATCATTTTTATTCAAAATATTCATTTTAAATAATCAAAAATCGCTAAAATTGCCAAAATAAAAATTTTAAATTGGCTCGGATTTCGGGTTATTACAATCTCCCCCACTTAAAACTTTTCGTCCCCGAAAAGGAACAAAGACGAAAGTTGTTTAACTAATCAACTCAACTTTCACTATTCCCATTACGGCTTAAGTTTTTCAACTTTTCACTTTCTAAAAACTTTTCAAATTTTTCAAAAATTTGGCTAACACCCTAAATTTTCGAAAAATTTCGCCATAACCTCCCCTGCACTGGGGACTTTGGGATATTTCATATAGCCTCCCATGGCCTTCTTCAATCCAAAAGAAAAAGAAAAAGCCAAGCGGCTAGCCAATCGGCTCATAAAATCATCATCACCCAAACAAAACAGTAAATTATGGTAAACATGTACCTATTTGTCGGGCAAACAATTTTATTCTCTGCTCTAGCCTCCTTGCAATGACCTGTTCAATGTAAGTACATGTATTTGGCAAAAGGTCAACATTTAATTAATCAAACGATAATCAAACAACACAACCAGCAATCAATTAGTTGATTATCATTTCAAATTCATAACTTTGATATATAGTCAAAAATCACGTTTTTGATGCCAAATCACAAAAATAAGCCCTATCTAGCTTTGGTTCTCATACTAGCCAATAGGAAATATATAAAGGTCACACCTTCGAAACTCGAACACAAATACTGATGATGTCGCGACATCACCAGAATTATCCCCGAGCGACTACAGTGCGATTTTATATCTATCCACTATATTAAAACTTTGAATACCCGTGGATCAGACGTATATGCAAAAATTTTATATACTGGATTGTCCAAATCAATATAAATTGAATAATCAAATAAGAATAACTGATTTAAATTTTTGAAACAAAACTTGTTTCATTTTAAAAATATACTCTTCACACTCGTTCTAGGATACTACTGATCCTATCTCTAACGAGTCATTCTCGTTGGATATTACTAATCCAATCTTTGATGAATCCTTTCGTATGGTTCTAATGTGCCTTGTTCCCCGAGCTCTGTAAACCAAAGCTCTGATACCAAAATGAGACGACCCGAACTTCCCCGGTAAGGAAAGCATAGATTGAAATGAGGATAAGCCACATCAGAACGTAGACGAAAGAACATTTCATTGTATCTTACAACAATCCCATCAGATTACAAGAATATACAGAGTATGAATAAATAATATACATCACAAAATATCAGAGATTACAATACATTACATAGCAGCGGAAAATAATACAAAACACAACTAGAAGTAATACACGGATACAGAGCTTTCCGAGTATCGTTCCAGCTGTAAATCAGGATCCTGTGAATATAAATCTACAAAACCAAAACTACTAGTTGCCCCTGTCAAAATAAGGGCACCCAGAGTTTAGGTTAAAACAATAAACTCCAGATCAGTCATGTGACTGGTGTGAGAACTAAAACAGTTATTAATCTTTATTTTAAAGTTAGGTAAATCAAGGGACTACGCCGTATAACACTGAACGGGTTTCCTCCCAAGAACACCAGTGCATAAAACAAACAGCGCAATGCTAAATAAAGAACAATGAAGCTATTATAAGACCCAGGTCCCATCACACAATGCAACACAAACCAGAGGATAGGGTTTTTACCTTATAATAGCCAAAGAATGCTTGATACACTAAATTTCATCTTTTATTATTAATCAGCCAACCGAAAATTAGTAAGAGAACGATTCCCTAAGTATTAACCCCGAAGGCCGAAACTAACATCAGACCAATACCCAGGAAACCATTCATCTTAGCTCGTTTCCAGTTAGTTTCTGATTTTATATACAATCATAAATATCAATCATAGACGGCATAAGTGCCCCATACCACTATGTCGCCATATATAGGTTATACAATCAAAACCGCAAAGTCACGTATTGGAAGTTGGATTTCCATCTGCGAACCGAGGCAAAAGAAGGTCCTCTATCAAATTCGAGACTCTCTAGCCCGAGCCTCAGGCTACAGCCGCAATTGCACCTAGGAGCCACAGGGTTGGTCCACCGATGTGGATTAAAATGCCTGAACACTACATTTCCCCGCCCTTTGGGGCGTAAATGAGCCAACGAATGACTCCATCGACTTCACATAGTCACCGATATATCCGAGGCGCCTCGCAACACCAGTAACTACATAAGTCGAACTCGTCAGGGCGTGTAAAACCACTGACGCCACTTCTAGCTAGAAAGAGACGCATGCCCTCCCTGGATCCTTCTCCCGTTTCTGGTTCACAACCAGGGTGTGAGGCTCGCGAATCAACACTACACAAAGCTATGCCACACAGGCCGTGCTTTGATCATCAACCACAAGACTTTGCTTTTCAACAGAAGCCTTGATCATTTGCCATTTAGGCATGCCACACAGGCAATTTACTCTATGCGTTTGATATCCATCAGTACATAACCCCTGAGCTCGTACGTCTTAGAGAAGAGCGTTAAGCAAGAGAATAAATTATCCGCCGCCAAACAGATATATATTTAATAGAAATCAATCACACAGAATAAAATCCAATGTCAGACACACAGTCCATTTACAAGTTTGTTCTGGGTCTGAACGAAACCGGAGGCACCTAGTACCCTGCATATCCATCGATCTCGAAGTACGTCTGGACGACCACTAACTGATTCGCTTCTCTTAGGTGTACAGCCCAATCAACATCATCAGTAATTATCCAAACGACGTGAAGACCTCTGGTCTTCAACCACCGTCTTCATCTTCGACTCGCGTCGAATCAGTTATTCAGAATGGGATAAACCCGTTCTTTCTGAATAACTCGCGTATATAATAAACAAGTGTTACACAAACACAACATACGCCTCATTCCAATTCATCGGTCGCTAACCATAAATTAGTAAGAGAACAATTCCCCAAATGTTAACCCCGAAGGCCGAAACCAACATCAGATCAATACACAGGAAACCATTCTTCTTAGCCAACATACAGTTAGTTTCTAAATTTCACATTCTTAGGGAAAGGTTCCCATTAATTTTATCAAAGGTAAATTCTTTTAAATTTATTCTTTAATCTTCCTTTGAATATCACTTCAAACTAGTCGGGATTAGAGAACCACACGAAGTAATTATTTATTTTATTTCCCAATCCCAACCTATTTATCCCATGAAGTAAAACTGGTCATACTTCATATCTAACACCACGGTGTTATCGGTAAATTCAATTACCATTTCACGTTCAAATCTAATTAAAGATTCAACTACCGTCTGGAGTGATACTCCATTCTCGATCTTTTCAATCTAATTAAAGATTCATTAAAACTCCACTTATTTTTAATCTTTAACTAGGTGAAAGAACCAATGTCATTTAAAACATGGCTCATGATAAACCCAAAATCACATTCCATTAATTATCGGGTTAAAGAACAAGTGTTATTTAAAACACCGTTCACGATAAACCCAAAAATCAATTCAAATTCAATTCCAATTAAATATCATTTAATTGGTATTCTTCATTAAATCCAAATAAAAAGATTTAATCTTTTTCTCAACTGGGTTTAAGAACAGTGTTAATGAAGACACCATTCACGACAAACCCAAATCACATTTGATGTTAAATACAAGGCTCTGAATAGAAAACATATCGGCTTATATTCAATATCAAATCCTACGACCAACAAATATCGTATGGGAAATAACGATATAAATATATCTTTCAAATTTCCATAACAATGTCTGTACAATCACGAAATCCAACATCGAAATATTCCAAAGACAATTTCGATTCAAATCCATTCCAATTCAATTATTGGAAATTCTGGTTATTTTCAAAACCATTTCAAGTCCAATTTATTTATTTAAAAATAAATAAATTATTATTCTAGTTCAAAACTAGTTCATTTCGATAAAAATCTATTTTTATCTTTTCAAATATGGAGTTTTTCATCCCAATTCTTCACAAATCATTTCTTATGATTTTACACAAATTATTACTATTTTTAATAATTTTATCAAGGTCCGTACTGTCGATTTCCATCAACGGCCATCGAACTGCACTTACATCGACCTTTTCCAAATTTGATTTGGACATAATTCCAAATCTAACCGTTAGATTTCTAATTTCTAATATCCGTTAGAAATCTCTTTTCGATATGAACCCAACGGTTCTAGTTTTAGGAGAGTCCGACGGTCGGATCTCCCGCAATATCTATTCGAAGTCAATGGTCGAAATTCGCGAACTGTCGCAGCGCGGCGCGTTCTATTCAGGCCATTATATATATATAATATATATATTATATATATTTCGTCGATTTCCTTTTAAAAACGTATTTGATAAATCGTTATAAATTTGTTTTCAAAACGACTTCAACTTCCATCTCAAATTCAAATCAAAATTGAATTTTCCCTTATAATTTGGTTTTAAATTCATTTCAAATCGATTTCAATTCAAATCGATTTTAATTCAATTTCAATTCGTTTTAAATTCAATTCAAAACGATTTCAATTCTATTTCAATCTAATTCGAATTTCAATTCTTTTCAATTTAATTTGAATTTCAATTTATTTCAATTTAATTTGAATTTCAATTCATTTCAATTTAATTCAAATTTCAATTCATTTCAAAATATCAGATTTTGAAGTCACTTTCGATATTCATTAAAAAATGAATAAAATCGATATAAATATCGTTCACGTCAAAATGGCGCAAATATAATCAACACGGCTTCATATATTTCTATTTTCAAATATTCTATTTCAAATATTTCTTTTTCAAATATTTCTATTCAAATATTTCTTTTTCAGATATTTCTTTTTCAAATATTTCTTTTTCAAATATTTTATTTCAAATATTTCTTTTTTAAATATTTTATTTCAAATATTTCTTTTTCAAATATTTTATTTCAAATATTTCTATTTCAAATATTTCTATTTCAAAACTGGAATGAGGCCCAATCAATTACCATAGATTTTATTTCTATGGATTTCCATACAACGCATGTATATATCAACAATGACAAATAATCAAACATCATTCAAAGTGCATTTTACACCGTATAAGCATCAAATATAAATATTCCACGCTTATAACAGTCTGTCAATCAATCGATCGACATACAGCTAATTATTGGGATTAGTGTATGTTCAGTTTCATCCCAACACCCGTGTGGGGTTTCAAACAATCAAACACATATTTTATTTGTGCAGTTGGGCGATGTGTAAAATCTATCGTCCCAATCAATATCAGTCAAATCAGTGTATATAAACAAATCGCCTGATTTGTTTATAAATATTTATTTTATATACACTTTAAAAATTATATTTTTAACTACAAAATATTTTTAACTATATAAATATTTCATTTCACATCATACAATCAACAACACATCAAAATCAAACAAACAAGCATACAAGCCGTCCATGGTCTGTGGACGACGGGTGTCGGGTGCTACTAAACACCGTCTGCATCCTAGTATGTATTTTAAATAGAAAATTAAATTAAAAGTGAGAAGTTCTCACCGACTAGCTAAACCAAACACCGCTACTCTTCGTATGTAGAAATCTTCGGCGTGATCGCCTTTTGTCAATTTCATTATCCGTAGCCACTACATATATAAAAATCACATTTTTAATTCGCTCTATATGGATAAAAATCACATTTTTATTGTCACTACTATATAAAAATCATATTTTTATTGTCACTACTATATAAAAATCATATTTTTATTGTCACTACTATATAAAAATCATATTTTTATAGCTTAACACTTCATATAATGAAAAATAATAATTTTTATATTGAAACCATACACACAAAAATCGTGTCTTTATTTTGAAATCATATACATAAAGATGATATTTTTATCGTGGAATCATATACATAAAAATCCCATTTTTATACCATTAAAAATCCCAACTTTTATATTAAAGGATCCTAACTTTATTAACAAAGAAAACCATATTTTTACATCTAAGAAAATCATTAAAATCATAAAAATAAATACTTACTTTTTCGTTTGGAGGAAAGGGGGCTGTTCTTCTTTGGGATGGCGGTTTCAGGAGGGGGACGGTGGCAGAGCGAGGTGGGTCCGGTCGATTCATATGAAGGGAGGGTGCGTTGTTGGAGCGTGGCGGTTAGGGGTTCGTGGAAGGGGAAGAGGAGTCGGGGGGGTCGCGGCAGGAGGAGGAGGAAGAAGAAGGAGCGACGGCGGTAGACGTGGGGGGGGGGGGGGGAGGGGAGGACGCGATCGATTTAGGGTTTTCTCTTTTTTTCCTGTAAATTGAACTAAAGGAGAGAACGTGGGGGGTGTTTATATAAATAATATATATTTTATTATTTTAAAACTTCAAAAAGCAACTTTTTATTTCGACCTCAAAACATGACCCACCGCCTGTCGTCCATAGCTAATTACCCCCATTCCGAACACAATGGGATATGTATCGTAAGCCAGTTCGGCCGTTTCGATCAGTTTTCATCAAAATCAACATATAACTCTATATATTGAATTTGAACATGCATTTCAATTTACTGGGGCCACATACGGACTTTAAAAATTCCCGAAAAATATTTTCTAGCTTCGTATTGACGATACGGTCCTAACAAAACTAATTTCATCAAATTCCGAGACCATTTGAAAAATGGCCAATTTCCAGTCGATTAAAATCTACTAAAACTGGTCAAAACACGTTTTCCTTTACCACGCTCAGATATTGATTCAAAAAATTATGAAATTTGAAACCTAGCAATAATTTGATATTGCGGATCCAACAAAAGTGGTTTCATCGAAAACTGAGGTCGTTTGCAAAATGGCTATTTTTAAGGGCCAGAATTCCATAGCGACTATTCTGAATTTTCAACTGGACATATCTTTTGATCCCACTATGAAATTTAAAATTTTCGGATTTGTTTGAAAGATATTATCAATTAGATTCAAATATTTTTGGTTTCGCTAAAATCCGATTTATTTTGAATCCTGTACATTCATTTGAAATTTGAAATCGAATTTTCGAACTACCGCGCCATTTTCAATTCCTTTTATAATTAAAATAAAATATTTATATTCTAACGACGATTCAAATAAATATATACGTTTGAATTCTATTCAAAATAAATTTCCCGTCGTTTTTATTCAAAATATTCATTTTAAATAATCAAAAATCGCTAAAATTGCCAAAATAAAAATTTTAAATTGGCTCGGATTTCCGGGTTATTACAACATGTATCAAATATTCATGGTTTTGTCACATGACACCACCTGTAACTCATGGGCTTACATGTTCTGATAAATGTAAATACCTTCACTTTCCATGTGCAGAATATATGAATTCTATGTGCACGAAAATTTGACCTAAAGTAAATAGCCCAACACCATCTTACTACGGATATTTTATTAATACCACGTTCCTACTGCAACATTGATAGCTGCTACAACTTATTGAAACAATGAATTAGAGAAATATTCAATAGAGTGTTGACATTAGTAAATCATAATACATCCTCAATGCAATCTTTATTTCACATTATATACCCATGATATTCGCTTCCTATATACACATTACAAAGATGGAATTTGTCTAAATTAACACAATACTTACCAAAAGTTTACAACGTAGGTAAAACCAAAGGCACCAGCCTCCTCATCTCTGGAAACACAGACTGTAGTAGTAGGAGATATACATCATCATCTATGTCTATGCATCAGATATACACAAATTATCACATACATATATATGCATCACCAAATTACTAATTACCTTCATAATTATCAGTACTACTCTATCATGAAGCTCGCAAAAGGAGCTCTATGAGGAATACCCTTCCTCCTCTTCGCACTCCTGTAAATAGTTAGTGGTGGAGTCGAAGGATTAAAGTTTATATAACATTGCTCTTAATGCTTCCATTGTTGTTGCTAGAGTAAGATTCAAAAGAGTCAACTTTCATTGCCTTCATTTTCTTGCTCTTGTTCTTGCCAAAGTCTTTTGATGTACCCACAATCTGATTTATTGTATATGCCTTTATAGGATCAAAATTTCTCTAAAAACACATGAGAAAATTGAAATGTAAAAAATACCTTGCAGCCAAGAGAGAAGAAGCGAAAGGAATCGAGGAGGTTGTGTTCGCAGACATGACAAGTATTGGTAACTCCTTTTCTTGGCCTTTTCTGAGGACATTTGTTGAGGAAGGCTATCTTTGCACTGTTGAAAATGTAGGTTTGAACTCCTATGCCCAAGTACTTTTGAATTCTCTTAAACTCGTATCACGTCATTTAGGACGATCTCCTTATCCGAAGTAGACATTACAATTATAACAATGAAATTGTAAAAAAATATCCACTAGATCTGTGATAAAGAGTTTTTAAAAAACACTAAAAATGACCTAAATGGATCGATGGTTGCAATGAGAAGGCAAGAAAAGGGAGAAGAAGGCAGAGTTCATGCAATCCAGGCAGTACATGTTGAATTCTCTCTTCTAAGATAAACGTTTCATCCAAAAACAGTTCACGGCTCCATAGTGCAAAACCCTGAAAGCTAAGTTGGAATTCTTCTCATTCATTGATCATAGGCTTATTTTCATTTGCTTTTGGATTATTCTCATATTCTTGTGTTATTTCCTATCATGTGAGCATTGGGAAATAGATAGGAATATGTATCAGTGCACTCAGCCCATATTCATGTGTTATTTGAGAAAGCGATCAGGTTACTATGATAACTAACAGAATTTATCATGTATAGTTTGTCCATCAAATCTTAAAATACCAATTTGTTCTATCCAAAGTTTAGGATAAAATTATTACAACGAATAATGGTTAACTTCAGCATGTGAATGCCATAGAAACGAAGGCAAAAACAAAACTAATAAAATAATGTAATTGCCTTCCTCATCAAACATTATGTAGTGACCCAATAATGGTGCAGTTTCAGAAAAGCAGGCCTGTAAGCATGAGATCAAGGTAATGTTACAAAAAGAGAAACATTGAATGCACTTCACTTCTCAAATACATACTTAACTAGTTGGTTGAATATCAATTTATCTTTAGATTATAATATTCAAAATTGGATAGCAACGAAGACGGTATAGTGGTATAACGGTTTCCTGTATAGCAAGAGCGTGATACGTATACTTTATACTGCATTAGGTAAAAATAAGACATTCTAAAGAACTATCAACAAGGGAAGGCTCTCCTACCCATTCGGAAATTTGGAATAATATTTATCTCCATTACAAGCGCTAATACTGGCAAGGTAACTTTAAAGGTTGATTAATTGTAAACAATCACATAAATAAGAAGAAATTATTTTGACAATTTTTGGATTGAAATACAGTCTCATAAAAAGTGACTTAAAACACAACCAACAAAAATAATAGGTATGAAATAAGGTCGGGACATCATCCACGGGCTATGCTTCTCTACACGGTTTGAAATTCACGATCCCCGTGAATTCCTCCCCATTTCTACACTTATGGTGCTTACTTTGTTCATGCCCCAGATTTAAAATATGATATAAGCATAGTTTTGGCTTTCAATAGAACGTATGTCAAAATAGACTACTCCTTGGAGCTCGTATTTTGATTAAACTGTGGCAACTTACAGATATATAAACTAGTAAAATGAAAGCAGAATTAACTTAAAAAACCCATATGAACTAACCTCAAAAACTGGCAAAACACATGAATTGGGTGAAAACATGAACTAACTCGAAAATCCATATGAATTGTCGGACAACATCAGCTGTACCTTGAAACCAATTCATGCCTGCTTCACCACATACGAATTTGCTTTGTTTGTTGTTTAAATTGTATTGTCACTACTAGTTGGGTATTGGAGCCCTGCATTTGATTATTCCAATAATTGTAATAAACTTCTGTGCGTATGCAATCACTGTTTGGTTTATCTTCTAATTTCAACAACATAGAACTTTGTGTTGTTGAATTATATCAAAAGTTCACTATTTATTGTCTGATATATAGGTTTGATATTATATTTTTTAAGTCAATAAATAGTAATCTATTTTAAAAAAAATTCCATCATTTGGTGCATTTACAGAGTATGAAGTAATACAAAGAACTGTTAAGGCAGTAGACTAAGAAAACCGCTATAATGAAAGAAACTGTACTTCGACTAATTTTTTTTGTATTGATTTATTAGCTGTATTTTATGTTTCTCATTCACATTTTTCTTGATCCCTAAAATCCAAAATAAATCATGACAAATAAAAAAAGTAGGTTAGCACAAAATCCATCTACAATGGAGGCGCCATCGTCGTCAATGATGACTGAACCTGGATGTAGCGAACTTGGAATGACCAAGAAGAGGTTCGTGCGACATCAAAGGTGCGAGGCTGATGGATTGACGATTTTGAGATGCAAGGTTGGAAAACTTGGCTATGACATCAACCGGAAGCGGTGAATTCGACGTCCACGGTGAATTGTTTTGGGATGAGTTCGTGGAAGATAGATTTGAGAGCGGCGTTTAATTTGGGATTTTGTTTGGTAGATCAGTAATGTGAAAACTAGGACAGGGTATTAGTTTGGGTGCGAATAACTTGTACACGATTGTGAAAATTTTCTGTTCAAATTGGCATGGTCTAAAACCATTCTAAAACCATGCTAATTCATTTTGACATGGCTAAAAGTTGTTCCAAAATTTCCACAGCTTTAGATCGTGGCAATTCATCCGTATTTAGGCATGGCAAAACTGGTAATATGGTGTTGTGCTTAGTTCTAGCTCAAATTTTTTGAGCATTCTCATATTGTCTTTCATAGCTCCTCTTCCAAGTTTCGTCTGAATCTGATCATCTAAACCTCTAATTAGCTTTATTCTTCAATCCTAAGATCTACGACTATCAATTCTAACTTGCAACTCAAGCAATGCATCCAATTTCATCAAAACAACATCAACACAGCAATATATGATCATACAAACAAACCTAAACCAAAACACAATAAACAATGAATCAATAAAAATTGTAGATCTAAACATCCATAAAATCATGATTGATGTATGAATTTCCAATTTAATAGGTTAATTTAGCGCAAATGAACATATCTAGATTTGAAATGAACTTGCGTAAATAGATTTAGGGTGAAATTAGCATATACGAATGAAATTAACATAAATCCAACATATATAACCCTTTGCTTGCGTGTGAGAGATATTTATCACTCACTTGAACCCTAATTCAATGTAAATCCGTTGAGATTAGATCTGGACAATAATGAAAACCTTTGGATTTGATGCAATTTGATGTGATCTAATCTCCCTTGAGGATGATATATCTTCTTGATGCAATCTACGATGAAATTGAATGAAAAGAATGGAGGATTATGGTTTAAGGTTGAACTGGAGAATCATAGGCGGCCAACCTGGTGTTTGAATGAAGAGAGAAACCATATTTCTCTCTCGATTCCCCTTATTTATAGCTGCAGGTCATTAACTTAATGGGCTTGACTAACCAGCCCATTAGGTGCAAATCGGCCTGCTTAACATAAGATGAAACTTAAAACAGCGATTCCTCCCGAACCGTTGAACTAATTCTTTAATGTGACCACACTACAAAATCATAAACCACCATTACGATCCAATTAGATTGATTTTAGCACCTGATTCGACCCCTATCAAAAGTTATGTTCAAAAACAGTAAACTCATGGAAAAATGGCCACAATTAAATTCGATAAAAATCATGGATATTTCTCATGTCTCCATGAATGACATACTAAAATATGAGAATGATCCGACCACTAGGGAATTAAAACTAATTATTTTACGATCCTCTGATACGTAAAATATGGGTCGTTACATTATTACTTTCTTAATTAATTAATTATTATTACTTAACTTTTAAGGTTGTCACATTCTCCTCTCCTTTAATGTTTTCTTCCCCGAAATCTCTAACAACATAAAAATGATATAAGTAACTACAATTAATATCTACATCCATCTACTCAACCATTAACCATTGCATCTATTTTCCTTAAGTTTTCTAATGAAATTTATGTTACTATGCAATTTTTTAGTGTATATGTCCCTAACTAGTGCAAAAGATTAGGCGGTCTATTGATTTAATTGACCTACTTTTTATGCGATTAAGCTTATGTCATGTATCCAAATGTATGCAAAAATCCAAATGATAACAGTTAGTTTTATATGTGTTCTACAAATATCATCCATATGAAACAATCATATGATAATCATCCATTGTATCAACCATGAAAACAAAGTAAAAAATTCACACATCCATATGCATATGCTAAGTGTCCTAATTTTTCAATCTCTAATGGGTCCTAGTATGTGTATATACATCCATTTGCATACACTAGCAAACACTTGCAACCACTTGCACACATCATCCATAATATATTATATTAACATGTTTACAACAAATACTATCATCCATAGTTTATATACTAAGATTTACTCATTCAAGGATACGAAAGAAAAAACAAACAATGGAGAATTCAAAGCATACCATCGAATAAAAAAGGATAGGAAATGTGTATTTTCTCTACATCTTCCCACATCGCATCCTTAACGATGTCTCCCCACTAAACCTTTATGAGCTTTACCTCCTTATTCCTCAAATGTTTCACCTCATACTTTAATATCCAAGTAGGATTACGTCAAACTAATGCATTACGCTTGATCTCCACCTCCTCGAGCTAACTGGTTCAACTACCTTAGTTGAATAATGTAAGAACTTTCTCAAGTATGAGAAATGAAATGCATCATGAAGTTCCCCAAGTTTCTCAGGCAGTCTCACCCTATATGTCATCCTCCCTACTCTATCCACAATAGAGAATGGTCTTACGGATCTGGGAGCAAGCTTACCAACCGTACCATAACTCACCACATTCCTTGGAGGTGATATGTTAATAAAAACCAAAATTTCAATCTCTAACTCTGAGTTTGTCCTCCTCCTATTGGCATAAGGCTTCTGTTTGTCTTCGGTCATCTTCATTCTCTTTCATATCATCTTAATCTTATTTGTAGTTTCCCTAACCATATTCACTCTATGCAACTACCTATTCATTGTTTCCCACCAACATGAAGGCGATCTGCATAGTCGTCCATAAAGTGTCTTCAAAGGTTCGATCCCTATACTCATTTGGAAGCTATTATTGTAGACAACCTCTACCAAGGGTAGATTTTCCTCCCAGGTACCTCCAAAGTCCAAGATGCATAACCTCAACAAATCATCGACAACTCTAATCACCCACTCAGTCTATCTATCGATCTGAGGGTGAAAGTCGTACTAATTATAAGCATAGTCCCTAGTGCGTCATCTAGGTTCCTCCAATACTCACTAGTAAATATCGGGTCTCTGTTTCTGGCTATGCTAGAAGATATGCCGTGAAGCCTAACAATATCTCGATGTATAAAGAAGCTAAACATGTCATTATCCTCTAACTCTTTAACTGGAATGAAATGGGCGCCCTTCGTCAGTCTATTAACTGCAACCCAAATACTAGTATTGTCATTTCTGGATTAGAGAAAACCATCGATGAAATCCATAGACATGTCTCCACTTCCACTGTGGCACATCTAATGCCTGGAGAAATCCTCCATGTTTTCATTACTCCGCCTTAACCATTTGGAAAACCAAGCACTTTGCCACATACCCAGCAACATCCTTCTTCATCCTATTCCAATAGTACATCCTCTTCATGTCCCTATACATCTTGTCACCATCGGGATGGATGGTCATCCTCAAATGGTACATCTCAGCTAATGATGCTCTCACCAATTCACCCATGTGTGGGACACAAAGCGTTTCATCTCCTTGTAGCTAACCCTGTTGGATTTGGATTAATCCTAGAGGGGTTAAACAGGGTTTACTTGATATTTAGCGAGATATAAAAAATATCAGATCACAGAATGCAGTAGAAATAAAAATGCAGAAAGTAAATAACACACAAAGATACCCAGCTTTGGCGAAACCCTGCCTATTGCTGCATTCCTATGGTTTCTACTAGGTAATAGAACAGATCCCACTTACAAGACTATGTAAACTGGCGAACCCCGTGCTCCTATTCTAATCCTACGCTCAAAACCCTAGACTGGTCTATATCCCCTAGATCAGATTTCCCTAGCTACAACCCCATGGCCAGTAACCCTAGTTTTTACAAACTCTAGTAAACTGCCAGTTAAAGCCTAACTGGATTACCTAGATTTTTCAGACTCTAGAAACTGATTGGACCGATTACAAAAACAATGTAAAACAAAATAAAACAAAGATACAAGAAACCCTAATCCCTTATATTTGAAAAATAGGCCGACCACTTTGTATAATGGTGCACCCCTTATTTCCTTTCACGTTCATTTTCCCTTTTGGAAATAAAATAACGGCGGCGACGATGAGAAATTGCTAGGGTTTCTTATATCCTCCCCAAATCGCGTTGCTTCTTCAAATCTGGATAAATCTACTGATGCTCGAATCTATATTGCTTTTTGATGCTTCGATTTGGGATATTGTTGATCAGAAAATTTGTGAGTTTATTTGAAAATGATTTCTCTTATTTTTGCTCTCAGTTTTGTTGTTGATTTTCGATGATATGCCAATGCTGAGATTGGCATTATTTATACGGTAAAATAGAAACCCTATTCCTCTGATTTCGCCAATATGTTTTGATCTGATTGTGTTGGCTTCCCTTTGTTGCCTGATTTAAATTGATTTCCATAGTATTAAAATACATGCTGGACTTCTGGAGAAATACTTTTCGAGATTGAAAACATTTGATGAAATGATTTCTCCCTTAAAAAACAATCCCTGAAATGATTTCTGGTAAGATTGGAAAGCAATCAAAAACTTATTGCCAAATATGTTTTGTTGAGATTCCTTGATTCTGAATTTGATTCATCCCCAATTAGCATTCCATATATGACAAAAACAATCATTCTTCACTGGTCCCATTCATGTTTGTAAAAATGGAAATATTTGAAACAAATTGAGATGATTATCTCCCCTTGAATCAGCTGAATGTTTCCATGTTTATGTTTCTGTTCCTTAAAAAACTACTGTGATTTGGATTGACTTCTGCCTTGTGCGCACCATAACCTTGCGTTGAACACAACCGTGTACATATATATACTTTTCCATGTATATCTGCCTTGTGTTGCATGAGTTTGTTGGTCCTGAATTGTAGCTGCTCCTTTGTGTATTCTTTAATTGAACCTGGATGCTTGTTGTATTGTTGGTCCATGCATTCATCATCATTGTCTTCAAACTTGTTATTTATGAACTAATTTGATGCACCACTTATATATGCTTCATTGACCATTTTTGTGTGCACTTGGGTATTGTTCTGGCACTTGTACACTACACCACCACTAACTCTGCCTTTCACTATATTTAATAAAATACTGTTTTAATATTTAAATTCTTATCCAGTAGTATTTTATTTAAATATAAATTCTATATTTCTATCTATGATGTATATATTAAACAGTACAATAACAAACACATTTATAATAATATATACTTGGTTGTTATCATTAAACAAAAATCATATAAATGTGTATACAACAACGTTATATACAATAATCTCCTCCTTTTGATGAAGACAAACAAATATTAGGATCTTGAATATAATAAGTGTGTTTGACAGTGAAGAACATAACTCCCCCTATTTGAATACTTACCGTACAACAAAGACTCCCCCTAGAAGTGTGCATGAGTGAAAAAATTGAAAATTGTATGAAATTATCAATATTAAAGTATTTATAAAATATTCACTCATAAATCAAAATCTTAACCCATTCTCCCCTTTTTGTTATCATCAAAAGGATACAGAATTTAAAATAATGATGAAAAATAGACTAAAAATAATTTCAGCTTAAGAGGAAGAACAGTCACCATAAATCTCAATCAGTCAAACAAAAATCATAATATTCTGAGAATTAGTGGCAAATTTCACACTGTAGAATGACGGATTTATGTTGAAATTTATATAAATGTAAAGAGTTTGCAAAATATGACTCCAATTATTTTGCAATAATTTTTTTTATAAAAAAATTGAGCATAACCAAGTGATGGGTCTAGACTACTATTATATATTCAATTTAAGTGACGCAATCAAATAATCTCAAATCCCAATAGATATCAATCAACAAATCATAATGTTTCATAAAATATTAACGCATTTCACAAGTTAGAAAAATGGGTTGATAGGCTGGTTTTTACACACCAAGGAGAATTTCATATAAAAAATTATTCATAGCAATTTATTCATTTTTCTTTTTCTTTTTTATTTAAGAGCACACTGAGCACGCATAACCAGATCTTGGATTTTTAAATGAGGTCAGTTGCAGCTTAAATATAAGTAATCTCATAACCATACATGGCCAGAGCTTGGATTTTTAAATGAGGTTAGAGAAACACTTATGAATATTATATTTTTATCATTTGTTTTCGAAAGAAAAACTCCTCATTATATTAAACCAATATGGATGACAAAAATGTGGTAGGTACGGAAATGGTATGTGAAATAAATTTCAAAATTAATCATATTATGAAATATGCTCAACTGTACTGAAATCATTGAAAATTTTCAATTATCACTCATTCTGAAAAATAACACAGTCACATTTCCATCACGAATATTTTCACTGTTTAGTTCATATGATTTTTTAAAAAAAATTAAACTCTCCACATTAATACAAAATCACGATGGATGGCAGAATTATGATAGATAATGAAGATGGTCGTGAAATAATCGCCAATTCAAAGATATTATAATAATTACTCAACCGTCATGATAGCTAAATAAAATCTACTCTTGTTGTGAAACATATTGTAGTCATAACTCATCACGATTTCAAAATCTGATAATAATTTTGATGAATTATAAATACAGTTCAATTTCGAAATGAATAATCAATAAATAATTTTAAAATTGAAAAACAATCACAAGAGGAATTTAAAATGATTTATACAAGACAAAAATAGTGCGTGAAATCTATACAATTGAAAATTCAAAACAGATGGGTGAAAAAAGAATAAAGGGCTGATACCAATTGTAGTCTCCTCTATCGAGGATTTTAATCACACTGAGACGAACAAGGATATTTCAGACAATAGAATTTTAATCAGAAAGCCCAAGCAGACAAGACAAACTAATCAAGAAAATTAATTCATCTATTAGAGCAGCAAACAATTTTAATCAAAACAAGCAGTCATCAAAGCGTTTTCAGAATAATATCGGAGCAGCACAAAAACCAATTTCAAAGTAGACTTGTCAAAAAGATGTTTTACAAATATTTCTGACAGTCTCAAAAGATGATTCATGATTCAAGATCAAAAAATATAGTTTATTTGAAATCATTTGACAGAATATGACAAACTCAAGATTCAATGAATCAATCACACCAGATTATAAATTTCAAATCCAAGATGTGTGTGAGATTCACGAATTAATAATTTCAAACACATATTCAAATCAAATGATCATTCAGTGAATTTTAAAACTAGGCTTTCAAAGAATTTTTTACGATTATCTCTGACAAGCAAAAGAGAAAAAATTCAAATTATTTACATCGTTTTTGGAGATATATTCATGTTCCAAAAATAAACGGTTTATTTGAAATCACTTGAATAACTTTAAATTTTGAGATACAGTGAATTAATCACACAAGATTAATAATTTCAAATCTAAGAGGTGTGTGAGATTCAATATATCAAGGATTTCAGATGATTTTAAACAAACAAATTCCACATAAAAATAATCATGAATAAAGATGATTTTCAAGATGTAACATTGATTCAAGTCAATTCAAAATATCCAAGCCAATCTGAAAATCAATGAAATTATCACAACTGAAAAATAATAGTGTGTTGTAAGGAGTATAATATTTCAAGCCTTTACAAAATGAATCAGAAGAAACTCAAAACAGTAGGGGTGTGTGAAATTTCATTAATTTTTCAAATCCTCAAAAATTTAGAATTCAAAGTAACAGTGTTCAAGATATGACATGAACACTTCAACACTGTTATGAATTCAGAAAACAGAAAAAGAATTAAACTTCAAAATAATTGCAGATGTTTACAAGCTTAAATTCAGGATCCGAAAATTATTAATAGCATGAGAATTTTATTCAATTGAAGCGAATTTCCAGAAAATCATGAATTCTTCAATTTGAAGTTAAGAAATCCAAAAAAAATATGGCAGTGTCAAATCAAATCAGAATTACCCAAAATAAAATAGAAGGGGTAGAAGAAGAAATAAACAAAGAAAAAAAATATTTACGAAGATGAGTTTAGAGGTCATACCTGAAATCGATATAAACCAGAATCTCTAACTCATCATACTTGGCTAAGGAGCTCTGAATAATTCAAAGATACAAAGCAGTTTAAATACAAATTTGCAAAGCAGTTCCTCAGCCTTCTTCGGTACCTAATAGTTTAGAGGATTGAGTGGTCTAACAAAATTAGTAACACCACACATAGTTTTGTTCATGTCTTTTGGTACCCAAAACCTGTTTGTATAACAACCCATTGGAATTTACCTATGTGTCCTTAGGGACCCAAATCTGTTTGACTTTAGAAGAATTCACTTTATTTCTTTTTGGGGTCCAAAATGGATTAAATAGACTGTTATCACCAAAATCTTATTTTGTTCGTGATTTAAAAATCCTTTGAAATTATCAGAGTTTAAAATTTCAAAACGGTTATTTTCAAAGTAGTTTAAATGATTTTTAAAATCACAAGAATTCCATTTTCCAAAACCAAGACCATTTTTATTTCCTGGAGAAACTTGATTTTTCAACAACATATTCAAAGATTTTTCTCCAGTTGAAAATCGTTTTAAACTCAATTCAAGATCATTGATTTTGGATTTAATATCAGAATTTTCTTTTACCAGATTTGAACAATGATTAATGCTGATCTTTCTTCTTTCAATATCATTTTGTTTCAAAATCAAATTTTCGTTTTCAAGCAATTTGATTTTGGTCTTAGACTCAAAGATTTCAGATTCAAATTTAATTTGCTTTTCAAATTCAAGTTTCTTGAAATTTGCAATCCCTTTTTCAAGCTCATTTAAAATCGAATCACTTTTCAACAAGCTTTTATTTTCAACCATTTCATGTTTGGAATATTTGATAGTCTTAAAATTTTCAAATTCCTTTTGTAAAGAATCCACTACAACAAATATGCTTATTGACATCGTTGAAAAAATGTTGTTATAGCCTTTAACAACGTTTTGATGAACGTTGTCTACCAACACGTTGTTATAGGTCATGGATATATCACAATACATTCAAAAATGCTGTAGAAAATTGACATACTACAGCATTTCAAATGGTATTGTTTTTATGTTTATACAACGTTTTATACTGTTTCAAAAATGTTGTCATTTTCCCTTTTCTACAACTTTTTTCCACATATCACAACATTTATGGAAGTTTACATAATCTTTATTCTATAGCGTTTTGCCATATACCACAACATTTCTGGTAGTTTACATGTTCTTTATTCTACAGCGTTTTGCCATATATCACAACGTTTTTGTTACATCTATCACAGCATTTACATATTGTAGTATCAAAATATTCATGCACATACATATCAACAACATGTAAATATATATCAATCAACTAATGATATAACACAATATTCATACACAAAGATCACGTCATCAATAAACCAAGTTTACATAATTTCTATAAACAAAAATAAAATCATAAACTAAATTTACACAATATCTATGAATAAAACAAAATATCCATATAACGAGTTTGCGCCGATTACCAAAAAAATGAACAACTAAAAGTTACCGCTTTCGCCATAATCAACTGCCACAAGCGGTCTTATTGTTGACTCGGAACTTCAGAAGAGCCTAACGATATTCGGATTATAGCGGAATGCACAACGATGCTCATTTCCAATACACATACACATGTGTTCATGTTAGCATTTGGTCATACTTGCACATTAACAAGAAAACAATCCTCGACAACAAGATAAAAAAATACAAGAAGGAGCAAGTCGAAGAATACTTGGTTTATTTTTAATTATTGCCATTATTATTATAGAATATTTGGTAATATTTAATATTTTTATATACTTAGTTAACTTTTATAAACTAAACTTCTTAATTTTTATAAAATTAGTAAACTTAGTTAATTTTTATAATACTTAGTTAATTTTTAATTATTGCTATTATTATTATAAAATACTTGGTAATATTCTAGATTTTCATATACTTAATTAACTTTTTATATAAACCAAACTTTTTAATTTTTATAAAATTAGTAAACTTAGTTATTTTTTTATAATAGTTAGTTAATTTTTATGATGCTTAGTTAATTTTTAATTATTGCTATTATTATTATAATAGAATAATTGGTAATATTTTATATTTTTATATACTTAGTTAACATTTATAAACTAAACTTCTTAATTTTTATAAAATTAGTAAATTTATAATACTTAGTTAATTTTTATAATACTTAGTTCATTTTTAATTATTATTATTATAGAATACTCGGTAATATTTTATATTTTTATATACTTAGTTGACTTTTATAAACTAAACTTCTTAATTATTTATAAAATTAGTAAACTTAGTTAATTTTTAATTATTGCTATCATTATTATAAAATACTTGGTAATATTTCATATATTTATATACTTAGTTAACTTTTTTTATAAACTAAACTTCTTAATTTTTATAAATTAGTAGACTTAGTTAATTTTTTATAATAGTTAGTTAAATTTTATAATACTTAGTTAATTTTTTATTATTGCTAATATTATTACTGAATACTTGGTAATATTTTTTATTTTTATATACTTAGTTAACTTTTACAAACGAAACTTCTTAATTTTTTATAAGATTAGTAAACTTAGTTAATTATTTATAATAGTTTGTTAATTTTTAAAATAGTTAGTCAATTTTTATAAGTTTATTTAATTTTTTATAAATTTTAGACATCTGAACTTTTTACAGACGTCTGACCTGGTTCAGACGACTGAAAATAGGTTTCAGACGCCTGCAATGGATTTCAGCCAAAACCCTGAAACCATTTCAGACGTCTGAAATTTATTTCAAACGTCTGAAAATGTTCTCGGGTAATTCCTAAGCCTACATCGGGAATGTAAAAAAATTCAAATGAATAATCTACATGACCAAAAATAATTATAAACCATTTGAATTCACAGATGCATCACTCAAAAAACATTAGTGCAAGTAGGCTGAATTAAAGTCATTAGAGAAAAGAGTATCTACTTGTAAAGTCTGTCTACTGTGTAATCTTCATGGGCATGTGCTCCTCTGCTCTCCGTTCTTGCCTAAGCAGAATGCATAGTAATGCATGCATTTATCAAAAAATTTTCCAGCTCAATAGTCTTAACTAAGTCAAAATACCTATCAGTTAGCCTACCAGATTTAAGTAGAATGCATTCAGAAATTCAAATATCTCAATATAAAGAACTATTATTAAACACCCAAATCTTTGATGCAATATTCGCTCAAATAACTGACAAAAAAGAAAAGAAAAGAAGGGAAAAAAGAGTACCTCAATAAGTGCCCAAAAAGCCCAACATAATTGTGAGGCTAATATGAATAAACTTGTTTCTATATAAAGAGTATCCAAATTTTTATCACTAACCTGTAAACAAAAGAATAACTTACTTTAGAAGTGACAAATGCAGGTAACATGTTCGCCGCACTACAGGAGCTAAATGATGAAGTTACTGGGGTTGAAGAAGCAGTAGATTTCGAAGAGCGAGAAATTCGGTAAGTGAGTAATCTTCTAGCCAAAGCTTTCCCACATCATCTTAGCACTGGTGATAAAGTGAATGCCTTGTTTGAGGCATGCTCAAGTAAATCAGTTCATGTTTACAGTATGGATAAAGTGGAGAATTCTAACTTGGTGAAAACGGAAAACTTAGTAAGTTCGGATAACGTTGAGGCAATGCAAATTGAACAGTCTTTAGCTCAAGAGGATACGGGCTCTGTCAGTGCTGACAAGAACTATGCTGAAATAGGAAGTATGCTGATAAGCACTCGCGACAATATGGAAGTGAATCAATCTGGAACTGCATCCCTCAATGTTTTTTACTAGGGAACTTCGATTGTTTTGATGTGGCAGACCTTGCGATGAATATGAAGAATAATCAACCTGTTGTGCCAGCGATGACCACTGGATATCAAGCAGGTATGCTTGCAAAAATAGAAAATCTTAGAAAAGAAATTGATTCCAGCAAACTGGACAGTCAAATATGCTTCGAGAAGACAAAACTAATGGATATCATGATTAAAAATTATAACTCCTTGCAAAAGGTTGCAGTTGAATGGTAGAAAGAAGGCATGATTTCGACTACTATTATAGAAAAGACAAAGAGTCCTACAAATGCGCTAAAGCCTGGCTTCCTCAATAACATATCTATTAATAAGGTAGCAGGCACTAAAGAAACAAGACCTACGCAAAATCAATCTCCCTCACCATGCAAAAGGATAACTTATTTCGATTTAGCTAAAATAACAACACTTTATGCACATTATCACATTTGCTCACCTCCTCTGGGGGTTGCAATTAATGTCGACGATAGTAATACAGTGAAGCCTTATCAGGATATTTGCACAAAATGTCATAACAAGTAGGGTTGCACAAAGTATGGGTTGGGTCGGGTTAGACCAAATACTTTATCCGACCCGCATAGGTATGGGTTTAAGGTAACTCAACCCGTACCCGACCCTATATGAGGTTGGATATGGGTTGGGTCGGGTTAAGTAAGGTTGGGTTTGGTCGCTTGAATACAATAAAAAATGAGAATATGAGGGATTTTTTCTAAAAATTATATCAAAATATTCAGCATAATATATCAGATTTTAGCTAGCATAATGCATTTAAAATAACCGATTCATTACAAGACATATAATTCAAATTTCATTGTAAAACACATCATATGAAATTAATTTACTACATAGTTGAGCAAGTGTTTCATTTTCAAATACATTAAAATGCTCTTTAAAATATATTTATCAAATTCTACCTAGTTTGGATTGACATGAAATATTTTTTTGTACATTTATTATAGAATACATAAACATTATTCTAGGATTATACTATTCTAATTTTAATTGGATGGATATTAAATTAGTTTTTTTTAAAATAGGTTTGGGTTGGGTTAAAATGAGGTTGGTTGAACAAAATGTCAAACCCGACCCGCATATAGTATGGGTTACAAATTGTAACCCATATCCGACCCAAACTAGGATGGGTTGGGTTGGGTTGGGTTGGATATGGGTTGTGTGCAGCCCTAATAACAAGCATAGTTACCGAACTAATAATTTACAATGCACAACTTGTTTTATTTAAATTCCTAGTACGAGGTTACAATGCACAACAAATAATTGTAGGATGCCACGTTATCATAGTGATACTTTCTTTTATATTCCACGACAATTATTAGTTGTGCATTGTAAATTATGGTTTATGCCTTATCAATTGGATCTTTAATAGAGGTTTTTAACTTGTATCGACATATATTCAAAACTGGTCCGTCTATTGGCTCCGCACGCTCGCTCTCAAGGTGGTACTTCCCCTGTAATCATATGAACAAGCATATATGTTCAATATGAAAGCCACATGCTGTCCTGAACATAGCAGTTGCATAAACCAAATCAGTATCATAAATAGAAAATAAAATAAAAGAATACCATAGAAGCAGCAGTACATGCAAATATCACATGCCTATAAGCATAGCTATATAAATCCCGGATATGTAAAATCTGTCAAGGAAATGATGAGTCTATTATAAATCTTTAGGGGTAAATTTGGAGTGCAAGTCTTTCTTTAGTTGTTAAACACCTTAAGCCATAGCAGGCACAACGTTGTTATGCCTTACTTTGATCATTTTGATCATCTAAGTGAATGCCAGCTCATCCCGTGGGTTGTTGATATCCGGAATGGTACGAAGGTTGTAGAAGGAATCAAAACACTAGTCTCTAACCTTACATGAAAGCATATTAGATGTCAAATTAGTGCGTTCCATTTGATTCCATCACCAAAAGTGGATAAAACAAAAGTACATACATGAAAGCATATTTGACGTCGGATTGGTGATGCATTAAACCACAAAACTTTACTTTTCTTCAGTTCCAACATATGAAGTCCACATTGCATTAGCCAGTGCATTGAACCACAAAACTGACAACCCATTGCAACAATAAGAACCAAGCATAGGAACCTCAAAACTTGCCAAGTGTTTGCAACTGAGGCTCAGTTCTCTGGGTAAATCAAAATATAAAAAATAAACTATTAGTCATCCTGAACAAACATAAATTGTTAATCCCAAATACAAATCCAAATCCACACATTAAATCATAGAAAATGATGCTTATGGGAAAATATAAATTTAAACAATGAAAAAGGAGTTGACGCTTACCTCCATGTTATACACCAATGACACAATCAAACCAGTAACTTAAGACGAAATTAATTCACCAAATGTCCAAATCATATTGATTCAGCACCAAAAAGTTACAACTTTAACATATCAAACTAATAACTGTGCTACAGTGGCTTAGAGACTCATCATGACCACCACCGATGAACTCACGAGCAAAATCTAAAACCTAACTTCATTAGCTGTAAGAAAATGGTGGATTAAATAGCAGACTCTATGGTTAATTTTTCATCAATTGGTATCAAAAAAAAATCATCACGATATTAGCATCCAACTAACGAAGATAGTAGCAAACCGGAATTACATATGTTAGAACTGACTTCAACTCTATACAATGATGCACACATAGACACATGCACAAGTACACATTCATATGCCCATGAAGCGATTTATTAGGCCTATTTTTGTAGAAGTTTTTGTTGTGGCCTATTCTCAAGAAATCTTTTATGCTTGTTTTGAAAATTTGTGAGGGGAAAAAATGAGTATAAAAAGACCGACTTAAGGAGATTTGAAGCAAGTGTCTGAGTTTAGATTTTCAGTAATTTATATGAAGACTCTTGGAAGTAAGAACGGCGATAACATCACCTAGTGCAAAAAGCAGTTTATTGATAAACTGTGAATCCTTCGGTCTCTGTCCCTCTGGTTCAATCTTTCCTACTCACTCACTTCCTGCTAAATCAATGAGCCACATGCGACTGTTGAACTACAAAGACCAAAAATAATTATGCAAATTAAAACTATAACTTAAGAAAGAAACTCTACCCTAAGCATGTTAGCCAACTCTTGGGATAAGTCAACACATAACTTCCTCAAACGAATTTTCTAATCCAAGTCCAGTTTGCATTCCACGCAAACAACTTCTGCCAAAACTATTGTTAAAGTAGCAATCCTCATTAGTTTTGCAAAATCTGCAAAATTAGCGATCTCCCAAGAAATCGGTATAGCACATGGAGGGATTAGTTTCATTAGTTTAGCATAAAATAAACCAATGATATAAACATATACATCATTTGTTAAAGATGCAGATCACAATCTATTGTGGTCTATAATTGAATAATCCAAAATAAAGTTGGTCATATTACATTAGTTTTGAAACACGTATTTTCTAATTTGAATTTTTTAGAAATATTTGTTTAGAAACAGAATGTTGAATGCATTATGCACACACATACGCATGTACATGCAACTGTGTGTAATCGCTACATAAAGAAATGCAAATGTTTTTGACAGGTAGATACTTAACAAATAACTTTTGATCTGCTTAGCGTTCAAACATACAAAATGTAAGTAAAATTTACTTGTCCTTTCTTTGCTTAGCGTTCAACACCATTATACTAATTTCCAATGACAATCCCTTTAGGCTTTGACAGGGTACATCTTAATATCCCATTATCAATCATAATCTGAAAATATAACATTAAATTAAACCAAATCAATACTAATTTTGACAAGAGTCTCAGACATCTATGAATTCATACAGGCTAAAAGCATGAAAAAGTTGAATGGGTAAAACAATTAACTGAATAACTGGAAATTAAATTGTAGAGAGATGGGTCTGAACTGGGTCATGAAGTCGACAACTAAAAACTAGGGTTAAGGATAAAAAACTCACCATTTTCGGCAAGTTTAGAGAGACCGACGCTCATAAAATAGGCAAAAAGGGAGATGCGCAGGATGAAGGAAGATGCGGTTTTCAAAGCAGGCAAATTGAATTAAAATTTGACAGGAGAGAAAATGAAAATCATGAAGAGGGAAATGGATTGGTGATGAAAAAATGAGGGATTTCTATTTGGATTACGTGGCCAAAATTAGAAAGAGCGGAGGAAAGTAAAAATAAATTCCCGCTTTAATTTATCCCAGCGTTTTATGTGTTAAAATCACGTATTGACCTTTAATTTTGACGACAATGAAAGGAAAATGATGTGTATTGATGCTGTGAAAGGGCTGATTTCTTGCAGTGATTGTTTGCATCTTTCAGCTCAATCTCGTTATCGTTTATAATAAGAATTTTCTCTTCAAATATTTGAATGCTTTTATTGAGATTAACGAGATCGGTTTTTAATTTCAAACAATTTTTACAATAAGAATTTTCCAATTTCTTGTTGTTTTCAAGTTTTGATTCCAAAAAATATTTTTGGTGGTCAACTCGCGATTTTCAGATTTTAAAGATTTGTTTTTCAGCTGAATTTTATCAATAGATTTAGTTAAATCGAGACACATATAAACTAAATCTTCATACGAGAAATTTTCTGACTCATCGACTATTGAATCTCCATCATTCGATCTATCTGGAATCTCATCTGTAAAACCTGTCAAACATAGATCTGATTCTGAGTTGACATTCTGGGGTTTTGAGCTGTTGTCAGATTTTCCATACAGCGCGTTGAGACTTCTCCAGATTTCCTACGCAGTCAAACAATAGGAGATAAGGCTATATTGGTCATCATCAAGATAAGAATATAAAATATGAGTAGCATGAGAATTAAAAGCTATATCTACCCTATCACATCCATTGATAATGATATCCCAACATTTAGTATTAACAAATTTTAAATAGAATTCCATTTTTGATTTCCAATTTAGAAAATTTGTACCGTTAAAATAGATGGAGTATGACTGGACTGACTCTCAGAGGACCGCCAGCAAGGAGACATGACTCTAGAGTTAGCCTATAACGAACTAGGATTTTCGACCCAGAAAATCAACATAAAACTCATGTCAATTATTTAGGCATCGAACATTCCAGATCATTAATAGAAAAAAATTAGAGGGTGAGAAAAGATTAGATAGAAAATTAGAATAGAAGAAGGTGAAGAACATACAACATCAGAGTAAACACGAATCTCACAGCAGAATAAATAAATTATACTATATAACATAACTTTGAAATACAAATCTGTACTTGAATATACATATCATTATCAAAGTACAACACTTACAACATAACGGAAATAAACAATTACTATATAATCCTGAAGCCTCCTGCTCCATCTCTCCAAATGTATCTGTAAAATCCAGACTACTTGACTGTCCGTACAAAACTGGGCACCCAAGAGTTTAGGGAAAACAAAGCAAAATAAACTCTGGGTCAGTCATGTGACTGGTGTGAGTAAACTCCAAACATTTGTTTAACTTTTAAAATCCTTTTTAAAAGAAAGAATAATCATAAGACCAATCCACACATAAACACGGATGGTTTTTACCTTACGATAACCCAAAACAATCTTTTAAAATCCATACTCTTCTGATATTATAACAATGTCTAAATATTATAAATAGCAATCTAGTGGAACGCTTTCATCTCACGCTCCAAAAATATAATATATAATCAAAAACCACGGGCTCTTATTGGGTAATGGATTTCCAACTATGACAAGGTATGGAACCACCTTCCGATCAGTGTACTCTAGAAGCGATACACTGGAGTTCAACAAGAACATCTTGTAACTCGGCCATACATGACCGACCATTCATTTCGCTTGAATGTTCCAAATATATTGTCACCTTACGGTTGGTATACAAACATAACCATTCCTGAGAGATACATAATTGAATGAAGTAACAAATATGAAGATTCTCTAGATGGTGACAATATACCATAATTGGGTGCGACCCACTTAGCCATGCTGCCGGCCCGATTTTTGTCATTTCCCGATTGATGAGGCTCGAGGACATAACGTATCTTTAACAGATCATATTTCATTTACTTTGAATGCCACATCGTCATACCCGTCAAATCATAAATTGATTTTCCCAAAAATACCATGGGTATAAGCTAAGAGAAACGAATTCCTCCGCCACCAACGTAAATACGTTTGAAACGATTAACTTACGCGATCCACCAAATATACTCTGTCAGACACTCGTCCATCAAGTTGTCCTGGGACTGGACAATCCGAAGGAATTATTCTGTAAATCCACCTTAGGCAATTTCTACCTAGGATCGCCAAAATAAACCTTGCATAAACTCCGTCTTCAATTGTCTTCGATATATTTGATTCTAAATGATAATGCCCATACGGAGGGGTTTTCAGATAATAAATCTGACCCCGGTCTCTCCGTATTGGCAATGGAAATGGTCAAAACTTTGATAGTCGGTTATTTAACTATCAAAGGAAAACATGTGTACAAACAACGGTCGTATTCCCATACGGAAATCTTACCGATCAATCATCATTTCATTTCCCAAATTCCCATTTATCATTTCCATATATTCCTAAATTCCTTGTTTTCTAAAATTAGAAAATATATGTTATTCACTTTGGAAAACATTTCCATTTCTGATTCACGCATCAATATCTTCCCACCTCTATCAGTCTCTAACTGTAAACTAGTAAGAAACAACTTCCCAAGTATAAACCCCGAAGGTCGAAACCAACATCAGATCGATACCTAGAAAGCCATTCAACTCAACTAATTTCCAGTCAGTTTCTAATTTCAGTAATTCCATTTAAATTCCTATTTCAAACCCCAAATTCCTTTATGATATTTTATTTGCAAAATATTTACTTTAATATAATTTTTCACATAGAATGTGCATAATATTTCTTTATATAATCAAAACAGTTTAATTTCGTATTTAAAAAAATATCTCAAACCCAAATTCTATTTTTATTTTTATTTGTAGAAGTATTCATACAAATCTTATTTAATTTCCAACATTTATAATCTCATTGCAAATTTCCTTTATAACTACTACGTTCACATTCCATTTTAATTATCGGTGTTAAAACCAATTTTTTTTCTCTATATAAATTCAAATTTATATATTCAATTTATCAAATGATAAATATTTCCTTAATTTATAAACATCGTTTATAAATTATTCTCCTTAATTTATCAGTTAAAACAGATTTCTATTAAATATTTACTTTAAATCAATATGATGTTACACCCATGTGCGAAGCACGGGTCTAAACCTTCCTAATGTAAAATTCATTTTTTTTTATAAAACGCTATTCATTTCCCAATATTTTCTTTTATAAATCTATTTAATTTCTAACAATTTCCTTTATTTTCCAAATAAATATTCCTTTTATAATTATATTTATTTTCCAAATAAATATTCCTTTTATAAATCTCTATTTATTTTTCAAATAATTCTTTTTATAAATCCTGTTTATTTTTCAAATAATTCTTTTTAATAATATCTATTTATTTTTGGAATATTCCCTTTTTAAAATGTCTATTTATTTTATATGAATATTTTATTTTCAATATACACTTTAAAAATTCTCTTTTTACATTCCAGTATTCCTTAGGTTATTTAACATACCATATAACAATGATCAATATCATCCAAACACACATAATCAACAACAGATTATGTATCACATCATATTTCACAATATATGAAAAACAGTAAAATAAATGTTGAGGAATCCAGTTGGACCCCTTCGACATGTTTCCCTGCATCCACAGATGTTACACAATATAATTCACGTTAATTTCATTTCAATATGTACTATTCTGATAAACATAATCAATGTTTGTTTAACGATATGTGTATATATCGTTATCTGTAATTCCAAACAATAAATCAGCAATTCAACCAAACAATCAACACACAACAATCAACCATCATTTATCAATTCTAAAAGTACGTTATAAAAATATAAACTGATCAGAGTTAGTGAGTTTTACTAACATTGGTCGGTTATCGTTAAATAACGATAAGCGGTCGTCGATTTGATTCAGATTAGACAATTTATTTCACTATAAATTGGAACGATCTCTAATTCACTCCCAGTTAATTTCATTGTGTAGCCTTCGTCCATACAATCCCAACGAATCTAGTTTTGCTGAATTTCGATCACGTATGACAAAGATATAAATTTTACAAGTTATACTATTTTTAATTAGAACAAATTCAATTTCTTTTTATAATAATTTGGGGTTAACCTTTTACTCTCAGCCCACTTCAGTTTTTTAAAGACTCGGCCCGCGTTCTTCCCTTCTTCCTCTTCCTGTAAACTCACGTACCGATATTCCACCATGATTCCCATTCCTTTAAACCAATTGCTCTTCTTTCCCAAGCAAATAAGAACCAAATAAAACGCATTAACCATTGCTTAACTTATTAGTTTAAACCTTAACCACATTGTTAGCCGCCAAACCACCTTCTCAAATCTCTTTCTTCTACGCACAAAATAGGAACCGGCTTCTTCCTCACCATTGCCGTATTTTCCGTGACCCATTTCTCCTTCCACTCTTCACTGATTTCAGCGAGGCTACCACCATTACGTTTCACTTTGGATTATCATCATCCTCCAACCATTTATCACGAGCTCGCATGATTTTTTCCCCATCCGACTTCGGTTCACGCTCGTGATACTCAGTACAGGTATCATCATTTTTATATATCAGTTTCGCCCAAACTTTGCTGACAAGCTCTACCACTCCTCCTCAATCCAAATATGCTACTCATTCCATCAATTAACACACCAATTAGGAGATTTTCCCAACCCTAAGCAACTTAACGTGCGCTGTTTATAACCAACGAAACAAAAATTTGATCGAACTTCCGAAAAAGCATATAGCTATGATCAGCAACTCAAGACGAACTCGAATATGTGTATATGGTGATTTTAGGAATTTTACTTGAATTGTTCTCCATTTTAGAAGTGGAGAATTTGTTATGAGGGAGAAAAATGTGGCGTCAGGAAATGTTGTTGCCTACTGGGAAAATAGTTTTAGGGTTAGTAAGATGGTAGGGTTTATATAGGAAGATTTAAATAATTTTATATTTATTACTTTATTTATTTTTATTGAACCGCTGTTTGTGTTTATCGTTAAAAATTTCGTATAACCACATAACATATCCAAATTCGACGAAAATGGACACACAGCTACAGTTCAGTATTACAGACCCAACGAAACTTGTTTCGTTGAATTCCGAGTCCGTTTGCTTACACAACATATTTTTAAAGTCAAATTATCGACTGTTTTTTCACATTAAAATCCTGTACAGCCACATACTGACTCCAAAAATCACGAAAATTGAAATCTAACAATAATTTAATATTCCGGATCCAACAAAATTAATTTCGTCGAAAACGGAGGTCGTTTGCAAAAATGGATATTTTCTAAGCTCTAAATAAACCCATTTAAATATTAATATATTTAAAAACAATTAAATTTAATATTAATAAATTAATATTATCGTATATATTCACACAGAATGTCATACGGCTATAAAATAAACACATTTGGATTTATAACTCGATATTCTCAAATCCGAGTTAAATCGATATTCCATTTATATTAAAAATCCATTTATAATATAAATAAGTTATAAATTATAAACAAATTCCATAGCGACTATTTTAAATTTTGATTTGGACATAACTCACAATGTACACGATGAAATTTAGATTTTTCTCTTTCACTAGAAAAATATCGTTCAATAGATCCGAGCGTTTCTTGTTTCATAGAAATCCGACTTAAAACGGATCATGTACATTCAATTGAAGTTCAAATCGCCAAATTACGAACTACCCAACGTTATAGGCTCGATTATAATAAAATTATAATTTATGCGTTCAACTTTCATTCAAATAATATATTCGTTATTCTAATTCAGTTCTAAACTGAATTAAATATTTTAAATGATCCAATTCACACAATATTGTGAATTCTACTATTTCCGACTATTTTGAAGTTATAATATATTATTATATTATAAATATTAATTAAATATTCATTTTTATTCAATTCAAACCATTTTAAATCTCTAAATCAGTATTTTAACCATTAAATAAATTAATTATTACACCGTAAAAATACGGGACATTACATAACCGAAATTACTAGGCTCTGATACCACTTGTTGGATCTGGATTAACCCTAGAGGAGGTGAATAGGGTTTACAAGTTATAAAAAATATCAGATCACAGAATGCAGTAGAAATAAAAATGCAGAAAGTAAATAACACACAGAGATACCCAGCTTCGGCAAAACCCTGCCTACTGTTGTATTCCTAAGGTTTCTACTAGGTAATAGAACGGATCCGGCTTATAAGACTATGTAAACTCACGAACCGCTCACTCTTATTCTAATCCTATGCTCAAAACCCTAGACTGGTCTATATCCCCTAGATCAGATTTCCCCTAGCTACAACCCCCTAGCCAGTAACCCTTGTTTTTACAGACTTTAGAAAACTGCCAGTTAAAACCTAATTGGATTACCTAGATTTTACAAACTCTAGAAACTGTTTGGATCGATTACAAAAACAATATAAAAACGAAATAAAATAAAGACACAAGAAACCCTAATCCCTTATATTTGAAAAACAGGCTGGCCACTTTGTATAATGCTGCACCCCTTATTTCCTTTCCCGTTCACTTTCCCTTTTGGAAATAAAATAACGGCGGCGGCGATGAGAAATTGCTAGGGTTTCTGATATCCTCCCCAAATCGCATCGCTTCTTCAAATCTGGATAAATCTTCTGATGCTTGAATCTTTATTGCTTTATAATGCTTCAATTTGGGATGTTGTTGATCGAAAAATCTGTGAGTTTATTTGAAAATGATTTCTCTTATTTTTGCTCTCAGTTTTGTTATTGATTTTCGATGATATGCCAGTGATGAGATTGGTGTTATTTATCGGGTAAAATAGAAACCCTATTCCTCTGATTTCGCCAATATGATTTGATCTGATTTTGTTGCTTTCCCTTTGTTGCCTGATTTAAATTGATTTCCATAGTATTAAAATACATGCTGGATTTCTGGAGAAATACTTGTTGAGATTGAAAACATTTGATGAAATGATTTCTCCCTTAAAAAAGAATCCCTGAAATGATTTCTGGTATGATTGGAAAGCAATCAAAAACTTATTTCCCCCAATTAGCATTCCATATATGACAAAAACAACCATTCTTCACTGGTCCCATTCGGGTTTGTAAAACTGGAAATATTTGAAACAAACTGAGATGATTATCTCCCCTTAAATTAGCTGAATGTTTCCATGTTTATGTTTTTGTTCCTTAAAAAAAACTGTTGTGGTTTGGATTGACTTCTGCCTTGTGCGCACCATAACCTTGCATTGAACACAACAGTGTACACACACACGCATACACACATATATATATATATATACACACTTTTCCATGTATATCTGGCATGTGTTGCATGAGTTTATTGGTCCTGACTTGTAGCTACTCCTTTGTGTATTCTCTAATTGAACCTGGATGCTTGATGTATTGCTGGTCCATGCATTCATCACCATTGTCTCCATACTTGTTAACTGTGCACTAATTTGATGCACCACTTATATATGCTTCATTGAACATTTCTGTGTGCACTTGAGTATTGTTCTGGCACTTGTACACTGCACCACCACTAACTCTGCCCATTACTATGTTGACTGAATCATCATGTATATGCATTAGAAGTTGTTTTGTATGTTGCCATGATGTTGCTGTTTTGATTCATGCATTTGCACTTGCTTGTATCCTTTCACCATGTTGTAGCACCACCATGCTATTGAGATGCCTATTTACTTGACCTATGTACACCAGTGTGTTGCCTTGTGTATGCTTGAACATATGTACACACAATTTGTGTATTACATGCAACAATGAAACAAATATACCTGAACCAATTTTCTTTGTTCCATTGTGTTGTTGCTTGTATATGCCACTTCATGTTGTTGCATCATGTAGATTACTACCTATGCCATGTATTCATGCAAAACTGGAACAAACTGAAATGCCACTGCACATGCATGCTTACCACGCTAAATCATTGTTGTTCCATTGTCGTCTTATGCACATACCATATTCAATTTGCTGCTATCATGTATGACATTGATTTGCTAGTGTCACTTTGAAACTGTGTTGTCTTGTGTGTTCGAACTTTTGGCTAACTTGTATTTTGAGCTGCTTCATATTGTACTGTTGCATGGTTTAATCCATTTGTATTCAAGTGTTTACTGCCACTATTAGTACATTCCTGTTATATATGCAGCTGCACCATATTAGCTTAAAGAACAGGTGCGACTTCGTGCTCATGTTTATTATATGATTGCTCCAGTTTGCATACATAAACACCATCTTGCCGTCACATTGATTTCTTTTGCTCTGCCATGATCTTTTAGCTTCATTTTGTCTTGTGTTCACTGTATATGTTTTCTCTGTTTATTTTGGGCTGTGCAACCATGAACATGGTCTTGACACTTTGTACTCGACCCTGAATTTCATTGAGTTAGTTTTGGCAATCCAGTAATGTTTGCTTTAGTTACACTGAGTCGAGCTTGGTCAAATGGTTGCTCCTCAGTTACACTTTGATTGGCGAGGCAGGGCACGCGTGTATATTTATACACATGTGTATATGCAGCCACTCAGAATAGTTTTCATGTCCCTATACTGTAATATGTATATATGTACTGTCTGCCTTGTGGTATTTACAGTGTATCACTGTGAATGTCACAAGTTGTCTAGACACAGTCGGATGGATATATAAATCAGATCAAGTCATAAAAAATGATGAGAAACACACTGAAAATCTGAGGTATATAAAATTTAAAATTAAATTTATACATGTATGCACTTCAGTTTTATTTCTATTGTGGTGTGCTGTGTGTGTTTTTGTTTCATGTGACAAGTAAGCAGATGGTGACTGGACTGACTGTGAATTTTCAAGACGGAAGACAGAAGATGAAGTGTCAGTGTAACTGTATATGCGTCTGTATAAAAGAATATATGAGTCGCTGAGAGTTGTAGTAAGGAACAGTGTATTGAAAAAAATGTGAAATGTATTGTAATAGTGTGTGTTGTACAATTAGTGGAGTTGAATGATTGTACTGTTGAAATGTAGAAATAAAATATTATATTTAATAAAATACTGTTTTAATATTTAAATGCTTGTCCAGTAGTATTTTATTTAAATATAAATATTATATTTTTGTCTATGATGTATATATGAAACGGTACAATAACAAACACATTTATCATAATATATATTTGGTTGTTATCATTAAACAAAAAAATCATATAATTATGTATACAACAACGTTATATACAACAAACCCTTACCATCGACAAAATATCGTTGGAGATGCCTAAAGGATTCTCCTCTATCAAGCTGATAAAAAATATCTACTAGCTTTAGATCCTCTTGCTGCCTTTAGCCGATATGCTCCATCAACGTAGGCTGAACATCAAATAATGCTAATATTCTAGGGATATAATCCATAAAGGGTCTATAATCAAAAGAAGAAATAAACTCCAACTATCCCACTCTAGGAACAGAGGACTTAATGATGCTTTCTTCCTACTCAAGGCATCTGCAACTACACTCCTCTTACCAAGAGTATAAGCTATCTCGAAATCATACAATATCAAGAATTCCATCCAACTTTGTTGCCTCAGATTCAGATCCTTATGTAAAGATAGATACTTCAATGAATTATGATCTGTGTAAAGCTCGAACCCTTGCCAAGTAGATAATGCCTCCATGAATTGAGTACAAAAACGATCATGGCCAACTCCAAATCAAGGGTAGGATGGTTCCACTCATGAGTTTTGAGCTGCCTACTCGCAAACATACTACCTTACCTTCATGTATCAATACCGCACCCAAGCCCGTCTCACATGCGTTGATGTGTACGGTAACCATCTTAGAACTATCAGGAGGCGTCAACACTGACGCACTAGTAAGATCCTTCTTAAGTCTCATGAAGAAATCCTCATAGTCAATATTCCATATGAATACCAAATTTTTCTTGGTAAGGCAGATAAGCGGTGCTGAAATCCATGCAAAATACTTGATAAACTTTTTGTAATAGCCGCCAAACCTAGAAAGCTCCTCACCTCAATAGCATTATTAGAGGCATTCAAATCCTGTAACTCCACCACTTTGGTGGGATCCACAGCTAGTCTTTCTCTAGAAACCTTGTGCTATAAGAAACACACTTACTTATAACAAAAATGATACTTCGAAAATTTCGCCTTCAGTTGATGCGCTCAGAGAGTACAGAGAACCTCTTCTAAATGTAAGGCGTACTCATCCTCGCTCCTCGAGAGTACAAAAATATCATAAACAAATACAACCATAAACTTATTAAGAATGTCCCGGAAGACCCTGCTCATCAGATCTACATCATATGTCAGTCACTGGTTAGCCTAAAAGGCATAACCAACTACTCGAAGAATTTGTCAGATGTCTGAATGGCCATTTTGTCGAGGCTATCATCCATTACTATAAGCTGATGAAAACCAATGACTAAATCCAACTGAGATAATACCGATGCACCAATCTACTGGTCAAACAAATCATCTATCTGAGGGAGTGGGTAACAGTTCTTCGTGAGCTTGTTCAATTCTCTGTAATCCATGTAATCGAGAGAACCATCTTCCATTGTAGCAAAGACGACTAGTTCTCCCTGATCAGAGACACCCTGTCTGATGAATACCTTCTGTAACAACTATTCACTTGATTCCTAAACTCTCTCCATTCCCTCGTGCCATACGTTGTACGAGAATGCTACGGGCTTTGCATTCACTAAGATAAATCCGAAAATTATTCTCTCTCCTGGGAGGTAACCCTCTCACATTTTCAAATACATCCGGAAACTCACGTACTATAGGAACTGAATTGATGTCATCAATAGATGAATTTAGGGAATAAGAATGCTTAACACGAGAGAATAGTGCTTTTCTTCTTCCTATTTGATGCCAAGTTTACTTGATCAACATGTTTCTGTCCAAAATCCCATGTCGATCACATGTATTCAACTGCTGCCTCATTGAAAAGGAGATTGGTCATTTACTCAAAATCTTGATATGCTTCAATTCATAAATACTGATCCGATCCTTTGGATTTATATCGATCTGAGGTTAAGCGCAAACACCGATCCATTCCAATTTTTTAGTCCGATCACACTGTATCGATCCTTTGTTTTGTGATGACACGAAGCCTCGAGCTTCATACTAAATCGACAAGGACCGATTTTACCGCTCTGATCCTAGAGGATTGAGATTATTCCTGAAGTAAATTCCATGAGCAGATCCATATGTTTTGAGTGATCAGCCTAAGTCGATCAATTTTCGTGCATACCGATCAGGACTTACAAAGTGATAGGGTAAATGCCAGTTCGTTCTAATTTTTTATTTCCAAGGTGATTGGACTGTGTCGATCACATATTTTCTTAGATGATTATGACGACCGCCGCATACCTTCTGCACCGAACTAAGGAACAAGGCGTGATGTATGACGTGCCATGCCGATATGGGATGATCATCAAGGAAGAATAACTCAAGAAGAAACCTGTTGTATAACTCACATCGCATGGATAATGTATGATAATAAAATATACAATAGGATATAGTAATGAAGCATAACTGAGTATAAAATCAATTCTCCATAAAACCATAGAATCTCAAGTATAATACATTTCAATACATGAATTCTCTGAATATGATATGCCTCACTACATCCCTCAGAGTATCAATAGACATCAACAAACAACGTAAAGTAAAGAAATAGTAATGTAGTAGGTAGAAAATAATATGAAAGCATCTAGCTCGTCTTTGTACAACATCAGCGTCATCACCAAAGTTGGTACCTGCTATCTTTGTCTGCTCATCAGTAACAATAATGAACATGCCAAGGTAATAAGAGAGAAACATAAAACCTCGAGTCAGACAACAGTCATAGTGAACGATAAAATAATTAACAATGGTTATACATGATAATACGAGTGCAGAAAGTTCAACCATCTGGTCTGTCTAGCAACTATCGAGTAGTAACATGAATATCATCTATCATGTGCCACTATAAAATAGGAAAGGACAACAAACAATCCTGCTTCCCTTCAAAAACCTACGGTGATAGCCTACCTAGAGAAAATAGAGAAGAAAGCATACAATCACCATAGCATCCAATATCCTAGCTATCACTGACTACAACCTTGCAGCCATCAATAACCAAACTTGCTTTTAACGATCAAAAGAGCTAATGGAAAACCCCGGTTCTATCCAAAATACCATGCACCATCGTGACTATATATGTTTTCCTTAATCGACTAAGACAACTCTGCCCATCATGACTGCCCAGGGTACGCGATCTATCCACTCTGATCCTAGTGGGCATACCTATAATACCCTTTCTTTGAGTCTGCTAGAACACTCTGATTATCGACGATTCCTTGGTGCTTCAAATATGTCGAGCCTTTCTTCTTGGAGATAACATCCTTAGTTCAAGTGAATTCTCAAACTAATTCCATTATCATCCTTGATCAACTCCCACCTGAGTCAATTTACCACCATACTTAATGGTATATCGTCCCACGACCAGTATCACATTAAATTAGCTCTGACCACTCTGACTTGAGTTCACAATCGAAGTATTAACTATCGTTGAGTTGCACATCATCCATACAAAGTCCATTCCTTACCAAACTTCTTCAGATAACCCTTAGGAGCCTCTACAACCAAGTCCCCAAAGTTTTGACTCCCCACTCGACATCCGGATGGATCGGTACTGGTCCATACACTTAGCGAAAATTCATTAAGTGTTTGGCTCCATTCCATCCATGTCTCGAAAGCACCCTACCAGTCCATTTCCTAAACATTTTGACATTCCTATTGAAACCATTGTTGGTCCATCATTGCACTCAAATAATCAATCTTCGACCCATCTCGAATCAACTTCGAATCACTTGAAATTTTATAGGCAGCCTCGATTTATTATCACTATGCATCCTCCAAGATTTCATCGCCATCCATCACACTATAATGGATTGGTACTGGTCCACACAGTTATCTAATTCTTGGATCAAATTTTCTAAGCCTTCTCGTATCATTTTCCAGAGCTCCTCCGCCAAATTTCGTCTGAATCTGATCATCTAAACCTCTGATTTGCCTTGTTCTTCAATCCTAAGATCTACAACAACCAATTCTATCAAGCAACTCAAACAATGCAATTAATTTAATCAAAGAAAACATCAATCCATACAATACTGATCATACAAACATGAACATATCACAATTAGGGCATAAACATATCATAAACATGAGATTTAACATGATTTGGATCCAAAAATATGTATAAACATAATTAATTTAACAACTATCCAGTTGTTAGCCTGCTTTGTGACCAGGCTACCCAAAGCAAAGATCGTGTTGACACACCTCTGGGTAAATGCTGCCTCATATGGAATCTCTGGATAACATCACTCTCCGACATTGGAGGCATCGTCAGAAGACACAAGGCAGTTTGTTAAAAATCACAACACCAGTATAAACTGGTCCGAAACCCTTATCAAACGACCTCATTTGGATCTATTCACATCATATGCTTGTAGCCCTCTGAATAAGCTTCAGTTTGAGCTTTGGTTCGGCTCAATCGGACTTACGGTTTGAAAGTTATGCCCATTTCCGTGAACGGGTCCAGATTAGCATCAACTCGTGTCATTCCTGGTCGGATCGCGTACCGTGGATCGTGGATACCGGATCGGATCGCCCCCTCTGTTCGCGGAGCGTCCTCAAGCCACGATCCGTCCACTCCAGCTCACAACCAAGCCTCAGATCGTGAAGCCCATATCACGAACCGAGCCCAACTCCACGAACCGATCCCAGACCCACGAACCGATCGCCGAACCTGCAGATACATGCACTGTTTTGACCTATTCTTAAGGCTATTCGATCTCCTACTTTTCCGGATCGCATGCCACGTGTCCTACCACGACCCAGTCCTCCCAGGAGCTTTCCTACAGCTATAAATACACCTTCAGATGGCATTTTCAGGGGACTTTTGGCATCTCCTCATCCATGGCTGCCATGGCCAACACTTCTCCATGAATAACCACCATCTTCCTAAATAAATTCAATGGATTCGGAGAGAATTATTCATTGAATTCAAGTGATTGAGAGCCAATATTCATTGTAATTGTAACCTCTGAGCGAAATGAGAAAATATAAAGTGGACGTAGGCTCGTTAACGCCGAACCACTATAAAAATCCTGTTGTCTTGCTCTTTTCTCTATTTTTCAGTTATTTCTTCATATCCTATGCTCAAAATACGACGATTTGGGTGTTAGGACCATTTTTTGGTCTAACATTTTGGTGCTTTCACTGAGAACTGAATGAGGATTATAAAGAAAATGCACAGGAGCAGGTTAGAGCAGGTGGTCGATTCGCGGTTCGCGGATCGCAGGAGCCATCACGATCCGATTCGCGGTTCGCGGATCGCAGGAGCCATCACGATCCGATTCGCGGATCGCGGAACGACCTCCACGACCCGGGCCCAGAATGATCTTCACGACCCGACCTGGTGTAGGATCCGCGATCCGATCCGAAGACGAACAAGGGCCGCGATCCGACCCAAAAAAGTGACATATTTTGGAAAAAATGTAATTTTCAGATCATTTCAGAAAAGGCTCTATCTTCCAAAATTGAAAAAATCGTGCGGTGCCCACATTTTCGACCTAACCGGTTAGGTCGATCGCCGCCGGGACTGCGGGGCCCCGGACCCCCGCCGGCGCTGCGCCCGGACCCGCTGACGGCCTCGCCTTCGGCTCGGAGCACGACTCGCCTTCGGCTCGGAGTACATTCTGACCCACAATCATCACAAATTCTTATCGACCAAGATTCGGTAGGTATTCTGAGGATTCTTTCTAGAAGCCATGACCTCTATCTACCGATGTTATTGAATGTGAGGAGTTGTTGAAAAGATTCGACACGCTGGCTATGGCAATATACAAAATAATGATGGTCTCAGTTCACCTATTTGCCGTCAACCGCATCGAGATAGATTGATTTCCACATGTCCAAGGGTTAGATCGATGTACTTTGGTCCCCAGAGTTAGGAACCAATTGAACCTCCGCAGGCCGTGATTGGATATATGGATCATTGCTGGGATGATAACAACTTGACTGCTCACCAGCCACCTTATGACATTGGTCAAGAAATGAGAACTTGAGATCAACGCAAATATGAATCAACCATTAGCTCTCAACTTCATACAACAGTTATGATAGGATATACGAACCTTACTTGACGCCTTGCAAGCCATGCTATTGCATTCAAGCTTATCTGATCGTGGTCTCAACCAACCAGGTCTAGCGGAATTCAGAGCTTACATAGCATATGGGTGTTAACCGTTAAATATCCCTACCAAAGACGGAGTGAGACTGGTCTATGGTAACCAAGTTATTGGAGAAGCCGACTAATTAGGAAGGATGGAATATGCTACGCAACAGAGATTGCGTGAAACCCAAAGACGCTTCCCCTCCAGATGAAATGGAGTGTGAAGGTGGTGTCAATATTGCGAATTATGGGAGCATCGCAAAAGGAATTGCTAAACGACCTGCCCGAAGACATAGATTCCAGAGAGGATGGTGATTCGGGATGAAGAAGGGTGACATCTAATAACGCAATTGCACGTGTTCCGACTGGTGACGCCGCCCTGACTAAGGTCTTCACATCGGATCTCCTTTAGACCTCTTCCGAACGAGGGAACTTATATGCTTTCAGTAGGCGAGCCTGGATGTGTTCGTTTGAACTAGTGCTAATATTTGCGGGATTTAATCCCAAATTATGAGTCATTTCTTGAGTATAAACCTGAAGTGTTCTCCTGTCAAGCAAATAAGACATATGCAGTAAGTTCACTATCGCGGGATTTTATATGGAGTTGCCATTCGAAATGAAAGATGAAATCAACCACTTGGAAGTTGTATACAGACGGTGCAAGAAATGATCGGCAACACAACGCCGAAGTTTTGCAGATAACCCCCGAAGGACGACTCGAAAGGAATTCCAGTCGGAGAAACCACAACTTGCAGCTTACCTAGAATGGGCAGAAGAGTTATTAGATGGATTGGAACGTTACAACATACCTCATATTTCATACACAAAAGATCTAACGTCGAATCATCTGGTCGAATAAGAAAGTTCCGATAATCCAGAAAAGATAGAGACGATCCCCATCAAGACACTGTGAAATACAACCATTGATAAAATGGAAGTTGATCCAACGTTGGAGACCAAACCCAGAAGAGAGTCATGGTTAACTCCATGATAAACTTCCTACAGCACAAAATGCATCTAACAAGGTGAAGTGAAAGGCGTGCAATCGTTCTTTATGCCTCGAGGTATGACATGCAATTCGACATTGCCTATTTCTCTTGGAAGGTTGTCCCAAAAAAAAAAAAAACACCAACGAATGCAATTGCCAAATTCACCGCCCTAAATGATTCGACCAAATCACCAGTCAGCCACCCATTAGATGGGAGATGTACATGAATGAAACTTCTGGGCAATGGCGTTCTGAAGTTAGAAAGTGAAGACTCACACTTCCACTCCCCTCATCGATTATATGCCAAGCAAACTCATGCCCCAGATGCTGGGGGCAACTGGAGATTTTAGCATGGATTACTCGAGGTTACATCACCTAATTCAAAGTTGATACACCAAAAGTTTGCATGGCCAATTGCATTAGTCTTGCCTGAAGGTCAGCAAGTTGAGGGTTTAGAACGCTTGCACCCGAGCGATGATTGATTGTTTGCGCACAAACCCTTGTCCCTGACATAGGATCGAAGGCATACCGGCGAATTTATAGGATATGACTATCTCTCCAGCTGCTATATTCTATTTCCTAGCACATAAAGTGCAAAAGTTTCTACAAGCATGAATCCGTTGTTCTCGTGCCAATTTCCATCCTAACACCAATGTGATGGCGTGCTACTATTAGCAGTACAAACATGACTCCCCGGCACTCTATCCTTACCCTCAGCATGGGGGCCAAGAGACGATTTAAAGGGAGACGCGCCCTCATCACTCACTTATAGTACCCACCTAACCGCCTTTGCCATCTCAGGACCCCAATCAAGGCCTATTCGTTCTTGGGACTGCCGCCCACAATATTTTGAAAAGATATCCTTCATCATCTAAAAGATTTTGGCAGCCCTTCACTGGCAGAGCTAAGGCGAAGCAAAATGGACCTGCAATGAACATGCAACGCCATTTTCGCTCATAATGACGCTCATTCCTTTAACAGGACTGTTCTTTAACTATAACTCTTGTATTTGCATACTTTATGAGTTATTGATGTAGTTAACTCAGATGAACTAATATGTGGATGGTGTAGGTACCCCGGATTTGATACCGATCAGATTTCTGACACCCGCATATGGGATTATGGAACAGAACCATAACGAGCTCGATTGAACTGCTCGTCTACAAAACCACGCCCTCCATCTAAAGAAAATCATATAGCTCAAGGTGGATCTAGAACGACCATCCAATCCTTGGCTCACGCGTGGCAGAACAAAAAAAAACAATCGTACATAAATCATTGAATCGCAAAGTCGTAGTCCGACTCCAGAAGAACGCAGTGTGACCGCCCATATGGCTCGACCCTGTCCTCGACGCCACTGAATCGCACGAATCTGAATAAAGGAGGCGGCACTGCCCCTTGATATGCTCACTTTTCAATCATGCAATTTACTTTCGCATGCTTTCCGAGTTATTGACATGACTAACTCATGCGATATGAATAATGCAGGTACCCGAAGTCAGGTGCCAACCATCCCTCCCGTAGACTGTTCGGAGGAACTCAAAGCCTTGGCAAATGCTCCAACTGTTCGTCCGACTGGTTTTAATCCTCAGAGCTTGGATTAAAATATAAACCTAGGACGAGTTCGATGGGCATGCAAGATTGCAGACCGCTTGATCCGTGACTCTAACTCTCCAGAGCCGAGAGAGAGTATAAAGGACGCGAAGATGACGTCTACAAGGCGTGGCGGTGTACCATGATCGGAGCCGCCTAAGCAAAACTCTAACCTCGGCGACTGCCAGGAGAGTATAAAAGCGTCTCCGATTGAGCGCTGAGAAAGAGCTCCTACCCCGCTGAAGGATCGGGGAGCGACGGAACTGCTGAGCTCGAACTCTAATTCTCCAGAGTTGAGAATGAGTATAAAAGCGTCTCCGATTGAGCGCTGAGAAAGAACTCCTACCCCGCTGAAGGATCGGGGAGCGATGGAACTGCTGAGCTCGAACTCTAATTCTCCAGAGTTGAGAATGGGTATAAAAGCCCTCTGATTAAGCGCTGAGAAATGTGCTGGAGACTCAGCACCCCCCATAATTTCTACTCCGCTGAAGGATCGTTGAGCATACCATGAAACGAACTAGAACTCCTACCCCGCTGAAGGATTGGGGAACCGCTGAGTTTAAACTCCAGAGAGAGTATAAAGGCGCCAGAGACTTAGCGCCACAAGGGCTCTTACCCCGCCAGAGTGTCGGGGGATTAACTGAGCTTTGAGCCCGATTCCTCCATGCCCAGACATGGGGGCAAAACAAATAAGATCCTAATCAATCCTCAACAAAGCCCTGGACAGGCACTAAGTTAATGATTGATTGGAAGCATACCTATACACACATATTACTTTAGTGCGTTTTCATTTATAATTGCATTGACTACTTATAGTGCTTCATGACTTATTTGCCCATTCGCAGGTACAAGACAATGCGAAAGAAACAAAATTTTTATTACTAAACGCAGGTTTACAAAAGATAACTAGTCAAGAACGCGAGGGCCTCATTCGCAACAATGGCAACATGCTAATGGAAAACGAACAAAGGGTCGCATCCAGAAGGATGATGTAGGCCCCTTGAAGACCAGAAAGCAGATGAAAAGAGAACGTCCATCTGCTCATCCCAACTTACTTCCAGAACAGGAAGCTCAGATAAGGCTGGATATATCCCATGTAATAATTGAACATGATGCAACCATTTCGTCCCCGACATTTCCCTTGATGCAAAGAGCAAACGGGAGCACTCGAGGCGACTACAATCTGACTCTTCACCGCTTGATTTCTGTCCTCAGAGCTTGGACGGGAGAGTGTAAAGGCGCTAGAGACTTAGCGCCACAAGAACTCTTACCCCGCCGGAGTTTCGGGGGTCAGACTGAAAGCAACTTCCTCTCCTCATGTTTACATGTCTGAATTCAAAAGGGAAGTGATCCGACCGCATGTCTTTCACATTTACCCTATGATTGGGGGCATGACTATTGAAAATATTTACAGAAGACATAGCTTATATGCCTGTATTTGACTTATGTTGTGATCTTGACAGGCTCCTTGAGGACTAGGAAACAAATGCAAAGAGTACGTTTTTTGGTCCTAACCTACTTCCAGACTCGAAAGCTCAGATGAGACTAGATACATCTCATGCAACCATTAGATGTGACACACCATCGTATCTCCGACCTTTCCCTTGACGCAGGGGGCAAGCCGGAACACTCGGGACGATCACAGTCTAACCTTTCGTCGTTTGATGCCGATCCTCAGAGCCTGGATAAAGGACAAAAGATTAGCGTGGATATCGTACCAACAAATCGATTTTCACCCAACTCTAACTCATGATGCGAAGAGGGAGTATGAAAGATATGGATTTGAAGTCCGCTACTCAGGACAAACCCCCGAGGGTGAGGGCGCCAGCACTAAACTGGAAGACCGAGCAACAATCATCAATTCGCTGGAAATGATAAAATTGAAGTTCAAGTAATGACGAACTAGGCATAGTCAGATATCAACCATCATCTTGGGTTGAACACAAACCAATCAGCAGGCATGCAGCATGCAGCTTCGATTCATAACATCATGGATGGAAACGCGGGCAATGGAACAACTACCTGCAATAACCCAGATGAAAATACAAGGATCGCAACAAGCTCAGGTCATGCACGACCAGCATTAGTTCCAACTCGAATGAATACTCAAGCGACATTTCATACTCAGCTCCAAGAAAGAACGCAACAACTCGAAAAACAGGAACCCGGTCAGGTCGAATGACTCAAACCATGACCCGGGGGCAATATCGACATGGAAACAAGAAATCAGCAAAGACCCCCTTTGTAATCTCAGATTCGATGCTGGGGGCACCAGCCAGGATCTTGATAATATGCATCAATTCTTTGATGGCAACCTACTCGCTAGTTTGATTCGGCACCTCTCAAGAAGCTTTTCTTCTCAAGATGATGTGGGTAACGACAATCATAGCCTCTTCACATGGGACATTAGAATATCCTCTTATTCCCACATATTTCAATGCTTCACCACAACGAGACTTCCTCAGAGGCTCTGACGAATTCAACCCTGAGGTGGATAGACCTTTATGACAAAAAAAAAAGTGTTAACGTCGAGACGAATAACCAAGATGCTTTTCCGACTAAAAAATAGAGCACCTTTCAATTCCTGAAACGGTGAGGACAAAGGAAAAGCCCCGGAAAAGAATGACAAAAATGTGCAGTTACAAAGAGAACTTATACCACTGATTGAGCCCATGATCTTATTTGTCAAGCACAATTGAACCGAGCATGAGAAAGAGACTCAATAAGACTGTGATAACCATTTCGGACTATGCCGAAGCATAAACGGAGGGGCCCAACTAACTTCATAACGACATTTATTCACTCGCATTCAACAACCTTACTTAACTCCACAACTGATCTGATGAGAGTAACCGAAGTCGCTGATGCCCGATGAGGCAATCCTCACTATCTGACTAAAGAGAAGAGATGATATCAAAGCAAATGTGGTTCAACCATTCGCATATACAATTCCGATTTTTGCTAAATTGGGAAACAGTACAGAATGATCTGGGTGGACTAAGATTGCTGAACCTGCAACTCTTACCAGATGCAATGACAGGAAGTATAAAATCTTCAAGACTAAATGCCTTGTTGACTCAACTCAACCCCCATCGATACTGGGGGCATAAATACTGACCTCGCTTGTCCTCCGATGGCACTGAGAGCGCAAGCGTCGGTTCATAGACTAACTTTAAAGACAATCCAGGCATGAAATGGGATTCAAAACATGTACGTCATGCCTCCGGAGTACAACCTTACTCATCTTTGCCGACCAAGCGAGCTAGCTTGTGGATCAAATGTGAACTTAAAGACTCAAACTACATCGAATGGAAGGAGTGGCAAACCTATCTACTACCTTGCGATGGTGACGATCCTATAGGCACTGGTCCATATAATTTTAACAACATCCCTTACTGCCTCCTTCATATGTGAATATTGGATTAAGAAATGATCCGTAACAATTGTGGAGTCTCTCGACTACGATCCAGAGTGATCATGGCTTTTGAATTCCTTACTGTTACGATTCAATGCGATTTTAAGATCCTGAATCAATATCAAGATATCAAGATAGTTCGAACTTGAGTACAAATGACAAACTCGTATGATGATTTTGGCGTGCTCCATCCCAATGGTCCAGATGGTAGCTTAGAGCCCGAAGATTCTTGAAACACTCCATTATTCGGGTGACTATTCCATACATTGACTCGTATATAAAAGAAAGATCGATCCTACCATGCGCATGACTTGTGTGGAATGATGCCGTTGTTTGGCAACGATCTGTGCATGTAGAATCACGCTCGGGAGCCAACGGTTTAGCATGACTTTTTGAACTTGGCCTGACTAGCTCCAATGGAAGCAATGCAACAATTGGATAAAGCCTTCTCAAGGATAAACGACGTTCCAGAGAGATTTACCTCAACATATTCAAAGCACATCTCATCTTCGATAAGATGTACTTTGGGGGGCAAAATGTTAGCCTACTTTGTGACCAGGCTACCCAAAGCAAAGATCGTGTTGACACACCTCTGGGTAAATGCTGCCTCATATGGAATCTCTGGATAACATCACTCTCCGACATTGGAGGCATCGTCAGAAGACACAAGGCAGTTTGTTAAAAATCACAACACCAGTATAAACTGGTCCGAAACCCTTATCAAACGACCTCATTTGGATCTATTCACATCATATGCTTGTAGCCCTCTGAATAAGCTTCAGTTTGAGCTTTGGTTCGGCTCAATCGGACTTACGGTTTGAAAGTTATGCCCATTTCCGTGAACGGGTCCAGATTAGCATCAACTCGTGTCATTCCTGGTCAGATCGCGTACCGTGGATCGTGGATACCGGATCGGATCGCCCCCTCTGTTCGCGGAGCGTCCTCAAGCCACGATCCGTCCACTCCAGCTCACAACCAAGCCTCAGATCGTGAAGCCCATATCACGAACCGAGCCCAACTCCACGAACCGATCCCAGACCCACGAACCGATCGCCGAACCTGCAGATACATGCACTGTTTTGACCTATTCTTAAGGCTATTCGATCTCCTACTTTTCCGGATCGCATGCCACGTGTCCTACCACGACCCAGTCCTCCCAGGAGCTTTCCTACAGCTATAAATACACCTTCAGATGGCATTTTCAGGGGACTTTTGGCATCTCCTCATCCATGGCTGCCATGGCCAACACTTCTCCATGAATAACCACCATCTTCCTAAATAAATTCAATGGATTCGGAGAGAATTATTCATTGAATTCAAGTGATTGAGAGCCAATATTCATTGTAATTGTAACCTCTGAGCGAAATGAGAAAATATAAAGTGGACGTAGGCTCGTTAACGCCGAACCACTATAAAAATCCTGTTGTCTTGCTCTTTTCTCTATTTTTCAGTTATTTCTTCATATCCTATGCTCAAAATACGACGATTTGGGTGTTAGGACCATTTTTTGGTCTAACACCAGTTAAAATGATCAAATTAGGTTTCCTATGACGTCTGAATCTAAATTAAACATATATGATCAGATCTAGGGTTAATTTAACATATAAGAATTTGATCCTAATTTACCCATACAATATGTAGTTGCCATATGAGAGATATCTATCACTCACCTAAATCACAATTCAAAGTAAATCCAATGAGATTGGATCTGGATAGTGCTAAAAATCTTCGGATTCAAAGCAATTTGATCTAATATAACTTCCCTTGATGATGATCTATCTTCTACATGCAATCTACGATGAAATTGAATAAAAAAGAATGGAGAATTAGGGTTTTAGGTTGAACTGTATCACAAACTCCCAACCTAAAGATTACAATGAAGAGAGAAAGCATTATTCTCTCCCCCAAGTCCCCATATTCATATTTTCAGGTCATTAGCCTAATGGGCTTGGCTAATCAGTCCATTAGCTGCTAACCAGCCTGCCTAACAGAAGCTAAAACTTAAAACAGTGATTCCTCCCAAACCGCTAAACCAAATTCTTCAAATGACCACTCTATGGAATCATAAACCACCATTATGATCTAATGAACCCGATTTTGGCAACAGATTCGATCCCTACCAGAAGTTATAGCCCAAACAGTAACAAAATGGAAAATGGTCATTCATAAATTTGGTAAAAATCATGGACATGTCTCACACCCACATGGACAACATACTAAAATCCAAGAATGATCCGACCACCAAGGAATAAAATATTGTTATTTTACGATCGTCTGATACATAAAATATGAGTCGATACGTTCTCCCCCCTTTAAGAAATTTTCCCCTGAAATTCCAAGCAAACATGAGCAAACATAGCATCTTGCATGCCTACCATCCACAAGTATCTAATCTACCATCCAACAGTTCATGCAATCAAAATCCTACCCTGGCATGTGGAATTCTAACAGCACAAGACACAATGGTACAAGTAAGATACAATATATGGGACATAGCACTCGAAGAGTTCTAGATGGGTCGACCTCATTCTCTATTCCATTTTCAACGTGCAATCGTCATCGTCCTCGCTCCATTGTACCTTGACTAACTTAACAACCTTCCTCCTAAGTTGTTTCATGTCACTCCCCACGACGCAAAGCGACTTACAAGGGCTAGAAACTTTAGGCTCGACCTCTAAATCTTCAAGCTGATCAGGAGAAACCAAAACATTCGAGTTGTGCACAAAATTTCGTAGAAAAGATACATGAAACACATTATGGACACTCTTCATCTTCTCGGGTAAATCCAATCTATAAGCGGCCTTCCTAGTACGCTCGACAATCGAAAACGGCCCAACAAACCTTGGCGCTAATTTTCCTTTGCTATCAAAACGAACCACATTCCATAGAGGTGAAACCTTAACAAACACTAAATCTCCAATTGAGAGTTCCAAGTCCTTCTGTCGCTAATCAGCATAATTTTTCTGATGATCTTAGGCTGCCTTCATTTGTTGTCGAATGTTCTCAATATAATCCGTCATTTCTCTTACCATTTCAGGCCCAAGTACCAACTTCTCGCCAGTCTCTAACCAACAAGATGGAGAATTACACGGTCTACGGTACAATGCCTCATATAATGCCATTCCGGTACTTGACTAGTAACTGTTATTATGAGCAAACTCGAACAAATGCAGATGATCTTCCCTTGATCCTCCGAAATCCAATAAATAAGCTCTGAGAAGATCTTCCAATACTCAATTAAACCTTCTAGTCTGACAATCTGTATGGGTATGACAAGTCATACTCATACATAGATCCATTGCCACCATTTCTTGCAAAGTTTTCCAAAATCCACTAATGAATAACAGATCCTGATCGCTAACATTACTCTTCAGAATCCCATGGAATCGAACTATCCACTTAAAATATAACTCAGCTTTGATGTCGTCCTAGTTATCTGACATGAATAAACTTTGCGCTTTTGGTCAAGTGATGCACAATGATCCAAATACTATAATTTCCTTCCCTCGTTCTAGGCAATCCATCAGGAAAATACATCGATACTTGTTTAAATTTCCACGTAGGAACTTCCAAGGTTTTGAATAATCCACTTAGCATTTTCTGCTCAGCTTTAACCTAATGACAATTCATACACCTCGAGATAAACTTCCCAACATCCCTTTTCATGCCCTCCCAGTAGCACACTCGCTTCATATCTCAATACATCTTATTTCCACCAAGATGTATCGTCAATGTAGAGTGATGACATTCCATCAGAACCTTATCTCTCAATCCATCTATATTAGGAACAACCAATCGTCTATTCCAAATTGAAGCCAACTATCTCGATCGACTTCGAAATCCTGAATCTCCTCTGGTTCTACTCTCATCTCTAACCTTTGAATGATTTCCATAAGCTTATCGTCTCACTTTTGACTTTCGCCAATCTTTTCGACGAGAGTCGGTCTAATCGATAGGCTTGCTAACATCTCACGCTTTAACTCACAATGAGGTCTAAAATCAATTGCAGCCAAATACTCGAGATACTTCCATTCTGAAAACATGGCACCCAAACTCTCATGTCTTCGACTTAATGCGTAGGCCATCGCGTTACCTTTACTTGGAGTATAGGCTATTCCAAAGTCATATGATGCCAAAAACTCTAACCATCGCTGCTGCCGAATATTATTTCTTTTGGGAGAAAAGATACTTTAACGACTTATGATATGTAAACAACTCAAATATAACTCCCAATAAATAATTCCTCTAAATCTTCTGATCAAACACTATCGCCGCTAACTCCAAATCGTGAGTCTGGTAAATCCTTTCGTGCGACTTCAGTTGTCGAGTCGCATAAGTCACAACCCTATCCTTTTGCATTAACACCACTCCAAGTCCAATGCCACATGCATTGGTATATACTATAATTTATTTATTCCTACTTGGAATAGTTAATACAGGAGCACTCGTCAATCTCTCTTTCAAAATTACAAAAGCTTGTTCACACTTCGTATTCCACACGAAGACCTGATTCTTCTTCATTAATCCAGTTAATGGTGCAGCTATCTTAGAGAAATCTTTGATAAATCGTATGTAATATCTAGCTAAACCAAGGAACCGTAGCATTCTTAGGTCGATCCCAATCCCGAATTGCAGACACCTTAGCCAGATCCAATGCTATTACTTGTTCTGATACGAATGACCAAGAACCTCACTTCTTCCTTCCAAAAGTGGCACTTCAAAAACTTAGCCCTTAGTTGATGTTTTTGTAAGATTTCCAAAACAATTCTCAAGTGCATCTTATGTTCTTCCTCAGTCCTGGAATAAACCAATATATCATTCATGAACACAAGCACGAACTTGTTCAACTGATCTCTAAAAACCCGATTCATAAGATCCACAAAATACGCTAGTGCGTTAGTCATTCCAAACGACATCACCAGCCACTTATAAAACCCGGATGGTGTCCTAAAAGTTGTCTTCGACGCACTATCCCTAGCCACAATCAGTTGGTGAAATCTCGTCTTCAAATCCATTTGGGAAAACATCTTGGCCTCGTAAAGCTGATCAAACAAGTCATCGATTCTCGACGATGGATACTTGTTTTTCTTGATCACCTTATTCAGCTCACGATAATCAACACACAATCGTAACGATCCATCAGCCTTGGTTGCAAACACTACTGGTGCACCCCATTCGAATATGCTCCTTTGAATGAATCCCTTACTCAAAAGATCGTTCACTTTCACCTCTAACTCTCGTTGTTCCTTAGGCGTCATCCACCTTAGAGGCATAACACTAGGTCTGAGTCCATCAACCAAATCAATCTGAAACTCAATCTCTTACTGCTGCGGCAATCCTCTAACCTCATCAGAAACATCATAAAATTCTCATACGATTGGCACAGATGACAACCTATCCCATGGAATCACGACGAATATAAAAAACTAACCAGAAATCCATCCTCTGGTAAACAATGTATCACCATCGTTCGCTTTTCCATATTCCCATTTGTCTCCTCAAGCCTCTCGCAATCCACAATAGCTGCATACCACTTGAGCTAGTCCATACCTAAAATAATCCTAAATCCAACGAAATTCAAAACAAAACAATCACACACAAAATAACAACCATGACTCGATAGTCACAATCAACGGTCTATCAACAATCTCAGGTTCTAAGCCTAACTTGCGAACAAGCTCATTATAGATAAAACAACGCGATGCTCCAGTATCAAATAAAACTCAAACTGAAGCATCTCTGATAGAAAGCGTACCTTGCACAACAACATTCTTCCCCATCTCCTTTGCAGTCGGACCCTCGAGGAAGACAGAACAACATCCAAAGCATACGCTCTCACAACTTGCTTATCCTTCGATGGTTCTGGACAATTCTTCTTCATATTCCCAAGCTAATCACAATTAAAGCACTTCCTTTTAACCATAACATTCTTACAATCTTTGCAAATATGACCCTTCTATTGACAATTATAGCAAATAATTTCGCCTTTTGGTTTCTTCTGGCCATTCTTTCCTTGTTGTTGTTGTTTTCTCTTACCATTCCACTTTTTCTTATTACCACCACCTTGTTGTGGCTTCGATTCCTCCTTATCCTCAACAACAGCCTCAACTTTCTATGGAATCAAACTTTCTTTCTTTAAAGCCTTCTCGAACAATTTCTCATACGAATAATTAATATGGTCGATCAATTGTTTTCCAAGATTTTCGTCCAAACTCATGATAAACTTCTCGTTCTTTTGATAAGGATCTCAATACATAAACGAGCATACTTAGACAAAGCTTTAAACTCGGCCACATACTCAAACACGGGTCCTTGCTAAAGCTCGACAAACTTCTTAAAGAGTAGGGCTGTATATCGGACAGGACAGTCCGTTGTCCGGCTCGGTCCGAAGCTATAAGGTGTCCGGTCTGTGTCCGTCCGATTCTCTTATAGGACAGAGCTTGGACACACTAGTTTTCTGTCCGATGATGTTTTTCTATTATATCGGACAGGACAATCCGTTGTCCGGCTCGGTCCGAGGCTATATGATGTCCGGTCCGTGTCCGTCCGAATTCTTATAGGACAGGGCTTGAACACACCTCCGTCTGGTCCGGTCCGACCCGTTTACACCCCTTTTAGTGTCAATGTTTGGACCAAAGAAATGAATTTCTCCTCGAACTTAGTTCTAAACTGATCCTAAGTGATCTGGTCCTCTGGAATCTCCAAAGTAATAGGGTTCCTTTCTCTTAGTCGCATCATCAATTTCTAAATCTTCAAAAATCCAAACTCAAGTATCTAACCAATTCTGAATCTCAACAGGCGGTTTCGTCCAACAAACGACTTTCCACCTAGAGAAGAGTAGTCCTTGCAGAGCTTCCCAAAATCAACAACTCTAGGTGCCTACATGGGAACACCATGCTTTACTGTCGCTTCTGGAGCAGGCATCCTCCTCTTGATCGCTGCCATCATAGCCTCAAACATAGCAGGATAATTGGGCATAGCAGTTGCAGCTCCCAACTGGCTACCCTCGTTTACCCCTCTAGTCACAGGGTCATCCCTAATAGCTTGTCTCAAAGTTCTTCGACTCATTCTCTATTTGAAATAAGAATGATCAATTCACATTAGAAAAAGTCGCATTGGTGTTCAAGTGCTTACTAACCTACTAAATTATATATTATAATATAGTAATCATCCATTAAAAATTACAAGCATGTCTCTCATATGCTTTTATGCTCGTGAAAATTAGGTAAAATCGATTAACCAAAGCTTTGATATCAAATGCGACGACCTCCCCGTACTACCTGCCTCGAACTAAGGAATAAGGCGTGTTGTATGACGTGCCGGGACTATATGAGACGATCATCAAGAAGGAATAACTCGAGATGAAACCTGTCTTATAACTCATAGCGCATGGATAATGTATGGTAATAAAATATACAACATGATATAGTAGTGAAGCATAACTGAATAGAAAACATAATCTCGATAAAACCATAAAATCTCAAGTATAATACATCTTAATACATGAATTCTATGAATACAATATGCCTCACTACATCACTCAGAGTATCAATAAACATCAACAAATAACGGAAAGTAAAGTAATAGTAGTGTAGTAGGTAGCATATAATACGAAAGCCTCTAGCTCGTCCTCGCACAACATCAACATCGTCAACAAACCTGCTACCTGCTATCCAGTCTACTCATCAACACCATTAATGAACGACCCAAGATAATAAGAGGTAAACATAAAATCTTGAGTCAGACAATAGTCTTAGCGAGCGATATAATAACTAACAACAATTACACATGATAATATGAGTATAGACAGTTGAACCATTCGATTTGTCTAGAAACCATCGAGTTAGCACATGAATTTCATCTATCATGTGCCATTGCAAAATAGGAAAGGACAACCCCAATCCCGCTTCTCTTTGATAACCTACGGTGATAGCCTACCCAGAGAAAATAGAGAAGAAAGCACACAATCAACTATAACATCCAATATCCTAGTTATCACTGACTGCAGCCTTGAATCCATTGATAACTGAACTTGCTTTCAACGATAAAAGGGCTAATGGAAAACCCCGGTTCTAGCCAAACTATCATACGCCATCGTGACTATGTATTTTTTTCCTTAATCGACTAAGACAACTAGGCCCATCATGATTGCCTAGGGTACGCGATCTAATCGTTCTGATTCCGATGGGCATCCCCATGATACTCCTGCGTTGAATCCGCTAGAACACTCCGATTATCGGTGATTCCTTGGCGCTTCAAATCTGTTGAGCATTTTTACTTGGAGATCACAACCTTAATTCGAGCGACTTCTCAAACCGATTCCATTATCATCCTCGATCAACTCCCACATGAGCTAATCTACCACCATACTGAATCGTATATCGTCCCACGATCAGTATCGCAATGAATTAGCTCTAACCACTCTAAGTTGAGTTCACAATTGAAGCACTAACCATCGTTGAGTTGCACATCATCCATACAAAGTCTATTCCTTACCAGACTTCTTCAACAACCTCTAGGAGCCTTTACAACCAACTCCCCAAGGTTTTGACTCCCCACTCGACATCCTGATGGACCGGTACTAGTCCAGCAAAAATTTGCTAACTATTTGTCTTTGGTCCATCCATGTCTCGAGAGTAACCTATCGGTCTGTTTCCCAAACATTTCGACATTCCCATAGAAACCTCTGTCAGTCCATTATTGCACTCGAATAATCAATCTTCAGCCCATCTCGAATCAACTACGGATGACTTGAAATTTTGTAGGCAGCCTCTATTTATCATTATTATGCATCCCCCAAGATTTTGTCGCCATCCATCACATTGTGATGGATCGGCACCGATCAATATGTTTTGATACCAGTCCATACAATTAGCTCATTTTTGGATGAAATTTTCCGAGCCTTCTCGTATCATCTTCCACAGCTCCTCCTCCTAGTTTTGTTTGAATCCGATCATCCAAACCTCTAATTTGCTCTGTTCTTCAATCCTAAGATCTACGACAATCAATTCTAATAAGCAACTCAAACAATGTAATCAATTCAATCAAAACAAACATCAATTCATACAATACTGATCATACAAACATGAACATGTCACAATTATAGCACAAACCTATTATAAACATGAGATCTAGCATGATTTGGATCTAAAAATATGTATAAACATAATTAATCTAACAATTATCCGATTAATATGATCAAATTAGGTTTTCTTAAGACGTCTAAATCTAAGTTAAACATATATGATCAGATCTAGGGTGAAATTAACATGTAATATATGAATTTGATCCTAATATACCTATACAATCCGTAGTTTCTGTGTAAGAGATATCTATCATTCATTTAAATCCCAATTCAAAGTAAATCCAATGAGATTAGATCTGGACATCGCTGAAAACCTTTGGATTTGATGCAGTTTGACGTGATCTATCTTCCTTTGATGATGATCGATTTTCTAGATGTAATCTACGATGAATTTGAATGAAAAGAATGGAGAATTAGGGTTTTGGGTTGAATCGAAGAGTCATAGACACTCAATCTAAAGTTTAGAATTAAGGGAGAAACCCTTATTCTCTACCTAAGTCCCTCTATATATATCTGCAGGTCATTAGCCTAATGGTCTTGGCTAATCAGCCCATTAGCAGCTAAGCAGTCTGCCTAGAAGTTGAAACTTAAAACAGTGATTCCTCCCAAATCGCTAAACCAAATTCATTGTGACCACTCTACGGAATATTATGTGATTCCATGAGCTGATTAGGTCTTTTTCGAGTGATCAGATGATGCTTGGAGACGATGGATCCGAGTTGAGTAAATTTCCAATTTCCATACGAAAGCCAATTCCGACGTTTAGTTCGTATTTGTCCGAGTCTGCGCTCGAGGAGTGATCCAGATGTCCAAGTCCACAACGTAACGTTCTTTCCAAAAGGTAGGTTTACAGTTTTGCAAATTACAAAGCTATGTTTGAAGGCTTGATAGCCTATGTATTTTAGAAACTCGATAACCATATATCTTTGACATTATAACCGTATGTACTCACAAATCACCAAATTTTTAGTATTTGATACCCATAGGATTAATATCTATTGTTAGGCAACATTATAGCTATGTGTTTTACAAACCATGCAGCCAAGTTAAAAAGGCTCGACATAGAGGTTCGATACTCCTTTTTAGTGGAACTATTACCATATGTTTTATAATTGAATAACTTTTTTTCACAGCACGATAACCATGTATTTTATAGGTTCGGCAACTTCATTTTTGACACCAAATGAATAATTAACTATTTAAAGATGATTGTATTTTGACATAAGATTTTGGCTAAGTAATGGGTTATGTTATCCTTATTTTAAGAAATGGTTTTAAGTGATCAAATGTTTATAAAAACAAATGTTTTAAAGGAAATAAAATGGTGTTTTAGCCCAAGTTTTATATAGATTCGCCATAATAAATTATTACTTAGTTTAAACATATTTGAAGTATTAATTGTTTCCTTTGATCGTATCAAGAGATTATTTGTACCTCCTAAACGTATTGGGAGTTTAGTTGTCCATCCTTACAGTTACTGGGGATTTCAGTATATACGGTTAAGTTTGAATAAGGACAAACAATCCAACTACATTCTAACAGTATTTGGATATGTGTTAATAGTTGGCATATGGGGACTAATAGGTACATAATGACCTAGGAGCTATGATTTAAGACTGATTGTCCATTTTGAGAAATTGGGTAAATTTTGAGAATTCATAACCTTATGATGATAGACTAGTCAGACTTTCTCATATGCATGTATGCATATAATTATATTATTATTTTATGTTCTAATCATGGTGGATGCAGTTGCATGATTAAAGATTGATAGATTTTGATGAGATACTAGTGAGGAAAAAAAATTCGTTTCGTTCAGCTGCGTTGTCTCACTAGATATCTATTTTGATTTAGAATGACATATTACTATTCACAACAGACTTTTTGTCTGACTTGGAAACTTTGTTTTTCCCTTTAAACTCCCAGATGCTTACTTGAACAGGTTGGAAGTACGACATTTTAGGTTATAGACTGATAAGCTTTCAGAGATATGCAGGATAAAATCTACCATTAGGAGCTTTGATTTCCTTCTGTTCTTTTGTTTTTTTATGTTTGAATGGTTGAAAAGATAAAATTTGTAACTGTCACGTATTAGATTATGATTATTCAAGGGGGCATCTTCATATGTCGTTCTTGAAATATATTTGTAACTATTATATTTTCTTTGTACGTGGGAAATGATTAGTTATATAATTTGTATGAAAATTATCAATGAAATATGCTTAGAATTTTTTTTCATATTTTTATGTCTTTTTTAATAAACTCTAATCCAAAGAGTAGAGCCAGGAGATTCGACTGGCCTACCCAATCGACCCCTCATTTAAGTTAGGCTCTCGTAAATGCAATTTTTCAATCCTTAGAATTTCACTTATTTAAGAACTATCATATGCCTCTACAAATAGCAGGCCGCTAAAGTGTTATTGTCAAGAATAGAACCCACGCCCTCTACTGAAGACTTGAGAGCCCTTGCCAATTACATCTAAATTGCGGACATATCCCTATGCTTTTGATGTTATTGATACAATTTAACTAGTCTAATTTGTCACTTAGAAATAGTAAAATTGATGACTTCAACATCACTAAAGCTTATTTTCAAGCGTCAGAATGAGAGACCTTACAATAAATTTTTGTTCCATCTTTTGACTAGAAAAATATATTTTGCATATTTTTGATATTTCTACATTGTTTGTTTTATTTTATTATATGTAAATAGAACATTTAAAGAAAGAGTTTAGTATAAATGTTGAACTCGATTTTGAACGACGTTGATGTAATGTTACGCGCAAACGAAAATTGAATTTTTTTCAGCATTTTGAAATTGTGATTTTGATTGCATACATTAATCAATGTCTGATTACAAGCTTATATTCAATGCAAATCGCATTGAACGTAAAAAAACAAAATAATCAAAAAATGTGTACGAACAATTTTTATTTAATCATAAACTGTATTGTTATTAATTATATTTTCGTCTTCACATTATATTCCCTTGAAATATTTATAAATTATTTTGCATAGGGAAGCATGAAAAAAAAAAATACTAGAATATACAAGGGTCATTTTTCTACAATTTTAAGTTATATTTATTCAGAAACTGTTTAAAAACAAAACAATACAGTTAATCAAATAATCAACACAGTAAACTTATAAGTTACAAAAATTGATAATAGAGTAATACTGAAAGTAAATCCAATGGTTTTCCATCAATCGAGTTATGAAATCAACCATCTTTTTAAATTTCAGGTGAACCCATAACTCTATTTTAGCAATGACCCAATAGTTAACGATGGCGGCTAACTTCATAAATAATGTGTGGTGCTAAGAACACCCCAATTTCCTCTTCGTATTACCACAACTAAAAAATTAAAACACATTAAATTCTCTATATTTCCTAGTACCACAACTAAAAAAATTAAAACACATTAAATTATCTATGCTTTCTAATACCACATTGACCTCTTTCTAATCTCTCACTCGACCATTGATTGTCGAAATAATCACGTATTCAACTCCTAATCTAAAACCCTAATTCGTTCGTTTCTTGCCTGCCACTGCTTCTTCACGGTTTCAAATTTCATCTTCTCTTCTTCTTGTTTTTTGCTAAATTAGACATGTTGATTTTGTAAATTTCTTGAACAATGAAACAAATTGGAGCATTAAAGCACGTACAGTGATAAAAAAACCGAAAGTTAACAGAAACATCGATGGAAACCATATTCACACGTCCGTTCATTTATAGTCGAAAAATGCCAAAATTCTCAGTGTTTTGTGGCCAACCAAAAAAGGGAATAAAGCTTTGTTAATTTGACAGTTAGAACGGGATCAGAAGGCTGAACAACGAGAAAATATATAGTGAGTAATAACCGAACAAAGAAAGAAAGAAAATTTGTGTCATATTTCACTTTCAAACGGGAATTTAAAACCAAAGAAGATTAAACGAGAAAGTACATGATGCCTAAAAGAGTTTGCATTATAGTGGAGCAATGTTACAAAGTATATTTTTACAAATTGGGAAAATGTTTCAACATCTTTTTCAATCACAAAGGGAGCACTATATCGACATTGATAAAAAGGAATGGACTTTAACCCTTGAATTCTTTATTAATATCATCCGCTGTTCCCATCATCGGATTCTTCACATATCATTTGCATCGTTCAATTATATTCTTAAAAGCAAATTACAAAAGGTTAAAAACTCAAAATAAGCCGGGCAGACACAGAAAGCGAGGTTCAATGTGAACCGATTTACGGAAACTCCCAAATTAACGTTTGCTTCTCGACTAAAACCTCAGGATCAAAATATATGCGGCATATCTATCAGCATTTATTTATCCTATTAATATTATTATTTTTAATTTGGATACTGACACATTTTTCTCCCATTTTCTCTCGTATTGTTCGTTTGCTCTCTCTGCTTCGCTTCTCTTTCATTTTCAAAAACGCGCATCATCGCTTTCTCTATCTACAGATGGGTTGTTTTTGTTCGAAACCAATTATTGAAGACGATAAAGTTAATCGGATCAAACCGAGTTCAGGTATCCTATTTTATGATTTTTCATGTTTAGCTGTTTGGTTTTCTGTAATTGGGTCTTCTTAATTCGAATTTGATGTACGTTTGGAAAACAATTATCATTTGGATTTTTTATTTTGGGCTCGAATTTTATGATTTTAGCAGAAAGCAAGGATCTTGATGAAATAGAAATGGTTCAGATATAGAGCTATATTTGGTAACTTGTTCGAAAGATCGAATTTTTCTAATGGTTATTTTGTCCAGTTTTAATTCGGTCTGCTTTCATTGGCTCAAATAAGCTGGTAAAATCAAGCAGCAGAATATCCGTTTTGGTTTAGCGTTAATTGGAACGCATGCATGCTGAAATCATCCTTGAGTCAAAAAAATTAAAATAAATAAATAAACAGTGACAAAATGAGTATCTTCCTTCTGGTTTCATGTTTATAGTATCGACTCATCGAGGAGATGAATGAATGAAGGTTAATTTAAAACATTTTAAAAGTCAAAAACCGAGAAAATATCCGTACACTTTGCCTGCAAATGATATTAAGTGAAAGTACCACTTGTTCATTATCACGATTTAACATTTAGGTAGAAACCACACTCATCTACATCTAATAGGCACGAAGAATAATATAGGTGTTACTGGGGTTTGCAAATACTTGCTATTGTTTCTCTAACCAGTCTCATGCATTAAGATTTTGATGCAAAGATGATCAACAACTTCTATTTTGCAGAAAAGCCAAAAATGGAGGAAGCATGTACTAAAAATCAAGAGACAATAGACTGCAAGAAGGAGATAGTAAGCAATAGTCCTCAACAAAAAACGGCTCACACGTTCACTTATGCTGAACTAGCTACGGCAACCAACAATTTTGAATCTGATTGTCTATTAGGAGAAGGTGGATTCGGTCGAGTCTATAAAGGAAAATTAGAGAGCACAGGCCAGGTATATAATTTTAGCCTGGATAATCAAATCAAGTGAAGCATGTCAATACATATATAAGTTAAGAAGTGTTTATGATATCTATAGGTTGTGGCTATAAAACGACTTAATCTTAATGGTCATCAAGGGAATCGAGAATTTTTTGTTGAAGTATTAATGTTAAGCATGCTTCATCATCCTAACCTTGTCAATTTAATTGGATGTTGTGCCGAAGGCGAACAGAGACTTCTAGTATACGAGTACATGCCACTTGGATCACTTGAAGACCATCTCTATGGTATGTATGTTTTGCGTTTATATAAATGAATATGAATAAATTAGCTAGGCAGGTTTCACTTGTAAAACAAAAATTGCTCAGAATGCACATAAAAAATAAAATAAGTAGTGTTCACAAAAAATTATCTACACATAATGATTTTTACAAAATTATCTAGCTACATCTTTCATCATCTTCATTCTTGAAACCCAATCACACAAAAATCCTTGAAAGATTCAATGCTTAAATCAGATCAAAATTTATTAAAAGTTATCACTTATTTAATTATTTTAAATTTCTTCATTTTTAACAAACAATTATGCACATTGAAAAAGTGGATTAAACTGGTCTAAAATCAACAGCGTCATATGCAAGTTGTCTTGGTTGATATTTAGTGTTTCTCCATTAAATTAAATTAATTTTTTAGCCAAACTGTAAGATTTAGTTGATCTTTTTAATTTTACAGTATTAGTGTCATGGTTTATGAAAAAATTGACTCAAAGTGTAATTTGGAATTGAAAGGGTAAATACAGTAGACTTCTTCTTCTCCTCCTTTTTTTTCTGGGGGGGGGGGGGGGGGGGGGGGGTAGGGTTACAGAAAGAATCGTGTTTTTTAGCTAATTCTTAGTCTTCAAGTATAATCATAAAAATTCAATGTTTAATCATGATTTTTTGGTTTTCGTCCAAAAAAGTAACAAAATAGTCTTTATGGTACAAGTTAAATTTTTCCAACAATGAGAAGTAAATTGTATTATTGCTGTCCCAGGATTAAGTGCAGACAAGAGGCAACTTGATTGGATTACAAGGATGAAAATAGCAACATGTGCAGCAAAAGGATTAGAGTATTTGCACGACAAAGCAAATCCACCAGTTATATATAGAGATCTGAAATGCTCTAATATCTTATTAGGGGAAGGGTACCATGCAAAATTATCGGATTTCGGTTTGGCTAAACTCGGACCCGTTGGCGATAAAACTCATGTGTCGACTAGGGTTATGGGAACGTATGGGTATTGTGCACCCGAATATGCAATGACGGGCCAGCTGACAATCAAATCTGATATATACAGTTTTGGAGTGGTGCTGTTGGAAATTATAACCGGGAGGAGGGCAATTGATGATTCTAGAATTCGGGGTGAACAAAATCTTGTTGCGTGGGTAAGTTAATTTTCATATATCTATCTATTAGTTTAGTTTCCATCGAAGGTTGTTTAGAGTATTCTATTTTGCTGCGCCACCCTCCTCGCTCTTTCAATTTAGTCATATATTTCCTCTATCTAGCTTATTCTTCTGTTTATTGAGCTGAAGTGCGTTTATACCTTTGCATCTCCTATATGGATGAATCATGGAACTTGCAATTTTTGCAGATATTTTTGTCCGGTTTATGCTTATCAGTTTAGAAATCTTGAATAACCAAAAACTAAGCCAAAGCCAATTTGTATTCTAATGTTCTAAAATATGTAGAATAATATTTTTTTTACTGTATCATAATATCAAAATTTTCTATTATGATGCAGTCCCCAGGCACAATGTTGAGTGAATTGAGGTTAAATGATCTGAGGTAGAGTGAACTAACTTTCTTTGCAAACTTAAAACCTGTTTTTGTAAACGTTGGAAATAAGATTACTTGTAGAGTTTTACAGTAACTTTTATACATTTTGTAGTATCTAGACATATAGTTATGATAAATTTCAATACAATTGCTCAGTTATAATTGGAAAACAAAACCTGCAGCTCATTTCATACTTTGGTAATCTTAAATCGGACGTAGTTAGATCCAAAACGAATCATGCCTAACTCGTCTTTCCCTAAATCTAGTGTAAGAATCTTCGAATACAAAAAAAAAAAAAAAAAAAAAAGGATGAGGTAGTTACATCCAAGACCAGAACCTTGGTGTCCATTTTTGACATTGACATGGTAACAATAAAAAACCCAAAAATACATATGAAAATTTCGAACTGCATGAGGTTAACTGTAGATATATAGTCGATTAGTGATGCACTATTCAGGCCTAAAGCTAGAAGGTTATGCTTTGTTCTGTTTTGAGTTTGAAAGTTGTCAAAAGAAATATGGAACCTAGCAGTGCAGCCTTTCTAATGGTGGTATTTATTGTAACAATTTGAATTTTTCAACAAAAAGTTATGTTATCTGTATTAAGCTCCATAACCGAATATTCATTTCACACTGCATACATGAAATCATAGTTTCAACTTCAACTTGAATATCAATGTTCCCAATTCATTTTGGTGTACACAATATCTGACATGCGCATTCTGCATCTATTTCGATTTACATGCACACATGATACGACACAATATCAGCCTTATTCACGAAATGACATCGAAATTCCAGGCTCGGCCATTATTCAAAGATAGAAACAAATTTCCTCAAATGGCAGATCCATCTCTTCAGGGCAACTTCCCGAGGAGAGGACTATATCAAGCCCTAGCTGTAGCTGCAATGTGTGTTCAAGAAGACCCAAACATAAGACCTCAAATAGCCGACGTCGTCACCGCCCTCACTTATCTTTCTACTCAAATCCCCAGTTCCGATTCTCATAAATCTCACCACCCTAATTCAGGCTATGAAAGATCAAGTAGTAGATCCAGAAGATCGCAGCTAAACTAAAATTTCTTCAGAAGAGGATGAATGTGTAATGTTTTGGGGTTGACGAGACTACGGGTTCAGATATAACCAACATGCTACATGCATTTGTTATTCAGTTGTTGTATATCGTCATATTGTACTGTATATTTTGAACCTACGGCTTCTTTAGCTGTTATTCATTTGGATATGATAAGAAGGTTTACATGGAGGAGAGGCATATAACACTGTCTTTACTGGGTTTGTTTGAATTTTATGTGACTGCATTATTATTTTTCACTGAAATATTTTATGGTATTGAAGACCACAGAATTTTTGTCTAGCTAACGCTGTAAATGTAGAGTTTACGCGTATGTAGCATGGACAGCTTGCATGTTTTGGAGTATGTGAAGAAGGCACTTAATCGTTCTAGAAGTTATTTATTGCCTTGGAACGCTGTGCGTGAATTGTTGTATGATAAGTAACCATAATTAAATTATTAGAAGGACCACTGTAAGTGTTTGACTCACTATCAAAATACAATTAATGCGCGTGGGTGCCTCCAGTGGAGGACCTTTAATGCGTTTCTCTCCGACAAAAGTCAAAATGCTGAAAGAAACTATTCTTTCTTGTGTGAACAGGTTGAGAAAACGATTTACCCACAGTAATATGGCGAATAAAAAAAGCAGTCTGGAATCAAATGCATAGTAGAGTGCAATAAGAAGCGTAAAGTGGATTCTAAGTTGCAGATATTTCGGAACTAATATACACTGCTAACGGTCAAAAATGGACAACGCAAAGTTCAAAAACGATAACACTGTAGATGGATCATGCATGCACGTTATTTGCAGTTGCACAAATGGCAATTATGAAAAAAAAATGCATACATTCAAACTAGAATAGACTTAGAGTAAGAGCAACACCAACGGTATTACCAAACGTAATATGCAATTATTCAGTGCCTGAGCCAAAAGTAGGGCGCTGATTAAATCAACGTCCGAGGTAGGACGTTGTTGAATAGCCCCCTACTGACCATTTAATTTTGTCACACTCATAATTTTATTTTTTATTTTTCTCAAATGAGTATAGCGTTGGGATGTCGTCTCGCGTCACCAAAATCGCTAAACGTACCATTCGACCACAGACAGACGAAACAGCTAGTCATGTGTACACTCTCATGCGTCTGAAACGGCGATGTTCGACTTACGGATTCTCCATTAGTTACCTGAATGTTTCTATCACCGTATGTTCATAGCTCTCGATACCATTGAGGTAGGATTTCTAAATTTAACATAATTTGTAGTGTACAACTTAATTATCCACCACATTACGTAGTCAGTTTACAGTATAATAACCAAGAACAAATGTATTTTTACTAGTCTCGCTACCTCAGTTTTCGTGGCAGCTGGTCGAGGTGTATTACACGTATTTTGGACGTAGTCCCTCGGGGTTTTCAACATAGGCTACGGACTAGTCCATTTGGACATTTCTTAGAGATTAGACCTGCACAGTCCTTTGACCGACCACTACTATGAGCCTTAGTCGAGAGATGGTGGCCCACCATACATACCTTTCATTTTCCTGATTTAAACCTTGGTATTACCCCCAACCGATTTTTATATGTTTACTGAGATTGAGATATGTGGTGCAAATAGAGTGTCATACCCTTTTGACTCTATCTTCGAGGCAACTGAGTCATACACGTTGTATTTACCCGATTTCGCCCCTATCGTATATCGTTTGGAGCCGTTACCCTAACATATTTACAGGAGTATATCTTAGCTCGTATGAGTACCGAGGCTATGGAGGATGTTGTATTTCGGGCTTTTCTTTTATATCTTTTTAGTTCGACATTCTTTTCAAACTAAAAGAGTCCGATTCGACTGGGTCACCTAACATCATTAGCCGGTTTAAAGCATCTGCATTCGATAGAGTGGGGTTTGGCTATACTTGGTTGTTTTTACATGCACTAGACTCCTTCTCTTTTGGAATGGTTGCTCAGATGTTTAGTTTCTGGTACATGTTGTCATGCTGGTACTACGAGTACACGACCAACATGCATCCATGCATTGTTGAGGCCGCTAGTCGTGTTGTTGATTCATATTATCCACGCATGCGTCGTTGAGAGAGTTTCCAGGTAGTTACGCGTAATCCTACAAGTGTTAGACACAACTTGATGGAGGCCGATCTGAGACTGATCTGAGATGCAGGGCCAACATTTTACGAGCACCGTGAGCTTCTTATTGGATATCTCTCACACAGACTGGTCAGCTCCATAATGCACATCCCATCTCCATTGCATATCGTTTGTCTCTTCGTTGTGTTGTATTGTTAGGGAATGCGGAATGATAATCTTAAGACAAAACAAGCACTAGAGAGGGGGTGAACAATATTTTCGAGGAATTTATGAAAATCTTAAACTTTATGATCTACTATATGAATCACACACAACAGAGATGAACAAAGACACAGAATCAAACACAGAAACTGATAAATATAAAATGTGTGATGACCCCAAACCCCCGTACGACGGTTGCAAGGGTAATCTTTGGAATATAACACGTAAATAGATAACAGCAGAACATGAATAAATAAATACACCAGATAATGTACAATAGAATACACTGGATAAATATAAACATCAGAGTTACACAGTATACAGGATCATACTTAGTACAAATATAGTTCAGCTTTACATAAAATGTCTACAGCGGAAAACAAAACATAATATGTATAATAGGAGCTGAACAACATAAAAAGAGATAAATGGTAGAATCCATCTTCAGCTCCATCTATCCAGAAAGAGCCTGCTAAAACCTGAATACAAGGCTGCCCGTGTAGAAATAAGGGCACCCGAGTTTGCAAGTGAAACAAACTATGAGTCAGTCATGGGACTGGTATGAGAAATCTACTTAACTGGTTAAACAATAATAACAAGGCAAATCATAGGACCACGCCACTTTCGCGGAACGGGTTTACCCCAGTGATTGCCAGTGCAAGAAAAAAGTAAGTTATTCAAACAACGCAATGCTTTTTAGAAAGAATGAAGCCAATATAAGACTCAAGTCCCATCACACAATGCAACGCAAACCGGAGGATAGAGTTTTACCTTATATTGACCAAAATATGCTTGATACGTATGAAACAATTTCATTTGATATTGTTACTAGTGTTTATATGTTTCAAAAACAATTTCAATCATAAGTATCAATCATAGATGGCATAAGTGCCCTATACCACTCTGTCGCCATATATAGGTATACAATCAAAACCGCACATGTCGTATTTGGAAATTGGATTTCCGTCATGAACCAAGGAAAAAGATAGTCCTTACCGAATTCGAGACGCTCTAGCCCGCCCCTTAGGCAAGTACTCAGTCAAGCCATTGGATCGTCAGGGCCGGTCCACCGATGTGGATTAAAATGCCTGAACACTGCGTTTCCCCGCCCTTTGGGGCGTAAATGAGTCCTATGACTCCATCGGCTCCACATAGTCACCGATATATCCGAGGCGCCTCGCAATCCAACAACCACACAGGTGAAAATAATATAAATGTCAGGGCTGGTAGGTCACTGACACCACCCTAGCTAGAAGGAAACGCATGTCCTCCCTGGTGTCCTCTCCCGTTTCTGGTTCATACCGGGGTGTGAGGCTCGCGAATCAACGCTATACACAAAGTTATGCCACACAGGCGGTGCTTTGATCATCAACCACAAGACTTTGCTTTTCAACAAAAGCCTTGATCATTTGCCACTTAAGCATGCCACACAGACAATTCACACCATGCGACTGATGTCTATCGATATATAACATCTGATCCCGTACGTCTCAGGGAAGGGTGAAGTAAGGGAATGAATTCCCCTTCACCAGACAGATGTATATTTAATAGAGATCAATCAACACAGAGCAAAATCCAATGTCAGACACACAGTCCATACAAGTTCGTTCTGGGTCTGAACGAAACCAGAGGCACCTTATACCTCGCATATCCATCGATCTCCAAGTACGTCTGGACGATCACCACTTATTATCTATATCTTGAGATGCCTCCCAATCAAGACATCAGTAATCATCCAACCGATGTGAAGATCTCCGGTCTTCAACCACCGTCTTCATCATCGACTTCTTATCGTCGATCAATTATTTGAAATAAGATTTAACTCAGCCTTTTCAAATAATTCACGTATATTTAGAATTTAAGTCAATTCATTTCAATGGTTAAATTATTCGACATCAGTAATTCTGTTCTTTAATGTAATTTTCACGCCAAACACATTCAACCATCAAATATCCCATAAACCGGGTAAATTCGGTTTATTTCCTTTCCATATCGTTTATAATATTTTATAACGATTTATCGCTATTTTTATTCATTTAAAAATAGTTAATTCATTCAAACGACGCTTCAGGCCATATGGCGGCCATGGCACTGTTTTTCTTCAGATTTGATTTACTCATATCTGAAATTCCAACCGTTGGATCTTTACAAATTTTATATCATTAGAAAGATCTTTTCAAAACGAATCCAACGGTTCCAGTTTTGGGAAAATCCGACATTCGGATCTCCCGGTACAATCGTTTGAAGTTACGATTTCAAAATACGAACTACAGCGTCGTTATTCGATTTATTTTAATTATATTTTTATATATAAAAATATAATCGATTCTGGCGCTATTTTTCTTCAAATTTGAATTAAACATTCCAGACAATCCAACCGTTGGATCTTTACAAAGTGGGTGTCGTTGGAAAGATATTTCCAAAGCGAGCCCAACGGTCTCGATTTCGGGAAAATCCGATGGTCGGATCACCCGCAATAATCGTTTGAAATCACGGTTTCAAAACACGAACTGTAGCTTCGTTATTCGATTTATTTAAGTTATATATATATATATAATTCATTCTTCGATTTCAAAACCATATTCATTTCATATATTTGATAAAAACGATATTTTTATCCAACAGATATTTATTTCAACACTTCACTATTTTTAACAGTTCATATATATCATAAAAATGTGATTTTTATTATTAAACCATTTATTTCAAAACACAATTATTTTATATAGTTCATACCTAAGGTAAAATGTTATTTTTGGTGTTAAAACAATTTATTTAAAACACTAATATTTTATATAGTCTATATATATATGATAAAAATGTTATTTTTATCTTTCAAAGAATTTATCCCATACATGAACTTCATTCAACGCATGAATTAATTCAACGCATGAATTTCTATTCAACACATAAATATAGTTTCAACACATGAATATAGTTTCAACACATGAATATAAATCAAACATAGGAACATATCAGAAAATTTCGACAGCATAACGACAGGGTAGTTAAAACCGACACCGTCCCGAGTACGGCTCCTCGCTCTTCCTTAAAGCCTCGCAGCTTTTGATAATGGGGATTTCAATATCTAGTTCGTACGCAGACAAATTTTCCCATATACTAATCCTATTGGGATTTCAACCACAATCTATCATTTCCAATCAACCATTCATGATATTCACCAAATTTCACATCAACCAAATCCAAACAATATCACAACCAATATATATCGTCCATGGTCTGTGGACGAGGGGTGTGTGTGTGTGTGTGTGTGTATATATATATATCGACATACGTATATAACTATATTTCGATTTCATTTTAATATATTTCAATATCATTCAAAGCATATATAATTTTTTACAATGCATATATAACTTATACATCGAACATACAACTTATACAACGCTTATACATGAGGTGTACAACGCTTATATAACTCATACATCGACTATATAATTTATACATCGTCATTTCCATATCGTTTATAATTCAGAAATCTCACATTGGGTTCCACTCCTCCAAAAATTGTAGAAGGCTCAGAAAAATATCCGGTCTCTTCTAGAATGTAGAAGACGTCCACACGAGTCCAATGTCTCTTGTTTCACTGGATTTCGTCAACAAACGAGAAAGATATGATTTTTATTGTAAAATCATAAACCGTAGCGCTTTAAAGTGCTATAAACTATAAAATAAATTCAAAGCCATTACCTTTTCTGTTTTGTTCAAAACTAGGTTTCAACCTAGCGCGCAATACAAGGCACGAGGTGATGATCGGCTGGTACCATGACGAAGAGCTTGGAGAGAGCTTCCAGGCGCTACCCACGATGGCCCACTCGAACTGGAGATCGGCGCGCAAATTGAGGCGGCGCGGTGGACTTTCTCAGGTGCGAATCTCGAGAACGGCGCCACTAGAGGTGCCAATACCAGTATGGATTTGAAGCTATCGTGATGCTCTTCAAAATCTTCAACTGGGTCGAAGGCTATCGGTGCGTGGATTGATCGGAAAGTGGCCGGGAAGGGGAGAACGACAGTCGCCGTCGACGAGAGCAGTTATCGGGGGTTTTTAGATTTTTTTTATAAAATTAATTTATGAAAGGAAAAGTTTGATTGGCCCATACTTTATTTAATTTTAAAATAGGGTTTTCTAAAACAAACTCTAATCCAAACCCAACGACTATCGTCCCTAGCTAAATACCCCCATGCCGAACACAATGGGATAAAGTCTCAAATTCAGGATCCTCATATGTTTCGTGGGCCCATTCGACTGTTTCAGTCAGTTTCTCTTCAAATTAAAATATAAAACATTCAATATTTGATTTGAACGTACATTTCAATTTGCCGGGGCCACAAACTGATCCAAAAAATTCTAGAAAAATAAATCTAGCTATGTTTTGACGATACAGTCCCAACAAAACTAGTTTCGTCGAATTCTGAGACCGTTTGAAAAATAGCCCTTTTCTGGTCGATCCACTTTAACAGAAATCAACCAAACACATTTTCCTTTGCCACGTCCACATATTAACTTCAAAAATTACGGAATTTGAAACCTAGCAATAATTTGACATCCCGGACCCAACAAAAGTGGTTTCGTCGAAAACAGAGGTCGTTTGCAAAATGTCTATTTTCACGGGATATATAAATTCTATAGCGACCTTTCTGAAAATTCATTTGGCCATAACTTTTGATTCCCGCTATGAAATTTCGATTTTTCAGATTCCTTAGAAATATAATCATAAACAGATTTAAATATTTTTGGTTTCACTAAAATCCGTTTTATTTTGCACCCGGTACAGTCAATCAAAGTTTGAATTCCAATTTTGAAACTGCCGCGCCATTTCAGGCCTTGTTTATAATTAAAAATAATTATATTTATTTTCAAACATCGATTCAAACATACCTTTCCGTCCTTATTATTTAAAATAATTTATTTTAAATATTTAAAATCCACTAAAATAGCCAAATTAAAATTTTTAAACTGGTTTCGATTTTCCGGGTTGTTACAATCTCCCCCACTTAAAATCTTTTCGTCCCCGAAAAGGAACGAAGTCGAAAGTTGTTTAATTAACCAACTCAACTTTCAATCTGGCTTTCATTCTTCAACTTTTCAGTTTCTAAGAATTTTCCAATTCTTCAAAAATTTGGCTAACACCCTAAATTTTCGAAAAATTTCGCCATAACGTCCTTTGTACGGGGAGGGGTTTGGAAGTTTATTGGGTCGTATTAGGTACCCAATAAATCCTAATAAGCATACACATATTTATAGTGATATATTCTAGTGTCCACGGGGGAGTGTGTATAGATAATAACTCTAGAGAATAAATTCTCGTCACCCCACAAATAGTTTTTGTGCCTTAAAAGACTAGAGAGACGTGTTTATTATCATCTCCAGATCCGTGTGGGGTTTTTATTAATCTGGCAATTGATCGTTACATTTTATATGGTCCATATCAGTCATTAGTTCAACCTGTAATATATAGTCCATATCTGTCATCAGTTCAACCTGTAATATATAGGCCATATATGTCATCAGTTCAACCTGTAATATATAGTCATCGCCATACAAGCCTCTTGCTCGTATGGTAAATCTTCCACCTCGTCACACAAGCTCCAAATGCTTATGTGGTATATGATGAAGTATGCTATCTTCAAGAAGTATGCCATCTTCAAGAAGTATGCCATGTAGTGTAGTTCGAAATTAATTGTTACTATCCTATGGCGACATTTTTTAATTACACACAGAACAACCAGCACTCCACATCCAATGGCACTCACAGGAGTTGATATAATAATAAAATTGCGCATCCAACTCATTAAGGTTTACCTATTTGTCGGGCATGCAAATAAATTCTTTACTCAATAGCGAATCCATTTACCTGCTCAAACATATATACTGTGCATGTATATATTTCTAATCAATTCTCTAATCAGTTCAATGTGTGATTTAATCGAATAAATTTACCATTCATTCTCTTATTGATTTAATTAATTATTATTCCAATAATTTAATTAATCAAATTCTTGACCACACAACATAACCCGCAATCAATTTATTTTTAACTTTTAAAAAATACACTAATTAATTCATATACCCTTTTAAATCATTCGGACTATATAATTAAAAAGTTTACATCCATGAAAAGAAAGTAACAACCAAGTAGAGAACATAATGGAAATTGTAAAATATGGTCAATGTACCTTGCACCAGAGTCAACCAGAGATATCCACCCTGCACTTGGGATAGGCTTTCTTAATGCTCTCCTCAGTTTCCCAAGTACAATCTCGCGGATCTCCACTCCATTGCACTTTGACTAAATGGACCTTCTTGTTCCTTTGCTCTTTAGTTTCTTTGCCAATAATCTTTATCGGCTCTCTTCTCACAGCTAATTCTGGAGTAATTTCCAAATCTCATTGCGCAGCTTCTTCCATGACTAAATCTGGGTCATGTACATGCTTTCTAAGTTGAGAAACGTGAAATACATCATGTACTCCAGGCAACCAGTCAGGTAATTGAACTCTATAAGAGAGTTCCAATCCGTTCAAAAATAGGGAACGGACCAATAAATCTGGGCGCCCAGTTTTGCCAAACCTGACTACTCCCCTCATCGGAGAAACCCGTAGATACACATAGTCACCAACAGCAAATGCTAAATCCCTCCTTCTCGAGACTGCATAGCTCTTCTGTCGGCTTTGAGCTGCTAGCAATCGTTTCTTAATGAAATCGACTTTATCCGCAGCTTCACGAATCATATCTGGTCCCAATACAAGCCTATTACCAGGTTCAACCCAACAAGCGGGAGATCTGCACGGTTTACCATACAATGCTTCAAATGGTGACATTTTCAAGCTGGCTTGATAACTGTTATTGTACGAGAATTCAGCTAAATGCAAGTGGTCTTCCCATGATCCGCCAAAATCAATAATGCAAGCCCTTAGTAAATCTTCTAGTATGCGATTCACCCTCTCAGTCTGGCCATCTGTTTGAGGATGATAAGCGGTGCTTAGATTCAGCTTTGTCCCCAGTTCTACTTGAAATGCCTCGCAGAATTTGCTAGTAAATATTGGATCTCTATCACTAACTATACTGATCGGCACTCCATGTAGCTTAACAATTTCTTTGAAATAAATCTGTGCCAGACTCTGAGCAGTTCTATTTGATCTGACAGGTATGAAATGGGCATTCTTCGTGAAGCGGTGTATGATCACCCAAATACCGTCATTTCCTTTTCTGGTTCTGGGAAACCCGTCTATGAAATCCATAGAAATGTGTTCCCACTTCCAACCTGGAATACCCAATGGTTGCAACAATCCAGCAAGTTTTTGTTGGTCGCTTTTGACTAGTTGGCAAGTAGGACACTTGCTAACATATATTGAAACGTCCCTTTTCATAGCCTTCCACCAGAATGTTTGCTTGAGATCGTTATACATTTTGCTTACACCTGGATGGATACTCAGCTTGGACTTGTGACATTCGTCTAACACTTCTCTTTTGAGCTCGGGGATGTCGGGAACACAAATCCTTCCTCTCAATCTCAGGATCCCATCGTTATCTATTTGAAAACCTGATGGTTCGCCTTTTTGAATTCTTTTGATCATATCCTTAATAAAATTATAATATTTACGAAGAATAGATATTTTTTCAATCAAGGAAGCCGTAATAATAAAACTGGCGATTATTACATTCTTTCTACTTAGTGCATCAGCCACAACATTGGCTTTCCCTGGAGTGTACAAAATCTCAAAATCGTATGCTGCAAGAAATTCTAGCCAACGTTGCTGCCTCAGATTCAAGTCTTTCTGGGTGAACAAATACTTTAGCGACTGATGATCCGTATATAGCTCAAACTTCTCACCCAACAAATAGTGCCTCCAGATTTTCAAAGCAAATACGATAGCTAACAGCTCAAGATCATGAGTAACGTAATTCTTTTCATGCGGTTTCAGCTGACGGCTAGCATAAGCAACCACTTGACCTCTTTGCATTAATACTACACCAAGGCCTTCTCTAGAGGCATCTGTCCAGACTTTCAAGTCTTGATTGCCATCGATAATCGTTAACACTGGAGCAGTTGTTAATCTTAATTTTAGCTTCTGAAAAGCCTCCTCACATTCGGGAGTCCACTTGAATCTTGCGTGCTTCTTTGTAAGCTTTGTTAAGGAACTAGATATCTTCGAAAAATCCTTAACGAAATTCCGATAATAACTAGCCAATCCAAGAAAACTTCAGACTTCTGTGGGAGTACTAGGCTGCTTCCAATTTTGAACAGCGGTGATTTTACTGGGATCCACAAAAATTCTTTCTTTTGATACAACATGACCAAGGAACTTGACTTCTTCTTCCCAGAATATACATTTGGAAAGTTTGGCCTTTAAGATATTCTTTCTGAGAATTTCCAATACTTGTTCCACATGTTTTGCATGTTCGCTCTCTGATTTAGAGAAGATCAATATGTCATCAATGAAAACCAGAACAAATTTATTCAAGACTTCTCTGAATACCCTGTTCATCAGATCGACAAAATACGCTGGAGCGTTACATAAGCCGAACGGCATTACTAACCACTCATTGAATAAATTGGGACCTCTGAGTGCTGTCATAGGAACACACTCTTCGGCAATACGAAGCTGATGGAAGCCTGTAGCTAGGTCCATCCTTGAAAATACTTGTGCGCTATTCGATCGATCTAACAAATCATCAATCCGCGGCAATGGGTATTTATTCTTTAATGTATGTTTATTCAAGTCACGATAATCCACACATAGTCGAAGAGTACCGTCTGACTTTGGGACAAACATCACTGTTGCTCCTCAATCAGAGAAACTAGGCCTGATCAGACCCTTCCATACAAGTTGTCGAGTTTGATTGTCTAATTCTTCTTTCTCCTTTATAGTCATTCTCCGAATAGCGTGCACTACTGGCCTTGCATTCGGAATTAAAGCGATCTTGAAATCAATTTCTCTCTTCGGAGGTAAGCTAACAACTTCTTCGAACACATCCGCATAATTCTTGATGACATGAATATCTTTTATGATGTCCGGAATATTCTCTGTGACTACAGGGATATTTTCTATTTGAGCAGGAGAAATATCTAAAGCTGACCAAAAGTCTTTTCTATCCGAATTCGGACCTTCGCATGGTATGATTATATAATTCCCTGATTTAATCTTTGCCCTAACAACTCTCTCGGTGCATTTAACCTTTGCTTCATATTTGGTTAACCAATCCAATCCCAAAATAAGATCGAATTCAGTAAAATTCATGATGATAGAGATAGTAGGGAACTTATAACAGGAAAAAGAGACAGGTACCCCACAAAGCCAACTAAGATTGAGGGAACCCCCAACCGGATTATGGACAGTGATGGGTTCTTTGAGCTTTTTCAATTTCAAATCCAACTTCTTAACTGCATTCTTTGCAATAAAGCTTCGTGACGCGCCTGTATCAAACAGTACTTTGACCGGAATATTTTTGACATTAAGCGTGCCTTCCAAAACATCTGACCTTCCCTGACTAGCTGAGGGTGCTGGGGTTTCTACCACTTCATTCACATGTACTGCTTCAGATTTCTTTAATAGCTAGAACTCCCTTGCAATATGACCTTCTTGGTGGCACTTATGGCATTTCCTTTCACCATGTGGGTTCTTTTGCTTCTTAGGGGATTTAGATCCATTCTTTCTTCGCTTATTCCAAGATTTGCAACTTATCGCCAAATGTCCTTGCCTATTGCAGCTTGAGCATGTGGCAGTCGTTACTGGTTCTTTCCCCGATCTTGTCCTTTTCCTCTTGGCTTTGGGCCTCTTACTGACCTCAGACATCGTACTGACCTCAGGACTATCAGTTTCAGACTCCCATTTGTTACTAGAACTGACTTCCTCTTCGTCGTTCAAAAGACCTTTCTTATGGAGATCTTCATACCGATAAGCCATGTATATCATTTCAGAAAAAGGAAGCTTCACATGCCCCATTATACTACTTTGGTACTTTCTTTGAAGCCCGTTAATAAACCTCAGATTCTTCCTCTTCAGATTTTGAATTAGATGAGGGGCAAAATGAGAAAGTTCATTGAATTTCTTATGATATTCTGGAATGGTCATATCTCCTTGTATCAGATAATAGAATTTATCACATAACCGCTCAATTACCTCTGGAGGAATAAATCTTTCACTGAAAATCTCTTTAAATCTATCCTAGGTAATATTACCTTCTGGATTATCCTTAATAACCGTTTTCCCACCAGATTAAAGCTTCATCTTTGAGTGCCCAAGATGCCACTAATCTTTTCTGATCATCTCTCAGCTGGAAATGTTCAAAAATTCTTTCAGCAGAACTCATCCAAGCTTGAGTTTGAATAATAGATTCATTGCCTGAGAATGGTACTCCAACCAGATTTCGATATCTTTTCAATAGAGCTTCTATATCCGATCCTGGCTGAGGGAGCACAACTGGCTCATTAGATTGTTGAACCATAGAATTTCTTCTTCTATTTCTGCCACTCATTTTTCTATGTCTGCAAATGGCAGACAAAGTGTCAGGTCAACAGAAAAGATAATTTTAAAACATAGAGACATATACTTGAATGTAAATATGTCTATCAGGGTGTATCTCATTCTGCTTCACTCATTCTAGGATACTACTAATCCTATCTGAAATGAGCGATCCGTCTTAGAACACTACTGGTTCTATTTCTGACGAGTTCGTTAATATGTTATATTCCAGAACTAAGCTTAACCAAAGCTCTGATACCACGTGTGATGACCCCAAACCCCCCGTACGACGGTGGCAAGGGTAATATTTGGAATATAACACATAAACAGATAACAGCAGAACAGGAATAAATAAATACACCAGATAATGTACAACAGAATACACTGGATAAATATAAACATCAGAGTTATACAGTATACAGGATCATACTTAGTACAAATACAGTTCAGCTTTACATAAAATGTCTACAGCGGAAAAAAAACATAATATGTACAATAGGAACTGAACAGTATAAAAGGAGATAAATGGTAGAATCCATCTTCAGCTCCAGCTATCCAGAAAGAGCCTACTAAAACCAGAATACAAGGCTGCCCGTGTAAAAATAAGGGCACCCGAGTTTGCAAGTGAAACAAACTACGAGTCAGTCATGGGACTGGTATGAGAAATCTACTTAACTGGTTAAACAATAATAACAAGGCAAATCATAGGACCACGCCACTTTCGCGGAACGGGTTTAACCCAGTGATCTCCAGTGCATGAATAAAGTAAATTATTCAAACAACGCAATGCTTTTTAGAAAGAATGAAGCCAATATAAGACTCAAGTCCCATCACACAATGCAACGCAAACCGGAGGATGAAGTTTTACCTTATATTGACCAAAATATGCTTGATACATATGAAACAATTTCATTTGATATTATTACTAGTGTTTATATGTTTCAAAAACAATTTCAATCATAAGTATCAATCATAGACGGCATAAGTGCCCCATACCACTATGTCGCCATATATAGGTATATAATCAAAATCGCACATGTCGTATTTGGAAATTGGATTTCCGTCATGAACCAAGCCAAAAGATAGTCCTTACCGAATTCGAGACGCTCTAGCCTGCCCCTCAGGCAAGTACTCAGTCAAGCCTTTGGATCGTCAGGGCCGGTCCACCGATGTGGATTAAAATGCCTGAACACTGCGTTTCCCCGCCCTTTGGGGGCGAAAATGAGTCCTATGACTCCATCGGCTCCACATAGTCACCAATATATCTGAGGCGCCTCGCAATCCAACAACCACACATGTGAAAATAATATAAATGTCAGGGTTGGTAGGTCACTGACACCACCCTAGCTAGAAGGAAACGCATGTCCTCCCTGATGTCCTCTCCCGTTTCTGGTTCATACCGGGGTGTGAGGCTCGTGAATCAACGCTATACACAAAGCTATGCCACACAGGCGGTGCTTTGATCATCAACCACAAGACTTTGCTTTTCAACAAAAGCCTTGATCATTTGCCACTTAGGTATGCCACACAGGCAATTCACACCATGCGACTGATGTCTATCAATATAAAACCTCTGATCCCGTACCTCTCAGAGAAGGGTGAAGTAAGGGAACGAATTCCCCTTCGCCAGGCATTTGTATATTTAACAGAGATCAATCAACACAGAGCAAAATCCAATGTCAGACACACAGTCCATACAAGTTCATTCTAGGTCTGAACGAAACCGGAGGCACCTTATACCTCGCATATCCATCGATCTCCAAGTACGTCTGGACGATCATCACTTATTATCTATATCTTGGGATGCCTCCCAATCAAGACATCAATAATCATCCAACCGATGTGAAGATCTCCGGTCTTCAACCACCGTCTTCATCATCGACTTCTTATCGTTGATTAATTATTTGAAATGAGATTTAACTCGGCCTTTTCAATTAATTCACGTATATTTAGAATTTAAATCAATTCATTTCAATGGTTAAATTATTCGACATCAATAATTCTGTTCTTTAATGTAATTTTCACGCCAAACACATTCAACCGTCAAATATCCCATAAACTGGGTCAATTCGGTTTATTTCCATTCCATATTATTTATAATATTTTATAACGATTTATTGCTATTTTTATTCATTTAAAAATAGCTAATTCATTCAAACGACGCTTCAGGCCATATGGCGGCCATGGCGTTGTTTTTCTTCAAATTTGATTTACACATATATGAAATTCCAACCGTTGGACCTTTACAAATTTTATATCATTAGAAAGATCTTTTCAAAACGAATCCAACGGTTCTAGTTTTGGGAAAATCCGACGGTTGGATCTCCCGGTACAATCGTTTGAAGTTACGATTTCAAAATACGAACTGCAGCGTAGTTATTCGATTTATTTTAATTATATTTATATATATATAATCGATTCTGGCGCTGTTTTTCTTCAGATTTGAATTAAACATTCCAGACAATCCAACCGTCAGATCTTTACAAAGTGGGTGTCGTTGGAAAGATATTTCCAAAGCAAACCCAACGGTCTCGGTTTCGGGAAAATCCGATGGTCGGATCTCCCGCAATAATCGTTTGAAATCACGGTTTCAAAACACGAACTGCAGCTTCGTTATTCGATTTATTTTAATTATATATATAAGTATAATTCATTCTTCGATTTCAAAACCATATTCATTTCATATATTTGATAAAAACGATATTTTTATCCAACAGATATTTATTTCAACACTTCACTATTTTTAACAGTTCATATATATCATAAAAATGTGATTTTTACTATAAAACAATTTATTTCAAAACACGATTATTTTATATAGCTCATACCTAAGGAAAAATGTTATTTCTGGTGTTAAAACAATTTATTTAAAACACTAATATTTTATATAGTCTATATATATATATATATGAAAAAAATGTTATTTTTATCTTTCAAAGAATTTATCCCATACATGAACTTCATTCAACACATGAATTTTATTCAACACATGAATTTCTATTCAACACATGAATATAGTTTCAACACATGAATATAAATCAAACACAGGATCATTTCAGAAAATTTCGGCAGCATAACGGCAGGGTAGTTAAAACCGGCACCGTCCCGAGTACGACTCCTCGCTCTACCTTAAAGCCTCGTAGCTTTTGACAATGGGGATTTCAATATCTAGTTCGTACGCAGGCGAATTTTCCCATATACTAATCCTATTGGGATTTCAACCACAATCTATCATTTCCAATCAACCATTCATGATATTCACCAAATTTCACATCAACCAAATCCAAACAATATCACAACCAATATATATCGTCCATGGTCTGTGGACGAGGGGTGTGTGTGTGTATATATATATATATATATATATATATATATATATATATATATATATATATATATCGACATACGTATATAACTATATTTCGATTTCATTTCAATATATTTCAGTATCATTCAACGCATATATAATTTTTTACAACGCATATATAACTTATACATCGAACATACAACTTATACAATGCTTATACATGAGGTGTACAACGCTTATATAACTCATACATCGACTATATAATTTATACATCGTCATTTCCATATCGTTTATAATTCAGAAATCTCACATTGGGTTCCACTCCTCCAAAAATTGTAGAAGGCTCAGAAAAATATCCGGTCTTTTCTAGAATGTAGAAGACGTCCACATGAGTCCAATGTCTCTTGTTTCACTGGATTTCGTCAACAAACGAGAAAGATTTGATTTTTATTGTAAAATCATAAACCATAGCGCTTTAAAGTGCTATAAACTATAAAATAAATTCAAAGCCGTTACCTTTTCTGTATTTTTTTCAAAACTAGGTTTCAACCTAGCGCGCAATACAAGGCACGAGGTGATGATCGGCTGGTACCATGACGAAGAGCTTGGAGGGAGCTTCCAGGCGCTACCCACGATAGCCCACTCGAACTGGAGATCGACGCGCAAATCAAGGCGGCGCGGCGGACTTTCTCAGGCGCGAATCTCGAGAACGGCGCCACTAGAGGTGCCAATACCAGTATGGATTTGAAGCTCTCGTGATGCTCTTCAAAATCTTCAACTGGGTCGAAGGCTATCTGTGCGTGGATTGATCGGAAAGTGGCCGGGAAGGGGAGAACGACAGTCGCCGTCGACGAGAGCAGTTATCGGGGGTTTTTAGATTTTTTTTTATAAAATTAATTTATGAAAGGAAAATTTTGATTGGCCTATACTTTATTTAATTTTAAAATAGGGTTTTCTAAAACGAACTCCAATCCAAACTCAACGACTGTTGTCCCTAGCTAAATACCCCCATGCCGAACACAATGGGAAATGTTTCGTAGGCCCATTCGACTATTTCAGTCAGTTTCTCTTCAAATTAAAATATAAAACATTCAATATTTGATTTGAACGTACATTTCAATTTGCCGGGGCCACAAACTGATCCCAAAAATTATAGAAAAATAAATCTAGCTATGTTTTGACGATACAGTCCCAACAAAACTAGTTTTGTCGAATTCTAAGACCGTTTGAAAAATGGCCCTTTTCTGGTCGATCCACTTTAACAGAAATCAACCAAACACATTTTCCTTTGCCACGCCCACATATTAACTTAAAAAATTATGGAATTTGAAATCTAGCAATAATTTGACATCCTGGACCCAACAAAAGTGGTTTCGTCGAAAACAGAGGTCTTTTGCAAAATGTCTATTTTCACAGGCTATATAAATTCTATAGCGACCTTTCTGAAAATTCATTTGGCCATAACTTTTGATTCCCGCTATGGAATTTAGATTTTTCAGATTTGTTGGAAAGTTAATCATAAACAGATTTAAATATTTTTGGTTTCACTAAAATCCGTTTTATTTTGCACCCGGTACAGTCAATCAAAGTTTGAATTCCAATTTTGAAACTACCGCGCCATTTCAGGCCTTATTTTTAATTAAAAATAATTATATTTATTTTCAAACATCGATTCAAACATACCTTTCCGTCCTTATTATTTAAAATAATTTATTTTAAATATTTAAAATCCACTAAAATAGCCAAATTAAAAATTTTAAACTGGTTCAGTTTTTCAGGTTGTTACATTAAAAAATGGAAAGAACACACCGGATTTTATACTGGTTCGGATTATTCCTACGTCCAGTCCTACGCAACGATGGATTGCACAGAGTTTTATTATAATCAGTATTCAAGTACAATCCCATTAATTTCACGGCTACAAGGTTAACACCGCTCCAAACACCCTAGATTTCACGACTATAAGGTTAACACTGCTCCCTTTTCTTAATTTCAGGTATACAAGGAACACACCCTTTGCCAAACAATTCCCAAATGATTACAACAACCCTATAACTCTTCAATAGCACTTCAATTCAGAGAGTAGTAAATAGAGATTGAGAAAAGATGAAGTTTGATGTGATTAGAGTCGAAATCGGCAAAGTAGAAGTGTAGAAATCGGTAAAATATGAAATATTAATGGTGGTACGAAGAGGGGTGAAGATGGAAAAGAAGAATTATGAAAAAAAATTCGAAATTAGCCCTTATTTATAAGATTTGAATGGTTGCAACGTTTCAGAAATGTTACAAATACTAAAAAGACACTTCCTTTGAAAATGGAATTTCTGACAGTTATATGTCGACATACCCATATACGTATATCGATATATGTCATGTATTTTTTATTTTTAAAACTATTTTTCAAGTGTTTAATTACATATATTATTCTGGAAATTCTTGAATCAAAATTTAGTGATATAAATGAATATTCTAAAGTGTGAAATCAAAATAATATATTATGTAAACATATTTATAAAGTTATAAGGTTTAAAATTATAAAAATATATATAATTGTATAAACTTATATATATTAAAACTTTAAAACTTATATGTTTGAAATCATAAGTAAGATAAAATAACTTGAAATCATAATTTGAAATTTGAAAGTTAGAATTTGAAAAACAAAATTTAAACCTGGAGTGTTATTTAGAGCAGGTAGATTAGTACTTGTTAATTCGGTGTTTTCTGCTATTTCTACTTATTGGATGGCCGTTCATCGATTTCCTCAGTGGGTTTTTGAGAAAATTGACAGAATCAGGCGTAATTATCTTTGGAGTGGTGTCCCTATTTGTAGAGGCTATAAATGTTTAGTTAACTGTGAGGTGTGTTGTAAGCCTAAGAAAGATGGGGGCCTGGGGATCATTAATTTATATAATTTTAATTCTTCCTTGTTAGCCAAATGGTTATGGAGATTTAGATGCCCTGATGTGTCGGCTACTTGGAAGATTATTGTTTCCAAATTTTATTATTCTAGAGGTGAGTTTATTGTTGGTTCTAGTGTTAGTTGGTTTAATAGATTATCTTATTTTTAGAAGTCTGTTTTGAATTGTTTTGATTTTTTTAATTTAGGTTGCAAGGTGACTGTTCATTCGGGAAACCTTACTTTCTTTTGACATGATGCTTGGATTTCTTGTGTGCCGCTTAAAATTGAATTTAGTGAGCTTTTTAATAACAGTAGATTTAAGAATGCTTTGATTATAGATGTTTATAGAGGGGATTTAGATCCTTCGTGGTAGTTTTCCTTTGATAATATTTTAGAAGGGGGAATGTTAAGGCAATTAGCCTTACTTAAAGCTAAGTTAGCTTTGTATAATTTGGATGAGAATGGAGATTCTATTAGTTGGGGTTTAGATAAGAGTTTAGTTTACTTCGTTAATTCTATGTATAATTTTAGTAATTTTTCCGGTGTTTCTTTGCGCCCTTTTAAGTTTCTTTGGAAATCTAATTCTCCTCCTAAAGCTAAGTTTCTTATGTGGTTGATTATTCATAAGAAGCTTAATACGGTTGAGCTTTTGAAGAAGAAGAATATTATTTTTGATGTTAAGTGTTGTTTTTGTAGTATTGTGGATGAAGATGTTGATCATTTATTTTTCTCTTGCAATATTACCATTTTTATTTTTAATATGGTTTTAAGGATTTTTGTTTTTGATTGTTTTAATTCTTTTAGTAGCTGTGTTGATTATTGGAATTGTTGTAGATTTGCTTATAATTCTAGACAGAGATATGTGTTGGATTCTTTAGTTACTATCATTAGTTGGTTCATTTGGTTGGAGAGGAATCAGAGATTTTTTTCATTCTATTTCAGTTTCTATTGATAATTTAATTATTAGAATAGTTAATTTCTGTCTGGATTGGATGTCTAACTCGCACTATAAGTTTTTTGGTGATTCGCGTTTTGAGAGTTTTTTGATTAAGTTTAGATTTAATTTGAGTTTATTTATTAGAATCAGTAAATATTTTACTTGTAATAAATCTCGTCTTTGTTGTTAATTTCTATTTCTTGATGTTGTTTGATTGTCTCATTTTTTCTTTTTATTTCTTTTTCACATATATGTATGGATATATACCTATATATATTCTTAGATATATATATATATACTCATATATATACTCATATATATATATATGTGTTGTTTACAAATAGTTTGCCTAGTTTCTTTCAGATTTCAGGTTGTTGATGTAGCTGAGGAGCTTAGTGGATAGCTGTCAGGATTGGCGGTTGTTATTTTCTTTGGATCTATTTTTGTGTACTGAGTTGGAGTGTTTTTGGAGTGTTCTATTACCCTTTTTGTTGTATTTAGCTTGGAGAGACTAGATTTTGTATTGGAGTAGATATACTTCAATATCGGGTTGTGGCTTTGCCGGAATTCGATATTGAAGTATGATGGGCGGTGGTCTATCCGGAGCTCATCTATCTACTTTCCTTTATATTCATATAGTCGTGTTTGTATTGCTTTTGTCTCCTTTTGGATCTGTAGTCGGATATTGTATCCTTTTATATTTTTTATTATATATGTGTGCTCTCTTCTTTTTAGAAGATCACACATTTTTATTTTCAAAAAAATAAACTAGACTCTATTACTATATTTTTGTCGAACTCTTGATAACTTGATAACTCATGAGTCTTGAATCTTTTCTGAATCCTGATAACTCTTAGTATATATTTTATAATCAAATAATGATAATTGAAATAAGGTTGTTGTCATCAAAACTCCATTCTCTAACAATCTCCCCTTTTTGATGATGACAACCTTGATTTATAAAATATTCATACTATGACACCCCACGTCCGTTAATGTCACTCTTTATCAGAATGCATTAAGTTCTATGAAGCGTTATAGGTAAACAGAAACAGAATCTCACAAGACAGATATAAAATAGTAGCGGAAATTTAAAACTTCATTATTTAGCAGGAAAACAACGTAGTCTCAAAAACCAGTTATAACATCAGGCTAAAATACTGAAACAAAATACATCAAACCAAAACATTTGTCTTGCGCTAAAAACCATCAAAGTACATAAATGTAAAATCATAATCCCTAATAATAGCCATAACAAAGTAGACAGATAGTCAAAGTGATACATCAAAGTATATCTAGATCTAAGTAGAAACCTTGGGGTGGGAGGAAGGAAAGAGAGAAAGGGAAACAAAAAGTGTCAGACATAAAATCTGGCGAGTCTAGTGAGTTTTAGCATATAAAGAAGTAAACGTATCATGACAAATATATAAAACTGGATGAGAGATAACAATATCATATAACAGGAATAATCTGTGATGACCTGAACTTCCCCGGTCTCCGAAGAGAAGAGAAAGGACGGATTGTCTGAGAACAAGACGAATCAGAACACAAACAGAAGAACATTTAATTGCTTATTACAACAATTTACACCAGAGTACAAGAATATACATAGTGTGAATAATTTATACATTGTAAAATATCAGAGAATAAAATACTTACATAACAGCGGAAAATAATACAAAACACAACTGAAAGAGATAAACGGGTACAGAGCTTTCCGAATATCGTTCCAGCTGTAAACCAGGATATAAATCTGCAAAACCAAAACTACTAGCGGCCCGTGTGGAAAATAGGGGCACCCAGAGTTTAGGTTAAAACAATAAACTCCAGGTCAGTCATGTGACTGGTGTGAGAACTAAAACAGTTATTTAGTCTTTACTTTAAAAATAAAGTAAATCAAGGGACCACGCCGTATAACACGGAACATGTTTCCTCCCAAGAATACCAGTGCATAAGACAAACAGCGCAATGCTTTTTGGAAAAATGAAGCTATTATAAGACTCAGGTCCCATCACACAATGCAACGCAAGCCGGAAGATAGAGTTTTACCTTATAATAGCCAAACATGCTTGGTACATTTAAAACAAATCATTTTGATACTATTATAGTGTAAAGTGTATAAAAACAACTTTAAATATAAATGTATCAATCATAGATGGCATAGTGCCCCATCCCACTATGTCGCCATACTAGGCTCTACAAATAAAACTGAATGTCATGTATTGGAAATTGGATTTCCGTCATGAACCAAGGCAAGGGATGTACTCCTTTCCGCTTCGTGACTATCTAGCAAATGTCTCGGGACTGCACACTCTAGGCAACCCCTAGATCTTGCAGTGCCGGTCCATACTTACATTAGTGGATTAGTTATTCCTAAACACACGTTTCCCGGTCCTATCGGACCTATCCATCGGCTCCGTAGAGACCAATATATCCGAGGCGCCTCGCATTCCAACAACCACATAGGTGAAAATATAAAAATGTCGGGGCTTGCAAAACCCTGACACCACCCATAGCTAGAAAGAAACGTCATGTTCTCACCACGTCCCTTATCCCGTTTTTGACTCATACCGAGGTGTGAGGCTCGCGAATTAACGCTATACACAAAGCGATGCTATATTAAAGCCGTGCTATGATCATCAACCACAAGACTCTGCTTTTCAACAGAAGCCTTGATCATTTTCCACTCAGGCATGCCACACAGGAAATTCACTCCATGCGACTGATGTATATCGATATATAACCTCTGAGCTCGTACGTCGCAGAGAAGGGTGTTAAGCAAGAGAATAAATTTTCCGCCGCCAAACAGATATATATTTAATAGAAATCAATCAACACAGAATAAAATCCAATGTCAAACACACAGTTCATTTACAAGTTCGTTCCGGGTCTGAATGAAACCGGAGGCACCTTATTCCTCGTCCCCTATGTCCAATACAGGAGAGAGGCCCTCGCATATCCGTCGATCTCCAAGTACGTCTGGACGATCACCACTTATTACCTCGTCTTGGGTGTACAGCCCAATCAAGACATCAGTAATCATCCAAAAGATGTGAAGACCTCCGGTCTTTAACCACCGTTTTCATCGTGGACTTATCGTCGAATCAGTTATTCAGAATGGGTATAAACCCGGCCTTTCTGAATAACTCGCGTATATAATGAACAAGTGCAATAAAAACACAACATACGCCTCATTCCAATTCTGAATATTCTTTTATTCAAATATTCACATCTTTAGGGATATGTCCCCATTAATTTTATTAAAGATAAATTCTTTAAAATTTATTCTTTAGTCTTCCTTTGGATATCATTCAAACCAGATTAAGGTTTTCCAAACTAGTCGGGATTAACACACCTTACCGAAGTAATCATTTATTTAATTTCCCAATCCCAACCTATTCATCCCATGGAGCAAAATTGGTATTACTCCATAACTAACACCACGGTGTTATCGCTAAAATTAATTACCATTTCCCATTCAAATCTAATTAAAGATTTAACTATAGCTTGGAGCAAAACTGGTGATACTCCATTCTCGATCAATTCCAAAATTTGATAATTTAAATTATCAATTTCCATTTCAATCTAATTAAAGATTCATTTAAAACTCCACTTAGTTTTAATCTTCCCCAAAATCAATATTAATGATTATTTAACTTTGGAAACACAAACATGTCGCATCGACAATCTACACCATACTATTGATTTCTTCCGACATATAACCTCTGAGCTCGTACGTCTCAGGGAAACGTGTTAAGCAAGAGAATAAATTCTCCGCCACCAAACAGATATATATTTAGCCGAGATCAACCATACAGCTCGAAGTACAATGTTAGACATGTTATCCTGTCTTTAACTGGGTTAAAGAACTAATGTTATTTAAAACACAGTTCACAATAAACCCAAATGCTCTTACATACAAATGGAATCTTCACGGAAAAACAAATCAATATATAATCGATATCAATTTCCGTGTCCGACCAATAATATAAATGGAATAACGACAAAGCCTTTTAAATTCCATATGTATTAACAGTCTTCCTCCATAGAAGTTCACTTCGATTATTATCAAATCGAATTCCATTCAATTCCAATTTAATATATTAAATTGGAAAACTTTACTTTGGAAAATTCGCATTAAATCTTGATTAAAATATTTATAAAATTCCAAATCACATTTCACTTTAAATTGGGTTAAAGAACAAATGTCGTTAAAAACACAGTTCACATTAGACCCAATTCACATTCCATTTTCAATTCCAATTAAATGTTAACTAATTGGTAATTATTCTTTAAATCTTAATTAAAATATTTATTCTTTTCACACTGGGTTTAAGAACAGTGTTATTTAAGACACCATTCACGACAAACCCAAAAATCAATTTGATATTAAATACAAGGCTCTAAATAGAAAATATATCGGCTTATATTCAATATCAAATTCTGAAATCAACAAATATCGTATGGGAATAACGATATATATATCTTCCAAATTCCTCCACAATATCCGTATAATCATGGAATCCAATATCGAAATATTCCGAAGATAATTTCGATTCAGATCCCTTCCAATTCTTATATTCGAAATTTCTGGTTATATTAAAACCATTTCCTCAATCCAATTTATTTATTTAAAAATATTGGATTATTTTTCTAGTTAATGACAAGTTCATTTCGATAAAAATATATTTTTATCTTTTCAAATATGGAATTTTTCATCCCATCTCTTTCCAAATCATTTATTATGATTTTACACAAATGATTAATATTTTTAATAATTTTATCAAGGCCCGTACAGTCGATTTCCATAAACGGTCATCGAATTACCCTTACAACGACCTTTTCCAAATTTGATTTGGATATAATTCCAGATCCAACCGTTAGATTTCAAATCTCTTATATTTGTTGGAAAGCTCTTTTCGATACGAACCCAACGGTTTCGGTTTTAGGAGAATCCGACGGTCGGATCTCCCGTAACATCAATTCGAAGTCAATGATCGAAATTCGTGAACTGTCGTGGCGCGAAGCGTTCTATTCAGGCCTATATATAATATATGTTATATATATTTCGTCGATTTCCATTTAAAACGTATTTTATAAATCGTTTTAAATTCGTTTTCAAAACGATTTCAACTTCATATTCAATTTTAAATAAAAATTGAATATTCCATATCATTAATATATGAATGATAATATTTTCAAAACGTTAGATTTTGAAATCACTTCCTTTTCGATATTCATTATAAAAATGAATAAAATCGATATAAATATCGTTCACGTCAAAATGGCGTTAATTTAATCAACACGGCTTTATATATTTAAATATTTTCATGTCCATCCCAAATCGGACATCAAAATCATATTTTGATTAATTACTGAATATTATTTTAAAATATTCGTTATTTTAAAATATTCGTTATCCTAAAATATTCTTCAGTTCTGAATTGGAATCATACCCAATCAATTACCATATAATGTTATTTATATGGATTTCATACAACACATGTATATAATAATAATGATAAATAATCATCCATCATCCAGAGTGCATTCTACACTATATAAGCATTAAATATAAATAATTAATGCTTACAACAGTCTGTCAACCAATTGATTGACATACAACTAAACAATTGGGATTAATGTACGCCAAATATCATCCCAATACCCAATGTGGGGTTTCAACCAACAAATACTGAATATTATTTGTGCAGTTGGGCGATGTGTAAAATATATCATCCCAATCCATATCAGTTAAATGGGTGTACATAAACAAATCGTCCGATTTGTAAACGAATATTTATTTTATTCATATACACGTTAAAAATTATATTTTTAACGATAAAATATTTTATTCAACACATGAATATTTTATACAGTCCATTTCACATCACAATCAATTTCAATCACACAAATCAATCAAACAAACAAGTCGTCCATGGTCTGTGGACCACGAGGAGAAGTTCATATACGCAGTTATAAAATAAATAACCATACAAGAAATTTTAGTGAGGAGTTCTCACCTTGGGTTACCACTCCGTCATTCCTTATTGTCGCTCAGATTGGCTATTCTGATTCCAACACAATTTGTTTTACGAAATTTATATTAAAAATCATATTTTTAATAATGCTTCATATATTTAAAAATCATATTTTTATAAAAACCATATTTTTATATCATTATTCGAATAATAAAAATCATATTTTTTTACTTCGCCACATAAATGAAAATCATATATTTTTTCCCCTTTCAAAAATCTAATCTTTTCTTCTTTAAAGATCTAATTTTTATCTATATTAAAAATCTAATTTTCATTTACATTAAAAATATAATTGTATAAACAAAATCAAATCTTTTTATATAACAAAATCAAATCTTTTTATACAAACAAAATCAAATCTTTTTATAGTGAACCTATATTATAAAGATCAGATTTTTATTTCAAATCTACATAAAATAAAATCAGATTATTATTTCAGATCTACATTTATAATTACATAATAAGAAAATACAAAAATAAATAAAATAAAATAAAAACTCACAGTTTCTATTAGAGGAGGGGGGTCCACGGGTTGGGGTTTGCTGATGGAAGGCGGCGAAGGTGGTTGGGTGGTCGGAGGGGCGGTGCCTGAGGCGGTGGTGGGGCCACATTGGACTAGAGGGGAGGTTTTGGGCGGTTTACAGTAGAAAGAGGGAGAGAGAGGACGGGGGAATGGAGGATGGAGGAGGAGGAGGAGGGGGGTTCGCCGGAGGTGCGACGCTGACTGGGTAGCGGCGCGAGAGGGAGGGGCACGACGATGGGTGGCGGCTAGGGTTTCGTCGCCCCTTTTTTATTATTATTATGAAGTGTCGGGGAGAGAGAAAGAGAAGAGGGGGGAGGGTGTTTAAATAAATAATTATTTAATTTTTTTCTTCCAAAAAGTCAACTTTTTTATTCGACCTCCAAACGAGACCCAGCAACTGTCGCCCCTCGCTAATTACTCCAATTCCGAACACAATGGGATATGTATCGTAACCCAATTCGGCTGTTATGATCTGCTTCCCCTAAATTTAAAATACAAATCATTATATTTTAAATTTAAACGAACACTTTAATTTACCGGGGCCACATACGGACTATAAAAATTCCAGAAAAATAAATCTTGCTATGTTTTGACGATATGGTCCAAACAAAACTAATTTCGTTGAATTTGGAGACCGTTTGAAAAACTGTTATTTTCCAGTCGATTAAATTCAAACTGAATTTACCAAACACGTTTAAATTCGCCACGCTCACATATTGATTCCAAAATTATGAAAATTGGAATCTAGCAATAATTTGACATTCTGGATCCAACAAAAGTGGTTTCGTCAAAAACGGAGGTCGTTTGCAAAATCGCTATTTTTAAGGGCTATATTTCCATAGCGACTATTCTGAATTTTCAACTGGACATAACTTTTTATCCCCGCTATGAAATTTGGATTTCTCAGATTCGTTGGAAAGATATTTTCAAACAAATTCAAATATTTCTGGTTCCACTAAAATCCGGTTTATTTTGAATCCTGTACATTCATTTGAAAATTGAAATTTCAAACTACCGCGACATTTCCAATTCCTTTTATAATTAAAATAAATATTTATATTCTAATTTCGATTTAAATAGATTTATATGTTCTAATTCTATTCAAAATAAATTTCTAGTTGTTATTATTTAAAATAAATCATTTTAAATACTCAAAATTCATTAAAATTGCCAAAATAAAAATTTTAAATTGGTTCTGATTTTCCAGGTTGTTACAATATCAGGATGAACAGGATAAGCAGAATAAACAGAGTAATATGGACCAAGCTATGCTTCTTGTTGGAAAATGGAGTTTTAATGACAATAACCTCATTTCAATATTAATTGATTATAAAATATACACTAACATCTCTATATAGAATATATATACATATATGCAAGAGTTGTATACAAGAATTAATACTAAAGACTGTACAGTTTTAGAGTTTGGAGATTCAAGAAATTCAGTAATCAATATTTCAAAAGTTTAAGTAAATATAGTAATAGAGTCTAGTTTACGTAAGACTCTGAACAGCTATAACGACCCGAGGATTTTGCGACCTTGGTTATCGACATAAACTCAATGTCGACTATCCAAGCATCGGAAATACCGGATAGTTAATGAAAAAAGTTAGAGGGTGAGAATAGATAAGATAGAAAATTAGATTAGAAGAAGAAGAAGAACACGACTACAACAACATCAGAGTAACACGAATCTCACAGCGGAACGAATAAAATATACTATATAACATAACTTTGAAATACAAATATGTACTTGAATATACATATCATTATCAAAGTACAACACTTACAACACAGCGGAAATAAACAATTGCTATAAAATCCTGAAGCCTCCTGCTCCAAGCTCTCAGTATCTGTAAAATCCTGACTACTTGACAGCCCGTACAAATTTGGGCACCCAAGATTTTAGGGAAAACAAAACAAAATAAACTCCGGGTCAGTCATGGGACTGGTATGAGTAAACAATTTAAAAAAGTTTGAGAAAATAGACGATATCTCATAAGACCACGCCGTATAACACGGAACGGGTTTTTCCCTTATGAGAATCCAAAACACTTGATTTATCATTCAAAATCCTTTTGAAAGAAACGGTAATCTTTATATCAAAACTCCTTTGATATTATAATAATGTCTATCAATCACAATATAATAATCATCTAGTAGAACGCTTTCATCTTACGTTCCACATACATAATATATAATCAAAAACCGCAGGCGCTTATTGGTTAATGAATTCCAACTGGTAAGGTATGGGACCACCTTTCGATAGTGTATCTCTAGAAGGGAATACACCGGGTTCAACAAGAACATCTTGTAACCCAAGTTAAACATGACCGGTCACTCATTTCGCTTGAGTGTACCGAATGTATTATCACCAACGGTTGGGATCAACAACCGTTTCCCGAAAGGGACAACATCGAAATAGATATAAGAAGTAAATGGAATTTCTCTAGATCAGGTGATAATACACCCTAATTGGCAGCTAACCACTTAGCCATGCGACCTACCCGATTTTATACCATTTCCTGGTTGTGAGGCTTGAGGTCATAACGTACAGATCACACCTTTATTTACTCTGAATGTCACATAGTTATACCCGCCAAATCACAAATACAGCTAAGAGAAACGAATTCCTCTACCACCAAACGTACATACATTTGAAGAGATCAACTTACGCGATCTATTAAATATACTCTGTCAGACATTCTTCCATACAGGTCGTCCTGGGACTGGACAGACCGAAGGTACTATTCTGTAAATCTATCTTAGGAAATTTCTACCTAGGATTTACTGAACAGCCCTTGCATAACTCCGTCTTCAATTATCTTCATCATATTTGATTCGCAACGCTAATGCTATACGGAGTGGTTTTCAAATAATATATCTTATCCCGGTCTCTCCGTATTAACAACAGAAATGGTCAAAATCTTTGATAGTCGGTGATTTAACTATCAAAGGAAAACATGTGTACAAACAACGGTCGTATTCCCAAATGTAAATCTTACCGATCAATCATCATTTCATTTCCCAATTTCCCATTTATCGTTTCCATATATTCATAAATTCCTTATTTTCTAAAATTAGAAAATATACGTTATTAACTTTGGAAAATGCTTCCATTTCTGATTCACGCATCAATATCTTCCTACCTCTATTAGTCTCTAACTGTAAACTAGTAAGAGAACAACTTCCCAAGTATAAACCCCCAAGGCTGAAACCAACATCAGATCGATACCCAGAAAGCCATTCAACTCAACAAATTTCCAGTCAGTTTCTAATTTAATTAATTCCATTTAAATTCCTAATTCAAAACCCCAAATTCCATTATAATATTTTATTTGCAAAATATTTACTTTATCTAATTTTTCACATAGTATGTGAATAACATGTCTTTATATAATCAAAACAGTTTGATTTCGTATTTTAAAAACAATATCTCAAACCCAAATTCTATTTATATTTTTATTTGTAGAATTATTCATACAAATCTCCTTTTTTATTTCTAACACTTAAATCTCATTTATAACTCCCTTGATATAATTCTATTTATTCTATACAAATCCTTTTATATAATTCTATTCATTTTATATAAATCCCTTTATATAATTCTATTCATTTTATATAAATCCTTTTATCTAATTCTTTTCATTTTATATAAATCCTTTTATATAATTCTTTTCATTTTATATAAATCCTTTAATATAATTCAACTCATTTTATATAAATCCTTTTATACAATTCTACTCATTTTATATAAATCCTTTTATATAATTCTACTCATTTTATATAAATCCTTTTATATAATTCTATTCATTTTATATAAATATTTCATTTTCAATATTCACTTTGAAAATTTCCTTTTTACATTCCAGTATTTCATATGGTATTTAAAATACCAAATAACATGACCAGTGTCATCATAAACAATCACAAATTATATATCACAATATATGAAAACAACATTATTATAATATTGAGGAATCCAGTTGGATCCCTCCAACCTGTTTCCCTGCATCCACAGATGTTAAACAATATAAATAACATCAATTTCATTTCAATATGAAATATTCTGATAAACATAATCATATTTGATTAACGATTTATATATGTATCGTTATCTATAATTTCAAGCAATAAATCAGCAATTCAACCAAACAATCAACACATAACAATCAATCATCATTTATCAATACTAGATTATATTTATAAAAATATAAACTGTACAGAGTTAGTGAGATTTACTCACATTTGACGTTCATCGTTAAATAACGATAACCATCGGTTGATTCTGACAGACAATTTATTTCACCATAAATTGTAACGAGCTCAATTCACTCCTAGTCAGTTCCATTGTGTAGCCACCGTCTATACGATCCCAACGGATCTGACCATTCGAATAGCCCACCCGCTTGAATACGTCTTCCTCCTTCCAGGCAATTTCAATCCGCACAACAAACCCATCCTCACGGAATTCAAACTCCATGTCCTCCTTCAATACTTCATTAATCTTTAAATAGAAATTACCATTATCATTCCGATCGCAATCTCTACCAAACCCTACCACAAACATGATGCTCGAGTTCAAATTTCACAATCCGTTACTTTGCCTCGTTCGAATAGACAACCCCCTTGAAGCTTCCTCTCCTCATTACCGTGATTTCTCTCTTAGATTACCCATTCATTTCTACATGATAATTCACCAAAAAAATACCAACAACCTTCAGTTCTCGAGAGCTATCCTCCCATAACCTCGACGACCCTCTCGAGTCTCTTCTCTAGAATGCGTCGAACTCTCTGTTGCACCAGCTACAGTGAAACATCGACATTATCTTGCTTCGAACTTCAAAAAAAACCCAAGGTTGATGCTAAATCCAATACCGAACTCAAATCCGGCATTCGTTTAACACATCGTCGCCTCAATACTCTTATAAATCCAATCCTAGACTACGGTCCATAAAACCAACGCTCCAGAACAAACATCGAACCTAGAAAAGTATATACGACTAGGAAGAGCAAGTATACAATAACTCAAATATACATCTATTTTGATTTATAGTTTTTTATTTGAATTAATACGATTTTTCCAAGATGAACAACTCATGGTTTTATTTCTTAGAATATGATGACTTGAAAGTATTTGACTGTCAAAGGGAGTAAATTAGGTTAAAGATGAGGTAGAGTATTTATAGGGTAATAAAATATTTTTATATTCAATTTTATATTTATATTTAATCAGTCGTTGTTTGTTTTTATCATTTAAAAATTCGTATGACCACATAACATATCCAAATTCGATGAAAATGGACATACAACTACAGTTTGACATTACGGACACAACGAAACTTGTTTCGTCGAATTCCGAATCCGTTTGCTCACACAGCGTATTTTTAAAGGTCAAATTATTGACTGTTTTTCACATTAAAATCCGGTACTGCCACATACTGATTCCAAAAATCAGGAAAATTGAAATATAACAATAATTTAATATTCCAGATCCAATAAAATTAGTTTCGTCTAAAACGGAAGTCGTTTGCAAAACTGGCTATTTTTAAAGCTTTAAATAAACCCTTTTAAATATAAATATATTTTAAAATAATTAAATAGAATATTAATAAATTAATATTATCGTATATATTCACATACAATATCCATATAATTTCAAAATAAACATATCGGGATATATAACTCGTTATTTCAAAATTTCCAGTTATATCGATATTCGATTTATATTAAAACCCTTTTATAATATAAATAAATCATTATAAATTTTAAAGGAATTCCATAGCGACTATTCAAAAATTTGATTTGGACACAACTCACAATCTATACGACGAAATCTCGATTTTTCTCTTCCATTAAAAAATATACTTCACCAGCTCCGAACGTTTCTTGTTTCACAGAACTACGACTTAAAACGGATTTTGTATATTCGTTTAAAGTTTGAATCGCCAAATTACGAACAGCTGCGCCATTTCGAGCTCGATTATAATTATAATATAAATTGTACGTTCAACTGACATTTATAAATAAATTCGTTAATATAATTCAGTTCTAAACTGAATTATATATTTTAAATTGTCTAATTCACACAATATTGTGAATTCTGTTATTTCCGACTATTTCGGAAATAAATATATTATTCTATTATTTATATTAATTAAATATAAATATTATTTAATTCAAGTTGTCAATATCGCCAAATCGATATTTAATAAATAAATTAATCAATTATTCAACCGTGTAAAATACGGGACGTTACATTCTTCCCCCCTTAAAATAATTTCGTCCTCGAAATTGCTAAGGTTGAAAACAAACCCTATTAACTGGGTTAAAAATTATTTATTTACTTATCAACTTCAATTCAACTGAATTAATCGATTTCACTTAAATTATTAATTTATTCTTATTAACGAAAATTTTCGTAAATCTTGAAAATTTTCTAACACCTTAAGGTTTCAAAAAATTTCGCCTGCATCTCCTTTGTACGGCTCAATCGGTACAAGTACAACTCGCCTCTCTGGGCCTTCTCCAACCCAAAAGAAAATCAAATAGCCAAGCAGCTTGCCAATTCGACTCATAAAGATCTCATACCCATATAAAAATAAACTTGTAACTTTTTGTCGGGCAATCAAATCGTTCTCTTTCACTTGCTATTAAATCAGCATATACCGATACCTTTCCAACTTGATCTCCAATCAATTCATTCTCAAACCCAAATCATTCTCTTATAACTCAGCCAAATTTCATTCTTAACTCAAATGCCATTACCAATTTCAACTCTTAACCCACCAGTCCAATACCATTTCAAATTCCTATCTCACATCCCCATATACTTAACCTAGTTAAATTCCATTCCACAAATTTTATTATTTTGTTTTTATATCAAACCATCTCTCCTGGGAGTTTTAAACAGCTTTGCTTTTCTCAAAAATCAATTATTCCTTTTTGGAATTTCAAAACAACTTTTTTAGCCAAAACAATTCGAAATCAATATCTTTAGTAGTAATCCGTCACTTAGAACTCGAAAATGAACACTGATGATGTAGGCAGCATCATCAGGGTTATTTCCCAGCGATCGAAGTGAGTTCAATACTATAACATATTTCAAAATCATATTTAAACACCTTCATTTTGAAATCACTTTCAATATATCCTTCACAATGCTTGTAAACAATTTAAAATCTCCCAGGGTTTTAAAATTCTCATATATTTAATCCAATTCCATTTACAAACACTTTTCATGTTTTCAGAATTTTAATTCTAATTCTGATTTAAATTAAGATTTAATTCATCTGATTTCATACATTACACTTATATGAATTCTGATTGGTTATTTACATAACCGTTTCAATTATAATTTTATATGATTGTAATCACAACCAACACATCCAATATACTATAATATTCCAAATATCTATACTTTTTTTATATCAAAATATATTCGGGTAAAATTATTCCATTACCCACTTTTCAAAGCATACCATGTCGGTTCATCGTATTCAAGTGTTTAGAAACCCCTACCGATACAGTGGATCAAACTGATCGACCAAAACTCATAAACAACTCTACCAATAAATCTCCACAATATAAAACAATTTTTATAAAATCTACACATGCGCTCTCTCGTATATATACACTCAACTCAATCTAGGGCATTACTAACCCCATCTCTACGGAGTTACGCCACAGAGCCAAGGTAATTACTTAACCTTCAACTCTGATACCAGTGTAACGACCCAGGTTTTCGCGACCTTGGTTATCGACATAAACTCAATGTCGACTATCCAAGAATCGGAAATACCGGATAGTTAATGAAAGAAGTTAGAGGGTGAGAATAGATAAGACAGAAAATTAGAATAGAAGAAGAAGAAGAACACGACTACAACAACATCAGAGTAACACGAATCTCACACCGGAACGAATAAAATATACTATATAACATAACTTTGAAATACAAATCTGTACTTGAATATACATATCATTTTCAAAGTACAGCACTTAAAACACAGCGGAATTAAACAATTGCTATAAAATCCTGAAGCCTTCTGCTCCAAGCTCTCAGTATCTGTAAAATCCTGACTACTTGACTGCCCGCACAAATTTGGTGTAATAACCCGGAAATCTGAGCCAATTTAAAAATTTTTATTTTGGCAATTTTTGTGAATTTTGAATATTTAAAATGAATTATTTTAAATAATAGCGACGAGAAATTTATTTTGAATAGGATTAGAACGTATATATTTATTTGAATTGTCGTTAGAATATAAATATTTTATTTTAAATATAAAAGGAATTGAAAATGACGCGGTAGTTTGAAAATTCGATTTCAAAGTTCAAATGAATGTACAGGATTCAAATAAACCGGATTTTAGTGAAACCAAAAATATTAGAATCTATTTGAAAATATCTTTCTAACGAATCCGAAAAATTGAAATTTCATAGTGGGAATCAAAAGTTATACCCAGATGAAAATTCAAAATAGTCGCTATGGAATTCTGGCCCTTAAAAATGGAAACTTTGCAAACGATCTCGGTTTTCGACGAAACCACTTTTGTTGGGTCCGTGATGTCAAGTTATTGCTAGGTTTCAAAATTCGTAATTTTTTGAATCAATATATGAGCATGGCAAAGGAAAACGTGTTTTGTCAGTTTTATTTAATTTCGATCGACCGGAAGATGGCCATTTTTCAAACGGTCTCAGAATTCGACGAAATTAGTTTCGTTAGGACCGTATCGATAATACGAAGCTAGAAATAATTTTTCGGGAATTTTTAGAGACTGTATGTGGGCCCGGTAAATTGAAATGTGCGTTTAAATTGAATATATAAAGATTTATATTGTAAATTCAATGGAAACGGATCGTAACGGCCGAATTGGCTTACGCAACATATCCCATTGTGTTCGGAATGAGGAAAATTAGTTAGGGGCGACAGTCGTTGGGTCTCGTTTGGGGTTCAGATAAAAAGTCAACTTTTAGGAGAGGAAAATAAGTAATAAATAAATAAATTATAAAATACCTCACCCCTCTCTCTCCCTTTCCTCTCTCATTTCAGAACGATTTAAAATAAAAAAAGAAACCCTAGCTAAGTCGATCTCCGTCGCGCGCCGCCTACCCCCTCCTCCTCAGCGCGCCGCCTCCGTTCATCTTCCTTCCCCCCACCCTCTGCACGCGCGAGCTCCCGCCGCTCGAACCCTCAATGATCCAGGCCGCACGAGAATGGGGACACCATCCCCAAAACCGAGCGCCGCTGCATCGTCTCAGCCCCCCCGGTGATCCTCCGCCTGCTATTATATACATGTGTTGAATGAAATCCATATAAATAATATTATATGGTAATTGAGTGGGTCTCGTTCCAATTTAGAAAATAAATTATATTCGTGTGTTGAATAAACAAAATAGTCATGTGTTGACAATACTCATGTGTTGAGAATATTCATGTGTTGAATAGAATAATGAAGTAATTGAAAAATATAAAGCCGTGTTGATTAGATATGCACCATTTTGACGCGAACGATATTTATATCGATTTTATTCATTTTTATAATGAATATAGAAAAGGAAGTGATTTCAAAATATTATCATTTATATATCGATGATATGGAATATTCAATTTTGATTAGAAATTGAATAGGAAGTTGAAATCGTTTTGAAAACGAATTTAAAACGATTTATAAAATACGTTTTAAAAGGAAATCGACGAAATATATATAATATATATTATATAAATATATAATGGCCTGAATAGAACGCGCCGCACTGCGGCAGTTCACGAATTTCGACCATTGACTTTGAATTGACGTTGTGCGAGATCCGACCGTCGGATTCTCCTAAAACTGGAACCGTTGGGTTCCTATCGAAAAGGGCTTTCTAACGAATATAAGAAATTAGAAATCTAATGGTTGGATTTGGAATTATGTCCAAATCAAATTTATAAAAGGTCGTTGTAAGTGCAGTTCGATGGCCGTTGATGGAAATCGACTGTACGGGCCTTGATAAAATTAGTAAAAATATCAATAATTAGTGTAAAATCATAAGAAATGATTTGAAAAGAACTGGGATGAAAAATTCCATATTTGAAAAGATAAAAATAGATTTTTATCGAAATGAACTAGTTTTGAACTAGAATTATAATCCATTTATTTTTAAAATAAATAGATTGGATTTGAAATGGTTTTAAAAGAAACCAGAATTTCCAATAATTGAGTTGGAATGGATTTGAATCGAAATTGTCTTTGGAATATTTCGATGTTGGATTTCGTGATTATACAGATATTGTTATGGAAATTTGAAAGATATATTTATATCGTTATTTCCAATACGATATTTGTTGGTCGTAGAGTTTGATATTGAATATAAGCCGATATATTTTCTATTCAGAACCTTGTATTTAATATCAAATGGGATTTGGGTTTGTCGTGAATGGTGTCTTCATTAACACTGTTCTTAAACCCAGTTGAGAAAAAGATTAAATCTTTTTATTTAGATTTAATGAAGTATATCAATTAAATGATATGTAATTGGAATTGAGATGGAATGTGATTTTGGGTTTATCGTGAACCGTGTTTTAAATGACATTGATTCTTTAACCCAGTTAAAGACAGGATATGATTTCCCAAGTTAAACAATCATTAATATTGATTTTTGGGAAGATTAAAACTAAGTGGAGTTTTAATGAATCTTTAATTAGATTGAAATGATCGAGAATGGAGTATCACCAGTTTTGCTCCAGGCGATAGTTAAATCTTTAATTAGATTTGAACGTGAAATGGTAATTGAATTTACCGATAACACCGTGGTGTTAGATATGAAGTATGACCAGTTTTACTTCCTGGGATGAATAGGTTGGGATTGGGAAATTAAAACAAGTGATTACTTCGGTAAGGTTCGTTAATCCCGACTAGTTTGAATTGATATTCAAAAGAAGATTAAAGAATAAATTTAAAGAATTTATCTTTGATAAAATTAATGGGAACCTTTCCCAAAGTATAAGAATATTTGAATAAAAGAATATTCTGAATTGGAATGAGGCGTATGTTGTGTTTGTTTAACACTTGTTTAATATATACGCGAGTTATTCAGAAAGACCGGGTTTATCCCATTCTGAATAACTGATTCGACGTGGTGTCGAGGATGAAGACGGTGGTCGAAGACCGGAGGTCTTCACATCGTTTGGGTGATTACTGATGATCTTGATTGGGCTGTACACCCAAGAGGAGGGAATCAGTTGGTGATCGTCTAGACGTACTTGGAGATCGATGGATATGCGAGGTACAAGGTGCGTCCGGTTTCGTTCAGACCCAGAACGGACTTGTAAATGGACCGTGTGTCTGACATTGGATATCATTCTGTGTGATTGATGGATTTCGGTTGCATGGAGTGGTTTGCCTGTGTGGCATGCTAAGGTGCAAATGATCAAGGCTTTTGTTGAAAAGCAAAGTCTTGTGGTTGATGATCAAAGCACCGCCTGTGTGGCATAGCTTTGTGTAACGTGAATTCGCGAGCCTCACACCCCGGTTGTGAACCAGAAACGGGAGAGGACCTCAGGGAGGGCATGCGTTTCTTTCTAGCGAGGGTGGTGTCAGTGACCTACTAGCCCTGGCATTTATATTATTTTCACCTGTGTGGTTGTTGCTGTTGCGAGGCGCCTCGGATATATCGGTGACTATGTGGAGCCGATAGAGTCATTTGGCTCATTTACGCCCCAAAGGGCGGGGAAACGCATGTTCAGGGTTTAAGTTTAATCCACATCGGTGGACTGGCCCTAACGATCCATGTAATAACCCGGAAATCTGGGCCAATTTAAAATTTTTATTTTGGCAATTTTAGCGAATTTTGGATATTTAAAATGAATTATTTTAAGTAATAACGACGAGAAATTTATTTTGAATTGAATTCGAACGTATATATTTATATAGATCGTCGTTAGAATATAAATTTTATTTATAATTATAAAAGGAATTGAAAATGGCGCGGTAGTTCGATAATTCGATTTTAAAATTCAAATGAACGTACCGGGTGCAAAATAAACCAGATTTTAGTGAAACCAAAAATATTAGAATCTATTTGAGAATATCTTTCCAACAAATCCGAAAAATCAAGATTTCATAGCGGGAATCAAAAGATATGTCCAGTTGAAAATTCAGAATAGTCGCTATGGAATTCTAGCCCTTAAAAATGGGAATTTTGCACACGACCTCGGATTTCGACGAAACCACTTTTGTTGGATCCGTGATGTCAAATTATTGCTAGATTCCAATTTTCATGATTTTTCGAATCAATATGTGAGCGTGGCGAAGGAAAACGCGTTTGACCAGTTCCAGTTGATTTTAATCGACTGGAAAATGGCCATTTTGCAAACGATCTCAGAATTTGACGAAATTAGTTTTGTTAAGACCGTATCGTCAATACCAAGCTAGAAAATATTTTTCTGGAATTTTTCGAGGTAGTATGTGACCCCAGTAAATTGAAATGTGCATTCAAAATTAATATATAGAGTTATATGTTGATTTTAACGGAAACTAATCGTAACGATCGAATTGGCCTACGTGACATATCCCATTGTGTTTGGAATGAGGGTAATATGCTAGGGATGACAGTCGGTGGGTTCGATTTTGAGTTCGAAATAAAAAGTTGCTTTATGGAATAAATTGAATAAAATAATATAAAACTTTTCACTTATAAGGCCCCCCCTCTTACCTTTCTCTCTCCTTTCATTCAGCCTTAATAAAGAAAAAGAAATAAAAAAACCTAAATCAATCGAACCCATCGTCGATCCTCCGCCCTCTCCACGTCGCTACCTCGTCGAGCGCCTCCCCCTTCCTTCCTCTCTCCTCCTTCCACATCCTCTGTTCGAACCACTATGACCTCCTCCACCCAATCGACGCCGCCACCCACGTCCAGACCTCCACCGTGCCTCCAGGTGACACCCGCCACACTCCTCCCCCTACTCTCCTCCTCCTCCACTTGAAACCGAGAACCCGCGCCCCCCTGTCGATGACCGCGCCCCACTCGCGAACTCCAGCACCACGAATCCGTCAGCTCGAGACCCCCCCTCTACCTGCTGTAAGTTTTTTTTTATTTACTTAGTTTATTTTTTATTTTAAGGTAATATGTTTTATAAAAAAATATGGTTTCTATATATGATTTTGACATGGAAAAGATTCGATTTTTATATATTGAATAGCAAAGTAAAAATTCGATTTTTATATATTGAATAGCAAAGTAAAAATTCTATTTTTATATATTGAATAGCAAAGTAAAAATTCGATTTTTATATATTGAATAGCAAAGGAAAAATTCGATTTTTATATATTGAATAGCGAAGTAAAAATTCGATTTTTATATATGTAGTGAATACGGATGACGAAAGTGATGAAAGAAGCACGACGAAGATTTCTACATAAGAGGAGTCGTGGCGTTTGGTTTAGCTTGGGTGAGAACTTCTCACCTTTAATTTAGTTATTCTAGTTAAAAATATATACTAGGATGGAGACGGTGTTTAGTAGCACCCGACACCCGTCGTCCACAGACCATGGACGGCTTGTATGCTTGTTTGTTTGATTTTGATGTGTAGTTGATTGTGTGATGTGATGTGAAATGAAATAAAATATTTATATAGTTAAAAATATTTTATAGTTGAAAATAGAATTTTTAACGTGTATTTAAAAATGAAATAATTATAAACAAATCAGAGATTTGTTTATATACACTGATTTGATTGGTATTGATTGGGACGATAAATTTTACACATCGCCCAACTGCACAAATAAAATCTGTGTTTGATTGTTTGAAACCCCACACGGGTATTGGGGTGATATATGACATACACTAATCCCAATAATTAGTTGTATGTCGATCGATTGATTGACAGACTGTTATAAGCGTTAAATATTTATATTTGATGCATATCCAGTGTAGAATGCACTTTGGATGATGGTTGATTATTTGTCATTGTCGATGTATACATGTGTTGTATAAATCCATAAAAGTAAAATCTATGGTAATTGATTGGGCCTCATTCCAGTTTTAAATAGAAATATTTGAAAAATAAATATTTGAAATAGAATATTTGAAATAGAATATTTGAAATAGAAATATATGAATCCGTGTTGATTAGATTGACGCCATTTAGACGTGAACGATACTTATATCGATTTTATTCATTTAATAATGAATATCGAAAGTGATTTCAAAATCTGATATTTTGAAAAGAATTGAAATTCGAATTGAAATTAAATAGAAATGAATTCGAATTGAAATTGAATATAAATGAATTCGAATTGAAATTGAATTAAATTGAAAACGAAATGAAATTGAATTAGAAATCAATTTGAATTGAAATCAATTTGAAATAAATTTGAAAGGAATTTATAAGGAAAAATTCAATTTTGATTTAAAATTGAAGCTATTTTGAAAACGAATTTAAAACGATTTATAAAATACGTTTTGAAAGGAAATCGACGAAATATATATAATATATATTATATATATAGAATGGCCTGAATAGAACGCACCGCGCCGCGACCGTTCGTGAATTTCGACCATTGACTTCGAATGGATATTGCGGGAGATCCGACCGTCGGATTCTCCTAAAACAGGAACCGTTGGGTTTGTATCGAAAAGAGCTTTCTAATGAATATTAGAGATTAGAAATCTAACGGTTGGATTTGGAATTATGTCCAAATCAAATTTGGAAAAGGTCGCTGTAAGTGCAGTTCGATGGCCATTGATGGAAATCGACCGTACGGGCCTTGATAAAATTATTAAAAATAGTAATAATTTGTGTAAAATCATAAGAAATGATTTGTGAAAAATTGGGATGAAAAACTCCATATTTGAAAAGATAAAAATAGATTTTTATAGAAGTGAACTAGTTTTGAACTAGAATAATAATTTATTTATTTTTAAAATATATAAATTAAATTTGAAAAGGGTTTTAAAAGTAACCAGAATTTCCAATAATTGAATTGGAATGGATTTGAATCAAAATTGTCTTTGGAATATTTCGATGTTGGATTTCGTGATGATACAGATATTGTTATGAGAATTTGAAAGATATATATATACCGTTATTTCCAATACAATATTTGTTGGCCATAGAATTTGATATTGAATATAAGTCGATATATTTTCTATTTAGAGCCTTGTATTGAATATCAAATGTGATTTGGGTTTGTCGTGAATGGTGTCTTCATTAACACTGTTCTTAAGCCCAGTTGAGGAAAAAGATTAAATCTTTTTATTTAGATGTAATGAAGTGTACCAATTAAATGATATTTAATTGGAATTGAATTGGTGTTGATTTTTTGGTTTATCGTGAACAGTGTTTTAAATAACACTTGTTCTTTAACCCGATAATTAATGGAATGTGATTTTGGGTTTATCGTGAACCGTGTTTTAAATGACACTGATTCTTTAACCCAATTAAAGATTATAACTAAGTGGAGTTTTAATGAATATTTAATTAGATTCAAAAGATCGAGAATGGAGTATCACCAGTTCTACTCCAGGCGATAGTTAAATCTTTAATTAGATTTGAACGTGAAATGGTAATTGAAGTTACCGATAACACTGTGGTGTTAGATATGAAGTGTGACCAGTTTTACTTCATGGGATGAATAGGTGGGGATTGGGAAATAAAATAAATGATTACTCCGGTGTGGTTCGCTAACCCCGACTAGTTTGAATTGATATTCAAAAAGGAGATTAAAGAATAAATTTAAAGAATTTATCTTTGGTAAAATTAATGGGAACCTTTCCCAAAGTATAAGAATATTTGAATAAAAGAATATTCTGAAGTGGAATGAGGCGTATGTTGTGTTTGTGTAACACTTGTTTATTATATACGCGAGTTATTCAGAAAGACCGGGTTTATCCCATTCTGAATAACTGATTCAACGTGGTGTCGAAGATAAAGACGGTGGTTGAAGACCGGAGGTCTTCACGTCGTTTGGATAATTACTGATGATCTTGATTGGGTCGTACACCCAAGAGGAGGGAATCAGTTGGTGATCGTCCAGACGTACTTGGAGATCGATGGATATGCGGGGTACTAGGTGCCTCCAGTTTCGTTCAGACCTAGAACGAACTTGTAAATGGACTGTGTGTCTGACATTGGATTTTAGTCTGTGTGATTGATTTCTATTAAATATATATCTGTTTGGTGGCGGAGAATTTATTCTCTTGCTTAACGCCCTTCTCTGAGACGAACGAGCTCAAGGGTTATATATTGATGGATATCAAACACATGGAGTGAATTTCCTGTGTGGCATGCCTAAGTGGCAATATGATCAAGGCTTCTGTTGAAAAGCAAAGTCTTGTGGGTGATGATCAAAGCACAGCCTATGTAGCACAGCTTTGTGTAACATGAATTCGCGAGCCTCACACCCCGGTTGTGAACCAGAAACGGGAGAGGACATCAGGGAGGGCATGCGTTTCTTTCTAGCTAGAAGTGGCGTCAGTGGTTTTACATGCCCTGACGAGTTTGACTTATGTGGTTGTTGCTGTTGCGAGGCGCCTCGGATTTTCGGTGACTATGTGAAGCCGATGGAGTCATTCGTTGGCTCATCTACGCCCCATAGGGTGAGGAAACGCAGCGTTCAGGCATTTTAATCCACATCGGTGGACCGACCCTGACGATCCAAGGGCCCACCTCAGTCTGGGTCCTGAGACATGGTAGGCTAGATTGTCTCGAATCGGTGAGGACTATCTTTTGCCTCGGTTCACAGATGGAAATCCAATTTCCAATACGTGACTTTGTGGTTTTGATTGTATAACCTATATATGGCGACATAGTGGTATGGGGCATTCATGCCGCCTATGATTGATACTTATGATTGAAATTGTTTTGACACTATACACTTATAGTAATAATAAAAGATGAAATTTAGCGTATCAAGCATCCTTTGGCTATTATAAGGTAAAACCCTATCCTCTGGTTTGTGTTACATTGTGTGATGGGACCTGGGTCTTATAATAGCTTCATTGTTCTTTATTTAGCATTGCGTTGTTTGTTTTATGCACTGGTATTCTTGGGAGGAAACTCGTTCCGTGTTATACGGCGTGGTCCCTTGATTTACCTAACTTTAAAATAAAGATTAATAACTGTTTTAGTTCTGACACCAGTCCCGTGACTAACCTGGAGTTTATTGTTTTAACCTAAACTCTGGGTGCCCTTATTTTGACACGGGCAGCTAGTAGTTTTGGTTTTGCAGATTTATATTCACAGGATCCTGGTTTACAGCTGGAATGATATCCGAAAAGCTTTGTATCCGTATATCTCTTCTAGTTGTGTATCGTATTATTTTCCGCTGCTATGTAATTTATTGTAATATCTGATATTTTCTATGTAATATTTATTCATTTGTACTCTGTATATTCTTGTAATCTGATGAATTGTTGTAATTAACAATGAAATGTTCTTCCGTCTGCGTTCTTTTGTGGCTTGTCCTCGAACTATCCGCTCTTTCCTTACCGGGGAAGTTACGGGTTTTTACAATCCATGGGCAGTTGCGGCTGTTCCTGAGGCTCGGGCTAGAGAGTCTCGAATTCGGTAGAGGGCGATCCCTTGCCTCGGTTCACAGACGAAAATCCAACTTCCAATACGTGACTTTGCGGTTTTGATTGTAAACCTATATTTGGCGGCATATTGGTATAGGGCATTCATGTCGTCTATGATTGATACTTATGATTGAAATTGTTTTGACACTATATACTTATAGTAATAATAAAAGATGAAATTTCACGTATCAAGCATTCTTTGGCTATTATAAGGTAAAAACCCTGTCCTCCGGCTTGTTTTGCATTGTGTGATGGGACCTGGGTCTTATAACAACTTCATTGTTCTTTATTTAGCATGGCGCTGTTGTTTTATGCACTGGTATTCTTGGGAGGAAACCCGTTCCGTGTTATACGGCGTGGTCCCTTGATTTACCTAACTTTAAAAATAAAGATTAATAACTGTTTTAGTTCTCACACCAGTCACATGACTGACGTGGAGTTTATTGTTTTAACCTAAACTCTGGGTGCCCTTATTTTCGACACGGACAGCTAGTAGTTTTGGTTTTGCAGATTTATATTCACAGGAACCTGGTTTACAGCTGGAATGATATCTGGAAAGCTCTGTATCCGTATATCTCTTTCAGTTGTGTATTATATTATTTTTCTGCTGCAGTAATATATTGTAATATCTGATATTTAGTGAATGTGTAATATTGATTTATACTCTGTATATTCTTGTATTCTGATGGAATTGTTGTAATTAACAATGAAATGTTCTTCTGTTTGCGTTCTGATTGGTCGTGTTCTCAAAACAATTGGGGGTTTCGAACGGTCTTGGTCGGTTTAACGATCGATTCAGATCGAGCGAAATTCTATTGTCATTACATTTGGTATCAATTTGACTAATATTGATTGGGACGATAAATTTTACACATCGCCCAACTGCACAAATAAAAATCTGTGTTTGATTGTTTGAAACCCCACACGGGTGTTGGGATGAAATTGGACATGCACTAATCCCAATAATTAGTTGTAGTCGATCGATTGATTGACAGGCTGTTATAAGCGCTGAATAATTATATTTGATGCTTATACAGTGTAGAATGCACTCTGGATGATGGTTAATTATTTATCGTTGCTATTATATACATGTGTTGAATGAAATCCATATAAATAATATTATATGGTAATTGAGTGGGTCTCGTTCCAATTTAGAAAATAAATTATATTCGTGTGTTGAATAAACAAAATAGTCATGTGTTGACAATACTCATGTGTTGAGAATATTCATGTGTTGAATAGAATAATGAAGTAATTGAAAAATATAAAGCCGTGTTGATTAGATATGCGCCATTTTGACGCGAATGATATTTATATCGATTTTATTCATTTTTATAATGAATATAGAAAAGGAAGTGATTTCAAAATATAATGTTTTGAAAATATTATCATTTATATATCGATGATATGGAATATTCAATTTTGATTAGAAACTGAATAGGAAGTTGAAATCGTTTTGAAAACGAATTTAAAACGATTTATAAAATACGTTTTAAAAGGAAATCGACAAAATATATAATATATATATTATATATATAATGGCCTGAATAGAACGCGACGCGCTGCGGCAATTCGCGAATTTTGACCATTGACTTCGAATTGACGTTGCGGGAGATCCGACCATCGGATTCTCCTAAAACTGGAACTGTTGGGTTCGTATCGAAAAGGGCTTTCTAACGAATATAAGAAATTAGAAATCTAACGGTTGGATTTGGAATTATGTCCAAATCAAATTTGGAAAAGGTCGTTGTAAGTGCAGTTCGATGGTCGTTGATGGAAATCGACTGTACGGGCCTAGATAAAATTATTAAAAATATCAATAATTAGTGTAAAATCATAAGAAATGATTTGAAAAGAACTGGGATGAAAAATTCCATATTTGAAAAGATAAAAATAGATTTTTATCGAAATGAACTAGTTTTGAACTAGAATTATAATCCATTTATTTTTAAAATAAATAGATTGGATTTGAAATGGTTTTAAAAGAAACCAGAATTTCCAATAATTGAATTGGAATGGATTTGAATCGAAATTGTCTTTGGAATATTTCGATGTTGGATTTCGTGATTATACAGATATTGTTATGGAAATTTGAAAGATATATTTATATCGTTATTTCCAATACGATATTTGTTGGTCATAGAGTTTGATATTGAATATGAGCCGATATATTTTCTTTCAGAACCTTGTATTTAATATCAAATGGGATTTGGGTTTGTCGTGAATGGTGTCTTCATTAACACTGTTCTTAAACCCAGTTGAGAAAAAGATTAAATCTTTTTATTTAGATTTAATGAAGTATATCAATTAAATGATATTTAATTGGAATTGAGATGGAATGTGATTTTGGGTTTATCGTGAACCGTGTTTCAAATGACATCGATTCTTTAACCCAGTTAAAGACAGGATATGATTTCCCAAGTTAAACAATCATTAATATTGATTTTTGGGAAGATTAAAACTAAGTGGAGTTTTAATGAATCCTTAATTAGATTGAAATGATCGAGAATGGAGTACCACCAGTTTTGCTCCAGGCGATAGTTAAATTTTTAATTAGATTTGAACGTGAAATGGTAATTGAATTTACCGATAACACCGTGGTGTTAGATATGAAGTATGACCAGTTTTACTACCTGGGATGAATAGGTTGGGATTGGGAAATTAAAACAAGTGATTACCTCGGTAAGGTTCGTTAATCCCGACTAGTTTGAATTGATATTCAAAAGAAGATCAAAGAATAAATTTAAAGAATTTATCTTTGATAAAATTAATGGGAACCTTTCCCAAAGTATAAGAATATTTGAATAAAAGAATATTCTGAATTGGAATGAGGCGTATGTTGTGTTTGTGTAACACTAGTTTAATATATACGCGAGTTATTCAGAAAGACCGAGTTTATCCCATTCTGAATAACTGATTTGACGTGGTGTCGAGGATGAAGACGGTTGTCGAAGACTGGAGGTCTTCACATCGTTTGGGTGATTACTGATGATCTTGATTGGGCTGTACACCCAAGAGGAGGGAATCAGTTGGTGATCGTCCAGACGTACTTGGAGATCGATGGATATGCGAGGTACAAGGTGCCTCCGGTTTCGTTCAGACCCAGAACGGACTTGTAAATGGACCGTGTGTCTAACATTGGATATCATTCTGTGTGATTGATGGATTTCGGTTGCATGGAGTGGTTTGCCTGTGTGGCATGCTAAGGTGCAAATGATCAAGGCTTTTGTTGAAAAGCAAAGTCTTGTGGTTGATGATCAAAGCACCGCCTGTGTAGCATAGCTTTGTGTAACGTGAATTCGCAAGCCTCACACCCCGGTTGTGAACCAGAAACGGGAGAGGACCTCAGGGAGGGCATGCGTTTCTTTCTAGCTAGGGTGGTGTCAGTGACCTACCAGCCCTGACATTTATATTATTTTCACATGTGTGTTTGTTGCTGTTGCGAGGCGCCTCGGATATATCGGTGACTATATGGAGCCGATGGAGTCATTTGGATCATTTATGCCCCAAAGGGCGGGGACACCCATGTTCAGGGTTTAAGTTTAATCCACATCAGTGGACTGGCCCTGACGATCCATGGGCAGTTGCGGCTGTTCATGAGGCTCGAGCTAGAGAGTCTCGAATTCGGTAGAGGACGATCCCTTGCCTCGGTTCACAGACGGAAATCCAACTTCCAAATACGTGACTTTGCGATTTTGATTGTAAACCTATATTTGGCGGCATAGTTGTATGGGGCATTCATGTCGTCTATGATTGATACTTATGATTGAAATTATTTTGACACTATACACATATAGTAATAATAAAAGATAAAATTTCACGTATCAAGCATTCTTTGGCTATTATAAGGTAAAAACCCTATCCTCCGGCTTGTGTTGCATTGTGTGATGGGACCTGGGTCTTATAACAGCTTCATTGTTCTTTATTTAGCATGGCGCTGTTGTTTTATGCACTGGTATTCTTGGGAGGAAACCCGTTCCGTGTTATACGGCATGGTCCCTTGATTTACCTAACTTTAAAAATAAATATTAATAACTGGTTTAGTTCTCACACCAGTCACATGACTGACCTGGAGTTTACTGTTTTAACCTACACTCTGGGTGCCCTTATTTTTGACACGGGCAGCTAGTAGTTTTGGTTTTGCAGATTTATATTCACAGGAACCTGGTTTACAGCTGGAATGATATCTGGAAAGCTCTGTATCCGTATATCTCTTTCAGTTGTGTATTATATTATTTTTCCGCTGCAGTAATGTATTGTAATCTCTGATATTTAGTGAATGTGTAATATTGATTTATACTTTGTATATTCTTGTATTCTGATGGAATTATTGTAATTAACAATGAAATGTTCTTCTGTTTGCGTTCTGATTGGTCGTGTTCTCAAAACAATCAGGGGTTTCGAACGGTCTTGGTCAGTTTAGCGATCGATTCGGATCGAGCGAAATTCCTTGTCGTTACATTTGGGCACCAAAGTGTTTAGGGAAAACAAAACAAAATAAACTCCGGGTCAGTCATGGGACTGGTATGAGTAAACAATTTAAAATAGTTTGAGAAAATAGACGATATCTCACAAGACTACGCCGTATAACAAGGAACGGGTTTTTCCCTTATGAGAATCCAAAACACTTGATTTATCATTCAAAATCCTTTCGAAAGAAACGATAATCTTTATATCAAAACTCCTTTGATATTATAATAATGTCTATCAATCACAATATAATAATCATCTAGCAGAACGCTTTCATCTCACGTTCCACATACATAATATATAATAAAAAACTGAGGGCGCTTATTAGTTAATGAATTCTAACTGGCAAGGTATGGGACCACCTTTCGATAGTGAATCTCTAAAGAGGAATACACCAGGTTCAACAAGAACATCTTGTAACCCAAGCTAAACATGACCGGTCACTCATTTCGCTTGAGTGTACCGAATGTATTATCACCAACGGTTGGGATCAACAACCGTTTCCCGAAAGGGACAACATCGAAATAGATATAAGAAGTAAATGGAATTTCTCTAGATCAGGTGACAATACACCCTAATTGGCAGCTAACCACTTATCCATGCGACCTACCCGATTTTATAACATTTCCTGGTTGTGAGGCTTGAGGTCATAACGTACAGATCACACCTTTATTTACTTTGAATGTCACATCGTCATACCCGCCAAATCACAAATTAATTTCCCCAAAAATACCACGGGTATACAGCTAAGAGAAACAAATTCCTCCACCGCCAAACGTATATACGTTTGAAGAGATCAACTTACGCGATCTATTAAGTATACTCTATCAGACATTCTTCCATATAGGTCGTCCTGGGACTGGACATAGCGAAGGTACTATTCTGTAAATCCATCCTAGAAATTTCTACCTAGGATTTACTGAATAGCCCTTGCATAACTCCGTCTTCAATTATCTTCATCATATTTGGTTCGCAACGCTAATGCCATACGGAGTGGTTTTTAAATAATATATCTGATCTCGGTCTCTCCGTATTGACAGCGAAAATGGTCAAAATCTTTGATAGCCGGTGATTTAACTATCAAAGGAAAACATGTGTACAAACAACGGTCATATTCCCGAATGGAAATCTTACCGATCAATCATCATTTCATTTCCAAATTTCCCATTTACCGTTTCCATATATTCATAAATTCCTTATTTTCTAAAATTAGAAAATATACGTTATTAACTTTGGAAAACGCTTCCATTTCTGATTCACGCACCAATATCTTCCCACCTCTGTTAGTCTCTAACTGTAAACTAGTAAGAGAACAACTTCCCAAGTATAAACCCTGAAGGCCGAAACCAACATCAGATCGATACCCAGAAAGCCATTCAACTCAACAAATTTCCAATTAGTTTCTAATTTCAGTAATTCCATTTAAATTCCTAATTCAAAACCCCAAATTCCTTTATAATATTTTATTTTCAAAATATTTACTTTAATCTAATTTTTCACATAGAATGTGAATAACATGTCTTTATATAATCAAAACAGTTTGATTTTGTATTTTAAAAACAATATCTCAAACCCAAATTCTATTTATATTTTTATTTGTAGAATTATTCATACGAATCTCCATTTTCATTTCTAACACTTAAATCTCATTTATAATTCCCTTTATATAATTCTATTTATTCTATACAAATCCTTTTATATAATTCTATTCATTTTATATAAATCCTTTTATATAATTATATTCATTTTATATAAATCCTTTTATATAATTCTATTCATTTTATATAAATCCTTTTATATAATTCTATTCATTTTATCTAAATCCTCTTATATAATTCTATTCATTTTATATAAATATTTCATTTTCAATATTCACTTTGAAAATTTCCTTTTTACATTCTAGTATTTCATATGGTATTTAAAATACCAAATAACATGACCAGTGTCATCATAATCAGTCACATATTATATATCACATCATATATCACAATATATAAAAACAAAAGTATTACAATGTTGAGGAATCCAGTTGGATGCCTCCATCATGTTTCCCTACATCCACAGATGTTAAACAATATAAATAACATTGATTTCATTTCAATATCAAATATTCTGATAAACATAATCATATTTGATTTACGATTTATATATATATATATCGTTATCTATAATTTCAACCAATAAATCAGCAATTCAATCAAACAATCAACACACATCAATCAATCATCATTTATCAATACTGGATTATATTTATAAAAATATAAATTGTATAGAGTTAGTGAGATTTACTCACATTTGACGTTCATCGTTAAATAACGATAACTATCGGTTGATTCAGACAAACAATTTATTTCGCCATAAATCGTAACATGCTCAATTCACTCCCAGTCAGTTCCATTGTGTAGCCGCCGTCCATACGTCCCAACGGATCTGACCGTTCGAAATTATGATACAGTATGATCAAGATATTAATTTTACAAGTTAATACGTTATTTCATTTTAAATAAATCTTAACAACTTAAATTCCCTGGGCCTCACCATTTAACCACATTGGCCCATATACCAATTTGAAAAGCCCACCCGCTAGAACACGTCTTCCTCCTTCCAGGCAATTTCAATCCGCACAACAAACCCATTCTCACGGAATTCAAACTCCATGTCCTCCTTCAATACTTCATGAATCTTTAAATAGAAATTACCATTATAATTCCCATCGCAATCTCTACCAAACCCTACCACAAACATGATGCTCGAGTTCAAATTTCATTATCCGTTACTGTGCCTCATTCGAACAGACAACCCCCCTGAAGCTTCCTCTCCTCATTACCATGATTTCTCCCTTAGATTACCCATTCATTTATATATGATAATTCACCAAAAAAATTACAAACATCCTTCGCTTCCCGAGAGCTATCCTCCCATACCCTCGACGACCCTCTCGGGTCTCTTCTCCAGAATGCATAGAACTCTTTGTCGCGCCAGCAACAGTGCAACATTATTTTGCTCCGAACTTCATAAAAAACCCAAGGTTGATGCTAAATCCAATACCGAACTCAAATCCGGCATTCGTTTAACACATCGTCGCCTCAATACTCCTACAAATCCAACCCTAGACCACGGTCCATAAAACAAATGCTCCAGAACAAACATCAAACCCAGAAAAGTATATACGACTGGGAAGAGCAAGTATACAGGAACTCAAATATACATCTATTTTGATTTATAGATTTTTATTCGAATTAATACGATTTTTCCAAGATGAACAACTCATGTTTTATTTCTTTGAATATGACGGCTTGAAAGTATTTGACTGTCAAAGGGAGGAAATTAGGTTAAAAATGAGGTAGAGTATTTATAGGGTAATAAAATATTTTTATATTCAATTTTATATTTATATTTAATACTTCGTTGTTTGTTTTTGTCATTTAAAAATTCATATGACCACATAACGTATCCAAATTCGATGAAAATGGACACACAACTACAGTTTGACATTACGGACCCAATGAAACTTGTTTTGTCAAATTCCGAATCCGTTGGCTCACACAGCGTATTTTTAAAGGTCAAATTGTCGACTATTTTTCACATTAAAATCCGATACGACCACATACTGATTCGAAAAATCACGAACATTGAAATCTAACAATAATTTAATATTCCGGATCCAACAAAATTAGTTTTGTCGAAACGGAGGTCGTTTGCAAAACTGGTTATTTTTAAAGCTTTAAATAAACCCATTTAAATATAAATATATTTAAAAATAATTAAATAAAATATTAATAAATTAATATTATCATATATATTCACATAAATTATCCATATAATTTCAAAATAAACATATCAGGATATATAACTCAAAATTTCAAAATTTCCAGTTATATCAATATTCGATTTATATTAAAAACCCTTTTATAATATAAATAAATCGTTATAAATTGTAAAGGAATTCCATAACAACTATTCAAAAATTTGATTTGGACACAACTCACAATCTATACGACAAAATCTCGATTTTTCTCTTCCATTAGAAAAATATACTTCACCAGCTCCGAACTTTTCTTGTTTCACAGAAATACGACTTAAAACGGATTTTGTATATTCGTTTAAAGTTCGAATCGCCAAATTACGAACTAACACGCCATTTCAAGCTCGATTATAATTATAATATAAATTATACATTCAACTGACTTTTATAAATAAATTCGTTAATATAATTCAATTCTAAACTAAATTATATATTTTAAATTGTCTAATTCACACAATATTGTGAATTATGTTATTTCCAACTATTTCGGAAATAAATATATTATTCTATTATTTATATTAATTAAATATAAATATTATTTAATTCAAGTTATCAATATCGCAAAATCGATATTTAATAATTAAATAAATTAATTATTCAACCGTGTAAAATACGGGACGTTACAACAACACTCCGGGTTCAAATTCAAATTAAAATTCTGATTTTCAAATTTCAAATTTCTATTTTCAAATTCTATTTCCTAATCTAATTAAGTTTTTCTATCTTATCTTTGATTTTAAACTTAGGATTTTAAAGATTATAAGTTTATATAGTTATACTTTATATTTATATAGTTTTAAACCTTATAATTTTATAAATATGTTTATATAGTTTACATTTATGATTTCATATAATTTCCTACTTTATAATACTTATTTATATATCACTATGTTTTAATTCAAGAATTTCCAGAATTATATATATATATTAAAACACTTTAAAAATCATCCAAATTTCAAATTTAAAAAGACATGCGTCGACATACATAATTTGCTATGTCGACATATAACTGTCACATTTTCAATTTTGAAAGGAAGTGTCTTTTCACTATTTGTAACGTTCCAAAAGCGTTGCAACCTTTCAAATCTTATAAATGGGGGCAGATTTCGAATTTTTGTCATGATTCTTCTTCTCCATCTTCATCCTCTTTCATCACACCATTAATATTTCATGTTTTTATGATTTCTATAATTATATTCTGCCGATTTCAAGTATAATTATATAAAACTTCTTCTCTTCTCACTCTCTACTCATTACTCTCTGAATCGAAGTGCTGTTGAAGAGTTATAGGGCTGTTGTAATCATTTGGGATAGTTTTAGAAACGGTGTGTTCCTTGTAACCGTGAAATCAAGGAACGAATCGGTGTTAACCTTGTTGTCGGAAAATCATGGGGAACAAACTTGATCAAGGGTGTTTGGAATCGGTGGTAATCTTATAGCTGTGAAATCAAGAGTGTTTGAATTGGTAGTAATCTTGTAGCCATGAAATCAAGAGTGTTTAAATCGATGGTAACCTTATGGCCGTGAAATCAAGGGTGTTGTTCTTGGATATTGATATAGTAATAAAACTCTGCCCAACCCAACGTTACGTGGGACTGGACGTAGGAGTAATCTGAACCAGTATAAAATCCGGTGTTTTCTTTCCATTTCTGCGTTTTATTTCTGTTTATTTTTGTGTTTGTGTTTGATTCTATGTTTGTGATTGTTTCTGTGGTCTGATATTCATAGAGTAAATCATATAAGTTTTATATATTTTTAAATTCCTTAAAAACACTATTCACCCCCCTCTGGTGTTAGTTTTTCCTTAACGATCCATTCCGCATTCCCTAACAATTGGTATTAGAGCCTGGTCTTCAAAAAGTTCATAATATGATTTTTGAATTTTTTTTTAGAAATGCAACCAACACTGGTAATAATAAAAGTTCTTTTGTAAAGGGTTAGACCATCACTGTTTAATGGTAGTAATTAATCATATAGGGCATATAGAATGAAAATTTATTTACAATCAGTAGGATTAGACATATGGAATATGACACAGACTGAATATGTAGAACCCACAACTAATTTTGCACAATGGACAAATGAACAAAAGGCTACTGCACTAAGCAATTCTAAAGCCATGAATATATTGTTTTTCATAAGATAGGAATGAGTTTAATAGAATGTCAGTTTGTAAATTTGCTTATGAAGTTTGGAGAACTTTACAAGTTACTCATGAAGGAACTAGTAAAGTTAAACAAACAAAGATATTAGTGTTAGTTAATCAGTTTGAGTTATTCAAAATGAACGAGAATGAATCTATCTCTGATATGTATTGGAGATTTCAAGAGATAGTGCATTCATTAACATCACCTGGAAAAACTTATTCGGAAGAAGCCCAAGTCAGAAAAATATTGAGTTCATTAACTTCAGAATGAGATCAGAAAACATTGGCGATTGAAGAAGCCTTTAATGTCAGTGAAATGAGAATTGAGGAGTTAATCGAAAACATGATGTCTTTTGAAGTCCAATTACAGAAAAGAAAGGAAAACAAGACAACTGAAAAGAAATCCATAGCATTTAAAGCAACAACAAATGATTCTTACTCGAGTAGAAAAAATGATGAAGAAACAACCTTAATGACAAGACATTTCAGAAAATCTCTGAGATACAGAAGGAAAAATAATTTTTAAATAATAACCAAGAATGTTCAAGAAGAAATGATGGTAGATGTTATAACTACAACAAACCAGGCCATGTGAAGAGAACGTGTCTGTATCCAGATAAACCGATTCAACAAACGAACAATTGCAATTCATCAAAGAAGAGAAAGAAAGCATACACAGCAACTTTAGAAGATTCAGATTCATCATCAAGTGATGAAGAGCCAGAAACCAGAAACTCAAATATGTGCTTCACAACAATTCAGAATTTAGAAACTTTCGAAGAAAAGGATCTAAAAACCGGGTACGCCTTGATAAAATTTTAAATTCTTGGTTGAATGGATGTTTTGTTTGCTTTAATTTTTGAAATTTAAACTTTAAAATTCAAACTTGAAATTTAAAATTCAAATTCGAAATTTGAATTTTGAAATACATAATAATAATAAAATAATAATTAATAGAATAATAAAATAAATTTTGGATGTTTGCTAGGATTAGAATTATTTCAAGAAATAATTAAACCTAAAATATAAATCAATAATTTAAATCAAAAGTAACAAAAACCAAATGTCCTTTGAAATAGAACATATATGTCGACATACATATGTCCATATGTTGACATATCATCCTCTAATTTGAAATTCAAAATTTGAATTTCAAAGATTTAAACTTTCAACTTCCATCCAACTTTTCACGAACTCCCAAGGTCTGAAAAGGTGTCATTGATTTCTGAAAAGTTGTGCCTATTCAATTCATATCCATTCAATTTCTAAATATACATATATTCTCTCTATTTCTCATTCACAATTCACACTATATTCTTCATATCCATACTCTTCAAAACAATCACTTCAATGGCTTCCTCTAGTTCATCTCAGAAATTGAAATTAACCAAAACCATCAAAGGTTATCTTTATAATGATCCAGAAGCTATCAAAACCAATGTTGACTATTTAGCAAATGCTAAAGTCAATACGGGTGCTTTCACCGTCTTTGGAGATTTTCCATCCTATGATCTTATCTCTTTCTTCAATCACAATGAAGTATTAAGCTTAATTGATTATCGGGATAACAATGAAGTGAAACTCCCCACCTCCGTTAAGGCCACTCACAAAGGGAATGCATTAACTTTGGTGAAGCATTATAGGTAAAAGATACAGATAATTTACAAGACAGACATACAAACAGCGGAAAAAAACTGAAATCATTCAGCGTGGTTCAGTCAAAACATTACAACCATTGTCTCAAAACCCAACTTCCAAATCATTACAATAAAACCTCTGTCTTGATTCAAAACTCCAAATACATAAAGAAGCATAAAACAGTAGTAAAGCAACATAAATCCCCAATAAAAGTGTAACAACAGCCATATCCCAAGAAAAGAGAATCCAAGCAATACATGTACTCTCTTCAAGCTGGAAAAGGTTTGAACTAAGCTGAAGTATTTCCTCCCTGTGGACCCGGGGGGGGGGGGGGACGGAAGAAAAGAAGATGAAAGAAAACGGGTCAGACATAAGGCCTGGTAAGCCCAGTGATTTTCAGCATGTAAACAAGAAAAGGATCATGACATGAATAAATCGAATATAAGACAATACCATAGTAACAAGATAACATAAGACAAGGTAAGGCAAGATAAACTAAATAAGCTATCGCACCCATTTCTATTTCTCTATACCTACTAACAATTATTTCAACTAGCCTCATGTGTTCATAATAAAATGATCCCTTTATCGATCGGCTTCTACTCGCATGTATTTATTACTTGTATCATTTGGCCCCGCTTGTTTGTAGATAACTGTGTCGGTCCCACCATGGGGTGTATCAATACCTATGATGGCGACCTGACACAATTCAAGATGCACAGTGTATAATTACTGATGCCCAGTGCCTGATTTTTCCACTCCGTAGTACGTGCACGCCCGTACTCCGTCGGAACCTACACTGACGCACCATCTGCCGCTATTTTGACCGCTTATAATCAGCCCAGTAATCGTGCCCCACCCTGCCTAGTTCAGGGCACCGTGATACATCTATGTTAGTTACTACTGAAATGGGTCCCCTTCGCTAGGGTTTACTAATCAACATGTTATAACGGCTAAGTGTTCTCAATTTAACCTAACCCCACCCATTTGTTTAATTAACATGTTGCATTGGTTAAGTGTCGCCTATTCATATGTTACTTAACCTTACCATTCTTAGCATGTTTTGTAACAACCCGTATTTTCAATAACCTATTATAACGTAAATCGAGGCAGAATTTAATTCTAAAATCTGAATCAAGGGAAACGGGCTGTGCCATTGCGTTCGTCTCGGAAAAATACGCGAAATAGAGTCCGAGTTTTCGAAAATCGGGGTCCGTATGACCCGATTAAGGCCCAACGAAGTTTTCAGAAAATTTCAAAGTAAAAACAGATTTCAAATTCAAGTTTGAATTTGGAAATTTGGGCAGTTGGGCGCAGGCGGGAAATTTCCCGCCAGACCACCCATGTTGACAGCCCTGTCGACTGGGCAGTCGACATGGTTAGGCCCAAGTCGACAGCCCTGTCGAGTTGGGTGTCGACTTGGCTCAGCCGGGCAGTTTTGCCTGGTGCACCATTTTGGAGTTGTGTTGAGTTTGGGGGCCAGATTCGGTTTTGAGGGCTGAGATTGGAATTAGGATTTAATCCTAAGGCTAAAACTAATCCTAATCTCTATAAATAAGCCCCTAACCTAACCCTAAATCATCATTATTCATTCAAGTAACTAAACTATGGCAAAATCATTCCTCTTATGGCCTCCACTCTCTTCATAAAATTCCTAAGTAATTTCTATGAGAGATTTTCAATGCATACAAGTGTTTTCAAGCTTGTATGAGCATCATTAGCTTGCATTCAAGTCAAGTTTCCATATTTACATCATAAAGCAAGAGTTTTGATCATTTTGGCTCAAGGGTTTTTCTATTGGAGCTTGCATTTTGGGTTTATTTGATTGCATAAGGGCTTTGTCTCAATCTATATATATTTTTGTGTCTTCATAAGCATTGTAAGCCCTTTTCTACTTTCATATTTAAACTCTAAAGTTAAATGAATGATGCGAGTTTGGTTGATTATTATGATATGCAAGTTTGTCATGTTATGATATGCAAGTTTATCATGTTATGTTATGCAAGTATGCCATGTTATGATATGCAAGTTTACCATGTTATGCTATGCAAGTTTGCCATGTTATGATATGCAAGTTTATTATGTTATGTTATGCAAGTTTGCCATGTTATGATATGCAAGTTTATCATGTTATGTTATGCAAGTTTACTATGTTATGATATGCAAGTTTGCCCTATGATATGCAAGTTATGTTATGCAAGTTTGGGTTGATCATTTTGCTCATGTTATCATGTTATGCAAGCTTATCTTGGGTTTATGAGCTTAAAGCTTCAAGCTTTAGGCTAAAGGTTGCATTTTGGCAACATGTAAGTTATCATATCCCTTATGATAACTTGCATGTGAGGCTAAATGCGAACTTATGGCAACTTCTACATGTCATTTATCACCATGTATCACTTATATGCTAAGTTTGGTTTTATGCATACTTTTGAGGCCTAATGATGCAATATGCAAGTATATGAACATATGTACATTTCATATGCCACCATGTTAAACTTGTGGCTTCAACACCATTTGTCATCTTTATGCCAAGTTCCCTCTTTCTATCCTTTATGCGCTATTGCGATTATGTAAGCGATGGGATTGCGTTTGGGGTTGGGTAAACTTAAAAGACATGAAAACATAAGATTGGGAATTTACCTATTAAGTTAGGTCTACCCATTGGGAATTTACCTATTAAGTTAGGTCTACCCAAATTCTTGAAAACTTGTAATATGTTTTGGAAACATGATGGACATGACACTTAGAAAATATAAGTGTGACCAACTCGAGGTTGGGTTGAATTTGTAGCGTAAAACTGCCCGGAACCGACTGGCTTAACTAGTTGCTACAAACAATAGGTCCCAATGTGAGAAGTTGGTCATGTTGTACCTTGAACCCGAGGTTAGACCAAGTTGTGGTGTAAAGCTACCCGGACCCGCCCGGCTTAACTAGTAACCACAACAAGGTCTAATGTGAGAGGTTAAGGCACATTAAATTAATTAATGCCTCATGGTTAGGGTTAAGTCATGGTCCACTTAATACTTAACCAATTTGGGCTTGGTAGATTAATCAGGGATAAGTCGTGAACTCATCGTTACACTTAACCAAGTTAATCCATGATTAGTAAAAGGCTTAAACCGTACTTAACCCACTAGAAAATCCTAGCAATGGGGGTCCACTCCGGCAGTAATCCCAAGTTTGTATCATTAAGACCCTAGGGACTAGACTAGGGTAGGGCACGATTACTGGACTTGAGGTAAGTGACCAAAAACGACGGCAGAGTGGTACGCCGATGTAGTTCCGGACGGGCTATGGTCGTGCACGTAGTCCGTATTTGGAGAAGTCAAGCATGGGTACCAGTAGATCTAAGATTGTGCACTTATGTTTATGGTGTCCAGGGGTTGACACCCTAGGGCTTGATGCACCCGACGGGAGACCCGGCACAGTCCGACTACAATTATGTTTGGGCCGTATTGACACCAACACGTGACGAGTTAGGCTTAGGGAGCCGATCGATTAGACCGTTTGGTTGGACCTCGTATTAGGGTCATTTCATGTTATTGGGCCAAAGCTTGGGCCAAGGGATCAATACTTGTTTATTCAAGTCATGTTAGCTTGCTAGTACACCTGTGGTGCAAAAACCTTAAACCTGATTATGCGATGACACCTTTATCTACCTTGTTAGTTAATCATCATGCTAGTATGTTGTTATCCTTATGTTCATCCCTACTTCTCATGCCAGTTAACTTTATCAGTTTACATTGATTGTAGTAGGGCTTACTCAGTCTTTTTGACTGACCTGTTTTTCTTTCGCCTCTTTTCTTCCGTCCCCCCCTTCCCCCCCCCCCCCCCCAGGTTCTCAGGGTGGGAATATTGGAGCTTAGCTTGGATTTCTGATCGCTTGCTTGTGGGATTCTAGCTCATGTACGGTCTTGACATGAAGCTAGCTATGGTTATCACTTATTTTGGGGATAGTACTTATGTATTTCAGTTTTTCAGTGATGTTGTTTTTATCTAGACTTGTGTATTTGGAAAGTTGACATTATGTTGTACCAGACTTGTTTTGAAATAGTTTGAAATCTTCCGCTGTTTTACTTATCTTATTTACTCTGTTTACATATATACATATGTTCTTGTTCTGCCTTGATATATCATTATGCATGTTTACCCGGTACAAACGCCCCTCCAAAGTCAGAGTGCTTGCAAGAGCCACCCTGGCGGAGATGGGGTGTTACATTTGGTATCAGAGCATATGGTTTACGAGAAGGAACAAAAAGGTTTTTAAAACTTTTGGAAAACTATTTTCAAAACCAAGTATAAAGTATTTTCCAAAGAAAAGCCTAGTTTATTTTAAAGGCTATTCCCCAAAAAGCCATTAGCAAAATTCCTTCGTTTTTCTCCATTCTGAATCTGTCTTTTTCTTCGTTTTCAGTATGGCCGATAACTTTGCTATTCCGGAGGGAGTACACGTACCTGTTTGGTATAGGAGACTTTTGGAGGCTAGGGCGACCGAAGCTAGCCCCGCAGATGTTCCTCCTCCTCCTCCTCCAGTAGTTAATGTTTCTCCTCCTCCTGTCGCTAATGTTCCTTCTCCTCCTGTCGCTGAGGTTCCTCTTCCTCCTCCCCCTCAGCATCCTCAAGCTGACTTCGCAAAGACTTGCAAAGATTTCAAAGCAATGGGTGGCAAGAACTTTCAAGGCACTGAGACTTTTGTAGAGACCAGAAATTGGTTGAAAGAGACCGAGGATTTATTTGCTATCTTTGGGTTAGACGATCAGAGGAAGATCTTGTTGGCGGTTTGGCTTATGAAGGATGAAGCCGCTTATTGGTGGGAAGTCACCAATGGTACTGGGCCTGTTGAGACTTGGGCCGATTTCAGGGCAAGGTTCGTGCTTAAGTTTCTATCTTCTGCTGAGGAGAATCTGCAAATGGAGAGGTTCATAACTTTGAAACAAGGAGATATGTCTGTCAAAGAATATGTGAACAAGTTCAATCAGTTAGCTCGTTTTGGCTTGGATATGGTGAGTACTCCTCAGAAGAAGGCTCTTCGTTTTGCTAGAGGATTGAATGAGCCGTTGCAGGGATTGGCTATGTCACATATTCCCCATGGGGCCACGTTTGAGAGCTTGGTTGATATGGCGTTACTTCAGGGAGATGTCAAGAAAGAGATCAAGATGAATGATACTCAAGCCAAGAAGACTGATTCCCAGTGGAAAGGAAATCAGGGTAATCCAAGTGGTCAGAGCAGTCAAGGCAATCAGAACAAGAACAAGAGTCAAGGCAACAAGGGGAACAACAACAAGGGCAATAATAACAAGGGGAAGTGCCATTATTGCAGTTCAGTTGGGCATCTTATTAAGGATTGTAAGAAGAGGAAAAGGAAGAATGGTGAATGCTTTTTCTGCGGTGAGACTGGACATTTCAGTAAGGATTGCCCGAAGAAGCGAGGGCAAGGCCAGGGTCAGACTCAGTGTGCTGGACCTTCAGGAGGGCAAGTTCACGCTCTCAATGCCGCTCCAGTTCCCGATCGAGGTAGTATTTCTGTTGAAAGCCTTGTATATGTTTCTGATTTTTCAGTTCGTACCTTGTTTGATTTTGGTGCATCGCATAGTTTATTTTATCTGATCTAGTTGAAAGTTTGCACCTAAGTACTAGTCCAGTTAATGACCCCGTGTGTGTTTCAAATCCAATTGGGGTTTCCGCCCATTTGTCTATTGTCTACGTGGATTTGAAAATCTCTATCTTTAGTGTAGAGTTCTCGTGTGATGCTTTTATTTTCGGTTTCATGGGGTATGGGTTGATTTTGGGCATGGATGGGTTGTCCAGCTTTGGAGCCATCCTTGATTTTTGCGCATAGGGTTGTGAGGCTCATGACTCGCCTCGGTAATACCCTAAAAATTTCTTGTAACCCTATGGGTCCTGTCATGTTGTGTTATCTTGAATCCCTCAACTCGTCTATCGATAGTTTGCAATCGGTGAGGGTGGTCCGAGAATATCCTGATATCTTGGGTAAAGTGAAGGGGGGTTACCACTAAGCAAGAGATTGATTTTCGCATTTATCTGGTTGATAATGCCAAGCCAGTTACATGGCCGGTTAGGCATATGGTCCCGCAAGATGAGAGTTAAGAAAGCAAGTCAAGGAGTTGCTTGAAAAGAACTTCATACAATGAAGCATTTCCGAGGAGGGTGCTCTAGTAGTATGCGCTACTAATGTGGATAGTTCGCTTCGCCCGTGTGTTGATTATCGTGAGTAGAACAAGAAGAATAGACAACCATTACCAAGGATCGATGATTTGTTTGATCAGCTTGTAGGAACATCTGTTTTCTCTTGATCTTGCTACTGGATTCCATTAGCTAAGAGTAGCTGAGGATAGTATAGATAAAACTGCGTTCAAAACTCCAGATGGATTCTTAGAATGGCTAGTCATGCCATTCGGTTTGACTAATGCACCCGCCTACCTCGTGGACTTGATGAGTAGGGTGCCTAGGGAGTTCCTGAACAAGTTTGTGGTAGTCTTTGTAGATGATATCCTGACTTTCTTAAAGAACGAGGAAGAACATGCTAGACATCTCAAGGAGGTGATGGATGCGCTTAGAGCCCATCAGTTGAAAGCCAAGTCCTCCAAATGTCATTTTGGAGAAAAGAAGTTAGATTTCTTGGGCACATAGTTACTAAGTAAGGCTTAGCGGTTGATCCCGCTAAAGTGGTCGCGGTTCAAGACCGGAAAGCTCTGACGAGGACAATTGAAGTAAGAAGCTTTCTCAGTTTAATTATTCAGTTAGGATCCCTTGAGATTAGACCTACCCTTCTAGATCAAGTAGGGACTTCACAGAAGGAAGGCCCGCAGTTAGCCGAGATCATGGACAAGTTGATTCGAGGCGAGATGTTAAGTCACCTCGCTATATATGACAAGGGATGGCTAAGACGCGATGAGGGAAAGAAAGTTCTTGAGGAAGCGCATCACTCTAAGTTTACTATACATCCGGGCAGAGATAAGATGTATAAAGATAGGAAGCGCATTTTCTTTTGGCCTGGGATAAAGATGGATGTGGCGGAGTTTGTCTCTAGATGTATCATTTGCCAGCACGTTAAGGCCGAGTCGAAGAAGCCCAGTGGGCTATTGCATCCTCTAGACGTTCCACTATGGAAGTGGAAGAGTATTCCCATGGATTTTATCGATGGATTACCAAGGTCAAGGAAAGAGAATACGAGCATGTGGGTCATAGTAGGTAGACTCACGAAGAGTGCTCATTTCACTCCGGTAAAGAGCGGAAGGACTGCATTATAGCTAGCAACGGATTACTTTCAAGAAATAAGGAGGTTGCACGGGGTTCCCTCAAGTATAGTTAGTAACCGTGACTCAATCTTCACTAGCCAATTTTGAGATAGTCTACGGGAAGTCATGGGCAAACGGCTGAATCTAAGGTCGTCCTATCATTCACAGGCAGATGGTTCATTTCGTTCAAGCATGAGTTATAGAAAATTACGTTAGTAAGAGCAATTGGTAAACGTGGATTGGTATTTTCAAGAAAAGTTCTGCTGCGTGGAATACTTTATAGTAAGTAAACGAGATCCAGGATTCACTGGTGAATTTTGGAGAGCTTGCATGAAACCATGAGGTCATAGTTATGTTTAAGCCAAGAATGATAGAAGAGTAAGTGAAAGAGGAAGACGAGAGGCGACAATGAAATGGGTTCCAACTCATATTTGGAAATAAGAGTTAAGAAGCCAAGGAATCATGAAGTAAAAGACGGTCAAAGCACAGTGGAGTTAAACTCAAGGAAACGTGACTTAGAAGAATGAAGGATGGATACGCGCATCATATCTTTTTTTATTATGAGTATATCCTTGATCCTTGTTTTCCTGTGGAGCTTACTCGCATGTTATCTTTTACGTATATCCTCTCGGTCCCATACTCGATCCCATTTCTGTTGTAAACTCCATAAGGGGGGTATGACTCATCGGTTAGTAATGCATGTCAGGGTTTGAAGGGGTCCGTTAGGTTGACTAAACCTTTTGGGCTTTTATAGGATATGAGTTGGGTTAGGAAGGGATTTCTTGTAATCCGAAAAGAGTATATCTTGCTTATCTTCCCGATCTCTTTGTAGCATATCTTTCTTTTGCTATCTATATCGTGTTAATCTTGTCATGAGAACCTTAGGTAGAAACCCTTTGGATGAAACATGTGTTTGAAACATGTTATGCGTGATGTTTGCAAGTGTTTGCAAGTGGTTACTCGTGGATGCATTATACACATTAGGCACTAGATCGGCTCACACACTCCTCATATTGCATATGCATGAGTGTTTATGCTTATTCATGGATGAAAATTTTTGTGTTATCACATGGATGTTGCATATGGATGTATGTTATGTGCACACATATAGATGTTATACATTATGTTAGGAATTGCATACATATGGATTCATTTCACTAACATAATTTGCATTGATGATATTTGCATTAGATAAGTACATATACACACACCTTTGCATATGTTCATACAACATTTAGAATCTTGTAAGGACAATGATTGCTCGTGGATGATGTTTTGAGTAGATGGATGTTGGATGGTAGGATATGTTCTTCCTAACTTAGAGATTTCGGGGACGAAATCCTTTAAGGAGGGGAGAATGTAACAACCCGTATTTTCAATAACCTGTTATAATGTAAATCGAGGCAGAATTTAATTCTAAAATCTGAATCAAGGGAAATGGGCTGTGCCATTGCGTTCGTCTCGGAAAAATACGCGAAATAGAGTCCGAGTTTTCGAAAATCGGAGTCCGTATGACCCGATTAAGGCCCAACGAAGTTTTCAGAAAATTTCAAAGTAAAAACAGATTTCAATTTCAAGTTTGAATTTGGAAATTAGGGCAGTTGGGCGCAGGCGGGAAATTTCCCGCCAGACCACCCATGTCGACAACCCTGTCAACTGGGCAGTCGACATGGTTAGGCCCAAGTCGACAGCCCTGTCGACTTGGGTGTCGACTTGGCTCAGCCGGTCAGTTTTGCCTGGTGCACCATTTTGGAGTTGTGTTGAGTTTGGGGGCCAGATTCGGTTTTGAGGGCTGAGATTGGAATTAGGGTTTAATCCTAAGGCTAAAACTAATCCTAATCTCTATAAATAAGCCCCTAACCTAACCCTAAATCATCATTATTCATTCAAGTAACTAAACTATGGCAAAATCATTCCTCTCATGGCCTCCACTCTCTTCATAAAATTCCTAAGTTATTTCTATGAGAGATTTTCAATGCATATAAGTGTTTTCAAGCTTGTATGAGCATCATTAGCTTGCATTCAAGTCAAGTTTCCATATTTACATCATAAAGCAAGAGTTTTGATCATTTTGGCTCAAGGGTTTTTCTATTGGAGCTTGCATTTTGGGTTTATTTGATTGCATAAGGGCTTTGTCTCAATATATATATATATTTGTGTCTTCATAAGCATTGTAAGCCCTTTTCTACTTTCATATTTAAACTCTAAAGTTAAATGAATGATGCGAGTTTGGTTGATCATTATGATATGCAAGTTTTCCATGTTATGATATGCAAGTTTATCATGTTATGTTATGCAAGTATGCCATGTTATGATATGCAAGTTTACCATGTTATGCTATGCAAGTTTGCCATGTTATGATATGCAAGTTTATCATGTTATGTTATGCAAGTTTGCCATGTTATGATATGCAAGTTTATCATGTTATGTTATGCAAGTTTGCTATGTTATGATATGCAAGTTTGCCCTATGATATGCAAGTTATGTTATGCAAGTTTGGGTTGATCATTTTGCTCATGTTATCATGTTATGCAAGCTTATCTTGGATTTATGAGCTTAAAGCTTCAAGCTTTAGGCTAAAGGTTGCATTTTGGCAACATGTAAGTTATCATATCCCTTATGATAACTTGCATGTGAGGCTAAATGCGAACTTATGGCAACTTCTACATGTCATTTATCACCATGTATCACTTATATGCTAAGTTTGGTTTTATGCATACTTTTGAGGCCTAATGATGCACTATGCAAGTATATGAACATATGTACATTTCATATGCCACCATGTTAAACTTGTGGCTTCAACACCATTTGTCATCTTTATGCCAAGATCCCTCTTTCTATCCTTTATGCACTATTGCGATTATGTAAGCGATGGGATTGCGTTTGGGGTTGGGTAAACTTAAAAGACATGAAAACATAAGATTGGGAATTTACCTATTAAGTTAGGTCTACCCATTGGGAATTTACCTATTAAGTTAGGTCTACCCAAATTCTTGAAAACTTGTAATATGTTTTGGAAACATGATGGACATGACACTTAGAAAATATAAGTGTGACCAACTCGAGGTTGGGTTGAGTTTGTAGCGTAAAACTACCCGGAACCGATCGGCTTAACTAGTTGCTACAAACAATAGGACCCAATGTGAGAAGTTGGTCATGTTGTACCTTGAACCCGAGGTTAGACCAAGTTGTGGTGTAAAGCTACCCGGACCCGCCCGGCTTAACTAGTAACCACAACAAGGTCTAATGTGAGAGGTTAAGGCACATTAAATTAATTAATGCCTCATGATTAGGGTTAAGTCATGGTCCACTTAATACTTAACCAATTTGGGCTTGGTAGATTAATCAGGGATAAGTCGTGAACTCATCGTTACACTTAACCAATTTAATCCATGATTAGTAAAAGGGTTAAACCGTACTTAACCCACTAGAAAATCCTAGCAATGGGGGTCCACTCCAGCAGTAATCCCAAGTTTGTATCATTAAGACCCTAGGGACTAGGCTAGGGTGGGGGCACGATTACTGGACTTGAGGTAAGTGACCAAAAACGACGGTAGAGTGGTACGCCGATGTAGTTCCGGACGGACTATGGTCGTGCACGTAGTCCGTATTTGGAGAAGTCAAGCATGGGTACCAGTAGATCTAAGACTGTGCACTTATGTTTATGGTGTCCAGGGGTTGACACCCTAGGGCTTGATGCACCTGACGGGAGACCCGGCACAGTCCGACTACAATTATGTTTGGGCCGTATTGACACCAACACGTGACGAGTTAGGCTTAGGGAGCCGATCGATTAGACCGTTTGGTTGGACCTCGTATTAGGGTCATTTCATGTTATTGGGCCAAAGCTTGGGCCAAGGGATCAATACTTGTTTATTCAAGTCATGTTAGCTTGCTAGTACACCTGTGGTGCAAAAACCTTAAACCTGATTATGCGATGACACCTTTATCTACCTTGTTAGTTAATCATCATGCTAGTATGTTGTTATCCTTATGTTCATCCCTGCTTCTCATGCCAGTTAACTTTATCAGTTTACATTGATTGTAGTAGGGCTTACTCAGTCTTTTTGACTGACCTGTTTTTCTTTCGCCTCTTTTCTTCCGTTCCCCCCCCCCCCCCCAGGTTCTCAGGGTGGGAATATTGGAGCTTAGCTTGGATTTCTGATCGCTTGCTTGTGGGATTCTAGCTCATGTACGGTCTTGACATGAAGCTAGCTATGGTTATCACTTATTTTGGGGATAGTACTTATGTATTTCAGTTTTTCAGTGATGTTGTTTTTATCTAGACTTGTGTATTTGGAAACTTGACATTATGTTGTACCAGACTTGTTTTTGAAATAGTTTGAAATCTTCCGCTGTTTTACTTATCTTATTTACTCTGTTTACATATATACATATGTTCTTGTTCTGCCTTGATATATCATTATGCATGTTTACCCGGTACAAACGCCCCTCCAAAGTCAGAGTGCTTGCAAGAGCCACCCTGGCGGAGGTGGGGTGTTACATGTTTATTCATTGGCATTAATTAATTTATTAATGCACCAACCTCTCAGATTAGAACTATTGTTTGTGGTTGCTAGATGCGCCGGGCGGTTTCGGGCAGACTTCTACCGCAAACTCATTCTAACCTCGGGTTTTGGGCTTGATGCGCTAGCCTCTCACATTAGACCTGTTGTTGCGGTTGCTGGATGTGCCGAGCGGTTCCGGGCAGTCTTACACCACAAGTCAATCTAACCTCGGGTTAGGCATGTTCATCTTTTATCCAATTTACATATTTACCATTCATGCCCAAGTCTAGATTTTTGTATGCCAATTATCCACAATTGTAGTCAATTCAAGTTATGACCAATATACTTGTTATGTCCAAGATTACTCCAATAAGTTACACCCAATTCTCCGCGTTACAATCGCACGTACAACAAGATTTAACAAGGTTTCCAAATTCCAAGTACTCATAAAATAAAACGGAATGGGGATAGAGAAGAAACACAAGAATTGACATAAGGGAAAATAGGCATGTAAAGGTGTACCAAACACAAGAATCGTGGTTCCAATAGGCAAGTTGTACATTAACAATGAATATGAGCAAACTAAGGAAAATACATCATAGGTATACAAACTCGATAGGATTGAACATAAAGAAATTACTAATTTGATGTACAACATGATAGGTTCAATCACAACAGTCTCATAGGCATAGGTAATTTCAGATTTGACAAAAGAATAAGCATGAATCAGAATTGATTATCTTACAATTAGGCATAGTTCTAGATTCGATTCATTACAGTCATGATTTCTATTATGTGTTCAAATCTGAATAATAACTGAACTTATAGCGATAGGATTAGAAAAAGAGAATTAGTTGACGTTGTAGCGATTCTAATCTTTCTTTGTTGATTGAAGTGGAAAACCTTTTCTTCAATTTGAAGCTCTCTAATTTGATTTCTAGTTTGGAGAAGAAGGAGGCTAGGCTAGTTTAGAGATGGACAACATGGAGGCACCATAGAATAGGGTTATGAGGTTAGGGTTAAGTTTAGATATGTATTTATAGATGTGTTAGACAAACTATGGCCTTTAGATTAGCATAAGAGTCATCAGAGCCATCCAAACCAAAGAGATACGTCACCCAACCAACCACAGCGCGACACATAAGCTCTAATCCTTCAGAATTCGTCACCCAGATCTGGGAAGATTGGGGGGTCGACACCCCTATAGGGGGTCGACACCTATGTTGACACCCCCTAGGGGGGTCGACACCTATGTTGACACCCCCTAGGGGGGTCGACACCCTCGGGCGGGATTTTTCCTGCTCATCTTTTATTGGATGATTTTCAAAATTTGAACTTGTTTTCTGATTTTTAATTATTATTTAATTTAATTCTGCTTTGAACTGGAATCTTCTAAACTTCATAACTTCCTCATATGTTGCCCGATTTACACAAACTCGGACTCTATCCCAACCAGAATTCCGAGACGAACGCAATGGCGCAATCCATTTTACTTAATTCACACTTTTAAAATTAAGTATTCCTTGATTCGTTATTTTAATATTCATAGAAAATACAGGGTGTTACATTCTCCCCTCCATAAAGGATTTCGTCCCCGAAATCTCTTAGTTAAGAAGAATGTATCCTAACATCCAACATCCATCTACTCAACCATCAATCACAGGCATCCATAGTCCAAAAAAAAAGATTTCTAATGCTTTCATGGTCATAAGCATAGTGTGTGTATATGTCCTTATCTAATGCAAAATCAGGCGGTCTACTGATTCAGTTGACCTCCTTAATGCGAATTATGTCAGTGCCATGAGTCCATCATGTATGCAATTATTTCTAATCGTACTTTATAACTTCTACATGAGTGCACAATCATTCATACAAATGCAACATCCATACGATAACACATCAAGTTTTAATCCATATATAAATACATATATACATATGCAATATGAAAGTGACTGAGCCGATCTAGTACCTAATGTGTGTGTATATGCATCCACGAGCAACCACTAGCAACCACTTGCAACCATCAATCATAACATGTTTCAAATACATGTTTACATTCATTGGTTTCTACTTAGGGATCAAGAATAGGACCGATGATATATACTTAAAAGATAGATACAAGCATGCATAAACTTATGAAAAAGAGATCAAGGATGTACCCTCGAAAAGAAAAGGGTAGGATGCGCGTATCTTGTCTTCAGTCTCCCAAGTCGCATCTTCTTCAGCGTCACTCCATTGTACTTTAACTAGCTTGACCTCACGATTGCGTAGCTTCTTAACTTCTGTTCCCAACATACGAGTTGGAACTCTTTTCACCGTCGCTTCTCGTTCCACTTCTACTTCTTCTAGTATGCTCGGCTCCACCACTTCCGCAGACTCATGTAAGCACTTTCATAGATGAGAAACATGAAAAACATTACGAACTTCAACCAATCTTTTGGGAAACTCTACTCTATAAGCCATCATTCCAATCCTCTCAATGATAGGAAATGGCCCTACAAATCTTGGTGCCAATTTTCCTACGGATCCAAAGCGAATGGCATTCTTCAAAGGAGATACTTTAAGGAAAACCTTGTCTCCAACCTCAATCTCAAGGTCGGTCCTTCTTTTATCCATGTAGGACTTCTGTCTATCTTTTGCGGTCTTCATTCGTCTTCATATTAAGTCCACCTTTTCCGAAGTCTCTCTGATCATGTCGGGCCCAAGTACGAGCTTGTCTATAGATTCCCACCAACAAGTTGGTGATCGACATGGTCTTCCATATAATGCCTCAAAGGGTGCCATGCCTATGGTGGCTTGGTAGCTATTGTTGTAGGCGAACTCCACCAAAGGAAGATGATCTTCCTACGTTCCTCCAAAATCAAGAATCCACAATCTCAAAAGATCTTATAATACTCTGTTCATCCTTTCAGTCTGACCATCGGTTTGAGGGTGATAGCCAGTGCTTAAGCATAGCTGTGTGCCTACAGCCTCTTACAAACTCTTCCAAAACTCACTCTTAAAGGTAGGATCTCGATCACTTATTATGCTAGAGGGTATCCCATGCAGTCGAACTACTTCTTTAAGATAAATGGATGCTAATGATGAGGCAGTCCTCCTACTCTTAACAGTTATAAAGTGAGCGCTTTTAGTGAGCCTATCCACTATTACTCAAATACTGGTATTGCCCCTTCTTGACCTAGGCAACCCATCTATAAAGTCCATCGAAATGCTATCCCATTTTCACTGTGGGACCTCTAGAGGATGAAGCATACCACTAGGATGAAGTAGACCACTAGATGGTATCCCATGCAGTCGAACTGCTTCTTTAAGATAATTGGATGCTAATGATGAGGCAGCCCTCCTACTCTTAACAGGTATAAAGTGAGTGCTTTTAGTGAGCATGTCAACTATTACCCAAATACTGGTATTGCCCCTTCTTGACCTAGGAAACCCATCTATAAAGTAAATCGAAATGCTATCCCATTTTCACTGTGGGACCTCTAGAGGATGAAGCAGACCACTAGGCTTCTTCTGCTCCGCCTTGACTTGCTGGCATATTAAGCACATAGAGACAAATTCAGCTACATCCTTCTTCATGCCATTCCAAAAGAAAACCCTTTTTATGTCTTTATACGTCTTGTCTCCACCTGGGTGTATGGTCAACTTAGAATGGTGTGCTTCTTCAAGAACTGTCTTCACCAAATCCCTTGATTGTGGGACACATAGTCTTCCATCCTGTCTCAACCAACCCTCGTCATCTATGGAGTATCTATTGAGGTGACTAGAAGTCTCACCTCTAATTAACTTATCTATCACATCAACTATCTGAGGGTCTTCACGTTGCGTGGCTCTTATTTAGTCCAAAAGTGTAGGTCGCACCTCTAGCGATGCTAACAAGCCACGTACAAACTAAAAGGAGGGTCTAAAGTCAAAGGTTGCTATGTACTCCAAGTTTTGCCTTTCTACAAAGAGAGGACTTAAGGTCAGCCTTTTCCTACTTAAGGCGTCTGCTACCACATTACCTTTGCCAGGGGTATAAGCAATCTCAAAATCGTATAAGGTAAGAAATTCCATCAACCTTTGCTGTCTTAAGTTAAGATCTTTTTGTGAGAAAAGGAATTTTAAAGATTTATGGTCAGTAAAAAATTCAAACCTTTCTCCTAGTAGGTAATGACGCCATGACTTAAGACCGAAAACAATGGCAGCTAGTTCCAAATCATGAGTTGGGTAGTTCTTTTCATGTACCTTCAATTGCCTTCCTCCATAACAAACTACCTTACCTTCTTGCATCAAGATAGCGCCTAATCCCGTGCCGCATGCGTCTGTGTATACTGTAAACATCTTACTTCCATCAGGCAATGTCAGAACTGGAGCTGTTGTTAGAGCCCTCTTCAATCGTTGGAAAGCAACATCACAATCCAAATCCCAAGAAAAAGCTAGGTTTTTCTTCGTCGATCTAGTAAGTGGGGCCGAGATCTTCGCAAAGTCTTTAATGAACTTTCTGTAATAGCCCGCTAGTCCGAGAAAACTTCGTACTTCGGTTGCATTCCTTGGAATCTTCCAATCTTGCACCGCCACTACTTTTGTGGGATCCACAGCTATCCCTTCTTTGGACACCATATGTCCAAGAAACCTTACTTCTTCTCTCCAAAAATGGCATTTGGAGAATTTTTCTTTAAGCCAATGTGCTCGAAGAGTATCCATAACTTCCCTTAAATGCAAAGCATGTTCTTCCTCACTTTTTGAGAAAATAAAAACGTCGTCCACGAAGACTACTACAAATTTATTAAGGAACTCCCTAAACACCCTACTCATCAAGTCTACAAAATAGGCAGGTGCATTTGTCAAACCGAAAGGCATGACAAGCCATTTGAAGAAACCATTCGGAGTCCTGAACACAGTCTTATCTATGTTGTCTTCAGCCACTATTAGCTGATGAAATCCGGTAGCCAGATCTAGTTGGGAGAAAACTGATGCACCTACGAGTTGGTCGAACAAGTCGTCTATTCTTGGAAGTGGGTGCCTATTCTTCTTGGTCAGCTTGTTTAGCTCCCTAAAATCCATGCATAGGCAAAGTGAACCATCCGCTTTGGTTGCGAACACTACTGGAGCACCCCATTCAGAAATACTCCGCCTTATGAACCCCTTTTCGAGCAATTATTTAACTTGCTTGCTGAGCTCCTTCCTTTCCCTTGGAGCCATGTGTCTAACGGGTAAAGCAACTGGTTTTGCATTATCAACTAGGTATATGTGGAAATCTATCTCTCGCTTTGGAGGTAAACCCTTCACTTCTTCAAAGACATCTGAGTACTCACAGACTACTCTAACAGATTGCAAATTTTCAACAGACACATCTAGAGATTCAAGGTAGCTAAGCATAACAGAATTCATAGGATTACAATAGATTTCGAGAGTATTACCGAGGCGAGTCAAAATTCTGTAACAACCCGTATTTCGATAACATGATTAAAGACGAGAATCAAGGCAGAATTTAATTTTAAATTCTGAATCATGTGAAACAGGCTATGCCATTACGTTCGTCTCGGAAAAATACGCGAAATAGAGTCCGAGTTTTCGAAAATCGGAGTCCGTATGACCAAGATATGGCCTCGCGAAGTTTCATGAAAAATTCCCAAATTAAAGTATACTTAATTAAGTGAAATGGGTTGCGCAGAGAAATATATATATATATTGATATATATATATATATATATATATATATATATAATTGAAAATTAAATAAATAAATATGCAAAAATGTTCAAAACAGTGAATTGGGAGAGGGGAATAACCGAACCGGCCGATTTTTGAGGTCGACCCGAGCTTGCTGGGTCGACTAGGGGTTAATCCAGGGTGTTTGGCTGTCAACCCGTGGGCCGATTCGCTCAAATGCAGATTTTGCATTTGGATGGTTCTCATGGTTCATCTTTAATCTAAAGGCCCTAGATGGTTCCTACACTTGACTTCTTCCCCAAGACATGCTTTGATGGCTTGGATTGAATCTAGGTTTAATCCTATGGCCTAAAACACTTGCCTAATCTATAAATAAGACCCTAACCTATCCTAAATCCTCATTATTCATTCATGCAACTAAACTATGGCAAAATTGCTCCTCTCATGGCCTCCACTCAAAATCCTAGCCTCCACTTCATTTCTATGAGAGGTTTCACGATCATGAGAGTGTTAGAGAGTTTCTATGTTAGTATGAGAGCCTCTCAAGTTGATTTCAAGGCTAAAGCTTTGATCTTTGTTCATAAAGATGGGGTTTTGATTGATTTGGAGCTTTCATTTTTGGGTTTTAGGATGATGACATGCATAGGCTTTGTCTCAATCTTTCATCTAATCGATTTGTGCCTTCATAGCAATGTAAGCCCTTTCCCTACTCTTAGATATTAACTATGAAGTTGAATGTTCATGTTGCAAGTTTGGGTTTGATCATTGAGTATGATACATGCTATCATGTTATGCAAGTTTATGAAGTCATTATCTTGATCTTATGAGCTAAAAGCCACAACCTTTATGTTGAAATGTTGCATTATGCAACATGAGAATCTTCATAATCATTATGTCAACTTGCATATGAAGTCATAATCCGTATATGATGATATATGCGAGTTTCTAGCCATCATTCCATGTCTTTTGTCACCATGATTCGCTTATGTGCCAAGTTTGGGTTTATGCATGTTTTTGAGGCTTAAGAATGTAACATGCAAGCTAATGAACACATTTGTGCCTCATTTGCCACCATGATTAACTTGTGGCTTAATACCCATTTTTGTCATTCCTTTGCCAAGTCTCTTCTTTTAATCCATTACGTTGTTGCGAACATATATGCGAGTTTAAAAGCATTGGGTTATGTTATGGGTAATTTCTAATGACATGAAAATACAACTTGAAAACATGGCTTGAAATATAACATGGAAGTTGACATGTAAGTATGCATAAAAACATAAGCTTGGGAATTTACCTATTAAGTTAGGTCTACCCTTTGGGAATTTACCTATTAAGTTAAGTCTACCCAAATGCTTGAAAAACTTGTAACATGTTTTGGAAACATGATGGACATGACACTTAGATAATATAAGTGTGGCCAACTCGAGGTTGGGTTGAGTTTGCAACGTAAAACTACCCGGAACCGACCGGCCTAACTAGTAGTTGCAAACAATAGGACCCAATGTGAGAAGTTGGTCATGTTGTGCTTGAGCCCGAGGTTAGACCAAGTTGTGGTGTAAAGCTACCCGGAACCGACCGGCTTAACTAGTAACCACAACAAAGTCTAATGTGAGAGGTTGGGGTGCATTAAGTAATTAATGCCACATGATAGGGTTAAGTTAATTTGATTAATGAATCTTAACCAAATATGACATGGGTAAATGGGTTAAGTAAATTGGTTGGGCTAATGATACTTAACAAAACATGACAAGGTTGGGTAGGTTAAGTGATTTGATTTGCCTAATGACGCTTAACCATTTTTATACGACTAGTGGACGGGGATTAAGTTAACCAACACTTAATCAATCCAACATGATAATTTGGCAAGGTTAAGTAAGTTTTCTTAATGACACTTAACCATACAAGATGATTAGGGGATGGGGTTAAGTAATTTACACTTAACTAATCCGACACGGTAATTAGATGGGGTTAAGTAATCCACACTTAACTAATCTAAACACGGTAATTCGATGGGGTTAAGTTAAACACTTAACCAATTTAAACTCGGTAATTCAATGAGGTTAAGTAACCAATACTTAACCAACTTAACGTGATAATTTAATGGGGTTAAGCAACTTATACTTAACCAATTATACATGATGATTTGATGGGGTTAAGTAACTTACACTTAACCAATCTAATACGCGGACCTGATAAGGTTAAGTCACAAGACCTTTTTAGAATATACTTAACCATTATAGTACGATTAGAGGATGGGGTTAAGCCAACCTATACTTAACCAACCCGACTCGATAATTTGATGGGATTAAGATAATCTATGCTTAATCGATCTAGCAAGATAATCCGATAGGATTAAGGTAAGCTAGTACTTGACCAATTTGACTTGATAAGGTTAAGTCATGAGCCTCTGGGTAGACTTAACCAACTTGTGGGACTAAGTCTTGAACTTAAATACTTAGCCAATCTTTGACGTGATTCGTGGGCGGGTTAAGTCATGGACTTTAATGATAACACTTAACCCAATAGACAAACCCTAGCTAGAAGAACTAGGTAGAAAACCGTGGTTAATCAAGGATAATGGGAAAGGAAGCTAAGTGGTAAACCTTAGTTAAGGGTAACTAAGTAATAATTCTTAGCTAAGGACATAGGACTAATTCTCAAAACGATGAGTAACCTGATACGGTAGGTCATCGCTTAGTATACGAGGGGGAGCAAGTTATCTGACTTGGATAAAAGCTCCAGCGCACTAGGTGCCGAAGTGGAAGCTTCGGGGGACGTGAGGATATTCTTGGGATCCCTCTGTGGGCTGCCAGGTAATTATACTAGGCCCATGAGAGGTTAAGGTTTGCATTAGAAGGACCAAGAGTATGCCTTGGTCGCTATGCGAGCAACCTAAAGACTGGGATGGATTAGCGTGGAGTCGACGATTCTTGTTTTTGCCCTGGATAGCGCATCGCCGACTACCTACCATCTTTAGTCAATCGTGTACGTGCGGAAAGGCAGGGAACCCCCAATAGACCATGTGCTTGCTATCGAGTCATGGGTGAGGTTGGCCCATAGGAAAGTGGGCTATAGTGGGGCCGTGGAGTGGTTCTTATACATGATTTTTCTTGGATTGCCTTTCAGTAGTTGAGGGAGGGGTCATGTGGGACCATAGCCACGGGTACAAAAACAGACCTTGATATCTGCATCGGCAGACAATTTAAAGCTCCCGACCGAGTTCCGTATTTCTTGATTTGCCCTGGCACGGAACTCGGATGGCACATTGGGGAACATGTGCATCTAGACATGGAAAACGATTCACGATACATACGTGGGATCAAGGGCGCGGTTGACGGGTGGCGTAATCCCTAGTGGTCCTAGGTGGCCAAAACCCAAACCGAGACACGGAAACGTTCATTAGGTAGCATAATCCCTAGCGGTCCTAGGTGGCATAAATCCTAAGTGGACGCGCGATAGTTCATGGTAAGGAAACACAACTAGATCAAGGGTTGCAGTCCAAAACAACTTCAAGGATAAACCGTTTACATGGGAAAGCCCGTACAGCCTACGGCAAAGGACTGAACTTATACATGGAAAGAAACATATGAGTTAAGTAACCTATATATGCGGCATATTAGGTTGACATGGACCATTACACGACTTTTGAGTAAGGGTCATTCACGGATAACACGTAATACAGTTGGGGTACTAGTACGGTAGGTGCAGAGCGGATATACAGGATAGATGCCATGGGACGTTATACGCGATAGATATCTTGGGATATTATACTTGATAGAAACCTGACAATGTGATACCTTGTTTTATCTTGACATCGTAGTTTATCACGACACCCTAGTGTATCTGAGTTCAGTAGTTCATCCTGTTATTTTGATTTAGCTTATCTATCTTGTTATCATGCTTATGTTCATCTCAGTTTCTCATGTCAGTTAACTTTACTAGTTTTTATACTAATAGTAGATAGGGCTTACTCAGTCTTTTTGACTGACCCGTTTTGTTTCGCCTCTTTTCTTCCGTTTCCCCCCCAGGTTACAGGGAGGAAACACTGCTGTTTAGTTCGGACTTCTTCTGCTTGAAGGTCATCATGGATGGCTTGGACTTTTCCTGGCTATGGCTACTTTACTGCTTTTTCTTGGGGAATAATTTATGAAAAAGTCTTTATGCTTCTTTATTATTGCAAGACAGGTTTTGATGTACTCTGATGTAAAAGGCTTTAGACCTTATTTATTCATGTTATGAAAGTTTGATTTTACTTCCGCTATTTTATATATGTTCTGTCTTGTAATATTTCTGTACATGTTTACCAATAATACTCCTCCAAACCTAGTGCATTCCCTTTGTGAGTGACCCTAGCGGAGGTGGGGTGTTACAAATTCTAACCACTCTCTTTTCTCAATCGAGGATGGCACCATTACTGGATAACCAATCCATGTCTAGAATCAACCCACAGCCCGTGAAACCCAAAACATAGGCATTACATCTAAACCCAACGCTTACTATAGAAATTTCCAAATCCAAACAAATCATTGATAAATGAGCCGAACCCCCAATTGGATTTGAAACAACCATGGGGTCCTCTACTATACTGGTATCTAGGTGCAGAGATTCAACTAAACCAGTAGATATAATAGAGTGCAATGCGCCAGAATAAAAAAGAGTACGAACAAGATGATCAGAAAGATAAACTAAACTCTCAACAGAAATATTTCTACCTCTTGCTTGCGTAGGTGCTATGAGAGCGTGAATCTGCCCTCCAAAAGTAGATCCTGTCCTCTACCCTTGCTCTTGCCTTCTTGGGCAATCCTTAGCCATATGTCTTGCCTCGCCACACTGAAAGCAACCACCCATCTTCCTCTTCTTCTTTCTGCAGTCCTTAATAAGATGTCCAGGTATGCCACAAAAATTACACTTCCTCTTGTCACGGGGTTTGTTATTCTTTCCACCCTTCTTATAATCCGTCTTCTTATTCTGCGATTCCTCCAATTTCTTGTTTAGAGGTTCTTCCATCGTCACCTCTTTCTTCTCGCCCTTGCTTTCCTCATGTAATAGTGCCATGTCCACCAATCTCTCATAAATTGCGCCCATAGGTATATGAGACATAGCTAGGTCGTGCAGTGGCTCATTTAACCCTTTAGCGAAACAGGGAGCCTTTTTATGTGGAGTGTTTACCAACTCCAGTCCGAATCTAGCCAACTGGTTGAACTTGTTGACGTATTCCTTAACCGATAAGCTTCCCTGTTTGAGTGCTAAGAACTTCTCCATCTGTAGGCTTTGTTCAGCTTGCGAGAGGAACTTCATCCCAAACCTCATTCTGAAGTCCTTCCAAGTCTCAACTGGTCTCTCAGCATTAGTAACTTCCCACCAGAAAGAGGCTTCGTCCTTAAGTAACCATACAGCTAGCTGTATCTTCCGCCTATCGTCCACTTCGAAGTTAACAAACAGATCTTCGGTTTCCTTGAGCCAGTTTCTTGCTTCCACGAATGATTCAGTCCCATTAATATCTTTTCTCCCATAGCTCGAAAGTCCCTACATATCTTCGAGAAAGCATTCGGACACGAAGGAGGAGGAGGAACGGCATCCGCAACTGGGGGAGGAGGAGGAGCAACATCTGCGGCTGGGGGATGAGGAGCATCCGTTTGTCCTTCGGCGGGGGCCATAGCCTCTAAATACTGACGGAACCAGGTAGGTACTTGCACTCCCTCTGGAAGATTAAGAACCCAGACATGCTGAAATGAAAAGGAAAAAAGATTCAATACAAAGGATAGAAAGATAGTGCATATGGCTTTAGGGAATATGCCTTTAAAATAAAACAACACTTTTCTTGAAAATGCTTCTTTAAAACTTCTTTTTGAAAAATAGTTTTCAAAAACTTTTATCTGATCTGGTAACCATCAACTCTGATACCAAGTGAAACACCCCACCTCCATTAAGGTCATTCACAAAGGGAATGCATTAACTTTGGTGAAGCATTATAGGTAAAAGATACAGATAATTTACAAGACAGACATACAAACAGCGGAAAAAAACTGAAATCATTTCATAAGCAGCGTGGTTCAGTCAAAACATTACAACCATTGTCTCAAAACCCAACTTCCAAATCATTACAATAAAACCACTTTCTTGATTCAAAACTCCAAATACATAAAGAAGCATAAAACAATAGTAAAGCAGCATAAATCCCTAATAAAACATTAACCACAGCCATAGCCCAAGAAAAGAGAATCCAAGTAATACATCTACTCTCTTCAAGTTGGAAAAGGTCTGAACTAAGATGAAGTATTCCCTCCCTATGGAGTTGGGGGGGGGGGGGGAAGGAAGAAAAGAAGACGAAAGAAAACGGGTCAAACATAAGGCCTGGTAAGCCTAGTGATTTTCAGCATGTAAACAAGAAAAAGGACCATGACATGAATAAACCGAATATAAGACAATACCATAGTAACAAGATAACATAAGACAAGATAAGGCAAGATAAACTGAATACGCTATCGCACCCATCTCTATTTCTCTGCACCTACTAACAATTGTTTCAACTGGCCTCATGTGTTCATAATAAAATGATCCCTTTATCGATTGGCTTCTACTCGCATGTATTTATTACTTGTGTCATTCGGCCCTGCTTGTTTGTAGATACCTATGCTGGTCCCACCATGAGGTGTATCAATCCCTATGATGGTGACCCGACACAATTCAAGATGCACAGTGTATAACTACTGATGCCCAGTGCCTGATTTTTCCACTCCGGAGTACGTGCATGCCCGTACTCCATTGGAACCTACACTGACGTACCATCTACTGCTATTTTGACCGCTTATAATCAGCCTAGTAATCGTGCCCCACCCTGCCTAGTTCAGGGTACCGTGATACAAGTAACACCCTGTATTTTCTATGTTTATTAAAGTAACGAATTAAAGAATACTTAATTGTAAAAGTGAGCATTAAGGGAAACGGGTTATGCCATTGCGTTCGTCTCAGAATTCTGCTTGAGATAGAGTCCGAGTTTGCGTGAATCGGACTCCGTATGAAGAAGTTATGGAGTTCAGAAGATTTCATTTTTAAACAAAAAATTTAATAATTAAATAAACAAAAGCAGTTCGAATTTCAAATTCAGGCAAAAGAGGCTGAGTGGGAAAATTCCCGCTTAGGGAGTCGACCCCCAGGGGGAGTCGACATAGGTGTCGACCCCTTTATAAGGGAGTCGACATAGGTGTTGACCCCCCTATAGGGGTCGACTCCTGTATTTTGATCCGAGTAGTGACGATTTCTGACTTGTTGCTGAGTCACTAGGGCATAGGTGGCGGTTTCTGGATAGCTCTATCTGGTCTGGATGGTTCTGATTGCTCCTAGGATGATCTAACGGCTCACATAAATCTAAACTTCTACATAAACAACCCCAACCCTCAACCCTAAATCACACAATTTCATTCCAAGGAGCCGTCATACTGTCCATGATCAACCTAGCATAGCCACCATTCTTCTCCAATTAGAAAGCAAGTTAGAAGCTACGAATCAAATTTAAATTAGAAAACCAACAGTCTACATCAAGGGATAGCTTTTCAGTTTCAGAAAATAGATCCCAGAAAACAATATTTTTCTTTTGTTTGTATGTTCAGTTATTCTTTAGATGTGAACAAATAAAAGTCATGATTTGTAATAAAGCGAAAATAGAACTGTGCCTAGTTGTAAGATAATGGTGATGCTGATTCATGTCTATTCTTGTGACAATTCTATCATATATGCCTATGAGACTATTGTGGTTTATTGGACTTATCATGTGGTATGTTAAATTGGTGATGAACCTATCATGTTGAATATTAATTTAGCGATGAAGCTATCATGTTGTATATAAGTTTGGTGATTCTATCATATTATGTTACATGCAATTTTTTAGGCTAAGTCATATATGCCTATATGTTTAGATCTATATTCTCATATGTTTAGGTTTATGTTAATTTGATCCAACTCAAATGCAAGTTCACATTTACATGCCTAATTGGATTTGTGTAATTCTATGTAAGTACCCGTTCATATGCTTAAGATTCGTGTTAATTGGATCTAAAATGCAGGTTCATTGTTCTATGCCAAATTTATATGACACATGTTTAGTTAGATCCATATTATTTTATGTTGTTGGAATGGTACATGCTCCTTTTTTTCCCTTTTGTTTATGAGTTAGGCTAAGTTGCGAGCCTAACGTTCTATGTGAATTATGCGAACGTATAACGGGGGTAACGTTGGAAAAAACATTAAGTTACATATTATTGGCATAGTTGGCTCATAATCATGTAAATGATCAGTAGCATGAAATGGTATAATTTATATACCTAAAAATTATGAACATGATTTAGAGGGTAAATGGGGCATGACTTGAATGACAATAATTATGGATAATTTACATATACATATGAAGGGTAAATATGTAAATTAAGTAAAAGACGAATGTAACACCCCACGCCCGCTATGGTCACTCTCTAAGGGAATGCCATAGCATCGGTGGAGTATTTTAGTGAATATAGAACAGAAAAATTACAACAAGACAGATATAAATAGTACTTGAAATTTAAAACATCATCTCATAACAACGGAAGTAAACATGTCTGGTTACATCATAAAACCAAAATAAAAGTCAAGTACAATATCCATCAAAATAAAGAAGTACATAATCCCACTCTCTCATACAATAGCCAGGACAAAAGAAAAGATAACTGGGTAACTGGAGCTTTACATCTATCCTAGCTCCTAAAGACTGGAACAGCAATCTGATCAAGCTCCACTACTGCTAGGATCCACCGTAGGACCTGAGGGTTGGGTAAAAGATAAAAACAAAGGGGTCAGACATAAGTCTGAGCGAGTCCTATAACTTTAACAATACAATCATTAAAGTAACCAGAGAAGATATAAACTTGACCCACGGTAATGTCTGGGGATGAATGGCTACACTAAGCAGCTTGGTAGACTTAGGATAGACTAAGATAACTGTAAAGACGCATCTACCCACCCAAGGATAATTACTAACTGCACCACACCAGTCATTCCTACTTAAAGGTTGATCCCACCCAAGGACTTAGAAAATTTACCCAGTAGTTTCGCGTACCCCTACTACATAGGTGCCGTCCGCCCCTATCTCCACTAGGTGTACCCACTACTCCCAAGCGATCGGCTCCCTACCGTGGATACCCGTGCTGGTCCCACAATGGGGTGTATCATTCCCCAAAGTGGCCACCTGATAATATCAACGGTGCACGGCTTTATATCTACACGATGCAACAACGACTTACCAACCAGCCCGGGTCCACACACGCATATGAAACCCGTTGATCCTGCGTTGCCACCGCTAACCCGTTTTGGCCTCTTATAGTCAAGCCCAATATGCGTGTCCCGTCACCCGACTAGAGTCGAGCCCACAAAGATACGTTTGGGATATTGGTTGAAATGGGCCCCCACAAGCTACCCACCTAAGCTTGTCACTTATCTAGTGTATCCCACTTAACCCTTTAATCATGTTTAATTACATGTTTCCACTTGGTTAAGTATTCTAATCGTATTTTCTATTGCCACCCAAGGCAACCCACTAGATTTCCACATGCCACCCAAGGCACCCACTTAACCCCTCATGTCCCTCTACATGCTAATATGGTTAAGTGTTTCTTAATTAATTAATTAAGATCATGACCTCATAAAGACCCCTCACACTAGACCATCTTTTATGACTGCTGGATATGCCGGTTGGTTCCGGGCAGACTTCTGTCATAAAAAGGGTCTAACCTCGTGTCTTTACTTTAATCACGTATTTAATTTATGACTAAGACCTCTCACATTGGGCCAATCATTTGAAGCCGCTGGATAGCCGGTCGATTCCGGGCAGACTTCCGCTACAAAAGGGTCCAACCTCGTGTCTTAGTTGATTAATTACACCTAATTAATCACCCCCATATTATTTATCCCTAATTAATATCAAGTTTTTCATAACATGGGTAGACCTAACTCAATAGGTAAATTCCCATGGGGTAGACCTAACTCAATAGGTAAATTCCCACTTATGTTAATTTATTTTTATGGTATGCTTAATCATACCCAATCATACTTTTATTAACATATTTATTAACCCCATCGTTCCCCACGTAAATCGTTCTCATTTCATGACATAATAAAGGGAAGATCCATCACAAATATCATGGGTTTAACCAAATCTTAGCATATAACTTTGTCATGGGTTAAGAGGATGTCAACTTACATATATGAGCATATATTAACCCAACTACATTTAACCCAAACTTGCATATTATCATACACATATCTTGCATAACATGTTGAACTTGCATATAAGCATTCTCATAACTTGCATAACATGTTAAACATGCATTTAAGCCTACACATAACTTGCATAAGCATTCACATTCTTGCATAAGCATTCACATACTTGCATAAGCATTCACATACTTGCATAAGCATGCATAACTTGCATATCATGTTAAACTTGCATTTAAGCATATACATAACTTGCATAAGCATTCACATACTTGCATAAGCATGCATAACTTGCATATCATGTTAAACTTGCATTTAAGCATATACGTAACTTGCATATGAACTTGCATAACAACCTACACATAACTTACATAACATCATACACATAACTTGCATATGAACTTGCATAACTCACTTGTTAAACATGCATAAACCCACTTATTAGATATGCATAAACCCACTTATTAAACATGCATAAACCCACTTGTTAAACATGCATAAACCAACTTATTAAACATGCATAAACCCACTTGTTAAACATGCATAAACATAGGAAAACATAGAGTAGCATATCATTACAAATGATTCAAACTCACTAATCCGCATTTAAGACCATAAGTCTCATTACACCCAATCTACTTACTTTAGCAATTGATGTTAAAGTGATAGAAACTCACCAAACCCAAGATTAGCAAACTTATGAAGTGGAATTAGTTGCTAAATATGAAGATGGTGATGATTAGAGATTGATTAGAGAGTGATTAGCTTGCAACTTCCTTCATAAACTAGTGGAGGCTCTCTCAAGTTTGATTTTGGCGGCATGAGGCCATCATTACTATTTTTAGTATGGATTAGGGTAGGTTTAGGGTGTATTTATAGATTAGGTGAGTGTTTTAGGCCCTTAGATTAACCCTAGGTTAGATTAGGTCCGTTAGATTTAGGAAATCTCTAGAACCCAGCCCTCCAAGCCAGCCTAAAACCCAACCTGGTGCACCCAGGTTCTCTGGACGCCGCGCCCAGGTCGACAGGCAAGTCGACAGGCAAGTCGACTCCCCAGTCGACAGGCCTGTCGACAGCCCTGTCGACATGGGTAGGGCAGGAAATTTCCCGCCTGGCCCCCGCTGGCTCCAATTTCGAAATCTAGTTTTGCATTTCTAAATCTGTTTTTAACTTGATTTTTCTGCCAACTTCATTGGGCCATAACTGGGCCATACGGACTCCGATTTACAAAATTTCGGACTCTATTCTGCGTATTTTTCCGAGACGAACGCAATGACGCAGCCCGTTTCCCCCAATTCTCACATTTGAGATTATTTATCCTGTAATTAGTGAATTTTAGTATTAACTAAAATTCGGGGTGTTACATTCTCCCCTCCTTAAAGGATTTCGTCCCCGAAATCTCTAAGCTAATGAGAATGCATATCCTACCATCCAAACAACCATCTACTCAATCCATCAAACACGGGCATCCATTGTCCTTAAAACAATTTCTAATGATGTATGAGCATATGCAAAAAGTGTGTGTATATGTTCCCTATCTAATGTATGAACATATGCAAACCATGATAGTGCCATGCATCCATTATGTATGCGAAAGAACCCTATCGACACATACAATATCTACATGAGTGCACAATCATTCACCAAAATGCATCATCCATATGATAACACAATCATTATACATCCATAAATATAGCTTCCTACACACAATTTTATGCAATATGCAATATGAAGTGACTGAGCCGATCTAGTGCCTAGAGTGTGTGTATATGCATCCACGAGCAACCACTAGCAAACACTTGCATCCATCAACCATAACATGTCTCAAACACATGTTTCAACCATAGGTTTACCCTATCTAAAGGTCAAACAGTACTAACGAGAGGATATACTAAAGATAAGATAAGTACTAGACAACGATAGAGGAGAAAGTAAAGACATACCCTCAAAATGAAATGGGTACAATGAACGCATCTTCGCTTCCGTCTCCCAAGTTGCGTTGCTCTCATCTTCTCCCCATTGCACTTTGACTAGTTGAACCTCTCTGTTTCTCAACTTCCTAGTCTCTGACCCAAGGGTGCAGGTAGGAGCTCGTCGAATAGTCGCATCACGCTCTACTTCCACTTCTTTAAGCAAGCTCGGCTCTACCACCTCTGCGGTCTCATGTAAGCACTTCCTCAAATGGGACACATGGAATACATCATGTACACCACTAAGTCTGTCAGGCAACTCCACTCTATATGCCATCCGTCCAATTCTTTCCTTGATGGGAAATGGCCCTACGAACCTTGGTGCTAACTTCCCAACAGATCCAAAGCGAACCACATTTCGTAACGGAGACACTTTGACGAAGACCATGTCCCCGACTTCAAACTCAAGATCCGTCCTTCTCTTGTCCGCATAAGATTTTTGCCTATCCTGCGCTGCTTTCATCCTTCTTCGAATCAAGTCAATCTTCTCAGAAGTCTCCCTAATCATATCAGGCCCAAGCAAGATCTTATCCGTAGATTCCCACCAACATGTAGGTGATCGACAAGGCCTTCCATAGAGAGCTTCGAAAGGAGCCATACCAATACTGGACTGAAAGCTGTTATTATATGCGAACTCCACCAATGGAAGATGCTCTTCCCATGTACCTCCAAAATCTAAGATACAAAGCCTCAAAAGGTCTTCTAGAACACGATTCACCCTCTCAGTCTGGCCGTCCGTCTGAGGATGATATGCGGTGCTCAGACACAATTGAGTCCCCACTGCTTCTTGCAAACTTCTCCAGAACTCGCTAGTGAAGATAGGATCTCGATCACTCACTATGCTAGAGGGTACCCCATGCAATCGAACTATCTCTCGAAGATATACCGAAGCTAGCCATGGAGCAGTCCTCTTGCTCTTCACAGGTATGAAATGGGCGCTCTTAGTAAGTCTGTCTACCACAACCCAAATTCCCGTATTACCCTTTTTTGATCTGGGTAACCCGTCAATAAAATCCATCGAGACGCTATCCCACTTCCATTGCGGAACTTCCAATGGGTGAAGCAACCCACCTGGTTTCTTTTGCTCCGCCGTCACTTGTTGGCACACCAAGCATCGAGCGACATACTCGGCCACATCTTTCTTCATACCGGCCCAGAAGAAAACCCTCTTCATGTCTTGGTACATCTTGTCCCCACCGGGATGAATAGTCATCCTAGAACGGTGTGCATCATCAAGAATAACCTTCCTCAAACCCTCGTCTTGCGGTACACACAGTCTACCGTCCCTTCGCAAGCACCCCCTATCGTCTAGGGTGTACCTACTCAAATGGCTGGATGACTCCCCCCTTATGAGCTTCTCCACCAACTCAACCAACTGTGGGTCGTCCCTCTGTGCTTCCCCAATCCGCCCCAAAAGAGTAGGTCTAACCTCCAAGGAAGCTAGCAAACCGGGTACATAATCAACGGAAGGTCTGAAATCAAACATCGAGATAAATTCCAAGCTTCGTTGTTCCACAAACAATGGACTCAAGGACAACCTCTTTCTGCTCAAGGCGTCCGCCACCACGTTACCCTTGCCAGGGGTATATGCTATCTTGAAATCATAGGATGCTAAGAACTCCATCCACCTTTGCTGTCTCAAATTCAAATCCTTCTGAGAAAACAAGTACTTTAATGATTTGTGGTCAGTGAACAATTCGAACCTCTCACCAAGAAGATAATGGCGCCAAATCTTAAGCGCAAAAACAATAGCGGCCAACTCTAAATCATGGGTAGGGTAATTTTTCTCATGTGCCCTCAACTGCCTTCCACCATAGGCTATCACCCTTCCCTCTTGCATTAAGACTGTGCCCAGCCCTGTCCCACAAGCATCAGTATAGACAACAAATGGCTTACTCCCATCTGGCAACACTAAAACTGGAGCAGTGGTTAAAGCTCTCTTTAACCGTCGGAACGCATCATCACAATCTACGTCCCATGCAAAAACAAGATTCTTCTTCGTTAAGCGGGTTAATGGGGCTGATATCTTCGCGAAGTCTTTGATAAACTCCCTATAGTAACCCGCCAACCCCAAGAAGCTTCTTACTTCGGTAGCATTCTTTGGAACCTTCCAATCCTGAATTGATACTACCTTCGCGGGATCCACAGCTATCCCTTCCTTGGAGACCACGTGCCCCAAGAACTGCACCTCCTTCCTCCAGAAGTGACATTTAGAGAATTTAGCCTTAAGGCTATGTGCTCGAAGAGTCTTCAATACCTCCCCAAGATGTAGGGCATGCTCTTCTTTACTCTTAGAAAATACTAAGATATCATCCACAAAGACCACCACAAATTTATTAAGGAACTCCCTGAACACCCTACTCATCAAATCAACAAAGTATGCAGGGGAGTTCGTCAACCCAAATGGCATCACCAGCCACTCATAGAAACCATCCGGAGTTCTAAAGGCAGTCTTGTCTATGCTATCGTCAGCCACCCTCAACTGATGAAACCCCGTGGCTAAGTCCAACTGAGAAAATACTGAAGCGCCAACCAACTGATCGAAAAGATCATCAATCCTCGGCAATGGGTGTCTATTCTTCTTTGTGAGCTTGTTGAGTTCTCTATAGTCTACACAAAGTCTGAGGGACCCATCCGCCTTTGTAGCAAATACTACTGGAGCACCCCACTCCGATATACTTCGTCTTATGAACCCCTTCTCAAGCAACTCCCCTACTTGCTTATGGAGTTCCCTCCTCTCACGAGGAGCCATGTGGCGCACTGGTAAAGATACAGGTTTAGCATTATCCACCAGATATATTCGGAAGTCAATCTCCCGCTTCGGAGGTAAGCCCTTCACCTCCTCAAACACATCCGGATATTCCCGGACCACTCTAACAGATTGCAAACTCTCGACCGAAGCGTCAAGCGATTCAAGATAACTTAGCATAACAGAGTCCATGGGATTACAAGAAATCTCGAGAGTGTTACCCCAGCGGGTCATGAGCCTAACAACTCTCCTTTCGCAATCAAGAACGGCACCATTACTGGATAACCAGTCCATGCCCAAAATCAACCCATAGCCCGTGAAGCCCAACACAAAAGCATCACATCTAATCTCAATGCTAAGTATAGAAATCTTCAAACCCAAACATATCATGGACAAATAAGTGGAGCCCCCAATTGGGTTTGAAACAACCAAGGGATCATCTACCAGACTGGTGTCTAAGTGCAGTGATTCAACTAATGATGATGAGATAAACGAATGCTATGCGCCTGAATCAAACAATGTACGGACAGGATGATCAAATAGAAAAACCAGACTTTCAACGGAAATAGTTCTACCTCTCTCCTGAATCGGTGGAACCGCGAGAGCCTGTACTTGCCCCCTAGCCTGACCTGGTGCCATAAGAGCTTGCATCTGTCCTCCTGAGGTAGACCCCGTCCTTTGCCCTTTCTTACGACAGTCTTTCACTAGATGCCCTGCTTCGCCACAGTGAAAGCAGCCAGTCTTCTTCTTCTTGCGACAATCCTTGCTTAGGTGGCCAGGTGTCCCACAATTGAAACACTTCTTCTTCTTGCCCTTGCCACCGTTGCCTTTCCCACCTTTGTTTTGTTGTTGTTGCTGAGGTCTCTTTTGATCTCCCTTCTTCTCGGGTGCCTTATTAGCATTGGGACCCTTCTCTTCTTCATGCATGAGTGCCATGTCAACTAGCTTCTCAAAGGTGGCCCCCATAGGGATATGTGTCATAGCTAACCCATGCATTGGTTCATTCAAGCCTTTCACGAATCTCAAAGCCTTCTTCTCCGGTGTATTCACCATATCTAGGCCAAACCTTGCCAATTGATTAAACTTGTTGACATATTCCTTCACCGAGAGATTTCCTTGCTTTAGAGTCAAGAATCTTTCCATATACAAGTTTTCCTCCGCCCTTGAGAGAAACTTTGCCACAAATCTTTGCCTAAAATCCGCCCAAGAGTCAACGGGGCGTTCTCCATTAGTGACCTCCCACCAGAATGAGGCCTCTCCTTTCATTAACCAAGCAGCTAACTTGACATTCTTTCCTTCTTCCATCTCAAAGATATCTATCAACTCTTCCACCTCCTTAAGCCAATCTCTAGCCTCCACAAAAGTTTCAGATCCTTGAAAAGATTTCCCTCCCATAGCTTTAAATTCCTTGCAAGTCTTAGCAAAAGTATCCGTGCGAGGAGGAGGGGGAGGAGGAAGATCGGGTGCTACGGTTGGTGGAGGAACATTTGCTGGACCCGCAGTGGTGGCCCTAGCCTCCATCAATCTCCTATACCATACTGGTATCGTCACACCCTCCGGAAAGTTAAGATTCTCAGCCATGCTGAAACGAAAAAGGAAAGATTCAAAATGGAGAATTCGAAGGATATAGATATGGCTATTGGGGATTATGCTTTTCTTTCAAAAACTTTTCTCTTTAAAGACATGTTTTTGAAAATATCTCTTCCAAAAATGTTTTTATAAAAATAGTTTTCTAAAAATTTTATCTGTTCCGGTAACCTTTGCTCTGATACCACGTGTAACACCCCACGCCCGCTATGGTCACTCTCTAAGGGAATGCCATAGCATCGGTGGAGTATTTTAGTGAATATAGAACAGAAAAATTACAACAAGAAAGACATAAATAGTACTTGAAATTTAAAACATCATCTCATAACAGCGGAAGTAAACATGTCTGGTTACATCATAAAACCAAAATAAAAGTCAAGTACAATATCCATCAAAATAAAGAAGTACATAATCCCACTCTCTCATACAATAGCCAGGACAAAAGAAAAGATAACTGGGTAACTGGAGCTTTACATCTATCCAAGCTCCTAAAGACTGGAACAGCAATCTGATCAAGCTCCACTACTGCTAGGATCCACCGTAGGACCTGAGGGTTGGGAAAAAGATAAAAACAACGGGGTCAGACATAAGTGTGAGCGAGTCCTATAACTTTAACAATACAATCATTAAAGTAACCAGAGAAGATATAAACTTGACCCACGGTAATGTCTGGGGATGAATGGCTACACTAAGCAGCTTGGTAGACTTAGGATAGACTAAGATAACTGTAAAGACGCATCTACCCACCCAAGGATAATTACTAACTGCACCACACCAGTCATTCCTACTTAAAGGTTGATCCCACCCAAGGACTTAGAAAATTTACCCAGTAGTTTCGCGTACCCCTACTACATAGGTACCGTCCGCCCCTATCTCCACTAGGTGTACCCACTACTCCCAAGCGATCGGCTCCCTACCGTAGATACCCGTGCTGGTCCCACAATGGGGTGTATCATTCCCCAAAGTGGCCACCTGATAATATCAACGGTGCACGGCTTTATATCTACACGATGCAACAACGACTTACCAACCAGCCCGGGTCCACACACGCATATGAAACCCGTTGATTCTGCGTTGCCACCGCTAACCCGTTTTGGCCTCTTATAGTCAAGCCCAATATGCGTGTCCCGTCACCCGACTAGAGTCGAGCCCACAAAGATACGTTTGGGATATTGGTTGAAATGGGCCCCCACAAGCTACCCACCTAAGCTTGTCACTTATCTAGTGTATCCCACTTAACCCTTTAATCATGTTTAATTACATGTTTCCACTTGGTTAAGTATTCTAATCGTATTTTCTATTGCCACCCAAGGCAACCCACTAGATTTCCACATGCCACCCAAGGCACCCACTTAACCCCTCATGTCCCTCTACATGCTAATATGGTTAAGTGTTTCTTAATTAATTAATTAATTAAGATCATGACCTCATAAAGACCCCTCACATTAGACCATCTTTTATGACTGCTGGATATGCCGGTTGGTTCCGGGCAGACTTCTGTCATAAAAAGGGTCTAACCTCGTGTCTTTACTTTAATCACGTATTTAATTTATGACTAAGACCTCTCACATTGGGCCAATCATTTGTAGCCGCTGGATAGCCGGTCGGTTCCGGGCAGACTTCCGCTACAAAAGGGTCCAACCTCGTGTCTTAGTTGATTAATTACACCTAATTAATCACCCCCATATTAATTATCCCTAATTAATATCAAGTTTTTCATAACATGGGTAGACCTAACTCAATAGGTAAATTCCCATGGGGTAGACCTAACTCAATAGATAAATTCCCACTTATGTTAATTTATTTTTATGGTATGCTTAATCATACCCAATCATACTTTTATTAACATATTTATTAACCCCATCGTTCCCCACGTAAATCGTTCTCATTTCATGACATAATAAAGGGAAGATCCATCACAAATATCATGGGTTTAACCAAATCTTAGCATATAACTTTGTCATGGGTTAAGAGGATGTCAACTTACATATATGAGCATATATTAACCCAACTACATTTAACCCAAACTTGCATGTTATCATACACATATCTTGCATAACATGTTGAACTTGCATATAAGCATTCTCATAACTTGCATAACATGTTAAACATGCATTTAAGCCTACACATAACTTGCATAAGCATTCACATTCTTGCATAAGCATTCACATACTTGCATAAGCATTCACATACTTGCATAAGCATGCATAACTTGCATATCATGTTAAACTTGCATTTAAGCATATACATAACTTGCATAAGCATTCACATACTTGCATAAGCATGCATAACTTGCATATCATGTTAAACTTGCATTTAAGCATATACATAACTTGCATATGAACTTGCATAACAACCTACACATAACTTACATAACATCATACACATAACTTGCATATGAACTTGCATAACTCACTTGTTAAACATGCATAAACCCACTTATTAGATATGCATAAACCCACTTATTAAACATGCATAAACCCACTTGTTAAACATGCATAAACCAACTTATTAAACATGCATAAACCCACTTGTTAAACATGCATAAACATAGGAAAACATAGAGTAGCATATCATTACAAATGATTCAAACTCACTAATCCGCATTCAAGACCATAAGTCTCATTACACCCAATCTACTTACTTTAGCAATTGATGTTAAAGTGATAGAAACTCACCAAACCCAAGATTAGCAAATTTATGAAGTGGAATTAGTTGCTAAATATGAAGATGGTGATGATTAGAGATTGATTAGAGAGTGATTAGCTTGCAACTTCCTTCATAAACTAGTGGAGGCTCTCTCAAGTTTGATTTTGGCGGCATGAGGCCATCATTACTATTTTTAGTATGGATTAGGGTAGGTTTAGGGTGTATTTATAGATTAGGTGAGTGTTTTAGGCCCTTAGATTAACCCTAGGTTAGATTAGGTCCGTTAGATTTAGGAAATCTCTAGAACCCAGCCCTCCAAGCCAGCCTAAAACCCAACCTGGTGCACCCAGGTTCTCTGGACGTCGCGCCCAGGTCGACAGGCAAGTCGACTCCCCAGTCGACAGGCCTGTCGACAGCCCTGTCGACATGGGTAGGGCGGGAAATTTCCCGCCTGGCCCCCGCTGGCTCCAATTTCGAAAACTAGTTTTGCATTTCTAAATCTGTTTTTAACTTGATTTTTCTGCCAACTTCATTGGGCCATAACTGGGCCATACGGACTCCGATTTACAAAATTTCAGACTCTATTCTGCGTATTTTTCCGAGACGAACGCAATGACGCAGCCCGTTTCTCCCAATTCTCACATTTGAGATTATTTATCCTGTAATTAGTGAATTTTAGTATTAACTAAAATTCGGGGTGTTACAACGAATATGCCTAACCCGAGGTTAGATTGAGTTACGGTGTAAGACTGACCGGAACCGCCCGTTACATCCAGCAACCATAACAATATAGATCTAATGTGAGAGGTTAGCGCTTTAAGCCCAAAAGAACCCGAGGTTAGATTGAGTTGTGGTGTATGACTTCCCAGAGCTGACTGGCACATCCAGCAACTGCAACAATATAGATCTAATGTGATAGGTTGGTGCTTTAATGAATGAATTAAAGCTAAGAAACAGGAAGGCTAAGAATGGTAGGGTTAAGTTAATTAAGGCAACACTTAACCAATGCAACATGTTATCTAAACTGATGGGTGGGGTTAGGTCAGTTTGAGAACACTTAACCCTTTTAACATGTTGATTAGGAAACCCTAGTAACGGGGACCCATTTCAGCAGTAACCCACATAGATGTATCATGGTACCCTGAACTAGGCAGGGTGGGGCACGATTATTGGGCTGATTATAAGCGGTCAAAACAACAGCGGGTGGTGCGTCAGTGTAGGTCCGACGGAGTGCGGGCGTGCACGTACTCCGGAGTGGAAAAAGCAGGCACTGGGAATCAGTAGTTATACACTGTGCATCTTGAATTGTGTCGGGTTGCCACCATAGGATTTGATACACCCCATGGTGGGACCAGCACAAGTATCTACAATTAAGCGGGGCCGAATGACACAAGTGGTAAACGTATACGAGTAGGAGCCGATCGATAAAGGGGATCATTTTTTTTATGAACACGTGAAGCTGGTTGAAACAATAGTTAGTAGGTGCAGAGAAATGGAAATGAATGCGATAGTATATTTAGTATATCTTACCTTATTTGTTGGTATCTTATTTCTAGGGTATTGTCCTATGTTCAGTTATTCATGTCATGATCCTTTTACCTGTTTACATGCTGAATAATCACTGGACTTACCAGGCTTATGTCTGACCCATTTTCTTTCGTCTTCTTTTCTTCCGTTCCCCCCTCCAGGTCCGCAAAAAGGGAATACTTCTGCTTAGTTCAGACCCTTTCCAGCTTGAAGAGATTTGATGTGTTTCTTGGATTCTCCTTCCTTGGGTTATGGCTTCGGATACACTCTTATTGGTGATTTATGCTGTCTTATTTTTATTTTATGCTTCTTTATGTTTTAATCAAGACAGAGATTTTGTTGTAATGATTTGGAAGTTGGTTTGAGACAGTTGTTGTAATGTTTTGACTAAACCACGTGCTTATAAAATAAATTTAGTTTTTTTTCCGCTGTTTATATGTATGTCTTGCAAATTATCTGTATCTTTTACCTATAGCGCTCCATCGAAGTTAAGGCATTCCCTTTGTGAGTGACCTTAACGGAGGTGGGCTATTTCACTTGGTATCAGAGCTGATGGTTGCCAAATCAGATAAAAACTTTGGAAACTAATTTTCAAAAAGAAGTTTAAAGAAGCATTTTCAAGAAAAAGTGTTGTTTTTAGTTTAAAAGGCATAATCCCCAAAGCCATATGCACTATCTTTCTATCCTTTGTTTTGAATCTTTCCTTTTTCGTTTCAGCATGTCTGGGGATCTTAACCTTCCAGAGGGCGTACTAGTACCTGGCTAGTTCAGAAGGTACCTAGAGGCTAGGGCTAATTATGCAGGCCTAGCAGACGTTCCTCGTCCCCCAACTGTAGTTGTTCCTCCTCCTCCTCCACATACAAATGCTTTCTCGAAGATATGTAGAAACTTTTGAGCCATGGGTGGAAAGAACTTTAATGGGACTGAGTCATTTGTAGAAGCAAGAAACTGGCTCAAAGAAACCGAGGATTTGTTTGTTATCTTTGACGTGGACGATAGGCAGAAGATACATTTGGCCGTATGGTTTCTTAAAGACGAAGCCTCTTATTGGTTGGAAGCTACTAATGCTGAGAGACCAGTTGAAAGTTGGGAGGATTTCAGAATGAGGTTTGAAATGAAATTCCTCTCACAAGTTGAACGAAGCCTACAGATGGAGAAGTTCTTAGCTCTCAAACAGGGAAGTATGTCGGTCAAGGAATACGTCAACCAATTCAACCAGCTGGCTAGATTCGGACTGGAGTTAGTGAACACTCCACATAAGAAGGCTCTCTGTTTTGTTAAAGGGTTGAATGAGCCACTGCACAGCCTAGCTATATCCCATATACTTATGGGTGCGACTTATGAGAGACTGGTGGACATGGCACTGTTACAGGAGGAAGACAAGGATGGCAAGAAAGAGGCAAAGGTGGAAGTACCTCAAGATAAGAAAGTGGAGGGATCGCAGAATAAGATGACAGATTCAAAGAAGGGCGGGAAGAACAACAAACCCCGTGACAAGAGGAAGTGTAATTTTTGTGGCATTCTTGGACATCTGATTAAGGACTGCAGAAAGAATAAGAGGAAGATGGGTGGTTGTTTTCAGTGCGGCGAGACATGACACATGGCTAAGGACTGCCCAAGAAAGCAAGGGCAAGGGTAGAGGACTGGATCTACTTCTGGTGGGCAGGTTCACGCTCTCATAGCACCTCTGCAAGAACGAGGTAAAAATATTTCTGTTGAGAGTTTAGTTTATCTTTTTGATCATCCTGTTCGTACACTCTTTGATTCTGGCGCATCGCACTCTTTTATATCTACTGCTTTAGTTGAATCTCTGCACCTAGACACCAGTATAGTAGAGGATACCTTGGTTGTTTCAAATCCAATTGGGGGCTCGGCTTATTTATCAATGATTTGTTTGGATTTGGGAATTTCTATACTAAGCGTTGGGTTTAGATGTAATGCCTATGTTTTGGGCTTCACGGGCTATGGGTTGATTCTAGGCATGGATTGGTTATCCAGTAATGTTGCCATCCTCGATTGTGAAAAGAGAGTGGTTAGACTTGTGACTCGCCTCGGTAACACTCTCGAAATCTCTTGTAATCCCATGAATTCTGTTATGCTTAGCTACTTAGAATCTCTTGATGCGTCTGTTGAAAACTTGCAGTCTGTTAGAGTAGTTCGTGAATACTCAGATGTATTTGAAGAGGTAAAGGGCATACCTCTGAAGCGGGAGATAGACTTCCGCATATACCTTGTTGATAATGCAAAACCCGTAGCTCTACCCATTAGACACATGGCTCCAAGGGAGAGGAAAGAGCTCAGCAAGCAAGTTAATGAGCTGCTCGAAAAGGGGTTCATAAGGCGGAGTATTTCTGAATGGGTTGCTCCAGTAGTATTCGCAACCAAAGCAGATGGTTCACTGCGCCTATGCGTTGACTATAGGGAGCTAAACAAGCTGACCAAGAACAATAGGCATCCACTTCCAAGAATAAACGACTTGTTTGATCAGCTTGTAGGTGCATCGGTTTTCTCCCAACTAGATCTGGCTACCGGGTTTCATCAGCTAAGAGTGGCTAAAAACAGCATTGATAAGACCGCGTTCAGAACCCCGGATGATTTCTTCGAATGGCTTGTCATGCCTTTAGGCTGGACAAATGCACCCGCTTATTTCGTTGACTTAATGAGCAGGGTGTTCAGGGAGTTCCTTAATAAGTTTGTGGTGGTCTTCGTGGACGACATTTTGATTTTCTCGAAAAGTGAGGAAGAGCATGCTTTGCATTTAAGGGAAGTCATGGATACTCTTCGTGCACATCAGCTGAAAGCCAAATTCTCCAAATTCCATTTCTGGAGAGTGGAATTAAGGTTTCTTGGACATGTGGTGTCCAAAGAGGGGATATCTGTGGACCCCGCAAAAGTAGTTGTGGTGCAAGATTGGAAGGTTCCACGGAATGCAACCGAAGTCCGAAGCTTTCTCGGGCTAGCGGGCTTTTACCGAAAGTTCATTAAAGACTTTGCGAAAATATCAGCCACACTTACATGGTTGAAGAAGAAGAACCTAACTTTCACTTGGGATTTGGATTGCGATGTTGCTTTCCAACGTTTGAAAAGGGCCATTACAATAGTCCCAATTCTGACATTGCATGATGGGAGAAAAATGTTTACCGTATACATAGACGCATGCGGTACAAGATTAGGCGTTGTCTTGATGCAAGAAGGCAAGGTAGTTTGTTATGGGGGAAGGCAATTGAAGGTACATGAGAAGAACTACCCAACTCATGATTTGGAGCTAGCTGCCATTGTTTTCGCTCTTAAGTCATGGCGTCATTACCTGCTAGGAGAAAAGTTTGAACTGTTTACTGGCCCTAAATCATTAAAGTGCCTTTTCTCACAGAAAGATCTTAACTTAAGACAACAAAGGTGGATGGAGTTCCTTGCCTCATATGATTTTGAGATTTCCTATACCCCTAGCAAGGGCAATATGGTAGCAGACGCCTTGAGTAGAAAGAAGCTGACCTTAAGTCCTCTCTTTGTATATAGGCAAAGCTTGGAGTACATAGCAAACTTTGACTTTAGATCCTCCTCTGAATTTGTACCTAGTTTGTTAGCATCTCTAGAAGTGCGGCCTACTCTTTTGGACTCAATAGGAACCGTGCAACGTGAAGACCCTCAGCTAGTTGATGTAATGGATAAGCTTATTAGGGGTGAGACTTCTAGTCACCTCAATAGATACTCCATCGATGATAAGGGTTGGTTGAGGCGTGATGGAAGACTATGCATCCCACAAGCAAGGGATTTGGTGAAGACGGTTCTCGAAGAAGAACACCATTCTAAGTTGACCATACACCCAGGTGGAGACAAGATGTATAAAGACATAAAAAGGGTTTTCTTTTGGAATGGCATGAAGAGGGAGGTAGTTGAGTTCGTCTCTAAGTGCTTGATATGCCAGCAAGTCAAAGCGGAGCAGAAGAAGCCTGGTGGTCTGCTTCATCCTCTAGAGGTCCCACGGTGGAAATGGGATAACATTTCGATGGACTTTGTTGATGGGTTGCCTAGGTCAAGAAGGGGCAATACCAGTATTTGAGTAATAGTGGATAGGCTCACTAAAAGCGCTCACTTTTTACCTGTTAAGAGTAGAAGGACTGATCTCGTCCTTAGCATCCATTTATCTTAAAGAGATAGTTCGACTCCATGGGATACCCTCTAGTATAGTGAGTGATCGAGATCCTATCTTTACGAGCGAGTTTTGGAGGAGTTTGCAAGAGGCTGTAGGCACACAGCTATGCTTAAGCACTGCCTATCACCCTCTAACCGATGGTCAGACGGAAAGGGTGAACAGAGTACTTGAAGATCTCTTGAGACTGTGCATTATTGATTTTGGAGGGACATGGGAGGATCATCTTCCTTTGGTGGAGTTTGCCTACAACAACAGCTACCAAGCCACCATAGGCATGGCACCCTTCGAAGCTTTATATGGAAGACCATGCCAATCACCAACTTGTTGGTGGGAGTCTACAAACAAGCTCGTACTTGGGCCAGACATGATTAGAGAAACTTCAGAGAAAGTAGACTTGATACGAAGACGAATGAAGACTGCCCAAGATAGGCAGAAGTCCTACGCAGACAAAAGAAGGACCGACCTTGAGTTTGAGGTGGGAGATAGGGTGTTCCTTAAAGTATCTCCTTTAAGGAATGTCATTCGATTTGGGTCCGTAGGAAAGTTGGTACCAAGATTTGTAGGACCATTTCCTATCATTGAAAGGATTGGGACGATGGCTTACAGAGTAGAGCTACCCGAAAGGATGGCTGGAGTTCAGAATGTTTTTCATGTTTCTCAACTATGAAAGTGCTTACATGAGTCTGCGAAAGTTGTGGAGCCAAGCATACTAGAGGAAGTAGAAGTGGAACGAAAAGCAACTGTGAGAAGAGTTCCAACTCGTATCTTGGGTACGGAACTCAAAAAGCTACGCAACCGTGAAGTCAATCTTGTTAAAGTTCAATGGAGTGACGCTGAGGAAGACACGACTTGGGAAACTGAGGGCAAAATACGCGTAGCCTACCCTTTTCTTTTTGAGGGTACATCCTTGATCTCTTTTTCCTTAAGTTTATACATGCTTATATCTACTTTTTTTAAGTATATCTCCTCGGTATTCTTTATCCTTAGGTAGAAACCAATGGATGTAAACATGTATTTGAAACATGTTATGATTGATGGTTGCAAGTGGTTGCTAGTGATTGCTCGTGGATGCATATACACACACATTAGGTGTTAGATCGGCTCAGTCACTTTCAGGTTGCATATGCATATATGTATTTGTATATGGATTGAAACTTGGTGTGTTATCATATGGACGTTGCATTTGTATGAATGATTGTGCACTCATGTTGAAAGTATGATTAGGAATAATTATATACATAATGGACTCATGGCACTGACATAATTTGCATTAAGGAAATTTGAAAACAGGTACAGTGGAAATTTGAAAAAGGTACAGTGGAAATTTGAAAAAGGCCTAATTTTTTTTTTTTCGGGCTCCTAGCCCGAACCCGTGCCGCAGTGCAGTCAAGCAAATAATAGGAGGCGACAACAATAAAAAGCAGCGGACTATTCAGTGTTCGAGCGGTTGCACACCAAGTGGGGTGTGAACGCGCTAGCGCTACCCAATTGCACTGGACGGACTGCCGATCAAGGTGAGTATTTTCTATCTCTACAGGGACCGCTGCTGCAAATAAAAATATATATAGACATTGCTTGTAAAACTCTTCTGCAGGGCATCGGCTTGCTTGTAAAAAAAAAATTCTTTTTTTTTATTTATCTCTGCAATTGACTGTTCTGAGACTGTTAATTCTGTGACTGATTAAAACATTAAAAAAAAAATTGCATTCATCTTAGTTTTGTTTTTATTTTCTAAGGACTTCATTATATTTTGACAATTTGGTTTAGTTCAAATGGATTATTTCTCGGTGTCTAGACTATGGCAGAGTAATAACTGTTTATAAATATTACGGTGATTCGTAAATATTATATCGGTTGTTCCTCTGAAGGTACTTAAACCTTCGGCTGCATTGCTAGGGTGATTCCTGGTGCACCGATAACTCCTGTCCGTTAACTGGCTAAGAAGTCTTTTGTTGAAATAAATCAAACCGTCATTATATAATTCTAGAAATTGTAAATCGCATTAGGTTCATTTAAAAAAAAACTTTTGTGTCTAATTCTTTTTCTTTAAAAAAAAAATTCAAAATAATCCTCGTTTTGTAAAAAAAAAAAAAATCGCGTCTCAAATTTGTTTTTCTCTTCTTCCCTTATTCTTCTCACTAGTGCATGTGTCATTGGACTCGTGATCCATCGGATAATCGTCTAGTTCGAACAAACAGTTCTTTAACCATGGCCGAAGAAAATCCCCCTCGATCTCTTATGGATAGATACTTCCCCGATCGGGTTTCTATTCCTTCTTGCATCATATTGCCCGCCCCAACGGGTAACCACTTTGAAATTCATTCGAATCACATAAATACTCTTCCAAAGTTCGGCAATTTAGAATATGATGATCCTTATATTTTCCTGACCAAATTTGAACAAGTTTGTGCAACCATGAAATTTCAACAATTAAGTGACGATGGAATCAAACTTAGGTTAATTCCATTTGCACTTACCGATTATGCTGAGAAATGGTTGTATAGCTTGCCTTCAAATACGATTGGAACTTGGGGTGAATTTGTAAACATTTTTCTAAAGAAATTTTACCCTCTGGAAAAAACATCTAAAATTCGAAATGAAATCATCAATTTTCGTCAAGTTGGGGGTGAATCCTTTGCAAAATATTTTGAAAGATTTAAAGAGCTGCTAATCAAATGTCCACATCACAATTTCGAAAAATGGACTCTTTGTCAAATTTTATACGATGGACTTGAAAACAACTTTCGAACCATGCTCGAATCAATGTGCCAAGGAAATTTTCTAGCCCAAGATCACAATGCCGCTTGGCAGTTTCTCGAAAATTTGGCCGAAAAATCAGCTCAATGGGAAAGATCTAATGAGAAATCGATTTATTCCCGATCTAACGCTCATTCGGTAGGATCATCAGTAGCCTTAGAAGCAAAAATAGACGCGATGATATCCAAATTCGATAATGACCTTTCATCAACGCAAATAAATCAAGCTCAAGCGTCTCAGACCTCATGTTACAAATGTAACGATCCTAACCACATAGCCGATCAATGCCCACATTCATTGGAACAACTCAACGCATTTAACAAAGCTAGGAACGACCCATTCTCCCCAACATACAATCCAGGTTGGAGAAACCATCCTAACTTCTCTTGGACCCAAAACAATGCAAATCTGAGTGCGGTTCGACCTCCTTTTCAATCATTTTCAAATAATACTTCGAGACCTCCCTTTCAACAAACTCAATTCCAAAACCCTGCGCCACCGTCTCAAAATCAAGCGCAACAATCTCTTGTTCCCCAAGATGATAAACGATTGACATCACTTGAGAAAACTCTCGAAGAATTGACTAAAGCGACGACCCAAAATCTCCAATCAAATACCAATCTTCAAAATTTATTGACTTCGCACATGCAAAACACGAGTCAATCGATCGCTAAACTTGAAATGCAAATGAGTCAGTTAGCTACTTCCGTAAGCGAGCGGGAAAGAGGCACTTTCCCGAGTCAACCCATTCCAAACCCCAACCGTCAAAATCCTAACTCCAACCAAATTCACATCATTCAAGACTCAAACGTGAGTCACTTGAATGCGGTCACGACTCTGAGATCCGGCAAAAAGATTGAAAACCATGTGGTCAACCCAAATGCTTTACCGGACGATCTTCCAAACCCTATCGAAAATTCGACCAACTCAGATCAAAACATTGAGCCAATTTCTGACAAGGACCATCCTCAAACTCAAGTAGCCCAACCTACTGAGTTGTCTGCTCCATTTCCTCATAGACTCCGACCTAGGAAAAAGACGGATCAGCTAGAAAAAATCCTTGAAATATTTAAGCAAGTTAAAGTGAACATTCCTCTTTTAGATATTATACAACAAGTTCCACAATACGCAAAATTTCTAAAAGATATGTGCACTCAAAAACGTCATACACATGTACCTAAGAAAGTGTTTCTAGCGGCAACTCTAAGCGAAGTCTTGTCCCAATCGATGCCAGTGAAATACAAAGATCCTGGCTGCCCCACAATATCATGTACTATTGGGGACAAGAAAATCGATAGATGCCTGCTAGACTTAGGTGCTAGTGTTAACTTGCTTCCATATTCCGTCTATCGCCAATTAGGGCTAGGAGAATTGAAACCCACCAAGGTTACCCTACAACTTGCTGACCGATCAATTAAGAAACCTGTGGGAGAAATCGAGGATGTGTTGATCAAAATTGGTGAATTCATCTTTCCAGTTGATTTCATTGTCTTAGAAACTCAACAGGTTAGCAATCCTGCAAACCAGATCCCTTTGATTCTAGGACGACCCTTCTTAGCAACCTCTAATGCTCTCATCAACTGTAGAAATGGTCTATGAAACTTTCTTTTGGTAACATGACTGTCGAGCTAAACATCTTCAGAACTGAAAACTCTCCTAACTCTTATGTGGACCAGTTTTCTGAAATCCATGCTGTCCACGATAATGAATCTGAGCTCGACCATCTGAATAACGAAATTGAATCAGATTACGAAACTTTGTTTCAAGATACTCCCGAAAATGTCTCTGATTCGATTCCTGTCGAGCCTCTCACAAATAAGTCTATCCCTCAACCAATTTCTTCGGTTGAGTCGCCCCCAAAATCTGACCTCAAAGTGCTGCCCAGTCATCTTAAGTACGCTTACTTAGGAGACAATAAAACTTTTCCTGTCATCATCGCTTCTGACCTTACTTTAGAGCAGGAACAATTGCTCCTTCCCATTCTTAAGAAAAATAAGGAGGCAATTGGTTGGTCCATGGCTGATATTAAGGGGATTAGTCCTTCGATAGTCCAACATCGAATCCACCTTATAGATGATGCCAAACCCACTCGTGATCCCCAATGTCGACTAAACCCTATCATGAAAGAAGGAGTTCGTGCTGAAATCCTTAAATGCCTTGACAATGGAATCATCTACCCGATTTCTGATAGTCAATGGGTTAGTCCGATTCATGTTGTACCTAAGAAATCAGGGATTACCGTGGTTCAAAATGAAGCTAACGAGCTTATCCCAACGCGCACCCAGACCGGTTGGCGTGTTTGCATTGACTATAGGAAACTTAACACTGCAACACGTAAGGATCATTTCCCTCTGCCATTTATCGATCAAATGTTAGAACGACTAGCTGGTCATGAGTACTACTGTTTCCTTGATGGGTACTCGGGCTATAATCAAATCCCTATCGCTCCTGAGGACCAAGAGAAAACCACTTTCACTTGTCCGTTTGGTACATTTGCGTACCGGCGTATGCCTTTTGGTCTCTGTAATGCACCTGCAACCTTTCAGAGGTGCATGATTAGCATTTTTTCTGATATGATCGAGCGATTTTTGGAAGTGTTCATGGATGATTTTTCCATATTTGGTGATTCTTACTCTGAGTGTTTACATCATCTCGATCTTGTTCTTAATCATTGTGAAGATAAACACTTAACGCTTAATTGGGAAAAGTGTCACTTCATGGTTAAACATGGCATTGTTTTGGGACATGTCATCTCTAACAAAGGAATTGAAGTAGACAAAGCCAAAATCGAAGTTATTTCAAATCTTCCCATTCCCAAATCAGTTAAGGACATCCGATCCTTTTTAGGTCATGCTGGTTTTTACCGTCGCTTTATAAAAGATTTTAGCAAAATCACTCGACCGTTGACCAATCTTCTTGGTAAGGATGTTCCTTTCGACTTCAATTCTGATTGCATTTCATCTTTTGAGCGTCTTAAAAATGAACTTGTCTCTGCCCCGATCATTTGCTCTCCTAATTGGAAGCTGCCTTTTGAAATCATGTGTGATGCCTCGAATTTCGCTGTTGGCGCTGTCTTAGGACAACGTATCGATAAGATTCTTCACATCATTTACTATGCGAGTAAGACTCTGAACGACGCTCAAATCAATTATACGACCACTGAAAAGGAACTCTTGGCAGTTGTCTTTGCTCTAGAAAAATTCAGGCCTTATCTAGTTGGCTCACACATCACGGTTTATACCGATCATTCCGCACTTAGGTACCTTTTCTCTAAAAAGGATGCTAAGGCTCGTCTCATTCGTTGGATCCTTCTACTTCAAGAATTTGACCTTACTATTAAGGATAAAAAAGGATCCGACAACGTTATTGCGGACCACTTGTCTCGTCTTCCAAATGCCCCGTCTTCTTCTCTTCCGATCAACGAGAATTTCCCTGATGAACAGCTGTTTTCTCTATCCACTGATCCTTGGTTTGCTGACATTGTCAACTACTTAGTCACTAAGCAGACCCCTTCTTTTTGGTTCTAAGCAGGATAAACACAAATTCTTTTCCCAAATGAAACATTTTTATTGGGACGACCCCTATCTTTTCAAGTATTGTCCCGATCAAATCATTCGAAGATGTGTTCCCGACACTGAAACTCACAGTGTCCTCTCTTTCTGTCATGACCAAGCCTGTGGTGGTCACTTCGGTCCCAAAAAGACAGCTGAAAAGGTTCTCCAATCGGGTTTCTACTGGCCCACCCTTTTCAAAGACGCGTACGAATTTTGCAAAACTAGTGATCGATGTCAATTCTTAGGGAAAATTTCTAAACGGAATATAATGCCTCTAAACCCCATTCTAGAGGTCGAAATTTTTGATGTGTGGGGTATAGACTTCATGGGACTCTTCCCTAATTCTTTTGGGAACCTTTACATTCTCTTAGCTGTTGATTATGTTTCCAAATGGGTCGAAGCTGTACCATGCAAAACAAACGATAACAAGGTTGTTGTGCGCTTCTTGAAAGAAAACATCTTTTCTAGGTTTGGCACACCTCGCACAATAATCAGTGATAATGGTACACACTTCTGTAATCGTTCTTTTGAAGCTCTCATGAGAAAGTATTCGATAACCCACAAGTTATCCACTCCTTATCATCCTCAAACTTGTGGGCAAGTTGAAGTATCGAATAGGCAGATTAAACAAATCCTTGAGAAAACCGTGAATCGAAATCGTAAAGATTGGTCTCAAAAGTTAACCGACGCTCTTTGGGCTTACCGCACCGCTTTCAAAACAAACTTGGGTATGTCCCCTTATCGGTTGATTTTTGGTAAACCATGTCACTTGCCAGTTGAACTAGAACATAGGGCGTTATGGGCAATAAAACTTTGAATCTTGATTTGGAGCAAGCAGGTGAACATAGGAAGCTTCAACTTAATGAAGTTGATGAAATTAGAAATAATGCCTATGAAAATGAACGAATTTACAAGGACAGAACAAAAGTTTTTCATGATAAATCAATTTTACGTAAAACTTTCTTGCCAGGTCAAAAAGTTCTGTTGTATGACTCAAAACTGCATCTATTTCCGGGTAAGCTAAAATCTAGATGGACAGGACCTTACACTGTACGGACTGTTTTTCCGTATGGTGCGGTAGAAATTGAGAATCCAACTGATGGATCATCCTTTAAGGTCAATGGTCAACACCTTAAACCATATTTGGAACTAATACCCAACCAAGAGGAAGAGCTCATGGTCCTCCATGAGCCATATTACATTCGGTAAGACGCACTAACCCTCTTTTGTACATATGTAAATATTCTCTTATTTGTTTTTCCCTTTCACTAAGATATGTCTGATTAAGACTGTGAGGACACAGTCACACTCAAGTGTGGGGGGGATTTACATTACATCAGCAATCAAATTTTATGAAGTAGGTCATTCATTGAACAAGGATTAACTTAAATTCATAAATAACACCTTAGTTCTTGTTTGATAAGTTGAATTGTTGGGTAATGGGAATGAACACTATTTATTCATTGAATCGTAATGTGTCTTGTTTAGATGCTAGCTTGAGACTGTGTAGACGTTAGTCGTGTTCTGGAGTAAGCGTGTCAACCTTTGTTATACATGTAAGAATGTGCAAGTAAAAATAATCAAAAAAAAAAAAAATCAAGAAATAAAAATGATTTGGCACCTACAATTGTTGGATTTTCTGAGTTCGTTTTCATGCATAATATTTTCTTTTCCACTCAAATTTTCAAAATCGTAAGTTCTAAAATCCACTTGGCCCAATTAAGGAGAAATGACTCATTGTAGCGTTCTTCTTCGATACCCCACATTATTCAAACCCAAGTTTTAGTCGATTTACATCCATGTTTCGACAAGTTTATCTTATATTGGTATACTCAAGAACCTTTGTTTAAAGGTCAAAAACGTCACTTTTTATACCAATATTACACTACCCACTCCGTACTTGTTTTAAGATAGGATAACCATATACCACATCTTATTTTATATGGGTTATCTATCTTACGAAACTTTGCTTATCATTCCTTTCAGCTTTTTGTATAACAACAATCCAGACTTGTGTGTTGAATTAAGGTTATAGAAGTAGAGTAACTAGGGCACAAAACTTTCCTTTCATGAAGTGTTGGTAGTAGAGGAGGAATCAAATGAAATCATGTACGTCATCATTCCATCTCCATTCATCATTCATCATGCAAAAGAAAAAAAAAAGAAAAAAAAAAGAAAAAGAAGAAGAAAAAAAGAATAGAAAAAAAAGGAAAAGAAAAAAAATTGAAATAAAGAGAGAGTCTCTCTCAATAAAATAGTCTTCACCATTCGTGACTATGAAGCATTCAATTCCATTCCATCCACATCCATTCTACCGTACTTGGAAGTAAGGATTGTAGTAGAGGAGATGAAAGGAAATAAAAACGTTCATATGTGCCTTAGTATTACTTTATCTTTTGTAATTTGAAGTTCAACTATTACACTTGCCCTCTTATCTAGAATCTTTTTAGAACTTACAAATTTTCCTTCATCTATGCACAACTAATATCCAATACATTACAGTTACATTGGTGCAAAATCATTCAAAAAAAAAAAATTAGTGAATAAAGAAATGATTGGGTGCACATTGTCGATGTGTAGAACTTTGGTTGACACCACGCTCTTAACCTTCAAGACAATTACAGTGTTATCAAGGAATTACGATTCAGCTTGAAAAATTTTGTTCATTTTTGCACTAATTATGGGATGGACAATTTAGGGCTAAACCGTTATTATTGAAGTTAGGTGAAATCCTTGGAATGTGAAAGACCTTAAATATATTGTTTGATTAATCCGCGTACATAAGACGCTTTGGATTTTGTGGGTAGTATCTGCTGAAAACCCTCACGAGACAACACTCGTCCTACTGGGGACACCCAGAGGTTTAACGGCTTGTTGCATATGCTAAATGCAATCACGTTTCCTACGAAAGTGTGACATATCTTAGTTTAGTTTATTCGAGGACGAATAAAAAGATAAGTGTGGGGGTATTTGATATACACGTAAATGTGTATATTTTATATGCATATTTATCTTATTTTATCTTTTAAATAATTGATATTGTGTATTTATAGCTGTGTTTTCAGATTGTTGACAAGAAGCATGGTTTAGAGCATTTGATGGATAAAGCATGAAGAATTTGCTTAAAAAGAGTGAAGTTTAAAATTGCTAAAGCTTGAAGAGTCTAAAGCTTGAAGAACGGTTGCAATTATATTTGGCTCAATAAAGACTCAAACTGCATTCACATTAGCTCATTTGGAAGGCCTCTTACTCATGTTGCGTTCACACTAGCCTATTTGCTAGACCACTCACTCTAAAGCTGCGTTCACACTGGCTTATGTGTTATTTGGGTTATTTCTTTAGCCCCACATTATGTAATTAGCTAGCTAGCTTTGTCATATCAGTTATAAATACATTGTATCTTAGTCTTGTAAGAAATACATTAGGTTTTATTCTGTAACTCTCTTCTTGGAATAAAATCATTCTCTCCCTTTCTTTTTACTTTTTGTTATTTTATTTATGTTCATGTTATTTATTTTCTTTTTCTCTTCTTCTTTAGCTATGTCTAGCTAATCCCCTTTGATTAGGGGGTGATGACGCTGATAGTATGATTCAATATGAATCACATAGCCAAAAGATGAGGACTGTATACATGTAGATCTGGATCTGAATTAAGGGTTAGATCTGAACCTTCATATTTTGTGTCGTTTAAGAGCTATGCTCCTTCACAGGATATATTCATGTTCGATCTAACGTTTATCAGATCTAGATCTAATTTTAGGGTTTTAGAAATTAATTAGTGAATCTGTCCTGATAGTCTATGGTTGTAGAGCTGAGCTCCTGCATAGGCTATGCTTGTCGTTATTTACATATTTGTTTCTAAAAACCTATTATCGTTGATTCATGTTTGTGACAGAAACATGTATTAGATCTGGTTAATCTTTTGGCTATTGATGATTATGAATCTGATCTATGTCATTATCCCCTAATTGCTTTCACTTATTGTTAAAACTCTCTTTTATTTAATTTCTGCTATTTTCTTTGTTTTCCACCAATCAAAAGTTAGGGATAACTTGATTGGATTTATTAATAAAATAATTTGGTCCCAGAGTTCGACACCCTCTACAACAATCCTTGTTGTTTAGGAAAGCCGAACGGATTTTACAGTTGTTTACAACTGCATACCCTCTACAACAATCCTTGTTGTTTAGGAAAGCCGAACGAATTTTACAGTTGTTTACAACTGCATAATTCGTTCGCAAACAAATTTTGGTCCCCTTTACAACTGCATAATTCGTTCGCAAACACTACTTTTTTTAAGTATATCTCCTCGGTATTCTTTATCCTTAGGTAGAAACCAATGGATGTAAACATGTATTTGAAACATGTTATGATTGATGGTTGCAAGTGGTTGCTAGTGGTTGCTCGTGGATGCATATACACACACATTAGGTGTTAGATCGGCTCAGTCACTTTCAGGTTGCATATGCATATATGTATTTGTATATGGATTGAAACTTGGTGTGTTATCATATGGACGTTGCATTTGTATGAATGATTGTGCACTCATGTTGAAAGTATTTTTAGGAATAATTACATACATAATGGACTCATGGCACTGACATAATTTGCATTAAGGAGGTGTACTGAATCAGTAGACCGACTGATTTTGCATTAGATAAGAACATATACACACACTATGCATACAATCATGAAAGCATTAGAAATCTTTTTAAGGACAATGGATGCCGGTGTTTGATGGTTAAGTAGATGGACGATTGGATGATAGGATATACATTCTTCTTGACTTGAAGATTTCGGAGACGAAATCCTTTAAGGAGGGGAGAATGTAACACCCTGTATTTTCTATGTTTATTAAAGTAACGAATTAAAGAATACTTAATTGTAAAAGTGAGCATTAAGGGAAACGGGTTACGCCATTGCGTTCGTCTCGGAATTCTGCTTGAGATAGAGTCTAAGTTTTCGTGAATCGGACTCCGTATGAAGAAGTTATGGGTTACCCCAACCCTCAACCCTAACTCACACAATTTCATTCCAAGGAGCTGTCATGCTGTCCATGGTCAACCTAGCATAGCCACCATTCTTCTCCAATTAGAAAGCAAGTTAAAAGCTACGAATCAAATTTAAATTAGAAAACCAATAGTCTACATCAAGGGATAACTTTTCAGTTTCAGAAAACAGATCCCAGAAAACAAGATTTTTCTTTTATTTGTAAGTTCAGTTATTATTTAGATGTGAGCAAATAAAAGTCAAGATTTGTAATAAAGTGAAACTAGAACTGTGCCTAGTTGTAAGATAATGGTGATGCTGATTCATGTCTATTCTTGTGACAATTCTATCATATATGCCTATGAAACTATTGTGGTTTATTGGACTTATCATGTGGTATGTTAAATTGGTGATGAACCTATTATGTTGAATATTAATTTAGCGATGAACCTATCATGTTGTATATAAGATTGGTGATTCTTTCATGTTCTGTTACATGCAAGTTTTTAGGCTAAGTCATATATGCCTATATGTTTAGATCTACATTCTCATATGTTTAGATCTATGTTAATTTGATCCAACTCAAATGCAAGTTCACATTTACATGCCTAATTGGATTTGTGTAATTCTATGTAAGTACCCGTTCATACGCTTAAGATTCATGTTAATTGGATCTAAAATGCAAGTTCATTGTTCTATGCCAAATTTATATGACACATGTTTTGTTAGATTTATATTATTTTATGTTGTTGGAATGGTACATGCTCCTTTATTTTCCCTTTTGTTTATGAGTTAGGCTAAGTTGCGAGCCTAACGTTCTATGTGAATTATGCGAACGTTTAACGGGAGTAACATTGGGAAAAACATTAAGTTACATATTATTGGCATAGTTTGGCTCATAATCATGTAAATGATTAGTAGCATGAAATGGTATAATTTATATACCTAAAAATTGTGAACATGATTTATAGGGTAAATGGGGCATGACTTGAATGACAATAATTGTGGATAATTTACATATAAATATGAAGGGTAAATATGTAAATTAAGTAAAAGACGAATATGCCTAACCCGAGGTTAGGTTGAGTTATGGTGTAAGACTGCCCGGAACCGCCTGGCACATCCAGCAACCGTAACAATATAGATCTAATGTGAGAGGTTTGCGCATTAAGCCCAAAAGAACCCGAGGTTAGATTGAGTTGCGGTGTAAGATTGCTCGGAACCGACCGGCACATCCAACAACCACAACAATATAGATCTAATGTGAGAGATTGGTGCTTTAATGAATGAATTAAATCTAAGAAACAGGCAGGCTAAGAATGGTAGGGTTAAGTTAACTAATGCAACACTTAACCAATGCAACATGTTATCTAAACTGATGGGTGGGGTTAGGTCAATTTGAGAACACTTAGCCTTTTTAACATGTTGATTAGGAAACCCTAGTAATGGGGACCCATTTCAGCAGTAACCCACATAGATGTATCATGGTACCCTGAACTAGGCAGGGTAGGGCACGATTACTGGGCTGGTTATAAGCGGTCAAAACAACGGCGGGTGGTGCGTCAGTGTAGGTTCCGACGGAGTTCGGGTGTGCACGTACTCCGGAGTGGAAAAAGCAGGCACTGGGCATCAGTAGTTATGCAATGTGCATCTTGAATTGTGTTCGGTTGCCACCATAGGATTTGATACACCCCATGGTGGGACCAACACAGGTATCTACAATCAAGTGGGGCCGAATAACACAAGTGGTAAACGTATACGAGTAAGAGCCGATAGATAAAGGGGATCATTTTTTTATGAACACGTGAAGCTGGTTGAAACAATAGTTAGTAGGTGCAGAGAAATGGAAATGAGTGCGATAGTATATTTAGCATATCTTACCTTATTTGTTGGTATCTTATTTCTAGGGTATTGTCCTATGTTCAGTTTATTCATGTCATGATCCTTTTACCTGTTTACATGATGAATAATCACTGGACTTACCAAGCATATGTCTGACCCATTTTCTTTCGTATTCTTTTCTTCTGTTCCCCCCCTCCCCCAGGTCCGTAGGAAGGGAATACTTCAGCTTACTTCAGACCCTTTCCATCTTGAAGAGAGTAGATGTATTTCTTGAATTCTCCTTCCTAGGGCTATGGCTTCGGATACACTCTTATTGGGGACTTATGCTGCCTTATTTTTATTTTATGCTTCTTTATGTTTTAATCAAGACAGAGATTTTGTTGTAATGATTTGGAAGTTGGATTGAGACAGTTGTTGTAATGTTTTGACTAAACCACGTGCTTATGAAATAAATTTAGTTTTTTTTCCGCTGTTTATATGTCTGTCTTGCAAATTATCTATATCTTTTACCTATAGCGCTCCACCAAAGTTAAGGCATTCCCTTTGTGAGTGACCATAATGGAGGTGAGGTGTTTCAATACATCTATGTGGGTTACTGCTGAAATGGGTCCCCGTTGTTAGGGTTTCCTAATCAACACGTTATAACGGTTAAATGTTCTCAATTTAACCTAACCCCACCCATTTGTTTAATTAACATGTAGCATTGGTTAAGTGTCGCCTATTCATATGTTACTTAACCTTACCATTCTTAACATGTCTGTTCATTGGCATTAATTAATTTATTAATGCACCAACCTCTAACATTAGAACTTTTGTTTGCTGTGACGATCCCAAAATCCGAGGGGCGGTATTAAGGATAATCATTAGGAAATAACACATTAATCATCATAGCAGAGTACAGATAATAACAGAAACAATAAATAAAATACTTTCACATGGATATGACAGCGGAATCACAACATGTAGGAATATCAGAATAGCATAACGTGGGATATACTTAGTAAAAAGATAGGGAAGTTATCAGTCATCATCGCCAGAGGCGGAATACATATACATATAGTGAGAAATACTGAAAGTAAATCAGTCTGCATCGCCAGTGGCGAAATCACAAGATAAATACAGTAATGGCGGAAAATCTCTAAGTCGTCTCTATGAAGTCAGCCTCGCCATGAGCCAAAAGTGCACGCTATGCAGCAGTGCAGAACCAAAAACCACCTGTCACCTGTGTACTAGGCTGCCCGTGTGAAAATAAGGGCACCCGCGTTTGCAAAGTGAAACAAACAACGTGTCAGTCATGGGGACTGGTACGAGGAATCTATTTAACAGTTAAACAACAGTAAATAGCAAATCATAGGACCACGCCACTTTCGCGGAACGGGTTTACTCCAGTGATTGCTAGTGCATTTAAAACAAAGTAAATTCTTTTAAAACAACGCAATGCTTTTAGAAAGAATGAAGCCATTATAAGACTCAGGTCCCATCACACAATGCAACGCAAGCCGGAGGATAGAGTTTTACCTTATAATAGCCAAATATGCTTAATACGTATAAAGCAAAATCATTTGATATTATTACTAGTGCATATATGTTTCAAAAATGAATAGCATCATAAATATCAATCATAGGCGGCATAGCTACCATCTACTATGTCTCCATACTAGTTCTATAATTGAATCCGTTATCTCGTATTGGAAATTGGATTTCCGTCATGAGTCGAGGCAAGGGGCAAGCTCCTCTCCGCTTCGAGACACTCTAGCAAATGCCTCGGGACTACGCACTCTGGGTAACCCCTGGATGCTTCAGGACCGGTCCTCACTTACGTTAGAGGATTAGTATTCCTGAACACACGTTTCCCGGTCCTTACAGACCTATAATCGAGGCGCCTCGCATTCCAACAACCACAAAGGTGTAAAGATATATATGTCAGGGCTGGTAAGTCACTGACACCACCATAGCTAGAAAGAAACGTCGTGCTCTCCCTGCAGTCCGTATCCCCTTTTTAACTCATACCGAGGTGTGAGGCTCGCGAGTCTACGAAATACACAAAGCCAGGCCACGTAGACCTTGCTTTGATCATCATCCACAAGACTTTGCTTTTCAACAGAAGCCTTGATCACAGCATCTTGGCATGCCACATAGGCAGTCCACTCCATACGATTGATTTCCATCGATATATAACCTCTAAGCTCGTACGTCTCAGAGAAGGGCGTTAAGCAAAAGAATAAATTCTCCGCCGCCAAACAGATATATATTTAACAGAGATCAATCAGTATAGAACAAAATCCAATGTCAGACACACAATCCATTTACAAGTCCGTCCTGGGTCTGAACGAAACCGGAGGCGTCAAATTCCTCGCAAATCCGTACAATCAACACATACGTTCAGACGGCTACTACTTCCGTCCCCTTCCGGTAGCTACTCCGGTTAGGAACCTCAGTAGCGCCCATCCAACCGATACGAAGATCGTCGGTCTTGAATTGTCTTTGCATTTTCCAATTCGAATCGCTCGATGAATTATTTGAAATGAGGGTTAGCTCGGCCTTTTCAAATAATTCACGTCATTAGAATTTAAATCGATTCTTTATATGGTTATATTATTCGACGTCCATCTTTCAGTTATTTAGTGTTATTTTCATGTCATACACATACAACCATCAAATATCAAACAATTCAAGCCCAATTGGTCTATTCGCAACCTATGTTGCTTATAATATTTTATAACGATTTTTCGCCATTTTTATTTATTTAAAAATGGCCATATTAAATCAAACGACGTTTCAGGTCGTGCCGTGGCACTGGTGCTGTTTTTCCCTAAGTTCGGTTTACACATATCGGAAAATCTAACCATTGGATTTCTACAAAGTCTATATCAGTGGGAAGATATTCCCGAAGCGAACCCAACGGTTCCAGTTTCGTGAGAATCCGACGGTCGGATCTTCCACACTAGTCGTTTGAAGTTACGGTTTCAAAATTCGAACTGCAGCGTCGTTATTCGATTAAATTTAATTATATTTATATTTATATATAAATATAAACGATTCTGGCGCTGTTTTTCTTCAGATTTGAATTAAACATTCCGGACAATCCAACCGTTGGATTTTTACAAGGTTGGTGCCGTTGGAAAGATATTTCCAAGGCGAACCCAGCGGTTGCGGTTTCGGGAAAGTCCGATGGTCGGATTTCTCGTACTAATCGTTTCAAATTACGATTCCGAAATGCGAACTGCACGGCCTCTATTCCTTTTAATTATAATTATATTTATATGTATAAATCTAGCTCATTTTATATTTTCAACTTCGTTTTCACTTCAAATATTTCACTAACACCTTAATATTTCGAAAAATTTCGCAATAACCTCCTTTGTACGGGGAGGGGTTTGGAAATTTATTGGGCCGTATTAGGTACCCAATAAATCCTAAAAAGCATTCACATATTTTTAGTGATATATTCTGGTGTTTACGGGGGAGCATGTACTGATAATCACTCCAGAGAATAAATTCCCGTCACCCCGTTTCCGTGTGGAAATAAATAGTCCATGTGCCGTATCTAATAACTAGAGCGACGTGATTATTGTCAACTCTAGACCCGTGTGGGGTTTTTATTAATCTGGCAATTTATCGTTATAATTTATATAGTCCATATCAGTCATCAGTTCAACCTGTAGTATATAGTCATCGCCATACAAGCCTCTTGCTTATATGGTAAATCTTCCACCTCGTCACACAAGCTCCAACTGCTTATGTGGAATATGATGAAGTATGCCTATCATCAAGAAGTATGCCATGTAGTATAGTTCAAAATTAATTGTTACTATCCTATGGCGTTGTTTATTATTTCACACAGAAAAACCAGCACTCCGCATCCAATGGCATTCACAGGAGTTGATATATAAATAAAATTGCGCAGCCAACTCATCAAGGTTTACCTATTTGTCAGGCACACAAATAATTTCTTTACTCAACAGCTAACCCATTTTTCCTGTTCAACACATGTATATATATGCAGAACAAGCTAATAATAATATTTCTAGCAAACTATTATTTATTTCAACACGTGTATTTTTAACTAAGCGTATACATGATAAAAGGAATAGTTTTATCATCAAAAATATTTATTCGACACATGTGTATTTTTAACTAAGCGTATACATGATAAAAGGAATATTTTTATCATCAAAAATATTTATTCGACACATGTGTATTTTTAACGCTTCTTATTCACTATAAAAACATAGTTTTCATTGTCGATTTATTTTATTTTTAGACGACGATAACATTCAACACATGGATTTCAACTCGACGAACAAATTGCAATTCAACACATGAATATTCGATATAGTTTGTATATATATAAAAATGTGATTTTTATCGCTAAAGCCATTTGTTTAAATTCAAATAATATTCAACACATGAATTTCAACTCAACGAATGAATTGCAACTCAACACATGAATATTTGATATAGTTTGTATATATATAAAAATGTGATTTTTATCGCTAAAGCTATTTGTTTAAATTCAAATAATATTCAACACATGAATTTCAACTCAACGAATGAATTGCAACTCAACACATGAATATTCGATATAGTTTGTATATATATAAAAATGTGATTTTTATCGCTAAAGCTATTTGTTTAAATTCAAATAATATTCAACACATGAATTTCAACTCAACGAATGAATTGCAACTCAACACATGAATATTCGATATAGTTTGTATATATATAAAAATGTGATTTTTATCGCTAAAGCTATTTGTTTAAATTCAAATAATATTCAACACATGAATTTCAACTCAACGAATGAATTGCAACTCAACACATGAATATTCGATATAGTTTGTATATATATAAAAATGTGATTTTTATCGCTAAAGCCATTTGTTTAAATTCAAATAATATTCAACACATGAATTTCAACTCAACGAATGAATTGCAACTCAGCACATGAATATTCAATATAGCATATGTAAATAGTTTCAATGAATGAAAATTATTCTAACACATAAATATTTCAGAAAATTTCGGCAGCATAACGGCAGGGTAGTTAAAACCGGGACCGTCCCTAGTACGGCTCCTCGCTCTACCTTAAAACCTCGCGGTTTTTTACAATGGGGATCATGCATCTAATTCGCACGCAGGCGGCATGTTTTATTTTCAATTCCACAATCCTATTCTATTTTGTTTCAAACACAAGAGGGTATTTTTCAACCATAAAGGTATTTTTCAACCATAAAGGTATTTTTCAACCATAATATCAACCACAAACAATTATTTCCAACCATTCGTCAATCATATGATATCACGTCAATCACAAGCAATAAATATCGTCCATGGTCTGTGGACGAGGGGAGTATATATATATATATATATATATATAATATAATAATTCACTTGCATTTCATCACAATTCAAAGCGTATATGTTTCAAACAACGCTTGTATAATTTATACATTGCTAATATAACTTATACAACACATGTACATGAGGTATACAATGCGTATATAATTTACACTTCGCTTATATAATTTATACAACGTGATTACATTCACATAAATAGTTTAGATTCCTCACATTGGTTCTTGCGGTGCTAAAAATCGTAGGAAGGTCAGAAAAATCCGCGGCTTCTTCTAGAATGTAGAGAGCCTCCTTGCGGTTACGGTGTCCCCTGTTTCATCGAATTTCGTTAAAGAACGAAAAAGATATTATTTTTCAAAGCTTTGCAACGCTTTATAGTGTTAAAACATATAAAGGAATTACCTTTATTATTGGTTCAAAAGGGGATTCGTTGTTTTCGCGAAATTTGTGCGTCGTGGGTCTGATCGGAGGTGGTGGCGTCGTAGAGGAGGTCGAGGGCGTCAGGTCGATGGTGGTGGGGTCGGAGATGGTGGCAGATTAGAGCAGATCTGACGATGGGAAGTTCGGAGCTTCGTGGCGGCGATTCCGACGATGGCGGAGGTGATGGAGGTCGGCGATGGGTCGGATTTGTAGAGGGGGAAGAGGCGGAGCGAACGACGGTGGTGGCAAGGTCTGGAATGGCCTGTAGCGGCGGCGGCGTGGGCGGGAAGAAGTGAGCGACGTGGATCGTCGATTTTCTTGAACGGCGGAGGGTTTTTTAGGGTTATTTTATTTTTATTTTTGAAAGAAAATTTCCTATTGGCCAGAATTTATAGGAAATTTTTAAATAGTGTTTTTGCAAACAGACTCCTTTTTAAACCCAACGACTGTCGCCCCTAGCTAAATACCCCCATTCCGGACACAATGGGATATGTTTCGTTGGCCATTTCGACTGTTACAGTCAGTTATTTTTCAAATTAAAATATAAAACATTCGATATTTAATTTGAACGTACATTTCAATTTGCCAGGGCCACAAACTGAACCAAAAAATTCCAGAAAAATAAATCTAGCTTTGTTTTGACGATACGGTCCTAACAAAACCAGTTTCGTCGAATTCTGAGCTCGTTTGAAAAACGGTCATTTTTAGGTCGACCCATTTTAACAGAACTTGACCAAACACGTTATCTTTTGCCCCGCTCACATACTAGCTTCAAAAATTATGAAATTTGAAACCTAGCAATAATTTGACATCCCGGACCCAACAAAAGTTGTTTCGTCGAATTCCGAGGTCGTATGCAAAATCTCAATTTTCAAGGGCTATATATACTATATAGCGACCTTTCTGAAAATTCATTTGGCCATAACTTTTGATTTCCGTTATGAAATTTCGATTTTTCAGATTCGTTAGAAAGGTATTGATAAACAAATTTAAATATTTTCAGTTTTGTTAAAATCTGTTATACTTTCCACCCGGTACAGTCAGACAAAGTTTGTATTCAAAATTTCAAACTGCCATAATATACACAATGCTATATTTTATGGAAATATATTGTTTCAACTATTCAAATTTCTTGTTAATAACCAAATTTAAAAATTTTAAACTGGTTCACATTTTCCGGGTTATTACAATCTCCCCCACTTAAAACTTTTCGTCCTCGAAAAGGAAATAACAGCTAAGCAGGAAATAAAATGTAAATGCAAAGTATCGTAAAGGTACCTTGCACCGGAGTTAGTCAGAGATGTCCACTCTGCATTTGGGATAGGCTTGTTTAATGCTTTCTTCAGTCTCCCAAGTACAGTCTCTAGGATCACTACTCCACTGCACTTTGACTAAATGAATCTTTTTCCTCCTTAGCTCTCTAGTTTCTTTGCCAACTATCTTTAATGGATCTCTCTTGAGTGCTAATTCTGGAGTTATGTCAATATCCTGTTGTGCTGCTTCTTCTACAACAAGATCTGGATCATGAACATGTTTTCTGAGTTGAGATACGTGGAACACATCATGTACACCAGGCAACCAATTAGGTAATGAAACCCTATATGCAAGAGTTCCAATCCGTTCAAGTATAGGAAAGGGACCAATAAATCTCGGTGCCAACTTCCCAGTCTTGCCAAATCTGATTACTCCTCGCATTGGAGAAACTCTTAAATATACATAATCGCCAACGGCAAACGATATATCCCTTCTTCTCGCATCTGCATAACTTTTCTGTCGGCTCTGTGCGGTTTTTAATCGCTTCTTAATGAAATCGACTTTATCCAATGCTTCTTGAATCATATCGGGCCCTAACACAAGTCTGTTGCCAGGTTCTACCCAACATGCGGGAGATCTGCACGGTCTACCGTATAATGCTTCGAATGGAGACATTCCCAAACTTGCTTGATAGCTATTGTTGTAAGAGAATTCTGCTAAATGTAAATGATCTTCCCATGAGCCTCCAAAATCGATAACGCAAGCCCGCAATAGATCTTCTAAAATTCTATTCACCCGCTCAGTTTGGCCGTCTGTCTGAGGGTGATAAGCGGTGCTTAGATTCAATTTGGTTCCCAATTCTGTCTGGAATGCTTCCCAGAATTTGCTAGTGAATAGGGGATCTCTTTTGCTGACTATACTGAGCGGTACTCCATGAAGTTTAACTATCTCTCTGAAGTATATCTGTGCTAGACTTTGAGCCGTTCTGTTGGATCGGACAGGTATGAAATGGGCAGTCTTCGTGAAGCGATCTACGATTACCCATATACTGTCGTTTCCTTTTCTAGTTCGAGGCAGGCCATCGATGAAATCCATCGAGATTTGTTCCCACTTCCAACCTGGAATTTCTAATGGTTGCAATAATCCAGCCAATTTCTGCTGATCACTCTTAACTAGCTGACAAGTGGGGCATCTGCTAACATATAATGAGATATCTCTTTTCATAGCTCTCCACCAGAATGTGCGTTTGATATCGTTATACATTTTGCTCACACCGGGATGGATACTTAATTTGGATTTGTGGCACTCATCAAGTATTTCTCTTCTGAGCTCGGGAAGGTTTGGGATGCAGATTCTACCCTTTAATCTTAGAACCCCTTTGTCATCGAGTCGAAAGCTTGTGGATTCACCTCCTTTGATTCTTTGACCGATTCTTTGAATAAATTCATCGTCTTTCTGAAGAGTCGAGATCCTATCTATTAATGAAGACGCGATGACAAAACTGGCGACGATTTCATTCTTTCTGCTGAGCGCATCTGCCACAACATTGGCTTTCCCTGGAGTGTATAGAATTTCAAAATCATATGCCGCAAGGAATTCTAACCAACGCTGTTGCCTCAGGTTTAAATCTTTCTGGGTGAACAGGTATTTCAAGGATTGATGATCGGTAAATAGTTCGAATTTCTCGCCCAATAAATAATGCCTCCAGATTCTTAAAGCGAACACGATAGCTAATAACTCAAGATCATGAGTAGCATAGTTTCTTTCATGCGGCTTTAGTTGACGGCTGGCATAAGCGATCACTTGGCCTTTTTGCATTAACACTGCGCCTAGCCCTCTAATAGAAGCATCTGTCCATACTGTCAAGTCTTGGTTGCCTTCTATTATGGTCAATACTGGAGCGGTTGTCAACTTCAGTTTTAGCTCTTGGAAAGCTTCTTCACATTCGGGAGTCCATTTTAATTTCTCATGCTTCTTTGTAAGCTTTGTCAATACTCCTGATATCTTTGAAAAATCCTTAACGAATTTTTTGTTTCCAGTTCTGAATCGCTGTAATTTTGCTTGGATCAACAGCAATTCCTTCTTTTGATACGACATGGCCTAGGAATTTGACCTCATTCTGCCAGAAGACACACTTAGAAAATTTAGCTTTCAAGACATTTCTTCTTAGAATTTTCAACACTTGTTCTAAATGTTTTGCATGCTCTTCTTCCGACTTAGAGTAGATTAAAATGTCATCAATGAAGACTAGAACGAATTTATTCAACACACCACGGAACACTCTGTTCATAAGATCAACGAAGTATGCCGGAGCGTTACACAAGCCGAACGACATTACTAACCATTCGTAGAATAAATCGGGACCCCTGAAGGCTGTCAAAGGAACACGGTCTTCGGCTATACGCAATTGGTGGAAACCTGTAGCTAGGTCCATCCTGGAAAATACTGTTGCTCCATTTAATTGATCTAACAGATCGTCTATTCGGGGCAAAGGATATTTGTTCCTCAGTGTTTGTTTATTGAGATCTCGGTAATCAACGCAAAGTCTTAGAGTACCGTCTGATTTCGGGACAAATACTACTGCGGCTCCCCACGCTGAAAAGCTTGGTCTGATCAGATCCTTCCAAAGCAATTCTCGGGTTTGACTACTTAGCTCTTCCTTTTCTTTCGGAGCCATTCTTCTTATTGGATGTACTACTGGTCGGGCGGGGGCCTGTCATGCTTGAGTTCCTAGAATCACTTGATTCTTCTGTTGATGATATACGATCTATACTAGTAGTATGTGAGTATTCAGATGTTTTTGAGGAGGTTAAGGGCTTACCTCCGAGGCGCGGGATTAATTTCCAGATATACTTGGTGGACAATGCAAAGCCAGCCGCATTACCTGTATGCCACATGGCTCCTAGGGAGCGGAGGGAGCTCAGCAAACAAGTAGGGGAGCTACTTGAGAAGAGATTTATTAGGCGAAGCATATCTGAATGGGGTGCTCCAGTCGTATTCACAACTAAGGCGGATGGCTCGCTCCTCTTATGTGTGGATCACAGGGAGTTTAATAAGCTCACTAAGAAGAATAGGTACCCAATTCCCAGGATAGATGATCTTTTTGAACAGCTTGTTGGTGCATCTGTTTTCTCCCAGTTAGACTTGGCCACAGGGTGTCATTAGTTGAGGGTTTCCGAGGACAGTATATACAAGACCGTTCTTAGAACTCTAGATGGTTTCTTCTAGTGGATCATCATGCCTTTTGGGTTGACGAATGTACTCGCCTATTTTGTGGATCTGATGAGTAGGGTATCCCAGGAGTTTATGAATAAGTTCATTGTGGTCTTTGTGGATGACATTCTGATATTCTCGAAGAATGAAGAAGAGCATGTCCAACATTTAGGAGAAGTTCTGAAGACTCTTCGAGCGCACCAGCTTAAGGCGAAATTCCCCAAATGTCATTTTTGGAGAAAGGAAATGAAATTTCTAGGGCATGTAGTCTCCAAGAATGGGATAGCAGTGGATCCCGCAAAAGTAGTTGTAGTACAATATTGGAAAGCTCTAGAGAATGAAACGGAGGTGAGAAGTTTTCTTGGTTTAGCGGGCTACTATAGGAAGTTTATTAAAGATTTGGCGAGGATATCAGCCCCCCTCACCAGGCTAACGAAGAAGAATCTGACCTTTGCTTGGTACGATGATTGTGGGGATGTTTTTCAGCGATTAAAGAAGGCTCTGACAACAGCCTCGGTTCTGACATTGCCTGATTAGAGCAAGGTGTTTATAGTATACACTGATGCATGTGGTACAGGACTCGGTGCCGTTTTCATGCAAGAGGGCAGGGTAGTATGCTACGAGAGTAGACAGTTGAAGGTTCATGAGAAAAACTACCCCACTCACGATTTGGAATTGGCTGCTATTGTATTTGCGCTTAAGTTTTAACAACATTATCTACTTGGAGAGAGGTTTGAGTTATACACGGACCATAAATCTCTCAAGTATTTGTTCTCGCAAAAGGATCTCAATTTGAGACACCTAAGAAGGATGAAGTTCCTAGCGTCCTATGACTTTGCGATTGATTATACTCCTGGCAAGAGTAATGTGGTGGTGGATGCATTGAGTAGGCAGAGGATGACCTTGAGTCCTCTATTTGCAGAGAGGCAGGGATTGGAGTATATATCGGCCTTCGATTTTAGGCCCTCTACTGAGTTTACACCTGGTTTATTGGCATCGTTAGAGGTTCGACCTATCTTTTGGATCAAATAAGATCTTCACAGCGAAAGGACCCACATATAGTAGACATTTAGGATAGGCTCAGCAGAGGAGAGACTTCTAGTCACCTTAGCAGATACTCAACACACAACAACGGGTGGCTATGAAGGAATGGAAGGCTTTGTGTTCCTCATGTTGGGAGTCTGTTGAAGACAGTCCTTGAGGAAGCCCATCGTTCTAGAATGACTATCCATCCGGGTGGCGATAAGATGTATAGAGATTTGAAGAGGGTTTTCTTTTGGGCTAGGATGAAGAAAGATGTAGCAGAATTCGTATTTCAATATTTGATATGCCAGCAAGTTAAAGCTAAACAGAAAAAGCCTGGCGGGTGGCTGCACCCTTTGGAGGTCCCACAATGGAAGTGGGAGAGCGTCTCTATGGATTTCATTGATGGTTTGCCTAGATATAGGAAGGGCAATACCATCACCTAGGCTATAGTACACAGGCTTGCTAAGAGCACTCATTTCATTCCTGTTAAGAGCAAGAGAATGAAAGCGTGGTGTGCATCTATTTATCTTCATGAGATAGTCCAACTACATGGAGTACCTTCCAGCATAGTAAGTGACCATGATCCCATTTTGCTACTGAGTTTTGGGGAAGCTTGCAAGAGGCACTTGGTACGCAGTTATGTTTGAGCACCGCATATCACCATCAGACCAATGGGCAGACTGAGAGGGTGAATAGAGTTCTTGAGGATCTTTTGAGGCTGTGTATCCTAGACTTCGGAGGGACTTTGGAAGAGCATCTTCCATTGGTGGAGTTCGCCTACAACAACAGTTATCAAGCTAGTATTGGCATGGCACCCTTCAAGGCATTGTATGGGCGACGCTGTAGATCACCAACTTGTTGGTAGGAGTCTACAGATAGGCTTCTACTTGGACATGAGATGATTAGAGAGACTTCAGAGAAGATTGATCTTATCCGCAGACGCATGAAGACAGCTCAGGACAGGAAGAATTCCTACCCAGATTAAAGGACTGATATTGAGTTTGAAGTGGGAGACATGATTTTCATCAAGGTATCACCTTTGAGGAATGTGGTTCGCTTTGGATCTTTAGGGAAATTGGCGCAAGGTTTGTAGGACCGTTTCCCATAACGGAAAGGATTGGTCAAATGGCCTATAGAGTAAAGCTACCAGAGAGATTGGCGGGTATGCCTGATGTTTTCCACGTTTCTCATTTGCGGAAGTGTCTACATGATATGGCAGAAGTAGTTGAGCCGAGCATGTTTGAGGAGGTAGAGGTAGAAAAGGAGGCAACAGTTAGACGAGTTTCTATCCGTATACTTGGATAGGAAGCTCCGCAATTGAGAGGTCAAGTTGATGAAAGTCCAATTGGGAGAAGATACCGAAGATGTAACTTGTGATACTGAAGACAAGATTCATGCTCAGTACCCTTTTCTTTTCAAGGGTATGTTCTTAGCTTCTTTTTCCAAGCTTTTATCTGTACTTGTTTCTATCATTCGTCTGTATCCTACCGATCGAATCTTCAACCTTTAGGTAGAAAACCAATAGGTGTTAACATGTGTTTGATACATGTTATGTTTGATGGATGTAAGTGTTTGCTAGTGGTTGCTCGTGGATGCATATACACAGACACACTAGGCTCTTAATCAGCTCAATCACACTCATACTACATATGGATGTATGTGCATTTTTTTTATGGATAGAAATGGATGTATCATCACTTAAATGTTGCATTTGGATGGATGATTATGCACACATATAGCATTTACATGATATACTAGGACTATTTGCATACATGTTGGATTCATGACACTGACATACATTATGGAGGTCGACCCATCCGGGGATCCAGCCAAATCCATTCTCTGAACCTAGAATTGTATCTTGACCTGATTCGTTGGCTTGAGGCTATAAATAGGACCTCATTTCTATTGTTTTATTCACCCAAAACAATGGAGACAACGAGATGCTGCCCCAGCTCAAATTGAATTAGCATATTCTTCTGCAACAACGACTTATATGTATACAAGAATCTCTGCTACAACATCAACACTCTTTTTTCAGTTCTTTAGATCCAGTCTCTATGAGTTTATGTTGCTTTTGGATATAAACATTTAATAAGTAATCCTGACATGTTTGTAAGTTTGGATCTAAACCTAAGGCTGTTAATAACCTGAATCATAACTAAACAAATGTTCCTTTACTTGTACATCTGATTTACTGTTTAGTCCTTACATTCCTATCTTTATCATGCTTATTCCTATTATCATATGCCTATTTTGTAATTATACCTATTTTTGTTCTTTTCTCTCCCTCCTTCCCTTTTTATTTTTATAGCCAGGCTACCTTCGAGCCAAAGACTATCGCTAAAATATGCGGACGAATGAAATTAGGAATGGTTGGGAATGGTACACTGGGCATAACTTTTATTATAAAACATGAATGGGATTTGGGGAATAACCTATACTGTGATCTAAGACTTTAATTTGGGACATATCTTATATGATGATTTATGACTTGAGGGTAAGGGCATGAAAAACCTGTGATGGAATTGAATAATTTTTTAGAATGAATACGCCTAAATTTACAATAAATAGAAATTATAACCGCACTTAGACATGAGGTTAGATTCAACTCGTGGTAGAAGTCTGCCCGTAACCGTCCGACAAATCCAACATCCACGAGTGGTTAATTTAACGTGAAGGGTCTCGTGTTAAAATATACATGTAACAGTGCTAAGACACGAGGTTAAGTCCAACCTGTTGTAGAAATATACCCGGAACCTCCCGGCATATCCAGCATACACAAGTGGTCAACTTAATGTGAGAGGTCTGGTGCATTAGCATGCATGAATGAGGAATGATAATAACCTTTTAACCTGTAATACTTAACCTGTTTAAATCTATAGGGGTTATATGAACCTGTTAAATTATGTAAGGGTTAAGTAAGCTTGCTTGAATCAATGGGGGGTTAAGTAAATCTATTGGGGGTTTATACGAACCCGACAAACTTAACCTATTTTATATGATTGGGGTTTTTCAGCTTGCTAATATGTTAGGCATAACCTGTCAAAATCCTAGGGATGCAAGCCTAGGGGGTGGCTTGTATCATCTGTTGTGTGTAACCCATATCAGTCAGTAACCCATACTGGTATCCAAAGGGGACCCCGAACTAGGTAAGGGTTAGGGGAATGCTTACTAAGCTGATTATAAGAGGTTCATATAGGGGAGCTGTTGACGGCGCATTGCAACAGAGTCATGTGTGTGCATGGGTCCGGGCTGATCGGGAAATTAAGACGTTGTGACATCAGTAGATATGGTTGTGCCTATTGGGAATGGGTTTGCCATTTTAGGAAGTGATACATCCTACTGTGGGGACGGCACAGGGTATTTACAAGATAGGGAGCCGATCGATTGGGGTAGTTATTAAGGCACATCTAGTCCAGCCTGTTTAGAATCCCGTTCTTATCGTTTGGGGTAACACCTATCATTTCTGTTGGGCTGGCTGTCATTATCATTGAGGGTAAAACCCGTCAATAGAAGTACACCTAAGTCTACCATTATGTTTCTATTGGGATTATCCTGTTTCTCTAATACTAGTATTGGTGTACACCAAGGTATTGGGAAGCGTAATCTATCATGTTCTGTTCATTCTGCTTATCCTGCTCAGTTCTGTTATACCTGTCTTATGATACTATTATGTCTCTCATCCAATTAATATGCCTGTCATGATGCTTTTACTGATTTATATGCTAAATTTAACTGGACTTGCCAGACTTTATATCTTTCTTGTTTTGTTTCCTTTTCTCTCTTCCTTTCCCCCTAGGTTCTCAGGATGGGATTACTCAGGCTTGATTAGATTCTCTCTTCTGTTTCTGCTTGGAGCTGCTTAGATGTACCACTTTGATTTCATGTCTACCTTGCTATGGCTATTTTTGGGGATTATGATTTTATATTACTGTACTCTGATGATTTTAGTGCAAGGTAGATATTTTATTTTGATGTAATGGGTTTTTTGTATCTCAGACTTATGTTGTAACTAGATTTTGGACCACACTGTTTTTTGTTTTAAAAATAAAGTTTTAAATTCCGCTGCTATTTTATATCTGTCTTACGATGTTTCTGTTTCTATTTACCTATAACACTTCACGAAACTTAGTGCATTCTGTTAAAGAGTGACATTAATGGACGTAGGGTGTCACATTTGGTATCAGGGCTAAAGGTTACAAGATTGGATAAAAGATTTTGAAAATTGTTTTCAAAAGGTTTCAAAAAGAAAGTATTTTCAAAGAAAAAGTCTGTTTTTGAAAAACTTACTCCCCAAAGCCATATGAAATATCTTCCGATTCTCTATTTGAATCCTTTTTCCTTTTCTTTTCAGCATGTCTCGGGAGCTGAATATTCCCGAGGACATTCAGATACCAGCTTGTTTCCGTAGATATCTCGAGGTTACAGCACAAGCGGAGGGCAAGCAAACGCCCTTCCCCCAGTTGCAACCGTTATCCATCCTCCTCCGCGAGCATATAATTTCTCCAAGATACACAAGGATTTTTTTGCGAGGAAAGACTTTCCGAGGAACTGATACTTTTGTAGAAGTAAGAAACTAGCCTAAAGAGATGGAGGATTTGTTTGGGATTTTTGAAGTTGACGACCGTAAGAAGATCCAGTTGACCATTTGGCAGCTGAAGAAAGTTCCTTTCTCAGGCAGAAGAAAGTTTGCAAATGGAAAGGTTTCTAGCACTGAAGCAAGGAGGTATGTGTGTCAAAGAGTATGTCAATAAGTTCAATCAATTGACATTTACTCCAAGGGTGCGCTGTACTCATATCCAGTTAGCACGGGACGGTCGCCACAAGAAAAAGAAAGAAGAGAATGGGCTAATCAAGGAACCTGTAATATGTCTCACAGCGCATAGAACAAAATATAATAATAACATACTTGACATAAACAGGAGAGACAGTGCATAAGCTAAAAACCAGAACTGAGCATCATAGCAGCGGAAATCCAAAATATAGCTTATTACAACTTTTCAAACTGTCTCAAAGCAAAGCAAGATAAAGGAGGTACACTACTAATGCCCAAGTAGCGACCACCAACGACACAGGGAGAATATTTATATATCATACGTGGAAGCCTCCTGCTCCCCCCGAATCAGCTACTCGCGCATCACCAGCTAACCACAACCTGTCTCTAGTCTGCTCGTGTGAGCACCCAGAGTAATAAGAAGAGACATAAAACTCTGGGTCAGACATAAAGCCTGGTATGAGCGATAAGCATCTAAACAGAATAATAACAGGTATAATCCAATCATACCTGAACCTGGACCTGCAACCAAAGAGTTAGCACTACATACTATACAACACTCTAAGGTGCCCTTTCAAATGGTGTAAAGATAATGGGGGTGGGGGTGTGCATGTCATAGTGATGTCAAACAATCAAGCATAGCAATCATCCTCACATCCCTCACTCAGTGCGTAAAGCATACGATATCCACTACTTTGGTCACCTAATACTTTGGGCCATGACGGAATCCAATCCCGTGTAACTATCACTACAAGCCCACTATCCATCTCTCAAGGGTGAACCAAAGTTATGAATACCGACAACCCCTTTGCACACGTCCCGCAGCAAAGCCCAATCATGAAGTGAACTCATTGGTTCCCATCTGGATCCTGAGCTCTAACCTCTGTTTGGACTACCTTTGCATCTCTGGTTGTTGGTCTTCACCGGATCGGTCTTCTTCACTTCACTTGCTTCAGATCGGTCAAACGTCATCAGTTCAGCTCAGTCAACCTTCAGCTTCCGGTTCGGATCGGTCGTGCTGAGTTTCTCCGCCTGGTCGGTCAAAACACCCTGGTCGGTTTTTCCCTCATCTCGATACTGGTCGGTTTCATCGCCTCAATCCTGGTCGTTCGAAGCTCCTCTGGTCGGTCCAAAACATGGTCGGTCGAAGCTCCTCTGGTTGGTCCAAAACATGGTCGGTCGAAGCTCCTCTGGTTGGTCCAAAACCTGATCGATCGAAGCTCCTCTGGTCCAAAACATGGTCGGTCGAAGCTCCTCTGGTCGGTCCAAAACCTGATCGTTCGAAGCTCCTCTGGTCGGTCCAAAACATGGTCGGTCAAAGCTCCTCTGGTCGGTCCAAAACCTGATCGGTCGAAGCTCCTCTGGTCAGTTTTTCCTGGTCCTCAAAACTGCACCATTCCAGCAAGCTATTTTCGCCTCTCGACGGCGTTTTCGACCAATCTAACACTTCTAATCAATCACAAAGCATACCATACAATCATAGGAACATAGGGAATCAACCACAAACACCAAAACAACAATATGACATATCAAAATGGATCAAACATGGCCAAAACTTGATTAGGAAGTGATTAGAAGGTGATTTGGGTGTTGGAGGCCATTGCTAGAGCTTGAAAGAGGTAAGTGGCGGTTGGAAAAATGAGTCTAAAACCGAAATCCTAACCCTAGCAGCCCTTAAATACCCCAAATCCCGAAATCCCCCATTGGGCCTAGTTGCTAATCACCCGGTTTAGCCCAATTAAGCTGTTTTTCACCTTCTAAACCTTGTTTCAGCCGTATCTCCCAAACGGTAAGTCCGTTTGGCTAATGTAACCACTCTACGGAAAGAGAAACCATCATTTGAATCCAATGGAAGTGGTTTCAGGTCAAAATTCCTTTAAGGTTTGCAAGAGGGTTAAACGAACCTCTTCAAAGAAAGCTTTGAGGTTTGCAAGAGGGTTAAATGATCCTCTTTATGGGTTGGCTATGCCTCATATTTCGATGGGGGCAACTTTTGATAAACTCGTTGATATGGCATTGATGCACGAAGAAGATAAAGGCGAAAAGAAAGAGGCTAAGAATGATGAGACACAAAACAAGAAAGTGTGGCCCAAGAAAGAAAAACAACAAAAGAAGGGCAGAAAGAACGACAAAGCTCGAGACAAGAGGAAATGTCATAGTTGTGGACACGTGGGCCATTTGAGCAAAGATTATAGAAAAAGGAAGAATTCTTGTCCACCATGAGGAGGTAAGACACAATACGAGGGAGTGCCCGAAGAAGCAAGGACAAGGCCAAAGGGAGCAATCTTCTAGACGACAGGTGCATGCTCTCGTGGCTAGCGTACCAGACAGAGGTAGGAAAGTTTCTGTTGAAGGTTTGATTTCTCTTTCCGATCATCCTGTTAGAACTCTTTTTGATTCCGGCGCTTCACATTCTTTTATATCTGATTCTGTAGCTAAGTCTCTGCACCTTAGTACTAGTATGGTTTTGGATCCCGTTGCTGTCTCAAACCCCATTGGGGGCATGGCTCATTTGTCTATGATTTATCTGGGTTTGAGGATATCTATATTGGGCGTCGAGTTTGAGTGCGATGGATATGTGCTTGGTTTCATGGGCTATGGTTTGATTATAGGGATGGATTGGCTAGATATGTATGGTGCCATTCTAGACTGTGAGAGGAGGGTCGTTAGGCTTTTGACTTGCCATGAGAGGACTCTCGAGATTTCTTGTGACCCTAAAGGGTATATCATGCTTAGTTTCCTAGAATCGGTTGATGCTTCTGTCGATGATTTATGATCTGTACCAGTAGTCTGTGAGTATTCGGGTGTTTTTGAGGAGGTTATGGCTTACTCCGAGGCACGAGATCGATTTTCGGATATACTTAGGGTATAATGCAAAGCCATTCGCATTGTTTCTGCACCACATAGATCCTAAGGAGTGGAGGGCGCTCAACAAGCAAGTAGGGGAGCTACTTGATAAGGGATTTATTAGACGAAGCATATCTGAATGGGGTGCTCCAGTCGTATTCGCAACTAAGGAGGATGGCATGCTCCGCTTATGTATGGATTGTAGGGAGTTGAATAAGCTCACTAAGAAGAATAGGCACCCACTTCCTAGGACAGATGATCCATTTGACCAACTTGTAGGTGCATCTGTTTTCTCCCAGTTAGACTTGGCCACGGGGTTTCATCAGTTGATGGTGGCCCAAGACAGTATAGACAAGACCGATTTTAGAACTCCATATGGTTTCTTCGAGTGGCTATTCATGACTTTTGGGTTGACGAATGCACCCGCCTATTTTGTGGATTTGATTAGCAGTGTGTTCCGGGAATTTCTGAACAAGTTTGTTGTGGTCTTTGTGGATGACATTCTGATATTCTCGAAGAATGAAGAAGAGCGTGCCCAACATTTAGGAGAAGTTCTGAAGACTCTTCGAGCGCACCAGCTTAAGGCAAAATTCTCCAAATGTCATTTTTAGAGAAAGGAAGTGAGATTTCTAGGACATGTGGTCTCCAAGAATGGGATAGCAGTGGATCCCGCAAAAGTAGTTGTAGTTCAATATTGGATAGCTCCAGAGAATAAAACGGAGGTGAGAAGTTTTCTTGGTTTAGCGGGCTACTATAGGAAGTTTATTAAAGACTTGGCGAGGATATCAGCCCCCTTCACCAGGCTAACGAAGAAGAATCTGACCTTTGCTTGGAACGATGATTGTGAGGATGTTTTTCAGCGATTAAAGAAGGCTCTGACAACAGCCCCGGTTCTGACATTACCTGATGGGAGCAAGGTGTTTATAGAATACACTGATGCATGTGGTACAGGACTCAGTGCCATTTTCTTGCAAGAGGGCAGGGTAGTATGCTATGAGAGTAGACAGTTGAAGGTTCATGAGAAAAACTACCCCACTCACAATTTGGAATTAGATGCTATTGCATTAGCGCTTGAGTCTTGGCGACATTATCTACTTAGAGAGAGGTTCGAGTTATACATGAACCATAAATCTCTCAATTATTTGTTCTTGCAAAAGGATCTCAATTCGAGACAACATAGATGGATGAAGTTCCTAGCGTCCTATGACTTTGAGATAGCTTATATCCCTAGCAAGGGTAATGTGGTGGCGGACGCGTTGAGTAGGCAGAGGATGACTTTGAGTCCTCTATTTGTAAGGAGGCCGAGCTTAGATTATATATCGACCTTTGATTTTAGGTCATGTACTGAGTTTACACCTGGTTTATTGGCATCGTTAGAGGTGTGACCTACTCTTTTAGATCAAATAGGATCTTCGTAGCGAAAGGACCCACGGATAGTAGACATTTTGGATAGGCTCAGCAGAGGAGAGACTTCTAGTTACCTTAGCAGTTACTCCACGGACGACAAAGGGCGGCTACGAAGGGATGGAAGGATTTGTGTTCCTCAAGTTGGGAGTCTGTTAAAGACAGTCCTTGAGGAAGCTTATCGTTCTAGAATGACCATCCATCTGGGTGGCGATAAGATGTATAGAGATATGAAGAAGGTTTTCTTTTAGCCTGGGATGAAGAAAGATGTAGCGGAATTTGTATCTCAATGTTTGATATGCCAGCAAGTTAAAGCTGAACAGAAAAAGCCTGGCGGGTTGTCGCAACCTTTGAGGTCCCACGGTGGAAGTGGGAGAGCTCCTCTATGGATTTCAATGATGGTTCGCCTAGATCAAGGAAGGGAAATACCAACATCTAGTTTATAGTAGCCAGGCTTACTAAGAGCGCTCATTTCATTCCTGTTAAGAGCAAGAGAACGGCAACATGGTTGGCACCAATTTATCTTCGTGAGACAGTCCGACTACATGGAGTATCTTCCAGCATAGTAAGTGATCGTGATCCCAACTTTACTAGTGAGTTTTGGAGAAGCTTGCAAGAGGCACTTGGTACGTTGTTATGTTTGAGCACCGCATATCACCTTCAGACCGATGGGCAGACTAAGAGGGTGAATATAGTTCTTAAGGATCTTTTGAGGTTGTGTATCCTAAACTTTGAAGGGACTTAGAAAGAGCATCTTCCGTTGGTGGAGTTCTTCTACAACAATAGTTATCAGGCTAGTATTGGCATGGCACCCTTCTAGGCATTGTATGGACGACCCTGTAGATCACCGACTTGTTAGTGGGAGTATACAAACAGGCTTCTACATGGACCTGAGATGATTAGAGAGACTTCAGAGAAGATTGATCTTATTTGCAGACACATGAAGACAGCTTGGGACAGGCAGAAGTCTTATGTAGATAAAAGAAGGCCTGATATTGAGTTTGAAGTGGGAGACATGGTTTTCATCAAGATATCACCTTTGAGAAATGTGGTTCGCTTTGGATCTATAGGGAAATTGGCGCCAAAGGTTTGTAGGACCATTTCCCATAACAGAAAGGATTGGTCGATGGCTTATAGAGTAAAGCTACCAGAGAGATTGGCGGGTGTGCAAGATGTTTGACACTTTTCTCATTTGCGGAAGTGTCTACACGATATAGTATAAGTATTTGAGCCAAGCATGCTTGAGGAGGTAGAGGTAGAAAACGAGGCAACAATTAGACAAGTTCCTACCTATGTACTTGGATCAGAGGTTAGGAAGATCCACAGTCAAGAGGTCATGTTAATGAAAGCCCATGGGGAGAAGATAGCGAAGTTGCAACTTGGGAGACAGAAGACAAGATTCGCGCTCAGTACCCTTTTCTTTTTAAGGGTATGTTCTTAGCTTCCTTTTCCAAGCTTTTATTTGTACTTGTTTCTATCATTCATATGTATCCTATCGATCGAATCTTCGACCTTTAGGTAGAAAACCAATGGGTGTAAACATGTGTTGAAACATGTTATGTTTGTTGAAGTGGATGCAAGTGTTTGCTGGTGGTTGCTCGTGGATGCATATACACACACACACTACGCACTAGATCGGCTCAATCACTCTCATACTGCATATGGATGTGTGTGCTTTTTTTTATGGATAGAAATGGATGTATCATCACTAGAATGTTGCATTTGGATGGATGATTATGCACACATATAGCATTTACATGATATACTAGGACTATTTGCATACATGTTGGATTCATGGCACTGACATACATTGCATTAAGGAGATCGACTGAATCAGTAGACCGCCTGACCTTTCGCATTAGTATAGGGATTTATACACACATTTGCATATTTTCATAAAAGCATTAGAAATCTTTTAAGGATAACGGATGTCGGTGATTGATGAGTGAGTAGATGGATGTGGTTGTTAGGATATACATTCTTCGTAACTTGGAGATTTCGGGGACAAAATCCTTTAAGTAAGGGAGAATGTAATACCTCGTTATTTTAAAGGACATTATAACAATAAACTATAGAATACTTAATTAAATATTGGGAATCAAAGGAAATGGACTGTACCATTGCGTTCTTCTCGGAATTCTGTTTAAGATAGACTCTGAGTTTACGTAAAACGAACATCGTATGAAGAAGTTATTAAGATTTGAAGTTTGTACATATAAGCAAACAATATGAACAAACCAGTCCAGAATATTCAAAATAATTCAAAATTATTGAGCGGAAACCAAGCGGGAGATCTACCCCTTGGGGGTCGACCCTATGGTCGACCTACACAAGGGGGTATCGACCCTAGGGTCGACCCCGGGGTCGACCAACCCGAGGATCTAGCCAGATCCATTCTCTGAACCTGGACTAGTTTCTTGACCTGATTCATTGGCATGAGGCTATAAATATGACCTCATTTCTTTTGTTTTATTCACCTAAAACAATAGAGACAACGAGATGTTGCCTCAGCTCAGATTGAATTAGCCTATTTTCTACAACAATGACTTATACGTATACAAGAATCTCTGCTACAACATCAACACTCTTTTCTCAGTTCTTTAGATCCAGTCTCCGTGAGTTTATGTTGCTTTTAGATATAAACATTTAATAAGTAATCGTGACTGTTTATAATTTGGATCTAAACCTATGCCTGTTAATAACCCAGATCATAACTAAACAAATCTGCCATTACTTTTACACCTGATCTACTATTTAGTCCTTACATGCCTAATTATTATGCCCGTTCCTATTATCATATGCCTATTCTGTTATTATTCTTATTATTTCTGTTCTCTTTTCTTCTTTCTTCCCTTTTTATTTTTATAGCCAGGCTACCTTCGAGCCTAAGCCTATCGCTGAAATATGCGGACAAACGAAATTGGGAAAGGTTGGGAATGGTATGCTGGGGCATATCTTGTATTATAAAACACGAATGGGATTTGGGACATTACCTATACTATGATCTAAGACTTTAATTTGGGGAATATCTTATATGATGATTTATGACTTGAGGGTAAGGGTATGAAAAACCTATAATGGACATGAATAGTTGTTTAAGAATGAATATGCCTAAATTAACAGTAAATAGAAATTGTAACCGCACTTAGACACGAGATTATATTCAACCTGTGGTAGAAGTCTGCCCAGAACCGCTCGACAAATCTAGCATCCACGAGTGGTTAATTTAATATGAAGGGTCTAGTGCAAAAATGTACACGTAAAGGTGCTAAGACACGAGGTTAAGTCCAATTTGTGGTAGAAGTCTGCCCGGAACCGCCCGGCATATCCAGCATCCACAAGTGGTCAACTTAATGTGAGAGGTCTGGTGTATTAACATGCATGAACGGGGAATGATAATAACCTGTTAACCTGTAATACTTAACCTGTTTAAATCTGTGGGGGTTATATGAACCTTTTAAATTGTGTAAGGTTTAAGTAAACTTGCTTGAATCAATGAGGGGTTAAGTAGATCTATAGGGGGCTATACAAACCCGACAAACTTAACCTGTTTTATATGATTGGGGTTATGCGGCTTGCTAATCTGTTAGGCATAACCTGTCAAAATCCTTGTAGTGGGGATGCTAGCCTAGGGTGATGGCTTGTATCATCTGTTGTGTGGGACCCGTATCAGTCAGTAACCCATACTAGTATCCAAAGGGGGACCCCGAACTAGGTAGGGGTCAGGGCAAGCTTACTGAGCTGATTATAAGAGGCTCATATGGGTAGGGGTGTTGACGGCGCATTCCAACGGAGTCATGTGCGTGCATGGGTCCGGACTAATCGGGAAATTAAGACATTGTGACATCAGTAGATATGGTTGTGCCTATCCGGGAAAGGGATTTCCATTTTAGGAAGTGATACATCCTACTATGGGGCCGACATAGGGTATTTACAGGATAGGGAGCCGATCTATTGGGGGTAGTAATTAGGGTACATCTAGTCCTTCCTGTTTAGGAGCCCGTTCTTATCCTTTGAGGTAACACCTGTCATTTCTGTTGGACTGCCTGTCATTATCGTTGGGGGTAAAATCTGTCACTAGAAGTACACCTAAGTCTACCATTATGTTTATGTTGGGATCATTCTGTTTCTGTTATACTAGTATTGGGGCTGAGAAAGGTATTTGGGAAGTGTAATCTATCATGTTCTGTTCATTCTTCTTATCCTACTCAGTCTGTTACACCTGTCTTATGATATTGTTATCTCTCTCTTCCAGTTTATATGCCTATCATGATGCTTTTACTTATTTATATGCTAAAAGTAACTGGACTCGCCAGACTTTATGTCTCACCCGTTTTGTTTCCTTTTCTCTCTCTTCCTTTCCCCTCAGGTTCTCAGGGTGGGAATACTCAGGCTTGGGTAGGATTCTCTCTTCTGTTTCTTCTTTGAGCTGCTTAGATGTACGAATTTGATTTCCTATCTACCTTGCTATGGCTATTTTTGGGGATTATGATTTTATATTACTGTAATTTGATAATTTTAGTACAAGGCAGATATTTTAATTTGATGTAATGGTTTTTCTGTATTTCAGACTTATGTTGTAACTGGATTTGGACCACGATGTTTTCTGTTTGAAAAATAAAGTTTTAAATTCCGCTGCTATTTTATGTCTATCTTGTGATGCTTCTTTTTTTGTTTACCTCACTCTGTTAAAGAGTGACATTAACGGGCGTGGGGTGTCACAACTCCCACCAATCTGTTGAGAAGAGCTACGTCGTCGAGAGCCTGGCATTATAACTACCACATATATACTTATATAACTCATAATAATTACGATATGATGAACCATTATAAAATGTAATACATGTTTTACATGTGTCATGTTGTGTGTGTGTTGTGTGTGTGAGTATACACTTATCATCAATAAAATTATATAACTTGGATAAATGCAATATTAATCAAAGAAAAATGTAATGTGAATAACTGTAAAAATCACCGGATATTACTCATTCCTCGTCGTTTTCTGATTCAGACTCGTTTTCATGTTCTATGTCGTTTTCCTCTACACTCTCAAATGCTTTGACGAATACATTTATCTCAAGTGCTTCATCTTCAACCATATGTTATATGAGATTCGTTGTACTAACTTCATCACCAATAACCTCCACCGACTATTCTTAATTAAGGGCTAAAATTTCTCTATTACTATCCACAAAAAATAATTGGGTACAAAACCATATTGGTGCAATGAACTTTAACCATATTTGGTATTAAATAGTTCAACAATTTTCATTTACTACATGGACAATGAATTTCTTCAACGTTTCCAATATTACTTTAAGCAAATTTGATGAACACATGTACCCCGTTTAGAAAATGTTATTGCGCTAATAATTTCCCTTCTTTGATACATCCAGCTTCGATCAATAAAATAGTTGACCATTTTTTCGACTTTAAAATCTATGATGAAAAGTAAAATAAATTATTGTTCGTTTGTTTTATTTTGTTTATATTTTAATTACTGATTTTATAAACATATACTAAATTTTATATTTTTTACAAACTTTATTTTAAATAAACAACTATTGATTCATTGACATTTATATGTCTTCTCTAATGATCGGTCATCATACTTCCCATACAAACACAATAGTAATTATATTCCATATATCATATCATTTTAAACGATTTCCCAAAATTTCGGCAGAATTTCGTATGTGTTCCTTGTATCGTATGCAAATGCATGTACATAAGGAATGAAAAAGAAATGCCATCATAATTTTGTGAACCATTTAAAGTGATATGATATACAAAGCATAATTACTTTATAGTGTTTGTAACTTGTCCAATATATGGACAAATATGACAAATGTTGTATCAGATGAAGAGGATGTCCGTTTTGTAGAAAAAATGAATATCCGTATAACGATTGATTAAAAGGTAAAAATGTTTATATTTTATGCTCTTATATTTTATCGTTTGTGTATAAATAAATATTACTTGGGTATTATTTTGTCACTTTTACAGATATGCAGACTAAGCCACATATAGTCAAAAAATAGAAAGTAGAGATCAAATTGCTGTGTGTATGTGTGTGTGTATGAAGGCTTGTAGATAAAGATCTCACACAAATTGCTTTTTGGGCAAGGAAATAACCGGTAGAAAATATATGCATATCATAAATCAAGGAAGACTTGTCAAGGAAGCAAGAAAAAAAGAGGAAGGGCCAAAACCTACCAGATTCCAAACTTACCAGATTTAAAACTTACTAGATTTAACTAAGGCCCATTTGTGATTGTATTAGTTTTATGTTGGCTAATCTATCTTATAAATACCCATGTATTCTCATTGTAAATGTTATCTAAGAATTGAAGTTTTTTTCTTTTCTTTTCCATACTTCTCTTAGGTCTAGTAAATTTGTGTTGTCTATTCAATTAGATTTGGTAGAGCACAATTTACTATTGCAATTTACTTTTATCATTAGTGATTGACCGTCTGACTAGATTCAACAGAAATCCAAATTTATTTTCTGTTTGTTATATCTATTCTACAATTTTAATTTATGCATTTTATTCTGCTTTCCTAATGATATTGAATTTACTATAGATATGATTAGATTCGAATTTGTAGTGAATTCAATAATAGTTTACTTGTTTTTCCTGTTTCAATTGATAATTGTGATTTGGTCATCGGTTCAGTTAGATTTGTTTTGAATCAAATTAAAATTTCAATTTTTATTTCAATCAAGTCCTCCAAATTCATCTAACTCGCCCATGAAATTATATAAATATTAAATTTTATTTTTTTCTTAGTGTGTTTGACCTACATACTGCACACCTGTGTGCTTACAGTAATTTATAATAAATTTGCACTTTTCTATTCCATAAGAAAGTGTTAAACAAGTTTTTGGCGCCGTTGCCGGTGAGGCAATAATTAAAATTTATTATTTATTTAATTTCCGGTTCATGTTAGTTTTTTTTAATTAAAAAAGTCTCCTGATTAGTTGATTTGGTATTACTTGTTGATACCACAGTCTCTAAAACAAGAAGTAAAAAACTTGCCTTTCTTTCCTTTTTATATTTTATTTCCAATTTTTTTCTACATTTGTTTCTTTTTTATTTTCTTCTTTTACAAGTTTCCAGAAAAAATACAAATTTCCTTTACTGTATTCTTTCTCTCATCTCACTCTTACCACTGATTTCCCTATCGCCAGTCAACAACTAACCACGTTCACTGAAGCCAGCACACCGATCAAATACTTTTCTCCACCAAAACCACTGCAACCAATCCATTTAGCACCATGGTTTGAAAAATCGTACCGAATCGAAGGCTCAAAGACCCGTAACCCAATTTGAATATAGAAAAAAGGGAAAAAGGGAAAATTGATTTTCGTTTGACTGGTTTCGTGCATATTTCTTTTCTAGGTTGTATCCTTTTTAATTGTGGTGTGATTTTTTCCCCTTAATTCATTGGGTCTTCTCTGAGAAACAAATAGATTGAAAGAGGGCGGACACATGGCTTTGTTTTGAATTTTGATATTGCTAAGTGTAGCCTTTTTTAATTTTGACTTGCATCGGTCTAAATCTGAGAAACCAACCAAGTTTTCGTGGTGTCTGAGCCCAGGTTTGAACTGGGGAACATTTGAAAGTGCGCAGCTTGAGTTGGAGTCCTTTATTTTGTTTTTGTTTTTGTTAACCTTAGTTTTTTTTTTTTTGAGTTTAGTGTTGTTTTGTTAATTTTATTTTTTTCTAATTCCTTGTTAGTTTCCTTTTTCTTGTATTTTTTTGTTTATTTCATTCAAAAAATATCCCAAAAGAAAGAAAAAGAAAATCCAAGATCAAAGTGAACAAAAGAGTTCAAGTTGTTCAACTGCTTTGGACAGACCGCCATAACCTACTGTAAAATTTTCTAAACTCTACAGATGTTGCAATTGCTTAAAAAGATAGAAATTGCTTGTCAATATTTTCTACAGATGTCGCGGCATACTTGTAAAATTTTTGCTTCTGCAATTGTTATTCTCTGATTGTTGCGTTGGATGAATTTTCTAAATAATTTAGGTAGGAACAAATTTTCATAACTAGAATCATCTCTCATCGGATTTCAACTCTAAATTCATTTAGACATTGGCTTTGGGACCAAAATACGAGCTCATAGAAAGAAATAGTTATAAATGAAAAGGTGTGCTTTATGAACTTGACTATCTATTATAATTGGATCACGGATATATAATAGTTCAATTTATTCAACTATTAGCAAAAGAGGTTGTGTAATGACCCGAAAATTCCCCTCGTGGAAAATCGCCGGATACACTAACTTTGGGAATACAACACATCAGAACAAATAACAGAAGACTTTTATAAACATTTTAATAATGTTACATCAGAGTACAGAATATCAGAGTACATCGATATAATACAGCAGAAGATAAATTACAATAAATGTAACACAATGCAGCGGAACAATAAACTAACAAAGCGGAAGACTATCATGCTCTGGACATAGCTTTAAGCTTCGATCCAGAATCCTGCTTAATATATCTGCAAAATAAGCTGCTCGACTGCCCTTGTGGAAAAGAGGGCACCCGAGTTTGCAAAGTGAAACAAACTACGAGTCAGTCATGGGACTGGTATGAGAAACCTTACTTAACTTATCTAATAATAATAAGGCTAATCACAGGACCACGCCGCTAACGCGTAACGGGTTTACTCCATTGGACTACCAGTGCATAAATAAAGTAAATCGTTAAACAATGCAATGCTTTTTATAAAAAATTGAAACCATTATAAGACTCAAGTTCCATCACACAATGCAACGCAAACCGGAGGATAGAGTTTTACCTTATAATGGTCAAAAATGCTTGATACGATAAAACGGATTTGATATTATTATTAGTGTATATATGTTTCAAAAACATTTCAATCATAATGTATCAATCATAGACGGCATAGCTACCACATACTATGTCACCAAATATAGGTTTACAATCAAAACCGTATGGTGTCGTATTGGAAGTTGAATTTCCATCATGAACCAAGGCAAGGGATCGTCCTTACCGAATTCGAGACAATCTAGCCCATGTCTCAGGCTCAGAGCTCGAGTGAGCCTTTAGGAGCCACAGGGTCGATCCACAAATATGTTAGTGGATTATAACTCCTGAACAATACGTTTTCCCGCCCTATGAGGCGTAAATAAAGAGCCATTAGGGACTCCAATCCGAGGCACCTCGCAATCCTTCATCCACATAAGTAAAAATGTCTGGACTTGTAAAACCCTAACACCACTTCTAGCTAGAAAGAAATGCATGTTCTCCCTGAATCCTTCTCCCGTTTCTGGTTCATACCGGGGTGTGAGGCTCGCGAAGTAACGCTACACACAAAGCTATGCTAAATAAAGTTGTGCTTTGATCATCAACAAAAAGGCTCTGCTTTTCAACAATAAGCCTTGATCATTTGCATGTTAGCATGCCACATTGTCAATCCATACCATACATTGATTACTGCCAATATATAACCTCTAAGCTCGTACGTCTTAGAGAAGGGTGTTAAGCAAGAGAATAAATTCTCCGCCACCAAACATATATATATTTTGCAGAGATCAACGAATATAGCATAGAAGAATACAACGTCAGACATACCATCCATTTACAAGTCCGTTCTGGGTCTGAACGAAACCGAAGACACCTTGTTCCTCGTCCCATATGTCCAATACAAGAGAGAGGTTCTCACATATCCGTTGATCTCCAAGTACATCTGGACGATCACCACTAATTACCTTGTCATGGGATGCCTCCCAATCATGACATCAGTAATCATCCAAACGATGTGAAGATCTCCAGTCTTCAACCATCGTTTTCATGTTCGACTTTTAATCGTCGTTGTAATTATTCAAAATGGGTTAAACCCAGTCTTTCCGAATAACTCACGTATTTTATAATCATTAACTAAGTGCTATAGAAACACATCATATGACTCATTCCAATTCAGAATATTCTTTTAATAAAATATTCACATTATTAGGGAAAGGTTCCCATTGATTTTACCAAAGATAAATTCTTTTAAATTTATTCTTTAATCTTCTTTTTAGAAATTCATTAAAACTCCAATTTGGTTTTAATATCAGAAATCATTACTTTATGATTATTCAATTTAAAGAAATAAATTTTGTCTTTAACTAGGTTAAAGAACCATTGTCACAAAAAACACCGTTCACGATAAACCCAAAATCAACTTCCATTAAATATGGAATTTTCACAGAAATCAAATTAATATAAAATCGATATAAATTCCCGTATCAGACTAATAATATAAATGGAATAACGACAAAGCCTTTTAAATTCCATATACAGTAACGGTCTTCTTCCACAGAAGCTCATCTCGATTATTATTAAATCGAATTCCATTCAATTCCAATTAAATATATTAAATTGGAAAACTTTACTTTTGAAAATTTTCCATTTAAATCTTAATGAAAGATTTATAAATTCCAAGTTTTATTTTCACTGTTAATTGAGTTAAAGAACAATGTCGTTAAAAACACAGTTCACAATAAACCCAATTCAAAATTCATTTTATTCCAATTACTAAATATAATCGGAAACTCTAATAATCTTAATTAAAAGATTTATTCTTTTCTCGACTGGGTTTAAGAACAGTGTTATTGAAGACACCATTCATGACAAACCCAAAAATCCAATTTATTTAATTTAATTCCAATTAAATATTAAATAATTGGAAAACTTCATTAAATCTTAATTTAAAGATTTATTTTAGCTAATAACTAGTTCATTTCGATAAAAATATTTTTTTTCAAATATGGAATTTTTCATCCAAAATCTCTCTAAATTATTAATAATGATTTTACATAAATTTACCATATTTTTAATAATTTTATTAAGGCACGTACAGTCGGTTTCCAATAACGGCCACCGAAACTGCATCCATAACGACCTTTTTCAAATTTGATTTGTACATAATTCCAAATCCAACTGTTAGATTTCGAAAATCTTATATTCATTGGAAAGCTCTTTTCGATACGAACCCAACGGTTCCGGTTTTAGGAGAATCCGATGGTTGGATCTCCCGTTGCATCAATTTGAAGTTAATGGTCGAAATTCGCGAACGGTCGCGGCGCGTTCTATTCAGGCCATTAAATAAATAAATAAATATATTATATATTTCGTCGATTTCTATTTGAAACGTATTTTATAAAATATTTATAAATTCATTTTAAAATGATTTTAACTTCATTTTAAACCTTAAAGCAAACTGAATGTTCTATACTTATATCATATTAAAATATTAATATTTTCAAAATATTAGATTTTGAAATTCCTTCTTTTCGATGTTTATTATAAAATGAATAAAATTGATCGATAAACCCGTTCGGGTTAAAAATGGTGTTTGCTACTTAACTCGACTTCATATTTTTATATTTTTGTGTCCATCCAAAAATGGACATAAAAATCATGACTTTATTCTTTACTAAATTTATTTTAAAATACTCTTTTTTTTAAAATATTTTTATTTTAAAATATTCTTTATGTTAAAATATCATACAACTAAATATTGGGACCAGTGTATGTCAAATATCATCCCAATACCCGTGTCGGGTTTTCAAACAACAACAGTTCATCTAAATGAATCATTGGTTAATGAATTTAACCGATTCTAATTCCGCTAACATGTTGACGATAATGAACAAAACATGTTATTATATTTCTAACATCAAATAAAATGTATTTTATTCGCATAGTTTCTCTACATGTTTCTAATGTCAAATAATTATGTATTTTATTTGCATACATGTTCTATTCTTCTACTGACAAAAAAATAAAAAGACAATTTTGTCTACATACATGTTTTCAAATTCAAGTGACAAAATAAAAAGATAATTTTGTCAACATACATATGTTCTAGTTCTAATGACAATATAAAAGGATAATTTATTTACATAACATGTTTTAATGTCCTAATGACAATATAAAAAGATAATTCATTTATATAACATGTTTAATGTTTCCTAGTGACAAAAAAAAGAAAGTTTTTATTTGACATCAATTCAGTTTTTAAATATGACAAATAAAATGATATATTTATTTGTATAGAATTTCATTATTTAACATGACAAATAAAAATGAATATTTTTATTTGTTTGCAATTCTAGTTTTTAACATAACAAATAAAAATTGATATTTTTATTTTAACATGACGTTTTTAATTAAATGACCTATTTGTATTTACAAAAAGATATTCTAACTAAATGACAATTTTTATTTAACATGAACATAATCTAAATAAATGGCACTTTTATGTAACATGAACATAATCTAAATATATGACATTTTATTGTGCATGAACATATTCTAAATATTGACATTTTATTGTGCATGAACATATTCTAAATATATGACATTTTATTTAACATGAATATATTTTAAATAAATGACTTTTTATGTAACATGACATAGTCTAAATATATGACATTTTTAACATAACATTATCTAATAAGATGACATTTTTATTTTACATAACAAATTCTAGCTAAATAACATATTTATTTGCCAAAAATATATTCTAAATAAATAACATATTTATTTACAAAATATGTTTTCTAACTAAATGACATATTTATTCCTTAACATAAATAACATATTTTAACAAAATGATATTTTTAATTAACATAACATGATTCTAACAAAATGATATATAACATGACATGATTCTAACAAAATGATTTATTTAATTAACATGACATGATTCTAACAAAATGATATGTTTATCATAACATAGCATTTTCTAACAAAAAAGATATTTTTATTCTAACATAACATCATTCTAAATAATGACATTTTTTTTTAAAACAATTAAAGATTATAGTTTTATCTTACAAAATATAATTCAACAAATCATCACCACCACAGTCAATCAATCAAACTAAATTTTATACGGTGCATATATTTAATATTACAATCACAATCAATATATATATATATATATTTCTATATATATATATATCTATCTATATTTCTATATATTAATTTTAATTTTAAAACGAGAAATCTCAACTTGATCGGTTGATTTTAATAAAATCAAACAACATTTAATTTTACTAGAAATTCCAACTGCTTCTGTTTTTGTCTAAAGCTATTCCATCATGTAGATCTGGATTTTGCGGTTCCAACGCATTTTATTTCATCGAATTCTGTGTTAATTTGGATAAGATACACATATTTAAACTTTAAACCATTTAAAAATATAATTAACATGATTAAATAATTAATTATTCTCCTTAATTACATTGATCAGTGAAGAGAATAACAGTCCGCCTTCGTTCTTCTTCCTGGACCATTTTAAAACATCGTCGCCATCTAGGGTTCCTCCTCACGCCCACCACAAGCAGCCGGAGCCAGATCATCACCAACCACGTCGTTGGCCTCGGGGAGCTCTGCCATCGCCAGCAAGAGCAGCTTACTCGTACCATCGGTCGCGCCCAGAACGGAGTTCGAACATCACCACATTGAGGAGCAATTCTGGTCAGTATAGGTGCTATTAATCGATCTTGACCATACGTTTCTGAAGATCCATAAATCCTCTTTCATCTTTAGTTTAGAGTTTGATTTAATTCATAAGGCTTCGGGAGATTTTGGCTTGGGAAAAATCGAAGGATATCGGCCCTTGCTGCTGAAGAACGACGGCTCCAATTGGTGTTAGGGTTTTGTAAATTAGGTTTTAGAATTAACCTAGGTATTTATAATAGAATACTCTTAAATCCTTTAATTTTTAGAAAAGGCCCGCTAATTCTTAATAACTCCAAATCCGACCCAAAGAACATTGCCCCCAGCCAAATACCCCTATTCCGGACACAATGGACTAGGTCCCGTTAGCCTGTTTGATCGTCTCAGCCTACTTTTCTTTATTTTAAAATATAAATCATTTAATTTGATCGTACATTTAAATTTACCGGGGCCACATACTGACTCAAAAAATTACAAAAAAATTATTTCTAGTTATGTTTTGACGATACGGTCCTAACAAAATTAATTTCGTCGAATTTGGAGACCATTTGAAAAATGGCCATTTTCAAGTCGATTAAATTTGACTAAATTTGACAAAACACATTTATGTTTACTGTGCTCACATATTAATTCTAATAATTATGAAAATTGGAATCTAGCAATAATTTGACCTTCCGGATCCAACCAATGTGGTTTCATCGAAAACGGAGGTCGTTTGTAAAATGGCTATTTATAAGGGCTATATATTATATTAAATTCCATAGCGACTATTCTGAATATTCAACTGACCATAACTTTTTATTCCCGCTATGAAATTTCAATTTTTCAGATTCGCTGGAGAGATATTTTTAAATAGATTTAAATATTTTTGATTTTACCGAAATCTGATTTATTTTGAATCCTGTACATTCAGTCAAAGTTCGAATTCAAATTTTCAAACTGCCGCGCCATTTCTAACTCTTTTATAATTAAATTAAAAAAAATCATTTTAACTTCGATTTAAATAAATTTTTAATCGTTATTATTTAAAATAAATCATTTTAAATTTTCAAAATCCATTAAAATTGTTAAAATAAAAATTTTAAATTGGTTCCAAAATTCCGTGTTGTTACAATCTCCCCCACTTAAAATCTTTTCGTCCTCGAAAAGGAAGGAGCTGAAAGTTGTTTATTTAACCAACTCAACTTTCATTCTTTAATTGGTTTCAATAATTTTGTTAGTTGAACTAATAATCACACAACACAATCATCAATCAATTAGTTGATTAGCTTTTCAAATATATATAACTTTTATATATTCAAAAATCATATTTTCTAAAATCGGATTATATATATAATCACAAATACATTAATTATAAACTTGTCACTCTCAACTCATTCTAGGGCATTACTAACCCCATCTCTAACAAGTTTTCTCATTCTAGGATGCTACTGATCCTATCTCTAAAGAGTATTCTTTCATAGGACATTACTAATCCTACCTCTGATGAGTCTTTTGTTCAGTTCTAACGAGTTGTACCACAAAGATTTGATTTAACCAAAGCTCTGATACCAACTGTAATGACCCAAAAATTCCCCTTGTGGAAAATCTCCAGATACACTAACTTTGAGAATACAACACATCAGAACAAATAACAGAAGACTTTTATAAACATTTTAATAATGTTACATCAGAGTACAGAATATCAGAGTACATTGATATAATACAGCGGAAGATAAATTACAATAAATGTAATACAATGCAGAGGAACAATAAACTAACAAAGCGGAAGACTATCACGCTCTGGACATAGCTTTAAGCTTCGATCCAGAATCCTGCTTAATATATCTGCAAAATAAGCTACTTGACCGCCCGTATGGAAAAAGTGCACCCAAGTTTGCAAAGTGAAACAAACTACGAGTCAGTTATGGGACTGGTATGAGAAATCTTACTTAACTTATCTAATAATAATAAGGCTAATCACTGGACCACGCCGCTAACGCGGAACGGGTTTACTCCATTAGATTACCAGTGCATAAATAAAGTAAATCGTTAAACAACGTAATGCTTTTTAGAAAAATGAAATCATTATAAGACTCAAGTCCCATCACACAATGCAACGCAAACCGGTAGATAGAGTTTTACCTTATAATGGTCAAAAATGCTTGATACGATAAAATGGATTTGATATTATTATTAGTGTATGTATGTTTCAAAAACATTTCAATCATAATGTACCAATCATAGACGGCATAACTACCATATACTATGTCGCCAAATATAGGTTTGAAATCAAAACCACATGGTGTCGTATTGGAAGTTGGATTTACATCATGAACCAACGCAAGGGATCGTCCTTACTGAATTCGAGACAATCTAGCCCATGTCTCAGGCTCAGAGCTCGAGTGAGCCTTTAGGAGCCACAGGGCCGGTCCACAAATATGTTAGTGGATTATAACTCCTGAACAATACGTTTCCCCACCGTATGGGTCGTAAATAAAGAGCCAATAGGGACTCCAATCCGAGGCGCCTCGCAATCCATCATCAACATAAGTAAAAATGTCTGGACTTGTAAAACCCTAACACCACTTCTAGCTAGAAAGAAACGCATGTTCTCCCTGGATCCTTCTCCCGTTTCTGGTTCATACCGGGGTGTGAGGCTAGCGAAGTAATGCTATACACAAAGCTATGCTAAATAAAGCTGTGCTTTGATCATCAACCACAAGGCTCTGCTTTTCAACAATAAGCCTTGACCATTTGCATCTTAGCATGCCATATTGTCAATCCATACCATACCATTGATTTCTGACAATATATAACCTCTAAGCTCATACGTATTAGAGAAGGGTGTTAAGCAAGAGAATAAATTCTCCGCCACCAAACATATATGTATTTAGCAGAGATCAACGAATATAGCATAAAGGAATACAACGTCAGACATACCATCCATTTACAAATCCGTTATGGGTCTGAACAAAACCGGAGACACCTTATTCCTCGTCCCATATGTCCAAGACAAGAGAGAGGTTCTCGCATATCCGTCGATCTCCAAGTACGTCTAGATGATTACCACTTATTACCTTGTCTTGGGATACCTCCCAATCAAGACATCGGTAATCATCCAAACGATGTGAAGATCTTTGGTCTTCAACCGCCGTCTTCATCTTCGACTTTTAATCGTCATAGTAAGTATTCAGAATGGGTTAAACCCGGTCTTTCCGAATAACTCGCATATTTTATAATCAACAATTAAGTGCTATAGAAAAACATCATACGTCTCATTCCAATTCAGAATATTCTTTTAATAAAATATTCACATTATTAGGGAAAGGTTCCCATTAATTTCACCAAAGATAAATTCTTTTAAATTTATTCTTTAATCTCCTTTTTAAAGATTCATTAAAACTCCAATTTGGTTTTAATATCAGAAATCATTACTTTATGATTATTCAATTTAAATAAATAAATCTTGTCTTTAACTGGGTTAAAGAACTAATGTCATTTAAAACATCGTTCACGATAAACCCAAAATCATCTTCCATTAAATATGGAATTTTCACAGAAATCAAATCAATATATAATCGATATAAATTCCCGTATCAGACTAATAATATAAATGGAATAACGGCAAAGCCTTTTAAATTCCATACATAGTAACGGTCATCTTCCATAGAAGCTCATCTCGATTATTATTAAATCGAATTCCATTCAATTCCAATTAAATATATTAAATTGGAAAGCTTTGCATTTAAAAATTTTCCATTTAAATCTTAATGAAAGATTTATAAATTCCAAGTTTTATTTTCGCTGTTAATTGGGTTAAAGAACAAATGTCGTTAAAAACACAGTTCACAATAAACCAAATTCACATTTCATTTTATTCCAATTACTAAATATAATTGGAAACTCTAATAATCTTATTTAAAAGATTTATTCTTTTCTCGACTGGGTTTAAGAACAGTGTTATTGAAGGCACCATTCATGACAATCCCAAAAATCCAATTTATTTTATTTAATTCCAAATAAATATTAATTAATTGGAAAACTTCATTAAATCTTAATTTAAAGATTTATTCTAGCTAATAACTAGTTCATTTCGATAAAAATATATTTTTTCAAATACGGAATTTTTCATCCAAAATCTTTCCAAATTATTAATTATGATTTTACATAAATTTACCATATTTTTAATAATTTTATTAAGGCCTGTACATTCGGTTTCCAAAAATGGCCACCGAAACTGCATCCATAGCGACTTTTTTCAATTTTGATTTGGACATAACTCCAAATCCAACCGTTAAATTTCAAAAATATTATATTCATTGTAAAGCTCTTTTCGATACGAACTCAACGGTTCTAGTCTTAGGAGAATCCGACGGTCGGATCTCCCGTTGCATCAATTTGAAGTTAATGGTCGAAATTCGCGAACGGTCGCTGCGCAACGCGTTCTATTCAGGCCGTTAAATATATATAATATATATATTATATATATTTCTTCGATTTCTATTTAAAACGTATTTTATAAAATATTTATAAATTCATTTTAAAATGATTTAAATTCATTTTAAAATGATTTAAATTCATTTTAAAATGATTTAAATTCATTTTAAATCTTAAAGCAAAATTGAATGTTCTATATTTATATCATATTAAATTATTAATATTTTCAAAATATTAGATTTTGATATCCCTTCTTTTCTATGTTCATTATAAAATGAATAAAACCGATCGATAAACCCGTTCGGGTTAAAAATGGCGTTTGCTACTTAACTCGACTCCATATTTTTGTGTCCATCCAAAAATGGACATAAAAATCATAACTTTATTCTTTACGAAATTTATTTTAAAATACTCTTTATTTTAAAATATTCTTTATTTTAAAATATTCTTTATGTTAACATATTTTTTTAAAAATGTTCTTTATTATAAATTGGAATGCGACTCAACCAATTACCATATAATTTCAGTTATATGGATTTCATACATCGCATGTATATAACAATAATGATAAATAATCATTAAACAATCCATTTACATTCAGAGTGAATTTTTACAAGTGTGTAAGCATTAAAATAAATAAATAACGCTCATCACAGACTGTCAATCCATCGATTGACATACAACTAAATATTGTGACTAGTGTTGTCAAATATCATCCCAATACCCGTGTGGGGTTTTCAAACAACAACAGTTCATCTAAATGAATCATTGGTTAATGAATTTAACCGATTCTAATTCCGCTAACATGTTGATGATAATGAACAAAACATGTTATTATGTTTCTAACATCAAATAAAAATGTATTTTATTCACATAATTTCTCTACATGTTTCTAATGTCAAATAAATATGTATTTTATTTTCATACATGTTCTATTCTTCTAATGACAAAAAAATAAAAAGACAATTTTGTCTACATACATGTTTTCAAATTAAAGTGACAAAATAAAAAGATAATTTTGTCAACATACATATGTTCTAGTTCTAATGACAATATAAAAGGATAATTTAATTACAAAAATTGTTTTAATGTCCTAGTGACAATATAAAAAGAAAATTCATTTATATAACATGTTTAATGTTTCCTAGTGACAAATAAAAGAAAGTTTTTATTTGACAACAATTCTATTTTTAAATATGACAAATAAAAGGATATTTTTATTTGTATTGAATTTCATTATTTAACATGACAAATAAAAATGAATATTTTTATTTGTTTGCAATTCTAGTTCTTAACATAACAAATAAAAATTGATATTTTTATTTTAACATGACATTTCTTATTAAATGACCTATTTGTATTTACAAAAAGATATTCTAACTAAATGACAATTTTTATTTAACATGAACATAATCTAAATAAATGGCATTTTTATGTAATAATCTAAATATATGACATTTTATTGGGCTTGAACATATTATAAATATATGACATTTATTGTGAATGAACATATTCTAAATATAATAATATATGACATTTTATTTAACATGAATATATTTTAAATAAATGACTTTTTATGTAACATGACATAGTCTAAATATATGACATTTTTAACATAACATTATCTAATTAGATGACATTTTTATTTTACATAACATGTTCTAACTAAATAACATATTTCTTTGCCAAAAATATTCTAAATAAATAACATATTTATTCACAAAATTTGTTTTCTAACTAAATGACATATTTCTTCCTTAACATAAATAACATATTTTAACAAAATGATATTTTTAATTAACATAGCATGATTCTAACAAAATGATTTATTTAATTAACATGACATGATTCTAACAATTAACATAACATGATTCTAACAAAATGATATATTTAATTAACATGACATGATTCTAACAAAATGATATTTTTATCCTAACATAGCATTTTCTAACAATAACATTTTCTAACAATAACATTTTCTAACACTGACATTTTCTAACAAAAATGATACTTTTATTATAACTTAACATTATTCTAAATAATGACATTTTTATTTAAACAATTAAAGATTATATTTTTATCTTACAAAATATAATTCGACAAATCATCACCACCACAGTCAATCAATCAAACTAAATTTTATATAGTGCATATATTTAATATTACAATCACAATCAATATATATATATATATATTTATATATATTTCTATTTTTTTATTTTAATTTTAAAACGAGAAATCTCTCCTTGATCGGTTGATTTTAGTAAAATTAAACAGCGTTTAATTTTACTAGAAATTCCAACTGCTTCCGTTTTTGTCCAAAGCTGTTCTATCATGTAGATCCGGATTTTGCGGTTCCAACGCATTTTATTTCATCGAATTCTGTGTTAACTTGGATAAGATACGCATATTTAAACTTTAAACCATTTAAAAATATAATTAACATGATTAAATAATTAATTATCCTCCTTAATTACATCGATCAGTAAAGAGAATAATAGGCCTCCTTCGTTCTTCTTCCTGGACCATTTTAAAAAGCCTTCACCATCTTGGGTTCCTCTCCACGCCCACCACAAGCAGCCGGAGCCAAATCGTCACCAACCACGTCGTTGGCCTTGTGGAGCTATGCCATCGCCAGAAAGGGTGGCTCACTTACACCTCCGGTCTCGCCCAGAACTGAGTTCGAACGTCACCACACTGAGGAGCAATTCAGGCCAGTATAGGTGCTATTAATCGATCTTGACCGTGTGTTTCTGAAGATCAAGAAATCCTCTTTCATCTTTAGTTTGGAGTTTGATTTAATTCGTAAGGATTTAGGAGATTTTGGCTTGGGAAAAATCGAAGGATACATGCCCTTGCTGCTGAAGAACGACAGCTCCCATTGGTATTAGGGTTTTGTAAATTAGGTTTTAGAATTAACCTAGGTATTTATAATCGAATATTCTTAAATCGTTTAATTTTTAGAAAAGGTACGCTAATTCTTAATAACTCCAAGTCCGACCCAAAGAATGTTGCCCCCAGCCAAATACCCCTATTCCGTACATAATGGACTAGGTCCCGTCAGCCTATTTGATCATCTCAGCCTACTTTTCTTTATTTTAAAATATAAATCATTTAATTATTTAATTCGATCGTACATTTAAATTTACCGGGGCCACATACTGACTCCAAAAATTACAGAAAAATTATTTCTAGTTATGTTTTGATGATAGGGTCCTAACAAAATTAATTTCGTCGAATTTGGAGACCGTTTTTACAATGGTCGAAATTCGCGTACTACCGCAGCGCGGCGCGTTCTATTCAGGGCATTATATTACATATGTAATATATATATAATATATATTTCGTCGATTTTCCTTTTAAAACGTATTTTATAAATTGTTTTAAATTCGTTTTCAAAACGATTTCAACTTCAAATCAAAATTGAATATTCCATATCATCAATATGTAAATGATAATATTTTCAAAACGTTATATTTTGAAATCACTTCCTTTTCTATATTCATTATAAAAACGAATATAATCGATATAAATATCGTTCGCGTCAAAATGGCGCATATCTAATTAACGCGGCTTTATATATTTCAATAACTTCGTTATTCTATTCAACAAATGAATATTTTCTTCAACACATGAATATATATTTTATTCAACACATGAATATTCTCAACACATGAGTATTGTCAACACATTACTATTTTTGTTATTTAATATATTTTACAAAATTATGATTTCTATCGTTTAATTCTTAATCAGACTCTAACCGTAAATTAGCAAGAGGACAATTCCCTAAGTATTAACCCCGAAGGCCGAAACCAACATCAGATCAATACCCAAGAAACCACTCATCTTAACTAGTTTCCAGTTAGTTTATAACTTTATATATGATAAAGATGTAAATTTTATTGTTAAAATATTTTACTCAACACATGATAAGTTTCAACACATGAATATTCTCAACACATGAGCATCGTCAACACATGACTATTTATTCTATTCAACACATGAATCTTTATTTTATAATATTCTTTATTTTCCAAACTAGAATGAGACCCACTCAATTACCATATAATATTATTTATATGGATTCTATACAACACATGTATATAATAGCAACGATAAGTAATCAACCATCATCCAGAGTGCATTCTACACTGTATATGCATCAAATATAAATATTCAACGCTTATAACAGCCTGTCAATCAATCGATCGACATACAGCTAATTATTGGGATTAGTGTATGTCCAATTTCATCCCAACACCCGTGTGGGGTTTCAAACAGTCAGACACAAATTTTATTTGTGCAGTTGGGCGATGTGTAAAATTTATCGTCCCAATCAATATCAGTCAAATCAGTGTACATAAACAAATCGTTCGATTTGTAAATGAATATTTATTTTATTTCGACGCATGAATATATATTTGATTTCAACACATGAACATATATTTTATTTCAACACATGAATATGTATTTTATTTCAACACATGAATATATATTTTATTTCAACACATGAATATATATTTTATTTCAACACCTGAATATATATTTTATTTCAACACATGAATATATATTTTATTTCAACCATGAATATATATTTTAATTCAACACATGAATATATTTTTTATTTCAATTCCAATCACACAATCAATTTTCGCAACACATCAATCAAACAAACAAGCCGTCCATGGTCTATGGACGATGGGTGTCAGGTGCTGCTAAGCACCGTCTGCATCCTAGTATATATTTCAATTAGAAAACAAATTAAAAGTGAGGAGTTCTCACCTTGGTGTTCCACTCCTCCATTCTCTATTTCTGAACGGTTCGGATTTCATTTTGATTTCAGTCTGATCCATCGCCATCTGTTTCACGCAGTTGATTATTAAAAAATCACATTTTTAATATGATGTTTATAATTTAAATCAATGTTCATATTTTTAAACATCACATTTTTATAACACTATTTTCTATATAAAAATTATATTTTTATATTGCTACTTATATAAAAATCAGATTTTTACCATCTCTCTATATATAAAAATCTAATCTTTATCATCATTTAAAAACCAAATCATTACTTTCATAAAAAATCACACCTTTCTGAACGCTCCATACATATAAAGATCCAATTTTTACAACGCCTCTCATATAATAAAAATCCCATTTTTATCATGATGTATTTCATATAAAAATTACCTCTTGATTTCAAATTTAAAATCAAGTCTTTTTGTTAAGGAAAATCAAATCTTTTTGGTAAAGGAAAATCAAATCTTTTTGGTAAAGGAAAATCAAATCTTTTTGGTATTTAAAAATTTGATCTTTTCAAATTTATAAAAATCCAACTTTTCACTTATAAAAACTCTCAACCTTTCCTATAATAAAAAAAACAGTTTTCTATAATTAAAAATTAAAGAGGCTTATTGTTTTTCGAAGGAGGAGGGCGGGAAGGGCTGAGGTGGCGCCGGAGCTTGGTGCTAGCGGCGGTTGGTCGGAGCAGGCGAGGCAGGAGGGTGCGGTGGCGGATCTCAACGGGATGGGGTGTTTGACTGGCCAAGGGGAGAGATAAGGAGGGGCTGGGGGGTGAGGGAGGGGAGTGGTTGCGAGGATGAGGGGCTGGAGGCCGTCGATGGCGGCAGGCGGCGTCGTCTGGGGGTGCGATGGCGGGTCTGGGCTGCGTCGCGTATCCCCCTTTTTAATTTCTTTTTTTTTCTGATTTATAATGAAGAGAGAGAAAGGAGGGTAGGAAGTATAATAATATATATAAATTAATTATTTATTTCTCCATTAGAGTTGACTTTTTATTTCGACCTCCAAACGAGGCCCAACGACTGTCATCCATAGCTAATTACTCCCATTCCGAACACAATGGGATATGTATCGTAAGCCAATTCGATCATTACGATCAGTTTTCGTTCAAATTAAAATTTAAATCTATATATTCAATTTTAAACGTACATTTCAATTTACCGGGGTCACATACGGGCCCTAAAAATCCCAGAAAAATTATTTCTAGCTTCTTATTGACGATACGGTCCTAACAAAACTAATTTCGTCAAATTCTGAGACCGTTTGAAAAATGACCATTTTCCAGTCGATTAAAATCAACTAAAACTGGTCAAATGCGTTTTACTTCGCCATGCTCACATATTGATTCGAAAAATTATGAATTTTGGAATCTAGCAATAATTCGACATCCTGGATCCAACAAAAGTGGTTTCGTCGAAAACAGAGGTCGTTTGCAAAATTTCCATTTTTAAGGGCCAAAATTCCATAGCGACTATTCTGAATTTTCAACTGGACGTAACTTTTGATTCCCGCTATGAAATTTTGACTTTTCGAATTCGTTGGAAAGATATTCTCAAATAGATTCTAATATTTTTGGTTTCGCTAAAATCCGGTTTATTTTGAATCTGTACATTCATTTGAACTTTGAAATCGAAATTTCAAACTACCGCGCCACTTTCAATTCCTTTTATAATTAAATAAAATATTTATATTCTAATGATGATTCAAATAAATATATACGTTCTAATTCTATTCAAAATAAATTTCTCGTCGCTATTATTTAAAATAATTCATTTTAAATATACAAAATTCACTAAAATTGCCAAAATAAAAATTTTAAATTGGCTCAGATTTCCGGGTTATTACAATCTCCCCCACTTAATACTTTTCGTCCCCGAAAAGGAACGAAGCCGAAAGTTGTTTAACTAATCAACTCAACTTCCAGTATTTTCATTACGGCTTAAGTTCTTCAACTTTTCAGTTTCTAAGAAATTTTCAAATTTTTCAAAAATTTGGCTAACACCCTAAATTTTCGAAAAATCTCACCATAACCTCCCCTACACCGGGAGCTTTGGGATATTTCAAACAGCCTCCCATGGCCCTCACCAATCCAAAAAGAAACAGCCTCCCATGGCCCTCACCAATCCAAAAAGAAACAGCCAATCGGCTCATAAAATCATCCAAACCCAATAAATTTGTAAACATGTACCTATTTGTCGGGCAAACAATTTTATTCTTCTGCTCTAGCTTCCTTGCTATGACCTGTTCAATGTAAGTACATGTATATGCATGCAAATGCGACTAATTTTCAATACAACTCACGATTTGGTTCAATTTGGCTAAATGGTCCAAATTTTAATTAATCAACCAATAATCAAACAACACAATCAACAATCAATTTGTTGATTATCATTTCAAACTCATAACTTTGATATATAGTCAAAAATCACGTTTTTGATGCCAAGTCACAACAATATATTCTAACTATATTTTGGTTCTCACACCAGTCTAATGGAAATATATAGATATCCCACTTTCGGCACTCGAATATAAATACTGATGATGGCGCACCATCATCAGAATCAGACCCGGGCGACTAGAGTGTGATTCTATATCTATCAAATATATTTGAGGCTTCAATACACGTGGATCATACGTATACCAAAATATCAATATACTTGATTGTCCAAATCAATACAAATAAATATTCAAATACGAATAATTGAATTTAATTTTCAAAACAAATATTGTTTTCAATTTAAAAAATATACTCTTCACACTCGTTCTAGGATACTACTGATCCTATCTCTAACGAATCATTCTCAATGGATATTACTAATCCAATCTCTGATGAATTCTTTCGTATGGTTCTAATGTGTCTTGTTCTCGAGCTTTGTAAACCAAAGCTCTGATACCAAAATGAAATGACCCGAATTTCCCCGTAAAGGAAAGCACGGATTGAATTGAGGACAAGATGAATCGGAACACAAACAGAAGAACATTTCATTGTTTATTACAACAATTCATCAGAATACAAGAATATACAGAGTATGAATCAATATTACACATCATAAAATATCAGAGATTACAATACATTACATAGCAGCGGAAAATAATACAAAACACAACTGAAGGAGATATACGGATACAAAGCTTTCCGGATATCGCTCCAACTGTAAATCAGGATCATGTGAATATAAATATGCAAAACCAAAACTACTAGCTACTCGTGCAAAATAAGGGCACCCAGAGTTTAGGTTAAAACAATAAATTCCAGGTCAGTCATGTGACTGGTGTGAGAACTAAAACAGTTATTTAAAACTTCACTTTAAATCAGATATATCAAGGGACCACGCCGTATAACACAGAACGGGTTTCCTCCCAAGAATACCAGTGCATATAACAAAACAGCGCAATGCTTTTTGGAAAAATGAAGCTATTATAAGACCCAGGTCCCATCACACAATGCAACACAAGCCGGAGGATAGGGTTTTCGGTTATAATAGCCAAACATGCTTGGTACATTAAAAACAAATCATTTGATACTATTATAAGTGCATAGTTTATAAAACAACTTCAAATATAAATGTATCAATCCTAGACGGCATGGGTACCATATATCATGTCGCCATACTAGGCTCTACAATCAAAACCGCAAAGGCACGTATTTGGAAATTGGATTTCCATCTATGAACAGAGGCAAGGGATCGACCTCACCGTATTCGAGACTGTCTAGCCCGAGCCTTAGGAACAGCCGCAACTGCCCCATGGATCGTCAGGGCCGGTCCACCGATGTGGATTATAATGCCTGAACACTGTGTTTCCCTGCCCTTTGGGGCGTAAATGAGCCAAATTACTCCATCGGCTCCACATAGTCACCGATATATCCAAGGCGCCTCGCAATAGCAACAACCACACAGGTGAAAATAATATAAATGTCAGGGCTGGTAGGTCACTGACACCACCCTAGCTAGAAAGAAACGCATGCCCTCCCTGAAGTCCTCTCCCATTTCTGGTTCACAACCGGGGTGTGAGGCTCACGAATTAACGCTACACAAAGCTATGCCACACAGGCTGTGCTTTGATCATCAACCACAAGACTCTGCTTTTCAACAGAAGCCTTGATCATTTGCATCTTAGCATGCCACACAGGCAAACCACTCCATGCAACCGATATCCATCAATCACACAGAATGATATCAATGTCAGACACACAGTCCATTTACAAGTCCATTCTGGGTCTGAACGAAACCGGAGGCACCTCGTACCTCGCACATCCATCGATCTCCAAGTACGTCTGGACGATCACCAACTGATTCCCTCCTCTTGGGTGTACCGCCCAATCAAGATCATCAGTAATTATCCAAACGATGTGAAGACCTCTGGTTTTCGACCACCGTCTTCATCCTCGACACCACGTCGAATCAGTTATTCAGAATGGGATAAACCCGGTTTTTCTGAATAACTCGCGTATATAATAAATAGCTGTTACACAAATACAACATACGCCTCATTCCAATTCAGAATATTCTTTTATTTAAATACTCTTACACATTGGGAAAGGTTTCCATTAATTTTATCAAAGATAAATTCTTTAAATTTATTCTTTAATCTTCTTTTGAATATCAATTCAAACTAGTCGGGATTAGCGAACCACACCGAAGTAATCATTTATTTTATTTCCCAATCCCAACCTATTCACCCCATGAAGTAAAACTGGTCATACTTCATATCTAACACCACGGTGTTATCGGTAAATTCAATTACCATTTCACATTCAAATCTAATTAAAGATTTAACTATCGCCTGGAGCAAAACTGGTGATACTTCATTCTCGATCATTTCAATCTAATAAAAGATTCATTAAAACTCCACTTGGTTTTAATCTTCCCAAAAATCAATATTAATGATTATTTAACTTGGGAAATCATATCCTGTCTTTAACTGGGTTAAAGAACCAATGTCATTTAAAACACGGTTCACTATAAACCCAAAATCACATTCTATTCCATCAGCCTTTAATCGTAAATTAGCAAGTGAACCATTCCCTAAGTAATAACCCCGAAGGCCGAAACCAACATCAGATCAATACCCAGGAAACCATTCAACTTAACTAATCTCCAGTTAGTTTCTGATTTTCTTAACTCCGCTGGTTCTAAGAACAATATTATTAAAGATACCATTCACGACCACCCAAAATCACATTTGGTATTAAATACAAGGCTCTGAATAGAAAATATATCGGCTTATATTCAATATCAAATTCTACGACCAACAAATATCATATTGGAAATAACGATATAAATATATCTTTCAAATTTCCATAACAATATTTGTTAAATCCCGAAATCCAACATCGAAATATTCCTTAGACAATTTCGATTCAAATCTATTCCAATTCAATTATTGGAAATTCTGGTTACTTTTAAAACCCTTTCAAATCCAATTTATTTATTTTAAAAATAATTGAATTATAAGTCTAGTTCAAAACCAGTTCATTTCGATAAAAAATCTATTTTTATCTTTTCAAATATGGAATTTTTCATCCCAATTCTTTCCAAATCATTTCTTATGATTTTACACTAATTATTGATATTTTTAATAATTTTATCAAGGCCCGTACAGTCGATTTCCATCAACGGCCATCAAACTACACTTACAACGACCTTTTCCAAATTTGATTTGGACATAATTCCAAATCCAATCGTTATATTTCTAATTTCTAATATTCCTTAGAAAGCTCTTTTCGATACGAACCCAACGGTTCCGGTTTTAGGAGAATCCGACGGACAGATCTCCCGTAATATCCATTCAAAGTCAATGGTCGAAATTTGCGTACTACCGCAGCGCGACGCGTTCTATTCAGGCCATTATATTACATATGTAATATATATAATATATATTTCGTTGATTTTCCTTTTAAAACGTATTTTATAAATCGTTTTAAGTTCGCTTTCAAAACGATTTCAACTTCATATTCAACTTCAAATCAAAATTGAATATTCCATATCATCAATATGTAAATGATAATATTTTCAAAACGTTATATTTTGAAATCACTTCCTTTTCTATATTCATTATAAAAACGAATATAATCGATATAAATATCGTTCGCGTAAAAATGGCGCATATCTAATCAACGCGGCTTTATATATTTCAATAACTTCGTTATTCTATTCAACAAATGAATATTTTCTTCAACACATGAATATATATTTTATTCAACACATGAATATTTTCAACACATGAATATTCTCAACACATGAGTATTGTCAACACATGACCATTTTTGTTATTTAATATATTTTATAAAATTATGATTTCTATCGTTTAATTCTTAATCAGACTCTAACCGTAAATTAGCAAGAGGACAATTCCCTAAGTATTAACCCCGAAGGACGAAACCAACATCAGATTAATACCCAGGAAACCACTCATCTTAACTAGTTTCCAGTTAGTTTCTAACTTTATATATGATAAAGATGTAAATTTTATTGTTAAAATATTTTACTCAACACATGATAAGTTTCAACACATGAATATTCTCAAAACATGAGCATCGTCAACACATGACTATTTATTCTATTCAACACATGAATCTTTATTTTATAATATTCTTTTTTTTTCAAATTGGAATAAGACCCACTCAATTACCATATAATATTATTTATATGGATTCTATACAACACATGTATATAATAGCAACGATAAGTAATCAACCATCATCTAGAGTGCATTCTACACTGTATAAGCATCAAATATAAATATTCAACGCTTATAACAGCCTGTCAATCAATCGATAGACATACAACTAATTATTGGGATTAGTGTATGTCCAATTTCATCCCAACACCCGTGTGGGGTTTCAAACAATCAGAAAAAGAGTTTATTTGTGCAGTTGGGCGATGTGTAAAATTTATCGTCCCAATCAATATCAGTCAAATCGGTGTATATAAACAAATCGTTCAATTTGTAAATTAATATTTATTTTATTTCAACACATGAATTTATATTTGATTTCAACACATGAACATATATTTTATTTCAACACATGAACATATATTTTATTTCAACACATGAATATATATTTTATTTCAACACATGAATATTTATTTTATTTCAACACATGAATATATATTTTATTTCAACACATGAATATATATTTTATTTCAACACATGAATATATATTTTATTTCAACACATGAATATATATTTTATTTCAACACATGAATATATATTTTATTTCAATTCCAATCACACAATCAATTTTCATAACACATCAATCAAACAAACAAGCCGTCCATGGTCTGTGGACGATGGGTGTCAGGTGCTGCTAAGCACCGTCTGCATCCTAATATATATTTCAACTAGAAAACAAATTAAAAGTGAGGAGTTCTCACCTTGGGGTTCCACTCCTCCATTCTCTATTTCTGAACGGTTTGGATTTCGTTTTGATTTCAGTCTGATCCATCACCATCTGTTTCACGCAGTTGATTATTAAAAAAAATCACATTTTTAATATGATGTTTATAATTTAAATCAATGTTTATATTTTTAAACATCTCATTTTTATAACGCTATTTTCTATATAAAAATTATATTTTTATATTGCTACTTATATAAAAATCAGATTTTTACCATCTATATATATATATATATATATAAATCTAATCTTTATCATCGTTTAAAAATCAAATCTTTACTTTCATAAAAAATCACACCTTTCTGAACGCTCCATACATATAAAGATCCAATTTTTACAATGCCTCCCATATAATAAAAATCCCATTTTTATCATGATGTATTTCATATAAATATTACCTCTTGATTTCAAATTAAAAATCAAGTCTTTTTGTTAAGGAAAATCAAATCTTTTTGGTAAAGAAAAATCAAATCTTTTTGGTAAAGGAAAATCAAATCTTTTTGGTAAAGGAAAATCAAATCTTTTTGGTATTCAAAAATTTGATCTTTTCAAATTTATAAAAATCCAACTTTTCACTTATAAAAACTCTCAGCCTTTCCTATAATTAAAAAAAATAGTTTTCTATAATTAAAAATTAAAGAGGCTTACTGTTTTTCAAAGGAGGAGGGCGGGAAGGGCTGAGGTGGCACCAGAGCTTGGTGGTAGCGGCGGTTGGTCGGAGCAGGCGAGGCAGGAGGGTGCGGTGGCGGATCTCGACGGGATGGGGGGTTTGACCGGCCAAGGGGAGAGAGAAGTAGGGGCTGGGGGGTGAGGGTGGGGAGCGGCTGCGAGGAGGGGGGGCTGGAGGCCGTCGACGGCGGCAGGCGGCACCGTCTGGTGGGGTGCGATAGCGGGTCTGGGCTGCGTCGCGTTTCCCCCTTTTTATTTTTATTTTCTGATTTATAATGAAGAGAGAGAGGAGGGTAGGAAGTATAATAATATATATAAATAAATTATTTATTTCTCCATTAGAGTTGACTTTTTATTTCGACCTCCAAACGAGGCCCAACGACTGTTGTCCATAGCTAATTACCCCCATTCCGAACACAATGGGATATGTATCGTAAGCCAATTCCATCATTACGATTAGTTTTCGTTCAAATTAAAATTTAAATCTATATATTCAATCCTAAACGTACATTTCAATTTACCGGGGTCACATACGGGCCCTAAAAATCCCAGAAAAATTATTTCTGGCTTCGTATTGATGATACGGTCCTAACAAAACTAATTTTGTCAAATTCCGAGACCGTTTGAAAAATGGCCATTTTCCAGTCGATTAAAATCAACTAAAACTGGTCAAACGCATTTTACTTCGCCATGCTCACATATTGATTCGAAAAAATTATGAATTTTGGAATCTAGCAATAATTAGACATCCTGGTTCCAACAAAAGTGGTTTCGTCGAAAATAGAGATCGTTTGCAAATTTTCCATTTTTAAGGGCCAAAACTCCATAGCGACTATTCTGAATTTTCAACTGGACGTAACTTTTGATTCCCGCAATGAAATTTTGATTTTTCGGATTCATTGGAAAGATATTCTCAAATAGATTCTAATATTTTTGGTTTCTCTAAAATCCGGTTTATTTTGAATCCTGTACATTCATTTGAACTTTGAAATCGAAATTTCAAACTACCGCACCACTTTCAATTCCTTTTATAATTAAAATAAAATATTTATATTCTAACGACGATTCAAATAAATATATACGTTCTAATTCTATTCAAAATAAATTTCTCGTCGCTATTATTTAAAATAATTCATTTTAAATATTCAAAATTCACTAAAATTGGCAAAATAAATTTTTTTAATTGGCTCAGATTTCCGGGTTATTACACTATTCCTCATTCTAATTGAGATTTTCAACTCATATAACACAACTAAATATTTTATACTATTTTTAAGATAAAAGTCACTTCTAAACATTTTCTCAAAATGAATGAAAGCCACTATAATTCTCCTATCTCAATAGATGTATCCTTTATGTCTTTTGAAGAACTATTTGAGGATGAGCTTGAATTTTTAAATGATGAACTGGGCGTATGCCTCAAAGAAAACTTTAAGCTCATTTCGTCGAAAGAAATTATTCTTAAACACTCAAATTCATGGGATTACAGTAATCTTCATCTGAATGGTATAAATCATTGTCATGACAAAATTTTCATAGGAAAGATTTTGATTTTAGAATTTGTTGACATGCGTATTGTACCTCACAAATCAAATAATAAATCATCCTGCATTATTTTCGATAGAGGCAAGTTGGGGGGAGGGGGAAGAAAGGAAGCATCATTCATCAAAAAACGTTCATCATCATTATATATTTCATTTTGCATATGATTTGCATTCGCATATAGTTGTTAGATTGCATTTCATTTTACAAATCATTTTGCATCTAATCCACCTTTGGGTACTATCTTTCAAATTTCGGAAACATGTTTATAGCGCGAACACTGTTTTGACCAAGTGTGGGGAAGTCTGCATTGCATTCTTTTTATTTTTTTTATTTTTTTATTTTCATTTTCATGCATTTAGATAGGACCATCATGCATTTTAGATCATACTAACATATCATAATTATTTTTTTGGAAATACGACTCATTTTAAATTGGTACAACTAAGCAAGTTAACATTTTTTTTTGATTAGTTGATAGTAATTTTTTTACTCTCAACTAAGATCGAATAAGAAATACGATAAAAGGTTGAATTATGAGCAATAATAGTGTAACCAGTATATAGAGAGATTCTTAGGTGACGGCCATGAAGTTTGTTCTAAATTCTAGTCTTTGTTTAATAAGTGGAGGACTTAAAGTACATGTATAGACTTCTTGAGTCTTTAAAACTAAGTTGTGTTATGATGAATTTGCGTAACTCTATCTTCTTCTTATATTCAATAATAATAGTAATCCAAGGGTATCCAACATTGCTTGTAAATCTAGCGTTGGTGTGCAAACCCGCCAAGCTTTTTCCCAACTGTGACAACCCCAAACCCCGTTCTACGGTGGCAAGGGTAATCTTTGGAATATAACACATAAATAAATAACAGCAGAACAGAAATATACAAATACACCAGATAATGTACAACAGAATACACTGGATAAACATAATCATCAGAGTTACATAGTATACAGGATCATACTTAGTACAAAATACAGTTCAGCTTTACATAAGATGTCTACAATGAAATCAAAACATAATATGTACAACAGGAGCTGAACAACATAAAAAGAAAGAAATGATAGAATCCATCTTCAGCTCCATAGCTATCCAAAAAGAGCCTGCTAAAACCTGAATACAAGGCCGCCCGTGTAGAAAATAAGGCACCCGAGTTTGCAAGTGAAACAAACTACGAGTCAGTCATGAGACTGGTATGAGAAATCTACTTAACTTATTTAATAATAAGGCCAATCACAGGACCACACCGCTAACGCAGAACGGGTTTACTCCATTGGATTTCCAGTGCTTAAAACAAGTAAATCATTTAAACATCGCAATGCTTTTTATAAAAATGAAGCCATTATAAGACTCAGTTCCCATCACACAATGCAACGCAAACCGGATGATAGAGTTTTACCTTATAATGGCCAAAATATGCTTGATACAAAATAAACAAAAGCATTTGATATTATTACTAGTGTTTATATGTTTCAAAAACAATTTCAATCAAAAGTATCAATCATAGATGGCATGGGTACCATATATCATGTCGCCATATATAGGTATACAATCAAAACCGCATGATGTCGTATTTGAAAATTGGATTTCCGTCATGAACCAAGGCAAGGGAACGTCCTCACCGCTTTGAGACAATCTAGCCCATGTCTCAGGACCCAGACACAGGTGAGCCCTTGGATCGTCAGGGCCGGTCTACACGGAGTGGATTAAAATGCCTGAACACTGCGTTTCCCCGCCTTATGGGGCGTAAACTGGTCATATACCGACCAAACCATCGGCCCAGTGGCGACCAATATAACCGAGGCGCCTCGCTATCCATCATCCACATAAGTAAAATACTAGAGCTTGTAAAACGCTGACACCACTCCTAGCAAGAAGGAAACGCAGATCCTCCCTGAAGTCATCTCCCGTTTCTGGCTCATACCGGGGTGTGAAGCTCGCGAATCTACGCTAAACACAAAGCAAGTTATTTAAAGCCATGCTTTGATCATCAACCACAAAGCCCTGCTTTTCAACAAAAGCTTTGATCACAGTATCTCTGCATGCCACATTGTCAAGTTACAATGTCTGACACACATCCATTTACAAGTCCGTTCTGGGTCTGAACGAAACCGGAGGATCCTTATTCCTCGCACATCCGAACGATCAACAAGTATGTAAGAACCTGTAACTTCCCCGTGAAGGAAAGCGCAGATACTTTGAGAACAACACACATCGGAACACAGACAGAAGAACATTTCATTTGTTATTACAACAATTCCATTAGATACAAGAATATACAGAGTATAAATGAATAAATTACATTCGAATAATATCAGAGATTACAATAAATTACATAGCAGCGGAAAAATATACAAAACACAACTGAAAGTAATACACGGATACAGAGCTTTCCGAGCATCGTTCCAGCTGTAAATCAGGACCCTGTGGATATAAATCTGCAAAACCAAAACTACTAGATGCCCATGTGGAAAATAGGGGCACCCAGAGTTTAGGTTAAAATAATAAACTCCAGGTCAGTCATGTGACTGGTGTGAGAACTAAAACAGTTATTTAAAACTTTACTTTAAAAGATAGTAATTCAAGGGACCACGCCGTATAACACGGAACGGGTTTCCTCCCAAGAATACTAGTGCATATAACAAAACAGCGCAATGCTCTTTGGAAAAAAATGAAGCTATTCTAAGACCCAGGTCCCATCACACAATGCAACGCAAGCCGGAGGATAGGGTTTTCCCTTATAATAGCCAAATAATGCTTGATACATTTAAAAAACAAATCATTTGATACTATTATAAGTGTATAGTGTCAAAACAATTCAAATCATAAATATCAATCATAGGCGGCATAGCTACCATCTACTATGTCGCCATACTAGGCTCTACAAATAAAACCGAAACACACGTATTGGAAATTGGATTCCATCATGAGTCGAGGCAAGGGGCAAGCTCCTCTCCGCGTTCGAGACACTCTAGCAAATGTCCCAGGACCCCACTCTGATCCTTGGATCTTCAGGGCCGGTCCTCTCTTACTTTTGAGGATTAATTATTCCTGAACACACGTTTCCCGGTCCTTACAGACCTATATCCGAGGCGCCTCGTATCCAACAACCACACAGGTGAAAACTATATAAATGTCAGGGCTGGTAGGTCACTGACACCACCCTAGCTAGAAAGAAACGTCGTGCTCTCCCTACAGTCACTATCCCGTTTTTGACTCATACCGAGGTGTGAGGCTCGCGAATTCACGCTACACACAAAGCTGCGCCACACAGGCCGTGCTTTGATCATCAAACACAAGACTTTGCTTTTCAACAGAAGCCTTGATCAATTGCCACTTACGCGTGCCACACTAGCAATTCACTCCATGCGACTGATGTCCATCGATATACAACCTCTGAGCTCGTACGTCTCAGAGAAGGGCGTTAAGCAAGAGAATAAATTCTCCGCCGCCAAACAGATGTATATTTAATAGAGATCAATCAACACAGAATAAAATCCAATGTCAGACACACAATCCATTTACAAGTTCGTTCTAGGTCTGAACGAAACCGGAGGCACTTTCCTCGCATATCCATCGATCTCCAAGTACGTCTGGACGATCACCAACTGTTTCCCTCATCTTGGGTGTACAGCCCAATCGAGATCATCAGTAATCACCCAAACGATGTGAAGACTTCCGGCCTTCAACCACTGTCTTCATCTTCGACATCTCGTCGAATCGGTTATTCAGAATGGGTATAAACCCGGCCTTTCTGAATAACCCACGTATATGATAAACAAATGTTACACAAACACAACAAACGCCTCATTCCAATTCAGAATATCCTTTTATTCACGAAATCACATTCTTAGGGAAAGCTTCCCATTAATTTTATCCAAGATAAATTCTTCTAAATTTATTCTTTTATCTTCCTTTGGATATCATTTCAAACTAGTCGGGATTAGCGAACCACACCGAAGTAATTATTTATTTTATTTCCCAATCCCAACCTATTCATCCCCTGGAGCAAAACTGGTAATACTCCATACCTAACACCACGGTGTTATCGGTAAAATTAATTACCATTTCATGTTCAAATCTAATTAAAGATTTAATTATCGCTTTGGAGCAAAACTGGTGATACTCCACTCTCGATCACTTTTCAGATTTGATAATTTAAATTATCAATTCACATTTTAATCTAATTAAAGATTCATTAAAACTCCACTTAGTTTTAATCCTTTTAAAAATCAACATCTTGCCTTTAACTGGGTTAAAGAACCAATGTCGTCTAAAACACAATTCACGATAAACCCAAATCACATTTGATATTAAATACAAGGCTCTGAATAGAAAATATACCGGCTTATATTCAATATCAAATTCTGAAACCAACAAATATCGTATTGGAAATAACGATATAAAATATATCTTTCAAATTCCCATAACAATATCTGTATAGTCACGAAATCCAACATAGAAATATTCCGAAGATAATTTTGATTCAAGTCCAGTCCAATCTACGTATTGGGAATATTGATTATTTTTAAAATCACTTTCGAATTCAATTTATTTATTTCAAAAATAAATTGATTTTAATTCTAGTTCAAAACTAGTTCATTTCGATAAAAATCTATTTTTATCTCTTCAAATATGGAATTTTTCAGCCTAATTTCCCCCCAAATAATTTCTTATGATTTTACACAAATTATTGATATTTTTAATAATTTTATCAAGGCCCGTACAGTCGATTTTCATCAACGGCCATCGAACTGCACTTACAGCGACCTTTTCCAAATTTGATTTGGACATAATTCCAAATCCAACCGTTGAATTTCAAATTTCTAATATTCATTGGAAAGCTCTTTTCGATACGAACCCAACGGTTCTGGTTTTAGGAGAATCCGATGGTCGGATCTCCCGAAATGTCAATTCGAAGTCAATGGTCGAAATTCACGAACTGCCGCGGCGCGGTGCGTTCTATTCAGGCCATTATATATATAATATATATATATATATATATATATATTATATTTCATCGATTTCCTTTTTATAATGAATTTTATAAATAGTTATAAATTCGTTTCAAAAACAATTTCAACTTCATCTTCAATTTCAAATCGATTTGATTTCAATTCAATTCGAATTCATTTCAATTTTATTTAATTCGAATTCAAATTCGTTTCAATTCAATTCAAAATCTAATTCATTTCAATTCAATTCAATTTGAATTTACCTTCTATTTAATTCAATTCGAATTCATTTCAAATTGATTTCAATTCAATTTCAGTTCGTTTTAAATTTCATTCAAAACGATTTCAATTCGTTTTTAATTCAATTTCAATTTAATTCAATTTGAATTCATTTCAATTTTACTTAATTTCAAATTCACTTTCTATTCAATTCGAATCGAATTCATTTTCTATTCGATTCGAATTCATTTCAAATTGATTCAATTCAATTTCAGTTCGTTTTAAATTTCATTCAAAACAATTTGAATTCGTTTTTAATTTAATTTCAATTTAATTCAATTTGAATTCATTTCTATTCAATTCGAATTCAAATTCACTTTCTATTCAATTCGAATCGAATTCATTTTCTATTCGATTCAAATTCATTTCAAATTGATTCAATAAAATTTCAATTTGAATTTTAATCTAATTTAATTTGAATTTCATTTCAAAATATTAAATTTTGAAATCACTTTTCAATATTCATTATAAAACGAATAGAATCGATATAAATATCGTTCGCGTCAAAATAATGCATCTCTAATCAACACGGCTTTATATTTTTCAAACACTTCTTTATTCTATTCAACAAATGAATATTTATTCTATTCAACACATGAATCTATATTTTTTTTCAACACTTGACTAATCTCAACAAATGAGTACTGTCAAGACATGAATCTTATTTTATAATATTCATTATTTTCCCGATTGGAATGAGGCCCAATCAATCACCATATAATGTTAATTATATGGATTCCATACAACACATGTATATAATAGCAATGATAAACAATCAACTGTAACAACCCGAAAATCTGGGCCAGTTTAAAATTTTTATTTTGGCAATTTTAGCGAATTTTGAACATTTAAAATGAATTATTTTAAATAATATCAACGGAAAATTTATTTTGAATATAATTCGAACGTATATTTTATATACGTCGTCGTTAGAATATAAATAATTATATGTAATTATAAATAGAATTGAAAATGGCGCGGTAGTTCGATAATTCGATTTCAAACTTCAATTGAATGTACCGGGTGCAAAACAATCCGGATTTTAGTGAAACAAAAAATAATAGGATCTATTTGAGAATATCTTTCCAACGAATCCGAAAAATCGAGATTTCATAGCGGGAATCAAAAGATATGTCCAGTTGAAAATTCTGAATAGTCGCTCTGGAATTCAGGCCCTTAAAAATGGAAATTTTGCAAACGACCTCGGATTTCGACGAAACCACTTTTCTTGGGTCCGTGATGTCAAGTTATTGCTAGGTTTCAAATTTCATAATTTTTCGATTCAATATGTGAGTGTGGCAAAGGAAAACGCGTTTGACCCGTTTCAGTTGATTTTAATCGACTGGAAAATGGCCATTTTTCCAACGGTCTCAAAATTCGATGAAACTAGTTTTGTTAGCACCGTATTGTCAATACGAAGCTAGAAAATATTTTTCTGGGATTTATAGAGTTCGTATGTGTCCCCGGTAAATTGAAATACGCGTTCAAATTCAATATATAGAGTTATATGTTGATTTTAACAGAAACTGATCGAAACGGTCGAATCAGCTTATGATACATATCCCATTGTGTTCGGAATGGGGGTAATTAGCTATGGATGACAGGCGGTTAGCCTCGTTTAGAGGTCATATGTAAAAGTCAACTTTTCTTGAAATTAAGTAATATAAAATTTAAAATATCTCCCCTCCCCTTATCTTCCCTCTGCCACCCCCCCCCCCCCTCTTTCATTTTTATAGACGAAATAAAAGAAAAAAAAGGATGAATGGATCGAGGAAGCCGACATCCGCTCTCCTTCGGCGAACGCCACCCACCGCCGCTCCAGCAAGGAGCACCCTCCCCTCGCGCCTCCGTCTCCGCTCCATCCCCTTTCCCCGCTCCTCCTCTCTCCTCTTCTGCACCCCGTTGACCCAAACCTCGCCGCCCATCACGAGCAGCCACCGCCCGTCACTCCTCCACCCGTCGCACCTTCCCTCCGACCTCCCTTCTGGCTCCGACCATCTCAAATCCGCCCCCCTTCAGTTCGAGCAGCGCCGGAGACCCCCCCAATCCACCATAATCCGCCGCCATCTCCAACTGCTCTGCGCCGCCCAGCCATCCCCCACCTCCAGCGATGCAAACAAAACCCCTCCTCCTCCCTCTTCACTTAAATCAGTGAGTTTCTTTTTAATTTTAGCTAATTTAGTTTTTATATATTTTATTGTTTTATAATTATGAAATTTATATGATCTTTAAACTGAACGGAGTTTGAATATAGTAAAAGGTCAGATTTTGAATATAGTAAAATGTCGGATTTTGAATATAGTAAAAGGTCGGATTTTGAATATAGTAAAATGTCGGATTTTGAATATAGTAAAAGGTCGGATTTTGAATTAAAAATATAGATCCTAGTTGATTGAAAATATAGATTTTAAATGGAGGAAAACCATGATTTTTAATTTAGAAAACTTTGATTTTATATGAATACAGAGTTATGGTTTCTAAGTAAGTATAAAGATTATATATTTAACAGTATAAAGATTATATTTTTAAAGTTAAAAGGAATTATATTGTATAAGTAGGAAGGTAGGATTTTTTTCTTTAATGAAAAGGTGAAATATTTATTTTTTAAAAAGGCGAAATATTTATTTTTGAAAAAGGCGAAATCTCTATATTTGAAAAGGCGAAATCTTTATGTAGAGAATAGCGATGTAAAAATATAATTTTTACATATTCAATAGCGAAGTAAAAATTCGATTTTTATATATTGAATAACGAAGTAAAAATTCGATTTTTATATATTGAATAGCGAAGTAAAAATTCGATTTTTATATATTGAATAGCGAAGTAAAATTTTGATTTTTATATATTGAATAGCGAAGTAAAAATTCGATTTTTATATATTGAATAGCAATATAAAAATGTGATTTTTACATATGTAGTGACTACGGGCAACGAAAGTGACAAAAAGGCAAGAACAGTGAAGATTTTCTATAAATGAAGTGTCGTGGAGTTGGGATAGCTATTGGTGAGAACTTCTCACTCTAAATTCCTTTTCTAGTTATATATATATATACTAGGATGCAGACGGTGCTTAGCAGCACCCGACACCCGTCATCCACAGTCCATGGATGGCTTGTATGCTTGTTTGATGTGTTGTGAAATTTGTTTGTGTTGTTGATGTGAAATCGATAATATGAATTAATGTGTTGAAAAAAAAAATATTTTATCGTTAAAAATATAATTTTTAACGTGAATGTGAATAAATAAATAATTATAAACAAATCGGCCGATTTGTTTATATACACTGATTTGACTGATATTGATTGGGTTGATAAATTTTACACATCGCCCAACTGCACAAATAAAAATCTGTGTTTGTTGATTTGAAACCCCATATGGGTGTTGGGATAAAATTTGGATACACTAATCCCAATTATATAATTGTATGTCGATCGATTGGTCGACAGACTGTGTAAGCGTTAATCATTTATATTTGATGCTTATGCAGTTGTGTGGTGCACGTTGGATGATGGTTGTTTGTTTATCATTGCTATTATATACATATGTTGTACGGAATCCATATAATTAACGTTATATGGTAATTGATTGGGCCTCATTCCAATTGGGAAAATAATGAATATTATAAAAGGAAATTCATGTGTTGAATATAAAAATAGTCATGTGTTGACGATGTTCATGTGTTGAAACTAGTTATGTGTTGAGTAAAATATTTTAATAATAAAATTTACATCTTCATCATATTTAAAAATTAGAACTACTTCACGGTGGAGTCTAATTAAAAATCAAACGATAGATACCATGATTTTGTAAACTATTTTACATAACAAAAATAGTCGTGTGTTGAAAGAAATATAGATTCATGTGTTGAACAGAATAAATATTCATTTGTTGAATAGAATAAAGAAGTTTTTGAAAAATATAAAGCCGTGTTGATTAGAGATGCGTTATTTTGACGCGAACGATATTTATATCGATTCTATTCGTTTTATAATGAATATTGAAAAGTGATTTCAAAATTTAATACTTTGAAATGAAATTCAAATTAAATTAGATTAAAATTCAAATTGAAATTTTATTCAATCAATTTGAAATGAATCTGAATCGAATAGAAAATGAATTCGATTCGAATTGAATAGAAAATGAATTTAAATTTAAATTGAATAGAAATGAATTCAAATTGAATTAAATTGAAATTGAATTAAAACGAATTGAAATCGTTTTGAATGTAATTTAAAACGAATTGAAATTGAATTGAAATCAATTTTAAATGAATTCGAATTGAATTAAATAGAAGGTAAATTCAAATTGAATTGAATTGAAACGAATTAGAATTTGAATTGAAACGAATTTGAATTCGAATTAAATAAAATTGAAACGAATTCGAATTGAATTGAAATCAAATCGATTTGAAATTGAATGTAGCGTTGAAATGGTTTTGAAAACGAATTTAAAACGATTTGTAAAATATGTTTTAAAAGGAAATCGACGAAATATATATAATATATATTATATATATATATAATGGCCTGAATAGAACGCGCTGCGCCGCGGCAGTTCGTGATTTCGACCATTAACTTCGAATTGACGTTGTGGGAGATCCGACCGTCGGATTCTCCTAAAACCAGAATCGTTGGGTTCGTATCGAAAAGAGATTTCCAATGAATATTGGAAATTTGAAATCTAACGGTTGGATTTGGAGTTATGTCCAAATCAAATTTAGAAAAGGTCGCTGTAAGTGCAGTTCGATGGCCGTTGATGGAAATCGACTGTACGGGCCTTAATAAAATTATTTAAAATATTGATAATTTGTGTAAAATCATAAGAAATGATTTGGGAAAAAATGGGCCGAAGAATTCCACATTTGAAAGGATAAAAATAGATTTTTTATCGAAATGAACTAGTTTTGAACTAGAATTAAAATTAATTTATTTTTGAAATAAATAAATTGAATTTGAAAGTGATTTTAAAAATAATCAATATTCACAATACGTGGATTGGACGGGAGTTGAATCGAAATTTTCTTCGGAATATTTCAATGTTGGATTTCGTGACTATACAGATATTGTTATGGGAATTTGAAAGATATATTTTATATCATTATTTCCAATACGATATTTGTTGGTTTCAGAATTTGATATTGAATACAAGCCGGTATATTTTCTATTCAGAGCCTTGTATTTAATATCAAATGTGATTTGGGTTTATCTTGAATCGTGTTTTAGATGACATTGGTTCTTTAACCCAGTTAAAGGCAGGATATTGATTTTTGAAGAGATTGAAACTAAGTGGAGATTTAATGAATCTTTAATTAGATTAAAAGGTAAATTGATAATTTAAATTATCAAATCTGAAAGGTGATCGAGAGTGGAGTACCACCAGTTTTGCTCCAAAGCGATAGTTAAATCTTTAATTAGATTTGAACGTGAAATGGTAATTAATTTTACCGATAACACCGTGGTGTTAGATATGGAGTATTACCGGTTTTCTCCATGGGATATATAGGTTGGGATTGGGAAATAAAATAAATAATTACTTCGGTGTGGTTCGTTAATCCCGACTAGTTTGAAATGATATCCAAAGGAGGATTAAAGAATAAATTTAGAAGAATTTATCTTGGATAAAATTAATGCGAACCTTTCCCTAAGAATGTGATTTTGTGAATAAAAGAATATTCTGAATTGGAATGAGGCGTTCGTTGTGTTTGTGTAACATTTGTTTATTATATACGCGGGTTTTTCAGAAAGGCCGGGTTATACCAATTCTAAATAACCGATTCGACGAGATGTCGAAGATGAAGACGGTAGTTGAAGACCGGAAGTCTTCACATCGTTTGGGTGATTACTGATGATCTCGATTGGGCTGTACACCCAAGATGAGGTAAACAGTTGGTGATCGTCCAGACGTACTTGGAGATGGATGGATATGCGAGGAAAGTGCCTCCGGTTTCGTTCAGACCCAGAACGAACTTGTAAATGGACTGTGTGTCTGACATTGGATTTTATTCTGTGTTGATTGATCTCTATTAAATATACATCTGTTTGGCGGCGGAGAATTTATTCTCTTGCTTAATGCCCTTCTCTGAGACGTACGAGCTCAGAGGTTGTATATCGATGGACATCAGTCGCATGGAGTGAATTGCCAGTGTGGCACGCGTAAGTGGCAATTGATCAAAGCTTCTGTTGAAAAGCAAAGTCTTGTGGGTGATGATCAAAGCATGGTATGTGTGACGTAGCTTTGTGTATAACGTGAATTCGCGAGCCTCACACCTCGGTATGAGTCAAAAACGGGATACGGACCCAAGGAGTGCACGACGTTTCTTTCTAGCTATGGTGGTGTCAGTGACCTACTAGCCCTGACATTTATATACTTTTCACCTGTGTGGTTGTTGGATACGAGGCGCCTCGGATATAGGTCTGTAAGGACGAGGAAACGTGTGTTCAGGAATTACCAATCCTCAAAAGTAAGAGAGGACCGGCCTTGGAGGTTCCAAAGGATCATAGTGGGGTCCTGAGGCATTTGCTAGAGTGTCTCGAACGCGGAGAGGAGCTTGCCCCTTGCCTCGACTCATGATGGAATCCAATTTCCAATACGTGTGTTTCGGTTTTATTTGTAGAACCTAGTATGGCGACATAGTGGTATGGGTCATTCATGGCGCCTATGATTGATATTTATGACTGAAATTGTTTTGACACTATACACTTATAATAGTATCAAATAGTGTGTTTTAAACGTATCAAGCATGCTTTGGCTGTTATAAGGTAAAAACCCTATCCTCTGGCTTGCGTTGCGTTGTGTGATAGGACCTGGGTCTTATAACAGCTTCATTTTTCTTTATTTAGCATTGCGCTGTTTGTTCTATGCACTGGTATTCTTGGGAGGAAACCCGTTCCGTCTTATACGGCGTGGTCCCTTGATTTACCTAACTTTAAAACCAATATTAATAACTGTTTTAGTTCTCACACCAGTCCCATGACTGACCTGGAGTTTATTGTTTTAACCTAAACTCTGGGTGCCCCTATTTTCCACACGGATAACTAGTAGTTTTGGTTTTGCAGATTTATATTCACAGGGTCCTGATTTACAGCTGGAATGATGCTCGGAAAGCTCTGTATCCGTGTATCACTTTCAGTTGTGTTTTGTATTGTTTTTCCGCTGCGATGTAATTTATTGTAATCTGATATTTGTCAAATGTGTAATTTATTTATTCATACTCTGTATATTCTTGTATTCTGGTGGAATTGTTTTAATGTACAATGAAATGTTCTTCCGTCTGCGTTCCGATGTGTGTTGTTCTCATCTCAATCCGGGCTTTCCTTACCGGGGGAGTTCGGGTCGTTATATCAACCATCATCCAAGGTGCACCACACAACCGCATAAGCATCAATTATAAATAATTAACGCTTACATATCCTGTCGACCAATCGATCAACATACAATTAAATAATTGGGATTAGTGTACGCTAAATTTCATCCCAACACCCGTGTGGGGTTTTGAATCAACAAACACAGATTTTTATTTGTGCAGTTGGGCGATGTGTAAAATTTATCATCCCAATCAATATCAGTCAAATCAGTGTATATAAACAAATCGGCTGATTTGTTTATAAATATTCATTTATTCACATTCACGTTAAAAATTATTTTTTTAACGATAGTTAATTTATTTCAACATCTACAATTTATTATCGATTTCTCATCAACAACACAAACAAATTTCACAACACATCAAACAAGCATACAAGCCGTCCATGGTCTGTGGACGACGGGTGTTGGGTGTTGTTAAGCACCGTCTGCATCCTAGTATATATATAACTAGAAAAAGAATTTTGGAGTGAGAAGTTCTCACAAAGGGATCCACTCCGCCATGCTTTGCTGTTGAACTGCTGAATCGTCTGGATTGGTTTGAACGCCCAATGCAGTTCTTTTCACGCTATTCAAATAAAAATTATATTTTTTATTACTTCATTTCAATAAATAAAAATTCTATTTTTATTTCGAATTCATATATATTTACAAGGCTTATTTCATTTATAAAGATACCGCCTTTCATTTATAAAAATATCGCCTTTCATTTATATCGCTGTCTATACAAAGATCAAATTTTTACTTCACTACTCATATAAAAAATATATTTTTATTTCACTATATATATATAATAAAAATCAGATATTTATTTCGCTACATACATAAAAATCATATTTTTATCTTGTCATCTTCTAATTAAAATCATATCTTTATTTGCTATTTTTCAAAGATAAAAATCATACTCATATCGTCACTTCACATAGATAAAAAATCATATTTTTATCGTCCCTCCTTATCGATAAAAATCTAATCTTCCTAAATCTAAAAATACGATCTTTTTAAATCTAAAAATCTCATATTCACATTTTCAAAAATCTCATATTAAAACTGAAATTTAAATGATGAGAACCATATTAAAAACCGAAATTTAAACAATGGGAATTACAGTAAATCTGAAATTTAAATAATGTAATTTACCTTTTCTATCGTTCTTCCCCAATTCCCCTTACTGCACTCACGCATCCACCCTTATCCCCTTCGTTGGAGAAGCTAGGGCGCGGTGGGGCATTGGCGGACGACATCGGTGGAGGGCGTGGTCCCTGGGAGTGGCGGCAGGGGGTTTCTGTTCAGGTTGGGTGGCTTCCGCGAGCTGAAGGAGGAGGGTGGGCGAAGAAAAACTGCGGCGCAGTGGGGGAAGGAGAAGAAGAGGAGAGAGGGTGGAGGTCTAGGGTTTCGCGATGGGGCGTGGGGGTTTGAGGGGTCGGAGGCGCACCGGCCTGGGGAGGAGGTGGCGGAGGGATCGGCGGCGGGGAGGGCTGGGCAACGACGGCTAACATTTTTCCCTTTTTTTTTCTAATCGTTCTGAATGAAACGATGAAAGGGGGGCCAGCGGTTTTGAAGGGGAGGAGAGAGGTTTTTTTTTAATTATTTTAATTTCAAAAAGTTGACTTTTACATACGACCTCTAAACGAGGCCCACCGCCAGTCGTCTATAGCTAATTTCCCCCATTCCGAACACAATGGGATATGTACCCTAAGCTGATTCGACCGTTTCGATCAGTTTCCGTTAAAATCAACATATAACTCTATATATTGAATTTGAACGCGCATTTCTATCTACTGGGGTCACATACTAACAAGAAAAATCCCCGAAAAATATTTTCTAGCTTCGTATTGACGATACGGTCCTAACAAAACTAATTTCGTCGAATTCTGAGACCGTTGGAAAAATGGCCAATTTTCAGTCCATTAAAATCAACTGAAACTGGTCAAACACGTTTTCCTTTGCCACGCTCACATATTGATTCGAAAAATTATGAAATTTGAAACCTAGCAATAATTTGACATCATGGACCCAACAAAAGTGGTTTCGTCGAAATCCGAGGTCGTTTGCAAAATTCCCATTTTTAAGGGCCTGAATTCCATAACGACTATTCAGAATTTTCAACTGGACATATCTTTTGATTCCTGCTATGAAATTTCAATTTTTCGGATTCGTTGGAAAGATATTCTCAAATAGATCCTAATGTTTTTGGTTTCACTAAAATCCGGATTGTTTTGCACCCGGTACATTCAATTGAAGTTTGAAATCGAATTATCGAACTACCGTGCCATTTTCAATTCTATTTATAATTATAAATAATTATTTATATTCTAACGACGACGTATATAAATATACGTTCGAATTCTATTCAAAATAAATTTTTCGTCGACATTATTTAAAATAATTCATTTTAAATGTTCAAAATTCACTAAAATTGCCAAAATAAAAATTTTAAACTGGCCCAGATTTTCGGGTTGTTACAATCTCCACCACTTAAAACTTTTCGTCCCCAAAAAGGAACAAAGTCGAAAGTGGTTTGATTAATCAACTCTACGTTCGATCTGGCTTCCATTCTCCAACTTTTCAGTTTCTGAGAATTTTCAAATTCTTTAAAAATTTGGCTAACAACCGGAATTTTCGAATTTTTTTGCCATAACCTCCCTTGTACGGGGAGAGGTTTGGAAATTTTTTGGGCCGTATTAGGTACCCAATAAATCCTAATAGGCATACACATATTTATAGTGATATAATCTGGTGTTTACAGGGAGCGTGTATTGATAATAACTCCAGAGAATAAATTCTCGTCACCCTGTCAAAGCCTGAGGGAGTGTGTATTTTAAATGCTCCAGAGGATAAATCCTCGTCACCTCGTCCCGTGTGGGAAATAAATAGTTCATGTGCCGTATCTAATAACTAGAGAGACGTGATTATTGTCAACTCTAGACCCGTGTGGTTTTTTTTATTAATCTGGCAATTTTATCGTTACAATTTTATATTGTCCATATCAGTCATCAGTTCAACCTGTAAAATATGGTCATCGCCATACAAGCCTCTCGCTCGTATGGTAAATCTGCCACCTCGTCACACAAGCTCCAAATGCTTATGTGGTATATGATGAAGTATGTCTATCTTCCAGAAGTATGCCATGTAGTGTAGTTCAAAATTAATTGTTGCTATCCTATGGCGATGTTTATTATTTCACATAGAATAACCAGCACTCCGCATCCAATGGCATTCACAGGAGTTGATATAATAATATTTCGCATCCAACTCATTAAGTTTTACCTATTTGTCGGGCACGCAAATAAAATCTTTACTCAACAGCTATCCAATTTCCTGTTCAAATATATATAATGCACAAGTATATATTTCTAACTATTTTCTAATCAGTTCAATGTGTGATTCAATTGAATAATTTGTTCTGGTTTTTAATGATGATATTCTAATCTTCTCTAAATCAAAGGCCGAAAAGGAACATAACAATGGAAGCCGAAAAAGAACGAAGCCGAAAGTTGTTTAACAAATCAACTCAACTTTCATTATTTTGATTACGGCTTAAGTTCTTCAACTTTTCAGTTTCTAAGAACTTTTCAAATTTTTCAAAAATTTGTCTAACACCCTAAATTTTCAAAAAATTTCGCCATAACCTCCTCTACACCGGGAGCAACGGGAAAATCCCGAAATTGCCCTATAGGCCTTTTGATCTCAAAAAGAAAAAGAAAAAGCCAAGCGGCTAGCCAATCGGCTCATAAAATCATCATCACCCAAACAAAACAGTAAATTATAGTAAATATGTAACTATTTGTCGGGCAAACAAATTTTATTCTCTGCTCTAGCCTCCTTGCTATGACCTGTTCAATGTAAGTACATGTATATGCAAGCAAATGCGACCAATTTTCAATACAATTCAGTGTTTGGTTCAATTAGGCGTAATGGTTCAAAATTAGCAAACAAATAAACAAACAACACAAATATCAATTAATTAGTGGATTATCATTCCAAATTGATAATTTTGATACATATACCGAAAATCATGTTTTTGATGCCAATTCACAACAATGTATTCTAGCTATATATGTTTTGGTCCTCACACCAGTCTAATGGAAGTATATAGAAATCACACCTTCGAAACTCGAATATGAATACTGACGATGGTGCACCATCATCAGAATCATCCCCGGGTGTCTAGAATGCGATTTTATATCTATCCAGTATATTAAAACTTCGAATATACGTTCATGACGCGTATACGTGAAATCTTTATATACTCAATTGTCCATATTCAAAATAAATAAATATTCAAATACGTATAAAGCGATTTAATTTTTTTTTAAAACAATATTGTTTTCATTTGAAAAATATACTCTTCACACTCGTTCTAGGATACTACTGATCTTATCTCTAACGAGTCATTCTAATTGGATATTACTAATCCAATATCTGATGAATTCTTGCGTATGGTTCTAACGTGTCTTGTTCTCGAGCTCTGTAAACCAAAGCTCCGATACCACTGTAAGAACCCGTAACTTCCCCGTGAAGGAAAGCGCAGATACTTTGAGAACAACACACATCGGAACACAGACAGAAGAACATTTCATTTGTTATTACAACAATTCCATCAGATACAAGAATATACAGAGTATAAATGAATAAATTACATTCGAATAATATCAGAGATTACAATAAATTACATAGCAGCGGAAAAATATACAAAACACAACTGAAACTAATACACGGATACAGAGCTTTCCGAGCATCGTTCCAGCTGTAAATCAGGACCCTGTGGATAAAAATCTGCAAAACCAAAACTACTAGCTACCCATGTGGAAAATAGGGGCACCCAAAGTTTAGGTTAAAACAATAAACTCCAGGTCAGTCATGTGACTGGTGTGAGAACTAAAATAGTTATTTAAAACTTTACTTTAAAAGATAGTAATTCAAGGGACCACGCCGTATAACACAGAACGGGTTTCCTCCAAAGAATACTAGTGCATATAACAAAACAGCGCAATGCTCTTTGGAAAAAAATGAAGCTATTATAAGACCCAGGTCCCATCACACAATGCAACGCAAGCCGGAGGATAGGGTTTTCCCTTATAATAGCCAAATAATGCTTGATACGTTTAAAAACAAATCATTTGATACTATTATAAGTGTATAGTGTCAAAACAATTCAAATCATAAATATCAATAGTAGGCGGCATAGCTACCATCTACTATGTCGCCATACTAGGCTCTACAAATAAAACCGAAACACACGTATTGGAAATTGGATTCCATCATGAGTCGAGGCAAGGGGCAAGCTCCTCTCCGCGTTCGAGACACTCTAGCAAATGTCCCAGGACCCCACTCTGATCCTTGGATCTTCAGGGCCGGTCCTCTCTTACTTTTGAGGATTAATTATTCCTGAACACACGTTTCCCGGTCCTTACAGACCTATATCTGAGGCGCCTCGTATCCAACAACCACATAGGTGAAAAGTATATAAATGTCAGGGCTGGTAGGCCACTGACACCACCCTAGCTAGAAAGAAACGTCGTGCTCTCCCTACAGTCACTATCCCGTTTTTGACTCATACCGAGGTGTGAGGCTCGCGAATTCACGCTACATACAAAGCTGCGCCACACCGGTCGTGCTTTGATCATTAACCACAAGACTTTGCTTTTCAACAGAAGCCTTGATCAGTTGCCACTTACGCGTGCCACACTGGCAATTCACTCCATGCGACTGATGTCCATCGATATACAACCTCTGAGCTCGTACGTCTCAGAGAAGGGCGTTAAGCAAGAGAATAAATTCTACGCCGCTAAACAGATTTATATTTAATAGAGATCAATTAACACAGAATAAAATCCAATGTCAGACACACAATCCATTTACAAGTTCATTCTGGGTCTGAACGAAACCGGAGGCACTTTCCTCGCATATCCATCGATATCCAAGTACGTCTGGACGATCACCAACTGTTTCCCTCATCTTGGGTGTACAGCCCAATCGAGATCATCCGTAATCACCCAAACGATGTGAAGACTTCCGGTCTTCAACCACCGTCTTCATCTTCGACATCTCGTCGAATCAGTTATTCAGAATGGGTATAAACCCGGCCTTTCTGAATAACCCACGTATATGATAAACAAATGTTACACAAATACAACAAACGCCTCATTCCAATTCAAAATATCCTTTTATTCACGAAATCACATTCTTAGGGAAAGCTTCCCATTAATTTTATCCAAGGTAAATTCTTCTAAATTTATTCTTTAATCTTCCATTGGATATCATTTCAAACTAGTCGGGATTAGCGAACCACACCGAAGTAATTATTTATTTTATTTCCCAATCCCAACCTATTCATCCCCTGGAGCAAAACTGGTAATACTCCATACCTAACACCACGGTGTTATCAGTAAAATTAATTACCATTTCACGTTCAAATCTAATTAAAGATTTAACAATCGCTTTGGAGCAAAACTAGTGATACTCTACTCTCGATCACTTTTCAGATTTGATAATTTAAATTATCAATTCACATTTTAATCTAATTAAAGATTCATTAAAACTCCACTTAGTTTTATTCCTTTTAAAAATCAATATCTTGCCTTTAACTGGGTTAAAGAACCAATGTCATCTAAAACATGATTCATGATAAACCCAAATCACATTTGATATTAAATACAAGGCTCTGAATAGAAAATATACCGGCTTATATTCAATATCAAATTCTGAAACCAACAAATATCGTATTGGAAATAACGACATAAAATATATCTTTCAAATTCCCATAACAATATCTGTATAGTCACGAAATCCAACATCGAAATATTCCGAAGATAATTTCGATTCAACTCCAGTCCAATCCACGTATTGGGAATATTGATTATTTTTAAAATCACTTTCGAATTCAATTTATTTATTTCAAAAATAAATTGATTTTAATTCTAGTTCAAAACTAGTTCATTTCGATAAAAATCTATTTTTATCTCTTCAAATATGGAATTTTTCAGCCCAATTTTTCCCTAAATCATTTCTTATGATTTTACACAAATTATAGATATTTTTAATAATTTTATCAAGGCCCGTACAGTCGATTTCCATCAACGACCATCGAACTGCACTTACAGCGGCCTTTTCCAAATTTGATTTGGACATAATTCCAAATCCAACCGTTGGATTTCAAATTTTTAATATTCATTGGAAAGCTCATTTCAATACGAACCCAACGGTTCCGGTTTTAGGAGAATCCGATGGTCGGATCTCCCGAAATGTCAATTCGAAGTCAATGGTCGAAATTCACGAACTGCCGCGGCGCGGCGCGTTCTATTCAGGCCATTATATATAATTTATATATATATATATTATATATTTCATCGATTTCCTTTTTAAAATGAATTTTATAAATAGTTCTAAATTCGTTTCAAAAACAATTTCAACTTCATCTTCAATTTCAAATCGATTTGATTTCAATTCAATTCGAATTCATTTCAATTTTATTTAATTCGAATTCAAATTCGTTTCAATTCAATTCAAACTCTAATTCGTTTCAATTTGAATTTACCTTCTATTTAATTCAATTCGAATTCATTTCAAATTGATTTCAATTCAATTTCAGTTCGTTTTAAATTTCATTCAAAACGATTTCAATTCGTTTTTAATTCAATTTAATTCAATTTGAATTCATTTCAATTTTATTTAATTTCAAATTCACTTTCTATTCAATTCGAATCGAATTCATTTTTTATTCGATTCGAATTCATTTCAAATTGATTCAATTCAATTTCAGTTCGTTTTAAATTTCATTCAAAACGATTTCTATTCGTTTTTAATTCAATTTCAATTTCAATTTAATTCAATTTGAATTCATTTCTATTCAATTCGAATTCAAATTCACTTTCTATTCAATTCGAATCGAATTCATTTTCTATTCGATTCGAATTCATTTCAAATTGATTCAATAAAATTTCAATTTGAATTTTAATTTAATTTAATTTGAATTTCATTTCAAAACATTAAATTTTGAAATCATTTTTCAATATTCATTATAAAACGAATAGAATCGATATAAATATCGTTCGCGTCAAAATAACGCATCTCTAATCAACACGGCTTTATATTTTTCAAACACTTCTTTATTCTATTCAACAAATGAATATTTATTCTATTCAACACATGAATCTATATTTCTTTCAACACTTGACTAATCTCAACAAATGAGTACTGTCAACACACGAATCTTATTTTATAATATTCATTATTTTCCTGATTGGAATGAGGCACAATCAATCACCATATAATGTTAATTATATGGATTCCATACAACACATGTATATAATAGCAATGATAAACAATCAACCATCATCCAAGGTGCACCACACAACTGCATAAGCATCAATTATAAATAATTAACGCTTACACAGCCTGTCGACCAATCGATCGACATACAATTAAATAATTGGGATTAGTGTACGCTAAATTTCATCCCAACACCCGTGTGGGGTTTCGAATCAACAAACACAGATTTTTATTTGTGCAGTTGGGCGATGTGTAAAATTTATCATCCCAATCAATATCAATCAAATCAGTGTATATAAACAAATCGGCCGATTTGTTTATAAATATTCATTTATTCACATTCACGTTAAAAATTATATTTTTAACAATGGTTAATTTATTTCAACATCTACAATTTATTATGGATTTCTCATCAACAACACAAACAAATTTCACAACACATCAAACAAGCATACAAGCCGTTCATGGTCTGTGAACGACGGGTGTCGGGTGCTGCTAAGCACCATCTGCATCCTAGTATATATATAACTAGAAAAAGAAATTTGGAGTGAGAAGTTCTCACAGAGGGATCCACTCCGCCGTGCTTTGCTGTTGAACTGCTGAATCGTCTGGATTGGTTTGAACTCCCAATGCAGTTCTTTTCACGCTGTTCAAATAAAAATTATATTTTTTATTACTTCATTTCAATAAATAAAAATCCTATTTTTATTTCGAATTCATATATATTTACAAGGCTTATTTCATTTATAAAGATACCGCCTTTCATTTATAAAAATATCGCCTTTCATTTATATCGCTATCTATACAAAGATCAAATTTTTACTTCACTACTCATATAAAAATTATATTTTTATTTCACTATATATATAATAAAAATCATATTTTTATTTTGCTACATACATAAAAATCATATTTTTATCTTGTCATCTTCTAATTAAAATCATATCTTTATTTGCTATTTTTCAAAGATAAAAATCATACTCAAATCGTCACTTCACATAGATAAAAAATCATATTTTTATCGTCCCTCCTTATAGATAAAAATCTAATCTTTTTAAATCTTAAAATACGATCTTTTTAAATCTAAAAATCTCACATTCACATTTTCAAAAATCTCATATTAAAATTGAAATTTAAATGATGAGAACCATATTAAAAACCGAAATTTAAACAATGGGAATTACAGTAAATCTGAAATTTAAATAATGTAATTTACCTTTTCTATCGTTCTTCCCCAATCCCCTTACTGCACTCATGCATCCACCCTTATCCCCTTTGTTGGAGCAGCTAGGGCGCGGTGGGGCATTGGCGGACGGCATCGGTGGAGGGCGTGGTCCCTGTGAGTGGCGGTAGGGGGTTTCCGTTCAGGTTGGGTGGCTTCCGCGAGCTGAAGGAGGAGGGGGGCGAAGAAGAACGGCGGCGCAGTGGGGGAAGGAGAAGAAGAGGAGAGAGGGTGGAGGTCTAGGGTTTCGCGACGGGGCGTGAGGGTTTGAGGGGTCGGAGGCGCACCGGCCTGGGGAGGAGGTGGCGGAGGGATCGGCGGCGGGGAGGGCTGGGCAACGGCGGCTAACATTTTCCCCTTTTTTTCTCTAATCGTTCCGAATGTAACGACCCCCCAGCGGTTTTAAAGGGGAGGAGAAAGTTTTTTTTTAATTATTTTAATTTCAAAAAGTTGACTTTTACATACGACCTCTAAACGAGGCCCACCGCCTGTTGTCCATAGCTAATTACCCCCATTCCGAACACAATGGGATATGTACCATAAGCTGATTCGACCGTTTCGATCAGTTTCCGTTAAAATCAACATATAACTCTATATATTGAATTTGAACGTGCATTTCTATCTACTGGGGTCACATACTAACAAGAAAAATCCCCGAAAAGTATTTTCTAGCTTCGTATTGATGATACGGTCCTAAAAAACTAATTTCGTCGAATTTTGAGACCGTTGGAAAAATGGCCAATTTCCAGTCGATTAAAATCAACTAAATCTGGTCAAACACGTTTTCCTTTGCCACGCTCACATATTGATTCGAAAAATTATGAAATTTGAAACCTAGAAATAATTTGACATCACGGACCCAACAAAAGTGGTTTCGTCGAAATCCGAGGTCGTTTGCAAAATTCCCATTTTTAAGGGCCTGAATTCCATTGCGACTATTCAGAATTTTCAACTGGACATATCTTTTGATTCCCGCTATGAATTTTCAATTTTTTGGATTCGTTGGAAAGATATTCTCAAATAGATCCTAATGTTTTTGGTTTCACTAAAATCCGGATTGTTTTGCACCCGGTACATTCAATTGAAGTTTGAAATAGAATTATCAAACTACCGCGCCATTTTCAATTCTATTTATAATTATAAATAATTATTTATATTCTAATGACGACGTATATAAATATACGTTCGAATTCTATTCAAAATAAATTTTTCGTCGACATTATTTAAAATAATTCATTTTAAATGTTCAAAATTCACTAAAATTGCCAAAATAAAAATTTTAAACTGACCCAGATTTTCGGGTTGTTACAATGTACGTCCGGACGACCACCACTGTGACCCCTTCAGGGCAGCAACTCCCATCAAAGGCATCAGTAGCCATCCATTCGATGTGAAGATCATCGGTCTTGCACCGTCTTCATATCTTCGACCTCTAATCGTCGATCAATTATTTGAAATGAGAATTAACTCAGCCTTTTCAAATAATTCACATATATTTAGAATTTCAAATCAATTCATTTCCTGGTTAAATTATTTGACATCCATAGTTCATTTCATTAATGTAATTTTCACGTCAAACACATTCAACCATCAAATATCCAATAAACCGGGTAAATTCAGTTTATTTCCATTCCATATCGTTTATAATATTTTATAACGATTTAGCGCTATTTTTATTTATTTAAAAATAGCCAATTCATTCAAATGACGCTTCAGTCCATAACGCGGCCATGGCGCTGTTTTTCTTTAGATTTGATTTACACATATCTGAAAATCTTATCGTTGGATCCTTACAAATTTTATATCATTAGAAAGATCTTTTCAAAGTGGACCCAACGGTTCTAGTTTTGGGAAAATCCGACGGTCGGATCTCCCAGTACGATAGTTTGAAGTTACGATTTCAAAATACGAACTGCAGCATCGTTATTTGATTTATTTTAATTATATATATAAATAAATATAATCCATTCTGGCGCTGTTTTCATTCAGATTTGAATTAAACATTCCAGACAATCTAACCATTGGATATTTGCAAAGTTGGTATCGTTGGAAAGATATTTCCAAAGCGAACCCATTGGTTTCGGTTTCGGGAAAACCCGACAGTCGGATCTCCTGCAATAATCGTTTGAAATCACGGTTTCAAAATACGAACTGCAGCATTGTTATTCAATTTATTTTAATTATATTTATATATATAAATAAATATAATCCATTCTGGCGTTGTTTTCATTCAGATTTGAATTAAACATTCCAGACAATCTAACCGTTGGATATTTGCAAAGTTGGTATCGTTGGAAAGATATTTCCAAAGCGAACCCAATGGTTTCTGTTTCGGGAAAACCCGACGGTCGAATCTCTCGCAATAATCGTTTGAAATCACGGTTTCAAAATACGAACTACAGCTTCGTTATTCGGTTTATGTTAATTATATATATATATAATCCATTCTTCGATTTCCAAACCATTTCATTTCATATATTTGATAAAAATAATATTTCTATCCAACAAATATATATTTCAACGCATGACTATTTTTACCACTTCATGTATATAATAAAAATGTAATTTTTATTGTCAAAACAATTTACTTCAAACACGATTATTTTATATACTTCGTATAGATGATAAAAATGTGATTTTTTTGTTAAAACAATTTATTTCAAAAATGAAATTTTTTAGCAGTTCATATATATTATAAAAATGTGATTTTTATTGTTAAAACAATTTATTTCAAACATGAATATTTTATATACTTCGTACATGAAATAAAAATGTGATTTTTATTGTTCAAACCATTTTATTCCATACATTCGATAAAAATGTTATTTTTATCGTTCAAACAATTTTATTTCATACATTCGATAAAAATGTTATTTTTATCGTTCAAACCATTTTATTTCAAAGATGAATATTTTCCCCATACATGAATATATTTCAATACATGAATATAAATCAAACACAGGAATATTTCAGAAAATTTCGGCAGCATAACGACAGGGTAGTTAAAACCGACACCATCCCGAGTACAGCTCCTCGCTCTACCTTAAAGCCTCACAGCTTTTGACAATGGAGATTTAAATAATCTAGTTCGTAGGCAGATGAATTTTCCTATAAACTAATCCTATTGGGATTTCAACCACAATCAATCATATCAAATCAACCATTCGTAGTATTCACCAAATTTCACATCAACCAAATCCAAACAATCACAACCAATATATATCGTCCATGGTATGTGGATGAGGGGAGTATATGTATATATATACGTATATAAATATAATACAGTACATGAGAGAATTGCAAAGTTTGTGAGAATTCTGGTTTCTATAGATTATGTGGCTGAACTGTTTGACAAAATTCCGATTCAACTACACAATGGCACAGAAAAGGATATTAGAATTGAATATGAATTTATCCCTCCTCGATGTAGCATATGTAAATTCTTTGGGCATGACACTTTGGTACATGAACTTGAAAATGATCCTTCATGGGTGCAAAGGGTTATATCTGAATCTAATGTGGGAGAGGCAGGTTCACATAAGGAGATGAATACTCATAATGAAGCTTCCATTTCAGGTATTGATAAAGAGAAGGAGGGCCTGGGTTTTTTAGATGAAAGTTTGCCAAAGAATATCATTGCAGATGTGCTGGATTATGTAGCAAACAAACTGGATGAAGGTTCCATGGAAGAAGATAATCAGGATTATTCTCAAAATGTTAGTAAGAATAGAGAATATTTGGCGCATATAAAGGGAAAGGAACAAATTAATTCTACCCACAAAGCTCCTTCTAAAAGGTTTACCAGGAGCACTGCTCCTGTTAAATGAAAATCATGTGCTGGAACGTCAGGGGGATGAATTCTCCATTTCGTATGTGAGAAATTCTGTCTCTCCTGACGAAGTCCAAGCCAACTTTTGTTGGCTTGGTAGAGACGAAGATTAATGTTGTCAACTTGAGAAATTTTAGAAGATTATAACCATCTAATTGGGATTATATTCCTCAGCAGTCTGAAGTTTTTTCTGGGAGAATTTTATTAATTTGGGATGTTGGAGTTTGGAAGATGAAGATAATATTTTCCTCTACTCAACATGTGACTGTAGAAGCTACCAATCTAGGAGGTATGAGCACATATTTTACAATTGTCTATGCTAGTAATAGTTTTTACGACAGACAGGAGTTATGGCAGCAAAATATAGTAGAGGCTGATGTTCTAAGTGGCGACTGGGTATTGATTGGTGATTTTAATAATTCCACATCACCTCTTGATAAGAAGGGAGGGCTACCTATTCCATTTCAGCAATTAAGGGCTTTTAACAATTGTTTGTCGCAATCTGGATTAATTGAAGTTGAATATGTTGGCTTTAATTATACTTGGAGGAGGAAAGGGCTAGTTAATCATATTGACAAGATATTTGTGAATCTCTCATGTCTGCAAAGATATAATGATATGAAGGCCTTATCTCTAACTCAATTATCGAGTGATCACAAATCGTTATTGCTTGATTTGATTCCTACTTCCAAACCCAAAGGTACTCCATTTAGATATTGTAACGACTGGAGTTTCAAAGCAGGATATCTGGAGTGTATAGAAAAGAGTTTATCTGAGTATACTGAGGGTTTTCCAAGTTTCAGATTTATGCAAAAACTTAAAGTATGCAAAAGAAATTTGAAACAATGGAACAAAACCAGAACTAAAGACGATGCCTTATTGAAGTTAGCAGAAGAAAATTTTAATGAGTATGAAGTTGCTGTTGATCTTGATCCAGAAAATTTGGAGTTGTATGAGAAAATGTTTGAGGCTAAGCATCGATTTATGGTTCAAAAACAGATTAAATTCTGGAATTTCAGGTAGAAGGCTAAGGTGTCTTGGCTGCAAGAGGGAGATACTAACTCTAAGTTTTTTTCATTCAAAAATGTCTACTCGTAAACATAGTAACAATGTGAAAGCTTTAATTAATCATGCAGGTGAATTGTTATACAAGCAGGAAGAAATTTTAGCAGCAGCTATTGAGTACTTCACGAATATGTTTAATGGCCAGAGTATTGAAGAATTTCCTTTATTTCAATCAGAATTTATTATAAATCATCAAGGTCAGCAGGATTTGCTCAAACCTATTTCAATGGAGGAAATAAAGAAAGCTGTTTTTTCTGTTCATGAAGACACGAGCCCTGGACCTGATGGTTTTAACTCGAAATTCTATAAGTTACATTGGGACTTATTGAAACTGGAATTAGCTGCAGCTGTTCAGGATATATTCGATTCTGCCATTATTCCAAAAGGTTGCAACTATATTCTTCTTACTTTGATTCCTAAAGTAGATAAGCCATATGAGATTGCACAGTATCGTCCAATTGCATGTTGCAATTTATTCTATAAGATTTTCAGTAAAATACTTTGCAATAGGCTTAAGTGGTTACTTCCCCATTTAATTTCATCTAATCAATGTGCATTTATTCCAAATCGATACATCGGAGATAATATTCTATTAGCGCACGAGTTGATTAGAGATTTTAGAAAGCCTGGTGTGAATAAATTCTGTATGAAAGTAGACTTACAGAAAGCGTATGATAGAATTAGTCGCAAATTCATTTGTCATATAATGAAAATCATGGGATTCCCAACTCATTTTGTCAATGTAGTTTATGCTTGTATTTCTACACCAACTTTCTCGATAATGATTCAAGGGACTCCTACAGGCTTTATAGAATCAAATAGAGGTTTAAGGCAAGGTGATCCACTCTCACCTTACCTCTTTACAATAGCAATGGAATACTTTACTTTTTGCATGAATGAGGTTGTGGCACAAAAGTTTTTCTCTCCAGTACATAAGTTCAAGCCTATTGTGTCCCATTTAATATACGCTGATGATTTAATGGTGTTTGGGAAGTGTTCATCTTCTGGTGTTGCTGCTTTAAAGATTGTTTTTGATAAGCTGGACTATTATAGTGGTTTATCAATAAATAGCTTGAAAACAAAGAATTACTTTAGCTCTTGTGCCTCTCATACTAATGATATTTTGGATATTCTTGGATTTAATGAGGGAAGTCTGCCTATTAAGTATTTGGGTGTGACATTATCTTCCAACTATATACACTATCATGATTGTCAAGTTTTGGTTGATAAGATTCAGAAAAAACTACAATCATGGGATTCAAAAATTTTAAGCTTTGCAGGAAGGGCTGAAATGATCCAGTCAGTGATTAATCCAACAGTTTTATACTGGCTATTGGTTTACCTGTTGCCGGAATATACTATAGAGAAATTAAATGTTCTTTGTGCTGTTTTCTTTTGGGACAATGCAAAGCATAAAATGAAGTGGGATAAGCTGTGTACTCCAAAAGAGGAAGGAGGAGTAGGACTAAGATCTTTAAAAGATTTAAAGAAGGCTGCGTGTTTGAAGTTAATGTGGAAATTTCTGGTGGGTGATTCTTTATGGAGTAGGTGGATGAAGGAGAAGTACTGTAGTAGAAAGATGTTTTGGAATATGAATGAGGATAATAATGTGTCTTGTACGTGGAAGTCTATTTTGATATTAAGAACTTCAGGTGAGCAATATTTCAGGTAATCTATAGCTAATGGTTCTTCTACTTCCTTATGGTTTGAACCATGGTTAAATGGTAGATGCTTGGTGGATCTTCTTGGTTTGTCTAGATTTTATTCTTTGGGAAATGTCAATGAAAGGGTAGAGGTTATTATCAGAGATGGTAGAATATGTGGCATTATCCATCCTGCTACCAGAGAGTTGCAACAGATGGTGGATAGCGTGGAAGTAAAGGCTAATAAGAGGCATGATGTTTATGAGTGTAAAGATGGTGGTGAATTTACCTTGAATAAAGCATGGGAAAATGTCAGAGAGAAGTCATCATTAATGCAATGGTCCAAAGTAGTATGGCATCAAAAGAAGTTAAAGAAAATGTCGTTTGTATCTTTTTTGGCAGTAAGGGACAGATTAAGCACTAAAGACAGACTGTTAGACATGGTGTTGTAGAGGAGAATGTTTGTTCATTGTGTAATGTCTGTGAGGAAAGCATCAATCATCTATTTTTTGACTGTGTCTACTCGAAGTTCATTTGGTCTTCTTTGAAGTTAAAGCATGGTTTAAATGCAGAGAGGCTTGAAACTATTGTGACTGAAGCTAACCAAATTGCAGTTATGTTTAAAGAGAAGAATCCAGTGAAAGATGTGGTGTGTGCTGTTTTCACATGTGCAGTATATCAATTATGGCTAGAAAGGAGTGCTCAACAGTTCAAACAACAATTCATTAGTAAAGAAACCAGACTTCAGATGATAGAGAGAGAGGTAAGATTTTTGGTATGCAATAATGGAAGTAAGACTGCTAGATCTCCAGCAAATGAAGTGTTTCTTCGTAGATGGGGAGTTGAATTACTCGATACAGGTTGATATGTTAGGTGTTTAAATTCTATTGTTTTCTTTGTTTGACGTTGATAGTGAAGAGCGGTTATAGTTGTTGTGTTCTTTGATGATGTATCGAGAAGTATTAATGGAATAAAATGGATCCTATTTTCAAAAAAAAAAAAAAATTCATTTCAGTATCATTTCAATTCCATTCAACGCATATATGATTTTTACAATGCATATATAACTTATACATCGCAGGTACAACTTATACAACGCTTATACATGAGGTGTACAACGCTTATATAACTCATACATCGATTGTATAATTTATACATCGCCATTCCATATTGTTTATAATTCAGAAATCTCACATTGGGTTCCACTCCTCCAAAAATTGCAGAAAGGTCAGAAAAATATCCGGTCTCTTCTAGATGTAGAAGACGTCGTCACGGTCCCAGTGTCTCTTGTTTCACTGGATTTCGACAACATAGCAAAAAGATATGATTTTTATTTTGAAATCACGATTCATAGCGCTTTTAAAGTGTTGTATATAGTTTAAATAAAACAAACCATACCTTTTCTGTTTTGACTCGAATTTAGGTTTTGATTTATCGGCCAATCCGTTCAGCTTGAGGCCGATCGAACTACACAGCGTTGACAAGCCTCGAGAGGCACGCCTGGCGAGGTAGGTGCGATGGCGTTCGATGTAGCGTGGAGGTGGCGGCGGCTGCTTGAAGGCGGCAACTTCAATGGAGCAGATCTCGACGATGGCGCAGCGGTTTGGGGTGCAATGGGTATGGATGTGAAACCCTCGATACAAAAGCTTCAACTAAGTCGAGGTGTAATGGTTAGCGGTTTGGCCGGAAATTGGTCAGGAAGAACGGAAGGCAATTTCACCGTCGGTCACGAGATTACGGGGAGAGAGAATATTATTTTGGGAAAATAAAATTATAAAAGAAATTTTCTGATTGGTCGTTATTTATATAAATTTGAAAATTAGGGTTTTCTCATACGAACTCCAATCCAAATCCAACGACTGTCGCCCCCAGTAAAATACCCCCATCCCGAACACAATGGAATATGTTTTGTAAGCCAATTCGAATGTTACAGTCAGTAATTCTTCAAATTAAAATATAAAACATTCAATATTTGATTTGAACGTACATTTCAATTTGCCTGGGCCACATACTGATCCCAAAAATTCCAGAAAATTTATTTCTAGTTTCGTATTGACGATACGGTCCCAACAATACTAGTTTCGTCGAATTTGGAGAACGTTTGAAAAATGGCCATTTTCACGGGCTATATTAACTCCATAGCGACCTTTCTGAAAATTCATTTGGCCATAACTTTTGATTCCCGCTATGAAATTTCGATTTTTCAGATTCGTTAGAAAGATATTCATAAATAGATTTAAATATTTTTGGTTTCACTAAAATCCGTTTTATTTTGCATCCGGTACAGTCAGTCAAAGTTCGAATTCAAATCTTTGAAATGCCGCGCCATTTCAGGCCTTGTTTTATAATTAAAATAAATATATTTATTTTCCAACATCAATTCAAATAGACTTTTGGTCGTTATTATTTAAAATAATTTATTTTAAATATTCAAAATTCACTAAAATAGCCAAATTAAAATTTTTAAATTGGTTCTGATTTTCCGGGTCGTTACACCAACTCTCACGTCAGCCCGCAAGGCAGCGCATGGGTGGTATACCTTGGTCATTGGACACCTAAGGATTACCGACATCTTGTTGACAAAGTCAGCGTCAGTTTGCATAATCCGCCAAGCTCTGTCCCAAACTGTCACGTCATTCTGCGAGGTAGTGCATGAGTGGTATATCTTGGTCTTTTAAGTTAGCTGTTTGTAATTAAACATAAATTTTAATTTTTATAAAGATAGAGAATAAGCAATGATGCCCAAACACTTCTTGACCTTATAGATTTGACTAGTCATACACAAGGAAATAAGAATACCACTTTGCAAAATGTGAAAAGAAAACTAAGCACTTATTTCATGGCTGCACCATGTTATCAACCGAACCAACTTGCCAAACTAGAATTTAACGTTTGAAAACTTGAATTATGTTGAAAATTTATGACGATTTGAGAAATATAAATTTCTAGAGATTGATTTCGAATTGTATATTGCTATGTTGCAACTTTTCTGAAACAAATCATGTTTTCAATTTTATATTCATTTGCATATATCTGTTGCATTCATGTTGTTGCATTAGAACCATAACATACTTCATTTGGATTTTGTGGGTAGTATCCACTAAAAACCCTCATGAGACACCACCTGAAACAACCCAAACTTGCCCTTTCGGGAAAGCGCGGATTGAGTTGAGAACACGACAAATCAGAACACAAATAGAGGAACATTTCATTGCTATTACAACAATTTACATCAGAATACAAGAATATACGGAGTATGAACAAATAATATACATTTGATAAATATCAGAGATTTACAAATCACAATGCAGCAGAAAATAATACAAAACACAACTGAAAGAAATACACAGATACAGAGCATTCCGAATATAGCTCCAGCTGTAAACCAGGATCCTGTGAATATAATATCTGCAAAAACCAAAACTACTAGCTGCCCGTATGGAAAATAGGGGAACCCAGAGTTTAGGTTAAAACAATAAACTCCAGATCAGTCATGTGACTGGTGTGAGAACTAAAATAGTTATTAAAGTTTTTCTTTAAAATAGAGTAAATCAAGGGATTATGCCGTATAACACGGAACGAGTTTCCTCCCAAGAATACCAGTGCACAAAACAAACAGCGCAATGCTTTTTGAAAATATGAAGCTATTATAAGACTCGGGTCTCATCACACAATGCAGCGCAAGTCGGAGGATAGAGTTTTACCTTATAATAGCCAAACATGCTAGGTACGTTTAAAACAAATCATTTTGATAATATTATAAGTGTATAGTGTATAAAACAGCTTGAAATATAAATGTATCAATCAAAGACGGCATAGTATCCCATGATATTATGTCGCCATACTAGTTCTGCAACTAAAACCGAAATGTAACATATTGGAAACTGGATTCCATCTATGAGTTGATGCCAGGGATGAATCCTCATTGCTTCGAGACACTCTAGCAAATGTATCAGGACTACACACTCTGGGCAACCTTAGGATCGGTTGGGCCGGTCCTCTCTTACGTTTGAGGATTGGCAATTCCTGAACACACGTTTCCCGGTCCTACCGGACCTATCCATCGGCTCCGTGGTAACCGATATATCCGAGACGCCTCGCTATCCATCATCCACATATGTAAAAAAATATAAATGTCTGGGCTCCATACCATGACACCGCCCATAGCTAGAAAGAAATGTCATGTTCTCCCAATGGTCCGATCCCCTTTTTGACTCATACCGAGGTGTGAGGCTCACGAATTAACGCTATACACAAATCTATGCCCTTTAAGGTCATGCTTTGATCATCGACCACAAGACTCTGATTTTCAACAGAAGCCTTGATCATTTGCATCTCAGCATGCCACACTGGCAATTCACGCCATGCAACTGATGTCCATCGATATATGACCTCTGAGCTCGTACGTCTCAGAGAAGCTCCGCCACCAAAGAGATATATATTTAATAGAAATCAATCAACAAAGAATAAAATCCAATGTCAGACACACATCCATTTACTAGTTCGTTCTGGGTTGGAACGAAACCGGAGGCACCTTATGCCTTGTCCCATATGTCCAATACAAGAGAGAGGTCCTCGCATATCCGGTCGATCTCCAAGTACGTCTGGACGATCACCACTTATTACCTTGTTTTGGGTGTACAACCCAATAAAGACATCAGTAATCATCCAAATGATGTCAAGACCTCCGGTCTTCAACCACCGCTTCATCGACGAATCAATTATTCAGAATGGGTATAAACCCGGTCTTTTTGAATAATTCACGTATTTTATAATCAAGTGCTATAAAACACAACATATGCCTCATTCCAATTCTGAATATTCTTTTATTTAAATATTCATATCCTTTGGGAAAGGTTCCCATTAATTTTATCAAAGATAAATTCTTTAAATTTATTCTTTAATCTTCCTTTGGATATCAATTCAAACCAAATTAAGGTTTATCCAAACTAGTCGGGATTATCGAACCATACTGAAATAATCATTTCTTTTATTATCCCAATCCCAACCTATTCATCCCATGGAGCAAAACTGGTAATACTCCATATCTAACACCACAGTGTTATCGGTAAAATTAATTACCATTTCACGTTCAAATCTAATTAAAGATTTAACTATCGCTTGGAGTAAAACTGGTGCTACTCCATTCTCGATCATTTCCCGAATTTGATAATTTAAATTATCACATTCTCTTTTCAATCTAATTAAAGATTCATTAAAACTCCACTTGGTTTTAATCTTCCCAAAAATCAATATTAATGATTATTTAACTTTGGAAAATCAAATATGTCGCATCGACAATCTACACCGTACTATTGATTTCTACTTATATATAACCTCTAAGCTCATATGTCTTAGAGAAGGGTGTTAAGCAAGAGAATAAATTCTCTGCCACCAAACCGATATATATTTAGCAGAGGTCAACCATACAGTTCGAATAAAATGTTAGACATGTAATTCTATCTTTAACTAGGTTAAAGAGCTAATGTCATTTAAAAACACAGTTCATGATAAACCCGAATCACATTCCATTAATTATGGAATCTTCACGGAAAATAGATCATTATATATAATCGATATCAATTTCCGTATCCGACTAATAATATAAATGGAATAATGACAAAGCCTTCTAAATTCCATATATATTAACAGTCTTCCTCCACAGAAGCTCACTTCGATTATTATCAAATCGAATTCCATTCAATTCCAATTTAATATATTAAATTGGGAAACTTTACTTCGGAAAATTCCCGTTAAATCTTAAAAAAAAGATTTATAAATTCCAAATCACATTTCACTGTTAATCGGGTTAAAGAACAAGTGTTATTTAAAACATCGTTCACGATAAACCCAAAAATCCTATTCTTTCATTCAATTCCAATTAAATATTAATTAATTGGAAAACTTCTCTAAATCTTAATTAAAAGATTTATTCTTTCCTCAACAGGGTTTAAGAACAGTGTTAATAAAGACACCATTCACGACAAACCCAAAATCCCATTTGATATTAAATACAAGGCTCTGGATAGAAATTATATTGGCTTATATTCAATATCAACTTCTGAAACCAACAAATATCGTATTGGAAATAATGATATAAAATCTATCTTCCAAATTTCCATAACAATAATCGTATAATCACGGAATCCAATATCGAAATATTTTGAAGGTTATTTCCATTCCAATTTGTTCGTTGGAAATTTCTGGTTACATTAAAACCCATTCTCAATCCAATTTATTTATTTTAAAATAATTGGATTTTAATTCTAGTTAATAACTAGTTCATTTCGATAAAAATATATTTTTATCTTTTCAAATATGGAATTTTTTCATCCCAATTCTTTCCAAATCATTTATTATGATTTTACACAAATTATTAATATTTTTATTAATTTTATTAAGGCCCTTTCAGTCGATTTCCATAAATGGTCATCGAACTGCACTTACAGCGACCTTTTCCAAATTTGATTTGGACATAATTCCAAATCCAACCATTAGATTTCAAATCTCTTATATTCATTGGAAATCTCTTTTCGATACGAACCCAGCGATTTTGGTTTTAGGAGAATCCGACGGTCGGATCTCCCGAAATATCAATTCGAAATCAATAGTCGAAATTCGCGAACGGCAGCGGTGCGTTCTATTCAGGCCATTATATATATATATATATATATATATATATATATAATATATACTTCGTCGATTTCCATTTTAAAACGTATTTTATAAATCGTTTATAAATTCGTTTTAAAACGATTTTAGCTTCATTTTCAATTTTAAATCAAAATTGAATACTCCTTATCATTATATTATTTAAATGATAATATTTTCAAAATATCAGATTTTGAAATAATTTCCTTTTCGCTATTCATTATAAAAATGAATAAAATCGATATAAATATCGCTCGCGTCAAAATGACACATATCTAATCAACACGACTTCATATATTTCAGTATTTTCGTGTCCATCCCAAATCGGACATCAAAATCATATTTTGACCCATTACAGAATATTATTTTAAAATATCCATTATTCGTCATTTTAAAATATTCGTTATTTTAAAATATTCGTTCTTTCCGAATTGGAATCAAACACAGTCAATTACCATATAATTTTATTTATATGAATTTCATACACACATGTACCCAACAATAATCAAACACAGTCAACCATCATCCAGAGTGCATTACACAACTGCATAAGCATTAAATATAAATAATTAACGCTTACAACAGTCTGTCAACCCATCGATTGACATACAACTAAACAATTGGGATTAGTGTACATCAAATATCATCCCAATACCCGTGTGGGGTTTCAACCAACAAATGTTGAATATTATTTGTGAAGTTGAGCGATGTGTAAAATTATCGTCCCAATCAATATCAGTAAAATGGGTGTACATAAATAAATCGTCCGATTTGGAAATGAATATTTATTTTATTCATATACACATTAAAAAAAAAAATTAAAGATGAAATTTATCCAACACATGAATATTTTATACGGTTCATTTATACAATAAAAATGATGTTTTTTTGCTCTAACATATTTTAGAAAATTTTGGCAGCATAACGGTGGGATACTAGATCGGAATAAGGTCTAGCCTTATCCCTTGCCTAATACTGGCTCGTGCCATACACATACCAATTTCAATCAATTCATTTCACTTCCCAAACCAAATTCAAACAAATAAACCAATCAAACAAACAACCAAACATCCATGGTTTCAATCAAAAGTGTCGGGTGCTACTAAGCATCGTCTGCATCCTAGTATATATATTTAACTGTAAACAAAATTAAAGTGAGAAGTTCTCACCTTTGGTTTCCACTCCGCCGTGCTTTGATTGTCACTCTTAAAAATTTCTAGAAATCCAGCATGTATATTTTATAATAACACACATATGTTAAAAATTATATTTTTAACTATCGAATAATTATTTCATAGCTTGACTATTTTATAAATAGCATACATAGGCTAAAAATCACATTTTTATCTTTTCAAAAATATTTTCATATATACCGTAAAAATCATATTTTTATATCGCTACTTCATGTATAAAAATCACATTTTTTTATCGCTACATATATAAAAATCATATTTTTATAACGATGTTTATATAATAAAAATCATACTTTTACTTCACTAAAAATTATATTTTTATATCTCTAAACATTACATTTTTATAATGCCATTCAAACAATAAAAATCATATTTTTATTATTCTATTCATATAATAAAAATCACATTTTTATTATAATGTTATACAAAGAAAAAATCACATTTTTATTCTAATGTTAAACATATATAGAAATCACGTTTTTATAATGCTACTGTATATATAAAAATCATATTTATATTACGATGTTTATATAATAAAAATCATATTTTTATAACGATGTCTATATAATAAAAATCATATTTTTATAACGACGTTTATATAATAAAAATCATATTTTTATCTTGCTATTATATATATAAAAATCGAATTTTTATTTAATGAAAAATCATATTTTTATATAACTAGAAATTATATTTTTATACCACTAAAAATTATTTCATAGCGTAACTATTTTTTATTTTAATCACATTTAAAAACAATGCTGTTTTTATATAGAAATTTATTTATTGCTTAATTAGTAAATTAAATAAGCTAATTACAAAAAACTCACGGTTCCATGTAGAAGTGGCATCTTTGATGGAGGAGGGCGGTGCCAGAGATCTGCAGGCCGAGGGGGAGGGGGAGTCGCGGCTGGCTAGGTGGCGGTCCTAGGGGCTGGCGGAGGTTTTCATGTAGTTGGAGGGGTTAGGGTTTCTGATCGGGGAAGGGGGTACTGCGGCGGCGATTGGGGAGGCTAGAGGGGTGGCGACTGGCGATGGGCGGAGGGATCCTCGACGGCGGCGGCACCTTGCCTGGGGCAGCGCGCAACGGTGGGTGGTTGCTTCCGTCATTTTGTTTTTTTGTTTTCTAATTGTGTTTTGAACGAGGGGTGAGGGAGAGAGAATAAAGGAGTTGACCCAATATATAAATATATATATATTTAATTAATTTTTATTTCCAAAAAGTTGATTTTTCATTCCATCTCCAAATCGAACCCAACGACTGTCGCCTCTATCTAATTACCCCCATTCTAAACACAATGGGATATATATGGTAAGCCAATTCCACTGTTTCGATCAATTTTCATCAAAATTCAAATATAAATTAATTTAATGTTCAAAATTTATTTCAACATACATTTTAATTTACCGGGGCCACATACTGACTCCAAAAATTCCAAAATAAATAAATCTGGCTATGTCTTAACGATATGGTCCTAACAAAACTAATTTCATCGAATTTGGAGACCGTTTGAAAAATGGTCTTTTTTCAGTCGATTATATTCAAACTAAATTGACCAAACGCGTTTAAATTCACCACGCTCACATATCAAATCCAAAAATTATGAAAACTGAAATCTAGTAATAATTTGACATTCCAGATCCAACAAAAGTGGTCTCGTCGAAAACGGAGGTCGTTCGTAAAATGGCTATTTCTGAAGGCTATATATTATATTAAATTCCATAGCGACAATTCTGAATTTTCAACTGGACATAACTTTTTATTTCCATTAAAAAATCTGGATTTTTCACATTTGTTTGAAAGATATTTTCAAACAGATTCAAATATTTCTGGTTTTACTAAAATACGGTTTATCTTGAATCCTGCACATTCAATTGAAATTTGAAATCGAATTTTGAAACTACTGCGCCATTTCAGGCTCGTTATATAATTAAAATAAATTTATTCGTTCTAACTTCGATTAAAATAAATTTTTAGTCATTATTATTTAAAATAAATCATTTTAAATATTTAAAATTCATCAAAATTGCCAAAATAAAATTTTTAAATTGGTTCTGATTTTCCGGGTTGTTACACCACCCATCCTAATATGGACAACGAGAGGTTTAACGGCTATTGCATACGCTCAATGCAATCGTGTTTCCTATGAAAGTCTGACCTACTTAGTTTAAATTTTTCATTTTTATTTTACTCGAGGATGAGTAATAAATAAGTGAGGGGGTATTGATTAACATGTAAAAGTGTTTATTTTATGCTCTTATATTTTATCGTTTGTGCATAAATAAATATTACTTGGGTATTATTTTGTCACTTTTACAGATATGCCGACTAAGCTAATATAGTCAGAAAAAAATAGAAAATAGAGATCAAATTAATTTGTGTTTATGTGTGTGTGTGTGTGTGTGTGTGTGTGTGTGTATATATATATATATATATATATATATATATGAAGGCTTGTAAATGAAGATCTCACATCAAATTGCTTTTTGGACAAGGAAATAATTGGTAGAAAGAATAAGCATGTCACAAATCAAGGAAGACTTGTCAAGGAAACAAGAGGAAAAGAGGAAGGGCCAAAACTTACCATATTCCAAACTTACTAGATTTAACTAAGTCCCATTTGTGATTGTACTAGGTTTAGGTTGTCTAATATATCCTATAAATACCATGTATTCTCATTGTAAACTTTATCCAAGAATTGAGAGTTTTTCTTTTCTTTTCTATACTCCTCTTGGGTCTAGTAAATTTATTTTGTCTATTCAATAAGATTTGGCAGAGCACAATTTACTACCGAAATTTACTTTTCTCATTATTGATTGACTATCTGATTAGATTCAACGGTAATCCTAGTTTTACTTTCTGTTTGTTATTTCTATTATGCAATTTTAATTTCTATATTTTATTCTACTTTCCTAGGAGATTGAATTTACTATAGATTTTATTAGATTTGAATCTGCAGTGAATTCAATAGTAATTACCTGTTTTTCCTATTTCAATTAATAATTATGATTTGGTCATCGGTTCAATTAGATTTGTTCTGAATCAAATTGCAATTTTAATTTTTATTTCAGTCAAATCCTCCAATTTCATCCAATTCTCCCATGAAATTATATAAATAATAAACTTTAATTTTCCTCCCTGTGTTCGAACTGCACACTACACACTTGTGCACTTGCAGTAATTTATAATAAATTTGCGCTTTTCTATTCCATAGGAAAGTGTCAAACAACGATAATATACAACACATGTCAGATGAGGCCAAATATTATTTAAGGGTTTAAATATTTGTTTATATTAAATTTAAATATATAATTTATTTATATTTTACTATTTTATTACATATATACTAAATTATGTACTTTTACTATTTATTGAATTCTAACTACGATGATTCCTATCAAAATCAGTTGAAGTCATTCATAACTTATTATACACAAAATTAATTCGCATGGTCTCATAAGCACAAAACTCATGTTTGCACAAATTATCCAAAATTACGATCAATCCTAGCATAATATATACTTTGTGTTTGCATAAATTATACTATTTGCAAACCCTATCATACACCTACATTCAATACTAACCAAATCATCCTAAACATACACAATATACTTTTTTTTTGCAATTAGTAGTAATTTGATAATTATGACGACAATGATAGCAATTAGCAGGTAATATGATGCAATAAACATACACTAGCAATTAGGAATTAATCATAATCTAAATTAAGCCTTAAATAAAAAAGCTAAATAATAGCGTTTAGGAAAATAACCTGATTTTGCAAGCGTAAAGGGTGAAGAGGGGATGCAGCAGATCGTAGGTGACGTCGGAGGTTGTTTGGAGTGTGTTTAGAGTGGTGGCAGCACGGGGGAAGTTTGGGTAATGGAGAATAAGGGTTTATTTTTGTTTGTTTGGGGAGAGGAAGAAGAATAAGCAATAGGTCGCAGATTCTGTAAATTATTCAACAAATTTCTAGCCGCTTCTAACGGCCGCAAACGATGAATGTTCCAATGATTTCCAACTACTTCAGAAGGTTTGTTTAAAAATCAATGGGTCGTTGGATGAATCATTGGCGGCTGTTGGAATATGGGCATTGGAATACGCCAGTAGTGGTATCATAATTATAATTCATGATAAAAATGCAAATGGAATACACCAATTTGACTTGTTAAGCATGACCCACATTGTATTATAATGGATGTGTGGATTGGATTCACGATTAGTCTCACATCGCAGAATATCTTAAACATTTGAGTGTGTGTGTGTGTATATATATATATATATATGAGATTTGTGGCGTATAACAAGAAGGGGTCCTTTTGCTACAATTAAAATGTTGACATGAATATGTATATGCTCTAGGGGATGTATCCAATCATGATGCTAACACCAAAAGGGCTTTGTTGAGTGGTCTTCAATATGTAAATGTTGAACGAAATGCGCAAATAGTGAAATCACTAGAGAGTGCTGAAACTTTTAACACGACATTAGAGCCGATGATTCGAGGGGACTAGTATGGTGCAACATTAACCTACGTTATCTCCAATATGTGGCTTGAGATTGAGATTCTCATTAAGTTTGAGTTATATGTTATACCACGAGTTGTCGCAACCGTAGAAAAAGGGGACTCTATATAGAAATAGCCATGCAAAACTGCTTAGAGGTGGTGTAACACCCCGTATTTTATGTGAACATAAGAATAACAAGTCAGAGAATAATTAAATTGTAACAGAATAATTTGTTGAGTCAAAGATTTCAATGATTATTTTGACTAATGACAAGAAGAAGCTTCATGATCGACAAAAAGGAGAATCGATGACAAAAAGAAGAATTAAAGTTTTTTCATAGGTTAGAAGTTGGTTATCTAGAGTTATAAATGTTAAAATCTATCCTCAAATAATCATACTTCTCATTGCTTTTAAAAATATTCATGAAAACTCTTTTCTGTTGCAAGTTGACAAAAACATGTCAACAGGTTAATTTTTACTTGTCAACAGGATTTCAAATGAAACTTGTCTACCTGTAAAAATTAACCTGTCAACAGCTTTTTAAAAGGTAACGGTCAAAAACCTGTCTAACTGTACATTTTACCTGTCAACAGCTTTTTGAATAGCAAAGCATATCTTTGAAGAGTCATCTTCTTTCATGAAAGGTTGCATCCATTTCTCCTCATCAGAAATCATCTCTTTTGATTGCAACTTTTCACTAATGATTATAACTTCTCAATCATTATAAATACATCATATTTCATTCATCCAAATCACCGAATTTCACTCTCTATTCTCTGATCTATTTTGCATTCTATTTTGCATTCAAAGAGCACTCAAAATCATTATATTATCGTTTGAATCTCCAAGCATATTTAATACACTTGTGATTCAACGATAATCCACTTCCGAATCTTCGCAAACATCAATTTACATTTGAGGATAAGATTATAGGAAGGGTGTACTCAATTATTGACTAATCAGTGTTGAAGCAAGAACACATTCAAAAGTCAAACTCTTGTAATTGTCCTGTTTGGGTAAGCTTGTAGCCCGTGAAATCAAGTGGGTAATCTTGTAGCCCATGAAATAAAGTGGGTAAGCTTGTGGCCCGTAAATCAAGTAGTGTTGTGAACTTGTTCCTCCGGGTGAAAAGAGGTTGTTGATTAGTGAAAATCCAGAGAGAGGTCTGGGACTGGACGTAGGACGGTGCTCTGAACCAATATAAAAATCCCTGGTGTGATTTTTCTTTTTACTGCATTTACTATATTTACTTATCTGCGAATAGTTATTACTTTATACTTGAATATTGTTTGTCATATTATACGATCCTTGTGTGTATTATACTCGGCAAGTACACGTGCACACCTTCAATTAGTATCAGAGCAAGGTTATCTCATAACCGTAATATAGTTATTTGATATATTCTAGTAATATGGCAAATAACCCAAGTAGTAGCACAAACACCACTTACACTGAAGGTTAATCGACACAAAGACCTCATTTCTTCAATGGTCTTAACTATAGTTATTGGGCAACACGTATGGCTTTTTACATGTAATCAACTAACTATGATGCTTGGAATGCTACTCAGAAATAAATAGTCAATCCAACGACTGAGTATGCAGAATGGACGACTGATGAAAAAACCGCAGCTGCTGTAAATGCAAAAGCAATTAATATGTTGTTTTGTGCATTAGATCAAAACGAATATAACCGTGTTAGTATTTGTACCACTGCTTATCAAATTTGGCAAACACTAAAAACTACTCATGAAGGTACTAACAAGGTTAAACAAGCAAAAATAGCTTTGTTGAAAAGTCAATTTCAAAATTTCAAAATGAAGCCAAATGAAACTATCAATGAGATGTATTCACGGTTTCAAACCATTCATCATGCACTTATCAGACTATGGCAAAAATATTCTGATTTTGATGTAGTTTCGACAGTCCTACATTCTCTGACTAGTGAATGGGAAGGAAAAGTATTAGCGATTGAAGAAGCTAATGACCTTTCTGTCATGAAGCCAGATGAATTGATAGGAAATCTAATGTCCTATGAAGCAAATTTGCAGGCTAGAAAAGAACAAAAAGAAGAAAAGAAAAATGTAGCATTTCATGCCAAAAAGGATGAAGACATCTTAGATTCTGAAGATGAAGATCTAGCATTCATTGCAAAAGGATTCAAGAAATTCTTAATGTAACGAAAGGCTAGTCGTTACAACAGAAAGAAGTTCAGATCAAATAAACCATCTTCATCAAATGTAGAATGCTTCAACTGTAACAAGAAGGGACATATGCAAAAGGATTGTCCGGAGCAAAAGAAGAAGACAGAAAATGAAAAATTCAAACACAAGAAGGACAAGTCAAAGAAACGAGCATTCTCAGTAACATGGGATGATTCAGACTCATCTTCGTCTGATAGTGAAAGTGACTCAGACGATGAACAAGCAAGTGTATATTTTATGGAAAAAGAAGATGAGGTACAAATTCCTTCTTTTGAAGAAGTTCTTGATATAGATGCTGAATTGATATATAAATTCAAAGATATGAAACGACAATGCAAACAAGCTCAAGCAGACTTATGTAGAGCAGAGTTGGAGCGTGATATGCTTAAAGACGAGAAGAAAATATTAGAGGAGGAACTTGAAAAAGCTCAAGAATCGTCATCTAATATTGATTCTCAACTATCTCTTTTGATTCAAGAAATTGAAACTCAAAAAGAGAAAAATGATGCTCTTACTACCGAAAATCATGAGCTTAAGGCAAAAGTCAAAATGTTAGACCTTGAAAAGGCTAGTTTACAAACAAAGTTAGACGACATTACTCAAAATGTTTCTAACTTTAATAAAGGTCGAGAAAATTTGACAAAAATTATTGAAAGTTCACAATCTGCTACAAATAAACAAGGGTTGGGATATAAGAAACAAGTTATCAAGAAACATCTTAGTAAAAGAAAATGGAAAAATAAGGTAGTACAAGAAACTGAAGCGAAGAAAAATCTTAGTTTATTATATTCCAAACCAAAATCGATTGTGAAATTTCAAAAGAAGAATGTCAAAACTATACAAATATGGGTTCCTAAAACAAATAACAATTTGATTAGGAACAAATACATTCAAAAAATTTTGAATTCTGTGCATCATAATCCAAATTTTTTATATAAAGGGGATACCGGACCCGTATGGGTTTGGACTCCTAAGACCTAACTCTTAGGACCCTATAGAAAGGTGGGTACCATGGACTTAATTTTATTTTTTGCAGGACCCACTCAAGAAAAGAGGAAAGTGGATATTGGACAGTGGTTGCTCGAAGCATATGACTGGAGACAAGAGCTTATTAACAAATATCATTTATTCAGATGGTGGCTCTGTCACTTTTGGAGATAATTCAAAAGGCTATATCATCGGCAAAGGCGATGTGAGCAATTACGGTACATCTAACTTATTATTACTAATGTCATGCTAGTTAAAAACTTGAAACATAACTTACTAAGTATTAGTCAACTGTGCGACAAAGGTTTTATCATTTCTTTTTCGAATAATAAATGTAGTATTTTAGATAAAGATCAAAATCTAGTTTTTGAAGGTTATAGAGACAAAAATATCTATATTCTGAATATGAACATCAATCATAATTCAGATATGTGTCTTGTAGCAAATGATAATGATCCATGGCTATGGCACAAACATTTCTGTCACATAAACTTCAGAACTATTGACAAGCTAGCTAAAAATGATCTAGTTAAAGGACTACCCAAAATGAGCTTCACGGTTAATAATATTTGTGATGCATGTCAACTAGTAAAATTGACTAAATCATCTTTCAAATCCAAGAAAGTCATATCAACATTACAACCACTTGAGTTATTACATATGGATTTATTCGGACCAACACAGGTTCAGTCAATAAATCATAGTCGGTATGTGTTTGTAATTGTTGATGATTATTCTCGTTATACATGTGTAATTTTCTTGAAAAATAAAAGTGACACGTTTAATCATTTCAAATCCTTTTTCAAGAAAATTCAAAAGTCAAAAGGACTTAAGATTAAGAATATAAGAAGTGATCATGGCGGAGAGTTCAAAAATAATGAATTTGAACATTTTGTACAAAGAAAGGTATTGATCATAATTTTTCGTTTCCTCGAACTCCACAACAAAATGGAGTTGTAGAACGAAAAAATCGGACTTTACAAGAATGTGCAAGAACATTATTAAATGGATCCACTTTACCAAAACATTTTTGGGCAGAAGCTGTTGCAACTGCGTGTTATGTTTTGAATCGTGTATCTATTCGACCTCTTACGAAAAATACATCTTATGAGCTATTTAATCAGAAAAAGCCAAATATCTCATATTTCAAAGTTTTCGGTTCTAAATGTTTTATTTTAAATACGAAAGACCAACTGGGAAAATTCGATCCAAAATCCGATAAAGGTATATTTGTCGGATATTTGGAACGAAGCAAGGCCTATCGTATATTCAATAAGAGAACTAAAACTATTGAAGAATCACTTCATGTATCTTTTGACGAATTTTATAAGCCATCTCATAATATATCAGATGACGAAGAAAATATAGTCACTAATAATCCTACAATCATAAATAATGACTCTGACTCAGAAATTATTGAAGATATTCCTCAACCTGCTATGGCACCTTCTCCACCTAGATTTAGATCTCCTCAAAGAATTCTAAGAGATCATCCGGTTCAAAATGTTATTGGAGAAGTAACCTCACAGATTTGAACAAGGAGTCAACTTAATCAAATGGGTCATGTTGCGTTTATTTCAAATATCGAACCAAAAAATTCTAAGGAAGCTGCTACCGACGACTACTGGAACATTGCCATGCAAGAAGAGCTAAATCAGTTCGAACGCAATGATGTATGGGAACTTGTTGCAAGGCCAACTGACCAATCGGTTATAGGAACTAAATGGGTTTATAAAAATAAGGCTGATGAACAAGGGAATATCACTAGAAATAGAGCACGGTTAGTATCACAAGGTTATAATCAAGAAGAAGGTATCGATTATGAAGAAACATTTGCACCTGTCGCAAGACTAGAGGCTATTAGAATTTTATTATCTTTTGCTTGTCATCACAATTTTAAATTATATCAGATGGATGTCAAGAGTGCATTCTTAAATGGGTTTATAAAAGAAAGAGTATATGTTGAACAACCTCCTCTATTTAAACATGAAAACTATCCAGATCATGTATTTAAACTTAAAAAAGCTTTGTACGGCTTAAAACAAGCACTACGTGCTTGGTATGAACGTTTACGAAGTTATCTTATTGATTCGGGTTTTCATATAGGGAAGGTTGATCAAACATTATTTATTAAACATTCACAAAAAGACATATTGGTTATTCAAATATATGTGGATGATATAATCTTTGGATCAACAAATGAAAAACTTTGTAAAGAATTTGCAGAAGTTATGACCAAAGAATTTGAAATGTCACATATGGGAGAATTATCATACTTTCTTGGTCTTCAAATTAAACAACTTCCGAATGGTATTTTCATAAATCAAGAAAAATATTGTGGAAATCTTGTTAAAAGATTTGGATTTGAAAATACTTCCAGAAAAACTACTCCTATAAGTACATCTACTCATCTTGAAAAAGATGAAAATGGAAAAAGTGTTGACCAAAAGACATATCGTAGTATGATAGGTTCTCTTTTATATTTAACGGCTAGTCGTCCTGACTTTATGATGAGTGTTTGTTTATGTGCACGATTTCAAGCCAATCCTAAAGAATCACACTTACGAGCAGTGAAACGTATAATTCGTTATCTTAATAATACCAAAGATTTTGGTCTTTTCTATCCAAAAGATTGTTCATTTGAGTTAGTATCATATAGTGATGCTGATTTTGGAGGATCTCGAACGGACAGAAAAAGCACAAGTGGTACTTGCCATTTTATTGGAAAATCACTTGTCTCTTGGTTTAGTAAGAAACAAAATTGTGTTTCACTTTCGACGTGTGAAGCGGAGTATATATCAGCGACTCTTGCATGTACACAAGTTTTATATATGCAACAAACACTTAAAGACTTTGGAATAAATTTATCAAATTCAATCATATATTGTGATAACACAAGTGCGATAAACTTATCCAAAAACCCGGTTAACCACTCTCGGACTAAACATATCGACATTCGACATCATTTTCTGAGAGATAATATTGAAAAAGGAAATATAAATCTCGAATATGTAAGCATGGAGAATCAACTAGCTGATATATTTACCAAGCCTCTACTCGAATCAAGTTTCATAAAATTACGTAGAGAGCTAGGTTTATTATCTAGAAAAGAACTTGAAAATTAAACTGTATATTTTAAACTTTGCAGAGTTCTTTTCTATTTAATACAAATAGTTATCACTTAACTATTTTCTCTCCTAAAATAAAGTGTTATTTTGTGGTGAGATTAATATGGACCTCTTCTAAAAATAGAAGTTGTCTTATACATATATACCTCTTCGTTGAGTGCTTTCTGAATTCATCCTTTCAACCTTCAGTCATCTTGTAATGTCTCACATTTGCGAAGAATGTGCTCGAAGATCACACATCACCATAACTAGCTCCGAATCAGACGAGCGCTACTCCCCGAAGACACCGGAACATCCTCCTGGTTTCCATCAAAACTCACGTACACCTGGCACCTCACCTAACAAAAAACGTTGCAAGAAAGCGTTATTTTGTTCTCTACGTACACGAGAGAAAATAGATGAGATACATCATTATCAAAAGCATCAAGTTGATCTCCAGAGGGAGATGTATTACGAGCAGAAGTTAACAGCTTCTCGGCTCACGTATCTCGAACAAATAGCTTCATTCTTCTGTAGCTCTAATAAGCACAACGTTCATGAGCCCACACATATGCCATCATCATCAAGAACATCCAACTCATGGGATAGGAATTACAACAAAAATGAAGGAGCAAGCGGAAAATCTCCTTGGGAACCAAGAAAATAATTTCTATATATCGTATTTAAGGAGATCATTTATATTGTTTTATTTGTTGTATTTTATTCCTCATAATTTATTATAATTTATAATAATGTTTTAATAGAGTTTGAATATATAAACAAAAGAAGTGAGAAAAACAAAAATATACAGTACCTGTCGACCGGTTAAAATAACCTGTCGACCTGTTTTATTTAATTGCAATCCAGAGAGTTTTCCTGTCGACCGCCTGCACATCACCTGTCGACCGCTATTTATAAAATTAAAACCAGAGAAAAATTAGGCCGACCGGTATAAAATGTTCTGTCGACCGGTTTATGTTTAAACTATTTTTTTCTTTCCAAACCAGAAACATTTCCTGTCGACCGCCCTACTCTCTCCTGTCGACCAGTTTCTATTTTCAATTTCAACCCAGAAACTTTTCCTGTCGACCGCCTATTTCCCTCCTGTCAACCGCTTTCTGTTTTCACTAAACTCGATAAGCGGTTTAATAAACTCAAGTCTTTCTTCGGTATAATTTGGGAAGCAATCTCTTGTGCCTCATCCTCTACCACACTTGCTCAAGATCCGGGAAAACGTCCAATGCCTCCTACATTTACATGGTCAACTTCGGAGGAAGGCACTAGTTCTGGAGCAAGTACCCAACATGGTCATGGTCGTGGAACGTCATATATTGAAGAAGGTGGAAATGAGGAAGAGGAAGAACAAGATGGAGATGAGGAAGAAAGTGAAGAAGAAGGAGACACAGAAGAAGAAGAAACCGATTCGAATTGACCATCCGAGTAGTTCCTTCTATCTATATTTTGTGATGTTATGCATATCAGCACTTGTACATAATTAATGCTATTAAATATGTATGCTACATAACTTAGTTTGGTATGTTTGGTCTGGTATGGTTTGTAATATGTGTTACAATCTATGTGTGATGTTCTATGTTTTAACTACATAATGTTGTGATGTTACGACTATAATCTCATTCACTGTTGTGTACCCTTTTTGTCGATGACAAAGGGGGAGAAAATGTTACTAACATTCCTTCTTGCAGAGATTTAGTTATATAATTCAGGGGGAGCATATAAACAGGGGGAGATAGCAATGGAGATTGAAATATCAAGCAATATTGTCATCAATCAAAAAGGGGGAGAATGTTGAGTCAAAGATTTCAATGATTATTTTGATTAATGACAAGAAGAAGCTTCATGATCGACAAAAGGAGAATCGGTGACAGAAAGAAGAATTAAAGTTTTTTCATAGGTTAGAAGTTGGTTATTTAGAGTTATAAATGTTAAAATCTATCCTCAAATAATCATACTTCTCATTGCTTTTAAAAATATTCATGAAAACTATTTTCTGTAGTAAGTTGACAAAAACATGTCAACAGGTTATTTTTAACTTGTCAATAGGATTTCAAATGAAACATGTCTACCTGTAAAAATTAACCTGTCAACAGCTTTTTAAAAGGTAACGGTCAAAAACCTGTCTACCTATACATTTTACCTGTCAACATATTTTTGAATAGCAAAGCATATCTTTGAAGAGTCATCTTCTTTCATGAAAGGTTGCATCCATTTCTCCTCATCAAAGATCATCTCTTTTGATTGCAACTTTTCACTAATGATTATAACTTCTCAATCATTATAAATACATCATATTTCATTCATCCAAATCACCGAATTTCACTCTCTATTCTCCGATCTATATTGCATTCTATTTTGCATTCAAAGAGCACTCAAAATAATTATATTATCGTTTGAATCTCCAAGCATATTTAATACACTTGTGATTCAACGATAATCCACTTCCGAATCTTCGCAAACATCAATTTACATTTGAGGATAAGATTATAGGAAGGGTGTACTCAATTATTGACTAATCAGTGTTGAAGAAAGAACACGTTCAAAAGTCAAAATCTTGTAATTGTCCTATGTGGGTAAGCTTGTAGCCCGTGAAATCAAGTGGGTAAGCTTGTAGCCCGTGAAATCAAGTGGGTAAGCTTGTGGCCCGTAAATCAAGTAGTGTTGTGAACCTGTTCCTCCGGGTGAAGAGAGGTTGTTGATTAGTGAAAATCCAGAGAGAGGTCTGGGACTGTACGTAGAACGGTGCTCCGAACCAGTATAAAAATCCCTGGTGTGATTTTTCTTTTTACTGCAATTACTATATTTACTTATCTGCGAATAGTTATTACTTTATACTTGAATATTGTTTGTCATATTATATGATCCTTATGTGTATTATACTCGGCAAGTACACATACTCACCTTCATAATTAAGGGAAACGGGTATGCCATTGCGTTCGTCTCGAAATTCTGCTTGAAATAGAGTCCAAGTTTGCATAAATCGGACTCCGTATGAAGAAGATATGGCCTTAAGAAGTTTCAATAAAAACCAGCCCTAAATTCAAAAATTCAGATTCGAAATTCAAAGCAGACACCCGGGCTGGGCCGGAAAAATTCCCGCCCAGGACCCAGGTCGACGCTAGGGTCGACCTGGGGTCGACCTGGGTACACAGGTCGACACTAGGGTCGACCTTAGGGTTGACCTCCCCCCTATTTCCAGATCCGTGGACAGATGCATTTTTCTGTATTTAGACCCCCGTTCTGACCAGATTCGTGACCCCTATGCTATTTAAACAACTCCAAACCTCACTTTCTCTCCACACAATTTCATTTCTACCTATACTCTGCCTCTATTCTAATTAAAATAAAAATAGCGTTGCTACTCTGCTGGAATCAAAACTAGAACTAGTGCATCTTCTTCTAATCTTAATATAATTAAAAGAGAACAACTATTTTCTAGTCTACTCGATAGTCTACGCCAAAGGAGAACTATTCAGTGTCAGAATACAGATTCCATAATACAAGAATCATTCCCTTTTTGTGAGTACAGTTATTTTCAGATATGAACTTTAATTATGATCTTGACATGGTTATAAATCTGAATCTGAGGTTATGCATATTCTTATCTGTCAGATCTGTTTTTCTGTGACTATTCTCTTTCTTCTTTCTGTTCTATAGCCAGACTACTACGAGCCTGCACAGAATCTCATAAGAGATTAATGCATGAACGCTAAATTTTGGGATAAATAATGAATAATGCATAATTGGACATGACTAATCTGTGACTGATTTGAGAAAATGACATATGTTATAAATTAGATCTAGATCTGTGCATACTCTGTGATTTGGAAGAAGAGGAACCATTGTATGTTAACCTATGACTTGAAACTTGGGGACTAACGCATGTTTAAAATTAAGATCTGGTTTTGAGATGTTATAATTTAAAGATCTAGATTTTTGGGCATATTTTTATATAACGATTCATGACTTGAAAAAGGAATATGTGACTTAGGCGTAAAGAACTATATTAAAATAGGATAACTATTAATGTGAATGCACCTAAAAGTGGATTTTTGGATATTGGCATTAAAGGCTATAATTTGGCATAATTCATATTTTATATCATGATTTGGGGCTTTTAGAGAGTGTTCTATACTGTGCAAAGTTTAACGAAAATTTGGGGACATATATTGTATGATGAATTACGACCATGATTTGGGCATGTGAGTTTAGGCTTAATTTATGGTTAGGCAAGATATGTAATTAGAAATTTAAGAAATGTTAAATCTGCTAAACTTGTTATCTGCTAAATCTGTTATCTGCTCTGCCAATCTGCTGAATTGCCTAATCTGCTAAATCTGTTGAATTGCCTAATCTGCTGAATTACCTAATCTGCTAAATTTATTGAATTGCTTAATTTGTTGAAAACTGAATAATTGTAATTTGGGTATGTAATCTGTAGGCTGGATCTAAAATTGAGCAAAACATTTTAATAGAACTTTGGATAATCTGCCGTTACTTGTAAAGAAGTTAAATCTGTTAAATGGACATAATTAGTCTGATATTTTCTGCAATGGGAGAAAGTGGCTATGACACGAGGTTAGACTCCGTTTGCGGTGGAAGCCTGCCCGGAACCAACCGGCTTAACCATCGACCGCAAACTGTCAATCTAATGTGAGAGGTCATAGGCATAACTAAAATATGCTTAGACACGAGGTTAGGTCTGGCTTGTGGCAGAAGTCTGCCTGGAACCACCCAGCATATCCAGCGGCCACAAGCTACCGACCTAATGTGAGAGGTCTGTGCATTAATATTTAATTAATGCAAATCTGAGATAAATATGACGTCTAAAACATGTTGGGTGGATAGGGTTAAATCAACTGGACTAATGAATCTAACAAAACCGTTTCGTGAATCTGTAGGCCCAATACAAAGTTGACAATCTGTAAGTCTGTTAAAACTGTACATCTGATCCGTTAGTCTGAAAACTTGTTAACTTGATAATCTGATCCGTGAACTAGTAAATCTGAACTCTGTATGTCTGAAACTTGTAAACAAGTTAATCTGAAACATGTTAGTCTGGGGACACAAGGTTAGGAGGGGAAATACTTGTGTCATCATCTGTTGTTTGGGACCCATATTAGTTAGTAACCCTTTTTGGTATCAAAACTTTGACCCCACGCTATGTAGGGGTCCGAGCATGCTAACTGAACTAATTATAAGCGGTTCATTCTGATAATGGCGAGGGGTTTTGACGGTGCGTTCCAACCGGGTCATGTGCGTGCATGGATCCGGTCTGCTTTGAGGATGTAGACACCGTGACATCTGTAAATAGGTCTGCGCCAATAGGTTTCCACTTTAGGGAGTGATACACCCTACTGTGGAGCCGACATAGGATATTTACGTATTAGGGAGCCGATCGCTTGGGGTAGAATTTAGGGTACACTTAGTTCTGTCTGTTCTGTTGGTACTGTATGTTTCTGTTGGGTGGTCACACCTGTCTGTTTCTACGTGGTACCGTCTATTGGTGTGGTAAAGGCCAATTACTAGTGTACACCTAATTCTAACATTCTGTTTCCGTAGGGATTATTCTGTTTCCGTCTCTGATTCTGTTTCTGCTTCCGTTTCTGTACCTTCTGTCTCTGTTGGGGTGGTAAAAGCCCATTACTAGAATTCCTTTTTATGTAGAGGTTATTCTGTTTCTGTTTCTTTTCAGTTTAGATATTAGGATAACACCTAATCCAGTTATACTAGCATTAGTGCAGAGAAGTAAGATATAGGTAAGAAGCATAACTTGGTCTATATCATTCTATTTCTTCTGTTTAGCTTAAGTATACCTGTTACTCCTGTTGCTGTTATCTCTTATCCATCTTTATTTACATGTCATGATAATGTTATCTGTTTATATGCTGGAAATCACTGGACTCACCAGACTTTATGTCTGACCTCGTTTGTTTTCGCCCCTTTTCTTTCCGTCTCCCCCCCAGGTGCTCAGAGTGGAAATGTAAGAGCTTGATTCAGATTCTCTCTGCTTAAAGTGCTTGAAGTATTGCTTGGCTTTGACTCTATCTTTTCATGGCAGTTTATGTTGGGGATTATGTCTTTGAAACTTTACATTCTGAAGGATTTTGTATAAGATTGATAATTGTGTACTTGAGTTTTGGTATTGTGATTTTGATGTAACCAAACTTATTTCTGCTTCTGCTATAATAAAGATATAATTTTTCAAATACTACTTATCTGTCTTGTAATATTTTGTTCAGTCTACTAAAAACGCTCCACCAAAGTTAAGGCATTCTCTTAGTGAGTGACCTTAACGGAGGTGGGGTGTTACACTTGGTATCAGAGCTGAAGGTTACCAGAATTGATAAAAAGTTTTTGAAAACTATTTTCGAAAAGGTTTTAAAAAGTAAGTATTTTCAAAAGTAAAGTTCATTTTGAAATTAAAAAACATAATCCCCAAAAGCCATGTATCTATCTTTCAACTCTCCGTTTTGAATTCCCTTTCTTTTGTTTTAGCATGTCTGGGGATCTTAACCTTCCTGAGGGCGTACCGACACCTGGCTGGTTCAGGAGGTACCTAGAAGCTAGGGCTAATGGCGTGGGTCCAGCAGACATTCCTCCTCCCCCAGCTGCAGTGGTTCCTCCTCCTCCTCCTCGTGCAAATGCGTTCTCAAAGATATGTAGAGACTTTAAAGCCATGGGTGGAATGGATTTTAAGGGAACTGAAACATTCGTGGAAGCAAGGAACTGGCTTAAAGAAACTGAGGATCTGTTCGTTATTTTCGAGGTGGACAATAGGCAGTAGATACAGTTGGTGGTATGGTTGCTTAAGGAAGAAGCTTCTTTTTGGTGGGAGGTCACAAATGGAGAGCGTTCGATAGAGACATGGATGGATTTCAGGCATAGGTTCGAGATGAAATTCCTCCCACGAGCGGAAGAGAGTCTATACGTAGAGAGATTCTTGGCGTTGAAGCAGGGGGATTTATCAATGAGAGAGTACGTCAACAAGTTTAATCAGTTGGCGAGATTCGGCTTAGATTTGGTAAATACACCGCATAAAAAGGCACTGAGGTTTGTTAAAGGTTTGAATGAGCCGCTACACAGATTGGCGATGTCCTACATTCCTATGGGGGCAACCTTCGAGAAATTGGTGGACATGGCATTAATGCATGAAGAGGAAGCCGAAAGTATAAAGAAAGTAGAAAAGCTTGAAGGACCACAGAACAAGAAGGCGGGGCCCAAAAGGAAACACAAAAGAAGGATGAGAAGTCTGAGGACAAGAAGGAGAAGAAGTGCTTTACTTGTGGAAGCTTGACCCATCTGAACAAGGATTGCAGAAAGAGGAAGGGCACCTGCTTTAACTGTGGTGAGATGGGACACTTCACTAGGGACTGTTCAAAGAAACGAGGGCAAGGGCAGAGGACAGGTCCTACTTCTGGAGGGCAGGCGAATACCCTTGAGGCTGGTGGATAGGATAGAAATAGGAAAACTTTCTGTAGAAGGTTTAATTTTCTTATTTGATTTTTGAGTTAAAACTCTTTCTGATTCTAGCATTTTGATTCTGTAATTGATACTCTGCACTTTAATACTAGTCTTGTTTCTGATCCCGCTGTAGACTCAGACCCATAAGGGTTATGACTCATCTGTTTGTGATAAGCTGGGGTTTGAGGGTATCTGTGTTGGGCGTTAAGTTGACTATGATGCATACATTCTGGATTTTATCATGCTTAGTTTCCTAAGAATCAATTGATAATCTGATCTGTACCAGTATTATGTAAGTACCTGAATATTTCTGAAAAGGATAAGGGTTTTTACTCGAAGCGTGAAGTAGATTTCTAGTTTTGACATTGTTTAATGGGAGTAATTCTCTGAGTATCAATCTGATGTTGATTTCGGTCTTTGGTGTTGATGCTTAGAGAGCTTTTGTTTTAATTATACTTGCTTCTATCACTCAGCTGTATCCTATCGATCGAATCTTCGACCTTTAGGTAGAAACTAATGGGTGTAAACATGTGTTTGAGACATGTTATGTTTGATGGTTGCAAGTGGATGAAAGTGGTTGCTAGTGATTGCTCGTGGATGCATATACACACACTAGGCACTAGATCGGCTCAAAAACACTCTCATACTGCATATGGATGTGTGTGCATTTTAAAAAATTTTATGGATGCAAAATGGTTAACTCAGCACATGGATGTTGCATATGAATGAATGGTTGTGCACTCATATAGAAATGATATGTATCAAATAGGAAAATTGCATACATGTTGGACTCATGGCACTGACATAATTCGCATTAAGGAGGTCAACTGAATAAGTGGACCGCCTGATCTTTGCATTAGATAAGGAACATATACACACTTTTGCATATGTTCATACAACATTAGAAGTTTCTAAGGACATTGGATGCTTGTGGATGATGGTTGAGTAGATGGGTGATTGGATGGTAGGACACATTCTTCTTAACTTGAAGATTTCGGGGAAGAAATCCTTTAAGGAGGGGAGAATGTAACACCCCGTATTTTTTGTGAACATAAGAATAACAAGTCAGAGAATAATTAAATTGTAAAAGAATAATTAAGGGAAACGGGTTACGCCATTGCGTTCGTCTCAAAATTCTTCTTGGGATAGAGTCCAAGTTTGCGTAAATCGGACTCCATATGAAGAAGATATGGCCTTCAGAAGTTTCAATAAAAACCAGCCCGAAATTCAAAAATTCAGATTCGAAATTAAAAACAGACACCCGGGCTGGGCGGGAAAAATTCCCGTCTAGGACCCAGGTCGACACTAGGGTCGACCAGGGTACGCAGGTCGACACTAGGGTCGACCTTAGGGTTGGCTTCCCCCCTATTTCCAGATCCGTGGACAGATGCATGTTTCTGTATTTAGACCCCCGTTCTGACCAGATTCGTGACCCCTATGCTATTTTAGCACCTCCAAACCTCACTTTCTCTCCACACAATTTCATTTCTACCTATACTCTGCCTCTATTCTAATTAAAATAAAAATGGCGTCGCTACTCTGCTGGAATCAACACTAGAACTAGTGCATCTTCTTCCAATCTGAATAGAATTAAAAGAGAACAACTATTTTTTAGTCTAATTGATAGTCTACGCCAAAGGAGAGCTATTCAGTGTCAGAATACAGATTCCAGAATATAAGAATCGTTCCCTTTTTGTGAGTACAGTTATTTTCAGATATGAACTTTAATTATGATCTTGACATGGTTATAAATCTGAATCTGAGGTTATGCATATTCTTATCTATCAGATCTGTTTTTCTATGACTATTCTCTTTCTTCTTTCTGTTCTATAGCCAGGCTACTACGAGTCTGCACAGAATCTCATAAGAGATTAACGAACGGACGCTAAATTTTAGGACAAATAATGAATAATACATAATTGGAAATGACTGATCTGTGACTGATTTGAGAAAAGGACATATGTTGTAAATTAGATCTAGATATGTGCATACTCTATGATTTAGAAGAAGAGGAACCATTGTATGTTAACCTATGACTTCAAACTTGGGGACATAACGCATGTATAAAATGAAGATCTGGTTTTGAGATGTTATAATTTAAAGATCTAGATTTTTGGGCATATTTTTATATAACGATTCATGACTTGAAAAAGGAATATGTGACTTAGGCATAAAGAACTATATTAAAATAGGATAACTATTAATGTGAATGCACCTAAAAATGGATTTTTGGATATTGGCATTAAAGGCTATAATTTGGCATAATTCATATTTTATATCATGATTTTGGGCTTTTAGAGAGTGATCTGTACTGTGCAAAGTTTAACGAAAATTTGGGGACATATATTGTATTATGAATTATGACCATGATTTGGGCATGTAAGTTTAGGCTTAATTTATGGTTAGGCAAGATATGTAATTAGAAATTTAAGAAATATTAAATCTGCTAAACTTGTTATCTGCTAAATCTGTTATCTGCTCTACCAATCTGCTGAATTACCTAATTTGCTAAATCTGTTGATTGCCTAATCTACTAATCTGCTAAATCTATTGAATTGCTTAATCTATTGAAAACTGAATAATTGTAATTTGGGTATGTAATCTGTAGGCTGGATCTAAAATTGAGCAAAACATGTTAATAGAACTTTGGATAATCTGCCGTAACTTGTAACGAAGTTAAATCTATTAAATGGACATAATTGGTCTGATATTTTCTGTAATGGGAGAAAGTGGCTATGACACAAGGTTAGACTTCGTTTGCAGTGGAAGCCTGCCCGGAACCAACCGGCTTAACCAGCGACCGCAAACTATCAGTCTAATGTGACAGGTCGAAGGCATAACTAAAATATGCTTAGACACGAGGTTAGATCTGGCTTGTGGCAGAAGTCTGCCCGGAACCGCCCGACATATCCAGCGGCCACAAGCTACCGACCTAATGTGAGAGGTCTATGCATTAATATATAATTAATGCAAATCTGAGATAAATATGACGTCTAAAACGTGTTGGGTGGATAGGGTTAAACCAACTGGACTGATGAATCTAACAAAACCGTTTCGTGAATCTGTAGACCCAATACAAAGTTGACAATCTGTAAGTCTGTTAAAACTGTACATCTGATCCGTTAGTCTGAAAACTTGTTAACTTGATTGTCTGATATGTGAACTAGTAAATCTGAACTTTGTATGTCTGAAACTTGTAAACAAGTTAATCTGAAATCTGTTAGTCTGAGGACACAAGGTTAGGAGGGGAAATACTTGTGTCATCTGTTGTTTGGGACCCATATTAGTCAGTAACCCGTTCTGGTATCAAAACTTTGACCCCACGCTTTGTAGGGTTCCGGGCACGCTTACTGAACTAATTATAAGTGGTTCATTCTGATAATGGCGAGGGGTGTTGACGGTACGTTCCAACCGGGTCATGTGCGTGCATGGATCCAGTCTGCTCTGAGGATGTAAGACACCGTGACATCTATAAATAGGTCTGTGCCGATAGGTTGCCACTTTAGGGAGTGATAAACCCTACTGTGGGGCCGACACATGGTATTTATGTATTAGGGAGCCGATCACTTGGGGTAGAATTTAGGGTACACTTAGTTCTGTCTGTTCTGTTGGTACCGTCTGTTTCTGTTGGGTGGTAACACCTGACTGTTTCTGCGTGGTACCGTCTGTTGGGGTGGTAAAGGCCCATTACTAGTGTACACCTAATTCTAACATTTTGTTTCCGTAGGGATTATTCTGTTTCCGTCTCTGATTCCGTTTCTGCTTCCATTTCTGTACCTTCTGTCTTTGTTGGGGGTGGTAAAAGCCCATTATTAGAATTTCTTATTCTGTAGAGGTTATTATGTTTCTGTTTCTGTTTCTGTTTCAGTTTAGTTATTCGGATAACACCTAATCCTGTTATACTAGTATTAGTGCAAAGAAGTAAGATATAGGTAAGAAGCATAACTTGGTCTATATCATTCTGTTTCTTCTGTTTAGCTTAAGTATACCTGTTACTCCTGTTGCTGTTATCTCTTATCCATCTTTATTTACATGTCATGATAATGTTATCTGTTTATATCCTGGAAGTCACTGGACTCGCTAGACTTTATGTCTGACCTCGTTTGTTTTCGCCCCTTTTCTTTCCGTCCCCCCCCCCCCCCCAGGTGCTCAGGGTGGAAACGTAAGAGCTTGATTCATATTCTCTCTGCTTGAAGTGCTTGAAGTATTGCTTGGATTTGACTTTATCTTTTCATGGCAGTTTATGTTGGGGATTATGGCTTTGAAACTTTACATTCTGAAGGATTTTGTACAAGGCTGATAATTGTGTACTTGAGTTTTGGTATTGTGATTTTGATGTAACCAAACTTATTTCTGCTTCTGCTGTAATAAAGATATAAATTTTCAAGTACTACTTATTTGTCTTATAATATTTTGTTCTGTCTACTAAAAACGCTCCACTAAAGATAAGGCATTCCCTTAGTGAGTGACCTTAACGGAGGTGGGGTGTTACAGGTGGTAGCGACCTAATCTGATCCCTAGAGTTGTTAGCGACATTTTCAAGTGTTTAAAGACTTTGTACAACTTCAAGTTGAATTGGGAAAAGTGCTCGTCAAGATGGAGATCCGTTGGGTGTGGCTCGCATTATATTAGAGAATGAATTTACGGTTAGTCCCACATCGCATGATATCTTAAAATTGTTAGGTATCTATATGAGATCAATGACATGTAATGATCAGGGATTATTTTTGTTATGACTAAATATTTCCATGAACATAGTATGCTCTAGGAAGACGTAGGGGTATCCAATCATGACATTGACACTAGATAAGCTTCCCTCAGTGGTTTTCAATGCTTTTACGCTAAACGAAGAACGTGCATGGTGAAGACGCTAGGGTGCTGAAAATTTCAACATAAATTGCATATATTATAAAATAGTGGAAATTATGGAGACATCCTTAAAATGAAACATAACGTAAAGCGGATCCCTCCCTAAGTTTACTTGCAATATGGGTCTTTATTTTACTATACTAATATTGTTTCGTGATTTTTGGTGCTATTGTAAAAGAATTCCAAAAACTTGCAAATATTAAGATAATGTTTCTAGGAAAAAATAGTTACTGAAATATTTGCCTTTGTTGTATAAACATGCAGATATATCAGCAACAATTGCATAATGCATTGTTGATATGAGAAAGGGAAAATAAGTTGCTGAAATGTCTACAATTATTTTGAGTAAATGTTGACATATCAGCACTTACTCCATTGTATATTGTGTAAAAGAAAATAAATTGCTGAAATGTCCGCATTTATTATGAATAAGTGCTGACATATATTCAGAAATCCTACAGTGTATTGCAATATGTATCAGTGTATCTTAGAACTATAGGCATATTTGCAATTTCTATATATTTGATGTTATTTCTACAATTTTATTAGCAGTGAAATATTTTTCATTTGTATGCAATCTTTATCATTTTTTGATGATTTTTCTATGATAATATGATGTTTGAATAAGTGTCAGTATTGAATTTGAAAGTTTGAAGCAATCAGCAGAAACTGCATATAAGCATCATTTTGAGATAATTGCAGCGATGTCTGCAATTTTTCGAAAATTTGCATGATTTCGCTGAAATGTGAATTTTTTTTTTGGATCATGTTTTTTTATACTTTTCTTACATTAACGTAAGGATTAAGTATTGAATTAAGTTTCAAAGTTTGATAGATTTTTACCTTGATTTTTATTGTTTTTATGATGATTTTCGAAAAACAGAATGTAATGACCCAAAAATTCCTGCCCTTTGAATCGACCATAAACCACACAGATCTGATCCAAAAGCTCGAAATCCTCGAATACACTAACTCTGGGCATACAACACATCAGAACAAATAATAGAAGACTTTTATAAACATCACAATAATGTTACATCAGAGTACATAATATCAGAGTACATCAAATATAATAATACAACAGCGTAAGATTAATTTACAATGAATTTAATACAGTGCAGCGAAGACTATCATTGCTCTGGACACAGCTTTAGGCTTCGATCTAGAATCCTGGTCAAAAGATAAATATATGCAAAACAAGTCACTCCACTGCTCGTGTGGAAAAGAGGGCACCCGATTTTGCAAAGTGAAACAAACTACGAGTCGGTCATGGGACTGATATAAGAAATCTTACTTAACTTATCTAATAATAATAAGGCTAATCACAAGACCATGCCGCTAACGCGGAACGGGCTTACTCCATTGGATTGGCAGTGCAAGAAATAAAGAAAATCGTTAAACAACGCAATGCTTTTTAGAAAAATGAAACATTATAAGACTTAAGTCCCATCACACAATGCAACGCAAACCGGAGAATAGAGTTTTACCTTATAATGGTCAAAAATGCTTGATACGATAAAACAGATTTGATATTATTATTAGTGTGTATATGTTTCAAAAACATTTTAATCATAATGTATCAATCAAAGACGGCATAGCTACCATATATTATGTCGCCATACTAGTCATACAATCAAAACCGTATGGTGTCGTATTGGAAGTTGGATTTCCATCATGAACCAAGGCAAGAGATAGTCCTTACCGAATTCGAGACAATCTAGCCCATGTCTCAGGACTCAAACTCAGGTGAGCTCTTAGGAGCCACAGAGCCGGTCCCCAACTTACGTTGGTGGATTATAACTCCTGATCAATACGTTTTCCCGCCCTATGGGGCGTAAAATAGAGCCACTAGGGACTCAAATACCGAGGCGCCTCACAATCCATCATCCACATAAGTAAAATGTCTGGGCTCCATACCATGACACCACTCCTAGCTAGAAAGAAACGCATGTTCTCCTTGGATCCTTCTCCCCTTTCTGGTTCATACCGGGGTGTGAGGCTCGCGAAGTATCGCTACATAAAGCTATGCTAGATAAAGATGTGCTTTGATCATCAACCACAAGGCTCTTCTTTTCAACAAAAGCCTTGATCATTTGCATCTTAGCATGCCACATTGTCAATCCATACCATACCATTGATTTCTGCCAATATATAACCTCTAAGCTCGTATGTCTCAGAGAAGGGTGTTAAGCAAGAGAATAAATTCTCCGCCACCAAATAGATATATATTTAGCAGAGATCAACGAATACAACATAAAGGAATACAACGTCAGACATACCATCCATTTACAAGTCCGTTCTGGGTCTGAACGAAACCGGAGACACCTTATTCCTCGTCCCATATGTCCAATACAAGAAAGAGGTTCTCGCATATCCATCGATCTCCAAGTACGTCTAGACGATCACCACTTATTACCTTATCTTGGGATGCCTCCCAATCAAGTCATCAGTAATCATCCAAACAATTTGAAGACCTCCGGTCCTTAACCACCGTCTTCATCTTCGACTTTTAATCGTCGTAGTAATTATTCAGAATGGGTTGAACCCGGTCTTTCCGAATAACTTGCGTATTTTATAATCAATAATTAGGTGCTATAGAAACACATCATACGCCACATTCCAATTTAGAATATTCTTTTAAATAAATATTCACATTATTTGGGAAAGGTTCCCATTAATTTTATGAAAGATAAATTCTTTTAGATTTATTCTTTAATATTCTTTTTAAAGATTCATTAAAACTCCAATTTGGTTTCAATATCAAAAATCATTACTTTATGATTATTCAACTTTAAGAAATTAATCTTGTCTTTAACTAGGTTAAAGAACCAATGTTATTTAAACACAGTTCACGATAAACCCAAAATCATCTTCCATTAAATATGGAATTTTCACAGAAATCAAATCAATATATAATTGATATAAATTTCCGTATCAGACTAATAATATAAATGGAATAACGGCAAAGCCTTTTAAATTCCATATATAATAACGGTCTTCTTTTACAGAAGCTCATCTCGATCATTATTAAATTGAACTCCATTCAATTCCAATTAAATATATTAAATTGGAAAACTTTACTTTGGAAAATTTCCATTTAAATCTTAATAAAAGATTTATAAATTCCAAATTATATTTTCACTGTTAATTGGGTTAAAGAATGAATGTCGTTAAAAACACAGTTCACAATAAACCTAATTCACATTTCATTTTATTCCAATTACTAAATATAATTGGAAACTCTAATAATCTTAATTAAAAGATTTATTTTCTTTCATACGGGGTTTAAGAACAGTGTTATTTAAGACACCATTCACGACAAACTCGAAAATCCAATTTATCTTATTTAATTCCTATTAAATATTAATTAATTGGAAAACTTCATTAAATCTTAATTTAATGATTTATTCTAGTTAATAACTAGTTCATTTCGATAAAAATGTATTTTTATTTTTTTAAATATGGAATTTTTTATCTTAATCTTTTCAAATCACTTATTATGATTTTACATAATTTTACCATACTTTTAATAATTTTATCAAGGCCCGTATAGTCGGTTTCCAATAACGGCCACCGAACTGCATCCATAGTTGGGCTGTCAATGGGTCGTGTCGGGTCGGGTTTGGGTTGGGTCAAATCGGGTTTGGGTCAATTTTTAAACGGGTCGGGTCAACCCATTTAATAAACGGGTCAAATTATGTCAACCCGAACCCAACCCGTTTATAAACGGGTCGGGTTGACCCGTTTAACCCGTTTATTTGCAGAAACCTGTGGATGGTTGATGTACTATTTGTTCTTCTGCTCTTGTTTCCTTCGGTCATATCTAGAGTGTTACAGTTTAACGTATACATATTCTTACTACTGTTGCTTTTGTCAGTTGTATTGCAACTTCCAACCATTCATTTTACTAACTTGTAATTATGCAAAGGAATTTTCATACACCTTCTGCTTGAACATAATTATATATTGCCATTCCATAACTTGTATTCACTTTCTCATGACATTGCTGGCTGTTAACCATGTTGCGTGTATCATTGTTTTATAGCTCAAACTGTATGTTGCACTATAACTACCAATCGCTGCCATAATTACAGAACTCAGTGGTTATGTTGTTTCGATTTAATCATGAGTTGAAAATTACATTCTTGCTGCGTATATTTTGCATTAATGGCAGCAGTATGACAATAACTGTGCTCTGACGCTCATATGTTTCCATCTCCACAGTATTCTGTTTTTTTGCTGCCCACAATTCTTATTTCGTTTTGTTATCAACTGTATATATCGAACCAAATTGATAACCTTTATTTTAGGCAAATACTGTTTATAAAAAAACAGCACAGACAGCTGGACGTATTGTTAGGATAGATAAGTGACAACATCATTTATTATGCTTTTTTACCTTCTAGTTTATGATAATAATTATTTTCCATCTTATCTACATACTTAACAGTATTGCTTATAACATTTAACAAAAAATATTATCGACATTTTGTATCCATAGGTTCTACTCATACGTAGTTGCATAGTATTATACTAACCATCAATCATGCTCATCATAATCTTCCTTTGCATCAATCAACACACCATACAACTACTGATTTTTGAACTAATATATTTTATATTAAACGGGCCACGTCGGGTCAAAAACGGGTTCACGGGTCAACCCGTAACCCACCTGTAATGACCCGCATTGGCAGAGGTATTATAATTAATTAATTTAATTATATAAATGGTGATATAGTGAATTTAATGTTTGTGGAATTTAAATAATGGTGAATATTTAATTAAAATAATTAATTAAATAATATATTTAATTCTGAAATAAACAGAATTGGCTGAAATGGCGATATGGTGTGAACTGGATCATCTGTGACATTTAATTCAGCTTGGAATTGAATTTGAATAACAAATATATTATATAAACGACAGTTTGAACATAGGATTATATTATAATTAAAATCGAGCTTGAAATGGCGCTACAGTTCGTAATTTGGCGATTTGAACTTCAACTGAATGTACAGGATTCGTTTTAAGCCGGATTTCTGTGAAACAAGAAACGTGTGGAGCTGGTGGAGTATATCTTTCTAGTGGAAGAGAAAAATCGGGATTTCGTCGTGTAGATCTTGATTTACGTCCAAATCAAATTTTAAAATAGTCGATATAGAATCGTTTATCGACCGTAACAGTTTATTCGATATAACTAAATATCGGGTTTGAATTTAGACAAGGTTCTTTTGGGAAATAGTGATAATTTAATTTTTAGAATTTTACTGTAATTTTAAATTAATTTAATAAGCGAATTTTTATTTGGAGTGTTTTGCACCCTAAATCGGCATTTTTGAGATTTCACAATATGAGTTAAACTACCGGTATTATTATATTTTTGGAATCCTGACACATCGCTGATTTCAACGGTATATTTATTTCAGTCTGCAGCGCTTGTACATGTGTATAATTATGTAGCAAGGTATATGAACATTCATAATGTAAAATATCCTATTTTTCTTTGGACCAAAAATGTGCCACGATTTTCACCTCTCAACCGCACAAAGGAAAGACTACTTCCTTTAAAACCCTTCAGCCAAAAACCTACACTATAAAATAACTTTATCTGTTGACCTAATCACTTCTAATTCTCCAACAAACGAGCCGCCACTCAGAACAAAACATCAAAACAATGGCGTGTAAAAAACAAACAAACATGGAGCAACAGCGTTCTATATTGTATTCGGAAAGATAGATTGCAAAAGGGAATGAACTCAATGGCTATGGGGTTCGAAAGGTTTCAGGAAGCCGGGTTCTTCTTTTGTTGAAGATAAAACTGTAGCGGCTTCAACAGGTTGTACGGACGTTAAAAAGATGAGGGAGGGAGATAGGGAAGATCTGATTTTCGAAAGAAACAGTTTGCTTAAATTAAATGCGAAGTGGAAGCAGGATATTTGCGTCAAAACGAGTGAAGAGGGAAGGAAAAAAATGCAGGAACGTTTGCTCGTGAGTTTTAATAGGACAGAAGCAGTATGCGGTCAGGAGAAGGGATGGACGTGTTATACTAGGGCGTGTTTTGTATACTGGATGGAGTGATGTTCACGAGTCAAAGGGTGTATTCACTTGTAGTTCGCTTCTCAGTTAATACATGGAAGGTTTGGGGAAATTAAAACAAAACTGGTACAATTTTGTGAAGCTGTTGTTCATGGCAGTAATGAAGGAACGAAGTGGGAGTCGGAAGCTTGGTTGATGGCACAGCAGGGATGGCAATACGGTGAAACAACAGAAATTGGAAAGGAGAACAAAATGATCGGACCCTGGGTGAAACAAAAATCGAAAACAGAAGTGCGGCAGCTACTGATGTTCTTTGTTGCGTGGTGACCTGGTTCCAAATGAAATGCTAGAACCAAGTAAAGGAAGGGCAGTAGAACCGAACGAACTGTAAGTTGCGTTGGAATCGTATGGACGACGGCTACGAAATAGAACTGACTGGAAGCGGATAGGAGCTCATTTAAATTTATGGCGAAATAAATTGTTTGATTAAAATCAAACAAACAGTTTATCGTTCTTTAACGATGAACTGCCAATGTGAGTAAATCTCACTAACTCTGAACAGTTTATAATTTCATGTTGTATTTTTAGAACTATTAAATATTGGCTGATTGACTGTGTGTTGATTGTTTGATTGAACTGCTAGTCAGTTAGTTGAATTTCTATATTGATTCTGTTTAATAGAATATATCATATGGAACTGAAAGTGATGTTGATTTTATTGTGTAACATTTGTGGATGCAGGGAAACAGGTTGGAGGAATCTGACTGGATTCCTCAACAGTTATTTTACTGTTTTTCATATATTGTGATATATGATGTGTTATAAAAATCTGTAATGGATTATGTGTGTTAGAATGATATTGATCCTTGTTATTCGATATTTTAAATATCATAAAAGACCCTGGGATGTAAGAAGAATTATTTCAATGTATATTGAAATAAAGGAATTTTATAAAATCAACCGATTTTATAAAAAGGAAATATTTCGAAAGTAAATAAAAGGAAAATGTTTATAAAACTAATAGAGTTTTATAAAGGTGAAAATGTTGATAAAACAAATAGAATAGAAAATAAGGAATATCTATTTAGAGAATAAATAGGATGAAGGAATATTTAGTTGGAAGCTAAATAGGATTATAAAAGGAAACTGACGAGATAAAAAGGGGTTAATCAAACGTAGTTTATCAAAAGGAGTTAATCAAATGTAGTTTATCAAAAGGAGTTAATAAGACATAGTTATTTAGGATAAGTTACCATTTAGCACGACTGCTAGCGTAATTCGCAGGGCTGCAGATAGCCTACGACATTCGGATGTTTCCTGAGGGAATCAGGCGTAACCATTGTGATCGCTGCGATCTAGAGTCAAGCGAATGGAGTTAAATCGAATATAGTTATTCGAAATAAAGTTAAAACAGATATTAGTTATTCGTATTAGAGTAAATCAAATAGAGTTAATCGAATAGAGGTTAAGAAATAGAGTTAAACAAGATTAGAAACTAACTAGAGATTAGTTAAGTTGAATAGTTTTCTGAGTATCGATCTGATGTTAGTTTCGGCCTTCGGGGTTTATACTTAGAGAATTGTTCTCCTACTAGTTTACAGTCAGAGACTGATAGTTGTAGAAAGAATAGTGATACGTAAATAAGTTATGGAAATGTTTTCCAGCGTTAACATATATTTTCTAAACATAGAAAATAAGGATATATATATATATATATATATGATTGATGATTGATTGATAGAATTTCCATTTGGAAATAATATCTTCTTTGCACACGTGTTTTTCTTTGATAGTTAAATCACAGACTATTATAGTTTTGACCATTTTAATGTTGTTAATATGGAGAGACCGGTTGGATTATTATCCAAAGAACCACTCTGTATTGGCATACGCGTTGCGAATCATATATGCCAAAGATAATTGAAGACGGAGTAAAGTGCAAGGGCTATTGTATAAGTCTTAGATAACACTACCTAAGATGGATGTACTGAATAGTGCCTTCGGTTCATCCTGTTCCTGGATGACTTGTATGGACGGATGTCTGACAGAGTATTTCCAGACGATCACGTATATTGATTTCTCCAACCGTACCAAAAGTGGAACGGAGAAGGAAACTTCTTTTAGCTAACACATAATGTATTGTTGTAGACGTCGATCGGTGATTTGATGGATTTGACGATGTGACATTCGAAGTGAATCTGATGTGATGATGAAACGTAACCTCAAGCCTCACATCCGGTAAATGACAGAAATCGGGCAGGCAACATGGCTAAGTCGGTCGCTCCGAAGTAGGGTGTAAAATCACCTGATCTAGAGTTTCATTTATTTCTAAAAATCTATTGTTGATGCTGTCCCATTCGGGAAACGGTTGCTGATCCCAACTGTTGGTGATATACATTCGATACACTCAAACGAAATGAGTGGTCGGTCATGTATGGCCGGGTTGCAAGATGTTCTTGTTGAACCCAGTGTATTCCTTTCTACAGGTACACTAGCGAAAGGTGGTTCCATACCTTGTCATAGTTGGAAATCCATTACCCAATGCGTGCTTGCGGTTTTGATTGTATACTATATATGTAGAACGTGAGATGAAAGCGTTTCTGCTAGATGATTATATATACTGTGGTTGATAGACATTATTATAATATCAAAAGGTTTTTGATATAAAGATATTTTGGATTATCATAAGGGAAAAACCCGTTCCGTTATGCAGTGTGGTCTTATGAGATATCGTTTACTTGTTCGAACTGTTTTTAAACTGTTTTACTCATACCAGTCCCATGATTGACCCGGAGTTTATTTTGTTTTGTTTTCCCTAAACTCTTGGGTGCCCAATTTTGTACGGGCAGTCAAGTAGTCGGGAATTTATAGATACTTGAAGAGCTGGAGCAGGAGGCTTCAGGATCATATAGATATTGTTTATTTCCGCTGTGTTGTAAGTGTTGTACTGTGATAATGATGTATATTCAAGTACAAATGTATATTTCAAAGATATGTTATCTATTATATGTTATTCGTTCCGCTGTGAGGTTCGTGTTACTCTGATGTTGTATTCCTCTTCTTCTTCTATTCTAAGTTTCCATCTTATCTATCCTCACCCTCTAATTTCTTTCATTAATGACTGGTATTTTCGATCCTTGGATGTTCGATATGTGTTGTATATTGGATAACCAAGATCGTCAAAAACCCGGGTCATTACACCACCCGTTTATTAAACGGGTCAGAGCGGGTTGACCCGAAATTGACACGTTTATAAATGGGTCGGGTCGGGTTTTTATCGTGCGGGTTACGTGTCGTGTTTCGGGTCGTGTAAGAAATTGACAGCCCTAATCCATAGCGACCTTTTTCAAATTTGATTTGGATATAATTCCAATCCAACAATTAGATTTTGAAACTCGTATATTCATTGGAAAGCTCTTTTCGATACGAACCCAATGGTTCCTGTTTTAGGGGAATCCGACGGTCGGATCTCCCGTTACATCAATTTGAAGTTAATGGTCAAAATTCGCGAACAGTCGTTGTGCGGCGCATTCTATTCAGGCCATTATAAATATTATATATATTTCGTCGATTTCCATTTAAATCGTATTTTATAAATCGTTTATTTATTTATCTTAAAACGATTCCAACTTCATTTTCAATTTTAAATCAAAAATGAATATTTTACATCTTTATCATATTAATATATTAATATTTTCAAAATATTAGATTTCGAAATCATTACTTTTCGATATTCATTATGAAATGAATAAAATTTAACGATAAGACCGTTCGGGTTAAAAATGGCGTTTCTATACTTAACCCGGCTTCGTATTTTTTTCATTTTTGTGTCCATCCAAAAATGGACATAAAAATCAAAATTTTATTCTTCACTGAATATGATTTTAAAATATTCGTTATTTTAAAAGATTCTTTATTTTTGAATGTTCTTTATTTTAAAAGATTCTGAATCGGAATTCGACTCAATCAATTTCCATATAATTTCAGATATATGGATTTCATACATTGCATGTATACAATAACAATGATAAATAATTACTAAACCATCCATTCACATCCAAAGTGAAATTTACAACTGTGTGAGCATTAAAATAAATAGATAACGCTCATCACAGACTGTCAATCCATCTATTGACATAGCTAAATATTGGGACTAGTGTATAACAAATATCATCCCAGTACCCGTGTAGGGTTTTCAAACAACAACAATTCATTTAGATAAATCATTGGTTAATAAATTTAACCAATTATAATTCGATTTGAATTATTTTCTATTTAACAATTTTTCACTGTTTAAATTATAAATAAATATTTATAATTTAATTTCAACAAAACATTTATTTTAACAAGTAATTATTTTGTTTCTTGTCTAACATGATAAAGGTGACATTTTGTCTAACGAAACATATATTTTAACTAAATGACATTTTCATTTTAACATAACATGTTCTAACAAGATGACATTTCTATTTCACATGACATTTTCTAACTAAACGGCATTTTAATTTTAACATTACATTTTCTATGTTTCTAAGGACAAATAAAAGGAATGTTTTATTTTCATAACATTTTCTATGCTGCAAATGACAAATAAAAATGAATATTTTATTGTCATAACATTTTCTCTGTTCTCTAATGACAAATAAAAAGGGATATTTTATTTGCATATCATTTCTATGTTCTCTAATGACAAATAAAAAGGGGTATTCTTATTTGCATATAGTTTCTAATCTCAGCAGGATAAACAAAAGGAAATGTTTTTGTTTGCATACAGTTTCTAATCTTAGCATGACAAATAAAAAGAAATGTTTCTTATTTGCGTACAGTTAGTTCTATTTAAATATGACAAATGAAAATGTAAATTTATTTGCATACAAATTTCTATCTTTCACATAACAAATAAAAATGACTACTTTTATTTGTATTCAAATTCAATGTTTAACTTGACTAATAAAATGACTATTTCTATTTGTATACAAATTTAATGTTGACATAACAAAATGATATTTTTATGTTATCGACAATTTTAATTCAACATCACAAATAAAATGATATCATTATGTTGTCGACAATTCTTTTTCAACATAACAAATAAAATGATATTTTTATATGACAATTCTAATTCAACATAAAAATGATATTTTTATATGATAATTCTAATTCAGCATAAAAATGATATTTTTATATGACAATTCTAATTCAGCATAAAAATGATATTTTTATGTGACAATTCTAATTCATCAAAAATGACATTTTTATATTTGATAATTCTAATACATCAAAAATGACATTTTTATATTTAATAATTCTAATACATCAAAAATGACATTTTTATATTTGATAATTCTAATACATCAAAAATGACAATTTTATTTTGTCGATTCTAATTTCAATAAAAATGACAATTTTAATTTGTCAATTCTAACTTCAACAAAAATGACAATTTTAATTTGTCAATTCTAATTTCAACAAAAATGATATTTTAAATTGTTGACTCTAATTTCAACAAAATGATTATTTTATATTGTTGACTCTAATTTCAACAAAACGATTATTTTTGTTTTCATGCAAATCTATTTCAACAAAAAGGATATCTTGTTTTGACAATAATCTAATTCAAACAAAAATGATATTTTGTTTTTAACATTTCAAATTCAACAGAAATGTTAGTCTTATATTTAACATTTCTAATTCAATAAAATGTCAATTTTTATATTTTACATTTCTAATTCGATAAAATGACAATTTTTATATTTTACATTTCTAATTCGATAAATTGACAATTTTTATATTTTACATTTCTAATTCGATAAAATGATAATTTTTATATTGTCAATTCTAATACAACAAAATATTCCATCAAATCAACAGATCATCATTGCAACCACAATCAATCGATTCACACATATATAAATTTTACATCGCAATCAATAATAAATTTTATTTTAAATTAGAAATCTCACAGTGTTTTGGATTTTTCCCAAAAATTTCCGGTCGATGTAAACCCTCTGGTCTATTCCATTGTGTAGTGTTCTTGAATAAGATTCCAACGGTTCGAAAACCATTCGGTTTCGATAAGATCTGAATAAGATATGACATTTTAAAGATTTATTAACTAATTAAATTATTAATTTAAATTAACTAACTTTTAATCCATCATTTACCCTTCTTCTTCTAACTGGAAACCCGTCCTCTTCTCTGTATAAATATGAACCCAAGCTTCAAACGGAAACCTCCACCTCGCGCATCACAGTGGTCATCGGAAGTTCATCGGAGTGGGCCGCCTCCACGGTGTTTCTCATCGCTGCCCATCATTGGCGACTCGACGGCCACCTGACCTCGGGATTTGGGCTCAAGCGCAGCAGGTTTAGGGACCAAAATCAAGAGCGATACCCTATGAAGCTCAATCTTGTCCGTATGGTTGAGAAGATCTTGCCTGGCACTTTGATTTTTGTTTGAGAATCATGATTTAATTCGGGACATATGTGGAGGAATTAGCGATTCAAAATTCGACAATTTGGGCCATTGAAAAGAACAGATGGCGGTGGCAATTGTACAGGGATTAGAGTTTAATTTGGGTAGGGTATTTATAGATAATATAATTTAATATTATTTTAATATTTAATTCAAATATTATTTGTTTATCACTGCTAACTCCAAACTCAGCCCAACGAATATTGCCCCTAGCCAAATACCCCTATTACGGACACAATGGGATATGTTTCGAAAGCCAATTCCATTGTTTCAATCAATTTTCATTTATTTTAAAATATAAATCGTTTAACTATTTAATTTGATCGCACATTTAAATTTACCGGGGCCACATACTAACTCTAAAAATTCGTGAAAAATAAATATAGCTATGTTTTGACGATATGGTCCTAACAAAATTAATTTCGTCGAATTTGGAGACCGTTTGAAAAATGGCCATTTTCTGGTCGATCAATTTGACTGAAATTGACAAAACACGTTTTGATTTACCACGCTCACATATTAATTCCAAAAATTATGGAAATTGGAATCTAGCAATAATTTGACATTCCGGATCCAACCAAACTGGTTTCGTCGAAAACGGAGGTCATTTGCAAAATGGCTATTTATTATATTAATATATATATATATATATATATTCCATAGCGACTATTCTAAATATTTAATTGGCCATAACTTTTTATTCCCGCTATGAAATTTCAAATTTTCAGATTCGTTGGAAAGATATTATTAAACAGATTGAAATATTTTTGGTTTCACCAAATTCCGATTTATTTTGAATCCTATACATTAAGTCAAAGTTCAAATTTAAATTTTCAAACTGTCGTGCCATTTCTAACTCCTTTTATAATAAAATTAAAAAAATTCGTTCTAACTTCGTTTAAATAAAATTTTAATCGTTATTATTTAAAATAAATCATTTTAAATATTCAAAATCCATTAAAATTACTAAAATAAAATTTTTTAATTGGTACCCAAATTCCGGGTTGTTATAATCTCCCCCACTTAAAATCTTTTCGTCCTCGAAAAGGAACGGAGCTGAAAGTAGTTTAATTAACCAACTCAACTTTCATTTTTTTTATTTGTTTCAATAATTTTTATTAGTTGATCTAATAATCACACAACACAATCATCAATTAATTTGTTGATTAGCTTTTCAAATATATTTAACTTTTATATATTAAAAATCATATTTTCTAAGATCAGATTATATATATAATCACAAATACGTTAATTGTGAACTTGTCGCTCTCAACTCATTCTAGGGCATTTCTAACCCCATCTCTAACGAGTTTCCTCATTCTATGATACTACTGATCCTATCTCTAACGAGTATTCTGTTATAGGATATTACTAATCCTACCTCTGATGTGTCTTCTGTTCAGTTCAAACGAGTTGTACCCCAAAGATTTGGATTAACCAAAGCTCTGATACCACGTGTAGTGACCTGAAAATCTCCGCCCTTTGAATCGACCATAAACCACACAGGTCTGATCCAAAAGTTGGAAATCCTCGAATGCACTAACTCTGGGCATACAACATATCAGAACAAATAATAGAAGACTTTTATAAACATCATAATAATGTTACATCAGAGTACAGAATATCATAGTACATCGAATATAATAATACAACAGCGGAAGATTAATTTACAATGAATTTAATACAGTGCAGCGGAAGACTATCAATGCTCTAGACACAACTTTAAGTTTCAATCCAAAATCCTGCTCAAAAGATAAATATCTGTAAAACAAGCCACTCGACTACCCGTGTGGAAAAGAGGTCACCCAAGTTTGCAAAGTGAAACAAACTACGAATCAGTCATGGGACTGGTATGAGAAATCTAACTTAACTTATCAAATTAATAAGGCTAATCACAAGACCACGCCGCTAACGCAGAACAGGTTTACTCCATTGGATTTCCAGTGCAAGAAATAAATTAAATCATTAAACAACGCAATACTTTTTAGTAAAATGAAACCATTATAAGACTCAAGTCCCATCACACAATGCAACACAAACCGGAGGATAGAGTTTTACCTTATAATGGTCAAAAATGCTTGATACGATAAAACGGATTTGATATTATTATTAGTATGTGTATGTTTCAAAAACATTTCAATCATATGTATCAATCATAGACGGCATAACTACCATATACTATGTCGCCATACTAGTTATACAATCAAAACCGTATGGTGTCATATTGGAAGTTGGATTTCCATCACGAACCAAGGCAAGAGATAGTCCTTACCGAATTCGAGGCAATCTAGCCCATGTCTCAGGTCTCAGACTCAGGTGAGCCCTTAGGAGCCACAGGGCCGGTCCCCAACTTACGTTGGTGGATTATAACTCCTTAACAATACGTTTCCCCGCCCTATGGGGAGGAAAATAGAGCCACTAGGGACTCAAATACTGAGGCGCCTCGCAATCCATCATCCACATAAGTAAAATGTCTGGGATCCATACCATGACACCACTCCTAGCTAGAAAGAAACGCATGTTCTCCCCGGATCCTTCTCCCGTTTCTGGTTTATATCAGGGTGTGAGGCTCGCGAAGTATCGCTACAAAAAGCTATGCTAAATAAAGTTATGCTTTGATCATCAACCACAAGGCTCTGTTATTCAACAAAATCCTTGATCATTTGCATCTTAGCATGCCACATTGTCAATCCATACCATACCATTGATTTCTACCAATATATAACCTCTAAGCTCATATGTCTCAAAGAAGGGTATTAAGCAAGAGAATAAATTCTCCACCACCAAACAAATATATATTTAGCAGAGATCAACGAATACAACATAAAGAAATACAACGTCAGACATACCATCCATTTACAAGTCCGTTCTGGGTCTGAACGAAATCGGAGACACCTTATTCCTCGTCCCATATGTCCAATACAGGAGAGAGGTTCTCGCATATCCATCGATCTCCAAGTACGTCTGGACGATCACCACTTATTACCTTATCTTGGGATGCCTCCCAATCAAGACATCAGTAATCGTCCAAACGATGTGAAGACCTCCGGTCTTTAACCACCGTCTTCATCTTCGACTTTTAATTGTCGTAGTAATTATTCAGAATGGGTTGAACCCAGTCTTTCCGAATAACTCGCGTATTTTATAATCAATAATTAAGTGCCATAGAAACACATCATACGCCACATTCCAATTCAGAATATTCTTTTAAATAAATATTCACATTATTAGGGAAATGTTCCCATTAATTTATCAAAGATAAATTCTTTTAAATTTATTCTTTAATATTCTTTTTAAAGATTCATTAAAACTCCAATTTGGTTTTAATATCAAAAATCGTTACTTTTTGATTATTCAACTTTAATAAATTAATCTTGTCTTTAACTGGGTTAAAGAACCGATGTCATTTAAAACATAGTTCACGGTAAACCCAAAATCATCTTCCATTAAATATGGAATTTTCACAGAAATCAAATCAATATATAATTGATATAAATTTCCGTACCAGACTAATAATATAAATAAAATAACGACAAAGCCTTTTAAATTTCATATAGACTAATGGTCATCTTTTACAGAAGCTCATCTCGATCATTATTAAATCGAACTCCATTCAATTCCAATTAAATATATTAAATTGGAAAACTTTACTTTGGAAAATTTCCATTTAAATCTTAATAAAAGATTTATAAATTCCAAATTATATTTTCACTGTTAATTGGGTTAAAGAATGAATGTCGTTAAAAACACAGTTCACAATAAACCCAATTCACATTTCATTTTATTCCAATTACTAAATATAATTGGAAACTCTAATAATCTTAATTAAAAGATTTATTTTCTTTCATACGGGGTTTAAGAACAGTGTTATTTAAGACACCATTCACGACAAACCCAAAAATCCAATTTATCTTATTTAATTCCAATTAAATATTAATTAATTGGAAAACTTCAGTAAACCTTAATTTAATGATTTATTCTAATTAATAACTAGTTCATTTCGATAAAAATGTATTTTTTTTTCAAATATGGAATTTTTTATCCAAAATCTTTCCAAATCACTTATTATGATTTTACATAATTTTACAATATTTTTAATAATTTTATCAAGGCCCGTACAGTCGGTTTCCAATAACGGCCACCGAACTGCATCCATAGCGACCTTTTTCAAATTTTATTTGGACATAATTCCAAATCCAATTGTTAGATTTCTAAACTCTTATATTCATTGGAAAGCTCTTTTCGATAAGAACCCAACGCCTCTGGTTTTAGGAGAATCCGACGGTCGGATCTCCCGTTACATCAATTTGAAGTTAATGTTCAAAATTCGCGAACGGTCGTTGTGCGGCGCGTTCTATTCAGGCCATTATATATATTTCATAGATTTCTATTTAAATGTATTTTATAAATTGTTTATTTATTTATCTTAAAACGATTCCAACTTCATTTTCAATTTTAAATCAAAATTGAATATTTTATATCTTTATCATATTAATATATTAATATTTTCAGAATATTAGATTTCAAAATCGTTACTTTTCGATATTCATTATGAAATGAATAAAATTGATCGATAAGACCATTCTGGTTAAAAATGACGTTTCTGTACTTAACCCAGCTTCATATTTTTTTTATTTTCGTGTCCATCCAAAACTGGACATAAAAATCATAATTTTATTCTTCACTGAATATGATTTTAAAATATTCGTTATTTTAAAAGATTCTTTATTTTTGAATATTCTTTATTTTAAAAGATTCTGAATCGGAATGTGACTCAATCAATTTCCATATAATTTCAGTTATATGGATTTCATACATCGCATGTATTGATAAATAATCATTAAACCATCCATTCACATCCAAAGTGAAATTTACAACTGTGTGAGCATTAAAATAAATAGATAACGCTTATCACAGTCTGTCAATCCATCGATTGACATATAGCTAAATATTGGGACTAGTGTATAACAAATATCATCCCAATACCTGTGTGCGGTTTTCAAACAACAACAATTCATTTAGATAAATCATTGGTTAATAAATTTAACCAATTATAATTCGGTTTGAATTATTTTCTATTTAACAAATTTTCACTGTTTAAATTATAAATAAATATTTATAATTTAATTTCAACAAAACATTTATTTTAACAAGTGATTATTTTGTTTCTTGTCTAACATGATAAAGGTGACATTTTGTCTAACGAAACATATATTTTAACTAAATGTCATTTTCATTTTAACATAACATGTTCTAACAAGATGACATTTCCATTTCACATGACATTTTCTAACTAAACGACATTTTAATTTTAACATAACATTTTCTATGTTTCTAAGGACAAATAAAAGGAATGTTTTATTTTCATAACATTTTCTATGCTGCTAATGACAAATAAAAAAGAAGATTTTATTGTGATAACATTTTCTATGTTCTCTAATGACAAATAAAAAGGGATATTTTATTTGCATATCATTTCTATGTTCTTTAATGACAAATAAAAAGGGGTATTCTTATTTGCATATAGTTTCTAATCTCAGCATGACAAATAAAAGGAAATGTTTTTGTTTGCATACAGTTTCTAATCTCAGCATGACAAATAAAAAGAAATGTTTCTTATTTGCATACAGTTAGTTCTATTTAGATATGAAAAATAAAAATGTAAATTTATTTGCATACAAATTTCTATCTTTCACATAACAAATAAAAATGACTACTTTTATTTGTATTCAAATTCAAAGACTAATAAAATGACTATTTCTATTTGTATACAAATATAATGTTGACATAACAAATAAGAATGATATTTTTATGTTATCGACAATTTTAATTCAACATCACAAATAAAATGATATCATTATGTTGTCGACAATTCTTTTTCAACATAACAGATAAAATGATATTTTTATATGACAATTCTAATTCAACATAAAAATGATATTTTTATATGACAATTCTAATTCAACATAAAAATGATATTTTTATGTGACAATTCTAATCCAACATAAAAATGATATTTTTATGTGATAATTATAATACATAAAAAAGGATATTTTTATATTTGATAATTCTAATACATCAAAAATGACATTTTTATATTTGATAATTCAAATACATCAAAAATGACATTTTTATATTTGATAATTATAATACATCAAAAATGATAATTTTATTTTGTCGATTCTAATTTCAACAAAAATGACAATTTTAATTTGTCAGTTCTAACTTCAACAAAAATGACAATTTTAATTTGTCAATTCTAATTTCGACAAAAATGATATTTTATATTGTTGACTCTAATTTCAACAAAATGGTTATTTTATATTGTTGACTCTAACTTCAACAAAATGATTATTTTTGTTTTCATGCAAATCTATTTCAACGAAAAGGATATTTTGTTTTGACAATAATCTAATTCAAACAAAAATGATATTTTGTTTTTAACGTTTCAAATTCAACAAAAATGTTATTTTTATATTTAACATTTCTAATTCAATAAAATGAAATTTTTCATATTTTACATTTCTAATTCGATAAAATGACAATTTTTATATTTTACATTTCTAATTCGATAAAATGACAATTTTTATATTTTACATTTCTAATTCGATAAAATGACAATTTTAATATTGTCAATTCTAATACAACAAAATATTCCATCAAATCAACAGATCATCATTGCAACGACAATCAATCAATTCACACATATATAAATTTTACATCGCAATCAATAATAAATTTTATTTTAGATTAGAAATCTCACAATGCTTTGGATTTTCCGCAAAAAATTTCGGTCGATATAAACCCTCTGGTCTATTCCATTGTGTAGTTTTCTTGAATACGATTCCAACGGTTCAAAAATCGTTCGATTTCGATAAGATCTGAATAAGATATGACATTTTAAAGATTTATTAACTAATTAAATTATTAATTTAAATTAATTAACTTTTAATCCATAATTTACCCTTCTTCTTCTAACCGGAAACCCATCCTCTTCTCTGTATAAATCTGAACCCGTGCTTCAAACGGAAACCTCCACCTCGCGCATCATAGTGGTCATCAGAAGTTCATCGAAGTGGGCCCCCAGCGGCGCCTCCACGGCGTCTCTCATCGCCGCCCATCATTGGCGACTCGACGACCCCCTGACATCGGGATTTGGGCTCGAGCGCATCAGGTTTAGGGACCGAAATCAAGAGCGATACCCTATGAAACTCAATCTTGTCCGTATGGTTGAGAAAATCTTGCCTGGCACTTTGATTTTTACTTGAGAATCATGATTTAATTCGGGATGTATGTGGAGGAATTAGCGATTCAAAATCCGACAATTTGGCCCATTGAAAACAACAGATGGCAGCAGCAATTGTACAGGGATTAGGGTTTAATTTGGGTAGGGTATTTATAGATAATATATTTTAATATTATTTTAATATTTAATTCAAATATTATTTGTTTATCACTACTAACTCCAAATCCAGCCCAACAAATATTGACCCTAGCCAAATACCCCTACTCCGGACACAATGGGATATGTTTCGAAAGTCGATTCCATCGTTTCGATCAGTTTTCATTTATTTTAAAATATAAATCATTTACCTATTTAATTTGATCGCACATTTAAATTTACCGGGGCCACATACTGACTCTAAAAATTCCCGAAAAATAAATCTAGCTATGATTTGACGATACGGTCCTAACAAAATTAATTTTGTCGAATTTGGAGACTGTTTGAAAAATGGCCATTTTCTGGTTGATCCAATTTGACTGAAATTGACAAAACACGTTTTGATTTACCACGCTCACACATTAATTCCAAAAATTATGGAAATTGGAATCTAGCAATAATTTGACATTCCAGATCCAACCAAAGTGGTTTCGTCAAAAATGGAGGTCGTTTGCAAAATGGCTATTTATTATATTGATATATATATATATATATATATATAAATTCCATAGCGACTATTCTGAATATTTAACTGGCCATAACTTTTTATTCCTGCTATGAAATTTCAATTTTTCAGATTCGTTGGAAAGATATTATTAAACAGATTGAAATATTTTTGGTTTTACCAAAATCCGATTTATTTTGAATCCTGTACATTCAGTCAAAGTTCAAATTCAAATTTTCAAACTACCGCGCCATTTTTATCTCCTTTTATAATTAAATTAAAAAAATTCGTTCTAACTTCGTTTAAATAAATTTTTAATCGTTATTATTTAAAATAAATCATTTAAAATATTCAAAATCCATTAAAATTACTAAAATAAAAATTTTAAATTGGTTCCAAAATTCCGGGTTGTTACAAATAGAGATCTGATTTATAATGGTTAAAGATAAAGAGTTTTTTTGGTATTTTGAAACTTAAATTGGTCTTACCTAAACAGTTCGTATAAAATATCTACAATAATATTTATCTCAATTATCAATTATAGACCAAGATATATTCTTCTAATGTCACTTGGGCATTATAATAACATACAAAAGTTATTTAATTAATTCAATCAATAAAGTGTTAAACTCACACTTACGTTACTATCTTTCTTCTTTTTTATGCAACATGTTTCATTATTACATCATCTTCGAGTCATCGAGTGCCTTTCTAGTTGCTACCTTAGATTAAACTTCCTTCATTGTATAAATTATACTTCATTTTTTGTTCATTGGCTTCCAAAGTTCATATAATCCCTAAAAATCATCAGTTTTTGTTATACTTCATTCATTACAATTATTCATCTATTTTGGACCTCTCAGATTAAATCCAGTCAACGCTAATTATACCAACTTTTATAACATTATTAAGTCATTCTCGTATCACATAACATAAGCGATCATCATAATCTAACATAACATATAAAATAGGATTCATATGTCACTACATGTTAGTTACATCATAATAAGTAAACCTACACATCCATATAACGCCACGTATTTAAAAGACTAAAAATCATACTAGCTAGTTTTCCAAAATATTTGTTGGTTCCTTTTTTTTGAGAACCAATCATATGCACGTAAATATCCATATTTTCACTCCCATATTTAATCTTGTTTTAGTTAAATAAATGAACATACTAAGGTATTTTACAGTATTAAAGCATGATTTAAATGTTTTCAATTCATCAATCATTTGGGGGATAAAACGACCATTTGTACATATGCTAATTTTTGATAAAGTTCACTTGTGCAATTTAATTGTTTTTGTGCTAGGAATTAAGGAGAAAACTTGAAAAGACTTTCATGAAATGCACATGAAGATATGCATGCACATACACAAGAAGAGGGAAATAAATCATCTCATGGTTATAAAGGACCCCACCTACTCACCTAACTCACTTTCCTTAAGGCTAAAAATTAGGGGCTAATTCACTAGTTAAAGAGACAAAAGAGCTGCATGCATTTTGAATGAAGAATTAAGAGAAAAATTACAAGAACTTCTACACATGAAGAGGGCACTTCGGTTAGTTCCCAAAAAAAGGAGATTAGGGTTTTGATCATGTATAGGTACCCCTTATGATTTATGTATCTTCTTTATCTCATTATCTTTATGCAAGTGTAAGCTGAAGTGAATAATAAAAACAGCTTCCTAGCCTTCTCTTTTATGTCATTTTTATGTTCTTTTTAATGTTCGTTTTCTCTTACATGCTTTCTTTTTATTGTTAGTAGATTATATTTACTTTCATGCAAGTGGTGTAACTTCATTTTTATGCAATTAGTTTAGTTGTTAATCTATTTTCCTTCTTTGTTTATTCTCTACTTTGTTGTTTTCATATTGAAATCTATTTGTGTTGAAATGAAACACAAACGCGGAGGTAAACCCTTACAAGTTAGGGGTAATGAAGCTTTCTCTCTTATTTATGTAGATTGAACATATTTGAATGATAACAATCCCTTTTGTGTTTAATGAGAATGGATGTTTCTGTGCATTAGTGTTTCATGTTGTATTTGATAGCCTCTTTTGTTCATTTCATAACATATAGGCTATGCTTATCTTATGATTTACAAATTGCCTCTTCATCTAAATATGATTATGGCAATGAAAATGAAGTTTTAATTGAAATTTGATGATCTATGTTACTAATTAATAGTAAATAGATCATGCTTAAATTAAATTTTTGTTTCATTTTCTATGTCATGTTTCATGAATGTGAAAAAGTAAGATTAGTTGTGTATTATAGTCTGATGAACTAGTTTTGTTATCTAATAACTCAAATAGGCCATGTTTATGATAATTACATCACTAATCATACTTAGATTAAAAAGAGATCATTATGTGATTTTATGTTGATTTATGTTAAGCAAGAGGAAAGTAAAGTTACCACGAAATTGGTTTTTAATCTCATAGTTTTAATCTCAACTTTTGCTAGTTTTAACAAAATCTCAAGTTAGTTTAATTTGATTGAGTAAAATTTTAAAATTATTCCTTTCCGCGTGGATCGACCCATATTTGCCATGTGCTATAAGTTTATGCCATGCACTTGTGGTTTATTTCAATTCGTGCAACGGATTTCTAATTAGTAGAAAATTTCTGTTACATCGAACAAGTAATAACCTAAGGATTGATGCCCCGCTTCAAATTTTCCAATCTAGTATTAAGAGCATTGGTAGATTAGATATCAAAGGATTTCAATGGCTGTAGAAGGTTGGGTTAAGTCTGATGGCTAAATGTCTAGGGAAGATGTTGCAAGTCTAGCCAAAAAAACTAAATATGACACATTAGTTTATATTAATTCGCGTTAAGCCTAACATTCTTTTATATTTTCTTCTTTAAAGTGTATATCGAAACTCAAAGGCTGCTTACATTGATGAGCTGGCACATTTTGCTATTTTTTTTATAGATTTACAAAAGTAAATAATTCGTTACTTAGTATCTAAAATTCTCCCTTTGTGCATTAGGATAAACATCAATTTATAGCAATTCGAAGAGGATGCACATTGGTGATGTGGCATGTATACCCGAGATAAGATATTTGACTGCTAACATTTGGAATTGATGTGATTTACTTTGAGTAATAGTTATTGGTTGATGATGTATACTTTATGATTACTATTCCTTTAGTTATATTGGAACCTACATACAGACGGTGGGGATAACATAGTATTGTGGTGTTGTGCATTTTATATGTTGATCATGCCATGTAAAGCTTTCATTTATCAAAATATTATATCCCTTGGTCTTTGTTTCTTATCAGATACCTTGTCTTCATTGACAACTAAGCATGATGTTATGTTGTATTAACCTTTTTACTTAATCTTTCGGGTTCCCTTTTTTGAATAATAGTAATAATAATAAGCTTGGAATAAATTTGGAGCAATTAAGCTGCTTTTCTTTATATTTGATTCCTTTGATATACAATCCCTTAGATTCTTTTTCCTTTCGGGTCTTAAATTTCATAGTTTGTTTAGATTATTTTGGGCTTTTGGATTATAATTAAGCCCTTCCTTTCGATTCATTTCTTTTAGGGAATGAACTTAGACTCTTTGCCCTTAGATGTATATCTAAAAGTCCTTTGGAAAAATATGGTATAATATTATTGGTCATTTAAAATGAATTAAACTTAATTTCCCCTTTATCTTTAGCTTATTATCTCCCATTTGGCTAATTAATCAATTTCGTATTTTATAGAAACTATTTTGCAAAATTCTAAGCATCATAATGTTGTTCGACCCATTAATATTTAATCATTTTTAAGCTTAGAACTGGATTATTAGGCCACATCAACCAAAATTGTCTTAGTCCATATAATTAAAGAGTTTACTTAAGGTTTACTACGTCCAACTCTTAAAGTAACTTCGGATCACCTTCAAGTCACTTGCTTCAAACCCTCCTTAAATCTTGCTTCAGTCCATGTCTAGAGTTTTCCTTGGTTATCACCATATCACACATATACCTTATCGCACAATGTCCATGACTTGTTGCTTCACTTTTGTTTCTTTGACTTTTTAAGGATGGATCGTCGCATCTAGTTCTTTTTAATCTTGGATTTGCATTGGTTTAAATTATTAAAATAAGTGATGGATGTTATCAAATCGTTCTCGTCGCAAACCGATGGCTACTTCAGGCATGTCACATCAATGGGAACATTAACAACATACAGTGGGTACATTGACAAAGATAATGGGAATAATAAATATTTTGGGGTTAATATGCGATGGTCATTTTGGTACATTTCAATGTCTTCCATTTTGTTGTTGGTTCTTCTCATGCATCGACCGGTGGTTGCTTCAATACTATCTTAAGATTTTTGTGTTAAGGTCGATCAATTAGATGATAGGTGCATGGCCTCATCATTTTGTTGCTACCATGGGTTGTGTTTAAGTTTTACCCTATTGTTGCCTCTGGTTTCTTATAAGGGTGGCAGTGGTCAAATCACTTATGTAATAGGAATATTGATGTTTCCTATCAATTTGTACGATAGAGGTTTGTTTTACAAAATGTTGCATCAACTTTAAAATTGTTATCTTTTGTATATTAGCCTACTATTTTGACTATAGAAACTGCTTATGACAACATATGCATCATAAAGTACTACTTGCAGACCTGGCCCAGAAGGCAACCCACTAAGCCCTCGGGCTGGGGCAGCCCACTGGGTTAGGGGCAAAGTTATAGTTTTTTTGTTTTGAAAAGTTAACATGTAAAAGTTATAAATCAAAAGATTTGCTAAGTGGTTCTTACTTCAGTGGTAAGGTTAAGGCAAAAGGGCAATCTAAAGTTGGGTTCAATGCTGGTAGGCACTACGCTGTATTCCATTTTCTTTTCCCAACTAAATCTTTGCTTTAATTTTTTTTATGAGCTTGGGCGTTCAAAGTTGCGGGCCGGCACTGACTACGTGTTATCTTAAATATGTTCCTACCACTTTAGTAATAAGGTTAAAATATATTTGGTGACAGTTAGGTCTCATTTCGAAATAAAGACAATAGAGATAAGGGCATGCTGGCAAATATGTAAATAAGTATAATTCTAATTTATTGCTTGGCAAATTAGTGTCATTTAACCTTTTTGCTTTTTATACTCTCATTTGTTATTTCAATTTGATGGAATTGTATTATGATTGGTGATTATCTCCATGAATTTCTTATTATATTAGTTAGATTTTGTAATTAATCTTTAGTTGAGGTGGTTCATTATCTTACAGAATAATCCTTATTAATTAAAAATATCATAAGAAGATTTCCTAAAACTCATGATTAAATCCTAAACATATTCGTCAACCTACATAATAAAGTAAATGTTTTCTAAATTTTCATATCTATTACCATAATTTTATAACTAAAAGATGATTGTTTTCACATTAGAAGATCCTCAAAATCATGAAATTAAAAACCATATTTAATTTAATGTTATAAACATCGTATTAAAGTTCAAATAATTTAAGTTTATTAACTAATATATTACTTCTTATTTGGTTATTATCGGAACATTTTATCATTGTATACTATATATATTCATTTTATAACCATATAACTTGTCTATAAGTAAACCAAAAAATATACAAATTAATCCAACCCTAAATAAGCTAGAATGAAAGAAAGTTAAAATACTACTCACAATGAATAAGTTGATTATTATTAAAAAATAAATATGAAGAAATTGATTAGAAACGATAATTTTGAACACGTTGCTTACATTAAAGCTAAAATAACCTAAATAATACTAGGAACCATAAGGAAAATGAGCGGAGTGATAACATATGAATTTTTTTGTAACATACAAATTTCAAGATTTGAAAATGAACTTTCATCATGCTCCAGTTTGTCATCAAATTTATGTTAAATTGAAAAGGTGAAATCATTATTACTTTTTTAATATAAATAGATAAAATAACTAGTTAATATATTCATTTTTCAATGTCTTTATATTATCAACCAAATCATTTCCACACATGGTAAATATAATAAAAAAAATTCCACTAAAAATGGAACAAACACCCAAGTGCAGATTAGTAGAGAAGAAAATATGTAAAATAAAATAAAATAAAACACAGATAAAACAAACAGCAAAAGACTACATATAAGTTTATAGTGATTTGGCCTTGAGTTGCCTATGTATTCTTTGAAGGTTTTATCACTTTGTTATTGAATATGAATGATTATAGAATTCAAATCGGTAGGGATCCAGTGAGTACAATGTAATTATGGAAAATGAAGAGCTAAAAGAAGAAGATACGTTTTTCTTTAAGGTAGGTAGAGACGTGTTAGTAGTTGTTATAGTGGAAAATAGTTGAATAGTTGAAATAGTGGAAGTAAAGTTTTAATAATGTAACAACTTTATTGCTTGTAGTTGCAGTACAAGTTGTAGTACATGGATATAATGTGCCTCTTCTCATATTTATAGGAACTTTATTACAATTTTTTGTTAATAGAGTTTTTTAGATACAACATTTTAGATTTATCGAGTAACATATTTAATAACAATACATAAGACAACTTATTAATATCTTTAGAATTATCTAGAAATTTGTTGCATCTTCAACATTCTTTAGAATTCTCTAGAAATTTGCAGTAACTTCAACACTCCTGCTTGATGCAAATTTCGGAAACTCCAATCATATTCGAAGTTGCTCAAATCTTGCTCTTGGCAATGCCTTTGTGAAAATGTTTGCAACTTGCTCTTCTGTCTTGCAGTACTTATGCTCTTTCATATTGCTATCCAATCTTTATATTTTACATGTTTCGGTAAAAATAGAGATATTATCTGGATTTTCTTTTTTGTTTTCTTCTTTTTATGGGGACATCAACTTACTATGCTGCGCACACCTATGCACTGTACATTTTCTAGCCATACCTGGTGCATATGAGAACCGGGTAGAGCTACGCATCAGAGTTCTTACTATGTCTTCCCGATTTCTTTTTTCATTTTTCCAAGCATCCATTGTTTTCCATGACGTTGTATTGTGTTTTGCACCAATTGAGAGACTTATTTCCTCCGTTACAGTTTTAGGACTGTCCTGTCCAGTTTTGAAATCAATTTCTTCTTTGATCTCTACTGTTGTCTCATGAACATAACCAGCAATATTCTTCATTGCAGTCACTTGTATTTCTTTAGTAGTTACTTTTCCTTTAGCAGGTGCTTCTTCTTCTTCGTTGTTTTGCACTGCTCTTTTTTCAAAGGGATCCGTAGCTTTTGCAAATATACTTTCTTCTTTATCGAATTTCTTCTCCTCTTCTACTCCCAATTTCTCAGCTTCAATATCAGTCTCCAGTTCACTATTATTTTTGTTTTCTTCTATTATAGTTGTGTCAATCTTTCCATATATTTCTTTCAATAAATTCCATGAATCTTTTGCAGTATATTTTCCAGTAATATGATTCCATGTTACTTCATCGACGTTCTCACTCAACACAACACAAGCTTGAAGATCCTTCCATCTCAAACTTGTAAATGGTTTTTTTTACTTCCTCCGTCATATTTTAATATCTTTTGGCCATTCGTAGCCATTTTCAACAATTTCCCATAGCCCTTTGTAGATCAAGTCTTCTTTCTTTTTATTACTCCATTCTTCGAAGTTTTCTTGTAACAACCCGAAAATCTGGGCTAGTTTAAAAATTTTATTTTGGCAATTTTAGCGAATTTCGAACATTTAAAATGAATTATTTTAAATAATATCGACGAGAAATTTATTTTGAATTGAATTCGAACGTATATGTTATATACGTCATCGTTAGAATATAAATAATTATATATAATTATAAATAGAACTGAAAATGGCGCGGTAGTTCGATAATTCGATTTCAAACTTCAATTGAACGTACCGGGTGCAAAACAATCCGGATTTTAGTGAAACTAAAAATATTAGAATCTATTTGAGAATATCTTTCCAACGAATCCGAAAAATCGAAATTTTATAGCGGGAATCAAAAGATATGTCCAGTTGAAAATTCTGAATAGTCGTTATGGAATTCAGGCCCTTAAAAATGGAAATTTTGCAAATGACTTCGGATTTCGACAAAACCACTTTTGTTGGGTCCGTGATGTCAAATTATTGCTATATTCCAAATTTCATAATTTTTCGAATCAATTTGTGAGTGTGGCAAAGGAAAACGTGTTTGACCAGTTTCAGTTGATTTTAATCGACTGGAAAATGGCCATTTTTCCAACGGTCTCAGAATTCGACGAAACTAGTTTTGTTAGGACCGTATCGTCAATACGAAGCTAGAAAATATTTTTTGGGAATTTTTAGAGTTAGTATGTGACCCCAGTGAATTGAAATGCGCGTTCAAATTCAATATATAGAGTTATATTTTGATTCTGACGAAAACTGATTGAAACACTCAAATCAGACTATGATACATATCCCATTGTGTTCGGAATGAGGGTAAAACGATAGGGACGACAGTCGGTGGGTTCGATTTTGATTTCGAAATAAAAGGTTACCTTTTTGAAGTTAAAAATAATAAAAATATATAAATATTTAAATAACCCCCCTCTCTTCAGTTTCTCTCTCCCCGTCATTTGATGGAAAAAAAAGGAGAAAACCTAAATCGCTCAGCCCTCCCCCCTCCAACCATGTCGCCCAACGCCGTAACCCCTCCCCCAGCCATTGTCCATCGCCTTGCACCTTCCCACGACCACCGCACCCCCTCCACGCTTCCCCCTCCCCTCGATTCTCCTCTTCCCCTTCCTCCGCGTCCCCTTCTTCCTCGACTCCCCCCCCCCTTCTGCCGTGTACCCCCTCAACTTCCCCCTATCGCGCTTCTCTCTCCAGCCCTCGCTCCTTGACCCCAAACCGCAGAAGCAGGCAGCCAACCACCCCGCTGATGAATGAAAAGTGAGTTTTTTTTTATAAAGAATTTTCTGTTCAGTTTTTTTTACATTGATAAAATCAGATTTTTATGGTATAGATATGAATAGAAAGAGAAAATTGGGGTTTTCACTTAGGAATAAAATAGAATTTTGCTTAGAAAACAAAACGAAGTGATTTTTTATCAAAGGAAGAAATGGTTTTTAATTATATAAAAATATTATTTTTATATAAGGCGTGTAATAAAAATATTATTTTTATATAAGGCGTGTAATAAAAATATTATTTTATATAGTATGAAGAATAAAAATATGATTTTATATAATGTAGAGTAATAAAGATGTGATCTTTATAGTAGTAGCAATGTAAAGATACAATCTTTATATTTGAAAAGGCGAAATCTTTTTATAGAGAATAGCGTGATAAAAATATAATCTTTATTATATGAACACCGATATAAAAATAGAATTTTTATCTATATAGTAGCGATGTAAAAATAGAATTTTTATCTATATAGTAGCGGTGTAAAAATAGAATTTTTATCTATATAGTAGCGGTGTAAAAATAGAATTTGTATCTATATAGTAGCGGTGTAAAAATAGAATTTTTATCTATATAGTAGCGGTGTAAAAATAGAATTTTTATCTATATAGTAGCGGTGTAAAAATAGAATTTTTATTTATATTGTAGCGGTGTAAAAATAGAATTTTTATCTATATAACAGCGAAGTAAAAATTCGATTTTTATGTATTGAATAGCAATATAAAAATGTGATTTTTTTATATATGTAGTGGCTACAGGCAACGAAAGTGACAAAAGGCGAGAGCGACGAAGATTTCTACATAGGAAGAATCGTGGCGTTTGGATTAGCTATCGGTGAGAACTTCTCACTCTAAATTTCTTTTTCTAGTTATATATATATATATATACTAGGATGCAGACGGTGCTTAGCAGCACCCGACACCCGTCATCCACAGACCATGGATGGCTTGTTTGTTAGATTGATGTGTCGTGAAAATTGTTTGTATTGTTGATGTGAAATCGATAAAAAAAAATGTAGATATGTTGAAATAAATTGATTATCGTTAAAAATATAATTTTTAACGTGAAAGTGAATAAATGAATATTTATAAACAAATCGGCCGATTTGTTTATATACACTGATATTGATTGGGTCGATAAATTTTACACATCGCCCAACTGCACAAACAAAAATCTGTGTTTGTTGATTTGAAACCCCACATGGGTGTTGGGATGATATTTGGGGTACACTAATCCCAATTATTTAATTATATGTCGATCGATTGGTCGACAGGCTGTGTAAGCGTTAATTATTTATATTTGATGCTTATGCAGTTGTGTGGTGCACTTTGGATGATGGTTGATTGTTTATCGTGCTATTATATACATGTATTGTATGGAATCCATATAATTAACATTATATGGTGATTGATTGGGCCTCATTCCAATCGGGAAAATAATGAATATTATAAAAGAAAATTCATGTGTTGAATATAAAAATAGTCATGTGTAGACGATGTTCATGAGTTGAAACTATTGATGTGTTGAGTGAAATATTTTATACAATAAAATTTACATCTTTATCATATTTAAAATTAGAACTACTTCATGGTGGAGTCTAATTAAAAATCAAACGATAGATACCATGATTTTATAAAATATTTTACATAACAAAAATAGTCGTGTGTTGAAAGAAATATAGATTCATGTGTTGAATAGAATAAATATTCATTTGTTGAATAGAATAAAGAAGTTTTGAAAAACATAAAGCCGTGTCGATTAGAGATGCGTTATTTTGACGCAAACGATATTTATATCGATTTTATTCGTTTTATAATGAATATTGAAAAGTAATTTCAAAATTTAATATTTTGAAATGAAATTCAAATTAAATTAGATAAAAATTCAAATTGAAATTTTATTGAATCAATTTGAAATGAATTCGAATCGAATAGAAAATGAATTCGATTCGAATTGAATAGAAAGTGAATTTGAACTCGAATTGAATAGAAATGAATTCAAATTGAATTAAATTGAAATTGAATTAAAAACGAATTGAAACCGTTTTGAATGAAATTTAAAACGAACTGAAATTGAATTGAAATCAATTTGAAATGAATTTGAATTGAAGAAAATTGAAGGTAAATTTAAATTGAATTGAATTGAAACGAATTAGAATTTGAATTGAAACGAATTTGAATTGAATTGAAACGAATTTGAATTCGAATTAAATTGAATTGAAATGAATTCGAATCGAATTGAAAACAAATCGATTTGAAATTGAAGATGAAGTTGAAATTGTTTTTGAAACGAATTTAGTACTATTTATAAAATTCGTTTTAAAAAGGAAATCGACGAAATATATAATATATATATATATATAATATATATAATGGCCTGAATAGAACGCGCCGCGGCGGCAGTTCGTGAATTTCGGCCATTGACTTCGAATTGACGTTGCGGGAGATTCGACCGTCGGATTCTCCTAAAACCGGAACCATTGGGTTCGTATCGAAAATAGCTTTCCAATGAATATTAGAAATGTGAAATCTAATGGTTGGATTTGGAATTATGTCCAAATCAAATTTGGAAAAGGTCGTTGTAAGTGCAGTTCGATGACCGTTGATGGAAATCGACTGTACGGGCCTTGATAAAATTATTAAAAATATCTATAATTTGTGTAAAACCATAAGAAATGATTTGGGAAAAATTGGGCTGAGAAATTCCATATTTGAAAAGATAAAAATAGATTTTTATCGAAATGAACTAGTTTTGAACTAGAATTAAAATCAATTTATTTTTGAAATAAATAAATTGAATTTGAAAGTGATTTTAAAAATAACCAATATTCCCAATACGTGGATTGGACTGGAGTTGAATCGAAATTATCTTCGGAATATTTCGATGTTGGATTTCGTGACTATACAGATATTGTTATGGGAATTTGAAAGATATATTTTATATCGTTATTTCCAATACGATATTTGTTGGTTTCAGAATTTGATATTGAATATAAGTCGGTATATTTTCTATTCAGAGCCTTATATTTAATATCAAATGTGATTTGGGTTTATCGTGAATCGTGTTTTAGATGGCATTGGTTCTTTAACCCAGTTAAAGGCAAGATGTTGATTTTTGAAAGGATTAAAACTAAGTGGAGTTTTAATGAATCTTTAATTACATTGAAATGTGAATTGATAATTTAAATTATCAAATCTGAAAAGTGATCGAGAATGGAGTACCACCAGTTTTTCTCCACAGCGATAGTTAAATCTTTAATTAGATTTGAACGTGAAATGGTAATTAATTTTACCGATAGCACCGTAGTGTTAGATATGGAGTATTACCAGTTTTCTCCATGGGATGAATAGGTTGGGATTGGGAAATAAAATAAATAATTACTTCGGTGTGGTTCGCTAATCCCGACTAGTTTGGAAAACCATAAAATGGTTTGAAATGATATCCAAAGGAAGATTAAGGAATAAATTTAGAAGAATTTATCTTGGATAAAATTAATGGGAACCTTTCCCTAAGAATGTGATTTTGTGAATAAAAGAACATTCTGAAATGGAATGAGGCGTTTGTTGTGTTTGTGTAACATTTATTTATCATATACGTGGGTTATTCAGAAAGGCCGGGTTTATACCCATTTAGAATAACCGATTCGTCGAGATGTCGAAGATGAAGACGGTGGTTGAAGACCGGAAGTCTTCACATCGTTTGGGTGATTACTGATGATCTTGATTGGGCTGTACACCCAAGATGAGGGAAACAGTTGGTGATCGTCCAGACGTACTTGGAGATGGATGGATATGCGAGGAAAGTGCCTCCGGTTTTGTTCAGACCCAGAACGAACTTGTAAATGGATTGTGTGTCTGACATTGGATTTTATTCTGTGTTGATTGATCTCTATTAAATATACATCTATTTGGCGGCAGAGAATTTATTCTCTTGCTTAACGCCCTTCTCTGAGACGTACGAGCTCAGAGGTTGTATATCGATGGACATCAGTCGCATGGAGTGAATTGCCAGTGTGGCACGCATAAGTGGCAATTGATCAGGGCTTCTGTTGAAAAGCAAAGTCTTGTGGTTGATGATCAAAGCACGGCCTGTGTGGCGTAGCTTTGTGTATAACGTGAATTCGCGAGCCTCACACCTCGGTATGAGTCAAAAACGGGATAGTGACTATAGGGAGAGCACGACGTTTCTTTCTAGCTAAGGTGGTGTCAGTGACCTACCAGCCCTAACATTTATATACTTTTCACCTGTGTGGTTGTTGGATACGAGGTGCCTCGGATATAGGTCTGTAAGGACCGGGAAACGTGTGTTCAGGAATTGCCAATCCTCAAAAGTAAGAGAGGACCGGCCATGAAGATCCAAGGATCATAGTGGGGTCCTGAGACATTTGCTAGAGTGTCTCGAATCGGAGAGGAGCTTGCCCCTTGCCTCGGCTCATGACGGAAATCCAATTTCCAATACGTGATATTGCGGTTTTAATTGTAGAACTAGTATGGCGACATGATATATGGTACCCATGCCGCCTATGATTGATATTTATGATTGAAATTGATTTGACACTATACACCTATGATAGTATCAAATGATTTGTTTTAAACGTATCAAGCATTATTTGGCTATTATAAGGGAAAACCCTATCCTCTGGCTTGCGTTGCATTGTGTGATGGGACCTGGGTCTTATAATAGCTTCATTTTTTCAAAGAGCATTGCGCTGTTTTTCTTATATGCACTAGTATTCTTGGGAGGAAACTCGTTCCGTGTTATACGGCGTGGTCCCTTGAATTACTATCCTTTAAAGTAAAGTTTTAAATAACTGTTTTAGTTCTCACACCAGTCACATGACCGACCTGGAGTTTATTGTTTTAACCTAAACTCTGGGTGCCCCTATTTTCCGCACGGGCAGCTAGTAGTTTTGGTTTGCAGATTTATATTCACAGGATCCTGATTTACAGCTGGAACGATGCTCGGAAAGCTCTGTATCCGTGTATTACTTCTAGTTGTGCTTTTGTATTATTTTCCGCTGCGATGTATTTAAATGTAATTTAAATCTCTGGTATTTATCGAATGTAATTTATTCATTTATACTCTGTATATTCTTGTATCTGATGGAATTGTTGTAATAACAACGAAATGTTCTTCCGTCTGCGTTCTATTTTGTCTTGTCCTCAATTTAATCCGGGCTTTCCTTCACGGGGAAATTCGGGTCGTCTCATTTCTTTTGTGAGAACAAACGACGATGAAAAAGTAGAAATGTCATAGCATATAATGGTTGGAATTATTATTTTCGTCCAATATGCGAACGAACGGAACTCTGATACCACTTGTTAGTAGTTGTTATAGTAGAAAATAGTTGAATAGTTGAAAAGTGGAAGTAAAATTTTAATAATGTAACAACTTTATTGCTTGTAGTTGTAGTACAAGTTGTAGTACTTGTTGTAGTACATGAATATAATGTGCCTCTTCTCATATTTATAGGCACTTTATTACAATTTTTTATTAATAGAGTTTTCTAGATACAATATTCTAGATTTATCGAGTAACATATTTAATAATAATACATAAGGCAACTTATTAATATCTTTAGAATTCTCTAGTGTTATAAATTAAAACAGAATATATGTTAAACAAGAAGCCATTTATAGAGAACAGAAAAGATAAGGGAGAGACTTTTATTTCTATTGCTTCGAGTGTGTCCATTTCTATTACATTGACTCCTTTTTATATATATGATTTGGAGCTGATGTTAAACTTATCTCCATGATGTGGAACTAAATAAAATATCACAAAAGCATATTCATTTTTATATATTACAACACTCCCCCTTGAATATGCGTCTTCAAAATCTTGAATGCTCTACTAACTTGAAGTTGTCCCTTTTAAAACATATATGATGATTGTTTCCCCTTATTATTATCTTGCTTGCATATATTCGTTCAATCGATACAACTATCGTCTGTTGCCTTCAAAAATCTATCAGGAAAACCCAGCGGGAAAAACCTTGAAAGAGAAAAAGAGTACACAATGTTTGACATTATGGATATCATATTAAAATGATATTTATTAAAAGAGTTTGATTCTTTAGGATCAAAACTATGCCTCATTAAAAACCTTTTTATGAAAAACCCTGTGGAAAAAATCATAAACAAGGAAAAGAGTGCAAATACATTTCATCTTTAGGTAACATGTTTTTCAATGTTACAGTAAGGGTTGATACTTCAGGATTAAGATAATGCCTCACTAAAAACCTTACTAACAAAAACCTAATAGGGAAAATATTAGTGAAGGAAAAGAGTACATTATAGCATATTTTTATATGCTCCCCCTTATTTGTAACTCATTATTAAATTAGTCTATTGATCTAGTCGACGCATGCCAATTTTGTACATCATCTTCTGGAATGTTGATTTGGAAATTACCCTTGAGAACAGATCTGCCCGCTTTTCTTGAACTGAATTTGTTTCTCCTCTTTCTTGTTATCCTTTCATTCATGTGTGAAGAGAAATTTAGAAGAAATGTGCTTCATCCTATCACCCTTGATATAATTTACTTGAATCTGAGCCATGCAAACTGGCTTGTCTTCTTCATAAATAATAGATTACTGCATCAAAAGATGTTTGATACTTCTGGATTAAAATGTTGCCTCGTCAAAACCTTACTAGTAAAAACCCGATGGGAAAAATCTTAGTGAAGGAAAAAGAGTACAATATACAATGTCATATTTACTACATCAAAAGTAGTATGATACTTCTGGATCAATGTAATGCCTTGTTAAAACCTTAATAAGAAAAACCCAGTGGGAAAAATCTTAAATAAGGAAAAACAGTATATTAACTTATTTTTGTGTGTTACTTTTGGGTTGATACTTCTGGATCATGACCCATGCCTCATTAAAAACCTTACTAAGGAAACTCAGTGAGGAAAAACTTAGTTAAGGATAAAGAGTGCATTATATCATACTTATGGCTGCTCCCTCTGATTTAGTATTTTCCTTTGAATTCGTATTCTTCTTTCAATAACTCAAATTGCTTACAAATAATTCTTAAAGTTTTTTTTTTAAAACTTATTGTGCATTTCCATGCTTCAGGCATGTTTTCTTATTTAAAACGCTTTTTTGTGATTTGTATGTTACTAATATTCATTTATGAATACACTTCAGGTGCTTATAATTTTCTGTTTCAATCAGACTTGCATGTTGCAATACATATTTGATGAATAAAACAACTTTCATTACTAAGCAGGATGTAATCTACTCATCTTGAAGTATATCAAGATTTTCATTACAACAACACTAATGTAACAACCCGAAAAATCTGAGCCAATTTAAAATTTTTAATTTGGCTATTTTGGTGGATTTTAAATATTTAAAATAAATATTTTAAATAATAACTACGGAAAGTATGTTTGAATCGATGTTTGAAAATAAATATAATTATTTTTAATTATAAACAAGGCCTGAAATGGCGAGGCAGTTTCAAAATTTGAATTCGAACTTTGACTGACTGTACCGGGTGCAAAATAAAATGGATTTTAGTGAAACCAAAAATATTTAAATCTGTTAATGAATATCTTTGTAACGAATCTGAAAAATCAAAGTTTCATAGCGGAATCAAAAGTTACGGCTAAATGAATTTTCAGAAAGGTCGCTATAGAGAATATATAGCCCTTGAAAATAGACATTTTGCAAACGACCTCAGAATTCGACGAAACCACTTTTGTTGGATCCGGGATGTGAAATTATTGCTTAGTTTCAAATTCCATAATTTTTGAAGTTAATATGTGAGCGTGAAGAAGGAAAATGTGTTTGGTCAATTAAAGTTAAATTGGATCGACCAGAAAAGGGCCATTTTTCAAACGGTCTCAGAATTGGACGAAACTAGTTTTTTTAGGACCGTTTCGTCAAAACATAGCTAGATTTATTTTTCTGGAATTTTTGGAATCAGTATGTGGCCCCGGCAAATTGAAATGTACGTTCAAATTAAATATTGAATGTTTATATTTTAATTTGAAGGAAAACTGACTAAAACAGTCGAATGGGCCTTTGAAACATATCCCATTGTGTTCAGAATGGGGGTATTAAGCTAGGGGCGATAGTCGTTGGGTTTGAATTGGAGTTCGTATGTGGAGAAGGGTATTTTTGAAATTAAAGAAATTAAAAATAAATTAATTATATAGCCGGCCAATCATATCTCTCCATCACAACCCACGTTGACCGAGAAACCACGATCCCTCTCTCATGCGAACCGCGGAAGCTCTGCAATCCGTTCCTCCTCGATTTCTCTCCCGTCTCTGAAGGAAATTGGGTGCTTCTTTTTTTGATTTTGTGGAGAATCTTCTGATCTACGAATCTAGGGTGGTTTGGGATTTTATCGTGGGGTATTTCGCCAGAATCGCCTCCGTGAAGATCGCCTCTTTGAAGCACCGCCACCCCTCATAGCTGCCGGCGAGTTCAACCTGGTGGTGCCCCCTGGAGGCGTCATTCCTCCCTCTACGATGCTGTGACACCTGATCGTGGCCTAACCTCACGGATTGAACTCAAAATCCGAACCCTAATTCGAACAGGTTGCTAAAAGTAACGGGTTTGGTTATTTAAACCAATTTTAACAGTTTAAAACCGTCGTAAATGGAGATTAACTTCTAAAAATCGTATCTTTTTCATGTGTGATCGAAATTCAGTGAAACAAGAGGCAGTGGACTCGTGTGGACGTCTTCTACATTCTAGAAGAGACCGGATATTTTTCTGAGCCTTCTGCTATTTTTGGTAGAGTGGAACCCAATGTGAGATTTCTGATTTATAAACTATATGGAAAATAACGATGTATAAATTATATAGTCGAAGTATGAGTTATATAAGCATTGTACTCCACATGTATAAGCATTGTATAAGTTGTATGTTCGATGTATAAGTTATATATGCGTTGTAAAAATGATATGTACGTTGAAATAAATTGAAATGATATTGAAATGAAATCGAAATATAGTTATATACGTGTATCTGTATATATATACTCCCCTCGTCCACAGACCATGGACAATATATATTGGTTGTGATATTGTGTGGATTATTGGTCGATGTGAAAATTTGGTGAATATCATGAATGGTTGGTTTGAAATGATTGATTGTGGTTGAAATCCCAATAGGATTAGTATATGGGAAAATTCGTCTGCGTACGAACTAGATATTGAAAATCCCCATTGTCAAAAGCTGCGAGGCTTTAAGGTAGAGCGAGGAGCCGTACTAGGGACGGTCCCAGTTTTAACTACCCTGCCGTTATGCTGCCGAAATTTTCTGAAATATTTCGGTGTTTGATTTAATTCATGTGTTGAATAGAAATTCATGTGTTGAATAAATTCTTTGAAAAATAAAAATAACATTTTTATGATATATATAAACTATATAAAATAATCGTGTTTTGAAATAAATTGTTTTACATTAAAAATCACATTTTTATGATATATATAAACTATATAAAATAATCGTGTTTTGAAATAAATTGTTTTATAATAAAAAATACATTTTTATTATATATATGAACTATAGGAAAATTCATGTGTTGAATAAAGGACTAGAATGATAAAAATCATATTTTTATCGTAGGCGTGAAGTCGAAAACATTCATGTGTTGAATATATAGAATAAACAATAAAATCTACATTTTTATTGTGAATATGAAGTGTTAAAAATGGTGATGTGTTGAAATAAATATCTGTTGGATAAAAATATTATTTTTATCAAATATATCAAGTGAATATGGTTTTGAAATCGAAGAATGAATTATATATATATATATAAATGAAATAAATCGAATAATGAAGCTTGAGTTCGTGTTTTGAAACTGTGATTTCAAATGATTAGTGCGGGAGATCCGACCATCGGATTTTCCCGAAACCGAAACCGTTGGGTTCTCTTTGGAAAAATCTTTCCAACGACACCCACTTTGTGAAGATCCAACGGTTGGATAGTCTGGAATGTTTAGTTCAAATCTGAAGAAAAACAGCGCCAGAATCGATTATATATATATATATATATATAATTAAAATAAATCGAATAACGACGTTGCAGTTCGTATTTTGAAATCGAAACTTCAAACGAGTGTACCGGGAGATCCGACCGTCGGATTTTCCCAAAACTGAAACCGTTTGATTCGTTTTGAAAAGATCTTTATAATGATATAAAATTTGTGGAGATCCAACGGTTAGATTTTCAGATATGTGTAAATCAAGTCTGAAGAAAAACAGCGCCACGACCGTGTTATGGCCTGAAGCGTCGTTTGAATGAAATGGGCTATTTTTAAATGAATAAAAATAGCGATAAATCGTTATAAAATATTATAAATGATATGGAATGGAAATAAACCGAATTTACCCGGTTTATTGGATATTTGATGGTTGAATGTGTTTGGCGTGAAAATTACATTTAAAAACAAAATTAAAGATGTCGAATAGTTTAACCATTGAAATGAATTGATTTAAATTTTAAATATACGTGAATTATTTGAAAAGGCCGAGTTAAATCTCATTTCAAATAATTGATCGGCGGTAAGAAGTCGATGATGAAGACGATGGTTGAAGACCGGAGATCTTCACCTCGGTTGGATGATAACTGATGTCTTGATTGGGAGGCATCCCGAAATATGGATAATGAGTGGTGATCGTCAAGACGTACGTGGAGATCGATGGATATGCGAGGTATATAGTGCCTCCAGTTTCGTTCAGACCCAGAACGAACTTGTAAATGGACTATGTGTCTGACATTGGACTTTGTTCTATGATGATTGATCTCTATTAAATATATATCTGTTTGGCGGTAGAGAATTTATTCTCTTGCTTAACGCCCTTCTCTGAGACGTACGAGATCAGAGGTTATATATCGATAGAAATCAGTCGCATAGAGTGAATTGCCTAAGTGGCAGATGATCAAGGCTTCTGTTGAAAAGCAAAGTCTTGTGGTTGATGATCAAAGAACAGCCTGTGTGGCATAGCTTTGTGTATAACGTTGATTCGCGAGCCTCACACCCCGGTATGAACCTGAAACGGGAGTGGACATGTAACACCCCGTGTATTCTATAACCGTGAAATTCATAAATTAAAGTATAATTAATTTCAAGTCAAAGAATTAAGGGAAACGGGATACGCCATTGCGTTCGTCTCGGAAAAATACGCGAAATAGAGTCCGAGTTTTCGAAAATCGGAGTCCGTATGACCAAGATATGGCCTCCGGAAGTTTCAGAATTAGGTTTAAAATTCGAACAGAAGAAAACAGCTCAGAAAAACTAATTCAAAATTCAAAATCGGGCCCAATTGGTCAAGGTGGGAAAATTCCCGTCCAAAGCACCCAGGTCAACTTTGCAGTCGACCTGGGGCTGGCCAGGTCGACTGGGCAGTCGACCTGGGTAACCCATGTCGACTGCCAAGTCGACACGGTGTCGACTGGGGTGTCGACCTGGCCCCTGAGCCAGGTCGAACCCAGCCCACCCTGGCTGGCCAGGTCTGTGTTTGGTCGATTTTTTGAGCCTTGCCTTGTCACTAGGGCTAGGTGTCAGCTCCTGGTTGGTCTCTCCTTCAAACGAATGGCTATTATTGAACCAAGCTTCATCGACGGTCTAAATCAACTCACAAACTCTATAAAAAGGACCTAAGTCTAACCCTAATTCACATAAACTAAAATGGAGATGAGACCGTCATGTTGCTGAGGAGAGACTAAAGATAGCCGTCAGAAATAGAGAGACAATTAGGAATAAATCAAAAAGCTTAAAGCAACGTCAAATCAATCAAAGCAACGCCTACAACAAAGGATAGCATCTCCAAATTCAGAATTCAGAATTCAGATTTCTGAATTGAAGATTCGCCATACGCTGTAAGTAGAGTGCTATTCCGATAAGAATTTAATAATTGTGTTGATTTGTGTAATGTAAGAAATGGAATTGTGGCGATAATAATCTATATTTGTATGTTGCTTTGATGCAAAACGATTTGGGAATATTATGATATACGATTGGATATTTGCAAGTACGCGATTTGCGTTGGAAACGAAACGGAATTGTGGTGATAATGACTTATATTTGTATGTTATTTTGATTCTAAACGATTTGGCAATGCTATGGTTTGATTCATACAAGTATGTGGCTTATGTTGACAACCACATGTTGTGAAATTTTGATTGGGACTTATGCAAGCATATGATTCATATTGAAAACTACATGTTTGTGGTAGTTATTTACAACATCCACTTGGTAAATGCAAGTATAAGATTCATGTTGAAACAACAACTATATGTTGTAATAGTTTATTTTGAAATTCATGCAAGTCTATGATCTATTGTTATGACAACATGATGCATAATTCTATGGTCATCTTTAGTGTAATTTGATCCACTTAAGTATTATGATTCATATGAAGGTTATGTTGAAATTGGCATTATAGTTCAAGTATAAAAATCATATTTTTGTGATAGTGACAAAAGCACGCATCTTTGTAAATTTGTATTAATTTTATGAACATGACTAAACTATGTTGTTATTATGCCCAATTGAAAAACATGTTTTTAGGCTCATGTTGTTATCATAAGTTACATTAGAATTACATTAGAGTTACATTCCTCTTGCAAGTTTACATAGATAAAATAAAAACCATGATGTAAGTTTAGATATGTTTATGCTATAATTCTATGAATAGAATGAAAACCATGATTCATATAAGAATTAGGTTGGGATAATTCTAGTTGAACCATACTTTTGTATTAGTGACAAAAGTAAGTACCCTTTTGTTAACATGTAGTGATTTTATGAAAACGATTAGTTTATGCCTAAATAAAAATATAGGCTTATATTTCTAGTCAAGACCATGTGCCAATAATAATGATATCTAATTTAGTTAGATTCTTAATTTCAAGTTTACATGGTTAGTTGAACCTATGATTCATGTTTAAGTACTGTTTATGCCATAATCATATGAATAGATTGATTCATGTTTAAGTATTGTCTATGCATTAACCATATGAATAGAATGATTCATGTTTAAGTATTGTTTATGCCATGATTATACGAATAGAATGATTCATGTTTAAGTATTGTTTATGCTATGATTATATGGATAAAATGATTCATGTTATGCCATGATTATATGATGTTACAATTGCAAGTTCACATGTGCCTATTTTATGTTATTTGAATCGTTCGTTGCAAGTTCATGCGTTCACACTCCCCTTTTTCATGTTACCTTATAAACACCATGTTATAAGCCTCCCCTTTTCATTTGGCTAAATTGGGTTTAAGTATTAAACCCAACACACCTTACGTTGGAGCGAATGTATAATACGGGGGTAATGACGTTTGGGCTAAAATATAGAACATATGTGTTGGCATGTTTAACGCATGCCAACAACCTTGAAAGAACAATTAAGTGGCATAAATGAAATTTAACCAATAAAGATGAATTTGAATAATGGGCCGCAAATATTTACATATAAAAAGAAAAGAGACAAAATATGTAAATGTAGAAAATACGATGTGTTTAACCCGAGGTTGGATTGAGTTGTGATGTAAACCTGCCCGGAACCGCCCGGCTGTCCAGTAGTCACAACAATACCTATCCAATGTGGGTGGTTAAACATGGAGCCCAATAAGGACCCGAGGTTAGACTGAGTTGTGGCGTAAGACTGCCCGGACCCAACCGGCAACAGGCAGCCACAACAATACCTGTCTAATGTAAGAGGTCAAGGCTTTAATAAGACAATTAAGGCTGAGTCAGGATTGATAGGATTAAGTAAATTATATTAATACTTAATCAAGATGGAACATGCTAAACTAAACAGACTGATTGGGGGTTAGGTTTATAACACACTTAACCAACTTAGCATGTTGGCTAGAAATAGAAAAACCTAGTAGCGGGGGACCCTTTTCAGCAGTAACCCTATAAGGTATCATGATACCCTGAAACTAGGCAGGGTGGGGCACGATTACTGGGCTGATTGTAAGAGGTCAAATCGACGGCGGTGGTGCAGCAGTGTAGGTTCTAACGGGGTGCGGGCGTGCACACACTCCGGCGCAGAAAAATAAGGCACTGGGCACCAGTAGCATACCTGTGCATTCTAGGATTGTGTCGGGCCACCACCATGGGACTTGATACACCCCATGGTGGGACCCGCATAGGTAACTACAACATCGGGGGTCGTAAGACACATGTAACTATGCGAGTAGGAGCCGATCATCATAAAATGGATCACTTCACCCTGATTATGGGGTGCCTGTTGGGAACTAGTTTATATGGGTACAGAGATTAATATGGGGTACGATAGTATATTCGACCCTAGACAACTTAACTAAGTTTATGGTGCTTTCCCATTTCTAGCTTATACTTATCTTACCCAGTTCTTTATTCATAGACTGAATAGTCCTAGACTTACTCAGGCTTTATGTCTGACTCTACTTTTCTTTCGTCTTCTTTTCTTCCGTCCCCCCACCCCCCAAGGTCCACAGGGAGGGAATACCGCAGCTTGACCAGCCTTCATATCCAGCTTGAAGAGAAAGAATGTATTGCTTGGATCTTTTCGTTTTGGACCATGGCTTTGGCCAGCAACTATGGGACTTTTGCAGTTTATTTATGTTTTCCTTATGCTTCTTTAAATAATGTAATCAAGACAGTTATGATTTTGGAAATATTGTAAGACAGTTATGGCATGGTTTGTGTAACACATATTTTAATGAAATAAAAGTTGTTGTTTTCCGCTGTTCAAAAATATGTGTTCTTATATCTGTCTTGTATATCTGTGACTTATACTTATAAACCTCCACCAAAATTAGGGCATTCCCTTTGAGAGTGACCCTAACGGAGGTGGGGTGTTTCACTTGGTATCAGAGCATAGGTTTACCAGATAAGATAAAAAGTTTTGAAAATTTATTTTCAAAAAAAGAAATTTAAAGAAGCATTTTTAAAAGAAAAATATTATTTTATTTTAAAAGGAAAAGTCCCCTCCCCAAAGCCATAGGTACTATCTCTTATCCTTCGTTTTGAATCTATCCTTTCTGTTTCAGCATGTCTGGAGACCTTACTCCCCAGCTACTGACGCTTTCACTCCTCCTCCTCCACGTGAACCAGCAAGCGGAAGAGTCCTAGAGTAGGAAGACAAATAATAGTCAAACAAGAAAGGATCGTAACAGTAATAATAAGAAAAAGGAAAAAAAAGGAAATGCAATTTTTGTGGTACGGAAGGGCACATAGCCAAGGATTGTAGAAAGAGGAAAAGAAAGTAAGGAGAATGTTTTCATTGTGGGGAGACTGGACACATCAGCAAAGACTGCCCTGAGAAGACAGACTTTGAGAAGGGCGGGAAAGACAACAAGTCCCGAGAGAAGAGGGAGTGTAAATTCTGTGGCAAAGTTGGGCACTTAGTGAAAGATCGCCGGAAAAAGAAGGCCAAGGAGAATGGTGGGTGCTTTTCTTGCGGTGAGACAGGCCACAGGGCTAAGGACTGCCCAAAGAAACGAGGACAGGGGCAGAGGGCTGGATCCACCTCAGGGGCACAAGTTCATGTGCTAGAAGCGCCACCTCTGCAACAGCGAGGTATAAATACTTCTGTAGAAAGTATAGTTTATCTTTATGATCACCCCATTCGCACTTTATTTGACTCTGGCGCATCACACTCCTTTATCTCGTCTGCTTTAGTAGAATCTCTGCACCTAAAAAACTAGTATGGTAGAGGACCCCTTAAATGTTTCAAACCCAATTGGGGGCCCAACTCATTTGTCTATGATCTGTTTGGGATTGAAAATTTCTATTCTAAGCGTAGAATTTCAATGTAGTGCCTTTGTTTTGGGCTTTTCGGATATGGTTTGATTTTGGGCATGGATTGGCTATCCAGTAATGGGGCCATCCTTGATTGTGAGAAAAGGGTTGTTAGGCTCCTAACCCAGCTCGGTAATACTTTGGAAATTTCTTGTAATCTCTCGTATGCGGTTATGCTTAGTTATCTTGAATCGCTAGATGCCTCCATTGAAAATTTGCAATCGATTAGAGTGGTCCGGGAATATCCGGATGTCTTCGAAGAGGTGAAGGGCTTACCTCCGAAGCGAGAGATAGACTTCCGTATATATCTTGTAGATAATGCAAAGCCCGTTGCGTCGCCCGTTAGACACATGGCTCCACGGGAAAGGAAAGAGCTCAGTAAACAGATTAAAGAGCTTCTAGAGAAGGGGTTCATTAGAAGGAGCATTTCATAATGGGGCGCTCCAGTAGTGTTCGCCACTAAGGCAGAAGGTTCATTTCGCTTATGCATGAGTTGTGGAGAATCACCTTAGTAAGTACATTTGGCAACATGGCTGGCATTTATTTCCAAGGGATTGTTCTGCTACGTGGAATACCTGATAGTAAGAGGACGAGATCTAAAATTCACTAGTGAATTTTGGAGAGCTTGCATGGAACCATGAGTACGCAGTTATGCTTGAGCCAAGTATACTAGAAGGAGAATAAGTGAAAGTGGAACGAGAGGCAGCAGTGAAATAGGTTCCAACTCATATTTTGGAAACAAGAATTAAGAAGCTACGAAATTGTGAAGTTAAAGACGGACAAAGCATAATGGAGTTAAGCTCAAGGAAAAGCGACTTAGAAGATTGAAGACTAGATTCGTGCATCATATCTCTTCTTAAGAGTATATCTTTGATCCCTCTCTTCCTGTAGAGCTTACTTGCGTGCTATCTTTTGTGTATCTCCTCTCGGTCCCCTTCTCAATCCACTTTCTGTTGCAAACCCCATAGGGAGTATGACTCATCTGTTAGTAACACATGTTGGGGCTGGAGGGTGTTCGTTGGTCTGACTAAACTTTTCGGGTTTTATAGGATACGGGTTGGTCTTAGGAAGGGACTTCCTTGTGACCTAAAAAGAGTCCATCATGCTTAGTTTCCTAGAATCATATATAGTGGTTGGGTTGAGTAATTCTTTGGGTGTCAGTCTGATGTTGATTTCGGTCTTCGGGGCTGATGCTTAGAGAGTTCTTCTCCTAATCAATATATATATGGCATAGATTTCCAGTTTTGACATTGCCTAATGGGCACAAAGTTTTTACTTGCTTCTATCATTCGACTATACCTTTGAATAGGAACAATTGGGAAAATAGCCTATAGATTAGAGCTACCCGAAAGATTGGCCGGAGTTCACAACGTTTTTCATGTTTCACATCTCCGAAAATGTCTACATGAGTCTGCTGAAGTGGTAGAGCCAAATATCCTAGAAAGAAGCTGAAGTGGAACGCAAAGCAACCGTGAGGAAAGTTCCAACCCGCATATTAGGAACGGAAGTGAAGAAGCTACGCAATCGCGAAGTCAAGCTCGTCAAATTTCAATGGAGCGACGTCGAACGAGATGCAACTTGAGAAACTGAAGCTAAAATACGCGCTGCCTACCCTTTTCTTTTCGAGGGTACATCCTTGATCTTTCTTTTTCCTTAAGTTGCGCTTTTATCTATCTTTTTTTTAGGTATATCTCCTCGACCCTATCTTTTAGGTAGAAACTCTTTGGATGAAAACATGTAGTTGAAACATGTTATGGATGATGGTTGCAAGTGGTTGCAAGTGATTGCTAGTGGTTGCTCGTGGTTGCATATACACACACAATCTAGGTTTTAGATCGGCTCAGTCACTTCATATTGCATATGCATATATGTTTGCATTCGTATATGGTTGAACTTTAATGTGTTGTCATATGGATGTTGCATTTATATGAATGATTGTGCACTCATGTAGAATCATGAATAGGAGGATTTGCATACATAATGGATTCATAGCACTTACATAATTCGCATTAAGGAGGTCAACTGAATCAGTAGACCGCCTGATTTTGCATTAGATAAGTACATGTACACACACACTTCGCATATGATCATGAAGCATTAGAAGTCTTTTAAGGACAATGGATGCTCGTGTTTGATGGATGAGTAGATGGATGTTTGGATGTTAGGATATACATTCTTCCTAACTTGATGATTTCGGGGACGAAATCCTTTTAAGTGGGGGAGAATGTAACACCCCGTGTATTCTATAACCGTGAAATTCATAAATTAAAGTATAATTAATTTCAAGTCAAAGAATTAAGGGAAACGGGATACGCCATTGCGTTCGTCTCGGAAAAATACGCGAAATAGAGTCCGAGTTTTCGAAAATCGGAGTCCGTATGACCAAGATATGGCCTCCGGAAGTTTCAGAATTAGGTTTAAAATTCAAACAGACGAAAACAGCTCAGAAAAACTAATTCAAAATTCAAAATCGGGCCCAATTGGCCAAGGCGGGAAAATTCCCGCCCAAAGCACCCAGGTCGACTTGGCAGTCGACCTGGGGCTGGCCAGGTCGACTGGGCAGTCGACCTGGGTAACCCGTGTCGACTGCCAAGTCGACACGGTGTCGACTGGGGTGTCGACCTGGCCCCTGAGCCAGGTCGAACCCAGCCCACCCTGGCTGGCCAGGTCTGTGTTTGGTCGATTTTCTGAGCCTTGCCTTGTCACTAGGGCTAGGTGTCAGCTCCTGGTTGGTCTCTCCTTCAAACGAACGGCTATTATTGAACCAAGCTTCATCGACGGTCTAAATCAACTCACAAACTTTATAAAAAGGACCTAAGTCTAACCCTAATTCACATAAACTAAAATGGAGATGAGACCGTCATGTTGCTGAGGAGAGACTAAAGATAGCCGTCAGAAATAGAGAGACAATTAGGAATAAATCAAAAAGCTTAAAGCAACGTCAAATCAATCAAAGCAACGCCTACAACAAAGGATAGCATCTCCAAATTCAGAATTCAGATTTCTGAATTGAAGATTCGCCATACGCTGTAAGTAGAGTGCTATTCCGATATGAATTTAATAATTGTGTTGATTTGTGTAATGTAAGAAATGGAATTGTGGCGATAATAATCTATATTTGTATGTTGCTTTGATGCAAAACGATTTGGGAATATTATGATATACGATTGGATATTTGCAAGTACGCGATTTGCGTTGGAAACGAAATGGAATTGTGGCGATAATGACTTATATTTGTATGTTATTTTGATTCTAAACGATTTGGCAATGCTATGGTTTGATTCATACAAGTATGTGGCTTATGTTGACAACCACATGTTGTGAAATTTTGATTGGGACTTATGCAAGCATATGATTCATATTGAAAACTACATGTTTGTGGTAGTTATTTACAACACCCACTTGGTAAATGCAAGTATAAGATTCATGTTGAAACAATAACTATATGTTGTAATAGTTTATTTTGAAATTCATGCAAGTCTATGATCTATTGTTATGACAACATGATGCATAATTCTATGGTCATCTTTAGTGTAATTTGATCCACTTAAGTATTATGATTCATATGAAGGTTATGTTGAAATTGGCATCATAGTTCAAGTATAAAAATCATATTTTTGTGATAGTGACAAAAGCACGCATCTTTGTAAATTTGTATTAATTTTATGAACATGACTAAACTATGTTGTTATTATGCCCAATTGAAAAACATGTTTTTAGGCTCATGTTGTTATCATAAGTTACATTAGAATTACATTAGAGTTACATTCCTCTTGCAAGTTTACATAGATAAAATAAAAACCATGATGTAAGTTTAGATATGTTTATGCTATAATTCTATGAATAGAATGAAAACCATGATTCATATAAGAATTAGGTTGGGATAATTCTAGTTGAACCATACTTTTGTATTAGTGACAAAAGTAAGTACCCTTTTGTTAACATGTAGTGATTTTATGAAAACGATTAGTTTATGCCTAAATAAAAATATAGGCTTATATTTCTAGTCAAGACCATGTGCCAATAATAATGATATCTAATTTAGTTAGATTCTTAATTTCAAGTTTACATGGTTAGTTGAACCTATGATTCATGTTTAAGTACTGTTTATGCCATAATCATATGAATAGATTGATTCATGTTTAAGTATTGTCTATGCATTAACCATATGAATAGAATGATTCATGTTTAAGTATTGTTTATGCCATGATTATACGAATAGAATGATTCATGTTTAAGTATTGTTTATGCTATGATTATATGGATAAAATGATTCATGTTATGCCATGATTATATGATGTTACAATTGCAAGTTCACATGTGCCTATTTTATGTTATTTGAATCGTTCGTTGCAAGTTCATGCGTTCACACTCCCCTTTTTCATGTTACCTTATAAACACCATGTTATAAGCCTCCCCTTTTCATTTGGCTAAATTGGGTTTAAGTATTAAACCCAACACACCTTACGTTGGAGCGAATGTATAATACGGGGGTAATGACGTTTGGGCTAAAATATAGAACATATGTGTTGGCATGTTTAACGCATGCCAACAACCTTGAAAGAACAATTAAGTGGCATAAATGAAATTTAACCAATAAAGATGAATTTGAATAATGGGCCGCAAATATTTACATATAAAAAGAAAAGAGACAAAATATGTAAATGTAGAAAATACGATGTGTTTAACCCGAGGTTGGATTGAGTTGTGATGTAAACCTGCCCGGAACCGCCCGGCTGTCCAGTAGTCACAACAATACCTATCCAATGTGGGTGGTCAAACATGGAGCTCAATAATGACCCGAGGTTAGACTGAGTTGTGGCGTAAGACTGCCCGGACCCAACCGGGAATAGGCAGCCACAACAATACCTGTCTAATGTGAGAGGTCAAGGCTTTAATAAGACAACTAAGGCTGAGTCAGGATTGATAGGATTAAGTAAATTATATTAATACTTAATCAAGATGGAACATGCTAAACTAAACAGACTGATTGGGGGTTAGGTTTATAACACACTTAACCAACTTAACATGTTGGCTAGAAATAGAAAAACCTAGTAGCGGGGGACCCTTTTCAGCAGTAACCCTATAAGGTATCATGATACCCTGAAACTAGGCAGGGTGGGGCACGATTACTGGGCTGATTGTAAGAGGTCAAATCGACGGCGGTGGTGCAGCAGTGTAGGTTCTAACGGGGTGCGGGCGTGCACACACTCTGGCGCAGAAAAATAAGGCACTGGGCACCAGTAGCATACCTGTGCATTCTAGGATTGTGTCGGGCCGCCACCATGGGACTTGATACACCCCATGGTGGGACCAGCATAGGTAACTACAACATCGGGGGCCGTAAGACACATGTAACTATGTGAGTAGGAGTCGATCATCATAAAATGGATCACTTCACCCTGATTATGGGGTGCCTGTTGGGAACTAGTTTATATGGGTACAGAGATTAATATGGGGTACGATAGTATATTCGACCCTAGACAACTTAACTAAGTTTATGGTGCTTTCCCATTTCTAGCTTATACTTATCATACCCAGTTCTTTATTCATAGACTGAATAGTCCTAGACTTACTCAGGCTTTATGACTGACTCCACTTTTCTTTCGTCTTCTTTTCTTCCGTCCCCCCCCCCCCCCCCCAGGTCCACAGGGAGGGAATACCGCAGCTTGACCAGCCTTCATATCCAGCTTGAAGAGAAAGAATGTATTGCTTGGATCTTTTCGTTTTGGACCATGGCTTTGGACAGCAACTATGGGACTTTTGCAGTTTATTTATGTTTTCCTTATGCTTCTTTAAATAATGTAATCAAGACAGTTATGATTTTGGAAATATTGTAAGACAATTATGGCATGGTTTGTGTAACACATATTTTAATGAAATAAAAGTTGTTGTTTTCCGCTGTTCAAAAATATGTGTTCTTATATCTGTCTTGTATATCTATGACTTATACTTATAAACCTCCACCAAAATTAGGGCATTCCCTTTGAGAGTGACCCTAACGGAGGTGGGGTGTTTCAGGACATCAGGGAGGGCATGCGTTTCCTTCTAGCTAGAGGTGGTGTCAGTGCTTAAACTGGCTGACATTTATATTATTTTCACCTGTGTGGTTGTTGCTGTTGCGAGGCGCCTCGGATATATCGGTGACTATGTGGAGTCGATGGAGTCATTGGGCTCGTTTATGCCCCAAAGGGTGGGGAAACACAGTGTTCAGGCATTTTAATCCACATCGGTGGACCGGCCCTGACGATCCAAGGGTCACTCGAGCTCTGATCCTGAGACTCGGGCTAGACAGTCTCGAATTCGGTAAGGACTATCTTTTGCCTTGGTTCATAACGGAAATCCAATTTCCAAATACGACATGTGCGGTTTTGATTGTATACCTGTATATGGAGACATAATGGTATGGGGCATTAATGCCGTCTATGATTGGTAGTTATGATTGAAATTGTTTTTGAAACATAAACACTAGTAGTAATATCAAATGCTTTTTTTTATTCGTATCCAGCATATTTTGGCCATTATAAGGTAAAACTCTATCCTCCGGTTTGCGTTGCATTGTGTGATGGGAACTGAGTCTTATAATGGCTTCATTTTTATAAAAAGCATTGCGATGTTTAAAAGATTAACTTGTTTTAAAGCACTAGCAATCCAATGGAGTAAACCCGTTCCACGAAAGTGGCGTGGTCCTGTGATTAGCCATATTATAAAATATGTTAAGTAGATTTCTCATACCAGTCCCATGACAGACTCGTAGTTTGTTTCACTTGCAAACTCGGGTGCCCTTATTTCTACACAGGCAGCCTTGTATTCAGATTTTAGCAGGCTGATTCTGGATAGCTAGATTTGAAGATGGATTCTACCATTTATATCTTTTTATGTTGTTCAGCTCTTATTGTACATATTATGTTTGTTTTCCGCTGTAGACATTTATGTATAGCTGAACTGTATTTTGTACTAAGTATGATCCTGTATACTGTGTAACTCTGATGATTATATTTATCCAGTATATTCTGTTGTACATTATCTGGTGTGTTTATTTATTTCTGTTCTGCTGTTATTTGTTTATGTGTTATATTCCAAAGATTACCCTTGCCACCGTCAAACGGGGTTTGGGGTCGTCACAACTAAGCAGGAAGTAATCTACTCACCTTGAAGTATATCAAGGTTTTTATTACAACAATACTTAGAAGAATGTTGTAATCTATCATCCATGTTCTTGGTATTCTTTATAATAACAAATGTTATTTATGTTCTTCAGGAACTTATATATTATAATAATCTTTGCATATCGCAACTAACACTTCAATGGATATTAAGAGTTTCATTACAACAATTCTTGAAAGCAGGAAATGATCTACTCATCATGAATCATTTCAAGATTTTCATCACAACAATACTTAAAAGAATGTTGTAATCTGCATTTCTTGCTCTTTATCACTACCAAAGTTATTTAAATTCTTCTGGAATTTGTATACTTTCATCCTTTATACCTTCAGGGTATTGTAAGCGTTTTAAACACTTTCACCACTTTAATCAATTTAATTATCTCTGAAAATACAATGCTCATGGCACTTAACATGTTGTTGACACTCTATGGTGCTTCAGTAACTTCTGTATGCTTTTGTCATTATATATATTTCTATTTTTATCTTATGAACTACAGGTTCATATCTTATGGACTACCGATCCATATATCTTATTTAGGAGAATTTCATAATGGTCAATCATGTTTCTCTCTAATAAGGGATTTTTAATCCATTTATAAATATAAGCACTTTATTATTTATTAATTTATCATCGATGATTATTTCTTGTCAGTTCTATACATAATTTATTGAGATCTCAAAACTTATCATGCTTTAGGTACCTAAACCACTTCTGGGGTTATTTTGACAATCATGTCATGAGTTCCTTTCAAAGCACATTTTAAGTGTTTCTTAAGAAACGCTCACCTCCTTTATTTTGCATCTTTATGACTTACTCCAAAGATATTTTGAACTGACTTTTATACCACATTTTCAGCTGTGATTTACACCTTTTGATCCTTCGGGGATTCAAATGTATATTGGAGAAAGTCTATTAGGGACATAATTGATAAGTTATGTAAGTTACTTAATACTTTGCATAATTCTATATGTTAGCAAATATTTAACATCGATGATTCCTTTATCCTCCCCCTCAATGTTGACAAACATTGTCACTTTAAATAATAAACCTACTTTGGATTCATTTTTAATCCATTATAGCATCATAGCTAGCAAATACATTAGATGTATTTCAATTGTAGGAGGATAATGCTCATATTAGTTGATAAGATACATTCATATTGTATTGCTTATTCTCTTTCAATGATCTAATGACTTGAAGGAATTTTCTATCATTTGAATATGCACATGACTTCAGGTCATTCAATATTGATGTCAATCGACTTTCTGAAATATAAAATAATATATGCGTAATTTATTATATGAGCTCATGACAACTTCATGTTGTTAATTAAATATTCACATATATGTGTATATACGTGCATCCACGTATTACACATGTAATTGATTTGCATATTCTCTCTTATTCAAGTTATTGATTTTAGAACAAATTGTTTATAATGTTCCAATCATTAATTTTTGCTAATCAAGCAATGTCAAAGTGAATCTTAAAGATCATTTCATAATATCCAAAATATCTGATTTGGAACTGTATTGAACTTCTGGTTCAAATGAAATATATGAACAACTTCGAATTGTTAATCTATATTGAACATCTGGTTCAAATAATATATAATCAATTTCAAGTTTGTTAAACTGCATTGAACTTCTGGTTCCACTGTATTGAACTTCTGGTTCAAATAAAATATATAAACAAAAATATATAAGAAAAATACAACTCATTTTGAAAATTGTGCAATCTTTGGATGCATTATCATTGTCGCATATAATGTAACTTCTTTAAGAAGTATAATGTTATTATTTCACACAGTTTCAATAGTGCTTCAGACTTTTAAATTATGAAGTATTTCAAGTTCATTGATTAAGGAACTTCAAGTTCCTATGCATATATATAAACATACATATTATATCTAGTTTATTAATTTACGATGAACTTCTGGTTCTCAACCTTTTAACATACTTCTAATTTAGAAGTGTTTACATTCTTGCTAATTGTCAAGATTTCAGACTGTAAACTTCATCAAAAAAATTCTTTTTTCATAATCCAAGACTTTAGGTCTCAGATATGAGTTATACAACTTTTTCCATTACATTAGATATTGGTTGCCAAATACATCGACTAATAATACATATGTCTATTCTTATTCCAAACATACATCATTTAATTTACAATAGCCATTGCTTTTAATACATTTATAATAATATGGTAATACAATATATATTACCATAACGATATATTTAATGCATTTATTATAAAAATAAAAGAAATAACCATTATACGATCTAAATATATGAATCAAATAAATAAATTTTACTTAAATCATCATAATAAAATTTGGATCTAGCTACAGTATTGATTAACGACAAAACTGAAATAAACAACTTATAGTTGTACTGCATTTCTCAATAATCAAATTTTCTAAAATACCATATATACATGCATAATTTCTAATCGAGAATTGAGTAAAAGTGCATAATTATAGAACCAAGATTTTACATTCTTTAATATGAATAATTCCATAAACTTGCAGATCTATACATAAAATTCACAACATAAAAATACATGTTTTAGGTTCAAATTATACAATCCATATAAAAATCTTTTAGATCTTTCTTTTTATATCAAAATTATCTCTTACCATTATAGAAATTGCAGGTTCTAAATTTTCCATTTTTATAACAAAAATTGCTTCTGCATACACTTCAGGTGTGCTAAATTAATATCAATATTTAAATCTTAGCTTGTGATCTTCGAGATGCATATTTTCTTTAGTCAATAAATTTGCATTATCATCTTTGATATTTGAAAATATTTCAATGAAAATTCTTTTATAGACATATCAGAATATAATATCGCTTCTGGGATATTCCATAAACACCCTATAGGAAAAACTTATGAATTTTTTTTTACAAATATTTTATCACCTTTGATTGTAGAAATCTCTTCTGGAGATATTTTATTATTTTCAAATAAACAGATCTCTTCTAGAGATATTTTACCATTTCCAAATATACAAATATCCTCTAAAGATATTTTGTTATCACCGCTTCTGGGATGAACTTATCTCCTCCAGAGATAAATATATACAAACTATTGAAATGTCATATCAATATACAAAAATACATTTCAATTCTTAAATGCAGTAACATAATTAGGTGCATTAACTAAAAATAAGATTCAAAAGAGAAAAGAAATCGCTACTTCTGGAGTGTATGATATTCCTTCAGGGAACATATCTTTTATTTATGTAATTGCAATGCAACAAAAAAAATCTCTAATATCTCTTCTAGGATGTTGGATTTGCTATATAAAAATAAATCTCTAGAACATTTCTTCAAGAGATTAATATGCATATTATATCTTCAGGATATTCAGTTAATATAAATTGTACATGAAAGATGTCAGTAAGATGAAACTCGTTTAGAGATTTTCTATTGAATCCAATGTTATTGTCACATATTACGATGTGTGTGTCTCTTTTGACTTCTTCTGGAAGTACAATCTTTTCATGTCACAATATTTAAGAAAGCTTTTTCGTCTTTTATTTCATCTTTCTCATTTGCATATGAACTTCAGGTTCTTCATTTGCATATGAAATTCAGGTTCATCGTTTTCATATGAACTTCAGGTTCCTCATTTTCATATGAACTTCAGGTTCATATTATTTCAGATTCCAAAGAATTAATATACTTTTTCATTAGTTTATTTTTCATAATTCACCTTTGGTGATTGATCAATATTAGATCTGAACTTAATACGATCTTCTGGATACGTATTATATTTATATTTGTTTCTCTAAGAAACAATACAATATTTCTTCCGGAAATATGAATTATGTAACAACATCAAATTAAATTCGATGAATTTATTTGAATAGATAAGAACAAAAATTTGTTGAATCCAAAAAGAATAAATCATTACAATCAACATCTCATTTTTAAATCATGTAGGGATCTCAAATGTATATAATTTGAGTATAATTTTGAGATCAACAGTATGATTACATCAAAAAAAAATCAGATCTATAATAGAGTGAGATCTGAAATATGATTAACAAAATAAGTATCAGATCTCAAGGTGTAGATCTATATGAGTTCTACAATTATAAGGCAAAAAAAAATCTAGAAGATAACACAATCGATTTAGATCTAGAATGAGATGAGATCTAACAAAAATGGAGATTTGAAAAATCAAATCAATTAGATCAGAAAAATAACTTACCGTTTTGAGATCTATAATTAGATCGACTAGAACATCGTGCTGATAACGTGTTATAAAATAAAACAGAACATATGTTAAACAAGAAGCCATTTATAGAGAACAGAAAAGATAGGGGAGAGACTTTTATTTCTATTGCTTCAAGTGTGTCCATTTCTATTACATTGGCTCCTTTATATATATGCTTTGGAGCTGATGTTAAACTTATCTCCATGATGTGGGACTAAATAAAATATCACAAAAGCATATTCATTTTTATATATTACGACATCTAGAAATTTGTTGCATCTACAACATTCTTTAGAATTCTCTAGAAAATTGCAGCACCTTCAACAAGATGATATTACATCAGGTTAAAATTTTGCCAAAAGAATCGCAGCCTGAGTACAACCATCTTATAAAAGTTTGAGGGCCCATACTTAACACTAATCCGAATAATTATCAAGCCCAATGATCGAATCGGTACTGATTTGAATTTCACTCAAAGTAGGTCCCGCGATCTGTGGGGTGAATTCTCTTGTATTTTGGTGACTCCCTTCTGAAGTTAATTTGTTCAATTCCCATTAGACCTGTCGAAATATGACCCTACTCATTTTACCCTAATTACAACCCTGTTGGGTCAACCCATTTATAATATTTTATTAAATGGGTCATAAAAGGGTTGACCCATTTTTAAAAGGGTTACAAATGGGTAACCTACTTACCCATTTAACTCTGCCTACATACGAAGTCACTATATTTTTTTAAATATTAAAACTAGAAGAAAATTCCACATTTTCCAATATTAAAAATTGGGGAAAATAAAAGAACTATTTCTAATAAAAGGCTAAAATTATGAAATTAAAAGTAATAAAAGAATTACTCGAAAATAATAATTTTTAAAGTTAAATAGGCCAAAATTACGAAAATACCCTTCATTTTGAAAAAAGTGAAAAAATTGAAAGTTTCAGAAAATCCAAAAAATTACAAAATGAAAAGTAAAAAAGAATTATTTTAAAATAACGATTTTTAAAGCTAAAAATGCTAAAATTAGAAAATGCCCTTTATATTTAAAAAGTGAAAAAAATGAAAAAATTTCAAAAAATCCAGAAAATTAGGAAATGGAAAGTAAAAAAAGAATTATTTTAAAATAACTATTTTTAAAACTAAAAATGCTAAAATTACGAAAATGCCCTTCATTTTGGAAAAAATGAAAAATTTACAAAAAATCCAGAAAATTACGAAATGGAAAGTAAAAAAGGAATTATTTTAAAATAACTAATTTTAAAGCTAAAAATGCTAAAATTACGAAAATGCACTTCATATTGGAAAAAGTGAAAAAAAATTCAAAAAATCCAGAAAATTACGAAATGAAAAGTATAAAAATAATTATTCGAAAACTACGATTTCTAAACCTAAAAATGTAAAAATTACGAAAATACCCTTCATATCGGAAAAATGAATAAAAATGAAAAAAAGATTCAAAAAATTCAGAAAATTATGAAATGAAAAGCAATAAAAGAATTATTCGAAAATATTAATTTTTAAAGTTAAAAAGGCCAAAATTACGAAAATGCCCTTAATGTCGAAAAAAGTGAAAAAATAAAATAAAAAATGTAGAAAATTACGAAATGAAAAGTAAAAAAATCGAAAATTACGATTTTTAAAGCTAAATATGTCAAAATTACGAAAATGCCCTTGATGTTGAAAAATGTAAAAACAATAATAAATTTAAAACAATCCAGAAAATCATGAAAAAATAATAATTTTTTATACTTCTCATTTTGTTTTTTTCTGAAATTTTGTCACTTTTTTCCACTTTTTCCAAAATAAAGGGTACTTTCGTATTTTTAGCATTAAAAATCGTTATTTAAAAGTAATTCTTTTTTTACTTTTTATTTCGTAATTTTCTGGATTTTCTGAAATTTTTCATTTTTTTTCACTTTTTCCAATATGACGGGCATTTTTGTAATTTTAGCATTTTTAGCTTTAAAAATCGTTATTTTAAAATAGTTCTTTTTTTACTTTTCCTTTCGTAATTTTCTGGATTTTCTGAAATTTTTTCATTTTTTTCACTTTTTCCAATATGAAGGGCATTTTCGTAATTTTAGCATTTTTAGCTTTAAAATTGTTATTTTAAAATAATTCTTTTCTAACTTTTCATTTTGTAATTTTCTGAATTTGTTTTATTTTTTTTCACTTTTTTCAATATGAAGGGCATTTTCGTAATTTTGGTCCTTTTAGCGTTAAAAATCATTATTTTCGAATAATTCTTTTATTACTTTCATTTCATAATTTTTTGAAATTTTTCCAAAATAAAGGGTATTTTCGTAATTTTGACATTTTTAGATTTTAAAATTGTTATTTTATAGTAATACTTTTTAATGTGTGGGTTAAATGGGTAACCCACATAATATATAGGTTGGGTCAGGTGAAACGTTTTGTTAAAAGGGTCAAAATAAATGGGTTGAAAAATGGTTGGATCAAATTTTTCTTGACCCTTATACGACTCTAAATGACCCATTTGACACCCCTAATTCCCATGGTGTTTTCTATATATGGTGTAATCTTGTTTGAAGTCAACCTAGTTGTATTAGGCATTCCTGATCGGAGCTAATCCAAGCCTTTTGGTGCACGACGATTCATTTTAGGCTTTCTAGTCGCAGTTCTGATGAGTCCGCTTGACTGTTGTTTCATGGCCATGGATGTACTTGATAGACGGACCTTCAGATCATCACTCTGAGGTGTTTGCCTCGATAATCATCAACTCGTATATGTTCGGTTAGTAAGAAATAGCCAGTCTAAGAAGACCATAAAAGGCTTTCCCCATAAAGTATGTTTTGTTGCAAACATGACGCGATTTGAATCAAGACAAGTTAATGCTGCCATAAAGGATTCCACTTTATCCCTCAGGAATGGTCGTTATCATTCCATAAATTTCCTTTGACAAGAGTCATATCCCTTTTGGTTTGCAACAACACTTGGTCGATATCTGTTTGTGTAAGTATGAGGCCACTGTCTGTCAGCAATCATCATCGCTCGATTACATTGAGCTGGGTAACTGAATTATTATCGGTAATCTCAACCACATCTAATTTTGGAATTCATAGGTAATCGTCCAATTTCTATCAAGTAAAGAAATTGAGCATTGAGTGTATACATGAGCTTATACTTTGATGTATACACTTTTGGTCCTTGGCTTCTAACTATGTTCAAACACAAATAGTTCATTGATATTTGATCATACACATACATGATAACATGCAAGCATACGAGTTTATCATTGTTTTGTTTTTTACATACGCACACACAAGAGGCTCAGTGCTGATCTGAAATATTGTGACTAGTATCGATCTGATACCTTGAATTATAATCTTCAGCGGAAAATGAGCCGAACAATATATATATATATATATATATATATATATATATATATATATATATATATATATATATATATAGAGAGAGAGAGAGAGAGGAGGGTTCCGCTACATCTCTTATATTGCACATGAACTCTCCCCCTTAATCTCCACCACCCATTTCCCCACTCATTCTCTTTCTTTCCATTTCAATGTTATTTTTAGTGGGAAGAGCGAGAATGAGTGGAGAAATGAGTGGTGGAGATTAAAGGGGAGAGTTCACGTGCAATATAAGAGGTGTAGCGGAACCCTCCTCTATATATATACGCTACATCTCTTATATTGCACGTGAACTCTCCCCCTTAATCTCCACCACCCATTTCCCCACTCATTCTCTCTCTTCCCACTAAGAAATAACATTGAAATGGAAAGAGAGAGAATGAGTGGGGAAATGGATGGTGGAGATTAAGGGGGAGAGTTCACGTGCAACATAAGAGGTGTAGCGGAACCCTCCTCATATATACATACACACACATCCTTGCCTTCGCCTTTTGTTCCTCTCTCTATCTATCTCTAATCGATGTGTAATATCATCTATAGCTTGCTAATGAAAATTTGAAATCATCCGATAATTCTTACCGTATCCCTACTCAACTTGTCCAACGACTCGGGATTTACTTCCTTCCGTTTTCGTACCACAAGTTTATAGCTTAGCTTCAATGATTCCAAGCCAGTTCAAATTCATTTCAATCTTTAATATGTGCCTCGCTTCTATTCAAGTTCTCATTAATGTTGGAATTATAACAGAATGCAGAGGTAATGGAACTGGAAGAGTAGAAGGAAATGAAGGGATTGGGATGAAGGAGATGAAGAAGTATGGTGCACTGAATCAAATTAGTGATGGTTTAGGAGTTTGGATCGGCTCACTGGTTTGGTATGAGGATTGGAGAAGAAGAAAAAAGGAACCAAATCAGGTCGGCCATGGTTTGATGGAGCTTTGAGTTCATATTAGTGGTGTGAAATGCCAAGGGGGGTTTGATTAGTGCTATCTGGATAGTTGGGAAATCACTCAAGTTTTTTGGCTTAAGAAGTGTGATTGAATATAAACCATACCCTGGTAAATGCCTAAATGAATTTTTCCTTTGCAAATCATAAATAAGAAATCATTTGCATAAGCATACGAACTTAGGGGACTTAAACATGGGCTTCATACATAGAGATGGAACATATGATTTGGACACCCCAAATTAGCAGAAAAACTGAAGCATATGGACATAACTGAACATATTGGATCGCGCATACAATTCTGAATATGAATGCTAAAATATTGTAGGCGCGATCCAATATGTTCAGTTATGTCCATATGCTTTAGTTTATCTGCTAATTTGGGGTGTTCGGTCGATGATCGATCCCATAACTTAGTTGAAATTCACAACCATCGATGCAGAGGCTGGTGAGACCGCTAGCGATGGCAGTCACTTCAGCCAACCTCGAACCTTTCCATCATCGTTGTCATAGTTTTGTAATCTTGAGCTATACACTTCTGTACTAGTTTGCATTTTTTTCTAAGTGATATGGGTTGATTACTGTAACAGCAATTGTTGAGTTTCTTAGCTGGTGGGACCTAGAAGTTTCGATTGTGTTATAATGATGGTTTCGGAAAATATTGCTCAAACTATTGCACATCATGACTCTGATGCTGGAATAAGTTCAATGACGGTTTCAACTAGAATGGCTTTAGGTCATCTGGCTGATCAGCCTGAAGATTTTCATTAAGCTCGCAACTCTACAAACATTGACGAAGGCATGGTAGTGAGTATCCCTTCATCTTTAAGTACCTTGGAAGGAGTTGTGTTTCCAGAATATCCTATGGATTTTGTGCCATCTAGGATTGGCGAGACGAGAATAAGAAGGATTTCTATTAAGTACAAGATTCCATTCAGAGATGTTAAGGTTTCAGATCATATGGGATAGCGCGCATATGTCCCCTAGAGGGACATGCAACTTGTAATCAATACATGTTCATAGTTGGATGTGTCCTGCCTTTAGGTCTGTATATTTTTGGCATTCTACATTATGTAAGGCTAACTATGACATAATTACGCCCAAGGACTATGCGCATCTACTTGGCACATACGTTTTTTTCTCAAGTACATTTATTATGAGCGCACATGAGATGGCTTTCTATACATTTTCAACTTTAAGTGACGGAAGAATGACCTCTTATTATTTTAAAACGATCAAAAAAATTGCATAGCGATTGGGGGATGGAATAAACTCAACAACTTTAAGCTTTGGTGGTTCTATGTTCATTGTCCAACCAGCTTTGCAAAACAATGAGTGGAAGGATGTGAGTGTCTCTCGAACTTTGTCACATAGTTCTATTTTAATCGAGTCTTATCTCTCAACTAACATAGGTCTGTGATTGATACAAGAAATCCAACGAGGCCATGAGTTAACTGCTAAATTTGCTATGAGAATTCTTAAAGGGGTGTTCCTAAAATGCTTAAGGATGCATAACTCTTCATCGCTGATGAATTCCTTCATGAATTTAATTCATTATATCATAATTAAGGTATAAATCGCAATGAAGCTAGAAGGTATGTAGGCGTTCAAATCAAGGCAGAGGAAGAAAGGAAAATGAGGAATGGGATGTGGACTCGTCGTTCCATCGGTCCCAGAACATTGACCTAAGGTGGATTAGGATCACATCGAAGGCAGAGCGATAGTTGGCAATCAGTGTCATGAGCCAGTAATAAGGGAAGAGGTTCAATCGCCTGTTTCAAAACACCTACAACAGCTATATCCAAAACGGGGTAGAGCTCCCAATAGCAAATATTGAGCAGAGGAAGAAATTTCAATCAGCTCGGACAAAACATTCGAGTGTCTCGATGAGTAACTACTTAAGACATTACCCTCTGATTTTGGGAATGTCAATCCCAAGAGTTTTTTTTCCTTAGTTTGAAGGAAACTACTATTCCTATTAAAGTGGGAGAAGCTACTCCATGGAGTAAAACTCTAAAATTTGGTTCATCTAAGTGGGACACAAGGACACTAACAATAGCAATTATTTGTGTTTAGCTTATTAATTCTAATCCAGATTTTTTTCTTTTGCAAGCAAAATGGGTAGAAAGAAGGACTACTTCCAATACCTCAATGGTAGTCTGATTAAATTTAGTAGGCAGATAGAGCGTTGTTCCAAATTCCAATCCTCATCAAGAAAGCGGTAGCTAGGGATACAAACACAAATCTAGCTGAAGTAGAAGAGAAAGAAAGCACATCAAGCACAAATGTAGTTTCTCCATTCCCATGTAGAGGCCCAAATAAGTCTGGAAGTTTTCATGGTGAGATATATTGCGAATTCCTTGTCCACATCCGCCATCTTCAGCAAAATCTCTTAAAATTAAATCTAATCCAAAGGGGAAAGCGCCAACTGTAGGCTCGTATTTCCGTACCCTTTGAGTTGACTAATTACACCACACGTCCAACCCAAATTGCATAGAAATACGAATCATTATTAGAAAGAAGTTAGAGGATGAGAAATAGAAAGAAAGCAATATTAGAATAGAAGAAAACGAAGATCACAAACTCATAGCAGAACGAATAAAATATATTAGATAACATAAACTTTGAAATACAAATCAGTAACTTTATATACATACCATCATCAGAGCAAGACGGTTATCTCTGGAACAGTTATAAACACCTGTTTCCAAATACAACACAATACACAGCGGAAAATATGATAGTCTATAGCTAACTGATGAAGCCTCCTACTTCGAGATCCTCCAAATGAATCTGAGAAATCCCGACTACTTGACTGCCCGTACAAATTTGGGCACCCAAGAGTTTAGGGGAAAACAAAAACAAATAAACTTTGGGTCAGTCATGGGACTGGTGTGAGTAAACTCCAACCATTGGTTTAATTTTTAAAAATCCTTTCAAAAGAAAAGATAATCGTAAGACCGATCCACACATAAACACGGATGGTTTTTACCTTACGATAACCCAAAACATTTTGATATCAAAATCTGGTGATATTATAATAGTGTCTAAATCAAATAAATAGAATCTAGCGGAACACTTGCATCTCACGCTCCATATATAATATAAAATCAAAAAAAAACCGCAGGGCTCTTATTGGAGATTGGATTTCCAACATGACAAGGTATGGGACCACCTGCCGATAGTGTATCTCTAGAGGCGAATACACTGGGTTCAACAAGAACGTCTTGCAGCCCGGCCCTCACATGACCGACCACTCATTTCGCTTGAGTGTATCGAATGTATATCACCAACGGTTGGGATCAGCAATCGTTTCCCGAAAGGGACAACATCGATAGATTAAAGAAGCAATTGGAATTTCTCTAGATAGGTGATTATACATCCTAATGGGTGCGACCCACATTGCCATGCTGCCTGCCCAATTTTTGTCAATTCCCGGTTGTGAGGCTTGAGGTTTAAATTATCTTTCAGAATATCTGGCCACCATTCACTTTGAATGCCACATCGTCATACCCGCCAAATCACAAATTGATTTCCCCAAAAATACCATGGGTATAAAGCTAAGAGAAACGAGTTCCTCCGCCACCAAACTTAAGTACGTCTGAGGAGATCAACTTACGCGATCCGTTAGATATACACTGTCAGACATTCGTCCATTCACGTTGTCCTGGGACTGGACAAACCGAAGGCACTATCCCGTAAACAGGATAGCCCTTGCATAACTCCGTCTTCAATTATTTTCATCATATTTGATCGCAATGCTAACGCCCATACAGAGTGGTTTCCAGATAATGAATCTGACCCCAGTCTCTCCGTATTGACGACGGATAAATGGTCAAAACTTCGATAGTCGGTGATTTAACTATCAAAGAAAAATAAGCGTACAACCAACGATCTTATTTCCAAGTAGGAATTCGATCGATCAATCATCAATCAACATTGGCCCCTTTAAATCAATTCCTTATTATATTATCATTTGCAATTCTCATTTCCCATCTTTCGTATTCTTTTAAAGCTCGATTTCCCCTCTCGATTCTTTGAAAAAAAACATTTTTCAATATTATAATTCCTTTATTTGAGAAAATATCTCTTATTTTATTGGGAAAAACATTTCAAATTCTTTTAAATTAACGCGATGTTATAAAACATCGTTATTATAACTCAAAACATTTACCAATTATTAACTAACCATAATGCTAACCAATCCTCACTATCGAACCTTAACCATTTCTCCATCAATCATGAAGTCAATCAAGTGGGGTATAATTACCTCTCTGACCTTAATTAACCAACATTCTTAACTTTGAAATAGTCAAAGCTCATAACTTCGAACAAAATATCGCTTACGCGACTCTAAGATTCAGTCTAAGAATCCACTTCCTTTACGGAAAAAACTTTGATTATAACGGTAGCGTTATAATCGCTGTTTCCAAATATTTGATTTAGAAAACATTGCTTTTAACAACAGCGTTACAATCGCTGTGTAGTATTATAGAACATTTATTATAACGACAGCGTTAAAAATCGCTGTTTAAATAAAACCCATCGTTTTCAATTCTCCCTTTCTCATTTAAACTTCTATTTGCAAAATATCGACTTTAATCCATCATTCACTTAAATCGTGAATAACACTTCTTTTATATATATCAATTCATTTGACTTCCTTCCTTTGAATAATATTTTAAAATCCAATTTTTCCTTTATTAACTTCTAATGATAGAATCATTTACAAAATTGTTTTATTATATCCATTTATAATCTCGTTTAGAATTTCATTTCGCTAAGTGTTAAACAGTTTACAAATATCAGTTTCAAACCCATTTCCACTTTCTATATAAATTCAAACTTGACTTTATATTTTCAAGTTATCCCAAGATAAATAATTTACTAGATTTATAAATGTCGTTATAAGCACTTCTTGTTTTATTCATTTGAAACAAGTTTCTATTCCAAGTCCAGTCGTAGTTAAATTTTATATTGGAAATAAATTGACTTTTTAAATCCCAATTTCTTTTCCCACATTCGAAAATGTTTTACGGTATCTAAAATACCAAAAATCCTAGGGCCAGGGTAATTCGAACATCACGGATCCTATAACACATCATATAGTACAATAAATAAAACAGTAATATAAATGTTGAGGAATCCAATTGGATCCCTCTAACCTGTTTCCCTGCAACCACAGATGTTAATCAACATTAATTAATAACAGAAATAATTATCGATCAACTATATAACCATATCAACCATTCAACCAATTTTATCAACCATTCATTCAAACAACCATCACTTAGTATAAAATTACTAGAAATAAATTAAAACACGTTTATATAAAAATATAAACGAGTCAGAGTTAGTGAGTTTACTCACCTCGGTCGCAGTTGACGGTTCTGCTTTTGTCTCTTTTAAAATCAAATAGCATATGATTTTATCTCGAAATCCTAGTAGCTTTGTCTTTAGCGGAATCAGTTTCCCAACGTAGACCTCATTTCCACAATTCCAACGAGACCGGTTCAGTCGGACTGTTGTTAACATATAACCAATTTATAGGCATTATAAGTATATATAGTTTGATTTAAAATAATTTATCTTTTATGACTTATTAATTTACTTTCTACAAATGAAAACTTCGACGGATTGGACTTACTTCTTCGTTAACGATACTATTGTTGTTCTCCGTTTCTTCCTTATTAAACTACACGGTCCCTCTCTTTTCTTTTCTTCCTCTGTCAAGTGTTTCTAACCCGCAACCTACAGTACCCAACTCCTCACGCACACCACCCATTGTCGTTCAGATCATTGCGGACTCGATTGTTTTCTTCTAAACCCCGCAACTGGATTGAATACGTTCTTCATCCATTGTGTTCACCAAATAATATGCTACTTTATTTGAACCACCTACTTAAACCATCGTCACATTCAACTGCCAGTCAAATCGTTCATTCTTTTTCAAGAAAAACCACATTCATCACATATCAACATAGCATTCAAAACTCCACTCCTTCCATACAAATACGCACTCCTCACTGTACCAGGACACCGCCAATATTGCTTTGCATCCCAACACCTTGCCTTAACCTCCCAAAACTATAAAACACATACGAACTTCCATTTCCCATTTCATCACTTTGTTTCCAAACCGAAACTACTCACCAAGTTATACCCTTCCTTTCTTTCACGTTAACAAGGCCAAAAGCCTGTAGCAGCTTCACAATACCTATCTTTATTTTAATATATATTGAACCATTCACCAAACAAATACACTCGCTACCTTACAGTATCACACGCCATGACTTTAACCACTCCCATCAGCTTCAAGTCAACGCCACACCACCCATAATATCGCCAGAAGTCGACCAATCACCCCCAGCACCAAGCCCTGTTCCACGCGCCCTCTCTTCCTTCCGATCCAACTCCTCCTCGATGATCACAGCCTTGACAATCCCATAACCGTTGCTCTTTATGAGAACGATTCCGACCAACCATCAATGCCTGAGCTTCGGCGCTTCCACCCTATGTTAGCCCTCACCAAGCCAGACAATTTCGTTTAGACTTCATGATGAAATGGTGAGGGTTGGTGGAGATCGAATTGATTCCTGGTGAAGAGATGAAGACCAATGGTCTTGCTTTTGAACTGGGAAACAGACGCATTTTTTTTCTTTATTTTCTTTTTCGGTGCTTGTTTTGGATCTAAGAACAAAAATTGGGAAGAAGATTGAACCATATTCAAAGGCACATTAGCTTGGGGGTTACGGTGTTGAAATTACTTGGGATGCACGGTTTTAGTTGGTTTGGGAATCACACTTCTGAATGCGTGAGAAGTACGAAATAATTTGCTTGGCTTGGAATGCAGGGTTTAGAACCAACCGTGGAGAGCACGCTGTACTTAAAAAGATAAATTCTTCTTCCTTTTTTTTAAGTTATGCGTACTCCGCTACCTGCAATTTTATTCACTTACGGACTACTATAGATAAAAATAAAAATATGGTCGTGTCCAGCGAGGTACCACGATCCCAAAAATATAGTAATACGGTAGGTTAACTCGTATTGTGAAACCCCAAAATATTGATATAGGGTGAAAAATACTCCAAATAAAAAGTTGCCTATTTAATTAATTAAAAATTACAGTAAAATTCTAAAAAATAAATTATAACTACGCCTCAAAAGAACCTTGTCCAAATTCGTAACCAATCTCTAGTTATATTAACTAAACCGTTATGGTCCATAAACGATTATACAGCGACTATTTAAAAATTTGTTTTGGACATAACTTACAATCTATAAGACCAAATCACAAATTTTCTCTTTCGCTAGGAAAGTATAATCAAATAGATCCTAACGTTCCTTGTTTCATTGAATTCTGACTTATATTGGATTCTGTATATTCAGTTGAAGTTTATATCGTAAATTATGAACTACCGCGACTATTTCGAGCTCGTTTTAAATTAATATTATAAATTATATGTAACAACCCGAAAATCTGGGCCAGTTTAAAATTTTTATTTTGGCAATTTTAGCGAATTTTGAATATTTAAAATGAATTATTTTAAATAAAATCGATGAGAAATTTAATTTGAATATAATTCGAACGTATATATTATATACGCCGTCGTTAGAATATAAATAATTATATATAATTATAAAGGAATTGAAAATGGCGCGGTAGTTCGATAATTCGATTTCAAACTTCAATTGGATGTACCGGGTGCAAAACAATCCGGATTTTAGTGAAACCAAAAACATTAGGATCTAATTGATGATATCTTTCCAACGAATCCGAAAAATCAAAATTTCATAGTGGGAATCAAAAGATATGTCCAGTTGAAAATTCTGAATAGTCGCTATGGAATTCAGGCCCTTAAAAATAGACATTTTGCAAACGACCTCGGATTTCGACGAAACCACTTTTGTTGGGTCCGTGATGTAAAGTTATTGCTAGGTTTCAAATTTCGTAATTTTTCGAATCAATATGTGAGTGTGGCAAAAGAAAACGCATTTGACCAGTTTTAGTTGATTTTAATCGACTGGAAAATAGCCATTTTTCTAACGGTCTCAGAATTCGACGAAACTAGTTTTGTTAGGACCGTATCGTCAATACGAAGCTAGAAAATATTTTTCTGGAATTTTTCGTGTTCGTATGTGGCCCCGGTAATTTGAAAGGTACGTTTAAAATTCAATATAATGATTTAAATGTAAATGCAAAGGAAACTGATCGAAACAGTCGAATCAGCTCGCGGTACATATCCCATTGTGTTCGGAATGGGGGTAAAACTCTATGGGCGACAGGCGGTGGACCTCGTTTAGGGGTCGTATGTAAAAGTCAACTTTTTACAAATAAATAATAATAATAATAATATATTCTCCCTCCTCCCCTTTAACCCTTCTGCCCCCCCCCCCTACTCGTTTTTCAAATCGACAGATAAAAAAAAACGACGTAGCCGCCGCTGGAAGCACGCCGCCCACCGTCGCCAGACACCCCCCTCGATCCTCCATCGCCTCCCTTCCCTACCCCCTTCCGATTTGAAACCCCGTCAGCTCCTCCTCTATCCCCTTCAAACGAACGACGACCCCCCCCCCCACCGACTGCTTCCCTCTCGCTCCACTCCTCTTTCCTCCCTGCTCCCCCCCTCGTGAAAACAACCGACGCCGCACCCTTCAACACCCTACCGCCACCACCAGAACCACCGATCCCCCTTAGCCCTTCCTCCTCAGCCTTGTGCCGACGCCCCAAGTCCCCAACTGCCACCTCAGAGCAGTAAACTCCCGTCCCCCCCCCCCCCCCCTTGAAAAGAAACACTGTAAGTAATTTATTTATTTTATTCAGTTATTTACTGATATTTATTTAAAGTAGTTAGTTTTTAAATTATAAAAATCAGTTTTTCTTGAAGGTTATAATAAAAATATGGTTTTTAAATATATTATTAATTTTAGAAATGATTTTTATAATATACAAAAACATACGATGTTCAATTATAAAAGATACGATTTATAACATTAGAAAATATAAAGAACATTGTTTTTGAAATATATAAAAATGTGATTTTTATATATTGAACATCGAAGTAAAAATGTGATTTTTATATATTGAACATCAAAGTAAAAAATTTGATTTTTATATATTGAACATCGAAGTAAAAATGTGATTTTTATATATTGAACATCGAAGTAAAAATTCGATTTTTATATATATTGAATAACGAAGTAAAAATTCGATTTTTACATATGTAGTGGCCGCGGGCAACGAAGATGACAAAAAGGCGAGAACGACAAGATTTTCTGCAATAGGAGTGTCGTGAAGTTGGATAGCTATCTGTGAGAATTTCTCACCTTTCAATTTCTTTTCTAGTTATATATATACTAGGATACAGACGGTGCTTAGTAGCACCCGACACAACCGTCCACAGACCATGGACTTGTTTGTTTGGTTGCAAAAATTAGTTAGATGATTTGGTTGAAATTTGGTTGTTTGGTGAATTTGATTGATGTGTGAATGGCGTGGGCCTTCACTAGACCGGGGATAAGGCTAGGCCTTGTCCCGTTTCTAGTATCGTGCCGTTATGCCGCCGAAATTTTCTAAAATAAGTTAGAAAAATAAAAATATCATTTTATTTAAAGAATGAACTGAATAGAAATTCATATGTTGGAATAAAATGTTTTATCGTTAAAAATATAATTTTTAACGTGAATGTGAATAGATAAATATTCATTTACAAACCAGACGGTTTGTTTATGTACACCTTTTTGAAGGACATTGATTGGGTCGATAAATTTTACACATCGCCCAACTGCACAAATAAAATATGTGTTTGATTGTTTGAAACCCCACACGGGTGTTGGGATGAAATTTGAAGTTCACTCATCCTGATTGATTAAATATGTCGATCGATCGATTGACAGGCTGTTATAAGCGTTAGATATCTATATTTGATGCTTATACAGTGTAGTGAACTTTGGTTGATGGTTGATTATTTTTCGATGCTATTATATACATGTGTTGTATGGAATCCATATAATCAACTTTATATGGTAATTGATTGGGCCTCATTCCAATTTGAAAAATAAAGAATAATATAAAATAAAGGTTCATATGTTGACAGTACTCATCCATTGAGATTGGTCATGTGTTGAACGAAATATTTTAGTAATAAAATTTACATCTTTATCAATATAAAATAAAGGTTCATGTGTTGACAGTACTCATCCATTGAGATCGGTCATGTGTTGAACGAAATATTTTAGTAATAAAATTTACATCTTTATCAATATAAAATAAAGGTTCATGTGTTGACAGTACTCATCCATTGAGATTGGTCATGTGTTGAACGAAATATTTTGATAATAACAACTATTTTGAAAAAGAAATATTTGAAACAGAATATTTGAAAATAGTATAAAAACGATTTCGAAATGAATTGAATTGAAAACGATTTCGAAATGAATTGAATTGAAAACGATTTCGAAATGAATTGAATTGAAAACGATTTCGAAATGAATTGAATTGAAAACGAATTGAAATGAATTCAAATTGAATTGAAATTTGAATTGAATAGAAATGAATTTTAAAACAAAATTATAAAGAAGAATTCAATTTTGATTTGAATTGGAATGGAAGTTGAAATTGCTTTTGAAACGAAATTAAAACGATTTATAAAATTCGTTTTAAATAGAAATCGAAGAAATATATATTATATATATTATATATATATAATATAATGGCCTGAATCGAACGCGTCGCGCCGCGGCAGTTCGTGAATTTCGACCATTTATTTCAAACGGACATTACGGGAGATCCGACCGTCGGATTCTCCTAAAACCGGAACCGTTGGGTTCGTATCGAAAAGAGCTTTCTAACGAATATTAGAAATTAGAAATCTAACGGTTGGATTTGGAGATACGTCCAAATCAAATTCGAAAAAGGTCGCTGTAAGTGCAGTTCGATGGCCGTTGATGGAAATCGACTGTACGGGCCTTGATAAAATTATTAAAAATAGTAATAATTTGTGTAAAATCATAAGAAATGATTTAGAAAGAATTGGGATGAAAAACTCCATATTTGAAAAGATAAAAATAGATTTTTATCGAAATGAACTAGTTTTAAACTAGAATTATAATTCTATTTATTTTTAAATAAATAAATTGAATTCGAAAAGGGTTTTAAAAATAACCAAAATTTCCAATGATTGCATTTTAATGGATTTGAATCGAAATAGTCCTCGGAATATTTCGATGTTGGAATTCGTGATTATACAGATGTTGTTATGGAAATTTGAAAGATATATATTTATATCGTTATTTCCAATACGACATTTGTTAATCGTAGAATTTGATATTGAATATAAGCCGATATATTTTCTATTCAGTGCCTTGTATTGAATATCAAATGTGATTTGGGTTTATCGTGAATGGTGTCTTCACTAACACTGCTCTTGAACCCAGTTGAGAAAGGATTAAATCTTTTTATTTAGATTTAATGAAGTGTACCTATTAAATAATATTTAATTGGAATTGAAATGATATTGATTTTTGGGTTTATCGTGAACAGTGTTTTAAATAACACTTGTTCTTTAACCCGATAATTAATATGATGTGATTTTGGGTTTATCGTGAACTGTGTTTTAAATGACACTGATTCTTTAACCCAGTTAAAGATTAAAACTAAGTGGAGTTTTAATGAATCTTTAATTAGTATGAAAAGATCGAAAATGGAGTACCACCAGTTTTGCTCCAGGCGATAGTTAAATCTTTAATTAGATTTGAACGTGAAATGGTAATTGAATTTACCGATAACACCGTGGTGTTAGATATGAAGTACTACCAGTTTTACTTCATGGGATGAATAGGTTGGGATTGGGAAATTAAAACAAATGATTACGTCGGTAAGGTTCGCTAATCCCGACTAGTTTTGAATTGATATTCAAAAATAGATTAAAGAGTAAATTCAAGAAATTTATCTTGGATAAAATTAATGGGAACCTTTCCCTATGAATGTAAAATCAGAAACTAACTGTCGGTTAGCTAAGCAGAATGGTTTTCTGGATATTGATCTGATGTTGGTTTCGGCCTTCGGGGTTAATATTTGGGGAATTATTCTCTTGATTAATTTACGGTTAGTGACTGATGAATTGGAATGAGGCGTATGTTGTGTTTGTGTAGCACTTATTTAAAATATACGCGAGTTATTCGGGAAGACCGGGTTTATCCCATTCTGAATAACTGATACGACGATAAGTCGAAGATGAAGACGATGGTCGAAGACCGGAAGTCTTCACGTCGTTTGGGTGATTACTGATGATCTTGATTGGGCTGTACACCCAAGAAGATGGAAACAGTTGGTGATCGTCCAGACGTACTTGGAGATCGATGGATATGCGGGGTACTAGGTGCCTCCGGTTTCGTTCAGCCCCAGAACGGACTTGTAAATGGACTGTGTGTCTGACATTGGATTTTAGTCCGTGTGATTGATCTCTATTAAATATATATCTGTTTGGCGGCGGAGAATTTATTCTCTTGCTTAACGCCCTTCTCTGAGACGTATGAGCTCAGGGGTTATATATTGATGGATATCAATCACATGGAGTGAATTGCCTGTGTGACATGCCTAAGTGGCAATTGATCGAGGCTTCTGTTGAAAAGCAAAGTCTTGTGGTGATGATCAAAGCACGGCCTTTGTGGCGTAGCTTTGTGTAACGTTTACTTCGCGAGTTTCACACCCGGTATGAACCAAAAACGGGAGATGGACCTCAGGGAGGACTTGCGTTTCTTTCTAGCTAAAAGTGGCGTCAGTGGTTTTACACGCCCTGACGAGTTTGACTTATGTGGTTGTTGATGTTGCGAGGTGCCTCGGATTGATCGGTATTTCTCGAACCGATGGAGTCATTTGATGGCTCATTTGCGCCCCAAAGGGCGGGGAAACGTAATGTTCAAGCATTTTAATCCACATCGGTGGACCGGCCCTGACGATCCAAGGGTCACTCGAGCTCTGATCCTGGGACATGGTAGGCTAGATTGTCTCGAATCTGTGAGGATCTTGCCCCTAGCCTCGGTTCATACCATAAATGATAACCCAACTTCCAATACGACGTCTTGCGGTTTTTGATTGTAAACTTATATATGGCGACATAGTGTTATGGGGCATTTATGCCGCCTATGATTGATACTTATGATTTGAAGTTGTTTTATACACTATGCACTTATAATAGTATCAAACGATTTGTTTTAACCGTATCAAGCATTCTTTGGCTGTTATAAGGGAAAACCCTATCCTCGGCTGCGTTGCATTGTGTGATGGGACCTGGGTCTTATAACAGCTTCATTTTTCTTTATTTAGCATTGCGCTGTTTGTTTTATGCACTGGTATTCTTGGGAGGAAACCCGTTCCGTGTTATACGGCGTGGTCCCTTGATTTACCTAATGATTTAAAATAAAGATTAATAACTGTTTTAGTTCTCACACCAGTCACATGACTGACCTGGAGTTTATTGTTTTAACCTAAACTCTGGGTGCCCCTATTTTGACACGGGCAGCTAGTAGTTTTGGTTTTGCAGATTTATATTCACAGGATCCTGGTTTACAGCTGGAACGATATCCGGAAAGCTTTGTATCCGTATATCTCCTTCTACTTGTGTATTGTATTATTTTCCGTTGCTATGTATTTAAATGTAATTTAAATCTCTGATATTTCTGTGTAATATTCGTTTATACTCTGTATATTCTTGTAATCTGATGCATTGTTGTAATAAACAATGAAATGTTCTTCCGTCTGCGTTCTATTTTGTCATGTTCTCAAACGTTAGGGCGTTTCGAACGGTCTGGGTCGGTTTAGCGACTGGTTCGGACCGAGCGAAATTCCTTTTCGTCACAGTTGGTATCAGAGCTTTGGTTTACAAAGCTCAGAGAACAAGACGCATTAGAACCGTACGAAAGAATTCATCAGATATTGGATTAGTAATATCCAATGGGAATGACTCGTTAGAGATAGGATCAGTAGTATCCTAGAACGAGTGTGAAGAGTATATTTTTCAAATGAAAACAATTTTGTTTTGAAAATTTTAGTCGCTTTAAACGTATTTGAATATTTATTTATTTTGAATTTGGACAATCGAGTATATAAAGATTTCGCATATACGCGTCATGAACGTATAGTCGAAGTTTTAATATATTGGGTAGATATAGAATCACATTCTAGTTGCCCGGGGATGATTCTGATAGTGCTGCAGCGTTACCAGTATTTATTTTCGAGTGACGAAGGTGTGATATATATATATTTCCATCAGGCTGGTGTGAGAACCAAAACTTATATAGTTAGAACACATTGTTGTGAATTGGCGTCAAAAACATGATTTTCTGTATATGTATCAAAGTTATGAATTTGAAACTCTAATTCACTAATTGATTGATGTTTGTGTTGGTTGTTTATTTGTTTGATAATTTTAAACCATTTAGCCTAATTGAATCAAATATTGAATTATATTGAAAATTGGTCGCAATTGCTTGCATATACATATACTTACATTGAACAGGTCATAGCAAGGAGGCTAGAGCAGAGAATAAAATTTGTTTGCCCGACAAATAGGTACATGTTTACTACATAATTTACTGTTTTGTTTGGGTGATGATGATTTTATGAGCCTATTGGCTAGCCGCTTGGCTTTTTCTTTTTCTTTTTGAGATTAGAAGGACCGGGGAAGCTATTTGAAATTCCCCGATGCTCCCGGTGCAGGGGAGGTTATGGCGAAATTTTTCAAAAATTTAAGGTGTTAGCCAAATTTTTGAAATTTTGAAAATTCTCATAAACTGAAAAGTTGGAGAATGAAAGCCAGATCGAACGTAGAGTTGAAGGATCAAACCACTTTCGACTTTGTTCCTTTTCGGGGATAAAAAGTTTTAAGTGGGGGAGATTGTAACAACCCGAAAATCTGGGCCAGTTTAAAATTTTTATTTTGGCAATTTTAGCGAATTTTGAATATTTAAAATGAATTATTTTAAATAAAATCGATGAGAAATTTAATTTGAATATAATTCGAACGTATATATTATATACGCCGTCGTTAGAATATAAATAATTATATATAATTATAAAGGAATTGAAAATGGCGCGGTAGTTCGATAATTCGATTTCAAACTTCAATTGGATGTACCGGGTGCAAAACAATCCGGATTTTAGTGAAACCAAAAACATTAGGATCTAATTGATGATATCTTTCCAACGAATCCGAAAAATCAAAATTTCATAGCGGGAATCAAAAGATATGTCCAGTTGAAAATTCTGAATAGTCGCTATGGAATTCAGGCCCTTAAAAATAGACATTTTGCAAACGACCTCGGATTTCGATGAAACCACTTTTGTTGGGTCCGTGATGTAAAGTTATTGCTAGGTTTCAAATTTCATAATTTTTCGAATCAATATGTGAGTGTGGCAAAAGAAAACGCGTTTGACCAGTTTCAGTTGATTTTAATCGACTGGAAAATAGCCATTTTTCTAACGGTCTCAGAATTCGACGAAACTAGTTTTGTTAGGACCGTATCGTCAATACGAAGCTAGAAAATATTTTTCTGGAATTTTTCGTGTTCGTATGTGGCCCCGGTAATTTGAAAGGTACGTTTAAAATTCAATATAATGATTTAAATGTAAATGCAAAGGAAACTGATCGAAACGGTCGAATCAACTCGCGGTACATATCCCATTGTGTTCGGAATGGGGGTAAAACGCTATGGGCGACAGGCGGTGGACCTCGTTTAGGGGTCGTATGTAAAAGTCAACTTTTTACAAATAAAAATAATAATAATAATAATATATTCTCCCTCCTCCCCTTTAACCCTTCTGGCCCCCCTACTCGTTTTTCAAATCGACAGATAAAAAAAAAACGACGTAGCCGCCGCTAGAAGCACGCCGCCCACCGTCGCCAGACCCCCCCCCCTCGATCCTCCATCGCCTCCCTTCCCTACCCCCTTCCGATTTAAAACCCCGTCAGCTCCTTCTCTATCCCCTTCAAACGAAGGACGACCCCCCCCCCCCCCCCACCGACTGCTTCCCTCTCGCTCCACTCCTCTTTCCTCCCTGCTTCCCCCCCCCCCCTCGTGAAAACAACCGACGCCGCACCCTTCAACACCCTACCGCCACCACCAGAATCACCGATCCCCCTTAGCCCTTCCTCCTCAGCCTTGTGCCGACGCCCCAAGTCCCCAACTGCCACCTCAGCGTAGTAAACTTCCCCCCCCCCCCCTGAAAAGAAACACTGTAAGTAATTTATTTATTTTATTCAGTTATTTACTGATATTTATTTAAAGTAGATAGTTTTTAAATTATAAAAATCAGTTTTTCTTGAAGGTTATAATAAAAATATGGTTTTTAAATATATTATTAATTTTATAAATGATTTTTATAATATATAAAAACATACGATGTTCAATTATAAAAGATACGATTTATAACATTAGAAAATATAAAGAACATTGTTTTTGAAATATATAAAAATGTGATTTTTATATATTGAACATCGAAGTAAAAATGTGATTTTTATATATTGAACATCGAAGTAAAAATGTGATTTTTATATATTGAACATCGAAGTAAAAATGTGATTTTTATATATTGAACATCGAAGTAAAAATGTGATTTTTATATATTGAACATCGAAGTAAAAATTCGATTTTTATGTATATTGAATAACGAAGTAAAAATTCGATTTTTACATATGTAGTGGCCGCGGGCAACGAAGATGACAAAAAGGCGAGAACGACAAGATTTTCTGTAATAGGAGTGTCGTGAAGTTGGATAGCTATCTGTGAGAATTTCTCACCTTTCAATTTCTTTTCTAGTTATATATATACTAGGATGCAGACGGTGCTTAGTAGCACCCGACACAACCGTCCACAGACCATGGACTTGTTTGTTTGGTTGCAAAAATTAGTTAGATGATTTGGTTGAAATTTGGTTGTTTGGTGAATTTGATTGATGTGTGAATGGCGTGGGCCTTCACTAGACCGGGGATAAGGCTAGGCCTTGTCCCGTTTCTAGTATCGTGCCGTTATGCCGCCGAAATTTTCTAAAATAAGTTAGAAAAATAAAAATATCATTTTATTTAAAGAATGAACTGAATAGAAATTCATATGTTGGAATAAAATGTTTTATCGTTAAAAATATAATTTTTAACGTGAATGTGAATAGATAAATATTCATTTACAAACCAGACGGTTTGTTTATGTACACCTATTTGAAGGACATTGATTGGGTCGATAAATTTTACACATCGCCCAACTGCACAAATAAAATATGTGTTTGATTGTTTGAAACCCCACACGGGTGTTGGGATGAAATTTGAAGTTCACTCATCCTGATTGATTAAATATGTCGATCGATCGATTGACAGGCTGTTATAAGCGTTAGATATCTATATTTGATGCTTATACAGTGTAGTGCACTTTGGTTGATGGTTGATTATTTTTCGATGCTATTATATACATGTGTTGTATGGAATCCATATAATCAACTTTATATGGTAATTGATTGGGCCTCATTCCAATTTGAAAAATAAAGAATAATATAAAATAAAGGTTCATGTGTTGACAGTACTCATCCATTGAGATTGGTCATGTGTTGAACGAAATATTTTAGTAATAAAATTTACATCTTTATCAATATAAAATAAAGGTTCATGTGTTGACAGTACTCATCCATTGAGATTGGTCATGTGTTGAACGAAATATTTTAGTAATAAAATTTACATCTTTATCAATATAAAATAAAGGTTCATGTGTTGACAGTACTCATCCATTGAGATTGGTCATGTGTTGAACGAAATATTTTGATAATAACAACTATTTTGAAAAAGAAATATTTGAAACAGAATATTTGAAAATAGTATAAAAACGATTTCGAAATGAACTGAATTGAAAACGATTTCGAAATGAATTGAATTGAAAACGATTTCGAAATGAATTGAATTGAAAACGATTTCGAAATGAATTGAATTGAAAACGATTTCGAAATGAATTGAATTGAAAACGATTTCGAAATGAATTGAATTGAAAACGATTTCGAAATGAATTGAATTGAAAACGATTTCGAAATGAATTGAATTGAAAACGATTTCGAAATGAATTGAATTGAAAACGAATTGAAATGAATTCAAATTGAATTGAAATTTGAATTGAATAGAAATGAATTTTAAAACAAAATTATAAAGAAGAATTCAATTTTGATTTGAATTGAAATGGAAGTTGAAATTGCTTTTGTAAAGAAATTAAAACGATTTATAAAATTCGTTTTAAATAGAAATCGAAGAAATATATATTATATATATAATATAATGGCCTGAATAGAACGCGCCGCGCCGCGGCAGTTCGTGAATTTCGACCATTTATTTCAAACGGACATTACGGGAGATCCGACCGTCGGATTCTCCTAAAACCGGAACCGTTGGGTTCGTATCGAAAAGAGCTTTCTAACGAATATTAGAAATTAGAAATTAGAAATCTAACGGTTGGATTTGGAGATACGTCCAAATCAAATTCGAAAAAGGTCGTTGTAAGTGCAGTTCGATGGCCGTTGATGGAAATCGACTGTACGGGCCTTGATAAAATTATTAAAAATAGTAATAATTTATGTAAAATTATAAGAAATGATTTAGAAAGAATTGGGATGAAAACCTCCATATTTGAAAAGATAAAAATAGATTTTTATCGAAATGAACTAGTTTTGAACTAGAATTATAATTCTATTTATTTTTAAATAAATAAATTGAATTCGAAAAGGGTTTTAAAAATAACCAAAATTTCCAATGATTGCATTGGAATGGATTTAAATCGAAATTGTCCTCGAAATATTTCGATGTTGGAATTCGTGATTATACAGATGTTGTTATGGAAATTTGAAAGATATATATTTATATCGTTATTTCCAATACGACATTTGTTAATCGTAGAATTTGATATTGAATATAAGCCGATATATTTTCTATTCAGTGCCTTGTATTGAATATCAAATGTGATTTGGGTTTATCGTGAATGGTGTCTTCACTAACACTGTTCTTGAACCCAGTTGAGAAAGGATTAAATCTTTTTATTTAGATTTAATGAAGTGTACTATTAAATAATATTTAATTGGAATTGAATTGATATTGATTTTTGGGTTTATCGTGAACAGTGTTTTAAATAACACTTGTTCTTTAACCCGATAATTAATATGATGTGATTTTGGGTTTATCGTGAACTGTGTTTTAAATGACACTGATTCTTTAACCCAGTTAAAGATTCAAACTAAATGGAGTTTTAATGAATCTTTAATTAGATTGAAAAGATCAAAAATGGAGTACCACCAGTTTTGCTCCAGGCGATAGTTAAATCTTTAATTAGATTTGAACGTGAAATGGTAATTGAATTTACCGATAACACCGTGGTGTTAGATATGAAGTACTACCAGTTTTACTTCATGGGATGAATAGGTTGGGATTGGGAAATTAAAACAAATGATTACGTCGGTAAGGTTCGCTAATCCCGACTAGTTTTGAATTGATATTCAAAAATAGATTAAAGAGTAAATTCAAGAAATTTATCTTGGATAAAATTAATGGGAACCTTTCCCTATGAATGTGAAATCAGAATCTAACTGTCGGTTAGCTAAGCAGAATGGTTTTCTGGATATTGATCTGATGTTGGTTTCGGCCTTCGGGGTTAATATTTGGGGAATTATTCTCTTAATTAATTTACGGTTAGTGACTGATGAATTGGAATGAGGCGTATGTTGTGTTTGTGTAGCACTTATTTAAAATATATGCGAGTTATTCGGGAAGACCGGGTTTATCCCATTCTGAATAACTGATACGACGATAAGTCGAAGATGAAGACGATGGTCGAAGACCGGAAGTCTTCACATCGTTTGGGTGATTACTGATGATCTTGATTGGGATGTACACCCAAGAAGATGGAAACAGTTGGTGATCGTCCAGACGTACTTGGAGATCGATGGATATGCGGGGTACTAGGTGCCTCCGGTTTCGTTCAGCCCCAGAACGGACTTGTAAATGGACTGTGTGTCTGACATTGGATTTTAGTCCGTGTGATTGATCTCTATTAAATATATATCTGTTTGGCGGCGGAGAATTTATTCTCTTGCTTAACGCCCTTCTCTGAGACGTATGAGCTCAGGGGTTATATATTTATGGATATCAATCGCATGGAGTGAATTGCCTGTGTGACATGCCTAAGTGGCAATTGATCGAGGCTTCTGTTGAAAAGCAAAGTCTTGTGGTGATGATCAAAGCACGGCCTTTGTGGCGTAGCTTTGTGTAACGTTTACTTCGCGAGTTTCACACCCGGTATGAACCAAAAACGGGAGATGGACCTCAGGGAGGACTTGCGTTTCTTTCTAGCTAAAAGTGGCGTTAGTGGTTTTACACGCCCTGACGAGTTTGACTTATGTGGTTGTTGCTGTTGCGAGGCGCCTCGGATTGATCGGTCGTTCTCGAACCGATGGAGTCATTTGATGGCTCATTTGCGCCCCAAAGGGCGGGGAAACGTAATGTTCAGGCATTTTAATCCACATCGGTGGACCGGCCCTGACGATCCAAGGGTCACTCGAGCTCTGATCCTGAGACATGGTAGGCTAGATTGTCTCGAATCTGTGAGGATCTTGCCCCTAGCCTCGGTTCATACCATAAATGATAACCCAACTTCCAATACGACGTCTTGCGGTTTTTGATTGTAAACTTATATATGGCGACATAGTGTTATGGGGCATTCATGCCGCCTATGATTGATACTTATGATTTGAAGTTGTTTTATACACTATGCACTTATAATAGTATCAAACGATTTGTTTTAACCGTATCAAGCATTCTTTGGCTGTTATAAGGGAAAACCCTATCCTCGGCTGCGTTGCATTGTGTGATGGGACCTGGGACTTATAACAGCTTCATTTTTCTTTATTTAGCATTGCGTTGTTTGTTTTATGCACTGGTATTCTTGGGAGGAAACCCGTTCCGTGTTATACGGCGTGGTCCCTTGATTTACCTAATGATTTAAAATAAAGATTAATAACTGTTTTAGTTCTCACACCAGTCACATGACTGACCTGGAGTTTACTGTTTTAACCTAAACTCTGGGTGCCCCTATTTTGACACGGGCAGCTAGTAGTTTTGGTTTTGCAGATTTATATTCACAGGATCCTGGTTTACAGCTGGAACGATATCCGGAAAGCTTTGTATCCGTATATCTCCTTCTAGTTGTGTATTGTATTATTTTCCGCTGCTATGTATTTAAATGTAATTTAAATCTCTGATATTTCTGTGTAATATTCGTTTATACTCTGTATATTCTTGTAATCTGATGCATTGTTGTAATAAACAATGAAATGTTCTTCCGTCTGCGTTCTATTTTGTCATGTTCTCAAATGTTAGGGCGTTTCGAACGGTCTGGGTCGGTTTAGTGACTGGTTCGGACCGAGCGAAATTCCTTTTCGTCACAGTTGGTATCAGAGCTTTGGTTTACAAAGCTCAGAGAACAAGACGCATTAGAACCGTACGAAAGAATTCATCAGATATTGGATTAGTAATATCCAATGGGAATGACTCGTTAGAGATAGGATCAGTAGTATCCTAGAACGAGTGTGAAGAGTATATTTTTCAAATGAAAACAATTTTGTTTTGAAAATTTAAGTCGCTTTAAATGTATTTGAATATTTATTTATTTTGAATTTGGACAATCGAGTATATAAAGATTTCGCATATACGCGTCATGAACGTATAGTCGAAGTTTTAATATATTGGGTAGATATAGAATCACATTCTAGTTGCCCGGGGATGATTCTGATAGTGCTGCAGCGTTACCAGTATTTATTTTCGAGTGACGAAGGTGTGATATATATATATATTTCCATCAGGCTGGTGTGAGAACCAAAACTTATATAGTTAGAACACATTGTTGTGAATTGGCGTCAAAAACATGATTTTCTGTATATGTATCAAAGTTATGAATTTGAAACTCTAATTCACTAATTGATTGATGTTTGTTTTGGTTGTTTATTTGTTTGTTAATTTTAAACCATTTAGCCTAATTGAATCAAATATTGAATTATATTGAAAATTGGTCGCAATTGCTTGCATATACATATACTTACATTGAACAGGTCATAGCAAGGAGGCTAGAGCAGAGAATAAAATTTGTTTGCCCGACAAATAGGTACATGTTTACTACATAATTTACTGTTTTGTTTGGGTGATGATGATTTTATGAGCCTATTGGCTAGCCGCTTGGCTTTTTCTTTTTCTTTTTGAGATTAGAAGGACCGGGGAAGCTATTTGAAATTCCCCGATGCTCCCGGTGCAGGGGAGGTTATGGCGAAATTTTTCAAAAATTTAAGGTGTTAGCCAAATTTTTGAAATTTTGAAAATTCTCATAAACTGAAAAGTTGGAGAATGAAAGCCAGATCGAACGTAGAGTTGAAGGATCAAACCACTTTCGACTTTGTTCCTTTTCGGGGACGAAAAGTTTTAAGTGGGGGAGATTGTAACAACCCGAAAATCTGGGCCAGTTTAAAATTTTTATTTTGGCAATTTTAGCGAATTTTGAATATTTAAAATGAATTATTTTAAATAAAATCGATGAGAAATTTAATTTGAATATAATTCGAACGTATATATTATATACGCCGTCGTTAGAATATAAATAATTATATATAATTATAAAGGAATTGAAAATGGCGCGGTAGTTCGATAATTCGATTTCAAACTTCAATTGGATGTACCGGGTGCAAAACAATCCGGATTTTAGTGAAACCAAAAACATTAGTGAAACACCCCACCTCCGTTAGGGTCACTCTCAAAGGGAATGCCCTAATTTTGGTGGAGGTTTATAAGTACAAGTCACAGATATACAAGACAGATATAAGAACACATATTTGTAAACAGCGGAAGAACAACAAACTTTTATTTCATAAAGTCAAATACGTGTTACAACAACATCCTTTCCAAAAACATAACATAACACTTTCATAATCTGTCTTGAGTACATTATTTAAAGAAGCATAAATAAAACATAGATAAACTGCAAAAGCCCCATAGTGGATTGTCCAAAGCCATAGTTCAAAACAGGAAAGTCCAAGCAATACATTTCTCTTCTTCAAGCTGGATGTTGAGGTAGGTCAAGCTGCTGTGTTCCCTCCCTGAGGACCTGGGGGGGAAACGGAAGAAAGAAGACGAAAGAAAAATAGAGTCAGACATAAAGCCTGAGCAAGTCTAGTACTATTTTGTCTATGAATAAAGAACTGGGTATGATAAGTATAAACAAGAAATGGGCATGCACTATAAACTTGGTTAAGTTGTCTAGGGTCGAATATACTATCGTACCCCATGTTAATCTCTGAACCCATATAAACTAGTTTCCCACTGGCACCCCATAATCAGGGTGATGTGATCCATTCTATGATGATCGGCTCCTACTCGCATAGTTACATGTGTCTTACGGCCCCCGATGTCGTAGTTACCTATGCTGGTCCCACCATGGGGTGTATCAAGTCCCATAGTGGCAACCCGACACAACCTTAGAGTGCACAGGTATGCTACTGGTGTCCAGTGCCTTATTTTTCTGCGCCGGAGTGTGTGCACGCCCGCACTCCGTTAGAACCTACACTGCTACACCACCGCCGTCGATTTTTGACCTCTTACAATCAGCCCAGTAATCGTGCCCCACCCTGCCTAGTTTCAGGGTATCATGATACACCGTGTAGGGTTACTGCTGAAAAGGGTCCCCCGTTACTAGGTTTTCTATCTCTAGCCAACATGCTAAGTTGGTTAAGTATTTTCTAACCTAACCCCACCAGTCCGTTTAGTTTAGCATGTTCCATTTTGATTAAGTCTTAGTCCACTTAATCCTAACAATCCTGATTCAGCCTTAATTGTCTTATTAAGGCCCTAACCTCTCACATTAGACAGGTATTGCTGTGGCTGCTTGTTGCCGGTTGGTTCCGGGCAGTCTTACGCCACAACTCAGTCTAACCTCGGGTCCTTATTGGGCTCCATGTTTAACCTCCCACATTGGATAGGTATTGTTGTGACTACTGGACAGCCGGGCGGTTCCGGGCAGGTTTACATCACAACTCAATCCAACCTCGGGTTAAACATATCGTATTTTCTACATTTATATATCTTGTCATTCTTCTTTATTTCTTATATGTAAATATTTGCGGCCCATTATTAAGTTAATGGTGTAAAGGTTACACCAATCATGGGCCCAACCCATACTCGAATTTGGGCCCTTCTACTTTAGTTTTCATTCATTAGTAATTTTAACCCAACATTATTTTCCCCCGTTTTACACGTCCGTTTATATATATTGGGCTTAGCCTTTTAAAGCCCAATTTAGCCATGCGAAAAGGGGAGGCTTAAAGCGTGATTACATACACAAAGAGGGGAAGGTGAGCGCATGAACTTGCATATGACGTTGGAAATACATAATAGAAACTGGTGTACTTGCATAGTGGTAACATAGGTGACATGAATCAAAGCATGTGAACTTGTAATTGAGATATCATTATTGACCCATGAACCTATATTTTTACTTAGGCATAATGTCAAACATAAGCATGGCATAAATACTTTTAGCATAAACATGGCATAATGTCAAACATGGCATAAATACTTCTAGCATAAACATGGCATAATGTCAAACATAAGCATGGCATAAATACTTCTAGCATAAACATGGCATAATGTCAAACATAAGCATGGCATAAATACTTCTAGCATAAACATGGCATAATGTCAAACATAAGCATGGCATAAATACTTCTAGCATAAACATGGCATAATGTCAAACATAAGCATGGCATAAATACTTCTAGCATAAACATGGCATAGGTATAGTTAAATTTGTTCATGGCATAAATATAAACAAGTCATGTTCATAAGGTTTCTACATGTTTACAAAGAGGATACTTTGTTACTAACACAAAAGCATAGTTCAACTTAATTAAATTTAATCACATAACGATGGTATACTTATGCATAAATATTCCTAATCATGGTGTTTGCTTTTAACTTGCAAAAAAGGGATTTTTGTGTCTAACTTAGCCATGTCTCACATATGTCATCATATAATTCTTTTAAACAAGATAGACTTAATCATGAATTTCAATTATGCCCAATATCATTCATAGCCTAGCCATATTCATAAGTTTTGCAAAAGCATGACTTAATACATGGATTATGGTGTCAAAATTCCAACATAGTTTCATATGAACTATAACAACCAAACTTGTCTCAATTACTTGCAAAATGATTTATGCACAAAATAGACATCATGATGGCATAATAACAAAGCCCCAAACTTGCATGAATTTCAATCAACTACATACATGTAGCTTCAACATAGACTACATAATTTGCGCAATATTCCAAACGTATATTTGCATAGAACTACCGCATGTAGTTCTTTATAATTGAATGACATAATTCAGAATATCCAAAAGTATATAAATCGCACAAATACGAATTTCATTGCCACAATTCAAGCATACATATCTACACAATCATTTGTTCATACCAAAGTAATACTCTACTTACAATGGTTGCGGCAAATTCTCTAATTAAGAGATATGATTCCTTTGTTGAATTGATTAGCTTTAGGTTGCTTGAATTGCTTTAGGCTTTAGAACTTTCTCCCTAATCCTCTCTCTCTAGATGGCGGCTACTCTTAGTCGTTCCTCAGCAACATGGCGGCTATGCTCTTAATTTGAATGAATAGATTAGGGTTTAGTCTAGGGTTGTTTATATAGAGGTTAGGAATTGATTAGAACCATTGATGTTGCTAGGTTAGATCGTAGCCATTCATTAGATAGAGAGACCAATTAAAACTTGCCACCTAGCCCTAATGACAAAGCAACCCACAGAAATTCGACCAAACACAGACCAGGCCAGCCAGGAGGGACTGGGTTCGATTTTCAAAAATTAAACTTTAAATTGAGCTGTTTTAGTCTATTTGAATTTTATCTATTGTATACATATATTTTTGCATATATATATATATATATATATTCTCATATATATACATATATTTTCTTTATTTCCTTATATGTACGTTCTTATCCTTTCAAAATTTGAATTTGTATACGTACATGTATTTGCATGCTCAGTTGGCCCTCTCTAAAACAGAGATAAAAATTATGTCGCCGCCGGGGTTCGAACCCCCGAACTCCATGCTACAAATCCAATGCCTTAACCAACTGAGCTACAGAGGCTTTTGTTAATAAGTCTTAGAATAATAATAATTATTGTCCTCTCCTTACTTCTCTTTTTTTCATGTTTTGCTGTAATATTTAAATTAAAGATATCTTCTTCATACGTTATCCGTTTTGCGCAAACTCGGACTCTATCTCAAGCAGAATTCCGAGACGAACGCAATGGTGATGTCTGTTTCCCTTAATTTTTCTGTTACAATTTAATTATACTTTAATTTGTTAATTTACTGTTAACGGAAAAATCCGGGGTGTTACAATTAGGATCTAATTGATGATATCTTTCCAACGAATCCGAAAAATCAAAATTTCATAGCGGGAATCAAAAGATATGTCCAGTTGAAAATTCTGAATAGTCGCTATGGAATTCAGGCCCTTAAAAATAGACATTTTGCAAACGACCTCGGATTTCGACGAAACCACTTTTGTTGGGTCCATGATGTAAAGTTATTGCTAGGTTTCAAATTTCATAATTTTTCGAATCAATATGTGAGTGTGGCAAAAGAAAACGCGTTTGACCAGTTTCGGTTGATTTTAATCGACCGGAAAATAGCCATTTTTCTAACGGTCTCAGAATTCGACGAAACTAGTTTTGTTAGGACCGTATCATCAATACGAAGCTAGAAAATATTTTTCTGGAATTTTTCGTGTTCGTATGTGGCCCCGGTAATTTGAAAGGTACGTTTAAAATTCAATATAATGATTTAAATGTAAATGCAAAGGAAACTGATCGAAACGGTCGAATCAACTCGCGGTACATATCCGATTGTGTTCGGAATGGGGGTAAAACGCTATGGGCGACAGGCGGTGGACCTCGTTTAGGGGTCGTATGTAAAAGTCAACTTTTTACAAATAATAATAATAATAATAATAATATATTCTCCCTCCTCCCCTTTAACCCTTCTGGCCCCCCTACTCGTTTTTCAAATCGACAGATAAAAAAAAACGACGTAGCCGCCGCTAGAAGCACGCCGCCTACCGTTGCCAGACCCCCCCCCCCTCGATCCTCCATCGCCTCCCTTCCCTACCCCCTTCCGATTTGAAACCCCGTCAGCTCCTCCTCTATCCCCTTCAAACGAACGACGACCCCCCCCCCCACCGACTGCTTCCCTCTCGCTCCACTCCTCCTTCCTCCCTGCTTCCCCCCCCTCGTGAAAACAACCGACGCCGCACCCTTCAACACCCTACCGCCACCACCAGAATCACCGATCCCCCTTAGCCCTTCCTCCTCAGCCTTGTGCCGACGCCCCAAGTCCCCAACTGCCACCTCAGCGTAGTAAACTCCCCCCCCCCCCCCCGAAAAGAAACACTGTAAGTAATTTATTTATTTTATTCAGTTATTTACTGATATTTATTTAAAGTAGTTAGTTTTTAAATTATAAAAATCAGTTTTTCTTGAAGGTTATAATAAAAATATGGTTTTTAAATATATTATTAATTTTAGAAATGATTTTTATAATATATAAAAACATACGATGTTCAATTATAAAAGATACGATTTATAACATTAGAAAATATAAAGAACATTATTTTTGAAATATATAAAAATGTGATTTTTATATATTGAACATTGAAGTAAAAATGTGATTTTTATATATTGAACATCGAAGTAAAAATGTGATTTTTATATATTGAACATCGAAGTAAAAATGTGATTTTTATATATTGAACATCGAAGTAAAAATGTGATTTTTATATATTGAACATCGAAGTAAAAATGTGATTTTTATATATTGAACATCGAAGTAAAAATGTGATTTTTATATATTGAACATCGAAGTAAAAATTCAATTTTTATATATATTGAATAACGAAGTAAAAATTCGATTTTTACATATGTAGTGGCCGCGGGCAACGAAGATGACAAAAAGGCGAGAACGACAAGATTTTCTGCAATAGGAGTGTCGTGAAGTTGGATAGCTATCTGTGAGAATTTCTCACCTTTCAATTTCTTTTCTAGTTATATATATACTAGGATGCAGACGGTGCTTAGTAGCACCCGACACAACCGTCCACAGACCATGGACTTGTTTGTTTGGTTGCAAAAATTAGTTAGATGATTTGGTTGAAATTTGGTTGTTTGGTGAATTTGATTGATGTGTGAATGGCGTGGGCCTTCACTAGACCGGGGATAAGGCTAGGCCTTGTCCCGTTTCTAGTATCGTGCCGTTATGCCGCCGAAATTTTCTAAAATAAGTTAGAAAAATAAAAATATCATTTTATTTAAAGAATGAACTGAATAGAAATTCATATGTTGGAATAAAATGTTTTATCGTTAAAAATATAATTTTTAACGTGATTGTGAATAGATAAATATTCATTTACAAACCAGACGGTTTGTTTATGTACACCTATTTGAAGGACATTGATTGGGTCGATAAATTTTACACATCGCCCAACTGCACAAATAAAATATGTGTTTGATTGTTTGAAACCCCATACGGGTGTTGGGATGAAATTTGAAGTTCACTCATCCTGATTGATTAAATATGTCGATCGATCGATTGACAGGCTGTTATAAGCGTTAGATATCTATATTTGATGCTTATACAGTGTAGTGCACTTTGGTTGATGGTTGATTATTTTTCGATGCTATTATATACATGTGTTGTATGGAATCCATATAATCAAATTTATATGGTAATTGATTGGGCCTCATTCCAATTTGAAAAATAAAGAATAATATAAAATAAAGGTTCATGTGTTGACAGTACTCATCCATTGAGATTGGTCATGTGTTGAACGAAATATTTTAGTAATAAAATTTACATCTTTATCAATATAAAATAAAGGTTCATGTGTTGACAGTACTCATCCATTGAGATTGGTCATGTATTGAACGAAATATTTTAGTAATAAAATTTACATCTTTATCAATATAAAATAAAGGTTCATGTGTTGACAGTACTCATCCATTGAGATTGGTCATGTGTTGAACGAAATATTTTGATAATAACAACTATTTTGAAAAAGAAATATTTGAAACAGAATATTTGAAAATAGTATAAAAACGATTTCGAAATGAATTGAATTGAAAACGATTTCGAAATGAATTGAATTGAAAACGATTTCGAAATGAATTGAATTGAAAACGATTTCGAAATGAATTGAATTGAAAACGATTTCGAAATGAATTGAATTGAAAACGATTTCGAAATGAATTGAATTGAAAACGATTTCGAAATGAATTGAATTGAAAACGAATTGAAATGAATTCAAATTGAATTGAAATTTGAATTGAATAGAAATGAATTTTAAAACAAAATTATAAAGAAGAATTCAATTTTGATTTGAATTGAAATGGAAGTTGAAATTGCTTTTGAAACGAAATTAAAACGATTTATAAAATTCGTTTTAAATAGAAATCGAAGAAATATATATTATATATATTATATATATAATATATTGGCCTGAATAGAACGCGCCGCGCCGCGGCAGTTCGTGAATTTCGACCATTTATTTCAAACGGACATTACGGGAGATCCGACCGTCGGATTCTCCTAAAACCAGAACCGTTGGGTTCGTATCGAAAAGAGCTTTCTAACGAATATTAGAAATTAGAAATCTAACGGTTGGATTTGGAGATACGTCCAAATCAAATTCGAAAAAGGTCGCTGTAAGTGCAGTTCGATGGCCGTTGATGGAAATCGACTGTACGGGCCTTGATAAAATTATTAAAAATAGTAATAATTTGTGTAAAATTATAAGAAATGATTTAGAAAGAATTGGGATGAAAAACTCCATATTTGAAAAGATAAAAATAGATTTTTATCGAAATGAACTAGTTTTGAACTAGAATTATAATTCTATTTATTTTTAAATAAATAAATTGAATTCGAAACGGGTTTTAAAAATAACCAAAATTTCCAATGATTGCATTGGAATGGATTTAAATCGAAATTGTCCTCGGAATATTTCGATGTTGGAATTCGTGATTATACAGATGTTGTTATGGAAATTTGAAAGATATATATTTATATCGTTATTTCCAATACGACATTTGTTAATCGTAGAATTTGATATTGAATATAAGCCGATATATTTTCTATTCAGAGCCTTGTATTTAACATCAAATGTGATTTGGGTTTATCGTGAATGGTGTCTTCACTAACACTGTTCTTGAACCCAGTTGAGAAAGGGTTAAATCTTTTTATTTAGATTTAATGAAGTGTACTATTAAATAATATTTAATTGGAATTGAATTGATATTGATTTTTGGGTTTATCGTGAACAGTGTTTTAAATAACACTTGTTCTTTAACCCGATAATTAATATGATGTGATTTTGGGTTTATCGTGAACTGTGTTTTAAATGACACTGATTCTTTAACCCAGTTAAAGATTAAAACTAAGTGGAGTTTTAATGAATCTTTAATTAGGTTGAAAAGATCGAAAATGGAGTACCACCAGTTTTGCTCCAGGCGATAGTTAAATCTTTAATTAGATTTGAACGTGAAATGGTAATTGAATTTACCGATAACACCGTGGTGTTAGATATGAAGTACTACCAGTTTTACTTCATGGGATGAATAGGTTGGGATTGGGAAATTAAAACAAATGATTACGTCGGTAAGGTTCGCTAATCCCGACTAGTTTTGAATTGATATTCAAAAATAGATTAAAGAGTAAATTCAAGAAATTTATCTTGGATAAAATTAATGGGAACCTTTCCCTATGAATGTGAAATCAGAAACTAACTGTCGGTTAGCTAAGCAGAATGGTTTTCTGGATATTGATCTGATGTTGGTTTCGGCCTTCGGGGTTAATATTTGGGGAATTATTCTCTTGATTAATTTATGGTTAGTGACTGATGAATTGGAATGTGGTGTATGTTGTGTTTGTGTAGCACTTATTTAAAATATACGCGAGTTATTCGGGAAGACCGGGTTTATCCCATTCTGAATAACTGATACGACGATAAGTCGAAGATGAAGACGATGGTCGAAGACCGGAAGTCTTCACATCGTTTGGGTGATTACTGATGATCTTGATTGGGATGTACACCCAAGAAGATGGAAACAGTTGGTGATCGTCCAGACGTACTTGGAGATCGATGGATATGCGGGGTACTAGGTGCCTCCGGTTTCGTTCAGCCCCAGAACGGACTTGTAAATGGACTGTGTGTCTGACATTGGATTTTAGTCCGTGTGATTGATCTCTATTAAATATATATCTGTTTGGCGGCGGAGAATTTATTCTCTTGCTTAACGCCCTTCTCTAAGACGTATGAGCTCAGGGGTTATATATTTATGGATATCAATCGCATGGAGTGAATTGCCTGTGTGACATGCCTAAGTGGCAATTGATCGAGGCTTCTGTTGAAAAGCAAAGTCTTGTGGTGATGATCAAAGCACGGCCTTTGTGGCGTAGCTTTGTGTAACGTTTACTTCGCGAGTTTCACACCCGGTATGAACCTAAAACGGGAGATGGACCTCAGGGAGGACTTGCGTTTCTTTCTAGCTAAAAGTGGCGTTAGTGGTTTTACACGCCCTGACGAGTTTGACTTATGTGGTTGTTGCTGTTGCGAGGCGCCTCGGATTGATCGGTCGTTCTCGAACCGATGGAGTCATTTGATGGCTCATTTGCGCCCCAAAGGGCGGGGAAACGTAATGTTCAGGCATTTTAATCCACATCGGTGGACCGGCCCTGACGATCCAAGGGTCACTCGAGCTCTGATCCTGAGACATGGTAGGCTAGATTGTCTCGAATCTGTGAGGATCTTGCCCCTAGCCTCGGTTCATACCATAAATGATAACCCAACTTCCAATACGACGTCTTGCGGGTTTTGATTGTAAACTTATATATGGCGACATAGTGTTATGGGGCATTCATGCCGCCTATGATTGATACTTATGATTTGAAGTTGTTTTATACACTATGCACTTATAATAGTATCAAACGATTTGTTTTAACCGTATCAAGCATTCTTTGGCTGTTATAAGGGAAAACCCTATCCTCGGCTGCGTTGCATTGTGTGATGGGACCTGGGTCTTATAACAGCTTTATTTTTCTTTATTTAGCATTGCGCTGTTTGTTTTATGCACTGGTATTCTTGGGAGGAAACCCGTTCCGTGTTATATGGCGTGGTCCCTTGATTTACCTAATGATTTAAAATAAAGATTAATAACTGTTTTAGTTCTCACACCAGTCACATGACTGACCTGGAGTTTATTGTTTTAACCTAAACTCTGGGTGCCCCTATTTTGACACGGGCAGCTAGTAGTTTTGGTTTTGCAGATTTATATTCACAGGATCCTGGTTTACAGCTGGAACGATATCCGGAAAGCTTTGTATCTGTATATCTCCTTCTAGTTGTGTATTGTATTATTTTCCGCTGCTATGTATTTAAATGTAATTTAAATCTCTGATATTTCTGTGTAATATTCGTTTATACTCTGTATATTCTTGTAATCTAATGCATTGTTGTAATAAACAATGAAATGTTCTTCCGTCTGCGTTCTATTTTGTCATGTTCTCAAACGTTAGGGCGTTTCGAATGGTCTGGGTTGGTTTAGCGACTGGTTCGGACCGAGCGAAATTCCTTTTCGTCACATTATACATTTAAATATTGTTTTATTAAAATAAATTCCTTATAAACTCGTTTTATATCCAAATAAAATATTAAAACAAAAATTAAATATTCAGAATTTATTTGCCAAAAATCCGGGTCGTTACATTCCTTTCCTCTTAAAATAATTTCGTCCTCGAAATTGCTAAGGTAGGAAAAATGCCTCAACCTATTAACTTAAAATCTTCTGTTCTATTTCTAAACTTTTAATTCCAAGTGATCCAATTTGTTTCAATCCAAATACCAGTTTATTTCTATTAGCAAAAATCTTGAAAATTTTCTAACTCTCTAAATTTTCGAAAAAAATCGCCAGCATCTCCTTTGCACGGCTCAATCGGTACAGCCATAACTCTCCTTTCTAGGCCTTCTCCAATCCAAAAGAAAATCAAAAAGCCAAGCGGCTTGCCCCATAGGCTCATAAAATCATCAAACCCAAGTAACATTGTAAACATGTACCTTTTTGTCGGGCAAAATTTCTATCTCTTGCATTTGCTTCCATTCAATATCTGCTCAGCATACATATATCCCTTTCCAGCTGGTTTCAAATCAATTCAACTTCCAGTTTTGAAATCTCTAATCAATTTCTGATTAGTTCACTTCCATTCTATCGATTCCATTTGATCTTTATTTCAAAATCAATCCACTTATTCAGTTTGAGTTTCAATTTCCATTTAACTTAAGTTAAATTTCAATCCATTTGATTTACTTCCACCATTTCAATTTATTCAACTTATACAAATCAAATTTTAATTTTTAGAACTCAACTTCTTGGGTTTTATTTCAAATTAGTATGAAATCATATATATTTACACGCATATACTTATAATCAACTCAATTCAAAACATTTGAATTTCTAAATCATCATGACCTTTTCAAACAAATTTTTCATTCCCAAATTACTATGGTAGCAATCCGTCACTCAGAAACTAGAAAATGAATACTGATAATGTCGCGATCCATTATCAGAATTATTTTCTCGCCACTGAAGTGATTTCAGTGCTTAATCACTTTAAAAAATCCATTTAAACCATCCTTATTCAAAAATACTTTAAAGAAATGTTATATTGCTTTATACTATTTTAGAAAATATTTTCTAAACACCCAGAATTTAAATTTCAATTCTGGTTTGAACTTAATCTTGGTTTATCTCATTTGTATACATTATCCATGTACAAATTATATAACCATTTCAATATTTCATAATTCCATTTGACTATAATAACAATCAACACATTCATATATAATAATTCAGAAATTATTCTTTTTATATAAAAATAATTTTTGAGCAAAATTATTTCATTTACCCATTTTAAACTAATACTACTCGAATTGTTCTGTTCGAGAGTTTAGAAACACCTATCGATACAGTTGTACATCCTGTATCGACTAGAATTTATAAACCACTCAACAAACCAGTCAACATAATATAAAACAATTTTATATCAAATCTACAAATACGCTCTCATATATATACACTCAAACTCAATCTAGTGTATGACTAACCCCATCTCTATTGAGTTACGCCACAGAGCCAAGGTAATCTACTCAACCTTCAGCTCTGATACCAACTGTAATGGCCCGTATTTCCGTACCCTTTGAGTTGACTAATTACACCACACGTCCAACCCAAATTGCACATCAATATGAATCATTATTAGAAAGAAGTTAGAGGATGAGAAATAGAAAGAAAGCAATATTAGAATAGAAGAAAACGAAGATCACAAACTCATAGCGGAACGAATAAAATATATTAGATAACATAAACTTTGAAATACAAATCAGTAACTTTATATACATACCATCATCAGAGCACGACGGTTATCTCTGGAACAGTTATAAACACCTGTTTCCAGATACAACACAATACACAGCGGAAAATATGATAGTCTATAGTTAATTGATGAAGCCTCCTGCTTCAAGCTCCTCCAAGTGAATCTGAGAAATCCCGACTACTTGACTGCCCATACAAATTTGGGCACCCAAGAGTTTAGGGGAAAACAAAAACAAATAAACTCTGCGTCAGTCATGGGACTAGTGTGAGTAAACTCCAACCATTGGTTTAACTTTTAAAAATCCTTTCGAAAGAAAAGATAATCGTAAGACCGATCCACACATAAACACGGATGGTTTTTACCTTACGATAACCCAAAACATTTTGATATCAAAATTTGGTGATATTATAATAGTGTCTAAATCAAATAAATAGAACGCTTGCATCTCACGCTCCATATATAATATAAAATCAAAAAAAAAAAACCGCAGGGCTCTTATTGGAGATTGGATTTCCAACATGACAAGGTATGGGACCACCTGCCGGTAGTGTATCTCTGGAGGCGAGCACACTGGATTCAATAAGAACATCTTGCAACCCGGCCTTCACATGACCGACCACTCATTTCGCTTGAGTGTATGGAATGTATATCACCAACGGTTGGGCTCAGCAACCGTTTCCCGAAAGGGACAGCATCGATAGATTAAAGAAGCAATTGGAATTTCTCTAGATAGGTGATTATACATCCTAATGGGTGCGACCCACATAGCCATGCTGCCTGCCCGATTTTTGTCAATTCCCGGTTGTGAGGCTTGAAGTTTAAATTATCTTTCAGAATATCTGGCCACCATTAACTTTGAATGCCACATCGTCATACCCGCCAAATCACAAATTGTTTTCGCCAAAAATACCACAGGTATAAAGCTAAGAGAAACGAGTTCCTCCGCCACCAAACGTAAGTACGTTTGAAGAGATCAACTTACGTGATCCGTTAGATATACTCTGTCAAACATTCGTCCATTCACGTTGTCCATTGGACTGGACTAACCGAAGGCACTATCCCGTAAACAGGATAGCCCTTGCATAACTCCGTCTTCAATTATTTTCATCATATTTGATCGCAACGCTAACGCCCATACAGAGTGGTTTCCAGATAATAAATCTGACCCCGGTCTCTCTGTATTGACGACGGAAAAATGGTCAAAACTTCGATAGTCGGTGATTTAACTATCAAAGAAAAATATGTGTACAACCAACGATCTTATTTCCAAGTAGGAATTCGATCGATCAATCATCAATCAACATTGGCCCTTTTAAATCAATTCCTTATTATATTATCATTTACAATTCTCATTTCCCATCTTTCGTATTCTTTTGAAGCTCGATTTCCCCTCTCGATTTTTTGAAAAAAAACATTTTTCAATATTATAATTCCTTTATTCGAGAAAATATCTCTTATTTTATTGGGAAAAACATTTCAAATTCTTTTAAATTAACGCGATGTTATAAAACATCGTTATTATAACTCAAAACATTTACCAATTATTAACTAACCATAATGCTAACCAATCCTCACTATCGAACCTTAACCATTTCTCCATCAATCATGATGTCAATCAATTTGGTGTATAATTACCTCTCTGACCTTAATTAACCAACATTCTTAACTTTGAAATAGTCAAAGCTCATAACTTCGAACAAAATATCGCTTACGCGACTCTCAGATTCAGTCTAAGAATCCACTTCCTTTACGGGAAAAATTTTGATTATAACGGTAGCGTTATAATCGCTGTTACCAAATATTTGATTTATAAAACATTGCTTTTAACAACAGCGTTACAATCGCTGTGTAGTATTATAGAACATTTATTATAACGACAGCGTTAAAAATCGTTGTTTAAATAAAACCCATCGTTTTCAATTCTCCCTTTCTCATTTAAACTTCCATTTGCAAAATATCGACTTTAATCCATCATTCACTTAAATCGTGAATAACACTTATTTTATATATATCAATTCATTTGACTTCCTTACTTTGAATAATATTTTAAAATCCAAATTTTCCTTTATTAACTTCTAATGATAGAATCATTTACAAAATTGTTTTATTATATCCATTTATAATCTCGTTTAGAATTTCATTTATAATCGCTAAGAGTTAAACAGTTTACAAATATCAGTTTCAAACCCATTTCCACTTTATATAGATTCAAACTTGACTTTATATTTTCAATTTATCCCAAGATAAATAATTTACAAGATTTATAAATGTCGTTATAAGCACTTCTTGTTTTATTGATTTGAAACAAGTTTATATTCCAAGTCCAGTCGTAGTTAAATTTTATATTGGAAATAAATTGACTTTTTAAATCCCAATTTCTTTTCCCACATTCGAAAATGTTTTACGGTATCTAAAATACCAAAAATCCTAAGGCCAGGGTAATTCAAACATCACGGATCCTATAACACATCATATAGTACAATAGATAAAACAGTAATATAATTGTTGAGGAATCCAGTTGGATCCCTCCAACCTGTTTCCCTGCAACCACAGATGTTAATCAACATTAATTAATAACAGAAATAATTACCAATCAACTATATAACCATATCAACCATTCAACCAATTTTATCAACCTTTCATTCAAACAACCATCACACAGTATAAAATTACTAGAAATAAATTAAAACTCGTTTATATAAAAATATAAACGAGTCAGAGTTAGTGAGTTTACTCACTTCGGTCGCAGTTGACGGTTCTGCTTTTGTCTCATTTAAAATCAAACAGCGTTTTATTTTATCGCGAAATCCTAGTAGCTTTGTCTTTAGCGGAACCAGTTTCCCAATATAGACCTCATTTCCACAATTCCAACGAGATCGGTTCAGTCGGCCTGTTGTTAACATATTACCAATTTATAGGCATTATAAGTGTATATAGTTTGATTTAAAATAATTTATCTTTAACGACTTATTAATTTACTTTCTACAAATGAAAACTTCGATGGATAGGACTTACTTCTTCGTTAACGATACTATTGTTGTTCTCCGTTTCTTCCTTATTAAATTACACGGTCCCGCTCTTTTCTTTTCTTCCTCCGTCAAGTGTTTCGAACCCGCAACCTACAGTACCCAACTCCTCACGCACACCACCCATTGTCGTTCAGACCATTGCGGACTCCATTGTTTTCTTCAAACCCCGCAACTGGATTGAACACGTTCTTCATCCATTGTGTTCACCAAATAATATGCTACTTTATTTGAACCACCTACTTAAACCATCGTCACATTCAACTGCTAGTCAAATCGTTCATTCTTATTCAAGAAAAACCACACCCACCACATGCCAACACAACATTCAAAACTCCACTCCTTCCATACAAATACGCACTCCTCACTGTACCAGGACACCGCCAATATTGCTTTGCATCCCAACACCTTGCCTTAACCTCCCAAAACTATAAAACACATACGAACTTCCATTTCCCATTTCATCACTTTGTTTCCAAACCGAAACTACTCACCAAGTTATACTCTTCCTTTCTTTCACGTTAACAAGGCCAAAAGCCTGTAGCAGCTTCACAATACCTATCTTTATTTTAATATATATTGAACCCTTCACCAAACAAATACACTCGCTACCTTACATTATCACCACGCCATGACTCTAACCACTCCCATCAGCTTCAAGTCAACGCCATACCACCCATAATATCGCCAGAGGCCGATCAATCACCCCCAGCACCAAGCCCTGTTCCACGCGCCCTCTCTTCCTTCCGATCCAACTCCTCCTCGACGATCACAGCCTTGACAAACCCATAACCGTTGCTCCTTATGAGAACGATTCCGACCAACCATCAATGCCTGAGCTTCGGCGCTTCCACCCTATGTTAGCCCTCACCAAGCCAGACATCTTCGTTTAGACTTCATGATGAAATGGTGAGGGTTGGTGGAGATTGAATTGATTCCTGGTGAAGAGATGAAGACCAATGGTCTTGCTTTTGAACTGGGAAACAGACGCGTTTTTTTCTTTTTTTTCTTTTTCGGTGCTTGTTTTGGATCTGAGAACCAAAATTGGGAAGAAGATTGAACAATATTTAAAGGCATAGTAGCTTGGGGGTTACAGTGTTGAAATTACTTGGGATGCATGGTTTTAGTTGGTTTGGGAATCACGCTTCTGAATGCGTGAGAAGCACGAAATAATTTGCTTGGCTTGGAATGCAGGGTTTAGAACCAACCGTGGAGAGCACGTTGTACTTAAAAAGATAAATTTTTCTTCCTTTTTTTTAAGTTATGCGTACTCCGCTACCTGCAATTTTATTCACTTACAGACTGCTATAGACAAAAATAAAAATATGGTCGTGTCCAGCGAGGTACCACGATCCCAAAAATATAATAATACCGGTAGGTTAACTCGTATTGTGATACCCCAAAATATTGATATATGGTGCAAAATACTCCAAATAAAAAGTTGCTTATTTAATTAATTAAAAATTACAGTAAAATTTTAAAAAATAAATTATAACTACGCCTCAAAAGAAACTTGTCCAAATTTGTAACCAATCTCTAGTTATATTAACTAAACCGTTATGGTCCATAAACGATTCTACATCGACTATTTAAAATTTTTTTTTTGGACATAACTTACAATCTGTAAGACGAAATCACAATTTTTCACTTTTGCTAGGAAAGTATAATCAAATAGATCCTAACGTTTCTTGTTTCATTGAATTCTGACTTATATTGGATTCTGTATATTCAGTTGAAGTTTATATCGTAAATTACAAACTACCGCGACTATTTCGAGCTCGTTTTAAATTATATTATAAATTATACGTTTAAATATCGTTTTATTAAATAAATTCCTTATAAACTCGTTTTATATCCAAATAAAATATCAAAACAAAAATTAAATATTCAGAATTTACTGGCCAAAAATCCGGGTCGTTACACCAACTGCCATTGTCACTTCCCGACCAAGACTGAGAAAGGAGTTAGAAATGAATAAAGCCACCTCCAGTGCTACTCCCACTAATTTTTTTGCAAGCCTAAAGCATCAGTTTCCCAAAAATATTTTATTTTGTTTTTATATTTTCCCAACAAATACGTACAATCCCTAGCAAGACCAAAAAAGGGTTGTTGATAGTGTTTTTAACATCTATGGTCAGTATAGAAAAACGAAAAAGACAAAGAAGATGTTGGAAATCATAACCAAGAGAGAGATGTGGAGACTGAAGGTTTGAAGCTTGATGTTGTCTCATTTAAAATGATCATTGACCTTTTGAAAAAAGAAGTTGAGGGATCGAAAGTAAATATGACATTAGCTAAGAAGGATGTTAAGACACTTGCAAAGAGCTTGTTGATCTAGGGCCTGCTTTTGTGAAGATTTGGATAGAAACTCTTATATGACCAACTCGTTGAAAACAGATTTCATAAATGTCATGTGAGAAAGGGACCCGCTCACACAATAAAAAGAGATCGACAAAGAAAAATGTTGAGTTAAAGGCTAAGTTGAAGGAGTCCTAAAGGGCCATGTAGAATGCTTAGATGAAGACTCAAAATCCTATTATAAGTATTTCCAAGCCAAGATAGACATGGATTGTATGATGAAGCAGTTTAAGGAGGCTGAAGAGCACAGGAAGGAAGAATTCAACCCCATGATCTTAGGCTTTTACACTCAAGTATTTGCTATTAGAACTTGGAATAGATGTAGAACTATCCTCAGAGTGTAAAAAAATCTTAAGAGAATTTGGTAGAGGTTGAAAAGTATCTAACCAAGAACACTTGTGATGACCCGCCATAACGACCGGTACTTATAACTAAAAATTTGCACTATACAAGCACTTGATCAATGTAAACCGATCGTCAAGAGAAAAGATAGTATAATAGAAGAGAAAAAGGGAGGGAAAGAAGGAAATGAAGAGAAGAGAGAGAGAGAGAGAGAGAGAGAGAGAGAAACGAACATAAACACAATCACAGAATCTGTAATATATCTCACAGTGCATCGGATAACATAGTATAGTCAATCTCCTATATAAAACAGACCAGACAGTAATAACTATATATATGCAAAATAATAATAAAGTTTATAAAAGATGTGAATAAACTCAGCTGATAAATAGTCTCTAATAGAGCACATAACACCATCTAGGCTCCACAGTATGACAAAGCGGAATAAACAATAATGCTACAAGTATAAATATACGAACCATTGCCTCATACGAATCACTGTACAGCTCTAGAGAATACACATATTTATCACCTGATACACTCATTAGCATCGTCGATGAGCACCCAAGGTAATAAGAGGGAAATAAGACCTTGGGTTAGATAAAATCCTGGTGTGAGCGATAAACAAATCTCAAAGTACTACAAAAGTCATAATATAGTATATATGGCATGGAGTGTACGGAGAATCATACCTGCACCGCCCCACGCGTCTACAAAGTTAGCACATAACAGTTAGTATATGCTACACTATGATAAACATCATATAAATAGAGTGTAATAGATGTATAAATACTAAATGGTAATCAACAGGTAAATAAGCATAATATTAATCAACCATCCTCGCATTCACTCACTAAGTGCGTAAAGCATATGATATACAATACTTTAGTCACCCAATCCATTAAGGCATAAGTAGGTCGAAACCGTCAATTGACTCAACCACGCTATCCATTACATCCTAGTGGATAAGCCTACCTAGTCCAAAACGTCAATAGGCTCTGGGGTCCAGGCCGATCAGGTCGAAAACGTTAACTGACAGTGATCTCATCTTGTGTCACTCTCCATAGGGTGTACTAAAGTCTCAAATGTCAATAACTCCTTTGCATGTGTTCCCCCCAGTAGAATTCATCTAATAGACTGTCCATAAGATTCCCGTCAGAAGTCATCTCAATATAGGAACTATCCCCGATGGTCACCCTGTGCCGTAGGATATTATCCTATGTTCTCCATCTCTCACATTCTGACAATCATCTCAATGCAACTTAACATCGTCTTTTCCGCATCTCGGTGTAAACGGATCATCGCAGTAGCCTTGATCCCCATCTTGGAATCATCGTCGTCGAATGACGAATCAATAAAAGCATCGTATCCTACCCTAAATCCAAAGCCTCTGAATGAAGAGCCATCATATCAAAATCACTATTGAATGAACCATCATATTCTGCTCCCCGAAATCACACCATCGTCCATGTCAAATTGACCAAAATGTTCAATAATAATAGTAGATTACATCGACTTCTACATAGTAATCAATAAAGACTATTCGGTCACATATTTGACAAATAATTAGTTAAATACGCATCCCAAGAAAGCGTCCAACGTTCGTTGCCAAATCCAACTCATCGCCAATCCCGTCCTCCGTCTTCGGATCGGCCACCAAACTCCGGTAGCGCTCCAACCTCCAATATGTCGTTGAACTCCAATGTTGCTCCGTCGTTCAATCCATCCACACATTATGAACCTCCTTTGTGAATATATCTCTCCCGTTTGAGTCTACCAACCTTGCAAATTCAATAGATATACACCAACGTGTATATTTGATCGATAAACACACCAAAATCTCGCAATTGAAATGCTTCCTAATAGTAGATCGCCTTCGAACGGCGTTTTAAGATAAACTAAGCAAATAGTTCAACCATGCAATCAATAATAATCTAAATTCCTAAGCTAGCGTACAACCATCCATAATAAAAGTAATATGTCAAATAGTACCTATCTATGGAAATCAATGTAAAATATTTGTCCAAACAACCTATGTCTTGTAATATGTTCAAAATAATGCGTAACATCGGGTTGAGTAAATAGCGCATAATTACGAGCAATCAGGTAAAAATGTGACAATCAGGATAAATCTACTTAAATCACTATTTAATCCTTTTGTTTATTAATTACTAGGTTCAACAATCCTAAATATTACGTTTTATAATTAGAAGGCAGCTTAAAACTTCAAAGCTTTATTTTATAAACTAATATAGTTTAGTGAGAGATAATATCACTCATCTTAGCCAAATCAGTCCAAACTAGCTCTAAAGTGTAGAGCTCGTCAATACGAGTCCATAGGAAGAAACGACATCCAATTCCAACCACATACGAGAAAGTTACACATGTTATAAGTTTTCACGATTATTTTAATTGCTAAATTAACTTAAATTGCTTAATTACTTTGATTATCGCTTAGTCCATCCTCCCCAAATGGACACCTTGTACACGCGTAACATCCTCAATCCAAAATCGTGTGCATCTCGAGGAATGATGTGAAGCTCCGACCATCGGATTGACGAGCCGACTTCACCATTCAACTCCTTGATCTAATCTACACTTGCTGACACCATAAAGCGTTGTGCCACCCTCACCACACCCAATTGCGAACTACCAATCCGCGGCTACAGGTGCAAGTGTCGCACCAAGCATGACTTAATCGAGCCCTACCAAAATCATCGTATAAACGCACCATCTGAATCCTTATCCAATGCCAATAACCATGTCATCCAATTCCATATATGCACGAAGAAAATCAGAGGCCTAGATCTCGAGGCTCAATAAATATCATCACAGAACTTGTACAAAGATTTACAGGAGGTAAAGATCGTCCACGTGAGTTCAACGAGCCATAAATCAGGATTTTTGGTTTAGTATTTTGGGCGATGCGAATTTTTGAAGGAAGGGGAATAAACAACCATGAAAATGTGGAGGAGGAAGAGCTACAGTAGATGTGAATAGTACCTCGCCAATCGTGTTTTAGGGTTTAAAATAGCCTAATATTATTTTGATTCAAATGTCTTTAATTTTTGAACTAAAATCAAACTCGCGTTTTATTTGATCAAACGACAAGTCCGTTTGCCATGAAACTTGACAACGTATGTCACTATAATGATACGGTTTGATGGTATAAGTTTCATCGAAATCCGAGACTGTTGCCCAAAACGATAACTGTACGTATATATCGAGATCGTTATGGCCGCCAAATAGTCCAAACTCGAAATAATACTTATACTCGTTAACATAACGAACTATATGAACTCAATGGAGCTAGTCTCGGGTCCTAATTCGTTCGTTTATGAAAAAACACCTTTTAGAATCATGGATCAATATTTAATTATCCAATCGTTAAAATACAATTCGTTACATTCTTCCTCCTTAAAGGATTTCACCCTCGAAATACTCAAGGACAAAACAATATAACCCAATACTGCCGAAGAAGGGATGATACAAAAGGAATCATCAACTATATTTCTTAACAACAACGATTGAAGCGACTATAACAAATGAAATAAACTTGGAATTCGGCATGAAGCCAATATTTCCATTCCTTTGTGCAACCATCATCAAACTCGGGAATGATGCAGCTAAGCGAAACACCCAACTTGTACACTCATTTTCCAAACAGTTGCTATTGCAAATAAATCAACATCTTGCTATTTGGAAGAAAATTAAACATATCAACACATATTGAATTTTTTTCTAAATTTGGCAAAATTCATAGAAAAATTTGGCAATACCTCGCATGTATGGCTTGATCCGGAAAAACCACAAATCGCCAAAAAAGGCTCATCCAACAAAAGAAAACAAAAACCCAAGGTGAATACGTATAAATGAGGCAAAAATCACGAAAAATGCACCAACGACAAAAATTACAACTCTACATCTACTACATACCTCTTTTTAAGCAAGCTTAGCATTTAGATGCAAATAAGAGTGAATTGGCATCCAAACAAATCAAATCTTGCTTCTTTGTACCTGGGCATGTACTCAGCAAAGAGGATTAGACACAATAGTGAAAATAGGAACAAGGGAATAAACATGTTAAATAAATTAAATTTATCTAACATAAACATGTCAGGTCATGTACAAATTTTATTTCAAACAAATAAATGATACAACAATACAATTATCTTTCACGTCTAACAGTCATATAACATAAAAGGACAAGCAAACATTATCAATTAAACATGCATAAGCCAAACAACAATGATTATGGAAATAACATTCATTTCTATCCTAACATGAAGGATACTAACCTAGCTAATATAATATATCAATATTAAATATAATCCATATATGACTCGACAACTTGGCTGCCATTTCAAAATAAAGAATAGTAACCTAGCATCTCTCGTCAATGAATTGAATATGACTGGAGCGTTATTATACTATTCCTAATTTTCGTGGCAACCTATCAATGGGAACCACTGACAACTATTCCCGCATCCATCTGGAATTCTTGAATAGTCATCGAAAACTATTTGATATATCCCAGAATCTTATTTGGCTATAGCAAATTGACATTGCATTTATTATAAAATAAATGTGTAATTAACCCCTTCTCATGATGCTGGAAACAACAGCTTCTTCAATACGGAACTGATCACTTCGGTCGAGTCTGAACTACCTTTCCTCGTGTTATGGAGTCGTATCCAATAATAAACAAAAGTGACAAATATCGCTTCTGAACTGGTAAACCTCCAACTCGACACATGCGAACAACTACATTTCTTGTACATGTCTATAGGAAATCTCATACATGTAAGAGGCCTAGAATTCCAATCGTTGCTGCCAACAAAGGCGGTGATTCCTCTTAGGTAAGAGAAATCTCGGTGACATGACACCACCAACGACTCTAAGCCTCTTCCTAATAAATAGTGCCTCCAACTCAACAAAACAAACACTATCGCCATAGACTCCTAATCGGGAGCCGATTAATCCTCATGTAGTTTTGATTATTGATTAAAATGCAACAATCTTCCATTCGGAAACAAACCAAACTCAAACCACCCACACCATCACCTTATCATTTCTGCTCGAAAAGAGAAATCAATACACTCGTAAGTTAACTCTAATTTCCCAAACCATTCAAACTCTCGTAAGATTCATAGCGACATCCTACTTGAGGCAATGTGACCCAAGCACTTCACTTTTCTCAACGAAAAGTGAAACTCCAACAGATAACGTTTTCTCAACAGCTCAAACACCCTCGACTCTTGACTTGTGTTTTCCTTCCGCTCATAGGAAAATGAAAATAAAATCGAATAGCACAAGCACAACTCGCCAAGTGATATCTCAGAACATGATCCGAGAAATTAACTAAAATAGGTTGACTCACTGATTAGCCCGAATTGCCCAACCAACCAATCACGACCAAAACAGTCTATAAAATGTTGTAGTTGGCATACACCAACCAACCACTTACAATCTGTAAAACCCCTCAGAATTCCCAACCAAAAGAACATCCGTAACTAGATCGATACGAAACTCGGCTCATGCATAGTGGCAATCTGGTCACCTCGTCAAATGTGCCCAGATGCTCTCAAGATACAAGCACATGTAATGACTCGCTACTAGAGATATGTCTCATCCTGCTATCGTCCGATTATAAGAGAATCGTTGTTGAAGATTTAAGTCTCAGCCAACTATCGCTAAACCTAATATGACTCACTAGTGAAGAGCTTTTCCTAGCACACTATCTTCACCAATAACCTCTCATTACCACTCATATTTTGTATCCTTCTAGTAATTGAACTACTAGACTTAAACATTAAGTTCAGTTAAGGTCAATAATCAATAAGCAACCAATTTAGCAAACATGCAACCATGACTCGATCAATTTAAGTTTTGACGAACCATGTGTACTGTCAACTATAGATTAACTATGTCATAACACTGCCCCACCTCAAGACCTGTCATTAATAGCTATGGATGTTGTTGTCACCCATAGTATTAAATTCTTGCGACCAAACAAGGGATTTCACATACATACATAATCTACCTAAGTCGTCAACACAGTAAGTCACAATCAAGGGATACAAATAAATTCATGAGTTCCAATCTCGTCCCATCCATTAAATCACACGATTAAATGGAACGATAAAATCTTGATGCCAAACTAAAATATGAATGGAAACACCACTGATTGAAACATGCTTCAAGCGATGACATCACTATCTCCCGCTTCATCGAGGGAGAACTCGACAGAATGGGAATGACAATTAACACATATGTCTCTACGATTTGTCCTGACAAAGTAGGACAAACCTCAACACTGGGCACAAGCTCAAACATCGCGAGCTTACTTGATCGACTCCTTCGAACCATCATACCCTCAGAATGAAATCAACCACCTTCTGAGTCAATCACTCAACCCAAAACCAAACTTCAAAGTTGCAAGGAAGAAATAAATTGTACTTCGATAGCACATCGAATTCGATTGCAGTCTCCAACACAGACAAATCACCTAAATCGACGAACTCTCACCGACTCCTAAGAAGTTGATATAAAACCTCTTCGAAACAAATCATGAAATGATATCGAGCAAATCAATTTTGAGAACTCAAAACGATAAAGGTTCTCGACCAATTCAAGAACAATCTTGGAGTTTCTTAGGAGCAATCTCTTAATTCATTCAATTTTATCTCCGAATCGCCAAAGAGACCCTCATGAGAATCAAATAGCCCTCACACCACAACAGCCAATTCCGTTCCATAGAACGGTATGCCACATGGATACATAAGCATCCACATAATGCAGAATATTCGACTAACCGCACTTGAGCGCCATAATTAATTAGATATTTAAAAGGCATCCCAAATATTGGATCATACCATTACTGAAAATAAAACTGTAAATCGAGGCTAATAGCTTTTGATTTTTTTCTCGATTCTCAATCCAGAAATGGGGTAATTAGAAGTAATTCACATTCGCCATATCATCTCGAATAAGTAGTTGGAATGATCGCTCGTAAATAGAGAAAACTGTTCCAACGGCAATCACGTGCAAAACAACCTATACTATATATACTAATAATATACAGATTTGAAAACCAAAGTATACAAAAATACGTACTCTCTTGTGTACTTTAACTCTCGAGCTCAGTACTCCTTAGGTTAAACAACACAATCTGCGCTCTGATACCAAATGTGATGACCCGCCAAATACCATTGGAGCTAATGACAAAAAAATTGCACAATACCAACACCCAATCAAAGTAAAGCGATCCTCAAGAGAAAAGATAGCAGAATAGAAGAGAAAAAGGAAAAGAAGGAAATGGAAGAGAAGAGGGAGAGAAAAGAACATAAACACAATCACAGAATTTGTCATATATCTCATAGCGCATCAAATAACATAAATAATCAATCTCAAATATAAAACAAACGAGACAGTAATAACTATACAAACCATATAATCTGAGTATACATGCTTGTACAGTTATGCAAAATAATAATAGAGTTTATATAAGAGATGAATAAACTCAGCTGATAAATTGTCTCTAATAGAGCATATAACACTGTCAAGGCTCCACAGTGTGACAAAGCGGAATAAACAATAATACTACAAGTATAAATATATAAACCGTCGCCTCCTGCAAATCCACCTGTATAACTCCAAAGAATACTCATACATGTCACCTGGTCTGCTCATCAGCATCATCGATGAGCACCCAAGAATAAAATCTTAAATCAGACAATAGTTTGGCATGAGCGATAGACAAATCTCAAAGTACTATAAAAAGTCCTAACATTATATATGGCATGGAGGGTAAGGTGAATCATACATGTCCCAGCCCCCCATCAACAAAGTTAGCATATAATAGTCTGTATATGCTATAATATGATAAACATCATATAAATAGGGCTCGATAGATGTTTAAAATACTATATGGTAATAAATAGGTAAACAACCACAACATCAATCAACCATCCTCACATTCACTTAGAGCGTAAAACATATGATATCCAATACTTTAGTCACCCATGCCATCAAGGCACAGGTAGATCGAAACCATCAACTGATTCTACCACACTATCCACTACACATAGTGGATAATCCTACCTAGTCCCAAACGTCAACTTGCTCTTGGTTTTGAGTCGATCAAGTCGAAAATATCAACTAACTTTGATCCGATCTTGTGTCACTCTCCCTAGGGTGTACTAAAGTCTCGAATGTTAATAACTCCTTTGCAAACATTCTCTAAAGCAGAATCCATCTAATAGACTGTCGTTAAGACTCCCATATGAAATCATCTCAATGTAGGAATTATCCTCGATGGTCATCATGTGTCGTAGGATATCATCATGAGTTCCCCATCTCTCTCACTCTGACAGCCACCTTAATATGACTTATTGTTGAATTTTCTACATCTCGAAGTAAACAGACCATCGCAGTAGCCTTGCTCCCCATCTTACAATCATCATCATCGAATAACGAATCAATAGAAACACTGCATTCTCGCCTCAAGCCAAAGCCTTTGATCGAAGAGCCATCGTATCAAAATCGCTATCAAACGAATCATCATTTCCTGCTCCTCGAAATTACACAACCAAAATGGTCAATAACAATAGTAGTCGACATCGACTACTTCGTAGAATCGATAACGACTACTAGGATCATGTATTTGACCAATAATTTGTTAAATAAATATCCCAAGAAAATGTCTGGCATTCGTTTTGGAATCCAGCTCGTCGCCAAGCCCATCCTCGGCCTTTGGATCAGCCATCAAGCTCCGGTGTCGCTCCATCTTCAAATATATCACTAAGCTGCAATGCTGCTTCATCGTCAAATCCATCCAAACTCTCTGAAGCTCCTTCGAGAATATATCTCACTCGTTCGAATCTACCATCCTTGTGAATTCAATCGATATACACTAATGTGTGTATTCGATTGATAAACACCCCAAAATACCACAAACAAAATATTTCCTAATACTAGATCTTACTCGGACGATGTTTTAAGCCAAACTAAGCAAATAGTTCAATCATGCAATCAATAGTCATCCAAACTCCTAAACTAGCATACAACCATCCATAATAATAGCAATAAGTCAGCTAGAACTTATCTATAGCAATCAATGTAAAATATATGTCCAAACAACCTATATCTAGCAATATGGTCATAATAGCGCATAATATCGCGTAAATAGGTAAATAGCGCATAATAGTGCACAATCAGGTAAAAATGTGACATTCAGGTTAAATCCACTTAAATCACTGTTTAATACTTTTATTTATTAACTACTAAGTTTAAAAATCCTAAATATTACATTTTATAATTAGAAGATAGTTTAAAACACAATAACTATACTATATAAACTAATACAGTCTAGTGAAAGATAATATCACTCTCCTACTCACCTTAGCCAAATCAGTCCAAACCAGCTCTAGAGTGTAGAGCTCATAAGTACGAGTCCATAAGAAGAAACGACATCCAATTCTGACCTTATATGAGAAAGTTACACATGTTATAAATTTTCTCGGTTATTCTAATAGCTAAATTAACTTAGATTGCTTAATTACCTTGATTATCACTTAAACCATCTTCTCCAAATGGATAACACATACACGCATAGCATCCTCGACCCAAAACCGCGTGCATCTTGAGCAACGATATGGAGGTACGACCATCAGATTGATGAACTGACATCACCATTCAACCCCTTGATCGAATCTACACTTGCTCACATAAGAAAACGCTACAATACCCCACCACAGAAGATTGCGACCACCCAATCTGCGGCTACAGGTGCAAATGTCACACCGCACAAGACTCAAATGGACCCCACCAAAGTCGCCATATAGATGCGCCATTTGACCCCTTATTCAATGCAAATAACCACGTCACTCAATTCCATTTATGCACGAAGAAAATCGGAGCCCTCGATCTCGAGGCTCGACAAAAATCATCACAGATCTTGCCCAAAAGTTTACAGGAGTGGAAATGTCCACGCGAGTTCAACGAGCCATAAATCGGGATTTTTGGTTCAGTATTTTTGCCGATGCAATATTTTGAAGGAAGGGGAATAAACGACCATGAAAACATGGAGAGAAAGAGCTACAGTAGATGTGAATAGTACCTGGCCAAGTACATTTTAGGATTTAGGATAACTAAACATTATTTTAATTCAAATGTCTTTAAAATTTGAACTAAAATCAAACTTTCATTTTATTTTTGCACGATAAATGACAAGTCCATTCGCCATGAAACTTGACAGTGTGCATCACTAGAAAGATACGGTTCTGATGGTACAAGTTTTGTCGAAATCCAAGATTATTTCCCAAAATGATAACTTTACACATATATCGAGATTGTTAAGACCGCCAAATGATCCAAACTCAAAATATAGCGATCCGTTTACTTTTTATTAACGTAACAAATCATACGAACTCAATGAAACTATTCTCGGGTCCTAATTCAGTCGTTTTTGAAAAATTACCTTTAGGAAACGTGAATCGAATAATTAACAATCAATATTTGAAATATCTAATTGTTAAAATATGGGTCATTGTAGCGCCACCGTAAATGATGAGGAGTTAACCAAATGCTTTATAAGGGATAATGAGCCAGAGGTATTGAAGGAAGGTCAACGTTTGTTGGAAGAAGAAGAGAGGGAAGTGAAGGCGGAGTTGGAGGAAGGAAAGGAGAAGGTTGGTGAAACCACCCATTAACATGGTGGGCTAGCCGTCGAGTTAAGGTGCTTTCACTCGCTATCCATTCACATAACGTATCATTTTCGATCCTCACACTATTCAGACTTTTGATCCAACTTATGAGTATGTTTATGAAAATCATAGCTCCTAAGTGCCAAAATATTGAATCAGACGTTTGGATATTTTTCTGAGCAGACACTTTCCCTACTTCATACGTCTAAATCCAAATCCATACATCTGATCGACGTGTCGGTTCAAATTTGAATAGACATATGCTCGCTACTTTACCTAACATATATATTATCTTCTTATCTTTTCATTCACCTTTCCTTGAGAAACCCTAGCCTCTTTATCTCCTTATTTCAAAACTTTTCAACATTAGCAATGACCCCTACGCAATATAAGAAGGCAAAGAAAGATGTGGTCGAATCTTCATCGCAAGAAGAAAACTTCATTTTAGATACACATATTGATGAATGGCTTCTTCAAAATGGTCCAACAAGAAAACAATTTGATGATTTGAAGGAAATAATCATTCATCCAGGTCCTTTTTGTTAACCTTTTAGATACCATGATTATCGTAACTATGATTTGTTTAACCAAGCTAGAATTTTATTCTAGTTGAATTTTATAACAAACTAGAAATTGGTCCCCTAGCCATATATCTTTTCTACTCCAATCATTGTGGCTCTAAAAATTGGTAGCAAAAAAGTGAAGAAGGTTGGTTATGTATTATGATACATGGAAAAGAAATAGAGTTAATGCTTGATCCCTGGGCCGAATTCTTGAAATTTCATGTGTAGGTCTAAATTTTTGGAGTTTACCCAATTTTCGTGTTAGTCTTTGAGATATGGTAATTCACAAACTTCTAGAAGATGATTTTGCTGAGTTTAAAACCAAAAATTTAAGGCTAAAAGCTAGGTTGATACTTGTTATTACCATTGTCCTTAGGTTTGGTAGTAATGAAACCATTTGTATGCAAGATTACAATACTTTATAGGCCATCTTTGGAAATACTCGAATTAATTGGGATAGAATTATTATTGATGATATTAGGATGTTTTGAAAAAGAAAGAAATCGACAATAATTTACGGAGCTTACATTATAATTTTTTTTCCAAAGTTTCATTTATTTGTCTTCTTTTGAAATGTTCCCTCAGAGGAAAGTAGAACACAATATTTCAAGTTAATGCAACTTCCCGATAGACATCCTTAATAATGTTGTTATAAGAACAAAAAAAAATTCTCATGAATGTCAAACGGTTCAAATTTGAATGCCTTCTTCTTCCACTTCTATACATCAACGATCTATCTCATCTTTAAGACTTACTTCATCTTCTCAACCTTCAACTTTCCTCATGAGGAGATCAGGTACGAATCTGACCTAGGAATTACTATTGTTCATAGTGATCTCATGAACAAGAAACAAATGAGGAGTTTTCCTTTCAGAATTAACAAATAATATCTGTAAAGCAAAAGTGGCTAGGAAATAAAGTTGGAAAACAAGAAAGGTCAGTGTCAGATTGTATGACTAAAATTGAAAGGGCGACAGATAAAATCGTTAAAATTTTAAGAAAAATTTATATCAAATCTAGAGATAGGCCTTCTTATCTTTCCTCTTTTTCACCATCTCTTAAACCACCACTCACTCATACTCAATCAATTCTTCGGTCTTCCTCTCATAGTGAAGTAAGTGGTAGGCATGTTCAGGAAATTCATCTATGTTAACAAGTCCAGACCATGGATAAGAGGAGCATCAAAGTACATAAAAAAGATCATGGAATGGTCCAAAATAACAATAGATGACCTAATCACCTTTTGAACAAATCTCCATTCGAGAAGATTAAGAGTATATAATGATAAAAAATAATTAGCCGAGCGACTATCAAAATGGTCCAATCTAATGCAACTTTCTTGGTGACTAATATGGAAGTCCAAGCAACGATCAAAGTTGGTAAAACATAAACCTCTCTTCTATATTATTGCATTTATGTTGTGTTTTCATTATATTTATTTTGTTTCGTTATTGCATTATCAAACATTCTATTTTATTTGTACTTTTTTGTTTACTTTATCTTGTAATTGTTTTATAATGTGCAACTAATTATGAAATATGTTTTTACGTTCAATTTCATTTGGATTTGTTATTTTCTCTCTATGATTATTAACCTTTCTAATGACAAAGGGGGAGAAAAAAGTGTGAGAGAATATATATATATATATATGTATGTATGTATAATGAATGCAAATATATAGGGGAGATATTATAACTGTTATTATATGTATGCTTCACTATGTGTGATATTATAATCAAAAGATTATACAATTGTAATTACGAAAATAGGGGAATTGTTAGGGCAATACCTCCCAGGTTTTAATGAAAATAACTATGCAATAACGTATTTTCAATTCATCTAACCGCTTATAAGTATGAATCTCATAATAGTAAATAATTTCCAAGTGAAAGATCTCCACATGGTTATTATACGATTATTTATGTTTTAGATTTTAGATATATTGTTAAATATCTCTTGAAAAATGCACACACAATTACACTTATTATATATTATTAGAAAGAATTTCATAAAATGTATAATGAACGAGACATCTTACATTTCTTCCAGATCTCTAGTGCGAAAGGGAAAAACATCCACACCCTTATGTTAGATGTCTAACTCTGGTCCAAAGTTTATATCCTAACCAGGAAAGGACGTCTAAATCATGGTTCAAACTTCTGACCCAAAGTTCAGGAAACAATCCTGAACCAAGTCGGATGTTTGAACCATAATTCCAAACGCTAACCCTTTATAATTGTCTAATTTTGGAACAAATATATGCCTTCTCTTCTCTCTTCCGCATCTCTTCATTGGTAGTTGCAACCGTTAATTGAGGAAGAACACTTTAAGAGTTGTAACTGCTGATTAGAGCCTTCAACATCTATTTAAACTCATTAAATTCATGAATTAATTAGCATATTGAATTCTTTTTTCAATACTCTTGCACTCTAAATTCTTATATTCTCTCTTAATGTAACAACCCACAAATTCGAACCCTTTGAGTCGACTAAATACAATTCAAGTCCGACCCAAATTGCACGAAAATATGAATCATTAGTAGAGAGAAGTTAGAGGGTGAGAAATAAAAAGATAGAAAATTAGAATAGATAGAAGATAGAACTGAACAACACGGAATCTCACAATCGCAGTGGAATAAAATATAATATAGATATAAGCTCTGGAAAATAAAAAAAACTGTATCTGAACTTACATACAACATCAGAGTACATCACATATAAACATCACAACGGAAATAAATACTATATATCTAATGTTGAAACCTCCTGCTCCAGCTCCTTCCAGATTATCTGTAAAATCCTGAACTACTTGACTGCTCATACAAATTTGAGCACCCAAGAGTTTAGGAAAAACACAGAAAAATAAACTTTGGGTCAGTCATGGGACTGGTGTAAGTAAACGAGTTTAAACAGTTTGCTTAACTTGGAAAACGTCTTTTGAAAGAATAAATAATCGTAAGACCGATCCACACATAAAAATGGATGGTTTTTCCTTACGATAACCCAAAACATTTTGAAATCATAATTATTCTGATATTATAATAATGTCTAGGGGTTTTCACAAATAAATTAGAATTTAGCGGAACGCTTGCATCTCACGCTCCACATATATATAGTATACAAACAAAAACCGCTTGTGCTTAGGGATAATGGATTTCCAACTATGACAAGGTATGGAACCACCTTCCGATAGTGTATCTCTAGAGAGGAATACACTGGGTTCAACAAGAATGTCTTACAACCCAACCCACACATGACCGACCACGCATTTCTCTTGAGTGTATCGAATATATTGTCACCTTACGCTTGCTAGCAACATAACAGTTCCCAGGAGATACAAAAGCGAAAGAAGTAAAAAAATGAATATTCTTTAGATGGTGACAATACACCCTAATGGGAGCGACCCATATAGCCATGTTGCCTATCCGATTTTTTGTCATTTCCCCGTTTGTGAGGCTTAAGGTCATAACTTACCTTTTTGATCAGTAACTCCTTATTTTTTTGAATGTTAGATCGTCAAACCCTTCAAATCACAAATTGACTTCCCCAAAACCACGGGTAAGAAGCTAAGAGAAACGAATTTCTCTGCCCCCAAACATATTTTTGAAGAGATCAACTTACGTGATCTGTTAGGTATACTCTGTCATGCATTCGTCCATACAAGTTGTCCTGGGACTGGACAAATCGAAGGCACTATTCTGTAAACCCATCTTAGGCAACTTCTACCTAGGATCGACAAAATAGCCCTTGTATAAACACCATCTTCAATAGTCTTCAATTTGACTTCAGTTTAATCAACGCCTAGGTCGAAACAAAGTGGTATTTGGATTTCATTTAGAAAACAATCTCTTTGAATCGATGAACGTTAATATATTTTAGGGCCAAGTAATACTTAGAGGAATCAGATCAATATATTTCATATGTGTTTCTATATTCTTAATTGATTATCAAGACTTATCTACTGAAAATATTTAACATATAAGATTTCAGTTTCCAATAGTAGTTTGGATAAGCCAATATAACAAGACGTGGATAAACAAGTTAATTGGGTCATGTCCCAATATTAAATTAAATCAACAAATCAATTATCATAGCGGATCTGGTCTATCACAATTCAAATAAACATCGTTTATCAACTGGTTGATCGCGGAAAATAATTATTTCCAAATCATATCTATTTAAGATTTGATTTCGTTTGAGAATCTCATTTATTTATCATGGCAGTATTGTTATCATCCATACTTCAATATATATATATATATATATATATACGACTTATAAATATAATTTTTTCTTTTCCTTAGATGAATAATTAATTCACTATATAAGATTCGTTTAAATATTTATTTAAAACGGAAGTAAACATTACTTTCCTTAATCGATTATCAATTCAGAATCCCTTATCGATTTATTTCTATATCCCATTTATTTTCTGAACTTTAGAATAATCTAATCGATACGGGTCTTACAAAATTTCCTTTACCGATATCCCTCACAACCATTCTAGTCTGCAAACCACTTGCTTCTCAAGTTATTCACTTTGGATTTGAATATTTTTCCTTCTAGACTGGTTTATCCCATCAACTCGATTTCATTAACTTGTACAGAGTCAAATTTTAGTCACTACATACATTCACATTCCCATAAATTTTAATATTTAGCTTAATAGTCGTTATTTCAACTTCGGAAAATATTTCTTGATGTAAGATTTATTCATCGACCCAAGTTGACTAAATTTAAAACAACATTCCAAATGTTTGTTGTAATACAACCTTACTGATGATCAAACATCATTCAATTACTACAAACCGTCGATTACAGTTTAATTTATACGACTTGAACTGATTATTTTGGATTTTAAATTCTAATTTTAATTAATTAGGAAATATAAATTTAACTCTATAACTTATTTTATTCTGATGACTTACTATTCTATATTGTTTTCGATCCTCTTCTGAACAATTACCATCTGCCACTTTCAGATTCCCTTAACTATACTAGTTGTTGCCCTTCTTATTTCCTATATATTGATATTAAATTTAAACTAACAAAAAAAATCTTTTTATTTTAATTCCTAAGATTTCTTTTCAATTTATTTCCTACCTCTCTTCTTGTTTTTGGTTCCTTTTCTTTTAATTAAATTTCTCTTTAAAATTCTTTTCTTCTCCTTTCCTTTATCTTAAATTTCTATTTCCTTTACATTCCTTTCATCATTCTTATTCCTCTCCAATTTTATTTTAGCTGCAGCCCAACCTCACAGGCCCATGTCCCTTCTCTTATTCCCTTTATTTTAATTACTCTTCCGGCCCAAAGCCCACTTGCCCCCAAGCCCACGCCTCTCCTCACTTTCATTTATCCCTTTCCCTGCGTTATCTTTCTGTTGTCCATTTTACTTTCTCCTGCTTTATTTCTACCCCTTTCTTCTTCATCAGACCGCTTCGATCACCACCTCTTTACTTCGACCCCCTACTTCTTTCCAGTGCCATTTATTTCTCTTCATACGCACATCAGTTCTCATGCCATAGCCGCGACATCCAAGCCCGGCTCCGACTCCCTCATCTCTTCTTGCTTCAGGAACCTGGAATGCACACAAGTGCACGTGTGCATATGCACAAGACTTCAAACCTCCATACACCCATTTCGATCCATCCCCCAAACGCATAGAGACCCCAATGTTGGTGTTGATCCGTTACCAGAGCCTTAAACTCCCTTTTTCTCAAAATTACCATCCAACCCGACCACTACTTAGCAACTCCAAAATATGTTGGTCCAGGAAAACCCCTCTCCACGTCATCACCGACCGTCGATCACCCTCCAACTCCATTAGCTCGAAGCTGACACCAGACCGGAACTCCACCCCAAAGATTGTCACACTCGACGCTTCCACCGTCCCACAGTTCCTTGATCAAAATTCCTCCTTCTAACAGCAGATAAAAACCCTAAATCCCTTGTTTTCAAACCTATGTTATGGAAAAATACTGAGTATTTTTCGCATGATCCCCTCGTTTCCATGACCCTCCAGTCCAAACCCGATCGCCTACGACTTTTTAGATCTCCAGAAAATGCCCCTTTTCTATTCTTTGATGAAACCAGTACATCTCGATGTCCATAATAGTAAAAATGGTGAAATGTTGATTAAAATTCATGATTTAATTGCACTGATGACTTAGTATACCTGAATCGCCTAAACAAGATGTATGAATTTTCAAGCTGTAAAGCTCCTTATAGTATATTCCTTTATACATGCTATTTTACATTATTCTTTTAAGTTGCAAATGGTTCAAAACTATACTACAAATAAATGTAACAACATACATACATATCTTATAACTCATAACTATCTCAAATTTAAGTTGTGTGGTTCTTAAGATAACAAAAGTGAATATTTTGACAGTTTCCATCATACTGGAGCATGTACACTAGCCTGTCTTCATCATGCAACTCAACGGATTTGTTTAAATTGATGTCATAGATATATATACAGAGCAGATATGAAACAACAATTAAATAATATGGTATTCCCGTGATGATAAAAAATAATGACAATTCAGAGTTTACTCACATTAATGGTTTTTCTCTATTCTAACTGTTCCCTTCTCCAGATTTTTACATAATGCCTTTAATCATTTAAAACATGCAACTAAGCCGTATAAACATGGAAAATTCATATTTTTATTATATAATTCAGATCATAGTTAAGATTTGGAAGTTTAAGTGAAGTTACTTTAACATATATTGTCATTTGTTCTTTCCAGGTTTTTATATATTAAATTCCTACATCATTTTGTGGTATTTTTCAATTATACAACAAGTCCTATAAGTTTGCATATATATATTTACTGACCTCATACATGATCAGATCATAGTTCAGTATTGGGATTTAGTGAAGTTTACCCTTAAAACTATCCACTGTCTAAGTCATCCATCGTTCAACAATTCTCAACACATTTAGTCATTATTCTTCAATAACCACCCATGCTTAATTAATAATTCATATGTAAAATGTATGCAGTCTTAAATTACCCTGAAACAATGTCTAGAAAATAGTAAACAAAAATGGTGGGTTTACTCACTTGAATTGCTCTTGCCATTATAGGTTTCTCATCTCTATTTTTAATTGTTGTCTCGGCCACTTCCCTTTTTCAGTTTACAACATTAAAGAGGGCTTCTAAGTCATGGAATCATGTTGGTCTTGAAGTGTATTTACAGGTGAAAAGATTTGATAAAATAATGAGATGACTTGTATTGGGAATGAATCCTACTAATATATAGCTATACATGGTGTGACATGGAAAAGATGTAGCCATGTGCAAACTGAAATGGTATGCTACAGCCTTGAGTTAATTGGAAAAAAAACGAGATGTTGAAAATGCTTCACATTAGATACTAGAAAAGATACAGCTAAGTCTATATGCAGATCTATGTCCTTTGTATTCTAAAACATACTTGCCTGTTAAGTAACTTAATATATCAAATTCCCTTATTTCAATACACAGCATTACTTCTTCATTTAATGTTTTGATTTGAACAAAATGCATAGCTATAGGTTCTAATTTCATTTTAAATAACAATGCGTAGATAAGCAGATAAGCAGATAAATGAAGTAGACACAAATATATAGCCTTGTGTAGTACAAGTATTTTATAGGAATGGATGTAAAGGCTAGCTTCAGCATCTGTTTTTGATTGAAAGAGGGATATCATTGACAAGGCTTCACACAAAATCTCCGATGGTATGCACGGCCATGTGCAAAGAGGTGTAAACTATGTGCAGGGTTATGTACCTTATTATTATAAAAACACTAGACTTTGGTGCCAAGCAAGTATTGATCTAGGCTGCCTATATGTTTTTGATTGAAAGTGAAGTTTATGGGTTTGTAGCTATACCCTGATGTGATATGCCTTCAACCATGTACAAATGGTATTAAATGTCTAAAAATTTCTATACTTGCAAGTGAAGTAATTAAATCCTAATATAAATATTCTTATTTATTGTTTTTTTATATATGTGAACTCATTAAAACAAATTAGAATGCAAATAAGTTGTTAAAACATTATTTACCATATATATATAAATATAACAAAATAAATATCTACATAGGATTTTGAAATTTCTAATTTGCTATAATATTTCAAATTCAATGTTAACTATATTTTTATAAGAGTTAGAACAAATATAAAAATATAAAACAATATTACAAGACATTTCTTACTTGATCTATAAACATACATACATTAATTAAGATATTTTAAACCATTTATGTATATATTCTTGAAATTTTCCAATATTTATTATCCTAAATTTATTTAATTTAATTTGGTTCCAAAATAAAATGTATTAGAAACTCAGTTAAAAACCAGGACGTTACAATCTACCCCCCTTAAAAGAATTTCGTCCCCGAAATTAAAGTAACGAGGAGATTCTAGTTGTACACAAAGTCATAGACTCATAAACAAACACATACATGGGTCGTCCCTTATCAGTCATGATAACAAGCTATCCAAACTACATAGGTTATCTATCAACATTTCACAGCAATCAAAACATACAATACAAACACATTCATTAGTCCCTTACCGTAAATCAGTAAGAAAATAATCTTCTAAGCATCAACCCCGAAGACTGAAATCAACATCAGATCGATACTCAGAAAATCACATAACTAACCAATCTCCAGTTAGATTCCAATTTTCTTAATTTCGAAAATCCATTTCTGGTTATCTTATCTATATATCCCATTTTATACAAATCTAATTCGGTTTTATATAATCACCTCAATGTTACAATCGATTATCAGATATAATAGCAATCAACACCTCTATTTATAATAATTTAAGAAAATTATTCCTTTATACCAAAATAAAATTTTGAGCAAAATTATTTCATTTACTAAGCTTTTAAAACAATACTGTGTCGAATTACTCTATTCAAGAGTTTAAAAACACTTTTCGATACAGTGTTGACTCCTGTATCAACCAGGATTCTTAGACCATTGGATAAACCAATCAACACAATATAAAATAAGTTTTATATCAATTAACAAATATGGCTCATATATATACGCTCAAACTCAATCTAGGGTACTACTAACCTCATCTTTATCGAGTCACGCCATAGAGCCAAGGTTATTCTCAACCTAGCTCAGATACCAAGTGTAACGACCCACAAATTTGAACCCTTTGAGTCAACTAATTACAGTACAAGTCCAACCAAAATTGCATGAAAATATGAATCATTAGTAGAGAGAAGTTAGAGGATGAGAAATAGAATGATTGCAAATTAGAATAGATACAAAATAGAACTGAACAACACCGACTCTCACAATCGTAGCGGAATAAAATATAATATAGATATAAGCTCTGGAAAATAAAATAAAAACTGTATCTGAACTTACATACAACATCAGAGTACATCATATATAAACATCACAGCGGAAATAAACTCTATTTATTTACGCTGAAACCTCCTACTCCAGCTCCTTCCAGATTATCTGTAAAATCCTAAACTACTTGACTGCCCGTACAAATTTGAGCACCCAAGAGTTTAGGGAAAACACGGAAAAATAAACTTTAGGTCAATCATGGGACTGGTGTGAGTAAACGATTTTAAACAGTTTTCTTAACTTGGAAAATTCTTTTGAAAGAATAGATAATCGTAAGATCGATCCACACATAAACACGGATGGTTTTTCCTTACGATAATCCAAAACATTTTGAAATCATAATTATTCTGTGTAACAACCCGGAAAATCTGGGCCAGTTTAAAATTTTTATTTTGGCAATTTAAGCGGATTTTGATTATTTAAAATGAATTATTTTAAATAATATCGACGTGAAATTTATTTTGAATATAAATCGAACGTATATATTATACGCGTCGTCGTTAGAATATATAATAATTATATATAATTATAAATAGAATTGAAAATGGCGCGGTAGTTCGATAATTCGATTTCAAACTTCAATTGAATGTACCGGGTGCAAAACAATCCGGATTTTAGTAAAACCAAAAATAATGGAATCTAATAGTGAATATCTTTCCAACGAAGTTAACAAACTGAGATTTCACTTTATAAATGATAAGATATGTCCAGTTGAAAATTCTGAATAGTCGCTATGGAATTCAGGCCCTTAAAAATGGACATTTTGCAAATGACCTCGGATTTTGACGAAACCACTTTTGTTGGGTCCGTGATGTTGAGTAATTGCTAGGTTTCAAATTTCATAATTTTTCGAATCAATATGTGAGCGTGGCAAAGGAAAACGCGTTTGACCATTTTCAGTTGATTTTAATCGACTGGAAATTGGCCATTTTACAAACGGTCTCAGAATTCGACGAAACTAGTTTTGTTAGGACCGTATCGTCAATACGAAGCTAGAAAATATTTTTCTGGAATTTTTCTGGTTAGTATGTGACCCCGGTAATTTGAAATGTACGTTTAAAATTCAATATATAGAGTTAAATGAAAATTTAATGGAAACTGATTCAAACGATCGAATCAGCCAGCGATACATATCCCATTGTGTTCGGAATGGGGGTAATTAGCTAGGGGCGACAGCCGTTGGGTTTGATTTCGTGTTAGAATGGAAAGTCAACTTTAAAGGAGAATTAAAATAAAATTAATAATAAATAAATATAAAATAGCCTCTCCCCTCTCTCTCTCTCTCACTTCTCTCAGACAAAAAAAAAAAGAAAAAGAAAAAGAGATCGATCGACGGAGGTCACCCCCACGCCGCCGTGCCGTCGGCTTGCCTCCGCCTTCCCCATCTCCGGCAACCTCTCCCCTCCTTCCCCGTCCAACCCCCTCTCTCTCCGCCCCCCCTGCTGTTGACCGAACCGCAACATTGCCCCCCCTTCGAAACCCTAATCGCCGCGCCAGAGCCTCCCCCACCCCATCGACGACACAACGCGCCGCCATCACCCGAGCGCACCTCCGACGAACGGAGAAGCCCCCCCCTGTAAGTTCCCTGCTATTTTATTTTTATTTTATTTACTTTTTCTGATTTTTAAAACTGTTTTTATTTATTTTTAAAACTGAACTGTTTTTATTTATTTTTAAAACTGATCTTTTTTATTTATTTTTAAAACTGATTTTTATTTTTAGATTTTAAAGTGAAAAGATTTAAACTTCAAAAGCTGAAAAGTTAGGATTTTTAAGTTATAAAAATTTAGATTTTTAATTTACAAAAGTTCAGATTTTTGTATTAGGAAAAACCAGATCTTTATATTTGTAGAAAAATAAAAACTGATTTTATAAAAGTATTATAAAAAAAAAAAAAACTGAATTGATTTATTTTTTTTAAAGTAAAAAAAAAAACTGAATTGATTTATTTTTTATAAAGATAAAAACTGAATTGGTTTTTATAAGCAAATAATAAACTGATTTTAAAAGCAAAAATCATATTTTTATATGTGAAAGCAAAAGGTAAAAAAATCATATTTTTATATGTGAAAGCAAAAGGTAAAAATCATATTTTTATATGTGAAAGCAAAAGGTAAAAATCATATTTTTCAATATTGAAAGCAAAGTCAAAATCATATTTTTATATATTGAATAGCGAACTAAAAATTCGATTTTTATATATTGAATAGCGAAGTAAAAATGTGATTTTTACATATGTAGAGGATACGGGCAAAGAAAGTGAAAGGAGGCGAAACGACGAAGATTTCTATCAATGAAGAGCCGTGGAGCTAGGATAGCTATAAGTGAGAATTTCTCACCTTTCGTTTTCTTTTCTAGTTATATATATATATATATATATATACTAGGATGCAGACGGTGCTTAGTAGCACCCGACACAATCGTCCACAGACCATGGACTTGTTTGTTTGGTTGTTTGGTTATTGATTGCGATATTGGTTTGAATGTGGTTGGTGGTGTGAAAAATCAAATCGATAAATTGGTTAGGATTAGACGTGCGCCGTTATAAGGCGAAGGAGTAAGGCTAGGTTAGACCCTTACTCCAAATTTTGTGGTTTGCAAAATGAAATTGATTTGATTGATGTGTGAATGGCGTGGGCCTTCACTAGACCGGGGATAAGGCTAGGCCTTGTCCCGTTTCTAGTATCGTGCCGTTATGCCGCCGAAATTTTCTAAAATAAGTTAGAAAAATAAAAATATCATTTTATTTAAAGAATGAACTGAATAGAGATTCATAGGTTGAAATAAAATGTTTTATCGTTAAAAATATAATTTTTAACGTGAAGAGAATAAAATAGAATATTCATTTACAAACCAGACGGTTTGTTTATGTACACCTATTTGAATGACATTGATTGGGACGATAAATTTTACACATCGCCCAACAGCACAAATAAAATATGTGTTTGATTGTTTGAAACCCCACACGGGTGTTGGGATGAAATTTGAAGTTCACTCATCCTGATTGATTAAATATGTCGATCGATTGATTGACAGGCTGTTATAAGCGTTGAATGTCTATATTCGATGCTTATACAGTGTAGTGCACTTTGGTTGATGGTTGATTATTTTCAATGTCATTATATACATGTGTTGTATGAAAATCCATATAATTAACTTTATATGGTAATTGATTGGGCCTCATTCCAATTTGAAAAATAAAGAATATTATAAAATAAAAGTTCATGTGTTGACAGTACTCATCCATTGAGATTGGTCATGTGTTGAACGAAATATTTTGATAATAACAACTATTTTGAAAATAGAAATTTATGAAGCCGTGTTGATTAGATTGACGCCATTTTGACGTGAACGATATTTATATCGATTGAAAACGATTTCGAAATGAATTGAATTGAAAACGAATTCAAATGGAATTGAAAGCGAATTGAAATGAATTCAAATTGAATTGAAATTCGAATTGAATAGAAATGAATTTTAAAACGAATTTATAAAGAAGAATTCAATTTTGCTTTGAATTGAAATAGAAGTTGAAATAGAATTGGAAACGAATTTAAAACTATTTATATAATTCGTTTTAAATAGAAATCGACGAAATATATATTATATATGTTATATATAATATAATGGCCTGAATAGAACGCGCCGCGTCGCGGCAGTTCGCGAATTTCGACCATTTATTTCGAACGGACATTACGGGAGATCCGACCGTCGGATTCTCCTAAAACCGGAACCGTTGGGTTCGTATCGAAAAGAGCTTTCTAATGAATGTTAGAAATTTGAAATCTAACGGTTGGATTTGGAGATACGTCCAAATCAAATTCGAAAAAGGTCGCTGTAAGTGCAGTTCGATGGCCGTTGTTGGAAATCGACTGTACGGGCCTTGATAAAATTATTAAAAATAGTAATAATTTGTGTAAAATCATAAGAAATGATTTGTGAAAGTTTGGGATGAAAAACTCCATATTTGAAAAGATAAAAATAGATTTTTATCGAAATGAACTAGTTTTGAACTAGAATTATAATTCTATTTATTTTTAAATAAATAAATTGAATTTGAAATGGTTTTGAAAATAACCAAAATTTCCAATGATTGCATTGGAGTGGATTTGAATCGAAATTGTCTTCGGAATATTTCGATGTTGGAATTCGTGATATTACAGGTGTTGTTATGGAAATTTGAAAGATATATATTTGTATCGTTATTTCCAATACGACATTTGTTAGTCGTAGAATTCGATATTGAATATAAGCCGATATATTTTCTATTCAGAGCCTTGTATTGAATATCGAATGTGATTTGGGTTTGTCGTGAATGGTGTCTTCACTAACACTGTTCTTGAACCCAGTTGAGAAAAGATTAAATCTTTTTATTTAGATTTAATGAAGTGTACCAATTAAATGATATTTAATTGGAATTGAATTGGTATTGATTTTTGGGTTTATCGTGAACAATGTTTTAAATAACACTTGTTCTTTAACCCGATAATTAATGGAATGTGATTTTGGGTTTATCGTGAATCGTGTTTTTAAATGACACTGATTCTTTAACCCAGATAATGATTAAAACTAAGTGGAGTTTTAATGAATCTTTAATTAGATTTGAACGTGAAATTTAGAAACTAACTGTCGGTTAGCCAAGCAGAATGGTTTTCTGGATATTGATCTGATGTTGGTTTCGGCCTTCGGGGTTAATATTTGGGGAATTATTCTCTTGATTAATTTACGGTTAGTGACTAATGAATTGGAATGAGGCGTATGTTGTGTTTGTGTAACACTTTTATAATATATACGCGAGTTATTCGGAAAGACCGGGTTTATCCCATTCTGAATAACTGATACGACGATAAGTCGAAGATGAAGACGATGGTCGAAGACCGGAGGTCTTCACGTCGTTTGGGTGATAACTGATGATCTTGATTGGGCTGTACACCCAAGAAGATGGAAACAGTTAGTGATCGTCCAGACGTACTTGGAGATCGATGGATATGCGGGGTACTAGGTGCCTCCGGTTTCGTTCAGACCCAGAACGGACTTGTAAATGGACTGTGTGTCTGACATCGGATTTCATTCTGTGTGACTGATATCGGTTGCATAGGATGGTTTGCCTGTGTGGCATGCTAAGATGCAAATGATCAAGGCTTCTGTTGAAAAGCAAAGTCTTGTGGTGATGATCAAAGCACGGCCTTTGTGGCGTAGCTTTGTGTAACGTATACCTCGCGTGTTTCACACCCGGTATGAACCAAAAACGGGAGACGGACCTCAGGGAGGACTTGCGTTTCTTTCTAGCTAGAAGTGGCGTCAGTGGTTTTACACGCCCTGACGAGTTTGACTTATGTGGTTGTTGCTGTTGCGAGGCGCCTCGAATTGATCGGTCGTTCTCGAACCGATGGAGTCATTTGTTGGCTCGTTTACGCCCCATAGGGCGGAGAAACGTATTGTTCAGGCACTATAATCCACATCGGTGGACCGGCCCTGACGATCCAAGGGGCAGTTGCGGCTGCTCCGGAGACATGCGCTAGATTGTCTCGAATCGGTTGAGGACTATCTTTTGCCTCGGTTCATAGACGGAAATCCAATCTCCAAATACGTGACTTTGCGGTTTTATTTGTAAACCTATATATGGCGACATAGTGGCATGGGACGCTCATGCCGCCTATGATTGATACTTATGATTTGAAGTTGTTTTATACACTATGCACTTACAATAGTATCAAATGATTTGTTTTAAACGTATCAAGCATTCTTTGGCTGTTATAAGGTAAAAACCCTATCCCCCGGCTTGCGTTGCATTGTGTGATAGGACCTGGGTCTTATAACAGCTTCATTTTTCTTTATTTAGCATTGCGCTGTTGTTTTATGCACTGGTATTCTTGGGAGGAAACCCGTTCCGTGTTATACGGCGTGGTCCCTTGATTTACCTAGCTTTAAAAATAAAGATTAATAACTGTTTTAGTTCTCACACCAGTCACATGACTGACCTGGAGTTTATTGTTTTAACCTAAACTCTGGGTGCCCCTATTTTCGACACGGGCAGCTAGTAGTTTCGGTTTTGCAGATTTATATTCACAGGATCCTGGTTTACAGCTGGAACGGTATCCGGAAAGCTTTGTATCCGTATATCTCTTCTAGCTGTGTATTGTATTATTTTCCGCTGCTATGTATATGTAATTTAAATCTCTGATATTTCTGTGTAACATTCATTTATACTCTGTATATTCTTGTAATCTGATGCATTGTTGTAATATACAATGAAACGTTCTTCTATATGCGTTCTGCTGTGGTTTGTTCTCGAACTATCCGACGCTTTCCCTTACGGGGAGGTTGCGGGTCATTACACGTGGTATCAGAGCTTTGGTTTACAAAGCTAGAGAACAAGACACATTAGAAACATACGAAAGAATTCATCAGATATTGGATTAGTAATATCCAATGGGAATGACTCGTTAGAGATAGGATCAGTAGTATCCTAGAACGAGTGTGAAGAGTATATTTTTCAAATGAAAACAAATTTCGTTTTGAAAATTTAAATCAATTATTCGTATTTGATTATTTATTTTATATTGATTAGGACAATCCGATATATAAAGATTTTGCATATATGTCTTGCAAACGTGTATTCGAAGTTTTAATATATTGGGTAGATATAGAATCCCTCTAGTGCCCGGGAGTAATTCTGGTGATGGGGCACTGTCGCCAGTATTTATTTTTGAGCGACGAAAGTGAGATTTCTATATATTTCCTGTTGACTGGTGTGAGAACCAAAATTAGATAGGGCCTATTGTTGTGATTTGGCATCAAAAATCTGATTCTTGACTATGTATCAAAATTATGAATTTCAAATGATAATTCACTAATTGATTGATGTTTGTGTTGTTTGTTCATTTGTTTGCTAATTTTGAACCATTTAGCCTAACTGAATCAAATATTGAACTGTATTGAAAATTGGTTGCGTTTGCTTGCATATACATATATAACATTGAACAGGTCATAGCAAGGAGGCTAGAGCCAGAGAATAAAATTTGTTTGCCCGACAAATAGGTACATGTTTACTACATAATTTCCTGTTTTGTTTGGGTGATGATGATTTTGTGAGCCTATTGGCTAGCCGCTTGGCTTTTTCTTTTTCTTTTTGAGATCTGAAGGACCGGGGAAGCTATTTGAAATTCCCCGATGCTCCCGGTGCAGGGGAGGTTATGGCGAAATTTTTCAAAAATTTAGGGTGTTAGCCAAATTTTTGAAATTTTGAAAATTCTCAGAAACTGAAAAGTTGGAGAATGGAAGCCAGATCGAATGTAGAGCTGAATAATCAAACCACTTTCGACTTTGTTCCTTTTCGGGGACGAAAAGTTTTAAGTGGGGGAGATTGTAACAACCCGGAAAATCTGGGCCAGTTTAAAATTTTTATTTTGGCAATTTAAGCGGATTTTGATTATTTAAAATGAATTATTTTAAATAATATCGACGTGAAATTTATTTTGAATATAAATCGAACGTATATATTATACGCGTCGTCGTTAGAATATATAATAATTATATATAATTATAAATAGAATTGAAAATGGCGCGGTAGTTCGATAATTCGATTTCAAACTTCAATTGAATGTACCGGGTGCAAAACAATCCGGATTTTAGTAAAACCAAAAATAATGGAATCTAATAGTGAATATCTTTCCAACGAAGTTAACAAACTGAGATTTCACTTTATAAATGATAAGATATGTCCAGTTGAAAATTCTGAATAGTCGCTATGGAATTCAAGCCCTTAAAAATGGACATTTTGCAAATGACCTCGGATTTTGACGAAACCACTTTTGTTGGGTCCGTGATGTCGAGTAATTGCTAGGTTTCAAATTTCATAATTTTTCGAATCAATATGTGAGCGTGGCAAAGGAAAACGCGTTTGACCATTTTCAGTTGATTTTAATCGACTGGAAATTGGCCATTTTACAAACGGTCTCAGAATTCGACGAAACTAGTTTTGTTAGGACCGTATCGTCAATACGAAGCTAGAAAATATTTTTCTGGAATTTTTCTGGTTAGTATGTGACCCCGGTAATTTGAAATGTACGTTTAAAATTCAATATATAGAGTTAAATGAAAATTTAATGGAAACTGATTCAAACGATCGAATCAGCCAGCGATACATATCCCATTGTGTTCGGAATGGGGGTAATTAGCTAGGGGCGACAGCCGTTGGGTTTGATTTCGTGTTAGAATGGAAAGTCAACTTTAAAGGAGAATTAAAATAAAATTAATAATAAATAAATATAAAATAGCCTCTCCTCTCTCTCTCTCTCTCACTTCTCTCAGACAAAAAAAAAAAAAGAAAAAGAAAAAGAAAAAGAGATCGATCGACGGAGGTCACCCCCACGCCGCCGTGCCGTCGGCTTGCCTCCGCCTTCCCCATCTCCGGCAACCTCTCCCCTCCTTCCCCGTCCAACCCCCTCTCTCTCCGCCCCCCCCCCCTGCTGTTGACCGAACCGCAACATTGCCCCCCCTTCGAAACCCTAATCGCCGCGCCAGAGCCTCCCCCACCCCATCGACGACACAACGCGCCGCCATCACCCGAGCGCACCTCCGACGAACGGAGAAGCCCCCCCCTGTAAGTTCCCTGCTATTTTATTTTTATTTTATTTACTTTTTCTGATTTTTAAAACTGTTTTTATTTATTTTTAAAACTGAACTGTTTTTATTTATTTTTAAAACTGATCTTTTTTATTTATTTTTAAAACTGATTTTTATTTTTAGATTTTAAAGTGAAAAGATTTAAACTTCAAAAGCTGAAAAGTTAGGATTTTTAAGTTATAAAAATTTAGATTTTTAATTTACAAAAGTTCAGATTTTTGTATTAGGAAAAACCAGATCTTTATATTTGTAGAAAAATAAAAACTGATTTTATAAAAGTATTATAAAAAAAAAAACTGAATTGATTTATTTTTTTTAAAGTAAAAAAAAAAAAAACTGAATTGATTTATTTTTTATAAAGATAAAAACTGAATTGGTTTTTATAAGCAAATAATAAACTGATTTTAAAAGCAAAAATCATATTTTTATATGTGAAAGCAAAAGGTAAAAAAATCATATTTTTATATGTGAAAGCAAAAGGTAAAAATCATATTTTTATATGTGAAAGCAAAAGGTAAAAATCATATTTTTCAATATTGAAAGCAAAGTCAAAATCATATTTTTATATATTGAATAGCGAACTAAAAATTCGATTTTTATATATTGAATAGCGAAGTAAAAATGTGATTTTTACATATGTAGAGGATACGGGCAAAGAAAGTGAAAGGAGGCGAAACGACGAAGATTTCTATCAATGAAGAGCCGTGGAGCTAGGATAGCTATAAGTGAGAATTTCTCACCTTTCGTTTTCTTTTCTAGTTATATATATATATATATATACTAGGATGCAGACGGTGCTTAGTAGCACCCGACACAATCGTCCACAGACCATGGACTTGTTTGTTTGGTTGTTTGGTTATTGATTGCGATATTGGTTTGAATGTGGTTGGTGGTGTGAAAAATCAAATCGATAAATTGGTTAGGATTAGACGTGCGCCGTTATAAGGCGAAGGAGTAAGGCTAGGTTAGACCCTTACTCCAAATTTTGTGGTTTGCAAAATGAAATTGATTTGATTGATGTGTGAATGGCGTGGGCCTTCACTAGACCGGGGATAAGGCTAGGCCTTGTCCCGTTTCTAGTATCGTGCCGTTATGCCGCCGAAATTTTCTAAAATAAGTTAGAAAAATAAAAATATCATTTTATTTAAAGAATGAACTGAATAGAGATTCATAGGTTGAAATAAAATGTTTTATCGTTAAAAATATAATTTTTAACGTGAAGAGAATAAAATAGAATATTCATTTACAAACCAGACGGTTTGTTTATGTACACCTATTTGAATGACATTGATTGGGACGATAAATTTTACACATCGCCCAACAGCACAAATAAAATATGTGTTTGATTGTTTGAAACCCCACACGGGTGTTGGGATGAAATTTGAAGTTCACTCATCCTGATTGATTAAATATGTCGATCGATTGATTGACAGGCTGTTATAAGCGTTGAATATCTATATTCGATGCTTATACAGTGTAGTGCACTTTGGTTGATGGTTGATTATTTTCAATGTCATTATATACATGTGTTGTATGAAAATCCATATAATTAACTTTATATGGTAATTGATTGGGCCTCATTCCAATTTGAAAAATAAAGAATATTATAAAATAAAAGTTCATGTGTTGACAGTACTCATCCATTGAGATTGGTCATGTGTTGAACGAAATATTTTGATAATAACAACTATTTTGAAAATAGAAATTTATGAAGCCGTGTTGATTAGATTGACGCCATTTTGACGTGAACGATATTTATATCGATTGAAAACGATTTCGAAATGAATTGAATTGAAAACGAATTCAAATGGAATTGAAAGCGAATTGAAATGAATTCAAATTGAATTGAAATTCGAATTGAATAGAAATGAATTTTAAAACGAATTTATAAAGAAGAATTCAATTTTGCTTTGAATTGAAATAGAAGTTGAAATAGAATTGGAAACGAATTTAAAACTATTTATATAATTCGTTTTAAATAGAAATCGACGAAATATATATTATATATATTATATATAATATAATGGCCTGAATAGAACGCGCCGCGTCGCGGCAGTTCGCGAATTTCGACCATTTATTTCGAACGGACATTACGGGAGATCCGACCGTCGGATTCTCCTAAAACCGGAACCGTTGGGTTCGTATCGAAAAGAGCTTTCTAATGAATGTTAGAAATTTGAAATCTAACGGTTGGATTTGGAGATACGTCCAAATCAAATTCGAAAAAGGTCGCTGTAAGTGCAGTTCGATGGCCGTTGTTGGAAATCGACTGTACGGGCCTTGATAAAATTATTAAAAATAGTAATAATTTGTGTAAAATCATAAGAAATGATTTGTGAAAGTTTGGGATGAAAAACTCCATATTTGAAAAGATAAAAATAGATTTTTATCGAAATGAACTAGTTTTGAACTAGAATTATAATTCTATTTATTTTTAAATAAATAAATTGAATTTGAAATGGTTTTGAAAATAACCAAAATTTCCAATGATTGCATTGGAGTGGATTTGAATCGAAATTGTCTTCGGAATATTTCGATGTTGGAATTCGTGATATTACAGGTGTTGTTATGGAAATTTGAAAGATATATATTTGTATCGTTATTTCCAATACGACATTTGTTAGTCGTAGAATTCGATATTGAATATAAGCCGATATATTTTCTATTCAGAGCCTTGTATTGAATATCGAATGTGATTTGGGTTTGTCGTGAATGGTGTCTTCACTAACACTGTTCTTGAACCCAGTTGAGAAAAGATTAAATCTTTTTATTTAGATTTAATGAAGTGTACCAATTAAATGATATTTAATTGGAATTGAATTGGTATTGATTTTTGGGTTTATCGTGAACAATGTTTTAAATAACACTTGTTCTTTAACCCGATAATTAATGGAATGTGATTTTGGGTTTATCGTGAATCGTGTTTTTAAATGACACTGATTCTTTAACCCAGATAATGATTAAAACTAAGTGGAGTTTTAATGAATCTTTAATTAGATTTGAACGTGAAATTTAGAAACTAACTGTCGGTTAGCCAAGCAGAATGGTTTTCTGGATATTGATCTGATGTTGGTTTCGGCCTTCGGGGTTAATATTTGGGGAATTATTCTCTTGATTAATTTACGGTTAGTGACTAATGAATTGGAATGAGGCGTATGTTGTGTTTGTGTAACACTTTTATAATATATACGCGAGTTATTCGGAAAGACCGGGTTTATCCCATTCTGAATAACTGATACGACGATAAGTCGAAGATGAAGACGATGGTCGAAGACCGGAGGTCTTCACGTCGTTTGGGTGATAACTGATGATCTTGATTGGGCTGTACACCCAAGAAGATGGAAACAGTTAGTGATCGTCCAGACGTACTTGGAGATCGATGGATATGCGGGGTACTAGGTGCCTCCGGTTTCGTTCAGACCCAGAACGGACTTGTAAATGGACTGTGTGTCTGACATCGGATTTCATTCTGTGTGACTGATATCGGTTGCATAGGATGGTTTGCCTGTGTGGCATGCTAAGATGCAAATGATCAAGGCTTCTGTTGAAAAGCAAAGTCTTGTGGTGATGATCAAAGCACGGCCTTTGTGGCGTAGCTTTGTGTAACGTATACCTCGCGTGTTTCACACCCGGTATGAACCAAAAACGGGAGACGGACCTCAGGGAGGACTTGCGTTTCTTTCTAGCTAGAAGTGGCGTCAGTGGTTTTACACGCCCTGACGAGTTTGACTTATGTGGTTGTTGCTGTTGCGAGGCGCCTCGAATTGATCGGTCGTTCTCGAACCGATGGAGTCATTTGTTGGCTCGTTTACGCCCCATAGGGCGGAGAAACGTATTGTTCAGGCACTATAATCCACATCGGTGGACCGGCCCTGACGATCCAAGGGGCAGTTGCGGCTGCTCCGGAGACATGCGCTAGATTGTCTCGAATCGGTTGAGGACTATCTTTTGCCTCGGTTCATAGACGGAAATCCAATCTCCAAATACGTGACTTTGCGGTTTTATTTGTAAACCTATATATGGCGACATAGTGGCATGGGACGCTCATGCCGCCTATGATTGATACTTATGATTTGAAGTTGTTTTATACACTATGCACTTACAATAGTATCAAATGATTTGTTTTAAACGTATCAAGCATTCTTTGGCTGTTATAAGGTAAAAACCCTATCCCCCGGCTTGCGTTGCATTGTGTGATAGGACCTGGGTCTTATAACAGCTTCATTTTTCTTTATTTAGCATTGCGCTGTTGTTTTATGCACTGGTATTCTTGGAAGGAAACCCGTTCCGTGTTATACGGCGTGGTCCCTTGATTTACCTAGCTTTAAAAATAAAGATTAATAACTGTTTTAGTTCTCACACCAGTCACATGACTGACCTGGAGTTTATTGTTTTAACCTAAACTCTGGGTGCCCCTATTTTCGACACGGGCAGCTAGTAGTTTCGGTTTTGCAGATTTATATTCACAGGATCCTGGTTTACAGCTGGAACGGTATCCGGAAAGCTTTGTATCCGTATATCTCTTCTAGCTGTGTATTGTATTATTTTCCGCTGCTATGTATATGTAATTTAAATCTCTGATATTTCTGTGTAACATTCATTTATACTCTGTATATTCTTGTAATCTGATGCATTGTTGTAATATACAATGAAACGTTCTTCTATATGCGTTCTGCTGTGGTTTGTTCTCGAACTATCCGACGCTTTCCCTTACGGGGAGGTTGCGGGTCATTACATTCTGATATTATAATAATGTCTAGAGCTTTTCACAAATAAATTATAATTTAGTGGAACGCTTGCATCTCACGCTCCACATATATATAGTATACAAACAAAAACTGCTTGGCACTTAGGGATTTCCAACTATGACAAGGTATGTAACCACCTTCCGATAGTGTATCTCTAGAGAGGAATCACTGGGTTCAACAACAACGTCTTGCAATCCGGCCTACACATGACCTACCACTCATTTCTCTTGAGTGTATCGAATATGTTGTCACCTTATGGTTGCTAGCAACATAACCGTTCCCGGGAGATATAGAAGCAAAAGAAATAACAAAATGAATATTCTTTAGATGGTGACAATACACCCTAATGGGAGCGACCCACATAGCATGTTGCCTGCCCGATTTTTTGTCATTTCCGCATTTGTGAGCCTTGAGGTCATAACTTACCTTTTTGATCAGTAACTCCTTATTTACTTTGAATGTCACATCGTCAAACCCTTCAAATCACAAATTGGCTTCCCCAAAACCACGGGTAAAAAGCTAAGAGAAACAAATTTCTCCGCCACCAAACATAGTTTTGAAGAGATCAACTTACGCGATCTGTTAGGTATACTCTGTCACACATTCATCCATATAAGTTGTCCTGGGACTGGACAAACCAAAGACGCTATTCTGTAAACCCATCTTAGGCAACTTCTACCTAGGATCGACAAAATAGCCCTTGTATAAACACCGTCTTCAATAGTCTTCAATTTGACTTCAATTTCATCAACGCCTAGGTCGAAACAAAGTGGTATTTGGATTTCATTTAGAAAACCAATCCCAGTCTCTTTGAATCGATGAACGTTAATATCTTTTAAGGCCAAGTAATACTTAAAGGAATCAGATCAATATATTTCATAGGTGTTTCCATATCCTTAATTGATTATCAGGACTTATCTACTGAAAATATTTAACATATAAGATTTCAGATTCCAACAGTGGTTTGGATAAGCCAATATAACAAGATGTGGCTAAAAAAGTTAATTGGGTCATGTCCCAGTATTAAATTTAATCAACAAATCAATTATCACAATGGATCTGGTCAATCACAATTCAAATAAACATCGTTTGTCAACTGGTTGATCTTGGAAAATAATTATTTTCAAATCATATCTATTTAATATTTGATTTCGTTTGAGAATCCCATTTATTTATCATGATAGTATTGTTATCATCATTACTTCAATATATATATATATATACACGACTTATAAATATAATTATTTTTTTTCCTTAGATGAGTAATTAATTCACTATATAAGATTCGTTTAAATATTTATTTAAAACGGAAATTAAACGTCACTTTCCTTAATCGATTATCAATTCAGAATCCCTTATCGATTCATTTCTATATCCCATTTATTTTCCGAACTTTAGAATAATCTTATCGATACCGGTCTTACCAAATTTCCTTTACCGATATCCCTCACAACCATTCTAGACTGCAAACCACTTGCTTCTCTAGTTATTCACTTTGGAATTGAATATTTTTCCTGCTGGACTGGTTTATCCCATCAACTCGATTTCATTAACTAGTACAAAGTCAAATTTTAGTTATTACGTACATTCACATTCCCATGAATTTTAATATTTAGTTTAATAGTCGTTATTTTAACTTCGGAAAATATTTCTTGATGTAAGATTTATTTATCGACCCAATTTGACTAAATTTAAAACAACATTTCAAAAGTTTGTTATAACACAACCTTACTAATGATCGAACATCATTCAATTACTACAAACTGTCGATTACAGTCTAATTTATACGACTTGAACTGATTATTTTGGATTTTAAATCCTAATTTTAATTAATTAGGAAATATAAATTTAACTTTATAACTTATTTTATTCTGATGACATACTATTCTATATTGTTTTCGATATTTTATTCTGATGACATACTATTCTATATTGTTTTCGATCCTTTTATGAACAATTACCATCTGCCACTTTCAGATTCCCTTAACTATACTAGCTGTTGCCCTTCTTATTTCCTATATATTGATATTATATTTATACTAACAAAAAAAGTCCTTTTATTTTTATTCCTAAGGTTTCTTTTCAATTTATTTCCTACCTCTCTTCTTGTTTTTGGTTCCTTTTCTTTTAATTAAATTTCTCTTTAAAATTCTTTTCTTCTCCTTTCCTTTATCTTAAATTTCTATTTCCTTTACATTCCTTTCATCATTCTTATTCCTCTCCATTTTTATTTTAGCTGCAGCCCAACCTCACAGGCCCATGTCCCTTCTCTTATTCCCTTTATTTTAATTACTCTTCCGGCCCAAAGCCCACTTGCCCCCAAGCCCACGCCTCTCCTCACTTTCATTTATCCCTTTGCCTGAATTATCTTTCTGTTGTCCATTTTACCTTCTCCTGCTTACTGCTACCCCTTTCTTCTTCATCAGACCGCTTCGATCATCACCTCTTTATTTCAACCCCCTACTTCTTTCCAGTGCCATTTATTTCTCTTAATACGCACATCGGTTCTCATGCCATAGCCACGACATCCAAGCCCAGCTCCTACTCCCTCATCTCTTTCTTGCTTCAGGAACCCGGAATGCACATTAGTGCACGTGTTGGTCCATACACCCATACACCCATTTCGATCCATCCCTCAAATGCATTGAGAGCCCTATGTTGGTGCTGATCCGTTACCAGAGCTTTAAACTCCTTTTTTCTCAAAATTACCATCCAACTCGACCACTACTTAGAACCTCCAAAATATGTCAGTCCAGGAAAACCCCTCTCCACGTCATCACCGACCGTTGATCGCCCTCCAACTCCAATAGCTCGAAGCTGACACCAGACCGGAACTCCAACTCAAAGATTGTCACACTCGTCGCTTCCGTCGTCCCACAATTCCTCGATCAAAACGCCTCCTTCTAACAACAGATAAAAACCCTAAATCCCATGTTTGCAAAACCTATGTTATGGAAAAATAACTGAGTATTTTTCCTATGATCCCCTCCCTTCCACGACCCTCCAGCCCAAACCCTATTGCCTCCAACTTTTCAAATCACCAGAAAATGCCACTTTTCTATTCTCAGATGAAACCAGTACATCTCGATGTCCACAACAGTAAAAATGGTGAAAAGTTGATTAAAATTCATGATTTAATTGCACTGATACTTAGTATACCTGAATCGCCTAAACAAGATGTCTGAATTTTCGAGTTGTAAAGCTACTTATAGTATATTCCTTTATACATGTTATTTTACATTATTCTTTTAAGTTGCAAATGGTTCAAAACTATACTACAAATAAATGTAACAACATACATACATATTATAACTCATAACCATCTCAAATTTAAGTTGTGTGGTTCTTAAGATAACAAAGGTGAATATTTTGACAGTTTCCATCATACTGGAGCATGTACACTAGCCTGTCTTCATCGTGCAACTGAACAAATTTGTTTAAATTGATGTCATAGATATATATATATATATATATATATATATATATATATATATATATATAAGGCAGATATGAAATAAAACATTAAATAATATGGTATTCCCGTGATGATAAAAAATAATGACAATTCAGAGTTTACTCACATTAATGGTTTTCCTCTGTTCTAACTGTTCCCTTCTCCAAATTTTTACATAATTACTTTAATCATTTAAAACATGCAAGTAAGCCATATAAACATGGAAAAATTCACATTTTTATTATATAATTCAGATCGTAGTTAAGATTTGGAAGTTTAAGTGAAGTTACTTTAACATATACTGTCATTTGTTCTTTCCAGGTTTTTATATATTAAATTCCTACATCATTTTGTGGTATATTTCAATTATACAACAAGTCCTGTAAGTTTGCACATATATTTACTGACCACATACATGATCAGATCATTACTTCTTCATTTAATGTTTTGATTTGAACACAATGCACAGCTATACGTTCTAATTTCATTTTAAATAACAATGCGTAGACAAACAGATAAATGAAGTAGACACAAATATATAACCATGTGTAGTACATGTACTTTATAAGAATGGATGTAAAGGCTAGCTGCAACATCTGTTTTTGATTGAAAGAGGGAAATCATTGACAAGGCTTCACATAAAATCTCCCATGGTATGCACGGCCATGTGCAAAGAGGTGTAAACTATGTGCAGGCTTATGTACCTTATTATTATAAAAACATTAGACTTTGGTGCCAAGCAAGTATTGATATAGGCTGCGTATATGTTTTTGGTTGAAACTGAAGTTTATGGGTTTGTAGCTATAACCTGATGTGATATCCCTTCAACCATGTACAAATGATATTAAATGTTTAAAAATTTCTATACTTGCAAGTGAAGTAATTAAATCCTAATATAAATATTCTTATTTATTGTTTTTTTTATATATATGAACTCAATAAAACAAATTAGAATGCAAATAATGTGTTAAAACAATATTTACCATATATATATATATATATATATATATATATATATATATATATACACACATCCAAATAAATATCTGCATAGGAATGATAGGGGAGCGATGCTCTTTAATGGCAACTGATGAAATCCTCTCCATTTTCGTCACGCATGAGCATCCTCTCCATCTTGAACTTTCTTCACCTTCCTCAAATCACTTTGTGATTTTTACTTCACCAACCTTCAACGATTTTATCGTTGATAATACATCTGTATTACTTCACCATTTGGTTATCATCTGTTTTTGTCCGCATCTTTTTTCAGATCTGAAGAATTTTTTTCACCTTTTTAACCCTAATCCCATAATTGCTTTGTGATTGCTGCTTCTATCGTTTTCCACTGATTTTCCTTTCGTTTTCACACTTAAATCAGGTCTGCAAACTTGAAGAGTTATTTCACCTTCTAAATCGTTTTTGTGATTCCGCTAACTGTCAACGATTTTCTAATCGTTGATATTCCAACTTTTCATCTCACTTTATAATCGAAATCTCATCAAATCTCCAGATCTATGCAACCTCGATATCTATTCGATTTTCACTTGCCTAACAACTACGACTCTTTCTGGTTTAGTTACGGATAATCAAGACATTGTTAATTTGGGTTTCGGCATTGCTGGCGCATCTGAATCACTTCAGATCCAAGTTTTCCAACCGATACTCCATTATTGAGCTGAGTTTGGTTCGTCTTGGCCTGTTTAAGACTGAAGATGGTTCATAGTTTAACATAATAGTGTTGATATAGTTGTTAATATGGTGGCACTGGGTCTTCTATAGATTTGATGAGATCCATTTTTAAACTTGTCGATTCTAGTCCTATGATTGATTCATAAATGTTTATGAATCATCAACCAGACCTATGGGCTGATATTGAAGATCATATGGGATTTCATTAGTATGGATTTATATGAGCTATTGAAGACTTTGCTATAGCTTCAACATTTGTTATACAATAACTTTGAACGTTGATATGTAGTATCCAATCAGCTATTTGCAATATGGGAAGCATTTTTCTGTACTTACGGCCAAGGTGTATGGTTTTGTTTTCAGTATGCTAGTTTGGATGGACAAATGTGATCGGTTATAGTTGAGATGCTATATAAAAAGTTACACTAGTTTTGCTGAGGGACTTGCTGATGGTGTCTTTGCTTTCTACACTGAAATAAAAGGCTATATTGGATCGATCTCTTATAGGAGATGATCGAGTTATGATCATGCTCATGATGAGCGTTAGGCTGATGAGACATGCAGAATGGTGCACGCCAGCGGGATGTCTTGCCTCATCATGGGCGGATGTGTGTTGATTTGGATTTTTGTTACATGTTTTTTTTCCATGTATTTTCACTTTTGTAATGGTTAGTTTGCTAACCTTTCTTGTACCTTTTGTTTCAGTAGTTAATAAAGTGAACCAATTTTCAAAAAAATAAATAAATATCTACATAGGATTTTGAAAATTCTAATTTGCTATAATATTTCAAATTCAATGTTAACTATATTTCTACAAGAGTTAGAACAAATATAAAACAATATTACATGACATTTCTTACTTGATCTATAAACATATATACATAATTAAGATATTTTAAACCATTTATGTATATATTCTTGAAATTTTCCAATATTTATTATTCTAAATTTATTAAATTTTATTTGGTTCCAAAATAAAATGTATTAGAAACTCATTTAAAAACCGGGACATTACACTTAAAATACCATTACTCTTTAAATATATGCAAATTTCCTCCTTACATCTTTGCTCACTCATAATTTACACTTAAGAGAGATTATGGAAGGACTATACTCAAAGGAAAAATAAATGTTATAGAACACAAATCTGTCAAGACAAATTGTTTGTATAAGCTTATTACTCCGAGCAAAGTCTTTAATTAGTGAATGGCTGAAGGGAAACTTTAGAATTGTATGTAGGACAGAAAGTCTGAACCAGTATAAAAACTCTGGTACGATTGTTTCTGTCTCTTATAGTGGCGAGTAGGAAGACGAGGTTGTAAAGAGGGATGCTATTTATGCTGGCACTTTGAGTTGAATGATGAACTGGTGCGTGAAAGTTAATTGCAGAACTATGTTTGGGGATGATGAGGAGAATGGAACCGGCTAAACAGGTAAACATGATCAATATAGGAAGGGACCCCCTAAACTTGGGATTATTTAAAAATAATCCAAACTTGGGATTATTATGGGAAGGCACGTTAAACTCGGATTATTCCTGTCACTTAATCCTATATTTTATGTGCTTCATGATTATGCAATCAGATTTAACAACAGACATATATCAATAATATTTAAGAAAAAAATAATCAAAATATTACATTTCATAAACTTATTATTTCACCTTCATATAACAATATATATATATATATATAATTATACAACTAAGAAAGTTATAGGGTGAATCCCGTGTGCGTAGCGCGGGTTCACACTAGTATTATGTGAAAGCTCAATATTTCTTTAGAATCATTCGGTTCCATTTCGCTTGAAAAAACACATAGTTGCCACATGCAACTTACCAAGATCTAGCGGCTCCCAGCCCTTCCTATTTTCTTTCCGAAGCATTATCTCTCCCTTCCCTTTTTTCCACCTCACTCCCTACCTTTTCCCCTCCCTTTTTTCCCAAATGCAAGCTGATGAATGCTTCGTCGCCTAACCATCTATTCGAAAAATCCTTACGACGACGCCTGCGCTGGAAAAATAAAGGCTATTGAATCCACGGTGGATTCCTTTCCACAAAAACATTGAAAGGCCACATTCTCCTTCTCCAGTTAACCCAAAGCCCCAACAAAAAAATGCAAACCTTCCATTTCTTCCCCAACCTAATGCCTATCTGTTGTTTCTACCATGTTTTTCGGCTCCCTTTACCGTTGAAGGAAAAAAAATGTCGTTCGTACTGCATGTTTATCTTCCTTTATGCTAAATTAGTCACTTTCTTCCCCGTTTATTCTGCCACAAGTTGTGTGTTGACACACTTTTTGGTAAAAGCTGTCACACTGAATATCTGGAAAGCATCGCACTCGAAAATGGAGAACATCATCAGAAGACAGACAGCAATTTGGTCAAAGTCGCATCACGAACAAAGAAAGGCCCAAAACTCCTATTAGACGACCTCTTTTAGGCCCGAAAACAGCAATTACGGAGCTGAGCTGTAACACCCCGTGAATTCTATAACGTTAAGCTTCACGAATTAAAGTATAATTAATTATAAATGATGAAATCAAGGGAAATGGGTTACACCATTGCGTTCGTCTCGAAATTCTGCTTGAGATAGAGTTCAAGTTTGCGTAAAACGGATATCGTATGAAGAAGATATGGACGAACGAAGTTGGGCAGAAAAACCGGAAAACGGGTCAGAATGCACTGGCGCACTTGTGAAGTGCGCCAGAACAAAGTTGAACTGGCGCACTTGGGAAGTGCGCGAGTACAATTTTGGCCTGGCGCACCTGCCAAGTGCGGCCAGGTCAGAAAGACCTGCTGGACAGGCCCTGGCTGGCCTGGTCAGGGTCTGGTCGAATTCTGATGCTTGGCTAAGTCACTAGGGCTTACTTGTCTCTTTCTTATTGGCCTCTCTTGAGATGGATGGTCTGGATTCACCCTAGCTTCATCGACGGCTCAAAACAATTTAAATTTCTATAAATACAACTCAAGTCTAACCCTAAATTCACACAAATAATAGAATACAAAAGCCGTCATGCTGCTGGAGAGGAACTAGGAATGGCCGTCAATTAGAAAGCCTAGAGACAAGCCAACAAGCCTAAGAGACGAATCAAATTAAAAGAAGAGCAAAGCTTAATCAAATCGTTCAACGCAACTTTGCTACCCAAAGGAGAGCATCTCCAAATCAGAATAACAGAAATCAGAAAACAAGAATTCATCACACGTTGTAAGTATAGTGATCTTTCAGAATATGAATAAAAACTGTGATGTGATTCGATGTGAATGAAAATAGAATCGTGTTGTTATAATTTTTGTGTATTGTAATGGTTCTACCATGACTTGTGTATTGATGTTTGTGGCATAAATTGATTGATGCAAGCCTATTGAACAATTGTATATGAAAACAATGGCACTTGCAAGTTTGTGGCAAAAACTAGAAATTGATCCCTTTTTGTATATGTCGATGGCATGGACTATGTATATTCCCTTAGTCTAAATTAGAATTTATGTAAACATGTTATAGACCTTCTATGCCTACATGACCCAAAACCTATGATATCATTCTTATGTTTATTGGCAAGTATAGTTAGATCTATGTTTGCAAGTATAATTGGATCTATGTTTCATAAACTATGCAAGTTCATGTTTATTTGCAAAATATAATTGGTTCTATGTCAAACATCGTTTGGGTTTCATAAACTATGCAAGTTCATGTTAAAATAGGCTATATGATTAGATGTAAAAATTGTACATTTTGATGAATATATAACATGCTAGTTTTGTGGTCGATATTATGCCAAGTTAACATGTTTAAACACAAGTTTGTATTTGCCTAAACTATGCCATTTCATATGTCACCTGCTTAGTCATACTTTGATTCGAATGCAAGTTCACATGACCCATGTTATATGTTTAGTTGAATCGCCAAATTGCAAGTTCATGGCCACACACCTTTATGTATTACATGTTCTTGATTTCCCCTTTTCCTCACGTTTATAAAGTTGGGCTGAATTGTGACAAGCCCAACACATGTTATAACGTTGCGAACAAACGGGAGTAATAACGTTGGGTGTAAAATATGAAAATATATGTTGGCATGTTTGGCACATGCCAATGATTATGACACATAAGCGGTATGAATTGAAATACCCAAAAATAAAAGATATGACATTTACATATAATTGAAAAGTAATAAAATATGTAAATTTAGAAAACACGCACTACTACAAAAGTGGGCATATTCGACACTATTTTTATGTGGCCGTAGATCAAAAAAGCGTTGCCGTAGGCCATTTTTTCAAATAGGCAACACCAGGGGGCGTGGCATCTGCAGTCGTTGCATTAGCCACCTAAGGCAACACTTTTGCCCATCTACGGCCACGGAAAGAAAGTGTTGCATTATAGCCAGAACGCAACACTATTTGCACGTAATGCAACACTATTCAGCGTTGCCTTAAGCATTAGTTAGGGCCCGGCTTCCAGTGTCGCCACGTCAGCTTTCCACGTCAGCTGTCTACGTGTCACACGACACGTCATCTCTCCATGTCAGCACTCCACGTGTCACATGCAACACCAGCTATCCACGCCAGCTGTGGGGTCCACGTACGACGGGTAAGCAATTATATTTAATGTAATGCAACTCCACTACAATATGTAATGCAACACCATTACAATGAAATGCAATATCAATAAAAGCTAACGCAACAGTAGAAGAAGGAAAATGCAACACTAATTTGATAGAAATACAATGCTTTAATTAAATATTTTGCAATACAGGTTTTGTACAAGAAACTCATCCAAAGCAATTGTTTTAATTATCCAAATATCAAAACTCAAAAATCAGCTACACCGTTTTGTTCATTGTATACAGTAAGCTCGAACTACTTCAAGAATAGGTGCACGGCATAAGGGACATTATCTTGATCCATTCCTGGCCAATTCTTTAGCGAATTCTGAACATGTACACATGTGTCCACACCTGCAAAATGTATTACTCATTTATATATATGAATCATATATATGCAGCAATCCGATTGCAATAGGAAATATATATGTATGTTAGTATGTACCTATATATGAATCATATATATGCAGCAATCCGATCTGCAAAATGTATCCCTCTGCCTTCCAGAATTAAATATGCACCTGATCAAATGATAACAAGTTATTTGATAAGTGGTGGCATCGAATGGCCATTGGCCTTCTTAGTAAAATGTTATGAACACAATTATTACAATTGACTTACTGACCATTGGCGATTGGTCACTCATGCCAGCCAACAAATAAGCAATTTCATATGGCCATTCGTCTTCTGAGCAAAAAGTTTTCAGTTCCCATATTACTGCCACATATAGTGTGTCACTTCATATCCTGTCAAGCTTCAGAAGCATATCGTCATCTACATCTTCAACTCCTAAACAAAACTCCATCGTCAAAAGTTAAAAAAAACAATGGAGGACTCTTCACTATGCATCACTGCCACTGTTCTTTCAGGACATTGGACTTACGAATTTGTGCATCTCACACTTAGGCATACGCTGAAGCTTAATGAGGAGTGGACTATACGGGTTATACCCAAAAACTCTTTTCTAATAACATGCCCATCTTACAGTACGCGTGATCATGCGCTAATGTTGAAACTTTTTACAAAAATTGGAGGTGCTTTTTATGTGCAACAATGGTCTGCTGAAGAATTTGAGCCTGAACCAGCGTTCGAGGCAGAATCATGGGCCAGAGTTGTTGGCTTTCCCGAGTTCCTAAAGACAAATGTTCCTGCAATAAAAGAATTAATGACGCCAATGGGAAATGTGTGTGAAATTGACGACTGTCATTGGTCTCGAATTGACCATAGATCATTATACCTGAAAATGGAATTTTATGAAGGCATTGGCTTGGAGAATGTTTTTGCTGCTCGATTCGACAACAAGAAATACATCATTAGGGTTGAGCACACCACACATACTCATCCTTTGACGAGGCCTGAAATTCTGTTTGTGAGCAATAGGGAGGAACCGGTGGTACCATTTTTTTGTGATCATAGGTAAATTTTACTTCCATCCACAATTTCTTATAGTGAGACACAACCACACATGCACACACTCACATACATACATACAAGGTTATAATGCCCTACCCAAGATTCTGAAATAATAATACAAACAAGTGCTCTGTTAGTTGTACATAGATGTGGTTTTGTGGCTTGAATTTGAGACACTGTTATTGTATGGCTTGAATTTCCTTCAGATGTGGTTACATGTCAAATAATATATTAGGTGGATCACATTATTTGAGAATTGAATCATATAATATATTAGGTGGATCACAAAATGTTTACAGAAATAGAAGTTTGATCATATAATATATTAGGTGGATCACAAAATGTTTACAGAAATAGAAGTTTGATCATATAATATATTAGGTAGATCACAAAATGTTTACAGAAATAGAATTAACATACCTATTGAAGTTTGATCATCCAAAGATCACTTTGCCCTCCACAACAAGAAATTCTGGTTTGGTCGCTGACTATGCTCTATCCTTAACAGCCACTCTGACATAGACAATGACTCTGACATGGATGCTGGTGCTGATGCTGGTGATGATGCTGGTGATGACTGGTGATGTTTGTGGATGTTGGTTTTATTCTGCTGGTAATGATTTTTGGCTTGAAATTTTGTGAATATTTGTGAAACTTTGTGTGGTTGTGGAAGTTTGTGATGACTGGTGATGACTGATGATGGATGCTGGTGAATGTTTTTGAATGTTTGTGAATGGTACGTTGTTTTGTTTGTGAATGCTGGTGATTTTTTAAAATCTCTGCGTATGTCTCTGGTGTATACTTATGATACTTGTGCGTGTATACTTGTGCGTGCCTTCAGATGGCTGCCTTATGATACTTGTGCGTGCATGTATACTTGTGCGCGCGTGTATACTTATGCGTGTCTACTTGAGCGTGTGTACTTGTGCGTGTATACTTATGATACTTGAGCTTGTATACTTGTGATACTTGTGCGTGTATACTTGTGCGTGTATACTTATGATACTTGAGCGTGTGTACTTGTGCGTGTATACTTATGATACTTGAGCTTGTATACTTGTGATACTTGTGCGTGTATACTTGTGCGTGTATACTTATGCGTGCGTGTATACTTGTGAGTGTATATATGCACTGCGTGTATGATGTGTATTGTAATAAAATGAAAATGCTTGAGTGCCCGCTTCAGATTTTGTCAAAATCTGCGGTAAGAGGCTTAAAATTCGGATGTCACCGCAGTGCATACACACCGCAGTGCATACACACCGCAGTGCAAATTAACCTCAAGCATACAAATTAACCGCAGCGTAAGGTATGAACCTCAAGCAGTGCAAATTAACCGCAGTCCCCATTCCTTAACTAGCTCGACCTCTATAATAAACCAATGTCTTTTTCATGCCAGTAGCCCGGTTCTCATGGTTTATTGCTGGGTATAATTTTCGAATAAACCTCAGCATAATCCCAAATCCCAAATCAATAATAAGCGCAACTAATTACTCATAAGCGAATGGGTTTTCCAAAATGTAACAAATGAACTAATTACTCATAATCCAATCTATAATAAGCGCAACTAATTCACAGTGCAATACAAACTGAACCTGAGGGAAAAAACTGGCGATGTCAGCGCCCTGAGCAATCAAAACTAGAAAGCGTTTCAAAGCTTCATCCTTTTCGGAATAGAATTTGCTGCCGAGGAGAGGATCGATACTGACGTGAATTTAGGTTTAAATTTTTGTCAATAGTAAAAAGGGGGAAAACGATTAGATGATAGAGAAGAAAACGATTTCATGAAGGGAGAAGATCGCGCCAAAATTTCGTCAAAAGAATGAAATGACGTGGCTGTCAATGATTGGATGATGGCTAACATTAAGATCATCAGATCCATAGATGGTTTGAACCGTTGGATTAATCTTTCATCTACGGTTGGGGTTTTTATATGTTGATAACGGGGATAGCTGAGCTGGATTATATATACGTAATGCTACGCTTTTAACTGGTGTTGCACACTAGAACACTAAAATTCCCACCGCAACAGTGCATCCACGTATAATGTAACAACATATGAATGCTGTTGCAGAAGCTCGAAGAAATCATAGCTTTCGCCACACTTTTCATGCAACGCACACAAATTAGTGTCGAATATGCCCACTTTTGTAGTAGTGACGATATGCTTAACCCGAGGTTGGATTGAGTTGTGATGTAAACCTGCCCGGACCCGCCCGGCTGTCCAGTAGTCACAATAATACCTATCCAATGTGGGTGGTTAAGCATTGAGCCCAATAAGGACCCGAGGTTTGACTGAGCTACGGTGTAAACCTGCCCGGAACCAACCGGCACATCTAGTAACCGTAGCAATACCTGTCTAATGTGAGTGGTCTGGTCCTCCTAAGAGGCTAAGGACAGATGGTAGGGTTAAGTCAACTATAACACTTAACCAAATTCAACATGTTAACAAGAATTGATGGGTGGGGTTAGGTAATTATAGACACTTAACCACTTAACATGTTTGACTAGAAAATCCTGGTAACGAGGGACCCGTTTCAGCAGTAACCCAAAGTTAGGTATCAACGGTACCCTGAAACTAGGCAGGGTGGGGCACGATTACTGGGCTGATTATAAGCGGTCAAACGACGGCGGTGGGTGCACAGTGCAGGTCTAACGGGGTGCGGGCATGCACACACTCCGGAGCAGACAACCAGGGCACTGGGGACACCAGTAGTATAACCTATGTCTTCTAGTTTTGTGTCGGGGCCGCCACCATGGGTCTTGATACACCCCATGGTGGGACCAGCATAGGTATCTACAATTCTTGGGGGCCGTATGACACATGTTAATGCGAGTAGGAGCTGATATTTAATAAGAATGGGGATCACTTCACCCTCACCATGGGGTGCCAATTAGAATGAATTCAAATAGGTGCAGAGATATAGTATGGGTGTGATAGTACATTCGACACTTCCTTAGCTTGTGACACTTTCCTATTTTTAGTTTACATCCATCATACCCTTTTCTTATTCACATATTGACGAGTTACTAGATTTACTCAGGCTTTATGTCTGACCCTATTTTCTTTTCATCTTCTTTTCTTTCGTTCCCCCCCCCCCCCCCCAGGTCCACAGGGAGGAAACAGCTCAACTCAGTCAGGCTCTTTACAAGCACCAAGAACGTAGTTGTATGATTTTGATCTTTCTTGCTCGGATAATGACTTTGGATATCACTATGGGGATTTTTGTCACTTTATTTATGTTTTCATGCTTCTTTAATAATCAAGGCAGTTATGAGGTTGTAATCTTTGAAAGTATTTTGAGACAATTATGGAAATCTTTGTTTGATACGCGTATTGATGAAATAAAAGTTTATTTGGTTTCCCCTGTTTAAAATATGTGTATTTATATCAGTCTTGAGTTCATCTGTGGCTTTTACTTATAAACCTCCACCAAAGTTAAGGCATTCCCTTTGTGAGTGACCTTAATGGAGGTGGGGTGTTTCATGAGCTCCGTAACTCTTGTAGTTATCTGAATTAGCTTCAGTTTGAGCTTTGGTTTGGCTCAATCGGACTTACGGTTTGAAAGTTATGCCTGTTTCCATGAACGGGTGTAACCTTCCTATCTCCTGGATCGGATCGCTTCTCCTTGGATCGCCCACCTTGGATTGTGGATCGCCAACTCCTTCTGTCTCGTGCAGCACCGAAGCATCGCCTCCTGGATCGGATCGCCCCATTTGGACCGTGGGGCACATGTAGATCACGACCCCGAGGCCACGATCCAAGCGATCGCGAGCTCACCCTCTCAGCTGCCCACTCCAGCTCGTCATCACCCTGCTCTCTCCCTCCGACCATGACCCGTTCGTGGTGCGTACCATGACCACGATCTAACCCCCGCACCTGCTCCTGCGCAGCTTGTTCTGACCTATTCTCAAGGCTATTTTCACTCCAATTTGCATGGATCTTATTACACATGTCGTATGACGATTTGGAGATGATTTCTGGACGTTTTCCACATCTTTTCGATATTTTTGGGATGCATGCAACGTGTCCCGCGATCCGCCTGCTCTAAACGGCTACAAATACACCATTTGAAGGCATTTTTAAGGATCTTTTGGCCATTCTTCTTCACTGCTTCCACCATTACTGAAGTGCAAGGACTTTGCACTTTCCTACGGTCAAATTCTTCTCTTTTCTACACAATTAACACGTGGATTACGTGTATAAACTCTTATAATCTCAATTAACACACGGATTGTGTGCCTGCTTGTAACTGATTCTTGTAGTCTGTCAGTATAACAATAAGATTATAAAGTGGACGTAGGCTACATCTACAGCCGAACCACTATAAAAACTTTGTGTGTCTCCTTTTATTTATTATTTTCTGCATTCTGTGATCTGTAATATGCATTTGGGCGTTAGTGCCAATTTTTGGTCTAACATTTTGGCACGCCAGGTAGGGGGCACACGACAACTTCAACTTCAGCTTGGATTTTTTGGCTATTGGATAAATGGCAGTCAAAAGGAAGAAGACTGGAACTTCCGCTCATGCTGATGATGCTGACGCAGAAGACACAAGGAACGAGGCAAGCCAGGAAGCTTCCTCTCATGGAGATCCTTCTGCATACTTGACCAGAGACGAGATGGATGGAGTTCTCACTGAACTGAGAGATCAGATGGCACGGGAAGATGATCTCCTCCAAAAACAACAGGAAATGATCAACCAGTTCTTCGTTCGGATGGATGGAAGGCCGAGCAACGCTCAAGTCACTGGAAATGAAGCCACAGAAGTGGCCCGGGCATCACTTGGACTCGAGAGCAACCCCCTTGCTCTTGGTAACGCTCAGGAACAACCGAATTCAGCTCCAGACCAGATGAACACCGAATTGCGAGCTCCTGCTCCTTAACAGCATCAACCATCTCGTGATAAACCTCTGGACTGTGACCCGGATCGTGGTACACTACCAGGCTCACGAGCCGATCCCAACAACTCGCTCATGTCTGCTCAATAACAACCAGTTCGTGACCTGCCTCCTGGACCAGATCGAATCGCCCCCCCCCCCCACCCAGGCTCACGAACCGGCCTCCACGATCCTGCCTCGCGAGCTGATCTCCATAGCTTACAACCGGGTCGGGTCGCCCCCCATGAGCCATGATCCGTGATCCGCTTCCGGCAGCTCACCGATAGCTCCCAACCTCTCCTGCATTCAATGCTGGAGGCACCAGCTCTGATTTTGGCAATTTGCAACAACTTTTTGAAGGAAATCGGCTAGCAGATCTCATTCAACGCCTCTCGAGAAGCCGCACTTATCAGAATGACGTGGACGACGTCAATCACAACCCGTTCACATCAGAAATCAGGAATTCTCGCAATCCCCTAGATTTCAAACTTCCACAACTGGAGCCCTACAACGGTAGGACAGATCCTACCGTTCATCTCATGCACTACAAACGGCATATGGAAGTTAAATCAGCATCGGAAAACGTCATGGCAAAGTGTTTTCCCCTCTTTCTGACTGATATAGCAGCCATGTGGATTCGACAACTGGAAACAGAATCGATCAACAGCTGGAATATGTTGGTCACTCGCTTCCTTGAACAGTTTCAGGTCTACATCGCACGACCCAAGAACGTCATGTCACTCACTACAATCAAGCAGAGGCCCAGAGAAACTCTGCGTTCATTCCTGGAAAGATTCAACGTTGCAGCAGCATCAGTGGATCGCCCTGAACAATCGATGGTAATGATGGCAGCGGTATCCGGCGTTCTGGATAACACGGAATTCAAGAAATCTTTGTACCGAGATCCACCACGAAATCTCGGCGAATTCTACCTTGAAGCAGACAGATTCCTACGTGAGGAAGACGCAACTTCTGAGAAGAAAGTTCTCGATGTCAACATGCTCAAAGATGGAGAACCGTCTGATTCTGGAAATGGCAAAGGAAAAGCCGCCGTCAAGAATGGCCGCAACACTCAGCCCCGGAGAGGGCCCAGATATGAAAAGTACACTGAACTCAATGCCCCACTCTCAAACATCTATCTGGACACGAACGGTGCTATCTCCTACCCAAAGCCTCCCAGGAGGGAGCCATTGCAAAGAGAACGCGATTCTGGAAAGCACTGCATATTCCACGATATGGACGGACATGACACGAATGAGTGCAGACATCTTCATGATTTGATTGAGGAACGGGTTAGACGTGGAGAGCTGCCCGAGTATGTGAAACCACCAACAGCACCTGCGCTTCCATCTACTGCTCCCCGGAGAGGGAATGATCCTGGATCGAGCTCTCGTGGGCTCATCATCAACTGATCTGGATGAGATCAGCTTTCATTTTCTGCATTTCTTAGGCTTTAAGATTTGTTTTTGCTTTCATTACGTTTTCCGATTGGTTGAATCGGAGTACACACGTACGGGGTTAGGATGTAGCCCCAAAGCGTGCTTCGGGCTCGGTGTCAAACCAATCAGGATATGCTTTGGTTCTGTACTTTGAATTGAATAAGGACTATCCAGGCATGGATTATGTTTGGAGAATTTAAGTATCTTGTCAGGATGTGGCAGGATCCTCAACTTCGGTTAAAGTATGGCTTATACTTATTATGGAACTCTAGGTATGGATTATGCCTAGGAGCGGAATATCTTGTCAGGCTGTGGCAAGTGTAGCTCTACTTCAGGTCTGAGTATGGTTTATATTCACTTAGGAATCTTAAGTATGGATTATACTTAGGAACGACAAATGGTCTTGTCAGGATGTGACAAAAGAAATCGGGTATAGATTATACTCGGTTTGAACTCCAGGGTATGGATTATGCCCTGCAAACAGTCTTGTCAGGATGTGACAAAAGAAATAGGGTATGGATTATACTCGATTTGGACTTCTGGGTATGGATTATGCCTAGAAATGTTGGCCCTTGCCAGGATTTGGCAGGATATCTTAAATATCCCTTGAGTATGGTTTATGCTCATTAGACGTCGAAGCATGGTTTATGCTTAGAAAATTTGAACAATACCGCCAGGATTTGACATGTTTGTTTTTTCCTTTATCTCTTTACAGGTTTCCTGGACTATCTAGAACACATCTTCCTTCAACCAGCAAGATATGTTCTAGGGGGAAAACTTTTTGACACACTTTTTGGTAAAAGCTGTCACACTGAATATCTGGATAACATCGCGCTCGGAAATGGAGAACATCGTCAGAAGACAGATAGCGATTTGGTCAAAGTCGCATCACGAACAAAGAAATGCCCGAAACTCCTATTAGATGGCCTCTTTTAGGCCCGAAAACAGCAATTACGGAGCTGAGCACTGTAACTCTTGTAGCTATCTGAATTAGCTTCAGTTTGAGCTTTGGTTTGGCTCAATCGGACTTACGATTTGAAAGTTATGCCCGTTTCCGTGAATGGGTGTAATCTGGCTATCTCCTGGATCAGATCGCTTCTCCACGGTTCGCCCACCTTGGATCGTGGATCGCCAACTCCTCATGTCTCATGCAGCACCGAAGCATCGCCTCCTGGATCGCATCGCCCCATTTGGATCGTGGGGCACATGTAGATCACGACCCCGAGACCACGATCCAAGCGATCGCAAGCTCACCCTCTCAGCTGCCCACTCCAGCTCGTCATCACCCCGATCGCTCCCTCTGACCACGACCCGTTCATGGTGCGTACCATGACCACGATCCGATCCCCGCACCTGTTCCTGCGCAGCTTGTTCTGACCTATTCTCAAAGCTATTTTCACTCCAATTTGCATGGATCTTATTACACATGTCGTATGACGATTTGGAGATGATTTCTGGACGTTTTCCACATCTTTTCGAAATTTTTGGGATGCGTGCAACGTGTCCCGCGATCCGCCTGCTCTAAACGGCTATAAATACACCATTTGAAGGCATTTTTAAGGATCTTTTGGCCATTCTTCTTCACTGCTTCCACCATTACTGAAGTGCAAGGACTTTGCACTTTCCTACAGTCAAATTCTTCTTTTTTCTACACAATTAACACGTGGATTACGTGTATAAACTCTTGTAATCTCAATTAACACACGGATTGTGTGCCTGCATGTAACTGATTCTGGTAATCTGTCAGTATAACAATAAGATTATAAAGTGGACTTAGGCTACATCTACAGCCGAACCACTATAAAAACTTTGTGTGTCTCCTTTTATTTATTATTTTCTGCATTTTGTGTTGTGATCTGCATTTGGGTGTTAGTGCCAATTTTTGGTCTAACATTTTGGCGCGCCAGGTAGGGGGCACACGACAACTTCAACTTCAGCTTGGATTTTTTGGCTATTGGATAAATGGCAATCAAAAGGAAGAAGACTGGAACTTCCGCTGATGCTGATGATGCTGACGCTGAAGACACAAGGAACGAGGCAAGCCAGGAAGCTTCCTCTCATGGAGATCCTTCTGCATACTTGACCAGAGACGAGATGGATGGAGTTCTCACTGAACTGAGAGATCAGATGGCACGGCAAGATGATCTCCTCCAAAAACAACAGGAAATGATCAACCAATTCTTCGCTCGGATGGATGGAAGGCCGAACAACGCTCAAGTCACTGGAAATGAAGCCGCAGAAGCGGCCCGGGCATCACTTGGACTCGGCGGCAACCCCCTAGCTCTTGGTAACGCTCAGGAACAACCGAATTCAGCTTCAGACCAGATGAACACTGAGTTGCGAGCTCCTGCTCCACAACAACATCAACCATCTCGTGATACACCTCTGGACTGCGACCCGGATCGTGGTACACTACCAGGCTCACGAGCCGATCCCAACAACTCACTCCTGCCTGCTCAACAACAACCAGTTCGTGATCTGCCTCCTGGACCCGATCGAATCGCCCCCTCCCCCCCCCCCCCCAGGCTCATGAACCGGCCTCCATGATCCTGCCTCGCGAGCTGATCTCCGTAGCTTACAACCGGGTCGGGTCGCCCCCCATGAGCCACGATCCGCTTTCGGCAGCTCACCGACAGCTCCCAACCTCTCCTGCATTCAACGCTGGGGGCACCAGCTCTGATTTTGGCAATTTGCAACAACTTTTTGAAGGAAATCGGCTAGCAGATCTCATTCAACGCCTCTCGAGAGGCCGCACTTATCAGAATGACGTGGACGACGTCAGTCACAACCCGTTCACATCAGAAATCAGGAATTCTCGCAATCACCCAGATTTCAAACTTCCACAACTGGAGCTCTACAACGGCAGGACAAATCCTACCGTTCATCTCATGCGCTACAAACGGCATATGAAAGTTCAATCAGCATTGAAAAACGTCATGGCAAAGTGTTTTCCCCTCTTTCTGACTGATATAGCAGCCATGTGGATTCGGCAGCTGGAAACAGAATCGATCAACAGCTGGAATATGTTGGTCGCTCGCTTCCTTGAACAGTTTCGGGTCCACATCGCACGACCCAAGAACGTCATGTCACTTACTACAATCAAGCAGAGGCCCAGAGAAACTCTGCGTTCATTCCTGGAAAGATTCAACGTTGCAGCAGCATCAGTGGATCGCCCTGAACAATCGATGGTACTGATGGCAGCGGTATCCGACGTTCTGGATAACACAGAATTCAAGAAATCTTTATACCTGGAACCACCATGAAATCTCGGCGAATTCTACCTTGAAGCAGACAGATTCCTACGTGAGGAAGACGCAACTTCTGAGAAGAAAGTTCTCGATGTCAACATGCTCAAAGATGGAGAACCGTCTGATTCTGGAAATGGCAAAGGAAAAGCCGCCGTCAAGAGTGACCGCAACACTCAGCCCCGAAGAGGGCCCAGATATGAAAAGTACACTGAACTCAATGCCCCACTCTCAGACATCTATCTGGACACGAACGGTGCTATCTCCTACCCAAAGCCTCCCATGAGGGAGCCATCGCAAAGAGAACTCGATTCTGGAAAGCACTGCATATTCCACGAAATGGACGGACATGACACGAATGAGTGCAGACATCTTCGTGATTTGATTGAGGAACGGGTTAGACGTGGAGAGCTGCCCAAGTATGTGAAACCACCAATAGCACCTGCGCTTCCATCTACTGCTCCCCGAAGAGGGAATGACCCTGGATCGAGCTCTCGTGGGCTCATCATCAACTGATCTGAATGAGATCAGCTTTCATTTTCTGCATTTCTTAGGCTTTAAGATTTTTTTTTTGCTTTCATTACGTTTTCCGATTGGTTGAATCGGAGTACACACGTACGGGGTTAGGATGTAGCCCCAAAGCGTGCTTTGGACTCGGTGTCAAACCAATCAGGATTTTCTTTGGTTCTGTACTTTGAATTGAATTAGGACTTTCCAAGCATGGATTATGTTTGGAGAATTTAGTATCTTGTCAGGATGTGGCAGGATCCTCAACTTCAGTTAAAGTATGGCTTATACTTATTATGGAACTCTAGGTATGGATTATGCCTAGGAGCGGAATATCTTGTCAGGCTGTGGCAAGTGTAGCTCTACTTCAGGTCTGAGTATGGTTTATACACACTTAGGAATCTTAAGTATGGATTATACTTAGGAACGACAAATGGTCTTGTCAGGATGTGACAAAAGAAATCGGGTATAGATCATACTCGGTTTGAACTCCAGGGTATGGATTATGCCCTGCAAACGGTCTTGTCAGGATGTGACAAAAGAAATAGGGTATGGATTATACTCGATTTGGACTTCTGGGTATGGATTATGCCTGGAAATGTTGGCCCTTGCCAGGATTTGGCAAGATATCTTAAACGTCCCTTGAGTATGGTTTATGCTCATTAGACGTCGAAGCATGGTTTATGCTTAGAAAATTTGAACAATACCACCAGGATTTGGCATGTTTGTTTTTTCCTTTATCTCTTTATAGGTTTCCTAGACTATCCAGAACACATCTTCCTTCAACCAGCAAGATATTTTCTAGGGGGCAAACTTGTTGACACACTTTTTGGTAAAAGTTGTCACACTGAATATCTGGATAACATCGCGCTCGGAAATGGAGAACATCGTCAGAAGATAGACAGCGATTTGGTCAAATTCGCATCACAAACTAAGAAAGGCCCGAAACGCCTATTAGACGACCTCTTTTAGGCCCGAAAACAGCAATTACGGAGCTGAGCTCTGTAACACTTGTAGCTATCTGAATTAGCTTCAGTTTGAGCTTTGGTTTGGCTTAATAGAACATACGATTTGAAAGTTATGCCCGTTTCCATGAACGGGTGTAATCTGGCTATCTCCTGGATCGGATCGCTTCTCCTCGGATCGTCCACCTTGGATCGTGGATCGCCAACTCATCCTGGCTCGTGCAGCTCCGAAGCATCGCCTCCTGGATCGGATCGCCCCACTTGGATCGTGGGGGCACATGTAGATCACGACCCCGAGACCACGACCCAAGCGATCGCGAGCTCACCCTCTCAGCTGCCCTCTCCAGCTCGTCATCACCCTGATCGCTCCCTCCGACCACGACCCGTTCGTGGTGCGTACCATGACCAGGATCCGATCCCAGCACATGCTCCTGTGCAGCTTGTTCTGACCTATTCTCAAGGCTATTTTCACTCCAATTTGCATGGATCTTATTACACATGTCGTATGACGATTTGGAGATGATTTCTGGACGTTTTCCACATTTTTCGAGATTTTTGGGATGTGTGCAACGTGTCCCGCGATCTACCTGCTCTAAACGGCTATAAATACACCATTTGAAGGCATTTTCAAGGATCTTTTGGCCATTCTTCTTCACTGCTTCCACCATTACTGAAGTGCAAGGACTTTGCACTGTCCTACAGTCAAATTCTTCTCTTTTCTACACAATTAACACGTGGATTACGTGTATAAACTCTTGTAATCTCAATTAACACACGGATTGTGTGCCTGCATGTAACTGATTCTTGTAATTTGTCAGTATAACAATAAGATTATAAAGTGGACGTAGGCTACATCTACAGCCGAACCACTATAAAAACTTTGTGTGTCTCCTTTTATTTATTATTTTCTGCGTTCTGTGATCTGTGGTCTGCATTTGGGTGTTAGTGCCAATTTTTGGTCTAACATTGTGTGAGTCATTTTACTGTCATAATAGCCGCCAAGCCTCACAGGTTGTACAACTTACCATAACCCAAGTATTAAACATCTCACTTACACGCCAGTTTGGGCTTAAGCAGCATGGTTCCACGTTCAACCCTGTTGATTCACGTTCAGCCCTTCCATTTAAAACAAACTTCTGGTATGATTTCTTAACAATTATGTGCTTCAAACATTCATTCCACACCAGCATTTGATATTCAGTATGCTTTTTTTGTACGTAATACTTAGTTTATTACTTAGTTCATTGTGGTTATACAGGTTTAAATTCTACTTCATCATATTTGGCATGTACTTTCTATTTTCTTTCCACAATTGGACTTGCTTTGTTTATGAAAAGCCATATGATAAACTGTAGATTGTTTCTCATTGTTCTTATTCTCTAATTATCTATGCTTATTGCATACTCTCACAATTAAAGCTTGTTATGTAACATTACATTATACTGTAAGGTAAAAGGATATAATCAAGGTCAAATTGAGATTACTTAACCGTATATCCTTGTTTTTCCAGCAATTTAGGCGGTTCACATTTTGTTTCAATTTTTTTTCCATATTTTTCCTTCACATGTTATTGGCTATAATGAGCCAACTTTAGAAATGAACTTTTCATTTTATTGGAGGTCATCTTTTATATGTTTTTTTTTTTTTTTTGAAATTATGGATTTCATTAAGATCACAATTGCAAGGAAAAAGAGAAAAGGATGTCCGATGTACAATGGAATAGAGTGACGATGCTATGTTTGTTAAATCTTGACTCATTCACGATGTTTGACAATAAAATGTCTATCAACTTGCTAGTTTATTCTTTTCTCATTATTATACAATCGAAAAAACCTCATATGGTTCTTGTTTCTATTATTGCTTTGTTAAACTGTCATCGATCTCTTAATCATTATATTTTAAATTTTACATTGAGTGAAGAATCGCAGAACCGTCATTACAGACTTACAAGCATATATCTATAATGGAAAAAGTGATAACGTGAATAGTTCGAAGGAATTATCTTTTTTATTGTCACGGCACTATACAACAATGTATGCTTTGAATGTGAATATTGTCTACAACCAAGTGCAATGCAGCAGTGTATGATGATTTCTTTAACAATCGAATACACTGTATGCTCAACCAGTGCATAATACACTCTGTTTCAAGATGTATCACATTGGTAAAGAAGATTGGCCAATTTTTAAAAAACTACGGTACATGCTCCTACAACGCTAATGTACGATGTAAAAGATTGCAAAAAAATGATTCTCCATCTAACCCTAAGCCCCAATAAAAAAAATTCAAACCTTCCATTTATTCCCCAATCTAATACCCACCTGTTGTTTCTACCATGTTTTTCTGCTCCCTTTTCCATTTATGGAAAATAATTTATGTCGTTCCTACTGCATGTTTATCTTCCTTTGCGCCAAATTAGTTACTTTCTTCCCCGTTTATTCTGCTATAAGTGGTGTGAGTCATTTTACTGTTGTAATAGTCGCCAAAGCTCGCTGGTTGTACAACTTACCACAACCCAAGTATTAACCATCTCATTTACACGCCAGTTTTGGGTTAAGCAGCATGGTTCCACGTTCAACCCTGTTGATTTACGTTCGGCCCTTCCATTTGAAACAAATATCTGGTATGATTTCTTAAAAATTATGTGCTTCAAACATTCGTTCCACACCAGCATTTGATATTCAGTATGCTTTTTTTGTTCGTAATACTTAGTTTATTACTTAGTTCATTGTGGTTATATAGGTTTAAATTCTAGTTCATCCTATTTGGCATGTTATTTCTATTTTCTTTCCATGGTTAGTCTTGCTTTGTTTATGAAAAGCCATATGATAAACTGTAGATTGTTTCCCATTGTTTTTATTCTATAATTATCTATGCTTACTGAATATTCTCACAATTAAAGTTTGTTATGTAACATTACGTTGTACTGCAAGGTAAAAGAATATAATCAAGGCCAAATTGAGATTACTTAACCGTATATGTTTGTATTTACAGCAATTTAGGCGGTTCACATTTTTTCTCAACTTTTTTTCCATATGTTTCCTTCACATATTATTGCCTACAATGAGCCAACTTTAGAAATGACCTTTTTGTTTTATTGGAGGTCGTCTTTTATATGTTTTTTTTTTTTTTTTGAAATTATGGATTTCATTAAGTTCACAATTGCAAGGAGAAAGAGAAGAAGATGTCCTATGTACAATGGAATAGAGGGACGATGCTATGTTTGTAAAATATTGACTCATTCATGATGTTTGACAATAAAATATCTATCAACTTGCTAGTTTATTCTTTTCTCATTGCTATACAATGGAAAAAACCTCATATGTTTCTTGTATCTTTTATTGCTTTGTTAAACTATCATCGATCTCTTAATCATTATATTTTACATTGAGTGGAGAAACGCAGAACCGTCATTACAGACTTACAGGCATATATCTATAATGGAAAAAGTGATAACGTGAACTTTAGTTTGTAAGAATTATTGGTTTGATTGTTGGGGGACTATACAACAATGAATGCTCTGAATGTGCATACTGTCTATAACCAAGTCCAATGCAGCAGTCTATGATGATTTCTCTAACAATCGAATATACTGTATGCTTAACTAGTGCATAATACACTCTATTTCATGATGTATCATGTTGGTAAAGAAGACTGGACAATTTTTAAAAAACTACGATACATGATCCTACAACGCTAATGTAGTATGTAGTAGACTGCAAAGATGATTCTCCTTCTCCATCTAACCTTAAGCCCCAACAAAAAAAATTCAACCTTTCATTTCTTCCCCAGTCTAATGCATATTTGTTGTTTCTACCATGTTTTTGGGCTCCATTTTCTATTGAAGCAAAATAATTTATGTCGTTCCTACTGCACGTTTATCTTCCTTTGTGCCAAATTAGTCACTTTCTTCCCCCGTTTATTATGCCACAAGTGGTGTGAGTCATTTTACTGTCATAATAGTCGCCAATCCTCGTTGGTTGTACAACTTACCACAGCCCAAGTATTACCATCCCCCTTACACGCCAGTTTTGGGTTAAGCAGCATGGTTCCACGTTCAACCCTGTTGATTCGCGTTCGCCGCTTCCATTTGAAACAAATATCTGGTATGATTTCTTAACAGTTATGCGCTTCAAACACTCATTACACACCATCATTTGATATTCAATATGCTTTTTTTGTTCGTAATACTTAGTTTATTACTTAGTTCAATGTGGTTATATAGGTTTAAATTCTACTTCATCCTGTTTGGCATGTTCTTTCTATTTTCTTTCCATGGTTATTCTTGCTTTGTTCATGAAAATCCATATGATAAACTGTAGACTATTTCCCATTGTTTTTATTCTCTGATTATCTATGCTTACTGCATACTCTCACAATTAAAGTTTTTTATGTAACATTACATTGTACTGCAAGGTAAAAGAATATAATCAAGTTCAACTTGAGATTACTTAACCATATATGTTTATTTTTCCAGAAATTTAGTTGTTCATATTTTTTTTCAATTTTTTTCCATATTTTTCCTTCACATATTATTTCCTTTAATGAGCCAACTTTAGAAATGACCTTTTCGTTTTATTGGAGGTCGTCTTTTATATGTTTGATTTAGGAATACAATGAATGAAATATGTATTTACACTGACAATCGTAGTTGCTCAAATTCATCTTGGACCCATCTAAGATAACGTCAATTTCAATGTCGAGGTAATTATTATTTCAATTCAGTTTTACTATTTATCTTTATATCAATTTGCCTACTTGATGGGGTTAAAAAATTGTTACAATTTTAGAAATTTTCACATCTTTACATGTCTTATCCCAGGTTAGCTTTGTTTCATTTCTACAGCAACATGTGAACAAAATACACTTCATTAAATATGTTATTGATTATTCTTTGAGTTAACCAAGTCAGGTTATATTTTTCAATTCAGGTCCACCCTTAGAAGGATAAGTTAACCAATACAGGTTGACAGAAGAGAAAAGGTAGGACATTGTGATGGCGGGAAACATAAAATTGTTAGGAAATGCGGAAAGCGGATCTTAAAGCAAAACAAACACTAGAGGGGGTAAATAGTGTTTTTGAAGAATTTATGAAAATCTTAAACTTATATGATGTACTATATGAATCACACACAACCGAGACGATCACATACATAGAATAAAACACAAACATAGAAACAGATAAATATGAAATGCAAAAAAGGAAATAACACACTAGATTTTATACTAGTTCGGATTACTCCTACGTCCAGTTCCACACAACGCTGGATTGCGCAAAGTTTTATTATTATCAATATCCAAGTAAAACCCCCTTAATTTCACGGCTACAAGGTCAACACCGCTCCAAACACCCTTGATTTCTCGGCTACAAGATTAACACCTCTCCCTTTCCTTGATTTCATGGCCACAAAGAACACACCATTTCCCAAACAATTCCCAAATGATTACAACAGCGCTATAACCCTTCAATAGCACTTCAATTCAGAGAGTAGTGGATAAAGATTGAGAGTAGAAGATGTTTTATATAATTAATGTAGAAATCAGCAAAGTAGAAGTGTAGAAATCAATAAATGATAAAGAATAATGGTGGGATGAAGAGGGGTGAAGATGGAGGAGAAGAATTATGAAAAAAATTCGAAACCATCCCCTATTTATAAGATTTGAATGCTTGGAACGTTTTAGAAACGTTACCAATTGTGAAAAGACACTTCCTTTGAAAACTGAATTTCTGACAGTTGTATGTTGACATACCCATATATGTATGTCGACATATGTCATGTATTTTTTATTTTTAAAACTATTTTTCAACTATTTAATTATATATATTATTTTGGAAATTCTTGAATCAAAACTTAGTGATATAAATGAGTATTCTAAAGTGTAAAATCATATGAAATCATAATAATATATTATATAAACATATTTAAAAAGTTATAAGGTTTAAAACTATAAAATTATAAAACAATATATAACTATATAAACTTATATTAAAACTTATATGTTTGAAATCATAAGTAAGAAAAATTAACTTGAAATCAAAAATCAAAAATTGAAAATTAGAATTTGAAAAATAGAATTTGAACTTTGAGTGTTATTTAGAGTCTTACATATAAACTGACTCTATTACTATATTTTTCTTGAACTCTTGATATCTTAATAACTTGATAACTCATGAGTCTTGAATCTTTTCTGAATCCTGAATCCCTTGAAACTCTAAACTGTACAATCTTCAATATTTAAGTCCTATATACAAATCCTGCATATATGTGTGTGTATTATAGATAGAGATGTTAGTATATATTTTATAATCAATGGTAATTGAAATAAGGTTCTCGTCATCAAAACTCCATTCTCCAACAATCTCCACCTTTTTGATGATGAAACCTTGATTTATAAAATATTCATACATGTTCATACTTGTTGATTCTGATCCTTCTAGTACACCTCCTATCATCATGAATTCTACGTACTCCCCCTTAAACTAAGCCTAACTAACTCTTATTTTATAATTTCTCCCCCTTTGTCATCAACAAAAATAAATTCTAAATATACTCCTCCTAAATCCTATATCTATCTATATATCCTATAATTATAATATTTGATTCAATACTAAAGTAAATGGCTCCCCCTAAATTCATGATTATAAAAAGCAGAAACAAAACAATTAATTCAAGTGTTAATATTTGTGAATGTATCAATCCATATATATACAAGTTTTAGATTCAAGCAATCCAAACCAAGCAATATTTACAAACAATGTTCAGACAAATTCAAATCAAACAAATCATACCAAATAATTTCAAATCAAATGTTTCTTCGAACTTTCACCCATCCGTCTCCTCCAAAGATTGGATCATTCTTGATGACCTCTCAATCTTCATCCTCTTTTGTGGGTGGTGCCTTAGCGAGATTGTTGTCTTCGTCTCTGAAAAGAGAAGATATTAGACAATGGATGGCATCAAAATGCTTCTCTTGCTATTATACCATCTTTATTTGACTCAATTCGAGATGACGCTAATTACGAAGTACTATAGAAAGGATATTCTTGAAAGAATTCTATGTTTCTTTAAGATTTTCACTCAAATTATGTATTGGATTTGCCATAAATTGATATCTTAGATAAGAATTGATTAGAGAAGAAGGAGAAATGATAGAATAAATTTTTCTGGAAGGAATAGGTATTTATAGGGTTTGGAATTCGTTGGAATTGAATAGACATTAGTTAGTTATTTAAATTTTTTGAATTTTGAACAAATTTGAAAAACTGACAGTTATATGTCGACTAGCGATAAATGTATGTCGACATATATTAGAATTTTTTGGAAATTTTCGATTTTTAGTTAATTGTTATTATATTATTTTAATTTATTTAACTCTTATATGTTTTTACTGATAAATTAAAGATTGTTTTGATAGAAATAAATATGATTCATTACTACTTAAAAGCAAATATATTCAACTAATATAAGAAACTTAAATATGAGATTCGAAAGCAAATATAAGCAAATACGAACAAAAATTAAACTAGATAAGCTTAGATTTCAGCGGATGATGGGGAGGAAGATGATATTCCAAGTTTTCTTCCTATTTTGCCAATGAACTTAGACATTCTGGTAAGAGTTTTCTTGATCTTGTTTTGTTTTTTGGCTAGCTTTGCTTGATTTTGGACAAGCATTTCTTTGAAAATGGTTCTAGTATTGGATAGACAATCTACACTTTCCAAAGAAGTTTCTTCTTCTTCTTCGATATTCATAGGATCTTGTTCTTGTTGCATTCGAGCTTGTTTATCTTGGAATGTCACATAAGGCTTGAAGGTGAGTGGAATTTGCATAAGATGTATATTTATGGAGTCAAACACCTTTCTTGATACAAATTCTTCTCCTTTGAGATCAACTCCAAAATATTTGAAAATCTGAGTAAGATAAACTCCATAATAAAGAGTGTTTTCACTTATGCACATTTCTTTGGGCTTAATTTCTTTTAGAATCAAATCAACCCAATTGATTTCATGAACACCAATAAGCAAAGAGTGTTTTTTTGGACTTTAATGGTAGGGTTGTTGAAATTTTTGGAATGAGGGGTGATGGTATGTTGAAGGAGGAGGTTGACGATTCTTGCTTTTGGACAGAAAAAGCGATTTTCTAATTCCAAATGATCATCGCTTTCAAATATGTGATGAAATGTTTCCAAATCCGTTTCATCAATTTCGAAATCCGAAAAATCCAAGCCCGTACTTTTACAATTCAAGATATTGCCCAAATTTTCGCAATCTAAAACGATTTGAGTGTCTTTTACGCTACTCCAAATTTGATTTTCATCTCCTTCGTAAAAGCCACGATTTATATTAGCATAGAACATTTTGACTAGATTATGATAACATACTTCATTGTTATCTCGTGAATCTATTAGACTCAAAACTCCATTTTCGAAGAGAGAACAAAGATTGTAAGATGGAAAATCTTCAAAGACAGAGAAGGTGCTCGTATTGACTTTTCCATTTGCTAGGTAGTCAACGTAGGCATTTTTTGCTTCTCTATCATAGAGATATCCTTTGATGATTTGGGATTATCTCATTGTTTGGGGTGTGCTAGAGAAAGCCATTAAAGAGTTTTTGAAGAGTATAGATATTAAGAAAGTTTTTTGAAATTTGAATGAGAGGTAGAGAGAATAAGATTGAATAGACATATAAATAGAGATTGAATGGGCATAATTTTTCTGAAATCAATGAAACCTTTTCAGACCTGGGGAGTTGGTGAAAAGTCAGAGGGAATTTTGAAAGTTTAAACTTTTGAAATTCAAAATTTGAATTTCATTTATAGACCTTTATGTCGACATATGTATTTATGTATGTTGACATACATGTTGAAATTCAAAGAACATATGGTTTTGACTTTTGGTTTTATTATATTATCGATTTATATTTTAGGTTTTACTATTTCTTGAAATAATATTAATCCTAACAAACATCTAAAATTTATTATATTATTATATTTATTATTATTTTGAATTTTAAAGTTCAAGTTTGAATTTAAATTTAAATTTCAAATTCAAAAATTGTTTACAAAACAAACAAAACACCCATTCATCCATATCAACCAATAAAGTAAAAATTAATTAAGGTGTACCTAGTTTTTAGATCCATTTCTTCGATATTTTCTGAATTCTGAATCATTGTGGAACATATATTTGGATTTTCGATTTCTGGCCCTTCATCACTTGATGATGAATCTGAATCATCTAAAGTTGTTGTGTATGCCCTCTTTCTTTTCTTTGATGAATTACTATTGTCTGTCTATTGATTTGATTTTTCTGGATATGGACACATTCTCTTTATATGGCCTGGTTTGTTGCAGTTATAACATCGATCATCATTTCACTACTACAAAAGTGGGCATATTCGACACTAATTTGTGTGTGTTGTATGAAAAGTGTGGCAAAAGCTATGCTTTCTTGATCTTCTGCAACAACATTCATATGTTGTTGCATTAGATATGAATGCGGTGTTGCGGTTGGAATTCTTGTGCTATGACGTGCAACACCAGCTCAAAGTGTTGCTTTACATAAATACATGCCAGGTCAGCGATCCGCGTTATCAGTTTAAACAAATAAATAACCATAGATGTTTGATTAATCCAACGGTTCAAACGTATCCCTGCTTCAGTTTAGTGAAAATTTGGCGCGATCTTTTCCCCATTCACGAAATACTCCCCCCCCCCCCCCCCCCCAAAACAAATTTCTCCCGTACTCCTCCTTTTGTCTGTTTCTTTCTCCATGAAATCCATCCACAAAGACCACCGATTGCTACTATACCGCCGTTACAAACTATAAACCTCTGATTGATCCAATTTTACAAACTTTACACCTCTGATTTGGATCATTTAGGACAATTACAGGTAGCTAGGGCTTCACCATTTCGGTTTTATTTAGATGATTTCATCTCTAACTTATTTTGGTCTACGTTCAAAGTCTCTGGGTGATTTTGGTATACCGATTGCCTTAAATTAGGGTTTTTTATACTTGAAGTGTTGTATTTATATGTTTGCATGTGTTGAAATTGTGCAAGTTCTGTATTTTTATGTTTGCCAAACCATTGATGTATTGGTAAATAATGCTTATTTTGACAGGTGGAAACAAAATTTAGAGGACAAAAGAAATCCAACTTAAATTTTTAAATGTCTATTTCTGTTTGTAGTTAAATAATGCCTATTTCTCTTCCTACATCATATGACTACGAAGATACCCTGGGCATGGCTGATCTATGACCGTCAAACCCATCATCACCAGAAACTCCTATTGATTTTTATATAGAGATGCAAAAAAGGCACTACGATGATTTGCTTGAGTATGAAAGGGAGCAAGAAGAACTCCGAAGACAATGGCGAGAAGAAGAACGACGTGAAGAAAGGGCGATGCGACGGCATAATCATGCTGCCTTGCATCGTCAGCATCAAAACAACCAAGTGGTTAATGAACAACAAGCTGACTCACCAATCATATTGCATGATTGTGAGTATGCCACTGTAGAAGATGATATTTTGATTGGATCAACATTGGTCGTCGTTATTTTAGATGTCGTGTTTATCCCGCAGGGTGTACCTTTTGGCAGTGGATTGACTAACAGTTTCCAAGTCAAGCCGCTGAGTACACAAATGAATTACAACATCAACTTACAACGCTGTAAAATCGAGTTATTGGTTTTCGCACTGACGTTAGTAGACTTAACGACCAGCTTCAAGGGCTAAACATTAGAAGACAATTAAATTATTGCATCGTTCTTTGTATTAGGTACAACTTTATGTCATTGTATCACCTGTATAGTCTTTGTATATGTACTGTTTTGTTTTGGTGCAGTCATGTAATGTTATGAATTTATGTTCAATATCTTAAGTTGCTTGTTTTATGTATTCTCCTGATAACTCAGTTCCAAAAGTTAGTGATAATTCATATCAAAACAATCGTCTTTGTATCATCACAGTGATTATGTATATTTGTAAATTATTAACTTGTTTTGTTTTTATTTCTAATTTAGTTAAACCTTATAGGGTAGCCCTTGTTCGTGTCTTGAAACTGTTAGTGGTATCAAATTTGGTCTTACTAGGCTGTGGTTAGATTGTGGCAATGGATAGTGAGTATTACATATGGTTAGGACTTCCGAGATCGAGTGCAGAATATGTAAGAGGGGTAACAACTTTTCTAAGAAATGCATTTCCCATTTATAAAGTAGGTAATGAGATGAAGTGCCCTGGCAAAAAATGTACAGAACGTAATTGTATTGTGAAAATGTCATATACGATCATCTTATTTTTAATGGCCCTTCTCCATTACATACCGGGTGGATTTGTGAAGTTTCACAGACAAAATTAATAGGTGTTGATGACCATATGGATTATGCAACGGAGATGGATTTTGAGGATAATTTAGATATGATGTTCAAATGTGCGGGTTACAAATTTGGTCAAAATCCCAGGGACTGTGTAGTAGAACCAAATCCAGAGGCCGAGAAATTTTATTGGCATGTTAAAGAAGGAAAAAAACCGTTATATCCTGGCTGCACTAAATTTTCTCGACTAAGTTTCTTGATCAGGCTTTATCATTTAAAGTGTGCTCATGGAATTAACGAGTCTGCGTTTGGGGAATTACTAAAGCTTATAAAAGAAGCCTTTCCTGATGCCCAGCTGCCTTTGTCTTCCTACGCTGCAAAGAATGTTATTAAGGATTTAGGTCTTGATTACCATAAAATACATGCATGTCCAAACCATTGCATGTTATATTGGGTAGGGAATAAAGATAAAGAGGCTTGTGACATTTGTGGTTTTTCGAGGTGGGCTGTAAAAGAAAAAGAAGACATCATTGATAATAATGATCCACCAAAGTCGATTCCCAAAGTGCCGACAAATGGTATGAGGCAATTTCCTCTAAGACCAAGGTTACAAAGGATGTTTATGTGCAAAGAATTTTCTAAACTTATGAGATGGCACCAGGTGGAACGAAAAGAAGATGGAAAACTAAGACATCCGGCAGATGGTGTGGCATGAAAGATGATGGATGCTCGTTATCCTGATTTTTCATCAAAAAATCGTAATATTAGATTGGGTCTAACATCTGATGGATTTAATCCATATCGTTCAATGAATTCAAGTATAGTACATGGCCAATTGTGTTGGTAAACTACAATCTTCTGCCTTGGTTATGTATGAAACAAGAGAATTTGATTCTTTCAACATTAATATCTGGTCCAGGTTCTCTAAAGAACATGTATTGACATTTATATGCAGCCTTTAATTGTGGAATTGAAAGCATTTTGGAATGTTGGCGTCGAAACATATGATTCTTTGACTGATGGGAATTTTAATTTACGTGCAAGCGTCTTATGGACCATTAGTGATTTTCCGGGATATGCCATGTTGTCAGGTTGGAGCACGAAGGGGAAACTAGCGTGTCCAGTATGCCATTAAGAAACTTCTTCAAATAATTTAAAGCATAGCAAAAAAATGTGTTATATGCACCATAGAAAATTTCTTGATCCGACACATAAGTGGAGGTTGGATAAGAGGAGATTTAATGGTGAAACTGAAATGAGGAGCATTCCAGAAATATTATCAGGAAATGATATTGAAGAGTTATTGCGGGAGTTCAAAAATCGGTTTGGGGATAAGACGAAAACACCTGGTAAAAGTGATGGCCCTTTAAAAAAAGGTCAATACTGTTTGACTTACCATATTGGTGTCATAATCCCCTTCGGCATAACCTGGATTCCATGCACATAGAGAAGAACATATGCGACAAAATATTAGGTACTTTACTTAATATAGGTCGCATGTCGAAGGATCACCTAAACGCTCGTTTGGATTTACAAGAATTGGGCATAAGGAAGGCCCTTCATCCTGTTGAATGTGGTAACGGAAAGCATGTTGAAATTAGAGCTGCAATATTTGATATGACAAATAAGGAAAAAGAAATCTTTTGCTCTGTACTGAAGAATGCCAAACTGCCCTACGGTTGTGCCTCGAATGTTAGTTGGTACGTGCACATAAAAGAGAGAGCGGTTGTGGGATATAAGAGCCATGATGCTCATTTCATACTCCACTATTTGCTACAATTTGCCGTGAAGAAAGTATAAAAACCCGAGGTTGCATTATCAGTGATCAGATTTAGTGCATTCCTTAAAGGACTGTGGAGCAAGGTTATCGAAGTGGATGATATCAAGAGGCTGCAAAAAGAAATTGTCGAGACACTTTGTCATTCTAAAATGATTTTTCCACGGGCTTTTTTCGATATAATGGTACACTTGCCTGTTCATTTATGCAGAGAAATCGAATATGGCGGGCCTGAACATCTTAGACGCATGTATCCAATTGAGCGATATCTAGGAAAGTTGAAATCTTATGTGCAAAATGGAAACAGACTGGAAGGTTCGATGGCAGAAGGTTGCTTGGCAGAAGAGTGTGTGACCTTCTGTTCAAGATTTTTAAGCGTTGATGGAGGAACAGAAAACACGTCGATTGATTTTGGAAGATGTCCAACATATTTAGAATATCATATTGGAACAAAGAAGAATAAAGATGGGAAGATGTTCAATTTGAAAGATGTAGATTGGAAGGCAATGCATCGCTATATTCTGCTCAATTCTGGTAATAAATAAATTGAGTGTTTGATCAAGTAAGTTCTTAAGTTCCTATATCATTTTTCTTAACTATAAATTAACATCTGCATTTCGTAGTTTTTTGACCTTAATTATTATTTAGGGTTCATCGAGCTTATGTGTATGGTCTTGCAAATCCAAGAAGATACAAAAGGGAATGAGAATATTTTGAAGAGTTTTGGAATTGGGTTAAAGAAGAGATTCTGAAAAAGGACAATATTTCAACAGATTTAGAGATGTTTGCATTATTTCCTAATCGAGTAGCTAGGAAGTTTACCGGTTATATAGTAAATGGATATAGATTCCACACAAAATTTAGAGATTTTCGATGTACCACACAAAATAGTGGTGTATTTTTGACTGCCAAAACCACCAGCTTTGCAAGTTCGAAAGACCAAAACCCAATAGTGGGTGATGTCAATTACTATGAATCAATCGAAGAAATTTTTGAGCTTGATTATTGGGGAACTTTCACAGTGGTCCTTTTTAAGTGTTGCTGATACCAAGAGGAAAAAGACTCATATGGTCTTACTCGAGTAAATTTTAGCAAGTGCCATAAAATGGATCCTTATGTCCTGTCTTCACAAGTGCAGCAAGTATTTTATATGGAAGATGCAGTTGGAAAGAACAGTCATTACATTATTAAAAAATGCCGAGAGATTGGCGTGATACCGAAAATCGGAATGCACTGGAAGAAGACATGAGCAATACGCATTCACATGATATGGGCATAGGTGGTGAACTAGAACCAGAAGTTGTTGATTGGGGTTGGATTAGGGATGATGTCCCCGTAATACAACTAGAAACAGAACTAGAAGCAGAAGTTCCTGATCATGTTCCATCTCGTTAGGACAAAAAATTCCTCTTTCTTATTGCTTTAATTTGGTCTAATTTATGATGTATTTGGCACTTTTTGTTTTAGCTGGAAATTATTATCTTTGATGAATGTATTTGGCACTCTTTTCTCATAATGCAACCTACACTGTTTACATGTTTTATTATTTAATTCTTTCTTTACTGTCATCTAACTTGGTTATAGACCAAAATGTTATAGTTGTTGTTTTTTGTCCACTTTAACATGCATGTACCTTTTTCTAATGTATTCATTTTGTACGGGATGGATGAACTTATTAATATCTGACTGCAACATGGCGGACGGTTTCGAAGAACATGTTACGTCGATGGAGCCCTTCGTAGTAACAAAATATGATGTAGACCGCTTTTCTTACAGTGTGCTTATGGACTTTATTAAAGATGCTCTCCATTAAACTGAAATAGGAGGAGTCTATATCATCAGCAAAGGAACGAGGGGTGGCTGGCAGCTAATATTGAATGACAAGGATGTAAACAAGTATGTACAGGGCTGCAACAAGCGAGAAGAAGTGGTTTTTTACATCGACAACACCATTGACAAAGACAGTAAGCCGTTGATTCAACTGCAGCCACATGTAATCATACGACCAAGAAAAACATAATTCAAGGTATATATGTATATGTAATATAGATCTATTCTTATATATATCTCTATGTGTGTGTAAAGAACTATGAAGGAGGCCATCGTTATAATTTTATCAAAGATAAATCATTAAAATTTATTCTTTAATCTACTTTTGAATATCAATTCAAACAAGTCGGGATTAACGGACCTTACCGAAGTAATCATTTGTTTTAATTTCCCAATCCCAACCTATTCATCCCATGAAGTAAAACTGGTAATACTTCATATCTAACACCACGGTGTTATCGGTAAATTCAATTACCATTTCACGTTCAAATCTAATTAAAGATTTAACTATCGCCTGGAGAAAAACTGGTGATACTCCATTCTCGATCTTTTCAATCTAATTAAAGATTCATTAAAACTCCACAAAGTTTTAATTGTTAACTGGGTTAAAGAATCAGTGTCATTTTAAACGCGGTTCACGATAAACCCAAAATCACATTCCATTAATTATCTGGTTAAAGAACGAGTGTTATTTAAAACATTGTCCACGATAAACCCAAAAATCAATATCAATTCAATTCCAATTAAATATTGTTTAATTGGTTCACTTCATTAAATCTAAATAAAATATTTAATCTTTTTCTCAACTAGGTTCAAGAACAGTGTTAATGAAGACACCATTCACGACAAACCCAAATCACGTTTGATATTAAATACAAGGCTCTGAATAGAAAATATACTGGCTTATATTCAATATCAAATTCTACGACCAACAAATATCGTATTGGAAATAACGATATATATATATATATATATATCTTTCAAATTCCCATAACAATATCTGTATCGTCACGAAATCCAACATCGAAATATTCCGAAGACAATTTCGATTCAAATCCATTCCAATATATTTATTGGAAATTCTGGTTATTTTCAAAACCATTTCAAATCCAATTTATTTACTTAAAAATAAATAGAATTATAATTCTAGTTCAAAACTAGTTCATTTCGATAAAAATCTATTTTTATCTTTTCAAATAGGGAGTTTTTCATCCCAATTTTTCCCAAATCATTTCTTATGATTTTACACAAATTATTGATATTTTTAATAATTTTATTAAGGCCCGTACAGTCGATTTCCATCAATGGCCATCGAACTGCACATACAACGACCTTTTCCAAATTTGATTTGGACATAACTCCAAATCCAACCGTTAGATTTCTAATTTCCAATATTCGTTAGAAAGCTCTTTTCGATACGAACCCAACGGTTTTGGTTTTAGGAGAATCTGACGGTCTGATCTCCCGTAATATCCGTTTGAAGTCAATGGTCGAAATTCGCGAACTGCCGCGGCGCGGCGCGTTCTATTCAGGCCATTATATTATATATATAATATATACTTCATCGATTTCAATTCAAAACGTGCTTTATAGATCGTTTTAAATTCATTTTCAAAACGGTTTCAACTTCATATTCAATTTCTAATCAAAATTGAATATTCCAATATAAATTCGTTTTAAATTCATTTCAAATTGATTTCAGATTGATTTCAATTCAATTTCAATTTAATTCGAATGCAATTCCTTTCGATTTCAATTCTATTCAATTTCAATTTGAATTCACTTCTATTCAATTTAAATTTGAATTCGCTTCTATTCAATTTCAATTTGAATTCACTTCTATTCAATTTCAATTTGAATTCACTTCTATTCAATTTCAATTTGAATTCACTTCTATTCAATTTCAATTTGAATTTCAATTCTTTTCAAAATTTTAGATTTTGAAATCACTTTCGATATTCGTTATAAAATGAATAAAATCGATATAAATATCGTTCACGTCAAATTGGCGTAAATCTAATCAACACGGCTTCATATATTCATATTTTCAAATATTCCATTTCGAATATTTCTTTTTCAAATATTTCTATTTCAAATATTTCTTTTTCAAATATTTCTATTTCAAATATTTCTACTTCTAAACTGGAATGAGGCCCAATCAATTACCATATAATGTTAATTATATGGATTTTCTACAACACATGTATACAATAACAACGATGAATAATCAACCAGCATCCAAAGTGCATTCTACACTGTATAAGCATCAAATATAAATATTCAACGCTTATAACAGCCTGTCAATCAATCGATCAACATACAACTAAACAATCGGGATTAGTGTACGTCAAATATCATCCCTATACCCATGTGGGGTTTCAAACAATCAAACACAGATTTTATTTGTGCAGTTGGGCGATGTGTAAAATTTATCGTCCCAATCAATATCAGTCAAATGTGTGTACATAAACAAATCGTCAGATTTGTTTATTTTTATTTCATTTCATATACACGTTAAAAATTCTATTTTTAACTATAAAATACTTTTCCACTATGAAATATTTTATTTTGTTTCACACCACACAATCAACTACACATCAAAATCAAACAAACAAGCATACAAGCTGTCCATGGTCTGTGGACGACGGGTGTCGGGTGCTACTAAACACCGTCTGCATCCTAGTATATATATATATAACTAGAAAATTGAATTAAAGAGTGAGAAATTCTCACAGATTAGCTAATCCAATCCCACGACTCTTCTTATGTAGAAATCTTCGCCGTTCTTGCCTCTTGTCACTTTCTCTGCCCGTATTCTCTACATAGGTAAAAATCGAATTTTTCACTTCGTTATTCAATATATAAAAATTGAATTTTTTACTTTGCTATTCAATATATAAAAATCGAATTTTTAATATCCTACTTATATAAAAATTATATTTTTATTCATTTCAAAATCAAATCTTTATCATTTCAACATCAGTTTTAATTACTATATAAAATCAGTTTTATTAACTACATAAAATCAGTTTTTTTATAACTAAATAAAATCCTAAAACTTACTGTGTAAATCGATGGAGGGGGGGTGCTACCATCGTTCGCCGGTCAGAGGAGGGGGTGGAGCTTGCTGGGCGGACGCGCGGGGTTGGCCAGCTCCGGCAATTGCTTCGACGGCGAGATCGAGGGGCTCAGGGGCGGATTGCTTCGCGTTTCAGAAGGGGGGGACGAGAAGAGAGAGAGCGTCGGAGGAGGTGGGCGGTCTGAGGGAGGGTGCCGGCGTGGGGTAAGCGGCGGTGCGGTGGTGGAGGTTGAACGGGGAAGGGCACGACGGGTTTTCCCCCCTTTTTTTCTGTTTGATTTGATTTTGAATCGGGGGGGGGGGGCTGAGAGGGAGAAAGGAGAGGAGAGAGATATTTTATTTTTAATTTATTTAATTTCAAAAAGTAACTTTTCCATTCGACCTCGAAACAAGGCCCACCGCCTGTCGTCCATAGCTAATTATCCCCATTCCGAACACAATGGGATATGTATCGTAGGCTGATTCGGTCGTTACGATCAGTTTTCGTTCAATTTACATTTAAATCAGTATACTGAATTTTAAACGTACGTTTCAAATTACCGGGGTCACATATGGACTCTAAAAATTCCAGAAAAATATTTTCTAGTTTCGTATTGACGATACGGTCCTAACAAAACTAGTTTCGTCGAATTCTGAGACCGTTTGAAAAATGGCCAATTTCCAGTCGATTAAAATCAACTAAAACTGGTCAAACTCGTTTTCCTTTGCTACGCTCACATATCGAGTCGAAAAATTACGAAATTTGAAACCTAGCAATAACTTGACATCACGGACCCAATAAAAGAGGTTTCGTCGAAATCCGAGGTCATTTGCAAAATTTCCATTTTTAAGGGCCTGAATTCCATAGCGACTATTCAGAATTTTCAACTGGACATATCTTTTGATTCCCGCTATGAAATTTCGATTTCTCGGATTCGTTGGAAAGATATTCACAATTAGATTCCATTATTTTTGGTTTCACTAAAATCCGGTTTATTTTGCACCCGGTACATTCAATTGAAGTTTGAAATCGAATTATCGAACTACCGCGCCATTTTCAATTCTATTTATAATTATATATAAATTTTTATATTCTAACGACGACGTATATAATATATACGTTCAAATTCTATTCAAAATAAATTTTCTCGTCGTTATTATTTAAAATAATTCTTTTTAAATAATCAAAATTTGCTAAAATTGCCAAAATAAAAATTTTAAACTGGCCCAGATTTCCGGGTTATTACAATCTCCCCCACTTAAAACTTTTCATCCCCGAAAAGGAACAAAGTCGAAAGTGGTTTGATTAATCAACTCTACGTTCGATCTGGCTTCCATTCTCCAACTTTTCAGTTTCTGAGAATTTTCCAATTCTTCAAAAATTTGGCTAACACCCTAAATTTTCGAAAAATTTCGCCATAACCTCAAATGCACTGGGAGCCACGGGAAAATCCCGAAATTGCCATATAGGCCTTCTGATCTCAAAAAGAAAAAGAAAAAGCCAAGCGGCTAGCCAATAGGCTCATAAAATCATCATCACCCAAACAAAAACAGTAAATTATAATAAACATGTACCTATTTGTCGGGCAAACAAATTTTATTCTCTGCTCTAGCCTCATTGCTAAGACCTGTTCAATGTAAGTACATGTATATGCAAGCAAATGCGACAAATTTTCAATACAATTCAATATTTGATCAAATTGGCTATATGGTTCAAAATTATCAAACAAATAAACAAACAATACAAACATCAATCAATTAGTTGATTAGCTTTTGAAACTCATAACTTTGATACATAGTCAAAAATCAGATTTTTTGATGCCAAATCACAACAATAGGCCCTATCTAATTTTGGTTCTCACACCAATCAATAGGAAATATATAGAAAGTCCACTTTCGTCACTCGAACATGAATTCTAATGATGGAGCTCCATCATCAAAATCATCTCCGGGCGATTCGAGTGTAATTCTATATCTATCCAGTATATTAAAACTTCAAATACACGTTTGCAAGGCGTATATGCAAAATCTTTATATACTGGACTGTTCAAATCTATACAAATAAATAACCAAATACGAATAATTGATTAGATTTTCAAAACAAAATTTGTTTTCACTTTAAAAATATACTCTTCACACTCGTTCTAGGATACTACTGATCCCATCTCTAACGAGTCATTCCCGTTGGATATTACTAATCCAGTTTCTGATGAATTCTTTCGTATGGTTCTAATGTGCCTTGTTCTCTGAGCTTTGTAAACCAAAGCTCTGATACCACGATGAAACGACCCGAACTTCCCCGGTCTCCGAAGAGAAGAGAAAGAACGAATTGTTTTGAGAACACGACAAAATAGAACGCAGACGGAAGAACATTTCATTGTATATCACAACAATTCCATCAGAATACAAGAATATACAGAGTATGAATAAATAAATATTACATAGAAAATATCAGAGATTACAATACATTACATAGCAGCGGAAAATAATACAATACACAACTAGAAGAGATATACGGATACAAAGCTTTCCGGATATCGTTCCAGCTGTAAACCAGGATCCTGTGAATATAAATCTGCAAAAGCAAAACTACTAGCAACCCGTGTCAAAATAAGGGCACCCAGAGTTTAGGTTAAAACAATAAACTCCAGGTCAGTCATGGGACTGGTGTGAGAACTAAAACAGTTATTAATCTTTATTTTAAAGTTAGGTAAATCAAGGGACCACGCCGTATAACACGGAACGGGTTTCCTCCCAAGAATACCAGTGCATAAAACAAACAGCGCAATGCTAAATAAAGAAAAATGAAGCTATTATAAGACCCAGGTCCCATCACACAATGCAACGCAAGCCGGAGGATAGGGTTTTTACCTTATAATAGCCAAGAATGCTTGATACGTTTAAAACCAATCATTTGATACTATTATAAGTGCATAGTGTATAAAACAACTTCAAATCATAAGTATCAATCATAGACGGCATAAGCGCCCCATCCCACTATGTCGCCATACTAGGCTCTACAATTAAAACCGCAAATGTCACGTATTTGGAAATTGGATTTCCATCTATGAACCGAGACTAGGGATCGTCCTCTACCGATTCGAGACTCTCTAGCCCGAGCCTCAGGCAAGCCTTGGAGCGACAGGGCCGGTCCACCGATGTGGATTATTATGCCTGAACACTACGTTTCTCCGCCCTTTGGGGCGTAAATGAGCCAACGAATGGCTCCATCGGACCCGGATCGTCCTATCTAACCAAGGCGCCTCGCAACAGCAACAACCACACAGGTGAAAAGTATATAAATGTCAGGGCTGATAGATCACTGACACCACCCTAGCTAGAAAGAAACGCATGCCCTCCCTGAGGTCCTTCTCCCGTTTTTGGTTCACAACCGAGGTGTGAGGCTCGCGAATTCACGTTACACAAAGCTATGCCACACAGGAGGTGCTTTGATCATCAACCACAAGACTTTGCTTTTCAACAGAAGCCTCGATCAATTGCCACTTAGGCATGCCACACAGGCAATTCACTCTATGCGTTTGATATCCATCAGTATATAACCCCTGAGCTCGTACGTCTCAGAGAAGGGCGTTAAGCAAGAGAATAAATTCTCCGCCGCCAAACAGATATATATTTAATAGAAATCAATCACACAGACTAAAATCCAATGTCAGACACACAGTCCATTTACAAGTCCGTTCTGGGTCCGAACGAAACCGGAGGCACCTAGTACCCCGCATATCCATCGATCTCCAAGTACATCTGGACGATCACCAACTGTTTCCATTTTCTTGGGTGTACAGCCCAATCAAGATCATCAGTAATTATCCAAACGACGTGAAGACCTCTGGTCTTCGACCATCGTCTTCATCTTCGACTTATCGTCGTATCAGTTATTCAAAATGGGATAAACCCGATCTTTCTGAATAACTCGCGTTTATAAAAAATACGTGTTACACAAACACAACATACGCCTCATTCCAATTCATCGGTCACTAACCGTAAATTAATCAAGAGAATAATTCCCCAAATATTAACCCCGAAGGCCGAAACCAACATCAGATCAATATCCAGAAAACCATTCTGCTTAGCTAACCGACAATTAGTTTCAAAATTTCACATTCATAGGGAAAGGTTCCCAATAATTTTATCAAAGATAAATCATTAAAATTTATTCTTTAATCTACTTTTGAATATCAATTCAAACTAGTCGGGATTAACGAACCTTACCGAAGTAATCATTTGTTTTAATTTCCCAATCCCAACCTATTCATCCCATGAAGTAAAACTGGTAATACTTCATATCTAACACCACGGTGTTATCGGTAAATTCAATTACCATTTCACGTTCAAATCTAATTAAAGATTTAACTATCGCCTGGAGCAAAACTGGTGATACTCCATTCTCGATCTTTTCAATCTAATTAAAGATTCATTAAAACTCCACAAAGTTTTAATCGTTAACTGGGTTAAAGAATCAGTGTCATTTTAAACACGGTTCACGATAAACCCAAAATCACATTCCATTAATTATCGGGTTAAAGAACGAGTGTTATTTAAAACACTATCCACGATAAACCCAAAAATCAATATCAATTCAATTCCAATTAAATGTTGTTTAATTGGTTCACTTCATTAAATCTAAATAAAAGATTTAATCTTTTTCTCAACTAGGTTCAAGAACAGTGTTAATGAAGACACCATTCACGACAAACCCAAATCACGTTTGATATTAAATACAAGGCTCTGAATAGAAAATATACTGGCTTATATTCAATATCAAATTCTACGACCAACAAATATCATATTGGAAATAACGATATATATATCTTTCGAATTCCCATAAAAATATCTGTATCGTCACGAAATCCAACATCGAAATATTCCGAAGACAATTTCGATTCAAATCCATTCAAATATATTTATTGGAAATTCTGGTTATTTTCAAAACCATTTCAAATCCAATTTATTTATTTAAAAATAAATAGAATTATAATTCTAGTTCAAAACTAGTTCATTTCGATAAAAATCTATTTTTATCTGTTCAAATAGGGAGTTTTTCATCCCAATTTTTCCCAAATCATTTCTTATGATTTTACACAAATTATTGATATTTTTAATAATTTTATTAAGGCCCGTACAGTCGATTTCCATCAATGGCCATCAAACTGCACTTACACCGACCTTTTCCAAATTTGATTTGGACATAACTCCAAATCCAACCGTTAGATTTCTAATTTCCAGTATTCGTTAGAAAGCTCTTTTCGATACGAACCCAACGGTTCCGGTTTTTGGAATCCGACGGTCGGATCTCCCGTAATATCCGTTCGAAGTCAATGGTCGAAATTCGCGAACTGCCACGGCGCGTTCTATTAAGGCCATTATATTATATATATAATATATACTTCGTCGATTTCAATTCAAAACGTGCTTTATAGATCGTTTTAAATTCATTTTCAAAACGGTTTCAACTTCATATTCAATTTCTAATCAAAATTGAATATTCCAATATAAATTCGTTTTAAATTCATTTCAAATTGATTTCAATTTCAATTTAATTCGAATGCATTTCCTTTCAATTTCAATTCGAATTCAATTTTATTCAATTTCAATTTGAATTCACTTCTATTCAATTTCAATTTGAATTCGCTTCTATTCAATTTCAATTTGGATTCACTTCGATTCAATTTCAATTTGAATTCACTTCTATTCAATTTCAATTTGAATTCACTTCTATTCAATTTCAATTTGAATTCACTTCTATTCAATTTCAATTTGAATTTCAATTCTTTTCAAAATTTCATATTTTGAAATCACTTTCGATATTCGTTATAAAATGAATAAAATCGATATAAATATCGTTCACGTCAAAATGGCGTAAATCTAATCAACACGGCTTCATATATTCATATTTTCAAATATTCCATTTCGAATATTTCTTTTTCAAATATTTCTATTTCAAATATTTCTTTTCCAAATATTTCTATTTCAAATATTTCTACTTCTAAACTGGAATGAGGCCCAATCAATTACCATATAATGTTAATTATATGGATTTTCTACAACACATGTATACAATAACAACGACGAATAATCAACCAGCATCCAAAGTGCATTCTACACTGTATAAGCATCAAATATAAATATTCAACGCTTATAACAGTCTGTCAATCAATCGATCAACATACAACTAAACAATCGGGATTAGTGTACGTCAAATATCATCCCTATACCCGTGTGGGGTTTCAAACAATCAAACACAGATTTTATTTGTGCAGTTGGGCGATGTGTAAAATTTATCGTCCCAATCAATATCAGTCAAATGTGTTTATATAAACAAATCGTCAGATTTGTTTATTTTTATTTCATTTCATACACACGTTAAAAATTCTGTTTTTAACTATAAAATACTTTTCCACTATGAAATATTTTATTTCGTTTCACATCACATCACACAATCAACTACACATCAAAATCAAACAAACAAGCATACAAGCCGTCCATGGTCTGTGGACGACGGGTGTCGGGTGCTACTAAACACCGTCTGCATCCTAGTATATATATATATATATATAACTAGAAAATTGAATTAAAGAGTGAGAAATTCTCACAGATTAGCTAATCCAATCCCACGACTCTTCTTATGTAGAAATCTTCGCCGTTCTTGCCTCTTGTCACTTTCTCTGCCCGTATTCTCTACATAAGTAAAAATCGAATTTTTCACTTCGTTATTCAATATATAAAAATCGAATTTTTACTTTGCTATTCAATATATAAAAATCGAATTTTTACTTCGCTATTCAATATATAAAAATCGAATTTTTACTTTGCTATTCAATATATAAAAATCGAATTTTTAATATCCTACTTATATAAAAATTATATTTTTATTCATTTCAAAATCAAATCTTTATCATTTCAACATCAGTTTTAATTACTATATAAAATCAGTTTTTTTATAACTAAATAAAATCCTAAAACTTACTGTGTAAATCGATGGAGGGGGGGTGCTACCATCGTTCGCCGGTCAGAGGAGGGGGTGGAGCTTGCTGGGCGGAGGCGCGGGGTTGGCCAGCTCCGGCAATTGCTTCGACGGCGAGATCGAGGGGGCACAGGGGTGGATTGCTTCGCGTTTCAGAAGGGGGGGACGAGAAGAGAGAGAGCGTCGGAGGAGGTGGGGCGGTCTGAGGGAGGGCGCCGGCGTGGGGTAAGCGGCGGTGCGGTGGTGGAGGTTGAACGGGGAAGGGCACGACGGGTTTTTCCCCCTTTTTTCTGTTTGATTTGATTTCGAAATCGGGGGGGGGCAGAGAGGGAGTAAGGAGAGGAGAGAGATATTTTATTTTTAATTTATTTAATTAATTTAATTTCAAAAAGTAACTTTTCCATTCGACCTCGAAACAAGGCCCACCGCCTGTCGTCCATAGCTAATTACCCTCATTCCGAACACAATGGGATATGTATCGTAGGCTGATTCGGTCGTTACGATCAGTTTTCGTTCAATTTACATTTAAATCATTATACTGAATTTTAAACGTACGTTTCAAATTACCGGGGTCACATATGGACTCTAAAAATTCCAGAAAAATATTTTCTAGTTTCGTATTGACGATACGGTCCTAACAAAACTAGTTTCGTCGAATTCTGAGACCGTTTGAAAAATGGCAAATTTCCAGTCGATTAAAATCAACTAAAACTGGTCAAACTCGTTTTCCTTTGCCACGCTCACATATCGAGTCGAAAAATTACGAAATTTGAAACCTAGCAATAACTTGACATCACGGACCCAACAAAAGTGGTTTCGTCGAAATTCGAGGTCGTTTGCAAAATTTCCATTTTTAAGGGCCTGAATTCCATAGCGACTATTCAGAATTTTCAACTGGACATATCTTTTGATTCCCGCTATGAAATTTCGATTTCCCGGATTCGTTGGAAAGATATTCACAATTAGATTCCATTATTTTTGGTTTCACTAAAATCCGGTTTATTTTGCACCCGGTACATTCAATTGAAGTTTGAAATCGAATTATCGAACTACCGCGCCATTTTCAATTCTATTTATAATTATATATAAATTTTTATATTCTAACGACGACGTATATAATATATACGTTCAAATTCTATTCAAAATAAATTTTCTCGTCGTTATTATTTAAAATAATTCTTTTTAAATAATCAAAATTTGCTAAAATTGCCAAAATAAAAATTTTAAACTGGCCCAGATTTCCGGGTTATTACATTAATTCAAGTAACTATTTGTTCTTTGTGCATGCATTCTATCAAAATAGCAAGAACTGTTTATATGTCGACTCTATTTGGTTAACTAGCTTAAATTTATCATCGCTGGTGAGTAATAATGTTAATCTGCTTGCAGTTCTCGCAACCATCAGTTTTGACGAAGTATGAACAAGAGCGAATCGCGCGAATGCAAGAAAACGATGCAGTTAGTAGATCACTTAGGGTGCCTTCATAGGTTAGTTGTATGCAAGAGGCTGCCGCACGAAATAGGAAAGATAAAGGTAAAGATGTTGCTGGACGTGATGAACACATCCCAGAAAATGCTGGTGAAGACGTTACTAATGATTCCTCGGATTCGGAGTATAAAGAAGTTATTTGTTTATTACTTATTGTCTTTGCCTTTATGAACATAAAAAATCTTAAACTTCGACTTAATTATAGAGAATCAAAATTGTTAAGTTAAAGGATCCTTTACCTGGACGGAGAACTCGTTCGCGAACTAATGCAACCATTGAAATTGAAAAGGAAGCGATGACCTGCAACACCCCCCCCCCCTCCAAAGAAAGATGGCTCCAACAAGGAGTTGATCATGACAAACACTCTCACTCCAAAGAAACTCAGTAACCGGGAGAAATTCGCAGAAACATTAAAGAAATTGACGAAACCTACACCGTCTTTTTCAGGAGTTTTAAAACCTACAACGTCTCGTCCATCCGTTTTAAAAGCTACATGTAGCAAATTGTTCAAACAATTAACCAATTTAATGTGAAGTTGCTGGTTCAGTTGTTGCTTATTTAGCGATGCGGAAACGTCAAAAGCAGAATGTTGAAGCGCCTCCAACAATGGAAAATCTTACTGATCGATTAGAGCAGGAAGATGAAGCAGGTACAGGTACAATATAATGTTTCTTTATTTGTGCACTGCACTACACTGTTGAGTATGTCTATTTTCTATTCATTTTTTTGAACCTGGTAGATAAAGTACAAGGTCCAAAAATACCTAGAGTGAAGTCAAAAAAGACCAAGGTGCATGCTAAAACCCCTAATGATAAAGTAGTCATTGAGTTGAATGAGGATGGTCAGCCAGTATCTGATAATATTACAGAGTTAAACAATTTTCTTGGGACACTAGCAAAGGATAATGCGTCTCTTACTTACATCAATTGGCATGTTGTTCCTGATCAATTAAAGCGACAAATGTTGGAATATGCTCTAGTACAATCTAATTTCCTTAACCATATACAGTTCAACTGACTTCCTAAATGTTTGGTTTTAATTAATTTGTTTGTTTCCTGAATTTTGTAATTGATATATTGTAGGCTAGGTATGTCATCCCGGAAGAAGGACACAAGTGGGTCTTGAACACGCTTAACGACTCATGCAGGTAGTACAAGTCTCGCATTAAAGCAAGGTATTATAAAAAATATTCAACTGATGAGGAAAGGCTTGCAAATAGGCCCAGTACAATTCTGTTGGAGGATTTTAAAATGCTCTTGGAATGCTGAGGTGATGAAGCGATTCAGGTACGGCTTTAATGACGTTCACATTTTTATAATGTTTAGTAGTTCACATTATCTTGTTTAGTGCTAATCTTTTCTTTAGTAGTTCGCATTATCCTTGTTTAGTGCTATTTTTTTTTTTGGATTTCCAGGCCTTAGCTGATACTAATTACGTGCATCGTAATTCATTAAATGAGACACATATCATGGGTCCCAAAAACTCATGCAGTAGCCAAAGAAAAGATAGTAAGTGTTTTTTTGAACTTAAGTTTTTTTGTGATTGAGTCGAATTGGTCACATGATAATTCTAATTTGTTATATCATTGAATTATATTTTATATATTATTGTCACAATGTTCAAAGGCAGCAGCTAGATCTGTAAATTCTTAACATTGAATGTTAAAAATTGTGTTTAATTTTTGGTAATCCTAATACTTGATAGAGAAAGAAGGACGCAGAAAAATCCTCCCCATCCGCTGCCTTGGTTTATTTGGAAACATATAAACGAGAACTGGGTAGAAGTTACAAGACTAAAACGGATGAACTAAAGGCCAAATACGTGAGTACATATATAATTAGATACTGAAATAGCAATACTTGTGTTAGTATAATTGGCACATTGTACGTTTGTTGGAGTTGCTTATTAAATCGAACACATAGTTAGTTTGAAAGAAAACCAGTTCTGTTAATAAATTCATTCCTGCCAGCTGCCTATTTATATATATGCTTGCCTGGTTTTCATTTTGTAGGCGAAGGTTCAAGCAATGATGGATGCAAGAAACATTGCTGAGGCAGATGCACTTGTTTCTGGTAGGAAGAGCCACACGCGGAAATGGCTTGTAGGAAGGCGAGGTAAAATGGTCGAAAAGTCTCCAACAACTTCTGGTTCTTCGAACAGTTATGTGCAAGAGCTGACCAAAAAAATATGGCAAGAGCTTAAGGCAGATTTGGAAGAAAAGGTTAACGGAAAAGTGAAAGAGAACGTGTCATGGGTGTTAAAAAAGCTAGATGAAACCAATGCAGATCTTAATTTAGACGTCGGAGACTTTTGTGTCACCACAACAAGTGATGAAGATGACATTGTTACCCCTGTAACCCCGGCAACTGACTGAAGTATTTGGATGGTATGTGTTAGCACTTGTGATATATTCTGTTCTTTAAAATTATGGCACTTGTGGTATGTGTTCGTGATGGCACTTGTGGTATGTTTGGATGATGGAACTTGTGGTATGTGTTGGTGATGACACTTGTGAGGTGGTATATATAATTTGTTGGTCTGGCTGTGGTTATGAATGTTTTGGGAGGATTTATTGTATGAATATTTTGGTATATATATATATATATATATATATATATATATATATATATATATATATATGAATGTGGTACAATGTTTTGGATTGAATATATGTACTGCAGAATTTATAGTTATAGGGTTGTATTACAGCTGCATTTGATTTTTTTCTGGTGTTGCATTTGATTTTTTTACCATTGCAGTTGATGTTTTCTGGTGTTGCAGTACAGTATTGTGGTGTTGCATTAGACGGTACTATAGTGTTGCATTAGATTGTTGTGATGTTACATTAGACTGTGCCATGGTGTTGCATTAAGTGTAATATTATTAATTCCACAACGGTATGGCACGTGGGGCCCACAGCTTACGTGGTGCCACGTGGATAGTTGTCGCCGCATGTGACACATGTGCAGCTAACGTGGAGAGATGACATGTCATGTGACACGTTGGCAGCTGACGTGGAAAGTCCATGTGGACCCCACTACCATGACCTGGAAGCCAGGCTCTAGCTTCTACTTAAGGCAACGCTGTATGTTTTTGCATTACATGCATATACTGATGCAATAGGGTTATAATGCAACGGTTTCTTTCCATGGCCGTAGATGGGCAAAAGCGTTGCCTTAGATGGCTAATGCAATAGCCGGGGATGTCACTCCCCTTTAGTGTTGCCTATTTGAAAAAATGGCCTACGGCAATGCTTTTTTGATCTACGGCCACAGAAAAATAGTGTCGAATATGCCCACTTTTGTAGTAGTGTTTCTTCCTGAACTCCCTTGATTATTTCTCTAAAAATTATTTCTCCTTTTATATCTCAGGAATTTTCTGAAATTCCTTGTCATTAATGCATTTTCTTCATCGTCTTCGCTGCTTGAGTCAGAATCATTTGTTGTTGCTTTAAATGCTATGGAATTCTTTTCAGTTGGATTGTTTTCCTTTCTTTTATGTAATTGGACTTCAAACGACATCATATTTTCGATTAACTCCTCAATTCTCATTTCACTGACATTATGAGCTTCTTTAATCGCCGATATTTTTTGATCCCATTTTGAAGTTAATGAACTCAAAATTTTTCTGACTTGGTCTTCTTCAAAATAAGTTTTTCCAAGTGTTGCTAATGAATGCACTATCTCTTGAAATTTGCAATACATGTTGGAGATAGATTCATTCTCGTTCATTTCGAATAACTCAAACTGATTAACTAACATTGATATCTTTGTTTGTTTAACTTTACTAGTTCCTTCATGAGTAACTTGTATAGTTCTCCAAATTTCATAAGCAGATTTATAAACTAACACTCTATTAAACACATTCCTATCTAATGAAAAAAATCAACATATTCATGGCTTTAGAATTGCTTTGTGCAGCAGCCTTTTGTTCATTAGTCCATTGTGCAAAATTAGTAGTGGATCAACATATTCAGTCCGTGTACTATTCCATGTGTCTAGTCCTACTGATTGTAAATATGTTTTCATTCTACATGCCCAATATGAATAATTACAGCCATTAAACGGTGGTGGTCTAACAGTGGACTGGCCCTCTACAAAAGAACTATTATTACCAGTGTTGCTTGCCATTTAATATTTTCAGAAATCAGATTATGAACTTTTTGAAAACCTATGTTCTGATACCAACTGTTAGGGAATGCAGAAAGCGGATCTTAAGGCAAAACAAACACTAAAGGGGGTGAATAGTATTTTTGAAGAATTTATGAAAATCTTAAACTTATATGATCTACTATATGAATCACACACAACAGAGATGATTACAGACACAGAATCAAACACAAACACAAAAACAGATAAATATAAATTGCAGAAAAGGAAAGAACACACCGGATTTTATACTGGTTCGGAAAACTCCTACGTCTACTTCCACACAACGCTGGATTGTGCAGAGTTTTATAATTATCAATATCCTAGTACAATCCCCTTGATTTCACGGCTACAAGTTTAACACCACTCCAAACACCCTTGATTTCACGAATACAAGGTTAAAATCGCTCCCTTTCCTTGATTTCAGGGCTATAAAGAACACACCCTTTCCCAAACAATTCCCAAATATGTACAATAGACCTATAACTCATCAATAACACTTCAATTTAGAGAGTAGTGGATAGAGATTGAGAAAAGAAGAAGTTTTATATAATTAGAGTAGAAATATATCGGCAAAGTAGAAGTGTAGAAATCAATAAAATGATAAAGAATAATGGAGGGATGAAGAGGGGTGAAGATGGAGAAGAAGAATTATAAAAAAAATTCAAAATCAATCCCAATTTATAAGATTTGAATGGTTGCAACGTTTCAGAAACATTGCAAATAGTGAAAAGACACTTCCTTTGAAAACTGAATTTCTAACAGTTGTATGTCGACATACCAATATATGTATGTCGACATATGTCATGTATTTTTATATTTTTAAAACTATTTTTCAAGTGCTTAATTATATATATTATTTTGGAAATTCTTGAATCAAAACTTAGTGATATGAATGAGTATTCTAAAGTATTAAATCATATGAAATCATAATAATATATTATATAAGCATATTTATAAAGTTATAAGGTTTAAAACTATGTATAACTACATAACTATATAAACTTATATTAAAACTTATATGTTTGAAATCATAAGTAAGATAAAATAACTTGAAATCGGAATTTGAAAAACAAAATTTGAACTTGAAGTGTTATCCAGAGTCTTACATATAAACTAGACTCTATTGCTATATTTTTCTTGAACTCTTGTAATCTTGATAACTTTATAACTCATGAGTCTTGAATCTTTTCTGAATCCTGAATCCCTTGAAACCTAATAGTATTTCTTTACTAGATTCATTATATGATCACTTTTTCAACCTAATAGTACCTCCATGCTAGATTTATGACAACCCTTCTTTTCTTGATTCACAATAACGCTTCATTATTTTATTTATAATAACATCATCCCAGATTCAAAATAGTTGTATCTCTTTAGCTTTACTGTTGCATTCCTACTTTTAAACTAAATTTTGGCTATAACGCCATTAATCCCTAACTTGCACTTGAAGCCAATTATGGAGCCTTATCACCATCCCTTCAACCAGTCTACCTAAAGAAACAGACTAAGAGAGTGCAATAGCGAATGGATCCGCAATGTTAGCTTTTGTATTAATAATAACACTTTTGAAGTCCTATTAGATTGCTTTAGAGAACAACCCGTACACAATCTGACCTGATTCACAACCCAACCTGGATGGGACGTGAATTACAATTTGTAACTCATACTATACATGGATCAGATGTAGTAGTTTGTTCAACCTAACCTTATTTTAACGAAACTCAGCCCTAATAAAAAAAAGTAATTTAATATCAACTCATTTAAAAATAAAACAGTCAAAATCTAGAATAATACATATACACACACATATAATATATATGTATATATATATATGAGATAGGATCAAGAGCACCCTAAACAGTGTAGCACCCCTGTAGCTCTCCTGATTTACACTACACTTTCTCGTTTCTCTCCCTTCCCACTAACTATCTCTTCTCCAACTAACTTATTTAAATATAAACGAGTGGCCTAAATTGAGGAGCACTTGCGGAGCTCAGAAATAGGGTGTCATATAGCATGCATATATATATATATATATATATATATATATATATATATATATATATGTGTGTGTGTGTGTGTGTGTGTGTGTTCTAGAATATACAAAACAACATATTCCATGTTAATCAGATACATAGGATTAACTAAGAGATTTAAATTAGCATTTTAATGTATTATGAAAATTTTACTCTAATATGCGTCGCAGTGAAGCAGTTATGTTTAATGCATTATGCTGACCAAAATATGATATTTTATGCAAAATCTTTTATTTTTTTTCTTATATTCTCATTTTTTTTATCCAACCCTACTAAAAGCGACTAGACTCATACTCCAACTCAACTCATATCAAACCTCATATAGGCTCATATACGGGCTGAACTACATTTAACCTATACATATACGGGTTGGATGAAGTGCTTAGTCAAGCTTAACATAATCCATACTTCGTGCAGTCCTAAAATGCCTGGTTTTCGTGCTGCGAAGGGAGTGATGAAAGTCAAAAGGTTCGAACATGTGACGCCCCACCCTGATTCCATATTAACAAAGAGCATTAATGAGTAATTTTGTCAATTACTACTGAAAGTAGGGTCGATTAGGATCGACCATCGGTAAATCTTGTATTAAACAAGTCCTAAGTACATCGATAGAGTGCTCTTTTTTAACTATTAAGTGGATTAAGATGTTTAATATTGTCAGGAATTGAGATGTAGATGATGATGGTTTTGATAACAATAACCTTATTTACATTATTATTGTTATAAAATATATACTAACATTGTTATCTAGAATATATATATATATACATATAATCTATGCAATTTTGATTATTGAAGACTTTATAGTTCAGAGAATCGAGATTTCAAAATAGAAGAGTTCAAGATAAAAGACTCATGAGTATCAACAATTCAAGAGTTCAAGAAATATAAAGTAATTGTGTCTAGATATCTTGTTAAAACTCTGGTTAGCACTGAATATCTACTTCAAACTTTTTCTCACTATTTTCAAATGATTTCAAAATTACTTGTTTTTTAAATCTGTTTTTGAAATAATTCCAAAATTACTTCCTTATTTTAAATCTAAACCTCTTTATTCTAAATCTGTTTTAACTCCTGAAATTTATTTTAGTTGAAATTAGGGAGGGATCCTTATTTTCAAAGATCATTCCTTGTGTAAGTTTACATTAAGAATGGGTCCCTATTTTACTGTAGCATCATACCTTCGTATTTTTTGCGTTATTGTATAAAATAAAATTAAAAAATAATAAATATTCGTGGGCAGATTCTGCCAAAAAAAATTGTTGAAATATCAACACTTTTTTAGAATAATTACAGCTATTTCTACAATTATTCACACAGTGCACCGCATATGTTGAAAGACGGAAGAATAGTTTCATCGATGTCTGCAATTATTATAAATAATATATATTTTTTCTACTGTTTTACAATGCAGTGTAAAATTATGTTACTACAAGAAAAAGTTGCAGAAATATCCATAAATTTTGCAAATAGTTGCATCAATTTACTGGAGATGAAATATTTTTCATTTGTATGCAATTTTTATCATTTTCTGTTGATTTTCCTGCTATACTTGAATGTTTAAATAAGTATAGGCTTTGAGTTAGAATTTTTCATGCAAATCAGCAAAAGTTGCATGTAATTCTGTAATCTTTTTGATATAATTGCTACAATGTCAGCAATTTTACGGAAAATTACAGAAGTTCGCTAGAATGTGCATATTTTAGATTTTTTTTGCTTTTGAATCATTTTTTTGTAGTTTTCCTACATGAATATGATGATGATGATGATGATTATGTGTTGAATTATATTTGAAGTTTGGTAAATTTTTACGTTGTTTTTAATGGTTTTTTTTGGATAATTTTCAAAAAATAGGGACCTAATTTATAAAGTTTTAAGATAGGGAGTTTTTTTTTGTGTTTTCGAACTTAAACTGGATCTGAGCCAAACTGTCCCTTTATTTTAACTCTTTTTTGAAAATTATACTTAATACATTTAAAATCCTAATTCAAATATTTATTATTTGTAGATTTAATACTAATTCCATAGTTACTTATGTTTTCAAATTTCGTTAGTTATGTTTATCAAGTCTTAAATTATTTCTTAATTTATAGTTTTGAATATATATATATATATATATAAACACTTTTATATCATTTTATAATCATTTTTTAAATCATCTTAATATATGTTTTTAATATATATATTTCTACTTGAAATACTCTATTTTAATATAAAGAAATATAGTTTGTTTTAACTAAGAAATCACCATAATTTATTTAAACATTATTTCCTTTGATTTAAAATTTTATTTTTTTAAACTATACTAGTATATGTCAACATATACAAAGTAGTATGTCGACATATGTGCCTTTGGTTTGATTTTAAATTTGGAAAAGTTCTGACTTTTGAATTCAAACTTTTTTTGAACGATTGTAGCGGTTGGAAAACTATAAATAGGCTTAAGATTTCAAATTTTTAATACCTAATCTTCTCCTTCTTCTTCCTTTCTCTCCTTGTCATTATTCTTCGTAATTTCTCAAAATCTATACTTATACTCTGTCTATTTTCAAAGAAATTATATCGATCTTCTTCTCTTTCTATTATGCATCGAACTCTCTCTAAAATTCAAGTGCTACTCAAGAGTTATAGGCTGTTTGTAATCAAAGATCGGAAGATCAAGTTCTATGGAGTCAATATTTCAAAATTGTACTGAGAAATGGTGTGATTGTAGCCTGTAAATCAATTGGATGTGACTGTAGCTCTGAAATAAATTAGGCGATCTTGTAGCCTGTGTAAATCAAGAGAGCGCCCTATGCTTGGTGTAACAACCCGGAAAATCTGGGCCAGTTTAAATTTTTTATTTTGGCAATTTTAGCGAATTTTGAATATTTAAAATAGATTATTTTAAATAATATCGACGAGAAATTTAATTTGAATATAATTCGACGTATATATTATATGCGTCGTCGTTAGAATATAAATAATTATATATAATTATAAATAGAATTGAAAATGGCGCGGTAGTTCGATAATTCGATTTCAAACTTCAATTGAATGTACCGGGTGCAAAACAATCCGGATTTTAGTGAAACCAAAAATAATGGAATCTAATAGTGAATATCTTTCCAACGAATCCGAAAAATCAAGATTTCATATCAGGAATCAAAAGATATGTCCAGTTGAAAATCCTGAATAGTCGCTATGGAATTCAGGCCCTTAAAAATGGACATTTTGCAAACGACCTCGGATTTCGACGAAACCAGTTTTGTTGGGTCCGTGATGTTAAATTATTGCTAGGTTTCAAATTTCATAATTTTTCGAATCAGTATGTGAGCGTGGCAAAGGAAAACGCGTTTGACCAGTTTCAGTTGATTTTAAATCGACTGGAAATTGGCCATTTTTCTAACGGTCTCAGAATTCGACGAAACTAGTTTTGTTAGGACCGTATCGTCAATACGAAACTAGAAAATATTTTTATGGGATTTATAAAGTTCGTATGTGACCCCGGTAATTTAAAATGTACGTTTAAAATTCAGTATAGTGATTTAAAGGTAAATTCAACAGAAACTGATCGTAACGATCGAATCAACCTACGATACGTATCCCATTGTGTTCGGAATGGGGGTAAAACGCTATGGACGACAGGCGGTGGACCTCGTTTAGAGGTCGTATGTAAAAGTACCTTTTTAGAAATTAAATAATTAAATTAAAAAAAAATTATTCTCTCTTCCCCTTCATTACCCTCTGCCCCCCCCCCCCCCCCCGTTCTAAATTATTTGAACAGAAAAAAAAAATGGAGGGCGCGAGGCCGCCGCCGCCCCAGGCGGAACACCGCCGAAGCCCCCCCTCCCCCCCTCTTTCCGCCGCCTCCTTCCTTCTCCTCCCCCTCCGCTCCTTCTTCTCCGACTGCGACATCCCCCAGACCACTGCACCGCGCCCCAACCCTCGCCACCGCCTTTCCCTCAGCCCCCTCGCCGCCGCGTCCCAGCAGACCGCCCCCCCTCTCCATCTTGCGTCGACGCAGCGCACACCCCCCCCCCCCCCCCCGTAAGTTTTTTTTTTTTTACTAATTCATTTTGTTAATTTATTTTTATGTAAATTAAAACTGATTGGTTTAAAGGAAATTAAAAACTGATTTTTCTAAAGTATTAAAACAGATTTTTTTAATTAGGTTTAAAAACTGAATTTTTATTAAGTATAAAAAATGAATTTTAATTAGGTTGAAAACTGATTTTGATTTGAAAATGATTTTTAAACTGATTTGAAAATGATTTTAAAACTGATTTGTTTAAAAAGGTTTTAAAAGATTTAAACTTTAAAAAAAAAAGTAAAAGACTTAAAAGAAGTAAGATATGGAAATTATATGTTTAAAGTAATAAAAATATAATTTTTACACCGTAGGAATATTAAAGATATAATCTTTATTTTTGAAAAGGCGGAATCTATATCTTAAAAATTCGATTTTTATATATTGAACTTTGAAATAAAAATTCGATTTTTATATATTGAATAGCGAAGTAAAAATTCGATTTTTATATATGTAGTGACTACGGGCAACGAAGATGAAAAAGGATGCGATGACGACGAAGACTTCTCTAAAAGAAGTGCCGTGGAGCTAGGATAGCTATATGTGAGAATTTCTCACCTTTCAATTTCTTTTTTTCTAGTTATATATATATATACTAGGATGTAGACAGTGTTTAGTAGCACCCGACACCCGTCATCCACAGACCATGGATGGCTTGTTTGTTAAATTGTTTGGTTGTGTAGTTGATTAGATGATTTGATTTGAAATTGAATTGTTGGGTGAAATAAATTGATTTGATTGATGTGTGAATGGCGTGGGCCTTCACTAGACCGGGGATAAGGCTAGGCCTTGTCCCGTTTCTAGTATCGTGCCGTTATGCCGCCGAAATTTTCTAAAATATGTTAGAAAATAAAAATATCATTTTATTGTGTAAATGAATTGAATAGAAATTCATAGGTTGAAATAAAATGTTTTATCGTTAAAAATATAATTTTTAACGTGAATGTGAATAAATGAATAGTTATAAACAAATCGGCCGATTTGTTTATATATACACTGATTTGACTGATATTGATTGGGTCGATAAATTTCACACATCGCCCAACTGCACAAATAAAATCTGTGTTTGATTGTTTGAAACCCCACACGGGTGTTGGGATGAAATTTGAAGTTCACTCATCCTGATTGATTAAATATGTCGATCGATTGATTGACAGACTGTTATAAGCGTTAGATATCTATATTTGATGCTTATACAGTGTAGTGCACTTTGGTTGATGGTTGATTATTTTTCAATGCTATTATACATGTGTTGTATGAAAATCCATATAATTAACTTTATATGGTAATTGATTGGGCCTCATTCCAGTTTTAAAATAGAAATATTTGAAATAGAAATATTCGAAATGGAATATTTGAAAATATCAATATATGAAGCCGTGTTGATTAGATTGACGCCATTTTGACGTGAACGATATTTATATCGATTTTATTCATTTTAAAATGAATATTAAGAAATGAATTGAATTGAAAACGATTTCGATATGAATTGAAAACGATTTCGAAATGAATTGAATTGAAAACGATTTCGAAATGAATTGAATTGAAAACGATTTCGAAATGAATTGAATTGAAAACGATTTCGAAATGAATTGAATTGAAAACGATTTCGAAATGAATTGAATTGAAAACGATTTCGAAATGAATTGAATTGAAAACGATTTCGAAATGAATTGAATTGAAAACGAATTCAAATTGAATTGAAAGCGAATTGAAATGAATTCAAATTGAATTGAAATTTGAATTGAATGGAAATGAATTTTAAAACGAATTTATAAAGAAGAATTCAATTTTGATTTGAATTGAAAAGGAAGTTGAAATTGCTTTTGAAACGAATTTAAAACTATTTATATAATTCGTTTTAAATAGAAATCGATGAAATATATTATATATATTATATATATAATATAATGGCCTGAATAGAACGCGCCGCGCCGCGGCAGTTCGTGAATTTCGACCATTTATTTCAAACGGACATTACGGGAGATCCGACCGTCGGATTCTCCTAAAACCAGAACCGTTGGGTTCGTATCGAAAAGAGCTTTCTAACGGATATTAGAAATTAGAAATCTAACGGTTGGATTTGGAATTATGTCCAAATCAAATTTGAAAAAGGTCGCTATAAGTGCAGTTCGATGGCCATTGATGGAAATCGACTGTACGGGCCTTGATAAAATTATTAAAAATAGTAATAATTTGTGTAAAATCATAAGAAATGATTTGGGGAAAATTGGGATGAAAAACTCCATATTTGAAAAGATAAAAATAGATTTTTATCGAAATGAACTAGTTTTGAACTAGAATTATAATTCTATTTATTTTTAAATAAATAAATTGAATTTAAAAAGGGTTTTAAAAATAACCAGAATATCCAATGATTGCATTGGAGTGGATTTGAATCGAAATTATCTTCGGAATATTTCGATGTTGGAATTCGTGATTATACAGATGTTGTTATGGAAATTTGAAAGATATATATTTATATCGTTATTTCCAATACGACATTTGTTAGTCGTAGAATTCGATATTGAATATAAGCCGATATATTTTCTATTCAGAACCTTGTATTGAATATCGAATGTGATTTGGGTTTGTCGTGAGTGGTGTCTTCACTAACACTGTTCTTGAACCCAGTTGAGAAAAGATTAAATCTTTTTATTTAGATTTAATGAAGTGTACCAATTAAATAATATTTAATTGGAATTAAATTGATATTGATTTTTGGGTTTATCGTGAACAGTGTTTTAAACAACACTCGTTCTTTAACCTGATAATTAATGAATGTGATTTTGGGTTTATCGTGAACTGTGTTTTTAAATGACACGGATTCTTTAACCCAGTCGAAGATTAAAACTAAGTGGAGTTTTAATGAATCTTTAATTAGATTGAAATGATCGAAAATGGAGTATCACCAGTTTTGCTCCAGGCGATAGTTAAATCTTTAATTAGATTTGAACGTGAAATGGTAATTGAATTTACCGATAACACTGTGGTGTTAGATATGAAGTATTCACAGTTTTACTTCATGGGATGAATAGGTCGGGATTGGGAAATTATAACAAATGATTACTTCGGTAAGGTTCGCTAATCCCGACTAGTTTGAATTGATATTCAAAAGTTGATTAAAGAATAAATTCAAGAATTTATCTTTGATAAAATTAATGGGAACCTTTCCCTATGAATGTGAAATTAGAAACTAACTGTCGGTTAGCTAAGTAGAATGGTTTTCTGGATATTGATCTGATGTTGATTTCGGCCTTCGGGGTTAATATTTGGGGAATTATTCTCTTGATTAATTTACGGTTAGTGACTGATGGATGGGAATGAGGCGTATGTTGTGTTTGTGTAACACTTATTTAAAATATACGCGAGTTATTCGGGAAGACCGGGTTTATCCCATTCTGAATAACTGATACGACGATAAGTCGAAGATGAAGACGGTGGTCGAAGACCGGAAGTCTTCACGTCGTTTTGGGTGATTACTGATGATCTTGATTGGGCTGTACACCCAAGAAGATGGAAACAGTTGGTGATCGTCCAGACGTACTTGGAGATCGATGGATATGCGGGGTACTAGGTGCCTCCGGTTTCGTTCAGACCCAGAACGGACTTGTAAATGGACTGTGTGTCTGACATTGGATTTTAGTCTGTGTGATTGATTTCTATTAAATATATATCTGTTTGGCGGCGGAGAATTTATTCTCTTGCTTAACGCCCTTCTCTGAGACGTACGAGCTCAGGGGTTATATATTGATGGATATCAAACGCATGGAGTGAATTGCCTGTGTGGCATGCCTAAGTGGCAATTGATCGAGGCTTCTGTTGAAAAGCAAAGTCTTGTGGTGATGATCAAAGCACGGCCTTTGTGGCGTAGCTTTGTGTAACGTTTACCTCGCGTGTTTCACACCCGGTATGAACCAAAAACGGGAGACGGACCTCAGGGAGGACTTGCGTTTCTTTCTAGCTAAAAGTGGCGTCAGTGGTTTTACACGCCCAGACGAGTTTGACTTATGTGGTTGTTGCTGTTGCGAGGCGCCTCGGATTGATCGGTCGTTCTCGAACCGATGGAGTCATTTAGTTGGCTCATTTACGCCCCAAAGGGCGGGGAAACGTAGTGTTCAGGCATTTTAATCCACATCGGTGGACCGGCCCTGACGATCCAAAGGCTTGACAGAGTACTTGCCTGAGGCTCGGGCTAGACAGTCTCGAATCGGTTGAGGACTATCTTTTGCCTCGGTTCATAGATGGAAATCCAATTTCCAAATACGTGACTTTGCGGTTTTATATGTAAACCTATATATGGTGACATAGTGGGATGGGGCACTTATGCCGCCTATGATTGATACTTATGATTTGAAGTTGTTTTATATACTCTGCACTTATAATAGTATCAAATGATTTGTTTTCAACGTATCAAGCATTCTTGGCTATTATAAGGTAAAAACCCTATCCTCCGGCTTGCGATTGCATTGTGTGATGGGAACTGGGTCTTATAATAGCTTCATTCTTCTTTATTTAGCATTGCGCTGTTTGTTTTGTGCACTGGTATTCTTGGGAGGAAACCCGTTCCGTGTTATACGGCGTGGTCCCTTGATTTACCTAGCTTTTAAAATAAAGAATAATAACTGTTTTAGTTCTCACACCAGTCACATGACTGACCTGGAGTTTATTGTTTTAACCTAAACTCTGGGTGCCCCTATTTTGACACGGGCAGCTAGTAGTTTTGGTTTTGCAGATTTATATTCACAGGATCCTGGTTTACAGCTGGAACGATATCCGGAAAGCTTTGTATCCGTATATCTCATTCTAGTTGTGTATTGTATTATTTTCCGCTGCTATGTATTTAAATGTAATTTAAATCTCTGATATTTCTGTGTAATATTGTTTCATACTCTGTATATTCTTGTAATCTGATGCATTGTTGTAATATACAATGAAATGTTCTTCTGTATGCGTTCTGTTTTGTCCTGTTCTCAAACGATAGGGCGTTTCGAACGGCCTGGATCGGTTTAGCGACTGGTTCGGACCGAGCGAAATTCCTTGCCGTCACACTTGGAAACAGGTGGTGGTGGACCTCGTGGCTATTGAAATCGAGGATTGTAATTTGAAGATTATACTGAAAAGAAATCAACATAACCAAGAGTTGTGTGTGAATGGATGTAGGGTAACTCTAAACCAGTATAAAATCCCAATGTGTACTTTCCTTTTACTGCTTTTTATTTTATTTTCTGCATCTTTGTTTGATTCTTTGAATGTTGATATCTGTGATTTTCATAACATTCTATTTAATCCAAATGGATTTCAGGAAATTAATAAAATCCATAAAACATGATTCACTCCCCCCTTAGTGTTTAATTTTCCTTAAGATCTTTAATCTGTATCTCTAACAATTAGTATTAGAGCATTAGGATTTTCATAACATTATGTTTAATCCAAATGGATTTCAGGAAATTAATAAAATTCATAAAACATGATTCACTCCCCCCTAATTTTTAATTTTCCTTAAGATCCCTAATCTGTATCCCTAACAATTAGTATCGGAGCATTGGTTCTCAAAGTTTTCATAATTTGATTTTTTTTTAAAATAAAATGACAACCAACACTAGAATTGTCAATAATTATAGTTCATTTGTAGAGGGTCAGTCCATTGTTAGACCACCACTATTCAATGGTAGTAATTATGCATATTGGGCATGTAGAATGAAAATTTATTTACAATCTGTAGGATTAGACACTTGGAATATCACATAAACTGAATATGTCGAACCCACTGTTAATTTTACACAATGGACTAATGCTCAAAAAGCCACTGCACAAAATAATTCAAAGGCTATGAATATTTTATTTTGTTCACTAGATAGGAATGAGTTTAATAGGCTATCTGTTTGTAAATCTGTATATGAAATCTAGAAAACTTTGAAAGTGACTCATGACAGAACAAGCAAAGTTAAATAGATAAAATATCCACGTTAACCAATCAGTTTGAATTATTTAAAATGAATCAGAATAAGCCTATCTCCGATATATACTGCAGGTTCCACGAGATAGTACATTCACTGATGGCTTTGGGAAAACGTATTCTGAGGAACATCAAGTTAGAAAAATCCCGAATTCATTAATTTCAAATTGGGATCGAAAGACACTTGCAATTGAAAAGGTTAATGATATCATTACAATGAAAATTGAAAAATTAATCAGTAGTCTAATGTCGTTTAAAGTTTGAATGCATGTAAGGAATAAAAATAAGTCACTAGAAAAGAAATCGATGGCATTTAATGCGATAACTGAAGATTCTAACTCAAATAGCAATGATGATGAAGAGACAGCCTTGATGATGTGGGATTTTAGAAAATTCCTAAGATATAGAAAAAGGCATAGTTTCAAAAAGAATGAACAAAGAAATTCTATTAAAACAATGAAGTTTCGAATAATGTTAGATGTTTTAACTACGACGAACCAGGCCACTTGAAAAGAAAATGTCCTTATTCGGAGAGGCAAAACCAACTTTCAAATGATAATTCATCAAAGAAGAGAAAAAGAGCATATGCAGCAACTCTGGATGATTACGATTCATCTTCCAATGATGAAAATCAAGAAACGAACAATTAGAATATGTGCTTCACAGTGATTTACGAATCAGAAGAAATCAAAGAAAGGATCTAAAAATAGGTATGTCTTAATAATTTTTTGAATGGTTGCTAATGTGTTTGCTTTATTTGAAAATTTGAATTTCAGATTAAAAATTTGGAATTTAAAATAATAATAATAATTTAACAAAAATAACAAGTAAAAAGTATTTTTATAATAAATATTATCCCAGGAAATAATTAAATAAGAATATGAAGTCATAAATGAATCAAATCATCAAAAATCAAGAGTCACTTTGAAATTTCAAAGGGATATGTCGACATACAATAATGTATATGTCGACATATACATGTAATTTGAAATTCAAAATTTGAATTGCAAACTCTTGAATTTCCCTCCACTTTTTCACCAAACCCAATGTACTGAAAAGGTGTCCCTTTACCAAAGAACATGTCATTTGATTCTCTAATTAATTAACTATCAACTCCGATCATCTCTTTCTACCTTTAATTCAAAATTAAAACTTAACTTCATTTCCCTATACTCTTCAAAAAACTACTCTCTAATGGTTCCTCAAACACACAAAAAATAATAAGGCTGACCAAGACCATGAAAGTCTTCCATCACAACAACCCGGATGCTATCAAAGATTACATAAGCTATGTAAACTATGGAAAAGCCGATACTGGAAAATTTGCAATTTTTGGTGATTTTGCTACTTATGATCTTGAATCCCTTTTCGTCGAAATGGAATTTTAAGTTTAGTTGGGTATCGAGAAAATGATGAAGTTTGCTACCCGAATCTTGTTAAAATGTTTTATGAAAACTTGAATCATGATTTTTATCAAGGAAGTGAAAATGAAACATGGAGTAGCGTTAAAGAAACTCAAATCGTTCTGAATTGCGATGTTTTAAGTTCTATTTTGGGTTGCAAAAAGATGAGAATGGATCTCGCAGATTTTAAGATCAATGGAAATGATCTAGAGACCTTTCACCATATTTTTGAAAGTGATGAAAATATGGAATTCAAAAATTGTTTTTATCGTCCTAAAGCAAGAATTGTCAACTTATTTCTCCAATGTACCATCACTCCTCGTTCCGTAAATTTCAACAACCCTACTTTGGAATTTTGTAAAGCCCTTTTTGCTATTCTTGGAAACTATGACATCAATTTGTCTTAAGTGATTCTAAGTGAGTTTCTACGAAGGGATATATCATCAAAAGAAAATACGTTATATCATGGAGTTTACGTTACTGGTATTTTCAAATATTTTGGAGTTGATTTCATATAAGAAGATTTTTTTTCTAGGAAAGTTTTCAATTCTGAAAATATATCACTTATGAGGATTCCACTTATGTTCCATACATATGAAACATTTGCAGAAAAACAAGCAAGATTGGAACAAGAAGAAGAAATCAAACAAATGGATATCGAAGAAAAGGAATGTAACAACCCGGAAAATCAGGACCAATTTAAAATTTTTATTTTGGCAATTTTAATGAACTATGAATATTTAAAATGAATTATTTTAAATAATAACGGCCAGAAATTTATTTTCGAATAGAATTAGAACGTATATATTTATTTGAATCGAAGTTAGAATATAAATATTTATTTTAATTATAAAAGGAATTGAAAATGGCGCGGTAGTTTGAAAATTCGGTTTCAAGTTTCAAATGAATGTACAGGATTCAAAATAAACCGGATTTTAGTGAAACCAAAAATATTAGAATCTATTTGAAAATATCTTTCCAACGAATTCGAAAAATTGAAATTTCATAGCAGGAATAAAAAGTTATGCCCAATTGAAAATTCAGAATAGTCGATATGGAAATATAGCCCTTAAAAATGGAGATTTTGTGCGACCTCTGTTTTCGACGAAATCACTTTTGTTGGATCCGGAATGTTAAATTATTGTTGGATTCCAATTTTCAGAATTTTTTGGATCAATATGTGAGCGTGGCAAAAGAAAACGTGTTTTGATAGTTTCAGACAATTTGGATCGACTAGAAAATGGTCATTTTTCAAACGGTCTTCAAATTTGTTGAAATTATTTTTATTAGGACCATATCGTCAATACGAAACTAGAAATAATTTTTCTGGAATTTTCAGAGTTAGTATGTGGCCCCGGTAAATTAAAATGTGCGTTCAAATTGAATATATACTGATTTATATTTTAAATAAAGTAAAAACTGATCGTAACAACCAAATTGGGTTACGAAACATATCCCATTGTGTTCGAAATGGGGGTAATAAGCTAGGAATGACAGTCGGTGGGTTCGGTTTGGAGTTCGATATAAAAGGTTGCTTTTTAGAATTTAAAATAGAATAAAATATATAAAATTATATATTCTCTCCCTTCATACCCTTCCACAGTCAACGCCAATTTTAAAATAAAAAAAGGTGAAGAGCCGGATCCCCAAATCGTCTCCTCCCCATTCAGCCACCTCCGCGCCTATCGCGCCCCCACCTCCTCCGATTCTCAGTCATCGCCGGTCAGCCGAGAGCCCCCTCCACCTTCCGCTCCATTCTCTCTCGCCCCTCTATCAAACCCCCAGCCCTCTTCCCCATCGCGCGCCACCGCGAGACCACGCACCACCCAAATCCGCAGCTACACCACCTAACACTCGCGCCGCCATCACGGAAACCAGTCCCCGTTGCGAGACCCGAAGTCGCCCGTCAGCACCTCCTCGCGAAGTCAACGCCGTCGCCACCGAATCCGGAGCTCCGCCAAAACCTCCAGCGCCGCTTTCACCTCGTCACCGCCTCGTCGGGCCCTGGAGTGAGCACCGCAGCCTGCTTCCCTCCTCACTGTCGTAGAACCAATGCCAGACCGGATATGTGAGTTCCTCCTTTTTCCTTCTTTGATTAAAACTGGTTTTTATTATAGATCTGATTTTAAGGTTTATTAATAAAAAAGATTAGCTTTTAAAAAAAATAGATCTTTTTTTGTATAGAAAATATTCGATTTTTGTTTAATAAAATATTCGATTTTTGTTTAAGAAAATATTCAATTTTTGTTTAAAGAAGATTCGATTTTTAAGTTTATAAAGAAAGTATTTTTATATGACAAAAAGAAAGGATTTTTATATGACAAAAAGAAAGGATTTTTATATGATAAAAAGACAGGATTTTTGATATGATAAAAGATTATATTTTTAAATTAGAGAAGATTAGATTTATAAATTAGAGAAGATACGATTTTTAACGTAGAAAAGACAATATTTTTAACTGAGTAAAGACGAGATTTTTAATTAGAAAAAGATATAATTTTATTGGATATAGATATGATTTTTAATTATATAAAAAAATTCGATTTTTATATAAGTGGCAAATTAAAAATGTAATTTTTATATATGTAGAAATATAAAAATGTAATTTTTATATAAGTAGAGAAGTAAAAATATAGTTTTTATGTATCTAGCGAAATAAAAATCTGGTTTTTATTATACGAATGAGGAAATAAAAATGTGATTTTTACTATGAACAGCGTGAAAAAGATTGTGTTGGAAATGAAGGCAAATCTGAAATTCAGAAATGAAACGGCGGAGTGGAACCCAAAGGTGAGAACTCATCGCCATATTTTCTTATACAGTTATTTATTTTATAACTGCATATATGAACTGTTCTCCGTTGTCCACATACCATGGACGACTTGTTTGATTGTTTGGTTAGGTTGATTAGATTATTTGGTTGAATTTGGTTTGGGAAATGAATAGAATTGATAGAATTGGGTATGTACATGGCGCGAGCCATTATTAGGCGAGGGATAAGGCTAGACCTTATCCCGGTTCTAGTATCGCACCATTATGCCGCCAAAATTTTCTAAAATATGTTAGAACAATATAAATATCATTTTTATTATATAAATGAACTGAATAGAATATTCATATGTTGAATAAAATATTTTATCGTTAAAAATATAATTTTTAACGTTGATATGAATAAAATAAATATGCATTTACAAATCAGACGATTTGTTTATGAACACCCATTTTACTAATATGGATTGGGACGATATATTTTACACATCGCCCAACTGCACAAATAATATTCAGTATTTCTGGGTTGAACCACGCGGGTGTTGGGATGATATTTGACATACACTAATCCCAATTGTTTAGTTATATGTCAATCGATTGGTTGACAAGCTGTGTAAGCGTTGAATATCTATATTTAATGCTTATACAGTGTAGAATGCACTCTGGATGATGGATGATTGTTGATTATGGTTGTTATATACATGTGTTGTATGAAATCCATATAAACAACATTATATGGTAATTGACTGTGTCTGATTCCAATTCAGAACGAATGAATATTCTAAAATAACGAATATTTTCAAATAATGAATATTTTTAAAATAATATTCAGTGAAAGATCAAAATTTAATTTTGATGTCTGATTTGGGATGGACAAGAATATATTTAAATATATATAGCAGTGTTGATTAGATATGCACTATTTTGATGCGAACGATATTTATATCGATTTTATTCATTTTTATAATGAATATTGAAAAGAAATCTATTTCAAAATTTTAATGTTTTGAAAATATTATCATTTATATATTAATGATATGGAATATTCGATTTTGATTTGAAATTGAATATGAAGCTGAAATCGTTTTGAAAACGAATTTAAAACGATTTATAAAATACGTTTTCAAATGGAAATCGACGAAATATATATTATATATATTATATACATAATATAATGGCCTGAATAGAACGCGCCGCGCTGCGGTAGTTCGCGAATTGCGACCATTGACTTCGAATGGGCATTACGGGAGATCCGACCGTCGGATTCTCCTAAAACCGGAACTGTTGGGTTCGTATCGAAAAGATCTTTCTAACGAATATTAGAGATTTGAAATCTAACGGTTGGATTTGGAATTATGTCCAAATCAAATTTGGGAAAGGTCGCTGTAAGTGCAGTTCGATGGACGTTTATGGAAATCGACTGTACGGGCCTTTATAAAATTATTAAAAATATCAATAATTAGTGTAGAATCATAAGAAATGATTTGAAAAGAATTGAGATGAAAAATTCCATATTTGAAAAGATAAAAATAGATTTTCATCGAAATGAACTAGTTATTAACTAGAATTTTAATCCAATAATTTTAAATAAATAAATTTGATTTGAAATGGTTTTAAAAATAACCAGAATTTCCAATATATAAATTGGAATGGATTTGAATCGAAATTGTCTTCGGAATATTTCGATGTTGGATTTCGTGATTATACAGATATTGTTATGGAAATTTGAAAGATATATTTATATCGTTATTTCCAATACGATATTTGTTGGTTGTAGTATTTGATATTGAATATAAGCCGATATATTTTCTATTCAGAGCCTTGTATTTAATATCAAATGGGATTTTGGGTTTGTCGTGAACAGTGTCTTCAGTAACACTGTTCTTAAAACCCATGTGAAGAGAATGAATTTTTTAATTAAGATTGTTAGAGTTTCCAATTGTATTTAATAATTGGAAAAAAATGGAATGTGAATTGGGTTTATCGTGAACTGTATTTTTAACGACATTCATTCTTTAACCTGATTTACAGTGAAACATGATTTGGAATTTATAAATCTTTTGTTAAGATTAAAAGGAAATTTTCCAAAGTGAAGTTTTCCAATTTAATAAAATAAATTGGAATGGAATGGAATTCGATTTGGTAATAATCGAAGTGGACTACTGTGGAGGAAGACTGTTACTATATATGGAATTTAAGAGGCTTTGCCATTATTCCATTTATAGTATCGGTTGGATATGGAAGTTCATATCGATTATATATATTGATTTGTTTTCCGTGAAGATTCCATTGTTAATGGGATGTGATTTTGGGTTTATCGTGAGCTTTGTTTTAGATGACATTAGTTCTTTAACTCAGTTAAAGATAAGATTTATTTCTTAACTTTGAATAATCATTAAGTATTGATTTTTGGAAATTAGAACTGAAATAGAGTTTTAATGAACCTTTAAATAGATTGAAAGGTGAATCTGATAACTAAAATTATCAAATTCGAAAAATGATCGAGAATGGAGTACCACAAGTTTTACTCCAGGTGATAATTAAATCTTTAATTAGATTTGAACGTGAAATGGTAATTGAATTTACCGATAACACCGTGGTGTTAGATATGAAGTATTACCAGTTTTACTTCATGGGATGAATAGGTTGGATTGGGAAATTAAAACAAATAATTACTTCGGTAAGGTTCGTTAATCCCGACTAGTTTGGATAAACCATAATTTGATATGGATTGATTTCCAAAGGAAGATTAAAGAACAAATTTAAAGAATTTATCTTTGATAAAATTAATGGGAACCTTTCCCAAAGGATATGAATATTTAAATAAAAGAATATACAGAATTGGAATGAGGCGTATGATGTGTTTTTATAGCACTTGTTTATTATATACGCGAGTTATTCAGAAAAACCGGATTTATCCCATTCTGAATAACTAGTTCGACGATATGTCAAGGATGAAGACGGTGGTTGAAGACCGGAGGTCTTCACGTTGTTTGGATGATTACTGATGTCTTGATTGGGCTGTACACCCAAGACAAGGTAATAAGTGGTGATCGTTCCTGACGTACTTGGAGATCGACCGGATATGTGAGGACCTCTGTCCTGTATTGGACATACGGGACGAGGAATAAGGTGCCTCCGGTTTCGTTCAGACCCAGGACGAACTTGTAAATGGATGTGTGTCTAACATCGGATTTCATTCTGTGTGATTGACTGACATCGGTTGCATAGCGTGAATTGCCTGTGTGGCATGCTGAGATGCAAATGATCAAGGCTTCTGTTGAAAAGCAGAGTCTTGTGGTTGATGATCAAAGCACGGCTTTAATATAGCATAGCTTTGTGTAGCGTTAATTCGTGAGCCTCACACCCCGGTGTGAACCAGAAACGGGAGAGGACATCAGGGAGGGCATACGTTTCCTTCTAGCTAGGAGTGGTGTCTGGGTTTTGCACGCCCAGGTGTTTTACTTATGTGGATGATGGATAGCGAGGCGCCTCGGTTATATCGGTATTGTGCGGCTGATGGATGATACGGTCTTTATACAGACCAGACTTACGCCCCATAGGGCGGGGAAACGCATGTTCAGGCATTTTAATTCACCCTTTTCACTTCGGGTGGACTGGCCCTGACGATCCGAGGGTCACTCGAGCTCTAATCCTAAAGGGCGGGCTAGAGAGTCTCGAAGCGGTAAGGACGATCCCTTGCCTTGGTTCACAGATGGAAATCCAACTTCCAATACGTGACAATTGCGGTTTTGATTGTAGAGCCTAGTATTGGCGACATGATATATGGTACCCATGTCGTCTAGGATTGATACATTTATATTTGAAGTTGTTTTATACACTATGCACTTATAATAGTATCAAATGATTTGTTTTAACGTACCAAGCATGTTTATCTATTATAAGGGAAAACCCTATCCTCCGGCTTGCGTTGCATTGTGTGATGGGACCTGGGTCTTATAATAGCCTCATTTTTTCCAAAAAAGCATTGCGTTGTTTTGTTATATGCAGTGGTATTCTTGGGAGGAAACCCGTTCCGTGTTATATGGCGTGGTCCCTTGATATATCTGATTTAAAGTAAAGTTTTAAATAACTTTTTTAGTTCTCACACCAGTCACATGACTGACCTGGAGTTTATTGTTTTAACCTAAACTCTGGGTGCCTCTATTTTCCACACGGGCAGCTAGTAGTTTTGGTTTTATTGATTTATATTCACAGGATCCTGGTTTACAGCTGGAATGATATTCGGAAAGCTCTGTATCCGTATATTCTTTTTAGTTGTGTTTTGTATTATTTTCCGTTGCATTGTAACTTGTAAATCTCTGATATTTAGTAAATGTGTAATATTTATTCATACTCTGTATATTCTTGTATTATGATGAAATTGTTGCAACAAGCAATGAAATGTTCTTCTGTTTGTGTTCTAATTTGTCGTGTTCTCAACTCAATCCGGGCATTCCATCACGGGGAAGTTCGTGTCGCTTCATTTGGTATCGGAGATTTGGTTTACCGAGCTCGAGAACAAGGCATATTAGAACTGAACGAAAGAATTCATCAGAGATTGTTTTGAAAATTTAAACCATATTATTCGTATTTGAATATTTATTTTATATTGAATTTGGACAATCGAGTATATGAAGATTTTGAATATACGCGTAATTAACGTGTATTTGAAGCCTCAAATATACTGGATAGATGTAGAATCACACTCTAGTCGCCCGGAGATGGTTCTGATGATTACTCGAGTATCATCAGAATTTGTGTTCGAGTTTCAAAAGTGGGATTTCTATATATCTCCAATTGACTGGTGTGAGAACCAAAATTAGATAGGATTATTTGTTGTGATTTGGCATCAAAAGCATGATTTTGACTATATATGTAAAAAAATACATGTTGGAAAATCTAATCAACTAATTGATTGCTGATTGTGTTGTTTGATTATTAGTTTCACTAATTAGAATAATGAAACCAATATGAACATGAACGGTAAATATAATCAAATTGTGTCGAACGTTGAACTGATTTGAAAATTGTTTGAGATTGCATGCATATACATGTATATACATTGAACAGGTCATAGCAAGGAGGCTAGAGAAGAGGAATAAAATTGTATGCCCGACAAATAGGTACATGTTTACTAATTTCTTGGGTTTGGATGATTTTATTAGCCACTTGGCTTTTTCTTTTTCTTTTTGAGATGAGAGGGCATGTGTGGCGGTTTGGGGGTTTTCCCGGTGCTTCCCGTACAAAGGAGGTTTTGGCGAAATTTTACGAAAATTTAGGGTGTTAGCCCAAATTTTGAAATATTTGAAAATTCTTAGAAACTGAAAAATTGAAGAATGAAAGCCAGAATAAAAGTTGAGTTGATTAGTTAAATAACTTTCAACTCTGTTCCTTTTCGAGGACAAAAAGATTTTAAGTGGGGGAGATTGTAACAACCCGGAAAATCAGGACCAATTAAAATTTTTTATTTTGACAATTTTAATGAATTTTGAATATTTAAAATGAATTATTTAAAATAATAACGACCAGAAATTTATTTTCGAATAGAATTAGAATGTATATATTTATTTGAATCGAAGTTAGAATATAAATATTTATTTTAATTATAAAAGGAATTGAAAATGGCGCGGTAGTTTGAAAATTCGATTTCAAATTTCAAATGAATGTACAGGATTCAAAACAAACCGGATTTTAGTGAAACTAAAAGTATTAGAATCTATTTGAAAATATCTTTCCAACGAATCCAAAAAATTGAAATTTCATAGCGGGAATAAAAAGTTATGCCCAATTGAAAATTCAGAATAGTCGCTATGGAAATATAGCCCTTAAAAATGGAGATTTTGCAAACGGCCTCCATTTTCGACGAAATCACTTTTATTGGATCCGGAATGTTAAATTATTGCTGGATTCCAATTTTCAGAATTTTTGGGATCAATATGTGAGCATGGCGAAAGAAAACGTGTTTTGACAGTTTCAGTCAATTTGGATCAACCAGAAAATGGCCATTTTTCAAATGGTCTTCAAATTTGACAAAATTAGTTTTGTTAGGACCGTATCGTCAATACGAAGCTAGAAATAATTTTTCTGGAATTTTCAGAGTTAGTATGTGGCCCCGGTAAATTAAAATGTGTGTTCAAATTGAATATGTACTGATTTATATTTAAATTTAAGTAAAAACTGATCGTAACAACCGAATTGGGTTACGAAACATATCCCATTGTGTTCGGAATGGGGGTAGTTAGCTAGGGACGACAGTCGGTGGGTTCGATTTCGATATAAAAGGTTGCTTTTTAGAATTTAAAATAGAATAAAATATATAAAATTATATATTCTCTCCCTTCATACCCTTCCACAGTCAACGCCAATTTTAAAATAAAAAAGGAGAAGAGCCCGATCCCAAAATCGTCTCCTCCCCATTCAGCCACCTCTGCGCCTATCGTGCCCCCACCTCCTCCGATTCTCAGCCATCGCCGGTCAGGCAAGAGCCCCCTCCACCATCCGCTCCATTCTCTCTCGCCCCTCGATCGAACCCCCAGCCCTCTTCCCCATCGCGCGCCACCGCAAGACCACGCACCACCCAAATCCACAGCTACACCACCTAAAACTTGCGCCGCCATCACGAAAACCAGTCCCCCTCGCGAGATCCGAAGTCGCCCATCAGCACCTCCTCGGGAAGTCAACGCCGTCGCCACCGAATCCCGAGCTCCGCCTAAACCTCCAGCGCCGCTTTCACCTCGTCGCCGCCTCGTTGAGCCCCGGAGTGAGCACCGCAGCCTGCTTCCCTCTTCACTGTCGTAGAACCAATGCCAAACCGGATATGTGAGTTCCTCCTTTTTCCTTCTTCAATTAAACTGGTTTTTATAATAGATCTGATTTTATGGTTTATTAATAAAAAGATTAGCTTTTAAAAAAAATAGATCTTTGTTTGTATAGAAAATATTCGATTTTTGTTTAAGAAAATATTCGATTTTGGTTTAAGAAAATATTCGATTTTTGTTTAAAGAAGATTCGATTTTTAAGTTTATAAAGAAAGTATTTTTATATGACATAAAGAAAGGATTTTTATATGACAAAAAGAAAGGATTTTTATATGACAAAAAGACAGGATTTTTGATATGATAAAAGATTATATTTTTAAATTAGAGAAGATTAGATTTTTAAATTAGAGAAGATACAATTTTTAACTTAACAAACATAATATTTTTAATTAGAAAAGATATAATTTTATTGGATATAGATATGATTTTTAATTATATAAAAAAATTCGATTTTTATATGAGTGGCGAAATAAAAATGTAATTTTTATATATGTAGAAATATAAAAATGTAATTTTTATATAAGTAGAGAAGTAAAAATATAGTTTTTATGTATGTAGCGAAATAAAATTCGGGTTTTTATTATACGAATGATGAAATAAAAATGTGATTTTTACTATGAACAACGTGAAAAAGATTGTGTTGGAAATGCGGGCAAATCTGAAATTCAGAAATGAAACGGCGGAGTGGAACCCAAAGGTGAGAACTCCTCGCCATATTTTCTTATACAGTTATTTATTTTATAACTGCATATATGAAGTGTTCCCCGTCGTCCACAGACCATGGACGACTTGTTTGATTATTTGGTTAGGTTGATTAGATATTTGGTTGAATTTGGTTTGGGAAATGAATTGAATTGATAGAATTGGGTATGTACATGGCGCGAGCCATTATTAGGCGAGTGATAAGGCTTGACCTTATCCCGGTTCTAGTATTGCACTGTTATGCCGCCAAAATTTTCTAAAATATGTTAGAACAATAAAAATATCATTTTTATTGTATAAATGAACTGAATAGAATATTCATATGTTGAATAAAATATTTTATCGTTAAAAATATAATTTTTAACGTTGATATGAATAAAATAAATATTCATTTACAAATCAGACGATTTGTTTATGAACACCCATTTTACTGATATGGGTTGGGACGATATATTTTACATATCGTCCAACTACACAAATAATATTCAATATTTGTTGGTTGAAACCCTACACGGGTGTTGGGATGATATTTGACGTACACTAATCCCAATTGTTTAGTTGTACGTCAATTGATTGGTTGACAAGCTGTGTAAGTGTTGAATGTCTATATTTAATGCTTATACAGTGTAGAATCACTCTGGATGATGGATGATTGTTGATTATGGTTGTTATATACGTGTGTTGTATGAAATCCATATGAACAACATTATATGGTAATTGACTGTGTCTGATTCCAATTCAGAACTAATGAATATTTTAAAATAACGAATATTTTCAAATAATGAATAATTTTAAAATAATATTCAGTAAAAGACCAAAATTTGATTTTGATATCCAATTTGGGATGGACACGAATATATTTAAATAAATATAGCCATGTTGATTAGATATGCGCTATTTTGACGTGAACGATATTTATATCGATTTTATTCATTTTTATAATGAATATTGAAAAGGAATTGATTTCAAAAATCTAATGTTTTGAAAATATTATCATTTATATATTAATGATATGGAATATTCGATTTTGATATGAAATTGAATATGAAGTTGAAATTGTTTTGAAAACGAATTTAAAACGATTTATAAAATACGTTTTTAAATGAAAATCGACGAAATATATATTATATATAATATAATGGCCTGAATAGAACGCACCGCGCTGCGGTAGTTCGCGAATTTCGACCATTGACTTCGAATGGGCATTACGGGAGATCCGACCGTCGGATTCTCCTAAAACCGGAACCGTTGGGTTCGTATCGAAAAGTGCTTTCTAAAAATATTAGAGATTTGAAATCTAACGGTTGGATTTGGAATTATGTCCAAATCAAATTTGGGAAAGGTCGTTGTAAGTGCAGTTCGATGGCCGTTTATGGAAATCGACTGTACGGGACTTGATAAAATTATTAAAAATATCAATAATTAGTGTAAAATCATAAGAAATGATTTGGAAAGAATTGAGATGAAAATTTCCATATTTGAAAAGATAAAAATAGATTTTCATCGAAATGAACTAGTTATTAACTAGAATTATAATCCAATATTTTTAAATAAATAAATTTGATTTGAAATGATTTTAAAAATAACCAGAATTTCCAATTTATAAATTGGAATGGATTTAAATCGAATTGTCTTCGGAATATTTCGATGTTGGATTTCATGATTATACAAATATTGTTATGGAAATTTGAAAGATATATTTATATCGTTATTTCCAATATGATATTTGTTGGTTGTAGTAATTGATATTGAATATAAGCCGATATATTTTCTATTCAGAGCCTTGTATTTAATATCAAATGGGGTTTTGGGTTTGTCGTGAACGGTGTCTTCAGTAACACTGTTCTTGAACCCCATATGAAGTGAATGAATCTTTTAATTAAGATTGTTAGAGTTTCCAATTGTATTTAATAATTGGAATAAAGTGGAATGTGAATTGGGTTTATCGTGAACTGTGTTTTTAACGACATTCGTTCTTTAACCTGATTTACAGTGAAATGTGATTTGGAATTTAAAAATCTGTTGTTAAGATTTAAAGGAAATTTTCCAAAGTGAAGTTTTCCAATTTAATAAAATAAATTGGAATGGAATGGAATTCGATTTGGTAATAATCGACGTAGACTTCTGTGGAGGAAGACTGTTACTATATATGGAATTTAAGAGGCTTTGCCGTTATTCCATTTATAGTATCGGTTGGATATGGAAGTTCGTATCGATTATATATATTGATCTGTTTTCCGTGAAGATTCCATTGTTAATGGGATGTGATTTTGGGTTTATCGTGAGCTATGTTTTAAATGACATTAGTTCTTTAACTCAGTTAAAGATAAGATTTATTTCTTAACTTTGAATAATCATTAAGTAACGATTTTTGGAAATTAGAACTGAAATAGAGTTTTAATGAATCTTCAAATAGATTGAAAGGTGAATCTGATAACTAAAATTACCAAATTCGAAAAATGATCGAGAATGGCGTACCGCCAGTTTAACTCCAGGCGATCGTTAAATCTTTAATTAGATTTGAACATGAAATGGTAATTGAATTTACCGATAACATCGTGGTGTTAGATATGAAGTATTACCAGTTTTACTTCATGGGATGAATATGTTGGGATTGGGAAATTAAAACAAATAATTACTTCAGTAAGGTTCGTTAATCCCGACTAGTTTGGATAAACCATAATTTGATATGGATTGATTTCCAAAAGGAAGATTAAAAATTAAATTTAAAGGATTTATCTTTGATAAAATTAATGGGAACCTTTCCCAAAGGATATGAATATTCAAATAAAAGAATATACAGAATTGGAATAAGGTGTATGATGAGTTTTTATAGCACTTGTTTATTATATACGCGAGTTATTCAAAAAGACCTGGTTTATCTCATTCTGAATAACTGGTCCGACGATATGTCGAGGATGAAGACGGTGGTTGAAGACCGGAGGTCTTCACATCGTTTGGATGATTACTGATGTCTTGATTGGGCTGTACACCCAAGACAAGGTAATAAGTGGTGATCGTTCCTGACGTACTTGGAGATCGACCGGATATGCGAGGACCTCTCTCCTGTATTGGACATATGGGATGAGGAATAAGGTGCCTCCGGTTTCGTTCAGACCCAGGACGAACTTATAAATGGATGTGTGTCTGACATCGGATTTCATTCTGTGTGATTGACTGACATCGGTTGCATAGCGTGAATTGCCTGTGTGGCATGCTGAGATGCAAATGATCAAGGCTTCTGTTGAAAAGCAGAGTCTTGTGGTTGATGATCAAAGCACGACTTTAATATAGCATAGCTTTGTGTAGCGTTAATTCGCGAGCCTCACACCCCGGTGTGAACCAGAAACGGGAGAGGACATCAGGGAGGGCATGCGTTTACTTCTAGCTAGGAGTGGTGTCTAGGTTTTGCACGCCCAGGCATTTTACTTATGTGGATGATGGATAGCGAGGCGCCTCGGTTATATCGGTACTGTGGGGCTGATGGATGATACGATCTTTATACAGACCAGACTTACACCCCATAGGGTGGGGAAACGCATGTTCAGGCATTTTAATTCACCCTTTTCACTTCGGGTGGACCGACCCTGACGATCCGAGGGTCACTCGAGCTCTGATCCTGAAGGGCGGGCTAGAGCGTCTCGAAGCGGTAAGGACGATCCCTTGCCTTGGTTCACAGATGGAAATCCAACTTCCAATACGTGACAATTTCGGTTTTGATTGTAGAGCCTAGTATTGGCGACATGGTATATGGTACCCATGCCGTCTAGGATTGATACATTTATATTTGAAGTTGTTTTATACACTATGCACTTATAATAGTATCAAATGATTTGTTTTAACGTACCAAGCATGTTTGGCTATTATAAGGGAAAACCCTATCCTCTGGCTTGCGTTGCATTATGTGATGGGACCTGGGTCTTATAATAGCCTCATTTTTTTCAAAAAAGCATTGCGTTGTTTTGTTATATGCACTGGTATTCTTGGGAGGAAACTCGTTCCGTGTTATACGGCGTGGTCCCTTGATATATCTGATTTAAAGTAAAGTTTTAAATAACTGTTTTAGTTCTTACACCAGTCACATGACTGACCTGGAGTTTGTTGTTTTAACCTAAACTCTGGGTGCCCCTATTTTCCACACGGGCAGCTAGTAGTTTGGGTTTTGCAGATTTATATTCACAGGATCTTGGTTTACAGCTGGAATGATATTCGGAAAGCTCTGTATCCGTATATTCTTTTCAGTTGTGTTTTGTATTATTTTCCGCTGCATTGTAACTTGTAAATCTCTGATATTTTGTAACTGTGTAATATTTATTCATACTCTGTATATTCTTGTACTCTGATGAAATTGTCGTAACAAGCAATGAAATGTTCTTCTGTTTGTGTTCTGATTTGTCGTGTTCTCAACTCAATCCGGACTTTACTTCACGGGGAAGTTCGGGTCGCTTCAAGGAAGAAGATACTTCCTTAGAATGTATTGAATTTCCTGCTAACCCTTCCAAGAAAATCCTCCTCAAAAATCAAATGATTCTAGCCAAGAACCAATAGACACTAAAGAGATCATTTAGTAAGAAATTTGAATAGATGTCTACTAAAACGAGAAAGTTCTTTGGAAAAATTAGAAGAAAACTTGGCTTGTCCTCATCTACATCCTCCTCTGCTGAATTCTAAGTTTATTATCAAGTTGTATTTGCTTTCATTTCAATTTTCATATTTCTATCTCATGTTATGTACTAATTCAATGTATTGTTATCGTTAGTTTGAAATGAAGCTTTATATTTTTGTTAATTCCTCCTTAGACATCTCTTGAATAGTCATTATAATAATAAAAAAAGTATATATAAGTCAAAGCAAATCACAAAATTGAAAATTTGAATAATACATATATATGTCGACATACATATATGTATATGTCGACATATAACGTTAGAAATTTCAAATTTATTTAAAATTGAAAACTGCTTTAACGAACTAGTGTCAATTCAAACGAACTAGTGTCAATTCAAACTCATTCATTCTTTCCTTCTTCATTTCCTTTCACTACTTCTTAATAAAATCAAATCCATGACTTCCCAAATCCATAATTTAAGTGAAAATCTTGAATAATCCTTAATTCTTTCATGAATATTATCTCTATCATTCTTCGCAATTAGCATCACTTAGAATTGAGTCAAATACAGATGATAAAACAACAAGAGAAGAATTTTGATGCAATTTGATGGATGATTGTCTCTCTTTCCAAAGATGAAGACAACAACATCACCAGAGCACCTCTCACCAAAGACAACAAAGACTGGGATGCTATAAAGGTTGATTTATCTTCGGTGGAGATGGTTGGGCAGAAGTTCCTAGATACGTATGAATTTGTCTTCATAAATTTATATAATTTAATAGGATTATTTTGAATTTAAATTTGTAAATAAAACTCTCGGTAGCACTAAATGTCTGTTTCAAACTTTTTCTCAATATTTTTAAATGATTTCAAAATTACTTCCTTGTTTTTTAAATTAATTTTTAAAATGATTTCAAAATTAATTTCTTATTTTAAATCTATACCTCTTTATTCTTAAATATATTTTAACTCCCGAAATTTATTTTAACTCTAGTTTGAAAATTATACTTAATACATTTTAACTCTTAATTCAAATATTTATCACTTGTAGATTTAATACTAATTTCATAGTTACTTATGTTTTCATATTTCCTTAGTTATGTTTATCAAGTTTTAAATTATTTCTTATATTTATAGTTTCAAATATATATATACTTTTATATCATTTTATAATCATTTTTAAATCATCTTAATATATGTTTCTAATATACATATTTCTACGTGAAATACTCTATATCAATATAAAGAAATATGGTTTGTTTTAACTTAGAAATCACCATAATTTATTTAAACATTACTTCCTTTGATTTTAAAATTTATTTTTTGAAATTATACTAGTATATGTCGACATATACAAAGTAATATGTCAACATATGTGTCGTTGGTTTTAATTTCAAATTTTGAAAAATTGTGTCTTTTGAATTCAAACTTTTTATGAATGGTTGTGGTTGTTGGAAAACCATAAATAGGCTTCAGATTTCGAATTTTTTAACAACTAATCATCTCCTTCTTCTTCCTTTCCCTCCTTTCCATTATTCTTTTTAATTTCTCAAAATCTATACTATTGACGGGTAAAATTGTCACATGCCAACACCCAATGTGTATGAGTGAACAATTATCAGAATAAGCAGTAAATAATGTAAATGCGAGGAGACATAGCTTTTATAGTGGTTCGGCAACGCCTACGTCCACTTTATAATACTCATTTATCATTCCTTTTGTCGATTACAAAGTTGTGCAAGTTCGGACAATAGCTAAGTACAAAGAGTTACAATAGAATAACAAAATACATGTTATTTCTACACTTTGACTAAATTGCCCTTCTTCTTCTTCCTTGGGATGAGTTGACTTGGTCAACTATGGACAAGGTAAGCTTTAATGTCCAAGAGGTCTAGAGGTGAGGTAGCAAGGCTTGCTAGTGCTCAAGTGTTGAAGTAAAACATGCATGCCATGTTTTAATTAACCATCTCATCTCCCATGGCCATGGTGGAGGTGTTGGAGGCCATTAATGAGTGTTTTGAGCTCTCTAGGTCTCAAAATTCCAAGGGAGAAGGATCCATTTGAAGGTCAAGGCTTGGGGTATTTATAGGAAGGAGGTTAGGTGGGAGTAGGTGAGCAGCGGGACCCACAAGAGCCATTTTCGCACCTCTACAAGGCCATATGCAGGAATTTCGTACCTCCCCCAGGGGGTGCGAATTTCACACCTCGGGGGTGCGAAATTCGTACCTCCTGGGGGTGCGAGATTTCGCACCTCGAGGGTGCGGCATTTCGCACCTCGAGGGCGCGGAATTTCGCACCTCGAGGGTACGAAATTTCGCTCCTCGGGGGTGCGAAATTCGTACCTCCTGGGGGTGCGAGATTTCGCACCTCGAGGATACGAATTTCACACCTCTCGGGGGTACGAAATCCCGTTTGAGAGGCGCGAGGTCCGTCCGAGGATGTCGAGAACTTGGTTCGGGAATGTTTTTAGAGGAGCGGCAAGGTTCGCTGAAGTTGCTAGCTGAATCTTGACTTTGAGCTGATCTGGTCATTCTGGGCAACACACTTGCTGGCGGAAATCGGATGAATCGGGCGATGCCCATAGTTTCGACCTAACCGGCTAGGTCGATCGCCGCTGGGACTGTGGGGCCCCGGACCCCCACCGGCGCTGCGCCCGGACCCGCAGGACGGCTCGCCTTCGGCTCGGAGCACGGCCCACCTTCGGCTCGGATGAAGGCTTGACTAGGAGTCCATTGGGCCCGACAGGGGCCATCTGATAGAGGCTTCGGGTTTCCATGTGTTTCCGACGCGACTTCAACCCAACTGCTTTGTGCTTTTTGACGCTTGAGCGCGTCGCTTGTCAAATACTCGACGTGTGATTGCTTTGACAAAAAGGCATATCAACATATACTTATATTCTGCCGATTTTCAAAGAAATTATACCAATCTTCTTCTCTTTCTATTCTACATCAAACTCTCTCTGAAATTCAAGTGTTACTCAAGAGTTATAGATTGTTTGTAATCAAAGATCGCAAGATCAAGTTCTATATCAATACTTCAAACCTAATACTAAGAAAAGGTGTGATTGTAGCCCGTAAATCAATTGGGTGTGATTGTAGCCTGGAAATCAATTAGATGATCTTGTAGCCTGCGTAAATCAAGACAGCTCGCAGTTCTTGGAAAGAGGTGGTGGTGGACCTCATGGCCATTGAAACCGAGGATTGTAATTTGAAGATTATATTGAAAATAAATCTGCACAACCTAGAGTTGTGTGGGATTGGATGTAGGGTAACTCCGAACCAGTGTAAAATCCCGGTGTATACTTACCTTTTACTGCATTTTATTTTTATTTTTTGCATCTGTGTTTGATTTTGTGATTGTTGATATAGGTGATTTGCATAACATTTTATTTAATCCAGAAGGATTTCAAGCAATTAATAAAATCCATAAAACATTATTCGCCCCCTCTAGTATTTAATGTCTTAAGATCGTTAATCTGCATCCCCAACAAATACTTATACACTACAATACTACGATGGCTACAGGATCGATCCAGAACAAAACACAACCAAAGAAAAATTCCACGGTTCACAAAACAACATCACAGACATAGATATATACATTCAATAGGTACAATACAAAACAATGCACATTGTTGGATATACTATCCGCAATATACATATTCCCATCCCCATAAAAGAATACGTACAATCATCAGGGTATGCTACTAAAGCACTAAGTACTAGTTAAAACTCGCTAAAGCGACCAAAAGGTGGTAGGTCATCCAAAAGCAAAAGCTAGACATAAAATATCTACATCAAGCACTACCTGTAAAAACTCGATCTGACTTGAGCAACAAATACGCGAGTCGGTCTAGTTGAAAAATAATATTAGGATATAATCAGGTAAGGAAATTTTCATAAGGTATAATTTCTCAAAAGGGAAGCTACAACATGCATACATAATGTCGTCGACATTGATGAGTGAGGTGTGATACAACAACACAAGGCAAAGGGTTTTGTACTCGTTCTGATTTGCTAAGCACACAAACTAAGCATAAGGGTACAGATAGTTATGTCACTCAACACGAAAAAAAAAACCACCATAACAACAATTGAAACGCATTCGAGAGTTCAAAGTAATATGAATAAAATCACCTATATAAGCAACGTCGATAGCCCAACAACTATATAAATAGTTGAACATCATCCATGAAGGTAAAAACATTCAAAATTATCCAATTTAAGAAATCAATACAAAGAAATTTAGAAAGCATCAATATAAAATATTAGACCCACGAGTCTGAATTTTTCCACTACCTATATGATTAAGACCCACCAGTCTAATAAATGGCCTACCTACCAGCCAGGTACTATACATAAGAGATGCATCAGTCTCAATAGGACCCCACCAGTCTAGATTAGCCTACCGGCTTTATATATGTATTTAGGATCCACCAATCCAAGTACCGACAACAATACGAACAAAAGGATATGTCACAGATGTCCAAACGATAATTTGAATAGAGAAAACAGTACATTTCATAACGTACATTTTCACAATTCGATTTACTACAAGTTAGTCTACTCCACATGGGAAAACAACAGTTAACTTCAATCGACGAGTCTCGAATTAACAGATATAATTAATCTACATACCGCATATCACGTGATTTAGTATATCATTTAAATCACGTTCTCGCTTTATCGAAGGTGCAAAAATGTGCAGTTTATATATAGAAAATACTTGGCTTGAAAAAACGAGTTTATGAAACGATTTTAAAACGTTTGAATTATTTCGTTAAAAATCTCTATATTTTGGAAAATATTATTTACACTATTGTCTTGAGACGATTTTATTTATATAAAACAAACCAAAGAAAAAATATTTTTCTCAAAGCTATTTTTGTATACTTATATAGAGAAAATTTGTAAGAAAATTGTTTTATATAGACGTGCATGGTGTGTATAAATCATCACGAAAGAACAACAATGGACAACAAAAACGTGCATAAAAACTCATCCAATTAGTATTATGGATATAATAAAATTTTGGCTTTTGAATAAGCCTTAGGTGTAACCAATATCCACTACCCTTGCACAAGAGAAACTAGGTAGAAATTGAAGCAAAACAGTGCTTCAACACTCGACAAATGACATAGAAAAATGCAGGAAATTGCACGAGACAACACCCTATGCTCACTCCTAAGGTTTGACCCCTACATAGCTTGGGTCAACATATGGGTCGACCCAAGTGAAGGGTGGGTCGAACTACAAGGACGCATTTTCCAGGTGGTGTTCGTCACATCTGAACCCAACTTCTGGCCATGTTTTGGCCATGCTACACTTGGAATTTTTAGAGCGAAAATTTGCAGAATCAAAGATTAGAACTCAAGAAACATATTGAAACAAGAATTACACCAATCAGATTAAACTGAGAGAGTTATTCACTCTCAAAGTAGGACACACGGTTTGCTCAAACTTGAGATTTAATGTATCAAATTACCTGTAAATCTCTTAAACACTTAAATTTTATATTATAATGCTTACAAATTTTTTATTTTGTGATCATTAATTTTGTTTCACGATCCAACATAGAAATTACCCTTTTTATTGATTTTTTTAAAATTTAACTCTTCCTATTATTATTTAAATTTCCCAAATTTACAACAAAATATTTCCAAACTTATGGAATTAGCAAAGCAATGAATTATGGAGCTTTATTACACAACTTCTAATTATTTTCATTGATTATCCACTTAATATTGGATTGTATTGCGCCTTCACGTAACTTATTCATAATTAATTTATTTACACTTGTAACTCTTAAAAATCGTAGAATTTGCACAATTCTTAATATTTTTACGTGTTAACCTCCCCAAATCAAGATTGAATCAATTGATCACCATTTAATTATCTCACAGGTAATCATGTAAAAATCAGGATTGTTACTGAACACCAACAATAATAACAAATATTGTAGTAAAAGAGTAATCCATCTAAATATGCTTTGAGATCAATTCTTAGTTTCAAAAGTTTACAATTATTTATAAATAACTTCTCAATTAACTTCTAATATTTTACATATAAGCCAACAAACTTAAATTAATTACATAATCTAAAATTTAAATCGTTTGATAAACTCGATTACACAGTACTTGATCCAACATATACTAAAAGATGACAGTTTCAATACATATGTCATAGTTACATCATTGGTAAAATTAAAATTTCATCTCGACACAAAATATATAAGTCATATCACACACACACGCACACGCGCACACACACACACGCGCACGCACACACACGCGCACGCGCGCGCGCGCACGCACACACACACACACACACACACACATATAGGCGAGCGTTCAATGGCACCCGAAACAGTGCAGCACCCTTAAATGCCCCCTGATTTCCACCACATATCTTGTTTCTCTCTCCTTCTACTCATTCTCTCACCTTCCACTAACTTAAACTAATATAAATGCTTGGTTTATATGGGGAGCTTTTAGGGTGCTCACTATTTGAGGTGTCATTGAACGTTCATCATATATATATATATATATATATGTATATATATATATATATATATATATATGTATATATATATATATAGGAGCAGGTTCGAGAGCACCCCAAACAGTGCAGCGCCCCAAAAGCCCCTCAACTACAACCAAGTATTTCACACACTCTCTCCTTCCACTCATTCTCTCACTTCCCACTCACATTCTTTAATATAAATGAGTGGTTGTGGTTTGGGTGCAAATGAAGGGCTGAAATTCAGGGGGCTACATGATCCTATCCCATATATATATATATATATATATATATATATATATATATATATATATATATATATATATAAATGATAGTAAACGTATTTTATGATTTGTTTGTATCAGTAAAGTTACCATGCAACTACAAAATCTATTTATAAATTCAAATGCCTACACTCAAAAATTTCAACAATCACTTACAAGTTGTTCTCGATTCTCTTCTAATATTTTATACTAAAGTCCATATATTTTACTAGTTACGCACTTTAAATTCAAGGTATCTAAATAATTTTGTTTAACTAATATTCATTAAGTCATCTAACAAATGCGGAAAAACAATTTAAATATACAAACGGTACACATATACATGAGGAAAAACGATACAATTATTTTTCATTTAGATATAAGATATATAAATCACATAATATAAAATTTATACATAAAGAATAATAATTTATTTAATTTATATTTCATTTATCTCAGAAAGTATGTTATACATTGCATAACAAAATTCATTGTTAGCAACATTAAAACGATAAATGTACATTTTTGCAACATTGTAACATGAATGCATAGACTACACCATAAAAATTAGGTTTATACAAAAGTAATAATTTTTAATGACATTAAATTTTATTGAACTCATAGCTCTTCTATTGGTATAGAACATTATTTTGCAATTACCTAAATTGTAAACGTAACCCACTACAACAAAATAAAATCCACCATTAATATTAAAGCTAAAATCCTTTAATGATTAAATCTTATATAAAGGATAATGGTTCACATGTAGATATGCTATATAGATATGTTAACCACAAGATGCTCTAAGCTCCTTCCATCTACAATTTACAAAGTCCTCAATTGTCTCCTGTTTTTTCACATTCAACTCCTTATAAAATTATTTAAATAAATTCATTAATTCAATCATAAAACGTTAAAGATAAAATTCAATATATATTCCTATTAGCAGAAGTAGTAAGAAAAAATATTCACATAAAAAAAGAATAATATAGTAAAGATTAAAAGATCAAATAAGCACATAAAGTGAGCTGGGCAGTAAGCGAAATTTTAAGACTTGTAATTCTTTCTAAAATAGGGCTCGAGAATCTATAGGAAAAATAAATCAATCAGAGTCAACTTGACTTCAGAGACAACAATCTCTATAGTCATTTTCTTTGCTCCGAGCATCTCACCTGCTAATAAACATCCAATCATAATATGGTCATCAAAACTTACAAGGGTACTGTCTATGTTTGTATAATACTATAAAAGCTGGATCCACTTCAGTCCAATTGAAACTGTGATGAACAAGTTGAGCTTAGAAAATTGAATGTGTACCCTACCAAAAAATGTATATCATACCAATAAACTGGTGTATCTGTTACTATCTACTATCATTGCTCATTGGTGTCAACATGGTGATCGTCATGGGCATCATCATTAGAATTTCTGTGGAGTGCTTCATGGGTATTCCCGTTGGCATTCTTTTCTTCTACAGGCTCTTGCACATTGCTTGACTTGTTCTGTAATTTATTTGGTTAGATTAGATAACTGAAATGAGGCAAAAATTATACACCCAACTACCAATAAGTCTGACAGTTCTTATTATTTAGTTGGATTATAAACCGATAGGAAGCAGAATTAATATGCACGCTTAATATAAGTTCGATGGTTCTCATTATTTAGTTGGAATATAAAGTGAAAGGAAGCAAAATTAATAGTGAATATTAGACTTAGGTCCTTAAAATCAAACTTAATACACAAAAACTTCTTCCCGGATAAGATTGTAAATCAGATCCCTAGAAATTAATAACTGAATAACTGCATAAAATTATGCAATTATTCAGTGAATAATTACAGATATTTATGCAATTATATCAAACAATTGCATACATGTTTGTGATTTTTCTAAAATTGCGGATATTTCCGCTTTTTTATGAATAATTGTGGAAATTTCCGCATTCTTTTCAAAAAAATTGAAACTTTTTGGAGAATAATTACAGAAATTTCCACAGATTTTCGTTGAATAATGCAGAAATTTCCGTAATTTTTTGATATAATTACATTAATGTCTGCAACTATTCACCGAATAATTTCATGAATTTATACAACTATTATTTAACTGGACCTAATTTATATATCTTTTTCGACAATTATGTTTTGGCTATTTCTAAATTTAATAGACTTTAGTCTCTAACTGTCCCTATAATTAATATGCATAGTTAACTCTAAGTTTGATGGCTCTTATCATATAGTAGAATTATAATCTAAAAGAAAGTAAATCAGAGAATTTGCACAAGAAGTTTCTATCCTTTATTAAAATAAACAAAACACCCTTAATAATTTATGTAAATTAGATCTCTATGAGTGCATTCCCTTACACGTTTATTCTCAGTTCTCACACCCTTATTTGAAATCTGCATCCATTAATATCAAACATTAAAACGAAATAACTTTTCTGGAGACATCGGATTAACAAACCGTTTTTACCGTTAAATCACAAATTTTATCGTCTATCTAATGACATGCATTATGAACATGTAGAAAAACAAATCTTCAAAACTCATTTCATTTGTTTCAAATTCATTTTTTTAAAAAAAAAAAAAAAAAAAAAAAAAATCATTGATAGCAACGGTATTTAGCTGCATCTGTGAAATGCTGCAAAAAAAAAAACCACTGCATTTTAATCAAGGTTCGAAAACTCGGTTTCGGTCACTTGAAAATTTACCAGTTTCGGATGGTCTCGGCGGTTTCGGCAGTTTCGATTTTTGTTTCGGTTTCGGTCCAAAAATCAAACTTTCATATTTTTTATGAAAAAACTAATGATAAATGTTGTAAATCCACATTGTAATATACTGTACCAAAGTTTCATCATTTTTTGATATAAATTCAAGACATTTGTAGGTCTGATATGTTCTCAAAGTACATTTTTATATGACAAAAGCCAGTTTTTCTATTCTTTTATTTTCTGAAACAGACCCAAAGCCCATCTAAACTCAAAGCCCAGACCAATACTAACCCTAATATTCACCAAAGCACGACACAGAACACGGAAAAAAAAAATAAAGAATGAAAATACGAAGGGGGAAAGGGGGAAAGAAAACATTTTCGTCTCTTTTCTCGATTATCGCGCTATTCGATTCGAACAAAAAATATGCTCGAATTATTCTCTGCTCAACTTTTCTCAGGTCGAGCACAAAAATCGAATATGGCGGCTCGATTGTTGGATCTTAGGGTTTCGTACTCGATTTGAAATTAGATTAGGGTTTTTTCGTTTGATTCGGATATGTTAATTTCTCCAATCTTTAAGCCTCCTTTCATTTTGCTGTTGTTCAACCGAAACGAAATTCTCTCCTAATCTCGTACCGGCGTTGATCGAAACCGAAACGAGATGTCCGAGATCTCGCGGTTTCGAACGAAACCTCAAACCATGATTTTAATGCATTTTTAGCTAGCTACATTTGTGGAATGCGGCTAAATGGCACATTCGAACACAATAATTTTTAGCTGCACGTGTGTAATGCAGCTGAAAACAACATTCAAATGCAGCAGTTCTTAGCAGCATTTCACACATGCAGCTAAAACAATCAATTGTTTGCTTCTATGAAATGCAGTTTTTAGCAACATGTGTGAAATGCAGCATGGAAAAGGCACTAAAATACAGCAGCTTTTAGCTGTTTTTAACACAGCTAAAACCTGCTGCATTTGAATGCTGTTTTATTTTTAGCTGCATTTCTGGATTGGAATGCAGTAGTTTTTGGGTATTTCAAAATATAAGATGCTTAAGGTTTTAATACTCATTTTATCCGTGATTCATAATAAATGATGAGACTTTTTATACATCTATTCATGTTTAACCACTAGCTGTGCAAGAAAAGAAGCTAATTTAAGAAAGAGACTTAATTTGAGTATGGATTAAAGCACCATTAATTGATTCATTAACTCTTGTTCAAACAAGTAAACCATCTTAAATTTAAAAACAGAGGGAGTACATTTAAATATAGCAGTTTTTGGGTACTAGCTTGGAATGTAGTAGTTTTTGGGTGTTTTTGTGAAATATAGCTAAAAGCTACATTTTACAGCACTTTTTGGGTACTTCTGTGAAATGCAGTTTTTAGCTGCATGTGTGAAATGCAGTTAAATATGATGTATTTTAATGTAGTTTTTAGCTGCATATGTGAAATGCAGCTTAAAACTACCATATAAATTTATTATTTAAAAAAAAATCATGGACATCGTTGGAAAGTTTATTAAAATTTTGATTTAAAATGACGATTAACTTACAAAAAAGCATCATAGTTTAAAGATTGAAAATAAATGAGTTGACAATGCTAATAATTGTTGGATGGTTACCCAGTGAAACGTTAAAGAGGCGACGACCTAATTTATATAATTAGTGAGGCAAGGACACTCTTTACAATTCAATTATGAAATAGAGACCCTACACTAATATTCAAAAGCAAACTTAATATGCACAATTAACTGCTTGACAGTCGCTTATCATTCGGTTGGATTATAAACTGAAAGCAAAATTAATATGCACACTTAAACTGCAAGTTGACAGTTCTTAGAATTTAGTTATAGATTATATAACTGAAAGGAAGCAAAATTGATATGCACACTTAACTGCAAGTTTGACAGTTCCTATAATTTAGATAAAAAACTGAAAGGAAGCAAAATTAATATGCACGCTAAACTACAAGTTTGACAGTTCTGATTAAAACGCAGCTAGCATGTATGGTACACACGCATGCACATTACATACTTCTTATGTTGGTGTTTTCAAAAGCAGCATTATTGTTGCATTACTAAACTTGTGACAGGTGCCTGGTAGATAGACGTTAGCATTGCCTCTGCTTACAGTATATGCACATTACATACTTCTTACGTGGGTGTTTTTAAAAGCAGCATTATTGTTGCATTACTAAACTTGTGATAGGTGCCTAGTACAGGTGCCTAGTAGATAAACGTTTGCATTGCCTTTAATATTATTGCTACAATTACCAACATATAAAAGAAGGAAGATGGTAATTAGAATTTCAAATTTTATGTTATAAGGTGGATTATTAAGCAGTCCAGCTACAAAAAAGTAAACCGACGAGTCAAATCCATAAACTATAGAAAAAATTCAAAATTCATGTTATAAGGCGGATTCTTAAGTAATCTAGGTAACTATAAAAAATTCAACATGCTATTTCGTTTGAGAACGTTGACAATTATGTGAAAGAAATACCTTTAGCTTGTCACGCCAACCAAGTACAAATGGTCTAGAAAGCAGTCCTTTTTTGGCAAAGAATTCTTGGGTTGGTTCATCTGATGGAGCTCTACAAAAGTTGAACGAGCTAAGAAGAGATTGACATGAAACAGATCCAATCAAGTATATGTGAATCGGGAACCAGCATGTTTGCAATGAAATGGACAGAACATAACACCACAATACTGTTATGGTTGAAATTTAATACTTGACAAAAACATTTATCATTCACGCTCTTTGGGTAACTCTCAAGCCAACGAGAAATTTAAAACATGGCACAACTAATTTTATGAGAAAGAACTATTGGTAGAAAAATTAAGGGACCAAAAGGGTTTGATATAAAAATCCTCAACACCATGTGAAAATCATTTCACCTAGAAAATTAGTTTCAATGAAAGAAGATGCCAGTGCTTCCTTTATTTTTTTTACCTTTAATCTTCTACTATAGCTTTGAGAAACATGATGGCAATCCACCTTTTTCGAGGTTAGGAAACGAAAATTACCAAGGCAACGGTTAGTGGGCTTCATAAATCACGATAAATTCAACATTCCATATATTAGATTGTCTACATAATACTAGACTATATAACCAAGGTTTCATTGTAGTAGTGATAAAATTATGCCACTAATTAAGGTAGCTATCTACCTTGGAGACTGTACCACTGTTTGGCTTTGCAACGTGGCTTCCAACATACTCTCTGCCATAGTAGCCCTCTTCTCCATTTCTGCAAGCAAAGACATTGCTTCTTCATACTTTTCCTGCGTAAATCTGGAAATGGGGATAAATCCATATAACTCAACTATAAAACACAAACTATAAATTATGTCAGTACACATCACATGGCAATCAATGAAGACACCTGCACCCATCAAAGAGCTTACAAGCAACATAAATCGCTGTACATGATAAATCCAGTGTCACGTGCTTTTCGCGCATTATTTCAACACTTTGGTTTTCATGTCTGGAATGATACATCATTCCATGCCAGCATGGAAAACACATGTTTAGAGATTAAGTCAAAGTCCATCCCACTTATAAAATAACCGTTTAGGTTTATGCTATAAAATCATAGTTAGAGGAAATAAATATAGTAAATGAAAAACTAATATTTGGACTTGCTCAAAATAATATTGCATATATGGATATGCATATCATAATAAATCTAATAAATAAATAAAAGATTTTTCTCTTTTTAACTAAAAACAACAATTTACTCGTTGCCATGAAGATGAGAATTTGAGCACCAATTTACTTCTAGGGTTTTGCGAATTGAGATTTCTTTGTCAATTTTAATGTTTTCCCTTTAAACTTTTTTGGAGAATTTAAAAAATGTTATTTGAAAGAATTTCTTTGTCTTTTATTTTTATTTATTACTTATCTCTCTTGAATCTAATTGTGTACATATCCTTGGACATATCCCTTTTCTTTTCTTTGTGCGAATCCGTTTGCCACTAACCTAGCTTTATATCTCCCAGCGTCTTTCACCTTGTATATCCATTTGTATCATATAGCACAGTTTCCATTAAAAAGTGAAACCAAGTCCCAAGTTTGGTTCTTCATCAATAATTGTATCTCTTCCTCCATGGCGCAAATCCACTTCGAGTATCACTCGAATTCATGACAACATCAAGGTCCATCGGCTCATCTTGGACTACATGAAGAGCATAATCCAAATTATCACAAAAGCTAAGATAGTTTCAATTACCATATATTTCGTGTGGTTTTATTGCACGTCGACCAATCCGAGTAGCAATACTATCACCCAAACCCCTTTCAGCTCCACCTTGAATCGAATCCTCTCTAGTATTATCTATATAATCAACATTACTAAAGAAACCTTGTGGACTATGTGATGTTTCATCAACTGTATCAACCGCATGAGCTTGTTCGTCAACTCTACTACTACTTGGACGTAATGTGGAAATGATTTCCTTCTCCTTTGATTCTTCAAGAACCAAATCTGGAACATCCGATGAGCTTTCATTCTCCTTGATTAAAGTCAACTCATTAAAAGTGACATGACGAGAATTTACAATCTTCTTCGTTTTCGGATTCCAAATCTGATAGTCTTTCACACTCCGTGTAACCAAGCAAGATCTCCTTGAAAGCTCTAGCCTCAAGCTTATCATTTCCCGGATCATGCACATAAACCGGACTTCCAAACACACAAAAATATCTCAAGTCAACACTCTTTCCTTTCCACACTTCCTCCGGAATTTTGTTATCAATAGCAAAGCACGGAATTCGATTTACAATGTGTACCGCGGTTGCCAAAGCTTCGGCCTAAAATCTCTTTGATAAACGCGATGTCAATCTCAAGCATCGAGCTTTCTCAAGTAAAGTTCGGTTCATTCCCCCCGCTACTACATTAGATTGTGGATATCCCAGTGTACTAAAATGTCTTCGAAACCATCAAACACTTCTCAATAGTGATTTTGCATCCTAGATAATTCAATTGCCCCAAAAAAAATAAGTGATTTCCTAAGTTCCGGAACATAGCTTACATTAGTAAGCGTGTGAACCACTCTGTCAAACATCCTTATTTACACAGAGTCAATGCCCATTTACTTACATATAGCACCATTTTCCATAACAATTGTGTTTCTCTTTGTCTTCATAAAAGGAAAAACAATTCTCATATAACGTCATATGATATGACGCCCCTGAATCGAGTACTCATTCGCTACCCGAAACACCCGATGCTACCGCGGTCAATACTTCATTATCCACCTCACCTTTACCACTCTCCACCACTATAGATGAATATGCTATTTCCTTCTTCATATCTTTGTCCGAACATTCATTCTTACCAATGTCTCGGGTTCTTGCAAATATAGCACTTGTCATTACACCCCCTCAATTTTCCTCTCCAACCAGGTTTCCTTGATTTAGAACGCTCACGGTTTCCCTTCTTCACATTCTTTTTTTTTTCTTCATAAATAACATGTGACCACTACTAGCTCCAATACTTCCTTCACTCAACTCCTTCATTTGATCCCTCAACTCTTCACTAAGAAAACCCGCTTTAACATCATCAAGCGACAAAGTACCCGGGCTATAAATCATAGTACTAGAGAACCCCGTATAACGCTCTGACAATGAGCAAAACAACATCATCGTCTTTTGTTCTTCATCAATCTTCAAATTAACAGCCTTCGTCTTCATTAGCAAGTCATCAAAGGCATTCAAGTGTGCCTTAAGCGAATTACCCTCCTCCATCTAGATTTTTGAAGGTGAAAAACATTCGCAACAAGACCAAACAGTTTGTAAGTGACTTCTTCATATACAACTCTTCCAACTTGCCCAAAATTCCTTTAGTAATTGTCTTGTTGAGTCAAGGAATTCAAGGTGTTTTGATCAATGACAAGGAGAAATTCAAGATCGACAAAAAGAAGATATTCGATGGTATAGGTTGATTATTTAGAGTATGAGTGTAGTTAAATATGTTAAAATATATCCTCAAATAATCATATTCCTATATGGTTTGAATATATATATATATATATATATATATATATATATATATGTTTATACATGTATGCACATTCATTGTGCATACTAACAGAAACCGGTCGACCGGTTCATATATAGGCGGTCGATCGTTTCTGTGCAGAATGCATAATGAACGTGCACACATATATATAATGTACATATATTCAAACACCAGTCTACTGGTCATTTTTTACCAGTCTACTGGTCTACGAACTGAAGCCATCTTTTCGAATAGACACCATATTTCATCAATGGTTATGATCCTTTCTCTTGGCCAAAAATTATCTCTTTTCATGGTTTCTCTTCACCAATGATTACATCTCTTCATCCTCTATAAAAGCATCATGAAATCATCATTTTTAAATACAACAATTCTTTCTATTCTTACTATCTAAGTGCTGATTTCAGTGTTGTCAATAGCGAATAGCGCAAGGCCTGCGCTATGCGCTATAATGTTTTTTTTTTTTTTTTTTTTTTTTTTTGCTTACAGAAAAGAAGATCTTTAAAAAAAACAGGAAAAAGGCACAAAAGGAAAAAACTGTATGTTTAAAATCTCCAAAAAGGAAAAAAACGAAAATGCATGTTCAAAAAAGAAAAAGCAAAATAGCGCGCTATTCATGGCTGCGCTATGATAAAATAGCGCGCTATTTTTGCGCTACACGGGACCCCTGCGCTATAAGAACCAAAATAGCGCAACCTGTGCGCTATGCGCTATTTTGCGCTATAGCGCTCGCTATGACAACTATGGCTGATTTCATTCTTACTCTTTAAAAGCATTCAAAAGCTCAATATTCTCATATATCGTTATTTGAATCCTTGAATCTATATATTATTCTTTAGATTCAATCAACGATATCATCTTCCAAATCTTCATAATATCAAAATCATATTTGAGGATAAGATTATAGAAAGGTTGTACAAGAATAGACAAATTTATGCTATTAAGAACACACATTGTCAAACTACAAGTTTATATCATGTTTGAAGTCCTCGGTGTTGTAAGAGGCAAGTTGTGAAGTCCTCGGTGTTGTAAGAGACGAGTTTTGAAGTCCTCGTGTTGATAGAGACGTGAAATCTCGTTCGGCTGCTCGGGTGTTGTGAACCTGTTTTCCTCAGGGTTAAGTGAGGATAGTGTTTAGTGAAATTCCAGATAGGAGATCTGGGACTGGACGTAGGACGGTGCTCTGAACCAGTATAAAAATCCCTAGTGTGATTTTTTCTATTACTGCATTTACTTATCTGTGATACTGCTACTGTGAGATCTTTCTTAATATATATCATATATTCCGCATATCCATATTACTGATCCTGCCTAAAGTCATCTATCGACACTTTCATGTCTCACCACTAATTTCGAAGATCACATTCTCCTCTATACTAAGTTAAAGAGTATTGTAAGTCCATTCTTTTATCTCCTCTCTCTCAACATCTTAGATATCACTTGGTAACAAATATGTATCAAATACCACTCGGTGGCACAATTCCTCCCAAGAACGGCTTTCATCTTTCATTGTCACTTCTTAAAATCATTACCCCCATTCCACTTATCTATTACCAATTGAGATCTCGACGCCGCGTATGAACCATGTACATAAGGCGCCACACTATTTGGACTAACGGTTGAGGGACTTCCCAAGTTATTATCTGATTCCAGCATTTCCACAAATACCTACCAAACACCTAATGCTCTGATACCAACTGTAATTGTGAAATTTGAATCAAACACTAATCTAACTCAAACTCACACCGCGGAAGACAAGATCGTCGATAGATTTGCAAAAACAACCAAATCCCAACAGCTCAAATCAACAAAAAAATGATCAAACAAGCCTAACTCAATCACAAACGATCAGTAATGACTAAAGCAATGAAAATAAATCACACACCGATTTTATAGTGGTTCCACTCATAGAAACAAGGAATGTGGGACGTGGCCACGTCCCACGAACCAGTTTGTTCGTTCCCGATCCTGAAATAAAACGCGATCCGGAAACGTTAGCAGTCGTGAAAAGAAGATGATGACTCACAGGTTTTTAAAAAGAATAAACGACTCTTCGATTTGTGTTGTACAACTGTATATGGTTGAAATATATATTGGAAGGACAGCTATGTAATGTATCAAATTGTATATAGATTGAAAGGACAGTTGTCAATTTGCAAGATCTTCACAAAATTTGGTAATTAACATAAAAAATAAATAGATCAGTTTTTCCAAAGTAGAAGAAAAAACATGTTTCGTACTCTTGCGTTCCCTCGTACTGGAAACATTCAAGACAACCTTCCACGTATCCCTTTTCGTACCACGTTTCGTATCGAACCACGTTCTGTGTAACCATGGTTCCACTGACAGCTTGTTATTGTACATCCACTTTGGAGAGAGTATATTATTACCACGATGAAAGGAGTACAAGAGATTGATACGATAATCACTACTAATCAATATAGAAAAGAATTTGTGGAGAATAGAATTGAAGAATATAAACTATCTTATAAACCCTTGTTTTCTTCTTGAGAATAAACCCTTAATCAAGCAAGTTCTCTCAACATCAAAACTGAAAATAGCTTATATAGTAAGGATTTCCATCATGGCAAATTTACATTTTTACCCCTTCAACCCTTCAGCAAAGATCTCAGCAAAACAACCCGCTTACCCATCTCAGACGTCTGGCTCAAGTTGCCAGATGACTGGCCCATGACTCTGGATTTTGGTCCCATGCACTCAGACATTTGATCCAGGTTGTCTGACGTTTGGCCCAGGATTCTGGATTTTGGTCCCAAGCACATAAACGTCTGGGACCAAGACCCAGACGTCTGTCTCAAGTCACTGGATGCTCCGGATCACAGAACCAGACGTCTAGGCCAGGATGCTAGACTTTTGGCTCAGCTCCGCTATAGGATTTGTCCCAAATCCTACCAGTCAGCTTCCAGCTCCTACCAGCTAACTTCACGACGTGAAATTTTGACCTTCGAAGCTCCAAATCACGAACAATCTTCATTGTTTTCAAGCTATCTTCGACCACTTCAATCCAACATATAGTATCGCAATAAACTTTAACAACAATGTGTATGAATTGCCTAGAAAACGGTAGAAAATGAAGTTTGTTTCTTAATTTTGAATGGAATAGGCAATCAATGGAAGCATGCAATGGAAAACCATAAAACTTGATTGAAGACCTTTGTCATATTTCAAGCAATTTTAATTTATTGGTGATATGCATGTAAAATCATGTGTTATTGATTACGTTGAAAACTGAATATGAAATGAAGTGGTATGATTTTGCATCCAGCTGGAAAGTTGTGATCTACAATACAAAATTACATTTAAAATAGATATAGCAACAACAAAACAAATATTTGAAATTGCTCAATATAATATTGTATATATGAATATGCATATCATAATATATAAAAAATTGCTTTATTAAATTGAAAGCAACAAAAAATTTGTTGTATAAATGATGATTTAAGCACCAAAGTAATCTTTTGTTATAAATAGAGTTGTATAGAGGTCGTTGTCAAGTGTGAGAAAAATGTTATTTTTCCAAAATAGGGTTTTATATTTAAGAACTGAGAATTGTCTCAATTTTAAGACTCTTTAATAAAGGTTATTTAGAGAAATTTCTTTGTTTTCGTTTTTCTCCCATTTTTATCTCTTCTCAAGTCTAAATTGTGTATATAATGTGCACGTAAAAATACATATTTTTACTCTTATACTTAATCTCTTTTATTGAAATAAATGACATATTAGGGTATTTTTACATGTTTTAAGTTGAAATATAAAAATATTATCAAACAAGCATTCACTCATCTACCTTTGTGTCAAATAGTCATTTTGTTTATTTATCAATATTGAAAAAAAAATTGCACATTCTAATTCATTTTGTAGGAAAATGAGTTCAAATTAGAAGATATTTCATGTATGTATACATGCAAAGTCAATTTTGATAACTCCCTAAAAGCCTTGTTCTTTTTTTATGCAACTTTCTTTTTAAAAAAAAAAAATTATGCTGGTTTCTACTATGTTTTCTCTTATTTCCATGCAAAAAGGTTAGCACTTGTTCTCTTACTTTTCCTTTCCTGTTCGTCTATGCTTAAATCAATTTATGTTGTCATGAATTCAAAAATGAGAAGCTAAACTTCTTCAATTTACACCCAATAAAACTCTCATGAATCACAAAAAAAATCAACATAATAATTTTGTTTATGATCTTTTGTTTTGTGCTTTAATGCAAATTTTGATGTTAATGGAATTTTGTTGATTACTTGTGAATTTAATAGTCTATGTTGCTCATAACAACCAAGTTATACTTAATCTGACATAAACACAAGTACTTCATCTAAATATGATTTTGCTAATGAAAGTGAAAGTAGATTCAAAATTTGATGATCTATGTTACTAGTTCATAGTAAATAGAGCACGCTTGATATAGATGTTATTTTTAATTTCATAATCATTTTCGTTAGATTTGACAAATATGTTTAGAGGGTGTATTAAAGTTTGATTGTTTAAGTTATATTAGTTAATATCACAATACCATACTTTAGAATAAATACAGCAACTAATCCTACATGTTTAGAAAAAAGATAATAGATTTATTATTCGTTAATTTATGCGAACACGATAATGAATTTGCCTCTAAATTGCCTCCTAATTTCATTGTTTTATTCCACAATCTTTTTCTAGATTTATTTTACATTTTTAAAAAAAAAAAAACCATTTTCAATCTTTTCAGAAAATTTGATTGAGTAATATTGAAATTTTGTTTTCCTTGAAGATCGATCTGTACTCACATACGTATTACAATTGTAAGTCGTGCGTTTGCGGTTTTTATTACGATATAATTGAAAAGTTTTCTAATCGATAGAATATATGTTCCGAATAGTAGGGATCCTTGAGAAAACTCTGACATGGTTTTTACTTTTGAGCTTCATTTAGTTTTACCATAGAGTTTATGCATTAAATAGATTATTTGAAACCATAGGGGAAATTGTTCCTTCAGAACATAATGGATATAACTGGATTGAACTGCATCGAGTTGACCGCTTTGCATCCAATCTAACGTCTCTTATAAAGCATATACGTAGGTAGCACAAAAAAAGAAGATAAGGATGTACCTCAAGCTCATGAGCATTAAGTTTCTGTCTAGCAGCCTCTTGTTCAGCGACTGCACGACCATCTTCAGTCAGCTTTTGTTCTTGTTCCAACATCATCAAAACCTACAAGAGAAAACATGTATTCATGACATTATCAAGATGTACTAGTAAATAATTAAACCGAAAAACACCTTAATCATGGCCTGCTCCTGTTCTTGTTTGTCCCTAAGAGTCTGCTGCAATTCTGATGCCATCTGCTCCAATTGTTCAACCTACACATATTGAGGATTAATAATTGTTATTATAGATGTCACTAGAACAATTAAGTCGCTATGCATCGATTAGGGAAACGAAACCCTTCAAATCATTTTGATCTAGTGTGTGTGTCTATATATATATAAATATATATATATATATATATATATATATATATATATATATGAGGCAGGTTTGAGAGCACCCCAAACAGTGCAGCACCCCAAATGCCACTCAATCTCCACCTAGTATTTCTCCTTCTCTCTCCTTTCACTCACTCTCTCACTTTCCACTCACATTCTTTAATATAAACGGATGGTGAAAATCAAGGGGCATCTGGGGTGCTCCATTTTTGGAGTGCAACCGAACGCTTGCCTACATATATATATATATATATATATATATATATATATATATATATATATATATATATTGAGAGAGAGAGAGAGGCAGGTTCGAAACCACCCAAAATGCTCCTCAATCTCCACCAAGTATTTCCCCTTCTCTCTCCTTCCACTCACATTCTTTAATATAAACGGGTGATGGAAATCAGGGGACATTTGGGGTGCTCCATTTTTGGGGTGCAACCGAACGCTTGCCATATATATATATATATATATATATATATATATATATATATATATATATATATATATATATGAAGAGGGTTCCGCTACACCTCTTATATTGCACGTGAACTCTCCTCCTTAATCTCCACCACTCATTTCCCCACTCATTCTCTCTTCCCACTAGTGGGAAGAGAGAGAATGAGTGGGGAAATGGGTGGTGGCGATTTAAGGGGGAGATTTCACGTGCAATATAAGGTGTAGCGGAAGCCTCCTCTCTCTCTCTCTCTCTATATATATATATATATATATATGTATATATGTATATATATGTATATATGTATATATATGTATATATGTATATATATGTATATATGTATATATATGTATATATGTATATATGTATATATGTATATGTATGTGTGTGTGTACGTATATGTATATATATGGGAGGAAAAAGGCGATCTCATTTCAAGCAATTTCCTCTTTTATCTCGATTGCCCGAAACCTCCTAACGTGTCCAAGCCTCAATTAAATTAAATCCCAAATCCTCTTCGTTGCATTGGATCAAGTAAATCCGTTCTGGAATCACTAGTTCGATCGATTTGCAGAGGATCAAGCCATCAGAGAATTGGGGTTTCGGCGAAATCTCAACTTTCAATATTCCATGCTGATTTCATTTCTACTCGTTTCATTAAACTGATCCTTCATATGACTGGATCTAGGATTTGAGCTCGATTTACACGTAAGATTCCTTCAAATTGGCTATAAATTATTTGATTTGGGTAAATTACTATCTGGGCTTGTTATATTTCAGTGCGAAGATCGGTTTTCAATATCAAATTCTCTGGCCGAAAACTGGAAGATGATATCTGTAGTATCAAGGACTAGATGTTTTTGACTACGTTTCAAAAAATTATGGTAAAGATGGGGATAATTCTTCCTATTTCACCCCTAAATTACATTCAAACGGGAGGACACAGTGCTACTTTTTCCTATGTCTGATTCCAACTATATCTGAAACAACGTGCTTAATGTTGATGCTTATGAATTTTAGCAGGTCTCCTCTATTTCTACAACTGTTTTCCAAATTCATGTGTACCAATTTATGAATTTGAGAAGCAGGGTTCAAAAATTTGTTTACAGATGGTTGATGAGGTTCTCGTTTGGGGTGTTATGCAATTTTCTATTCAGGAAAAAATAAGAGCTGCTACTGAGAAAATCGATTTAGTCAATTAGTAAAAAGAAGATGAAATGATGAGAATTTTGCTATCATCTACTCTAAACTGTTTGGGAAAATCAGTTCAGCACTAACCAGAACAGTTACTGCAACTGAAAGCCATATGTCAATGAAGATGTTCAAACTGGAACTGAAATGATAAAGCTTAACCAGCTGTTGCAGATGAACGAAGTTGCTCAGAGGGTTGGAGAAGTAAGCCAGTTGTCCACGTGCACGGGAAGGCACGAATTCTGGTTTGGGAAATCCAAAATCGTGGGTCATAACTGTGCAAAAGATGTGGACTCACACTTATAGCTCCTTTCATATTTGCTTAACGTTTGTATTTCTGTTTTATGTATTTTGGTTTTATGTATGTATTAGGTTTGACTATGCATTGTTATTCTACAAATTAACAAAACTGTCAAACGTACCAATTTTCATATGTATATATATCAGCTATTTAAAAACAAACTGAGAGACAAAATCTTCACCGTTGTATCAATTTGTCCTAATATAAAAGGTGGAATATATAGGACAATCCAGTGGTGCAGGTTAACTGTATCACAATCGTGTCTATTTTTTGGATTCAAACAGACTTCCCTTGTGTGTGTACACACACACATATACATACATGTATGCATGTGTACACACACATGCATACATACATGTGTACATGCATGTGTACATACATACATGTATGCATGTGTACACACACATACATCATCTCCACCAAGTATTTCCCCTTATCTCTCCTTCCACTCACATTCTTTAATATAAACAGGTGGTGGAAATCAGGGGACATTTGGGGTGCTCCATTTTTGGGGTGCAACCGAACGCTTGCCATATATATATATATATATATATATATATATATATATAAAGAGGGTTCCGCTACACCTCTTATATTGCACGTGAACTCTCCCCCTTAATCTACACCACCCATTTCCCCACTCATTCTCTCTTCCCACTAGTGGGAAGAGAGAGAATGAGTGGGGAAATGGGTGGTGGAGATTAAGGGGGAGAGTTCACGTGCAATATAAGGTGTAGCGGAACCCTCCTCTCTCTCTCTCTCTCTATATATATATATATATCTATATATATATATATATGTATGTATGTGTATATATATATATATATATGTATGTATATGTATATGTATATGTATGTGTGTGTGTGTACGTACGTATATGTATATATATGGGAGGAAAAAGGCGATCTCATTTCAAGCAATTTCCTCTTTTATCTCGATTGCCCGAAACCTCCTAATGTGTCCAAGCCTCAATTAAATTAAATCCCAAATCCTCTTCGTTGCATTGGATCAAGTAAATCCGTTCTGGAATCACTAGTTCGATCAACTTGCAGAGGATCAAGCCATCAGAGAATTGGGGTTTCGGCGAAATCTCAACTTTCAATATTCCATGCTGATTTCATTTCTACCCGTTTCATTAAATTGATCCTTCATATGACTGGATCTAGGATTTGAGTTCGATTTACACGTAAGATTCCTTCAAATTGGCTATAAATTATTTGATTTGGGTAAATTACTATCTGGGCTTGTTATATTTCAGTGCGAAGATCGGTTTTCAATATCAAATTCTCTGGCCGAAAACTGGAAGATGATATCTGTAGTATCAACGACTAGATGTTTTTGACTACGTTTCAAAAAATTATGGTAAAGATGGGGATAATTCTTCCTATTTCACCCCTAAATTACATTCAAACGGGAGGACACAGTGCTACTTTTTCCTATGTCTGATTCCAACTATATCTGAAACAACGTGCTTAATGTTGATGCTTATGAATTTTAGCAGGTCTCCTCTATTTCTACAACTGTTTTCCAAATTCATGTGTACCAATTTATGAATTTGAGAAGCAGGATTCAAAAATTTGTTTACAGATAGTTGATGAGGTTCTCGTTTGGGGTGTTATGCAATTTTCTATTCAGGAAAAAATAAGAGCTGCTACTGAGAAAATCGATTTAGTCAATTAGTAAAAAGAAGATGAAATGATGAGAATTTTGCTATCATCTACTCTAAACTGTTTGGGAAAATCAGTTCAGCACTAACCAGAACAGTTACTGCAACTGAAAGCCATATGTCAATGAAGATGTTCAAACTGGAACTGAAATGATAAAGCATAACCAGCTGTTGCAGATGAACGAAGTTGCTCAGAGGGTTGGAGAAGTAAGCCAGTTGTCCACGTGCACGGGAAGGCACGAATTCTGGTTTGGGAGATCCAAAATCGTGGGTCATAACTGTGCAAAAGATGTGGACTCACACTTATAGCTCCTTTCATATTTGCTTAACGTTTGTATTTCTGTTTTATGTATTTTGGTTTTATGTATGTATTAGGTTTGACTATGCACTGTTATTCTACAAATTAACAAAACTGTCAAACGTACCAATTTTCATATGTATATATATCAGCTATTTAAAAACAAACTGAGAGACAAAATCTTCACCGTTGTATCAATTTGTCCTTATATAAAAGGTGGAATATATAGGACAATCCAGTGGTGCAGGTTAATTGTATCACAATCGTGTCTATTTTTTGGATTCAAACAGACTTCCCTTGTGTGTGTGCACACACACACAAACATACATGTATGCATGCACATACATACATACATATATATATATATATATATATATGTATGTATGTAAATATATATAGAGAGAAAGGCAGGTTCAATGGCACCCCAATAGTCTACCACTTTTGCACCACACATTTCCTCCCTCTCTCCTTCCACTAACTCTCTCACCTCCCACTCACTTAAATTAATATAAATGAGTGGTGGAAATCAGAGGCCATTGGGGTGCTCCATTTTTGGGGTGCAACCGAACGCTTGCCATATATATGTATATGTGTGTGTGTGTGTGTGTATATATATATATATATATACACACACATATACATATACATATATATAGTGCAGATTAACTGTGCCACCAATCGTGTCTACTTTTTGTGTTCAAATAGATTTTCCCCATATGTGTATATATATGCATGTGTGTTAGTAAATTTTATGTAAAAATAATAAACATCATAAATTTTATGTACTTTGTAATACCACACATTTCACACGGTAATCAACCAACAACAACAACAAAGCCATATATCCCAAACAAGTTGGGGTTGGCTAGATATGAAACCCAAAATTAAAATAAAATTAATAATGATAATAATAATAATACATATAAGGGTTTAAAATAACCAAACAAATAAAAAGTCATCCGATAAAGGGTTTTTTTAACTAATAATAAGTAAAAAAGGTTCAATAAAAGTGAAATAAAATCTAAAACAGTAATAAAAGTATAAAGGTTCAGTAAACGTGAAATAAAGTCTTAAAAAAACCCTAAGGTTCTGGTACATGGATTGCCAGTTTTCATGCACTCCTATCAACTACCAGCTCTTCCGATAAACTTCATTTACTTAAATCTCTCTTTATTATCTCCTCCCATGTCATTTTAGGTCGACCTCTACCTCTCTTTGGGCCTTCGGCGCGGCCTAGAATTCCAACGCGTACAGGTGCATCATGTGGTCTACGTTGGATATGTCCAAACCATCTCAAGCGGTATTGGGCTAACTTCTCTTCAATAGGTGCAACTCCATGTTTTTCCCGAATATCCTCATTTCTAATCCAATCTCGTCTGGTATGCTCACAGCTCCAACGCAGCATCCGCATCTCTGCTACGCTTATCTTCTGGACGTGTTGCCTCTTAGTAGGCCAACATTATGCACCATATAACATTGCAGGCCTGATTGCTGTCATGTAGAACTTTCCTTTAAGCTTCTGTGGAATCTTCCGATCACAGAGAATGTCAGATGCTAGTCACCATTTCATCCATCCTGCTTGAATTCTAAAACTAACATCCTTATCAATCTCCCCATCAAACTGCAACATAGATCCTAAGTATCGAAACGATTCCTTCTTGGGTACTACTCTACTAGCCAGGGTAACATCTCCGTCATTTGACCTGACACTGCTAAACTCACATTTCATATACTCTGTTTTAGTTCTGCTAAGTTTGAAACCCTTTGATTCCAAGGTCTCCCTCCACAACTCCAGTTGTCGATTAACCCATATTCTACTTTCATCAATCAGCACAACATCATCGGCAAAGAGCATACACCAGGGAATCTCCCTTTGTATATCTTTTGTGTTTTCATCCATCACTAATGCAAAAATAAATGGACTCAAGGCCGAACCTTGATGTAACCCTATGTTAATTGGAAAGTCTCTGGTCTCACCATCGCATGCTCTAACACTAGTCACAACCCCTCATACATATCCTTAATAAGGGTAATATATTTTGATGGCAGTCTCTTCCTTTCTAGCGCCCACCACATAACCCTCCTCGGCACTCTGTCATAAGCTTTCTCCAAGTCAATAAAAACCATGTGGAGATCTTTCTTCTGCTCCCTGTATCTCTCCATAAGTTGCCTAACCAGGAAAATCGCCTCAGTGGTTGACCTTCCAGGCATAAAACCAAATTGATTCCTAGAGACACTTGTCAGCCTCCTCAAACGCTGCTCGCAAACTCTCTCCCAAAGCTTCATTGTATGACTCATAAGCTTAATTCCTCTATAGTTTGTGCAACTTTGAATATCTCCTTTATTCTTGAAGATTGGAACTAAAATGCTTCTCCTCCACTCATCTGGCATTTTGTTTGTTTGAAAATATTATTGAACAACTTAGTTAGTCATCTTATTCCTGCATCTCCAAAGCATCTCCACACCTCAATAGGAATGTCATCAGGTCCTACCGACTTGCCTGATTTCATACGTTTCAACGCCCCCTTTACCTCAGCTTCTTGAAATCTCCGCACAAAATGTCTATTGGTGTTGTCGGCTAAGTCTTCCAACTCGATCGAAGAGCTATCACTTTCTTCGTTGAAAAGCTTATCAAAGTATTCTCTTCACCTATTCTTTATCTCATCGTCCTTCACCAAAAATCTATCATTCTCATCCTTAATGCATTTAACCTGATTGAAGTCTCTTGTCCTCCTCTCGCGTAGCCTAGCTATCATGTAAACGTCTTTTTCACCCTCCTTTGTACTTAGCCTTTGATACAAATCTTCGTACGCTCGTCCCCTTGCTTCATTCACTGCTCTCTTTGCAGTCTTCTTTGCCACTTTGTACCTTTGCATGTTCTCTTCGCTTCTACGACGGTACATGCATTTGTAGCATTCCTTCTTCTCTTTGATAGCCTTTTGCACATCGTCATTCCACCACCACGAATCCTTGGGTTCTCGCTTGCTCCCTCTTGTTATCCCAAATACCTCAGTAGCGACTCTCCGAATGCAAGTTGCCATCGCATTCCACATGACATTTGCTTCACCTTCCACATTCCAAGCTCCTTCTCCCACCACTCTATCTTTAAACACCCATGAAGCATCTCCTTTGAGTTTCCACCATTTTGTCCTGCTAATCTTCGCTCTCTTATCCTTCACCACCCGAAGACGAAACACGCACACCAAGAGCTGGTGTTGTGAGACGACATATTCTCCAGGTATGACCTTGCAATCAACGCAATCTCGTTTACTATCTCTCCTAATTAGGACAAAGTCAATCTGGCTAGCCTGTTGGCCACTACTGAAGGTGATCAGATGTGATTGCCTCTTTTTAAAGAAGGTATTAACAATCATGAGATCAAAAGAGAGAGCGAAATTCAAAATATCTTCACCCTCTTGGTTCCTACTGCCAAATCCAAAACCACCATGCACTCGCTCAAAACCCTCGCTGGATGGGCCAACATGGCCATTGAAGTCTCCTCCTATAAAAAGTTTCTCGCTGCTATGCACATTCCTAACCATGACATCCAAGTCTTCCCAGAACTTCCTTTTGACTTCTTCACTTAAACCTACCTGTGGGGCATATGCGCTAATGACATTCAAAACTGTCTCGTCAACTACTAGCTTAACTAAGATGATCCTATCCCCTCGTCTTCTGACGTCAACCACATTGTTCTGAAGGTTCTTGTCAATCAATATGCCTACCCCGTTCTTGTTGCGTACTTCTCCCGTGTACCACAATTTGAAGCCAGTGTTCTCCACCTCCTTCGCCTTCTGACCCACCCATTTAGTCTCTTGAACGCACAAGATGTTAACCCGTCTCCTAATCATAGTATCCACTATCTCTTTTAATTTTCCTGTTAAGGACCCTACATTCCAACTACTTAACCGAACCCTACTATCGTCGACTAGCTTCCTTGCCCCTCGCATCCGCCGAGAAAAATGCGAGGACCCTTACTCACTTATCACTACACCGGGGCGTCGGTGTAGCGCGCCACTAAGAGAATGGCGGCCCAGCCCTTGCATATTTAACACCATATCTGAGCCTCGATATAGCGCGTCGCTAAGAGGGTTACGCGATATATCATAAGGTTCCATATCCATAAGAGAGGCTAAGTTTTTACGTTGGCTCGCCAAGCCTATCACAACCCTCCTCCTTTACCCTGGTTTGGGACAGGCTGCATAGAAAACTACACAGTGCAAAATTGTTTTGTACAGCGAACACAAGCCGACAATTACCTTTTCCCACAATTATCAACCGCCGAACTATTGTTGTTCGGTGGTGGATCACCTTGGAAAACAGTGGTCGTCGGCCGTTGTTCGCTGTGCGAAAAAAAATTGAAAACAATGTATTTGGTAGTCTCTTAAAAAGTTTGGTATTATAAAGAGTATAGTATAAAATAATGTGGTATTTTTTACAAACGACTTTCTCTAGTTCCATTTTCTAACATTATACGAACCAAAATTTAAGAAAAGCATTCCAATACAATAATTCGTTACTGCACAAATATATAATATTTAGTATATTAAAATTGATATCAAGATCGGACAAGTAAGAAAAGAAAACAGTTACTAAAATAATATTTAATACGTTCTGAACCACCATACCATGTTTAAATAAGACTTTTATATAGGTTTGCATATGTTGAGCTGATGATATTATGTCAGCAGTTTTCATTTAAGTTAGTAAATTTCAAATTGTTGGTTTTTGTGGTTCAAGCGTAGATCATTCTTCGTTTATACTACTTATTATGACTTCCATACACAAATAAGTCATCAATTGTACATTAGTTTTTCCATTTATTTGTGGAGCACGCACCAATTGTATTATTCATTTTGCTTCACATATATAGAGCATATGTTATGCATTAATTATTTTTCCATGCACGCACATTAATTATTTTTTCATACACGCGTGCATGCCGTTGAATGTCCTAAGGTAAATATTAGAGTTCAGTGGCGAGTAGACCAATGCAAATCATATATTTACTGTTGTGTATCCGTTTTTTTTTTTACTAAAAAAGGAGAAAACATACCAACATGCTAACATCCTATACATATGATGAGAGTCTTAATATACCACGCATGTTTAAACCCTCTGACTTATGATCCAACAATTTGGAACTTCTGGATTGAGCTACCTTTTTTAGGTATTAACTTTTTACGACAAAAACCATCTCCATGAAAATTTTGATTATTTTAAAACTTGAATACTGTTCAAAATTACAATTAAAACCAACTGATAAAATAAATATTTACAACGACGATGGACATTCATTTATGGTTTTGAAGGAATTCAAAAGCGAAATTAAACAAATTATCAGGATAATGATACATATAATAATATTACAGTATCTACAAAAAATAACTTCATCCGAAGCTTTAAGAACATGAACGTGCACATGCACGTTTGTGTGTGCACGTGCACATGTGTGTCTTAGTTACATTATTCAAAACGATTTTGGAATTATATATCTATCTATATTATGAATATCATCTTTGGAAAAATGTGAGCATATAAAAATTTGTAATCTCTTCAAAATTATTGATCATGAACCGTAAGCTCTCATATTTTAACCATCGATTTGAATATCAATTTTGTTGAGTTACGGACATATATATGTCCACTTTTACTGTAGATGATCTTAACTCTTAAGTACGATATGCACATATCCACAAAATTTGTTGCATTTGATATATTGTGCTCAATGAAAGACTTTTTGAGCCTCAAAGAAACAAAATTCATGCATAACACTTTTTTTTTCTTTATGAACTACAGTCATTTCTGAAGTACGTAAGGATTGAACAACCTACCTTGGCACTCAATAGGCGTCTATTATCCTGCTTGACCATCTCCATCAATGCAGACTCCAGCTCCTCAGATCTAGAAAATTAAACAAGTACACAAGAACAGACACTGTAGTTCAGGCCACAGATTCAATGCTCAGGTAAACTTTCTAGAGTTTTAGAATACGTTAAAAATACTGTACAGCTGGTGCATTTGTAAGCTTTCTAAAAATGCATATATTGGTTGAGGTTGATATTCAGTACTCACGGAACCTTGCATGTAATTGCAAGGATAACATGCAGCATGTTTTTTTGCAAGTAAAAGACCCGGACCTTTTGATTCTTTAGGAGCCAGAAATGTGGTTCGCTTAAATATAGAATACAATGATAGGTATGGTAGAATGAGAAAGAAAATTCCACCTGAGCCTAGCTGATCTTTTCTCCTCCAGAAATCTGCACAATACAACCTTTAGCCATGTCACCTGAAATTTTCAAAACAAAAACAGGAGAAAAATTAATATTGGACTCATCAATGTTCCCGGTTATTAGCCTGCATAAAATCTGATAAAATATGTTATTAGGAGGATGATTTTTAAATTTCAGAGTCTTCTTAAAAAAAGGTGGAAAAAAACAGATAATTCATCTAGTTTTATCCACTAAAGAAGCCACTAAAAGCCATCTGGCTTCTCTATACAACTGATTACACAATCTACTAGGTTTGATTCTCAATCACTTAAATATCTAACGTGTCAAACAGAAGAGAAATCTATATGCATATAGTAATGGACTATATTTATTATTAGTAACTTTTGTAAAACACTCTTTAAGTTTCAAAATACACGGCCATCCCTCAAAAATGAGTTTTAAAAACAAGAAAATAGTATGAAGGACAAAATTCATCAACTTTTAGATTTAAGAACATGCTCTCAATTTTTTATTGAGAAGGACAAGCTTTTCAACTAAATATAGCAGAAGGACAAAAACTCCGTGAGAACGACACCGTATGAAGTATCAGTTGTGCATAATGTTTTCATATAATGCCACCGTACAGTATCATTTTACATGTTGTGTCCTTATGACAAAATTTTGAAGAGTTGTCATTGAGGCTTTGGAAGTGTGCTCTTTGGACAAAATTCCTCTTAAACTGCCAGTTTTCAAAAAAAACAAAATAAAACAAAATTTTGCACTTCAAATAAAAATTTTTGATCATAGAAACATGCGCTTAAGTTCGGATTTAATTTTCAAAAGAAAAAATTACCGAAAATAAAAATAGAAATGTAATTTATGCATGTCTTTTAGTGGGTTTTTCCTGTATTGAACTTGAAAATAAGGGTCGGATGCGAATTTCCATTTAAACAATAATTTTTGGTGCAGCCTTCAAAATTACAGGAACATTACATAAACAAAAACTGAATTGGTATACCTACTAATAATGCAAAATCGTTGCCCAGTAACCACTAATTTATTGAGCAGATATTTGGTGTGGTGAAGCTTTTCTGAATTACCTGAAAAGCTTCATCGTACCTGAGTATTTGCTCTACATAGTAGATAGGTAACATTGAAATACTTCCTATGGATTGTATGCATGTGCAAGGCATAAACAAAATTACTGGTGGATGCATACATATCATATATTACATATTATTAGCGTACTCATAGCAATTGAAACCTGCTCTTTCAAGTCAGTTTCGGAATCAGACTTGGTGTCTATTGTTAAATCACTGAGAAACTCCTCTATGTTTGAAGAATCAGACGACTGCCCATTTTGGTCACATAAACCTTCTATTGAATTATGGAAGTTATACAGTTTTAAAGCAAGTCCCTGAGAATCTCTCCACGTTTTCAGTCCTTTTGACCTTTCCTCCATGGCAGCTAAAACTAAAGGTTTATGGACCTTCCTCAGCTCCTGAAGTTTTATTTCATTTACAGTTTGGTAACCCATGCATGCTGCCAGTACAAGTTGGCTACTATCAAAAGTCGAACCAGCTAACGTTTGCAATAATGTGACCGCTTCGCCAGCATCGTTTGTAGTCACAATTGCAGGCCCTGTGAATCAAGATGTAAAGCTATTATGACTCACTCAATATGAAAGTGCAATTCAATACTTCAGTAATAATAAACTATAGTATGATACTTCAAATTCAATAATAAAAACTGTAGATGATAATCCAAAAACAGGATAAGATACTACATTCTGATATTCCAAAAGTCCAAATTCAATAACCTCCTCGAAATGTTATGACATCGATCACTATGTCTTAATAATGATCACGTTGCCATACAACTGAAAACATTCTTCTATTTTTTGCAATGATACAATGGTTATGTTGACAATTGAATAGCAAGCTGATAGTTTAAGCCAATCTTGGAGAAGATTACGAATTTGCTGAAGATAAAAACATTTGTCGCTAAAGGATTGAAGAAAGTACCATATAATTCCATCAATGCAAGAGCAGTATGGAATAACATTACACGGTTTCCATCAAAGAGAAGCACATCCCACACACGAAGAACTGAAACAGAATTGCTGTTAGCAAAAATACTGTACGGTACAAAAAAATTAAATCTGTTCCCAACCAGACTAGGAGAATCAAATAATTAATAGCTTAGTTCTGTTTTATTTCAACTAAACACACCAGTTTCCCATGGAAGTATATTAACATATATAGAAAGGAACCATGGTCCAGTAACCCATGTCACTTGCACTCCCAGATAATCCAGATGCTTAACTGTAGTATTAAAAGAACACTTAGTAATTTTTAATTGATTTGAATGCTATGACCAAATAAACAGAATTCTCTTATCACAGACCAAGTTTTGGGAATCGCTCACGTACTAACTGCTCCAAAACCAGCTGATCCACCTACATATTAATGAATATAAACAAATTGGAAGGTGCTTTTCACATTAATAACCAAATAACCATGGTCTGAAAATTAGTTTCGGTATTCTTTAGGTCCATGCAAAAAATCTGAAATCCAACAACCAAAATTGCTGAAATTTTGAGGTCATATCCGAAAAATATAAGTTTTTATGAAAACTTGATAGATAAGCCAAACCAGAAAATGTATTGTTGTTTCGTAACGGGAACAACCGAAACCAAAGCGGATGAAAAAAAAGAAAACACTGCATTCTTGGAAAGAAAGACGTCAAACCTGAACCGAAATGAACAAAACCCCAAACCGTTGAAATAACGGGGCACACTTTTACCTGAGATTCGATCATTTCCTTTGAGTAATAGCCATCAAAATAGTCATCAATAATGCCTGTCAGAGTCCTAACATGTTGTACAGGGAATCAACCGTTAAACGCATCCAAACTAAAGTAGCTTTGGGAAACTTTAGAAACATATGCAGCAGTTAAAAAAACAAAATCTACAGCAAGAATTATTTTAAGCGTTGTCTATATGGCTATAAGAAGCAGACCTACCAAAATGCATTTTCCTCCGGCATAAGCAATAATAACAATCCAGCAAAGAAATTCATGGCCTGTAATATATGCAACAACAATTTCAGATCACAAGCAACACTAAACGGTTATTAAATGCCAAAATGAAAGGGGACACACACGCAAGCACGCACGCATGTATATATAATGCAACACAATAACCTTCTTTCCTTCCTATGCAGAATGTATAAATAGTTTTGACGAAGTAGTAAGATCAGTATATGCATGATGAAGATTTAAGAGCACAGACAATAAACATAACACACTGTCAGTAAATGACTTATATAATGAGATGTGTTTAATATCACCCTGAGAACTGGCATCCCACTTCCATTACAGTGTCGCTCATTGTGTTGCTTTAATCGATTGCTAATAATAATGCTCTCGTAAGGCCATTTAATGATTTTAATTATTATCACCATTATTAATCACTAATTACTGATCACTGATCAACGGATCATATCAGAGTGCAAATGAGGTGTTAGATTAGGAAAAATGATATTCAACCCAGCTCTTATATTTATATAAAATAACCACAAATAGGAGTCAATAGTACAAATATAAGTACATCAGCATAAATATAAGTACATCAGCATAGATATAGTACCTGGCAATAACCAACTGATGGGTTATGTCGAGCATATGCAGTAAGCAGCCGTCTCAAAGCATTTCTTCCATTTTCATCTAGAGCTGGATGACCCGGAAATGTTCTCGGTAAATCCTGTTTAGGAAACAAAAAATAAGGTCATATTAGCAACAAAACTGGAATGATGAGCTATCTATTCCCCATATTTAAAATGAATAGGCACAATTGAATACCTACCTTCTCTATTTGGACCTTCCATTTTTCAGGCAAAGTACTCTCATTTGGCTTCTCATGAACTTTGCAGGGATCAACTGAATTGCAAGTATCAGAAAATTCATGATTTACAACAGTGCTTTCCTGATTAAGCAAACCCTTGTAGTAGCCTTCCACCCTTCTACCTCTAGTACCAACAAATGCTTGCCACAGCTGCAGCATGACAAGCATGCTGTTAGAATACAAAATGACAACCCTACTTACCTGTTCACAGAACTATAGAGTTCCAAATGATGAGGAGAGCTCTAGTTTTAGTATTAGTGCCGTCGTAGGTAAATGTATACACTTACCAAAGAATTTCGTACATGGTAAAATGTCATAATCCAATCTTCTGATATTTTTCAAGACTACGGATGTCATTTGATGTGATTCAACTATATATTATGCATAAGGTAATTTGAACTATGTTGAAGACTGAATGGAAAAGCTATTGCTTTATGGAACTACAGAAAGGCAATTAAAAAAAATTCTGTTAAAAAACTGGCATTAGGGTAAGGGCAGACATGGCGAAACAATAAAGTCAGAAATGTTTCCACTGGGTATGAGATCGCATCTCGAACAAGGCCACCATTCAAACAATAAAGCTAGTTTTCAATGGAGACACCTGAATATAGAATCTAGTGTGTTGGATTCAACACCCCTTCTCCTCCTCCTTTCCTACTAGGTAAGATGGAACTGCAGGGTCGTGAACATTTATTCAAACAGCCAAAAGAGGGGTGAGCGTTTGGTTGGTCCGATAATGAAAATTGTTAAACTAAACTAAAACTAATAAAAATAAAAACCAAACCAAACCAACCGAATTAAGACTTGGTTGGTTCGGTTGGTTATCTGGTTTAACCAGACTAAAAATGATTCACAATTTATTGTTTGAAATATTCATTGTATTTTAAAATAAAACATAAGTATATGATCAAAGTATTCTTTTTCATTGTAATTCCAACACATATATGATAAAATTTATTTAGACTACTAAACCAATCTAATAAAATCACTATAACCTTATTAATTTTGACAATATAATAATAGTTGGTTAATCTAGGTTAAACGGATAACCGAACTAATTTATTTTCCTGGGCCAATTATAAACTAATCAGCTTCAAAGCTAAACCAATCGAAATAAACTGGCTTGGCTGGTTTATTTGGTTTAACCAAAAATTGCCCACCCAAACAAAAGACAGGTAATCATCTACAGTTACCAGATTACTTGTAAGAAGTATAAACTATACTTAAATATGCAACAGGACACACTTCTCCTCTTTGAGCCATTGGTAAGCCACCCCGGACAAGATTTTTTAACTCTTCTCTCCATGGAGAGAATGGTTCAGTGGAAGATAAGCCAGAAGTTAAAATAATATCTTCAGAAGACACTTCTTGATTCACATCTGATCTTTCAACGTCATAAAATTCATCTTCGGAATCCTCAAATTGCTTTGCATCTTCAAATGAAACTACATTGTCGGTACCTTTAGTTGATTCTTTCTTATTCTTGACTCGGGAGCTCAGCATTTGCTCAATAGCAGTAAGTGATGGCCTGATTTGGGCCCACATCTGATTTTTATAGGTTTCAGGTTCCTTTTCCACAGCATATTCATCGGTTTCCATGTTATCTTTTGGTTCTCCATCATTCTCAGCTGACAACTTGACAAAGCTCGCTTTACTTGATGTTTTCTCTATACTGGAATAGTTTTCAATAAAGCTATTCCATCGATTTAATCTCTCCTCTTCTTCCTCCTGAATTAAAGAAGCAAATAAATCCAATTAAGATACATAAGCAATTTTGTTCACAAAATTTTGCAAGCTAAATAGAGACATTGCCTTGTAAATGTTTTCATATTCTTGGTATCGCTGCAAATGTTGAGGTCTGATAGGAAACCCATAAGCATCCCTGCCGATATAAGACAACAAACATTTTTGCAATGTATATTAAACAAGAAGAAATTGTTGTCAAACAAAACTTGGTAATTGCATGAGCTGTGTGCTTAGTCAAGCAATATCTTAAGTTGGTCGTTAGACAGATTGTTGGTTTGATGAAGTGAAACTACTTTGAACTTTCACCTGCTTGGTTTTTTTAAAAATGGTAGCAAGACTTGTCATTATCTTGAATTCTTATGGTAATTGATACATCAATGCCAAATGAAGGAAGCTAATGATGCTAATCAATCAAATTAATAAAACCAGAACATGAATTACTATATGCCACAAAAATGAATTCAAAACAAAGTATAATTCATAAAGGCGATGTCTTTGTAAATATATTTTTTGATGAACTACAGATGTGAATTAATACAGCAGGATATAACAGCTAATCAGTAGATTACATTTACCAACAACAAAAGAAAAACTATGATAAATTGGGACCTCGTAATTGACCAACCTGAAATCAAGTAAAATGTAGCTCAATTAATCATTTTTAATTACCGAATGAATCGGTCAACCAAATCACCAGCAATTTAAATACAAATCATCCAAATCTATAAACCTATTGCCAACTAGGCTATAAAAAAAAGAGTAGATGTAAAGAGCCCAATTTTAAATCATACAGAGAAGTGAACGAAGCACAAACCTATTAGCTTTCTCAAAATCCCAAGATTCGTAAGGATCCGATTAAAAACAACAATAAAATATAATCTTCATTCGATCAACCAACACGTAAGGCTAACTTAACATAAAAAATACAAATGTATACAATATTGATAATCGGAATTCCGTAGAAATAAGCGCTGATTCGAAGATCTAACAAAATAATACACTAAATGGGAAAGGGCTAAAACAAAATGCGATAAAAGAAAGTGAAGCGAAAGGTGAAGACGTGAAGTAAAGACGAACCTTTTGTTCTCGAAAGTGAAGTGAGGAAGAATGCTGGGATTCCTCCGCTTCATATCCGGAATTATTTTATTCCAAACTGGGTTGCTACCTTTTAATTTAAATTCAGATATTGAATGAGAAAATATAGGACGATATTATAAGCGAGAGAAAAAATAAAGGAAGAGAAAGAGTGAAGTGATTTGTCGGCGGTGGCGAGAAGAACGGAAACAAAAGAATGAGGATGCGTTCTTAACCAGGGCCTACCTTTTGAGCGTGAGCGTGAGCGTGGTATGTGAACGGGTATTTAATTGTTAAAATAATGATTTTGATTTAATTTATGTACTGATTTTTAATTAGACCGTTAAATCTATTTAGAGAATGTGTTTTTACCATGTTAAAAAAAAAATTACATTAAGCATTAACAAATAGTCTACATTAGGCAGTAAGCATTAATAATGCAGTGTACAACAAAACACTAAAATTTTTGTTGAAGGAGGGACTTGAACTCTAGTCTCTTCCCAAGAAGCCATCTATACTTACCAACTGAGCTAAGTAATCTTTCATACCAAATTAGGATCTGATTAATTAATTATCCCTGCGTCGGACGCGTCCGACGCCAAAGGGATAATTTCCAGCTTCCGCTTGGCGTGGCTGGGAGCGTGGTTGAGAGGTTCTGGCGTTGGACGCTACCAAATCTGATTGTGGAACGCTCAGAGACTGCGAACGCACCCTGAGATCGATGTCCACGCTGAACTCGATATTTTGTCGGGCAAAAAACTTTATTTCATAGATTTCTCTCGTGTAAATTCAAATAGGACAATGCTGCCTGGAATGACCAAAAGAAAAGCGTGTATTCGTACAGATTTGGAAATGGACGACAAGCAATTTACGAGGAAAACAACATAAGCATCCAGATTTTTTCCGTAGGAAAAGACTAACGCATATCTGATTGAAACAACACTTTCGATTCAAATATTAGTCATTTGATTTATCACGAAACAAAGAAACATATATAAAATGAATTTTAATTTTAAAATATGGTAATAACTTTTGATGATAACAATACATGGACCATCAAAGATAAATGGTGTTAGTCCTCTTTTGATTATTTTTGAATAAATGTTGTTTGATTAATAGCTTTCTATATTACGAATCAAAATATTCAAGTTTTTTATGTTTTTAAAACCTCATGAAATTCAAGGTTAAATTTAATGTAGTTTACGTTGATGTTTTCTAAAATAAAACGGATAACAATTTATATTTTGTTAAAAGAAATTCAAATATGGTGCTTTATTTATTTCAATTAAAAATTTGGTTTTAGCACTGACTGGTTTTACGTTATGCAATTTTGTTTGCACCATTCGCTTTACATATTTCTTAGACTAATTTGTATATTACTATAATTTTCAAATTTTTAGATGACTAATTTGGTTGATTTTAAAACTTTTTTGTTGCATGATCATTAAATGTTGCTATATCTTTCTTTCTATTTTTATGCAAACATAAGAGGATGTTTGGTGTTCCAGTTCAATATTTAGTAACAATGAATTTCTACTGTGGATGGAACGACATGTAGATAGTTTTCAAGATATTAAATAGAAGTTGTAGTTATATAAGGTGTAAAAACAATGAATTTGTACATGTCTTATAACACGCGATTAATTACTTCATTTAAATCTCAACCTTGCTTTCTCGAAGGTGCAAAAACATGTAGTTTAATATATAGAAAATAGTTAAATTAGAGAAAACGAGATTATGTAATGATTTTGAAAACATTTGAATTCTTTGAAATCCTTTATAATTCAGAAATTGTTATAAAATAAAACGGAACATATGTTAAACAAGAAGCCATTAGTGAGAACAGAAAAGATAGGGAAGATACTTTTATTTCTATTACTTCAAGTGTATATAATTTCTATTACATTGGCTCCTTTATATATAGACTTTGGAGCTGATGTTAGATTTATTCCCATGATGTGAGACTAAATAGAATATGACAAAATCATATTCACTCATATATATATATATTACAACACTCCCCCTTGAATACGCGTCTTCAAAATCTTGAATCTTCTGCTAACTTGAAGTTTTCCCTTTTAAAACATATACGATGATTGCTCTCCCTTATAATTATCTTGCTTGCATATATCCGTTCAGTCGATACAACTATTGTCGCCTGTCTTCAAAACTCTATCAGGAAAACTCAATGGGAAAAACCTTGAACAAGAAAAAGAGTACAACGTTTGATATTATGAATATCATATTAAAATGATATTCCTTAAAAGAGTTTGATGCTTCAGGATCAAAACAATGCCTCATTAAAAACATTTTTATGAAAAACCCTGTGGGTAAATCATAAACAAGGAAAAGAGTGCAAATTTATTTCATCTTTAGGTAACATGTTTTACAATGTTACCATAAGGGTTGATACTTCAGGATCAAGATAATGTCTCATTAAAAACCTTACTAACAAAAACTCAGTGGGAAAAATATTAGTGAAGGAAAAGAGTGCATTATAGCATAATTTTGTATGTTCCCCCTTATCTATAACTCATTATTCAATTAGTCTATTGATGTAGTTGATGCATGTCAATTTTGTACATCATCTTCTGGAATGTTGGTTTGGAAATTGCCTTTGAGAACAGATCTATTTGCTTTTCTTGAAACTGGATTTGTTTCTCCTTTTTCTTTTTATCCTTTTATTCATGTATGAAGAGAGATTTAGAAGAAATATGCTCCATCCTATCACCCATGATATAATTCACTTGAATCTGAGCCATGCAAATTGCCTTGTCTTTACAATTAATAGTTTACTGCATCAAAAGATGTTTGATACTTCTGGATCAAATGTTGCCTCGTCAAAACCTTACTAAGAAAAACCCGATGGAAAAAATCTTAGTGAAGGAAAAAGAGTACAGTATAAAATGTCATATTTACTACGTCAGAAGTAGTATGATACTTCTGGATCAATGTAATACCTCGTTAAAACCTTAATAAGAAAAACCCATTGGGAAAAATCTTAAATAAGGAAAAAGAGTACATTATAACTTATTTTTATATGTTACTTTTGGGTTAATACTTCTGGATCATGACCCGTGCCTCATTAAAACCTTACTAAGAAAACTCAATGGGGAAAAACTTAGTTAAGGAAAAAGAGTGCATTATATCATACTTATGGATGCTCCCTCTGATTTCGATTACTGACAACAAAGAAATGGAGATCATTGACGAGCTAAATTCATATACATCGAAGAAATGGAAACAAATAAAGATCGTATTGAAGAAATAAAGAAATATGTGAATTATAGAAACTGACAAGTCGTAGAAATAGCCCAGAAGGTCCGGGCTCCGACCGGGGAAGAGCGCAGAGCGATTTAGACTGTGGACCGAGGTCCTCCAGTCCATAGCCATTAATCAGTCGACTGGTCCAAAATGAACCAGTCGACTGATCAGTATGTTTCTGGACATTAACAGCTAGTTTTCTAATATATTTTTAAGTATATGATTTACAATATTTTGACCAGTTGACTGATGGATTTTTGACCAGTCGACTGATTCGACCCAGATTTTATTTTCTGAAGAGTTGCTTCTATTCATGAAGAGATTCCTCTTCGTTAATCAAAGAAAATGGACATATCTTTTTATGGAAACTATTCATGAATGTTTGCTACTCTTAGACCATTATATAAACACTTCAATCATGATTTCCAAACAAGAAATTTCTCTCCAATTCATATCTAATTTCTGAATTGCATTTTCTATTCTCTTGTAATACAAAAAGCTTTCATAAATTTAAATACTTGTTGAATCCTTGAATCGATTTAATATTACTTGATTCAACAAGTGATTTTACTTCCTCAAATCTGCGCATTCAAATCATATACTCAAGGATCAAATTATAGGAAGATTGTACTTAAGCTATTGGCTAATCAGTGTTGAAAGAAGAACATATCCAGAAGTCAAACTCTTTGTATTTGTTAAAGTCCTACGTGCGATCAGGCGAGAGCCATCCTTGTTGGGGCTCGGGTGTACTGACCTATTCCTCCGGGTTAAGAGAGGGCGTTGTTAGTGAATTCCGAAGAGGAGCTTCGGGACTGGAAGTAGGGCGGGAAGTCCGAACCAGTATAAAAATTCCTGGTATCACTTTACTTTACTTATTGCTTTTATTTACTTGTGATATATCATATCAGTTCTTGTTTATTTGCATAATTATTGTAGCAAGTTCATCTATCATACATTTCCGCAATATCCAAATAAAGACCTGCTTAAGTCAAACATACCGACTTTTCAATTGGTATCAGAGCAAGGCGTTCTAGAGATCATGACAACATCCTAAAACAAATGGCAATAAAGAAGTCTAGTCAAGGGATTAGAAAATGGAAGAATAACAAAGCTGAATCAAAGGAGCAAGCAAGCAAATGTCTCATGGCTAAAGTCAGATCACAATCGGCATGTGTAGATTCATTATATAAAGATCTTTTATTAGATCATGAAAATTTATTAAAAGATTTTAAAAAATTAGGTAAACTTAATGAAATTACCTTAGCTAAGTCTAAAGGTTGTGAGCAAGAAATTTCCAAATTAAAAGAGGAAAATAAATTTTTAGTAAAACAAGACAAATGTTTTGAAAATACCTTAAAAGAGCTTGTTTTTCAAAAAGATTTCCTTTAAAAAGAAAATGAGCGACTAGAAGATAAAAACAATGTTCTTTTAAAGGAAATCGATCTTTTGCAAAATAAAAATAAATCATTAGAAGATTCTTTAAATAATTCCAGTTCTTCAATTTTATCTCTTGAAAAAGAGAATGAAGCTTTAACTGAAAAGAATTTAGAATTATCTAAAGAATATGAGGTTTTAAAGGTTAAAAATAATATTTTGCAAAATAAAATGTCTGATTCAAAAGAAAATTTTGAAAATTACAATCTTCTTTTAATTCAGAATCCCAAATTTTTGGTCTCAAAACTGAGAACGACACTTTGAAAGAAAAAAATTCTGAATTAAATAAGGAAATTGATAATAACAAAATTTCTTTTGAAAATGTCACTCGCGACTTTGGAATCGAATTTGAAAAATGTACAAATAAGTTCGCGAAATTTAATAAACGTCAAAATGATTTAAATAATATTTTATCTTGCTCTAGACCTTCACACAATAAAAGTGGCTTAGGGTATAATAAAGCTAATCATAGAACTAGTACTAGATATGCTTTCATGTATTACAAAAGTTCAACTGCTAGTACTAACGCACGTGTAACTCAAAGGTCCAATTTCTATAGAAATTCAAATGCTTCTATGACTAGAAACATTTATAATAGAAGTACAACATGAAATATTAATAGAAATTATCTAAGTATTTAGGTTCCTGTAAATTGGAAAAACAGAGAAAAATATATCGATGATTATTTTGATTTAGTAGTTACTAATAAAGATTTTATTATCAAAGGTAATAAAGATTTTATTATCAAAGGTACCATTAAACCCTTATGGGTATGGTTACCTTCCATCTAACCCCTGGACCCTAATGAAGGAAGTGGGTACCAAAGTATATATAATATTTGTTGCAGGTATTCCATAACAAAAAGGAGGTTATTTTAGTATCTTTGGAAACAGAGCTCAAAATTAAATTAGAGAATCTGGTAATCTTTTTCTATACTATCATATGGTAATACTGATCTCAGTTTATCGAAAAACACACGATCCAATATCTCCTGAAGGTGCGGTAATTATTTATGTTCTGCATTATGCTCGATTACTATACTATCATGGTATTTATTCTTTTTAATCGATGACAAAGGGAGAGAAATGTGTCATTGAATATTCATTGTATATTTCATATATATTATATGTACTAACATTTTGTTACAGGAAAACGGGAAGTATATCTTATGAACTAACAAAATGTTGCAAAAAGCTTTTAGACAGGGGGGAGATAAAAATATATCAATGCATACCTTCAGGGGGAGCTACTCAGTATCTCAAACATATATGCAAGGTGCTGTCATCAATCAAAAAGGGGGAGAATGTTGATACACGAGATTTCGATTAATGACAACAAAGAAATGGAGATCATTGACGAGCTAAATTCATATACATCAAAGAAATGGAAATAAATGAAGACCAAATTGAAGAAATAAAGAAATCTATGAATTATAGAAACTGACAAGTCGCAAAAAAAGCCCAGAAGGTTCGGGCTTCGATCGGAAAAGAGCGCAGAGCGATCTAGACTGTGGACCGAGGTCCTTTGGTCCACAGCCATTAATCAGTCGACTGGTCCAAAATGAACCCGTCGACTGGTCAATATGTTTCTGGACATTAATGGCTAGTTTTCTAAAATATTTTTAAATATACGATTTTACAATATTTTGACCAGTTGACTGATGGATTTTTAACCAGTCGACTGATTCGACCTAGATTTTATTTTCTGAAGAGTTGCTTCTATTCATAAAGAGATTCCTCTTCATTAATCAAAGGAAATGGACATATCTTTTTGTGGAAACTATTCATGAATGTTTGCTACTCTTAGACCATTATATAAACACTTCAATCATGATTTCCAAACAAGAAATTTCTCTCCAATTCATATCTAATTTCTGAATTGCATTTTCTATACCTTGCAATACAAAAGGCTTTCATAAATTTAAATACTTATTGAATCCTTGAATCGATTTAATATTACTTGATTCAACAAGCGATTTTACTTCCTCAAATCTATGCATTCAAATCATATACTCGAGGATCAGATTATAGGAAGATTGTACTTAAGCTATTGGCTAATCAGTGTTGAAAGAAGAACACAACTAGAAGTCAAACTCTTTGTATTTGTTAAAGTCCTATGTGTGATCAGGCGAGAGGCATCCTTGTTGGGGCTCGGGTGTACTGACCTATTCCTCCGGGTTAATAGAGGGCGTTGTTAGTGAATTCCGAAAAGGAGCTTCGGGACTAGAAGTAGGGTGAGAAGTCCGAACTAGTATAAAAATTCCTGGTGTCACTTTACTTTACTTATTGCTTTTATTTACTTATGATATATCATATCAGTTCTTGTTTATTTGCATAACTATTGTAGCATAAAAATTCATCTATCATACATTTCTGCAAAATCCATATAAAGATCCTGCTTAAGTCAAACATACTGACTTTTCAGTGTTTAACATCTATTACTATGACTCGTCTCAGTCCTGTATATTTCATTATGACTCGTCTTGGTCGAATTGAGTGCACTTCACTACGATCCGCCTTGATCGAGTGTAACCTTACTATGACCCGTCTTGGTTGAGTATAGCCTTAATACGACTTATCTCGGTCGAATGTCTTTACTACGACTCATCTCGGTCTATAACCCGTCTCGGTTGAGTATAATTTTACAACATGTCTCGATCGAGTATAGCCTCACCATAACCCGTCTTGGTCAAGTATTACGTAGCCATTTCGGTCAAGAGAATGCGTATATATACGACTCCACCGAGTCTAGCTTCACTTTCAATCAAGTACTGACACCAAGAATGTGTCACATACTTTTAGACGGTAACTCGAAAAGTGAAAGCAATACGTCTTATACTGCATGTTTCACTAATGGATTCACAAGTTAGTCTACATTACGCTGGAAATGACAGATATCTTCTATCATCGAGTTAGTAATTAACCAATATAATTAATCTACATGTCTCATAACACGCGATTAATTACTTCATTTAAATCACAATCTCGCTTTCTCGAAGGTGCAAAACCATATAGTTTGATATATAGAAAATGCTTAGCTTAGAGAAAACGATATTATATCACGATTTTGAAAACATCTGAATCCTTTCATTGAAATCCTTTATAATTCAGAAATATAATATTGCCTTAAAATGATATTTATTTTAAAACGACACTGTTTTATAAAAACGTGCATAGCGCAGTAAAACACGTGAATATGCAATAAAACCAACATTCGAAAGTTTACATGATAACTACAAAATCCAAGATTCAAATTTCTAGTAATATTGGCTTGCGTTGAGCTTATGAACAACACCACATCTACTTCAAAACTCATCAACAATTCACTCAACGATTTGTACTCAGCAATTAAGAAATAGGTTGCTGGAAATCAAACAACTCATGTCCTGAAACACAAAGTAAGTGACTGGAATTAGGCATGAAATTTAGGTGAAGAATTGTATAGAACTTATACCAAAACTGGTGCAAAAAGCAATAGACGCATGGAAGGTTACCTAGGCGTTTTGCCCAGGCTATGTCAACACTATAAGCTCCCTATGTTGGCGCATGTGTCGACACAGGTGCTTCCTATGCCGACATAGGACATGAATTAGCCTAGATGACCAAAAACCCTCTTGGGTTCATTTTCAACACTACAAAAAAAGGTACAAATGGGCTTGGATTCACAAGAAATTTGACATACACACGGTATGTAATTCAGAGTTATTAATGAAACAAGAATTACTTAAATTCATCAAGAATCGGAGAAGATATAACAGCTCAAGCATAGACTCAGGCCATGTTTACACCGTTTTCACAAAAATCAAGTTACATTAAATTATCACTAAACACAAACCCAAGCAAATTCAACAAACACACATGGAGAAAGGTTTAAGCTAGAAGGAGTGAGTATAACAACTCACATCGGCCAAATTTAGATGATTTTAGGCCTAATTTGGTTGCAAAAAGAGAGCTTTTGAGTATAGAAACCTATAGATGAAGGAAGGTTGACATGCAACTCCAAAAAACTTGTTGTAACCTTGGATTTTGAATCTCTATAATTTGAGATCATTGAATTTTCTGCTACAATTTGATTTGTAATAGGATAAAAGTCAATCAACTCTCTTTTGATTCTTATAAAAAGAAATCGCCTTGATTTTAGATTTTAAGGAGGAATGATGACAATTTTTCTTTCTTTGTAGTTATTACCGAAGAGAAGAAGAAAGAGGGAGAGGGGACATTACGTGATTTCCTTTTTCCCTCTCTTTCCAAAATTTACTAACTTTGTGTATTGGGCTAATTTAGACTTAATTAAGCCCATATGTGATTATCTTAAGCTAATAAGGCTTGTAAACACACTTAAACCTCCTTAACACACATTAAATTCAAATTTGCTAACATACACCACCAAACAATTTTGTGTTCATATAATAATATCCAAACACATAGGTTTAAATCATTTTTAATCATTTTAAACACCATTTTAGAGTAACACGCACTAAAATTCACATTTTCACCAAAACACATATTTTTTATCATTCAAACCCAACATTCTTTTAAGTTTAATTCACATAAATTTCGTTTTCTTTACAAAATAAATGTTAAGCCTTATCAGAATATTTCAACACACTAGAACATTGATTTCCAATCAATATTTACATTTTGCAATAAAACACACTATCCGCAATAATCTGCCAAATTATTGCATTTACACTATTAAAATATTTTAACATGTGATTTCACAAAAACACACATAATAAGATATTCAAACATGGATTTGAACACAACTCCTACTTTATTTTAACAAGAAACACAACTTACATCTTTTTTCACATACAAACCTACAAATTATCAATTTTCTTGTTAAAACAACTTAACACTTCATATTGAAAATATATTTTCACTTAAATATTGATTGTTAATCAATAATTTATATTTTCAATATTTATTTAAACCATCAAAATATAATTTACAAACACACATTATAACAAATTGACCATATTACAACGGTGGAAAACCGTTGTAAAATACATTTTACAATGGTGGGGAAACCGTCGTATATTAAGAAGTTGTAATAGACTAAAATATTTTACAACTGTTTTGCACTGTTGCGACACCGTTGTGATATGTATATTTTACAACTGTTTTTCACAGTTGTAATAGACTTTATTACAACTATTATGCACCGTTGTTGTTATAATTTTTACAACTGTTTATAACTATTGTGATATTTTTATTACAACTGTTATTTTACATTGTAATATATCCACAAATTGTGTGTGTGTGTGTGTATATATATATATATATATATATATATATATATATATATATATATGTGTGTGTGTGTGTGTGTGTGTGTGTGTGTGTGTGTGTGTGTGTATGTATATATATATATATATATATGTGTATATTATATATGTGCAATAATAAATAGATGAATAACATAAGAAATAGATATAAGTTTAAAGACATCATGATCCATCCATTAATAAAAATCACAATGTTATATCCAAAATACAAATTATAAATGATATACCACATAAAAATGTATAAAATTACAATTGTCCTCTTCATTTACTTTTGAAAGCCTTAACCCAATTACAAAGCTCATTTTCCTATGAAATTTACAAAGCTCATTTGTGTTTGAAATGTAATTGGTCTCCGCCTAATGCTATCCTCATATATTATATTCACATCAGGATTTGCCTCTAAAATCTACCAAGCTCATTTGCCTCTGAAACCTATGAAACCTACAAAGCTGAATTATACATACAAATAAATATCTTGGTATTTTTATTCAACGAAAATCAAAGCAAAAAAAAATTGTTTGAAAGAACATATCGACAAATATGGTCCCGTGAGAGAAGATATGAACATCAGATCTTTAATGTTTTTTTTTAAAATATACACAAAAACAAGTCATCTGTAACATTAGTGATCACTTTTGTAATCTTCTGAGCTGGAAGTAATTTTAGTTTATTCCCAAAAGCAGGTTCCTCATAAGTTTCTTTTACTCCTTTGGACTGCATGTATTTGACAAGGTAGATTTGAAGGCAAGCAAATTGTCTATAGTTATAGAAGGAAAAGATAGTAGAACCTAAAGACAAATCAAAATCCACTTGTTATATAATTCAAAATTATTGAGATAATCGCTTATGCCTCTCTTTTATATTTTAGTATAAATACTTCACGCTATAGATATTATCATTGCTTTCCAATCATCATCAATATGATCTTCCTACTACTTATACATGTCATTGGGAAGAATCTCTATTCAATATATGTAAATAGATCTCATGACACAGACCAACGAGATCAGAACTTATAACAACATTTAATTCAAGGCCCAAACCATAAATAAATTGGGCAGCTCTATGAAACTGCTCGCTTGTATTTTAAGTATACAAGATTCAATGATACATCATTCGATTTTATCATAAATAAATGATTCATACGAAAGTGGAATATATATTTTACAACCATAGTTTCTATTTCATTATTGAGCGTAGTAGAAGGTTTTTAATGGTAAACTATCTTTCTCTAATAGGAAACACACTGCTAATTTTAGCGCATAATCTGCAAGTTGCGCAAATATTGGTAGCAAGTTTCATAAATTATGATCACACATACAATACAAATACACTGGAAGAATAAATAATGGAGATGGAGTTGGAGGTATAACTTAAATAACCATACTAATACACTAGAAGTATTGCAAAAATGCAAAAGGTTACCTCACTTACAGAGGATGAAGATGGCTCATACCGCTGAGATAACCAACCACTGCCAACATTAAATTTTCAAGAACACCTCTAGTAGGAATGGAATATTTCACGTAACTAGCTATGATAAATGAGTACGAAAAATTTTAATTTTCTAATATATAATCGGTAGCCAGCGCCAACATAAAAGACGCTATCAACATAGTGAATAGTTGAAGCAAACATTGTATACATCAAAATAGCATGTTTTGAGACAATTAGACTTAGCTCTGAGAACTGTGAGATGGGCCTTTGTATTTGTGTAAAGGAAAAGCATTGATCTATTCATCACTCCTAGAAGGAACATTAGGACTTTTTTCAACATCCAGTGCTCTTGGTGCACCATAATCTGTAAGATAACACGAGGATTGCTTCTTCTTTTTTTATTCCAACCAAACATCCATTAAGATGACAACTGTTAATGACATGTAATCTAAAGGAAGAATAGCGAATCAAACTGTCCTAACCCAACTTCCTCATCATGTAGATGGTAAAATTATGCTGATGATATATTGCTTACTTTGAAACTTAAATATCATCTATTTGTTTTCTTTTCTTCTTCAATTTTGAGCAAGTTCCCGGGTTGGATACATTTTTGCTATTTATGCACAAGTGTTCATCATCATATCTCACTTGCTCACTAGAGTTCTCTCCAATTTCCTTTATTGAAAAAACATTGACAGTATAAATTGCACGTTCGTCCGGTCTGATTTCAGAATCCTTAGTGGTGCGTTGATGATAAATATCATTCTTTTTAACCTTGATACACAAAGAGATCAATATGCAATTACTAGGATTACATATAGCTAATTAAACATCAAAATGCAGTACAATGCATCTTCATTGATACTCCTTTGAAACCATGGAATATTAAGACTAATCCAATATGCTGTTGATTCATGCAAATTAACAAGAAATGAAGAAGAAAACCTGATAACATCATTATCCTTCAAAAGGCGAATCGACTCAAATTGTGGTAAAACAAAATCTTCCGTCATAGAGCATGCTGTTTTAATGATTGCTCTGATATCTTCTTATCTTGTCCACACTTTTGGCATGGAATCCGAATCACGACTAAACAATGTAGTGAACCCATCCTTCATCCAAATCAAAACCCTTTCAGATTCTTCTACGGCCTTAGAATCAACAGCATTCTTAAAGAACTTTTGCAGTATTATATCACAATTGATGAAAATGTGAAAAACTGTATATTTTGTACAGATAGGTAGACACTTATATATATATTACACTCACAGCCGCATGGGCCTTTGAATAATAAAAGAAAACAAATGAGTTAAGCCCAAAGCCCACTGTTAATTTATATTAGAGATAGCAGATCCGCTTTGTACATTATTTCGCCCTCTCGAAACAAGCTAGGGTTTCCTCTTCAACCTCTAATGTCGGCTGCTGTCTATTATCCTCAAATCGGCTCTAAATCTATGAAATTTTTTTGCTGATAAAGCCTTCGTCAGCACGTCTGCTCGTTGAAATAAGGAAGGAACATGTCGAATGTCCAGTTTCCCTCTGTCTACTTCCTCACGTACGAAGTACAAATCAATATCGATGTGCTTCGTGCGTGAGTGTTGAATTGGGTTCGAAGACAAAGATATTGCGCTTAAATTGTCGCACCAGATGATGGGTCTCTTGTCTACGGTGATTCCAATTTCCTTGAGCAGATATCCGATCCACATTAACTCAGCTGTTGTACTGGCGACCGCCCTATATTCTGCTTCTGTACTCGAACGAGAGACGGTTGGTTGTTTTCTGCAGCACCAGGAAATTGGATTCGATCCCAAATAAACACAATAGCCCGTCGTTGATCGCCTGTCATCATGGTCCGAAGCCCAGTCTGCATCACTGTAAGCGTTTATATTCAAATTTCTATTAGCACTTAATAGTAATCCATGATCAAGTGTTCCCTGTAAGTATCTTAAAATACGTTTGACCGCTCTCCAGTGTTCTGATAGAGGATTATGCATGTATTGACACACTTTGTTAACGCTGTAACTAATATCTGGCCGAGTAATTGTTACATACTGAAGTGCACCCACGATACTCCTATAGAGTTTGACATTTTCAATGGTTTCCCCTTTGAATTTAGATAGTTGCAAATTGCTTGTCATAGGAGTAGGTAAGGGTTTTGCCTTGTCCATATTTGCTCGTCTGAGAATTTCCAGTATATACTTCTTTTGAGATAATACCATTTCAGTACTGTTTTTTTGTTGTACTTGTATGCCCAGAAAGTAGTTTATGTTTCCCATATCCTTGATAGAAAAGGTTCTGTCCAAGAAATCTATTATGTCATTAATTTCAGAGTCATTATTCCCAGTAATGAGAATATCGTCAACATAGACTAGTATATATATAGTTGTGCCAGCTTTGATCTTCACATATAGAGAACAGTCTGATTTTGTCATATAGAAACCCAATTTAGTGAAGGTATCTTTCAATTTTTCATACCAAACCCTTGATGCCTGCTTTAATCCATAAATTGCTTTATGCAATTTGCACACGAGCCCTTTATTTCTTTCATTGATATACCCTCTTGGTTGCTGCATGTAAACATCTTCCTTTAATTCACCGTTTAGAAAAGCATTATTCACATCCAATTGCCTGATTCTCCATTGATTAGTTAATGCTACGGACATTATAATCCTGATAGTCGTAGGCTTGACCACTGGTGAAAAAGTTTCGTTGAAATCGAATCCGAACTGTTGTGAATAACCTTTGGCCACCAACCTTGCTTTATACTTTGCCACACTGCCATCAGGATTTTTCTTTAACTTATAAGTCCACCTACATCCAACAATGTTTTTGTGCTCTGGAGCTTTTACTAATGTCCATGTCTGATTTTTAATTAAAGCTTCATATTCTAAATCCATGGCCTTCTTCCAATTAGAATTTAATTCAGCTTCTTCAAAATTAACTGGTTCTCTGTCGTTGATGTTTATGAAAAATGCCTTAGGTTTAAAGATACCACATTTGCTCCTTGTCATCATATGATGCCTGTTTGTAGTGTTAAGCTGATCTTCATCTTGACTGTTGTTGAATGAGTCAGATCTGTTGCTTTCACTGCTTTGAACTTGTCGATCACTTTTGGCTGATTCAATGTCGTCTCGCTGTTCATCATAATATTGATGTTCCATGTTATCATTAATGTCTGAACTGTATCCAGTTGCTGTGCTTGGTATGCTTTTAGTTTCACTTTGTTCATCAGCATGTTGGTCTTTGTTTGTGTCTTTAGACCAGTCAGTTAGAGCCACAGGTGGCTGCATGGTATTGGTAGTCTTTATAACCCTGTTGGTAGTTTTCATGCACTTTTCTGCGAATGGAAAAATGTTTTCATTAAAAGTAACATGTCTTGAAATATATAATCTACCATTACTATCCAAACATTTGTAGCCTTTTTGATTGATTGGATACCCCAAAAAGGTACAAGGTGCTGATCTATAATTCAGCTTATGTTTGTTGTAAGGTCTAAGGTAAGGAAAGCACAGACAACCAAAAACTTTCAACCTGTTGTAATCCGGTTTAGATTTGTATAGCATGTCATGTGGACACTTGAGTTTTAAAACTTTGGTTGGCATTAAGATAATTAAGTATACTGATGTTGCAAATGCTTCTGCCCAAAATTTGAGTGGCAGCGACGCTTGCGACATCAGTGTTAATCCAGTATCCACAATATGCCTGTGCTTTCTCTCGACTAGACCGTTTTGTTCAGACGTATGTGGGCAGGTGATTCTGTGAGTGATCCCTCTGTCAGTAAAATATTTTCTTAGAGGCATAAACTCACCTCCCCCATCTGTCTGAATCGCTTTCACCTTATAATCAAACTGTTTTTCAATGGATTTTATGAAATTAACAGTTTTATTGTGAGTTTCAGACTTGGATTTAAGAAAGAAAATCCAAGTATATCTACTATAGGCATCTACAAAAGAAAGATAGTACCTGTAGCCTTGATCCGTTTTAAAAGGAGATGGGCCCCAAAGATCTGCCGCAATAAGCTCAAAAGGGCTACTATATACAGTTTCAGAATTAAAAAATGGCAACTTATGACATTTCCCAATTTGACAGTGGGTACAAGCAAAGGAATTAGGTATGTTTGCTAAACTGATTTTATTTTCAGTCAAGAAATGTTTGACGGTTCTGATATTGGGGTGCCCCAATTTTCTATGCCAAACAGTAAAAATATCATCATTGATGCTAATTTTATTTTCATTACAATTAGCACTAGTATCAGTTTGTGCATTAAAAATATCATCAGTAATGTCAACATCATTTCCATTACAATCAATATCAGTTTGAATATTAAGGCAGTAATTTCTATTTCCACAAACTTCTCCGGTCTGGAATTTGCTGAATTTGTATAAGCCATTTTCCATGTTACCCTGTAATAGTATTTTATTGCTAATCAGGTCCTTAACTAAACAGAATTTGGGGTGAAACTCAAAGTATATGTTATTATCATTGGCAAATTGTGACACGCTTATTAAATTTTTCTTAATATTAGGAACCCTTAACAAATTGTTAAGATATAGGTGCCTCTTGGCATTAATGCACCCTTTACCAATGTGTGATATACTTATGGTTTCCCCATTACCTACTTGAATAGATTGCTTACCTGAATAGCTCCTGTTTCCCAAATTTAAATTCTGCAAGCTATTTGTAACGTGGTTTGTAGCGCCGGAGTCCGGATACCAATCCTCAACGTTTAAGTCATCTGTTCTGGTATCTTCTCCATTGTTTGTTTGACTTCTATTGCTGTCAGTATTACCATTCTGCTGGCTTAACTGTGTCACGTTCACATTTGGTTTGCTTTGACTGCCTTGAGTCTGTCTCGCCACATTAAATTCTGAATTGAACCTAAAATAACACCTACTAGCAACATGACCGAATTTATCACATATTTGGCATCTAACTCTATTATTACTGTTCCACCTACCACCCCTTCCTCTGCCTCTTTGGGTTTGATTTCCTCTCTGAACATTATTGCCTTGATTTGGGTTTTGACCACTAGTGTTTCTTTGCTGCCCTTTGTTCTTGGCCACATTAGTATAGTTGATTGAATAATCTGGTTGGTTTGCTCTTCTTTGTTCTATTCTTCCCTCATGTGCTAACAGTGTAGAGTGAACATACTGAACGTCTGGAATATTCCTTTGGGAAGCAATAAAGGTAACTACGGATTCATATTCTTCGTCTAAACCTCCAGTAATGTAGAGTACATGCTCACTTTCAGATATTTTATGCCCAGTTGTAGCTAGTTTATCACACAGAATCTTGATTTTTGTCAAGTATTCGCTCATGCTCATTCCATCTTTCTTGATGGTCTGAAGCTGACTCCTGTAGTGCATTATTCTTGAAGCAGATTGAGAATTGAAAATTTGTTCTATAGCAGACCATATCTCGAAAGATGTATTAGCGCCAATAATTTGTGATAACAAGTTTGCACTTATAGAAGAAATAAGCCAAGATGCAAGAAGACTATCTTGTTTTTGATATAGAATGTAGTCTTCATTGCTAACCAGATTTCCATCTTTATCTTGTATCATAATGGGTGGAATACTTACAGTACCTTTGATGAAATCTTGTAAGCCGTAGCCTTTCAAGGCTGTCTCTACTTGATATTTCCACAACATGTAGTTATCATCATCTAATGGAATACTAATCACATGGCTTTTTGGCTTGATCAGGGTTGTAACAGGTGCCGAGGGTCTAGCAGTATCAAACCTTGATGTTGCTGAACTCAAGGTGTCTTTATCTCCTGCCATTGCAACTGGGTTTTGGCTGAGAAACAATATCTGAAAATGGTATGCTAGGATGGCAGAATTTCAATGAATGAATTCTGAAACCAGCTACTGTCGATTTCAGCAAGATTTGCAATGATCTTGATCGAAAAAATAATCAAGAAAGCTTTATAAGACCGATATGGGGCTTTCTTGATATGTTGGGAACGGAAAACAGTAACAACTGATCTGAACAGATCCTACACTGAGATCGGAAGGCTTACTTCGATGATGAAAATGGATCAAGGACGGCGGTTGGCTTCAAAGCTTTCTCGCAACCGGATCCTTTGAGAAGTAATCAACAGCCTCTCCTAATTGGAAGTTGTAGATGGGAAAATTTGATTTCTAAAATGTGTATTGTTGCCGTTTGGCTTTTCTTGCTCTGATACCATAAAGAACTTTTGCAGTATTATATCACAATTGATGAAAATGTGAAAAACTGTATATTTTGTACAGATAGGTAGACACTTATATATATATTACACTCACAGCCGCATGGGCCTTTGAATAATAAAAGAAAACAAATGAGTTAAGCCCAAAGCCCACTGTTAATTTATATTAGAGATAGCAGATCCGCTTTGTACATTATTTATTCTAGCGTAATCTTCTAATCTTGCGGTCATTTTCTCTAGTGTTACATCGTCTAGATCAAATGCAAAAAGTGCAGATGATAGTTTGGATGTAGCTGACTTGGTCTCTCTTTGGAGAAGACTCCTGACAGCTGGCCATGTATTATCGCTGGCGTAATCTAGAAGTGCTCCTACTGGCTATAGAAGTGCTTTATCCAGTTGTTTCTCGTAAAGTGACGTCAATTCCAACAGCTTTGCAGCACAAACCGAAGCATTATATGCATCAATATCACAGCGAAGCTTATCACGTGCTTTCGATGTGTCCCAGTTTGCTTGTTAGATAGTTGCATCTTTGATCCCATCTTCAAATTTTGAAATGAAAATTTGACTGCAATCACGAGTAGCATTGGCAAACCATGCACCACTTTCTAAGGACTTAGCCAGTGCTTCCTTGAACCCATCTAAGGATTTAGATCTTAAATGCCCTGTCATGGACTGGTAAGCAGGATGCACTAGCTATAGAAGTTTGGATTCAGCTATTGTCTGTTTTCGTTTCTGACTTCTTCCTCAAAATATGCCACAAAACTTCATGCTGTGCAACCGAGCAAATCATCCAAATGACAATTGCAACAACCGTTACCAATGCTAATCACAAACACAAGCCAAAACATACGTCGCCACCACAATCCATCCCCAGTATGTGCTGAAGCACTTCCATAATCTCCAAACTTTATAGTGACAGTAACTTGTCCCATAAACAAACCAGAAAATGACCTCTCTACCCAAAGAAAAAATCAATTCCTACCACCAGTCCAACTGCCAAGTTTACCTCAAAACACCTCAAAATTCATCACTCTCCCAAATACCAATCAAACCAACAACTCATCTTCCAGAAAGCACCACAACCAAACGTTCATATTCAATCTCCTCCTTCGCCGTGACTACGCAATGGAATAGCCACTTCCATCAACACCAACACCAGTGAAGAACTCTACACCCTTAGCAACAATTCCTCAAGCCACCTTTGATCTTTTTCCTTACGTGGTTTCGAGTTCTTTTTATTTTTATTTCACGTTTTTACTTATTTTAGTAAAGTCACCTAATTCTAACAAAATCAAACAATCCTCCAGGGGAATAGTTCCAGTGCATAATTTTGCTCCGGTCTTCACATGTAAACAAAGACGAGGAGAGTAGTTTCACGTTGGAGGCTAAAAAGATTTGCTTTAGACAGTAGGAAGGGAACGAGATGCCATTTTTTCTTGATCGAGAAGATAAACATTAATTAATTGGAAATTAATTTATCAGGAGAGAAATAGCGTAAGCAGGACAAAATCAATAACAAGTGAAAATTTTCGAAACCAAGCAATTTCGCTAAGAGAAAAAAGTGTGAGCGGGACAGGTTCAAAGAAAGTCGAAAATAAAATTAATGACGAGAGAGGGAAAACAAAATGTAGGGCAGAAGAAAGCGGGAGCGAAATGAAAATGTTGGTTGATTACAACTTCGGGAAAAGGAAAAGTTGTATTACAGCTGTATTATAACAGGGTGCGTTAATTGCTCTTCACCCCCGCTAACTAGAAAATAAAATGTGCACCCCATCATTTGCTCTTCCCATCCCGTTTAATTCAAAAATGCCCTTATTGCATATTATTTCAACGTCGTTTTATTTGAACAATATCATCTATATTAATGATTTATTTATTTACTATTTAGATCTTTGCAATTTCTGTTATCGCTAACATACTCGATCTCAAAATGCACAACGATACACATCATTGATAGTACAATTTTTGAATTTATAACAATTGTTTTAAATATTTTAATCAATATCTGTAGTTTCTATTTTTTTTATAAAAATCATGTACAATGCTGATTTTAAATTTAATTATAGTTTGCAATTTAGCATCGAACTCATATATATAGTTGAAATTATTATTTTTTAATCATTTTGCAACATTAGATAAGCTATGTAATCAGCTGTTAAAGGGCAAATTCGGAAATGAAATTTTAAAATTTTATTTGGGGGGTGAAGAGCAAGTAATGAGGTGCCAATAGCCAGACCCATTATAATAGGCAAGACAAAACATTTGTTCGAAAATTAGTATATCACAACTTATTAACAAAAAGGAGTTGTGGAAAACTTTTATTTTTGTTACAGTTGTAAAATAGCAGTTGTAATATAGTCTTTTTGTTGTAGTGACAAACTGAAATAAATTTTATTATTATACCAAATGTTTTTAGTTTATTCCAAAATTCCAATACGCACGATTTCTTATAAATCACAAATCCTTTATTTTCTCATCTTAAATTATTATACGAGTTAGGCTATAGAACACGTATTTTATACTTCTTAGTTTTAGATTGCAAAACACGTTATAATCCATTTATCCTGAATTCCCAAAACCCCGAGTTACTACAGATTACGAGTGGCACATGTCGAATAATGTTCTTATAAAATCGAGGAAATAAATTGAATATGTTGAAACCGTCGAACTATTTGTAGTAAACTAAGTATTTGTTGTCCAACCAAGGTTCGTAAATGAGTATGCTTTTTCTAATAATACTTAGAAAATATCTCGATGCATTGAAGTGTATATTTAATCATTGGATTCCTTATAAAGAGCAATTTGTTCACGTGCGGACTGATAAAATTAGACATCTTGGTAATAAACTTTGAACGATGGCGAGTTGGAACATTCCATACTAAAACGGTACCTTGGTACATTATAGGGTTCATTTGTTAACATTTGCAAAAACGAATACTCTATTTCTTTTACAACACACATATATTAGGGGTGGCTTTGAAAAAAGATTGGACAAAAACAATATTGAGATCCTATTTTCAAATGTATTAAATGTAGATTTTCGTTATTTGCTTTGGACATGATTTACGATGAATTGATCTACATGAAAAATTGAAGAACTTGTTATTTTTACATATGATCGGAAACTTTGAATGATATTCAACTTACCTTGTGCATATGAGCTACGAGAATTACAATGCCATTGTTTTAATTCCACTTAAGTCAATTCATGAGCATTGATGAATACTTGAATATGTTCCACAAATTCAAAAGTCTAAAAAATTGTATCATACTCTTGAACACCTAGACTTTGGAAAATTGTTCGAAAATGCAATTATAGATGGAAAAAGAGTTATGTTGTTACAGGTAAAGGATACTTGAGTATCTTTAACAATATCTTTGTTGGAATTAAAACTTGAATTTCATAAAGGTTGAGCACTCGGAAGCAAAAAAGAAACAAAGCCTAATACAAAAAAGTTACGGTTTATGAAAAATAAATTGTTGGAACGTGAAAGAGCGAATAATTGTACGTAACATTAGTCATAGTTAGGCATTGTCAAAATATTGTTATAAAATGAAAAAGAATGGTTTAAATCGGTCTTGGATCCAGCAAATTGTTAAATAAAGTGGTGGATAAATCACAGTTGATTGCAATTATATACACGAGCAAATCTCGAAGTTATTATAGAAAATATTCATTCAAAGGAGTGCCTAAGAAGGGGGAGCCTTTGTTGTTTTTACCACTAAGACAAATGGCTCATTAAGACTATGTGTCAGCTATAGGAAACTCAGTAAGTTAACAAGGAAGAAATAGGTTCCCCGTGCCAAGGATATATATATTTGATCAGTTTATAGGAGCTAAAAACTTCTTCCAATTAGACTTGGCAGCTGGAGTTCATTAGTTGAAGATTACAAACGACAATAAACCGAAGAACACGTTTCATGCACCAAATCGACTCTATGAGTGTGAAGTGGTGCCTTTGGGACTTTCATATGCCTCCACATACTTTGTGGATTTTTTAATAGAGTATTTAAGGGACAACTTACTAAATTCGTAGCAATGTTTTTTGGTGACATCTTAGTATTATCCAAGAGTGAAGGAGAGCATGACAATCACTTAGGGGAGTAGGGACTTTGAGAAGGCACCAGCTTTAGGCTAAATTTTGAAAATGTCACTTCTGGAATATGCTAGTAAGGTTTTTTGGACACATTGTTTCTGAGCATGGATTGGAAACGAACCCTATAAAAGTGAAAGCTACGCAAGAATGGATGATTTTGAAAAGTGCAACAAAGATTAGGAGTTTCCTAGGGTTAACAGACTATTATTAGAAATTCATAAAGGAATTTGGAAAGATAACAATCCATTTAACCCGTTGAACAAAAAAAAAATCTATCCTTTGCATGTGATGATAGATGCTCTAAAGCATTCGAGAAACTTAAGGAGCTTTTGATAAGTGCACCCATACTTACCACTTTCGGTGGGATGAAGCCTTTTATAGTTTTATAGATGTACATGACACAATATATAAAGTAGTTCTTATGCATGAAGAAAAGGTAGTAGCATATGAAAATAGGAAACTAAAAGACTTTGTATATTTTAAAGGAAAAATCGAGGTTTCTACTGACTATAAATTGCACAAATATATATATTCTCTTAAAAGTATTTAAATCTTAAACAAAAGAGATGAATGAAGTGTATATGATTGTTTGATTTTAGTATATAATATACCCTCGAAAAATGGAACGTCACTGGCGATGTCGTAAGTCGGAGACACGCTACCTTAGATGTTATATATGGATGAAGGCAGCTGGAGCTCCTTTTAGATTTCAACTTCCAACCGCCAATATAATAAACCAATGATTTTTTGATATCAGTGGAGGTTGGACCATCATTAATGGAATGCACTGGGCTTGATCAAAAGAAATATAATGAGATAATAGGGATTTTGGATAAGTTAAGAAAACGAGAACATTTTTCCCATACTGCTAGATATGCAATTGACGAGAATTGATGCTTGTGGATAGATAGATGCCTTCATGTTCGAATAATTGATGTTGTGTTAAAGGGAGTGCTTGCTAAGTATCACCGTTCACTAATGATCACATACTTTATAGGAGATAACATATATTAGGACGGATTTTTTTTCTAGACATGAAGAATATGATGAATCTTTTTATGTGTTCGATATGTCAAATAATAAAGATCGAGGAAGGGAAAGCTGCAGGGTTGTTGTTATCATTGAAGATTCCAACTTGGAAATTAGAACACATGTTGATGGACTTTGCAAAAGGATTGCTTAGGAGTCGAAGGGGTGATGAAGATATTTGAGTCATATTAGATAGGCTAACTAAGAGTGCCCATTTTATTTCTATTAGGAAAAATAAGATCGCAACGTATCTAATACAAATCTATACTATATTATAATTACTGAGTTCACAACCGAGCTCTCAGAGGCAATGCTGGATTTTATACACTATCTAAAGCAGAACAGCCTCATGTTACCTTTCCCGAATGTCTCTTCTCGAACCCTACCTCCTATCCGATCCCTTCACATTTTCCTTCCATCTCAACCCCGTATCGTTCTCTTCCACAAAAAGTCATGTCCATTATGCCTTTCCCCCATCCATGAAATGCGTCTTCCGCCTGTAAGAGAACGTGAGACCTTATCGTTCTCTCATACTCAACCTTATTCCTTCATTCTCAACACTTTCAGTTCAACGTCCTCAGTTTGTGTTGAATTAGCTGTATTCGTTCAATTAGCTCACCAGAGCTCGATGTCGCCCACCTCCAGTTATCGCCGTTGCTTCGTTCGTTGGGTGCTTTCACACGCACGCTCTTTCTTCCTATCCTTGTTTTGAATCCATTGCCTAAATCATGTTTTCCTAATCCTCCAATATCTCGATCGTAGACCTGAATCAAAATTGGTGTTTGATGAAACCTTCTGGCGACTCCACTTTATAGCTCCAGAAATCCATGAAACAAAAGTTCTGCTATGATGAAACCTTCTAGCGCACGAGGACAAAAATTGGTGTTTGAAGTTTGATTGTCAAATCACTTTCCGAACGAAACAAAAATTGGGGCATGATGTGATTTTAGGTCACACTGCTGAAGGATTAGGAAAAGCTACATCTATATAAAGTCAAGATTAAAGTAAGTATCTGCGATTCTATCGCTGGCCTGATTATTTATTGAAATTAAGCTTATGCAAAAGGAACATTTTGTGGTTGTTGATAATATTATGAATAATTTTGGTATTGGTTAATGAAGTTAAGATCAATAGGATGATCCCATATTAATATGTACATATCAAAGTTTGAAATTCAGTTAATTAAATATTTGTTTGGAAGAAGCCTTATATATAGATCCATGATATGAAATATACCCTGCACTTTTATACAATATTATTGTGAATTGCTATCAATCGATGATGATATATTAAATGTTTGATCTATGAAAGGGTCCTCAGTATACTGTGACCAATTGCAATTCCAAAAATTCATAGGGTGAAACTATATAAATTAGTACTCAGGTAGAATAATTACTTGCTTTAACATCCAATATTGATTCCACTGTTTTTAGTTTAGAGAAACATTAACATTTGTTTTCACCATGAAAAATTCGTTCTTCAATGAATGGAATCTTGGAATAGGAATACACTGGCCCTTTTTTTAATCAGATAAGAAGAGTGTGTAAATCTCTCTGTGTGTGTGTGTAGTAATACCACCAAGTGAAGCTTTTGAAGTTACAAGAGTGTCCCTATGACATTTGATAAATGTCAAGGACATATTTGTCGATTGTCCCCTCCCCGGTTTACCCTAAATGTCAACTTCAACATAAACTAAACCCTCATCATCGTTGTTCCTCATTTTGAGTGCTTACAGTTACATTTGCTTTTTACAACTTTATTTCCATTTTATTTTCCATATGTGTAGGGGACCATAGCTACAATGGGTCATTTCGAGAAGAGTTGTGGCAATGCTTTATAGATTGGCAAATAAATGGACAAAGCAGAAATAAAGAACGATTTGAACGATGGTGGAAAAAAACCGCGCTTTCAACTTGAGGTTAGTTAAAATGCTTACTTTACTCCTTTCATTTATTAGGGTCTGAAATTGTTCCGATTGTTCAAGATTTGAATTTCATGCGCGAACAATTATCGCTAATTGCGACACCTGTGAAAATCTTGCCAAAGACCTAAGCAAGTTTCATTCATTTACAGTTCCTGTCAGCTAAAAAATGTGAAACCTCATTTTACATTATTTCTATGTAATTTCATTTTTTAGTTTTTAGTGGGGACCATGGATATATGTAATTTTCTGCATGAGAAATGCACTTCAAATTACATGTTTTCTCCCTTTTTTTTTTATCATATTTACTAATTGCTTGATTATTGCAGTTTAACTTATAATAGGTGTCGCATACACGAAGTTTTATTTTACTGGGGAATATAATTTATCAAAATCCATTTTTACTGCTCATTTGTAATTGTTTAAATTGATGATAAGTATTTTTTTTTTGGTTTCTACCTCAAAGGCAAGTGTTTACTGGATCGAGATTTTACGATATGTGATCTATTTTTGTACTATTTGGTTTGGTTCAAAATGAGCTGAATTGCAACATGAAATGTACTCATCTTTTTAGTCATACTAGGTCGTATTCATGGAAAAAAAATTAACATAATATTTGGTGAACCATTTAATATTGTTTACATGTGAATACATTAGAATAAGTCTTTGACAGTAAAGATTATGCAGATTTTCTTTATAAAAAATATGACTCTCCTTTCCATTTTCTCCTTATTTTGTGCCAGGTTTAACAATGAATTTTTTTAATGTAATATTAGGCGAAACATATATTATTCATTTTGTGTGCATGTATATTAAGATACGATCATAGGTTAAAGTGTTGACGTTACAAAAAATGCAAGTCACCTTTACATTTTCCACTTCTTAGTTTCTTTGTACATAATATCAACAATAACTACCGAGTCATAGTGGCTTCGATGAAGAGTATATAACATGATTAATATGGATTTTCTTATGCATTTTTAATAGGCAAACTACTTAGATTATGCACTATTATTTTCCATAGAACAAAATTTGATTTTATTTTTCATTTCAATTTTATGATTTAGCCTTCTCATTTCAAGCAGGATTGACAGGTATATCATTGTGTTAATTCCCATTAGAAGTGAATTGCTGGCAATATATCAGCATGCATGAATTTTTAATACGTTTATCCATTATAGTCCTTTATTACATTGGTATAGGTGGTTTATTTTATAATTCCATGGAAAATAATGTTTGATGGAGGTGTATATAATGTCATCCAAATGGTTAGCATGAGGATCTAAACACGCACATACATATCTGTATATTGATATCCCGGGAACAATATCAAATATTGCTACTATATCATTTTTATAAAGTCTGCATTTGGTAATGAACTGATAACACTGAATATGCCTTTGTCTTATATATGAGTATATATTTCTACTTAAATGTTTGGTGCTTAATGCAAACTCATAAGTTGTGAGGATTTTTTTTTTAAATATAGTCCAGCATTTTATATGCGTGCTTTTTCAAACTTAGAACAGGGTGTTTGTATACTTTCTCCATGGTTATGCAAATGCTGAGTACTTGCTGAATTGGTATGCACTTCTCTTATCAATCATAGCTGCTGATTTTTTTACATGGTTATTACAATATCAAGTAAATACACGTTTTGTACCCTGGATCAACATCCTAATACCTCAAATTTTAGTTTTTTTTTCATGTTGATTTCAAGCTTATTATTTAGCTAAACTGTGTATTACTAAAAATAGGTTAGCTGAAGTTCTCAAATAACTGTTTGTCTTAACACTTAATTCATTCTTATACTAAACCTGCTTTGTATGCATTCATGTTGTTTTGTAACTGCATTACTTTATTAATATTATACGATATATAAAAGACAGCTTGATTGAATCAAGGTAACAACATGTGAGGCATTCATTTTTATCATTCAAGAATGTACCCAGATAACATAGATTTTTAAATGCTAATTCACAGTTATAAAAAATAAGAAAGAAACGATCATCTAAAACCATTATTTTAAAATTACATAATCACGTTGACACTTATTTTCTTTCGGTTAGGAATGAAATTCATGAACACTTCAACTGTGTTATATTTAAAGTTATATAACTACATAGACACTAATTTTGTAATAGTTAGGAATGTAATTCATCAACACATAATGAATCTTCCAAAAATATAATTGATATTATATACGATTAGCCAATGACCTGTATAGCTCGATTAAAAAATTTATAAATACACTGTGTGAGAAGTAGACGAATATTGTAAGAAAATTTTGAAATATTTGCACTCATAAAATTCTTGCGAATGCTAACTATCATATTAATAAAAAAAATAAAGCCATTAATTACCTATATGGTTGCAATTTGTTTGCATAGCGCGGGTTCGCATAACTCATTTTAACTAGCTTTTCAAAGTCGGTTGAAATTGGATTATTTATTGTGGATAGGCTGTATTATTTTTTATAGGTTGCGGGTAAGTCTGGTGGGGGTTGAGGGTCTGAATGGAAAAAATAATGTTTGGTAACCCTTTGGGTTGGGAATAGTCTAAATGTATTTACCATCATCCTTGACTTTTTTTGGATTCATAACAATGTATTTAATTTGTCAGAATAAAATGAACTGCAAAGATTACAGAAGTCTGTTCTATGACTGGGAGCAGGCTGTTATTTTCTATCCTATTATAATTTTATAAACAAATACTTCTTTAATCATACTTTTAGCTTTCCATGTAACAAAGTGGACTACTTCTATATTGTTTTTCATTAGTATGATTGATAGCTTATTGTAAGCATATGAATAGCATGGTAAACCTGACCTACAAAGTTTTGTCTAATTACAATTTCAAACCAATTGATAAATTTTGGGTTCCCTGAAAAATTCTATTATTTTTATATAATATTACTTTATTTATTTCATAGTTTGGAATGGATACTTCTGGATGAAAATTGTTTCATATCCACACCCATGTTCAAAATTATTATTGGGTATTTTCACCTAAAGATATCAGATGGTTATTCTATTTGCTGATTATCGATGAATGAAGAAACATATATACAAATCTTGATATATAACATAAAATAAAATTCAGTCTGACCGAATATGAAGTTATGAAAATTTGACAAATATAATAATAATAAGTAGGTTTGAAGACTTAATATGCATTAAATGTATGTAACATAATAAAATAATGAATGCATTTCTTCACTGTAATAAATGCATAAAATATCATCTTTGGAAAAACCGATAATTTCTGAGAGCAGATGTGTTCGTGATGCCGATTTATTCTATCCATCCATCTATCTTTTTAGATATTACATCTATTTGCTTTCTTGACATAGATGCAAATGGATTTTGAATATTTCAGTTATTTGTAGGCATACTTCATTATATCGTATTGATTATAAATATGACCCCACTAATTTATTTTCATACCCAACAACAAATCTTCTATCAATTTTTTATTTTTTTTAACCTTCCCATTTCTCACATAGCAAGGATGAATAAATAAATAAAATATTTAATACTCTGTTACTTCTTCTCCACTTATGTTAATATTCGTTCCATGTTATGGTACATACAATGATTTCTATCATCGGTTTCTTGATATATTGCTTGTGATAGAATCAAAAAATAGGGGGCTTGTCGTTCCTGTATACTACAGGACTTCGTTTTACATATCTTTTAAATTTTGTGTGACATAATTGTCACATAACAAATGATCAATATTTACGATTTCATATTTACTATTTCTGAAAACTAATACAAAGTTACAATATATGTTTTCAAATTTTCCACCCCCATAGATCTTCATGCATAGGATCCTTTAAATACGCTAAAATACCGACCAAGCAAAGTTGTAATTAAGAAAAGATAGACCAAGGAAGTTGGATATTGTTATTTCTATATACTTAGATAAATTGCATTAATATTTCATGTAGCATATACAAATAATGTAACACTACCACATATATGTCATTCATTTATGTAATATAGTATTGGGTTTACTGTTTTACACTGGAATGTGTATGGTAAGCAGTTAAGGTTAAGCTTGTTGATTTCCCCTTGAATGAATCTGTGACATAGATAGAAAGTCTCTTTCGGTCAGAAGAATTGGAAAAGTCTTTGTGAGCAAGATGAAAATTTGCATTTAAAATGCTAAAAGATGTGGTGTTGCTCCTTATAATAATCATGTAGATATTCTTTGGGGTTATACTTACAATTTGAATCACCATATCAACATACTGAGTAATTTCATTATCTATTCGATGTAGAATTATTATTTTATTTACTTTGTAGGAAAATATTACTATCTGCATTTATTAGTATTTATTTCCAGTCGTAAGCATGGTTTGAAAACCCATCCGGTACCTAAATAAGCGACTTTGAGGAAGGAAAAGAAGCACAAAATAGTAAGCAATAAAATGAGAAGCAGAAGGCAATGTGTTTTCTCTTTCTCTTTGGGTACGATAATGACATTAAAAAGAAGGGAAGAAAAAAAAACGCAGAACACTCGGTTTTCTATTTGGGGGAGAAGAAGACGCGCAGTTTTCTGTTTGGGGTTAGCAACATATTTCAGGCTTTTGACCAAATGAGTTGTTTTGAAAGTAGCCAAGCCTTATTATTTTAATAGTTATTTGAAGTACAATGACATGATTTGGGCGTCTTAACTTCAGGTATTTTATAGTAAGAAAATGCTAGAACGACCGGGAATGGGTAAGTCAGTTTACGCGGAAGCATCAGCAACCGCTGTATGTCGTAGCCTCTGTGATTTTCTTCCCTTCGTTTTCTGATCCAGTGTATTTCACCGTTTGTTTTCGGTCTTTTAAGCAAACCCCTTATAGTATTAGAGGTAGAGAAATTGAGGTTTGTTTTTTCATTTTGTTTTTGCAGTGAGATTACATTTAAAGCTAGGAACTCTGATATAATGCATCAAAACATGAACTTTTATTATTTCCTGCTATCTAGTTTTTTTTAATCGTGATGACACCCGGAACCAGAAATAAAACGAGATTTTTGAAATTTTCAAAACAGAACCGGAATTTCAAATTCTTCTAGTGATCGGAATGGAACCGGAAAACGGAATTTCGAATCTTGGTCGTAGGTTCTATGTTTGATCGCCTTTTTTAGCCTCCTGCTTTTATTTTCAGTCCATTTATGTGACACCAGATTGAGTCTTGGATGTCTAGAGTATTGAGATACAAAATTTTATGTGCCATCAAACATTTGCGATAACATATTTTCCACACGTTGATTTTCTACATATCTAGCATTTCCTACTCAAATGTTGAGTCCGATCATATCTTATTCGTATTCACTATTGCAGTTTCATCACCTATCTCTAATAATCCTAGGCTTGCTACTCCAATAGTTGATCCATTGCTCTAGAGTAGCTGGAGAATTTTGTTTGCACCGGGCTTGGGAGAACTTTTCATATGAATAGCGTAAGTAAACACATCATTTTTGAGTGCTGAGTAAAGAAAGTTAATAAAGATGATGTGCTTTCTTATGTGGTGCTATTCTTGATTTTCTAACGGGTACTTTTGAAATTTAATAATAAAGTTAGCTATTAAAATTCCAACTGTAATGGAGTATTGTACTGATATAGCTAATTTTTATAGTGATGGTATAGTTAATTACTCTTATTCATATGAACACAGAGTGCACTATGTCTATTACTGTATACAGTGAGTTGCTGTTATGGGTAAAAAAATAAAGTTACATTATGTTAATAATTCTTTTTATTCTATTATTACATATTCCTGGTTGTCGCTAATCACGTATGCCTCGACTGCGGTACTGCCTCTTTAGCGTCGTTGGGTTCTTCAATGTTTCGTTTACGAAGACACTCATGTCTATTCAGGTATTATTCTTAACTCATGACATCGTAAGTTACTTCTAATTTACATTTCAGTTCTATATATCCACGGTTGCAAAATACTTTCTACTGCATCTATTTTACGTAAATTCATTTTGTTAAATGAACATCCCTTAAAATTACAATGTGCAGCTTGACAAATGAAAATTCATGCATTGAAAAAGGGACTTTATTGATAGTTTCCAAAACAAGTAGGCCCAGTAGTAGAGAGTTCCGTATTAAGGAGCTAAAAAGGAAGTATGTAAATATTGTGTTAATATGAACCTATGTTTTAGGTAGAGGTTCCATATAATGCAATTTTTTTGTGTTAGTAAATGTTCTATTACTATGGACTTTAATTTTTTATTTCACATTATCTTATTCCTGATTATTGACACTTTTTTTTTGTAATATAACATTTTCAAATACAATAGATATATCTAAAAAAAAATCTTTAAAGTTCAAAACCAATCGGCATACTATCTTTTGGTACCATACTCTCTATTAGTCTTTTTTTTCAATATATTAATCAAACACCCTAATTTCTGATTGTTCAGAATCACAACATGATCTAGAAAATGCACCTGTAACTTTTTTTTTTTTTTGGAAAAAAGAGCTTACGAAGTACATAGCACTTTACAAGCTTTAATACATTAAAACAACCAACTGTCGATGATAATAAGAGTGCTAGCAAGGAAAAAAAGCAAGAAAGCTTAAGAAAAGTTTTCTCTAAAAACACCTTAGGCAAAAAGGGTTTTAGGACCCCCTCCCCCCCCCCCCCCCCCCTACCACAAAAAAAAAGAAAAAAAGAGGGACCTTCAATTTCCGATTCACTTTCCCTAATTTGGTTTATATTGTATTCTTTGCATTTAAAATAGTTGGTACATGAATTTGCCTGAGGTGAGTGACACAGGTTAAAATATAAATAACTTCCACTATAATTGCCTTGCGCTCCCAATTCTTATATTCGTATTTTAATGTCATCTCTCAGAACCTTTTTCTTCACATTTTATGCATTTAATTCAGTAGCAAATCCAAAGCACCATGGATTTGAGCTTTCACTTTGAATGCTTTTACTGCTTATGCTTGGTTAAACATATGGCGGAATTCTAACAGTTTTTATTTCGAATATTTTATAAAGTTCTCTTACTGTATATGTATTAATCCCTACTAACATATAGGGTTGTGTCTATATATACTCGAAAAATTCAGAGCCCGTCCGCATTTGTATCCGGAAAGTGGATAAATATCCGATATCCCAAAAAATTGATGTGGATGCGGATATAGTATATTATGTAGACATTCACTTTTAAAAATTGTCCATTCGATTTTTGTCAAGATTATAGCTTAAAGTGTATTTTAATATGTCCGAAGATATTTTTAATTGCTTTATCAAGTTTGAAGTCCATATTATGCACATTAAATGCATATTAACTGCTCAAAAATTTATTATCATCATATTTGTTTAACTTTAAACTTCAGTAATCAATGAAATTGATTATTGTTTACATTGAACTAAAAAAATCCATTTATTTTTCTACATTAATAGGACATGAGAGGGTATGACAATTAATTGATATCCAACTATAACTGCGAATATCCGATATCGAAAATGATTTCAGATGCGGATACAAATATAATACTATCAACATTTGAAAGCATCTGTTGACGGTTCTGTTAACTAGGAGCTTTTGTTTGTAGTTTTGATAAAATCTCTAATTATTGCATAATTTTCATTTGATATGTTGTATAGGTTAAATGTATGCTGTGCTAAAGCAAAGGAATTATGATTTGCCACATAATATTTTACTCATTTGCTGTTAGCATGTCTGATTTTGTTATACTATTTAGTATATAACACAAAACCCATATTAAATTTGGCTCAAACGTATAAGCTTTGTGATCCAATTTTGTGTCAGCTATTGTTCAATTTAGGGTAGAAACAACTTTTTAGCATATGGGTTATGAAAATGCTATATTGATGTATGCAGTTTTGTCTTCTTTCGAATAATCATTTTTCTAACGATATTGCTATGTAACACAATTATTAGCAATATATGCCAAATATTAATTTAAACAAGAGCTTAAATAAAGATTAATAACAAGTGTGTTGATGGTTGACAAAATATATGCACATTTTATGATCAACAAACTGTCTGCTACAAGAAGATCTATTGTTACCATAATATTAATATTATAATTAATGATATCTTACATTTTTTTTAATTTGAAGCTGAAGTAGTTTCCTAAATTATAAGGTAAAGTTATAATACCTGTTACTGAATCTGTAGTTCAAATATTGGCTAAAAAATAATTTTACACATTTAAATGGATTTCGTTTTACACCTTTAATATTATTGCCTTACATATTTAGAATAGCAGCCATGAATCGGTTCATCTACAACTTACAGGAAGAAAATAAGCTAAGAGAGAATGCACAGAAGGACAAAGCCAAAGTGTATTGTATGTGTAACACACATGTCCATGCCAAAAGACAAAAAACTTCACTTGATGAGTCCAGCACTTTCTTAACAGCAAGAATAACAGTCATGAATCAGTTCATCTACAGCATACTAGACCTTAGATTAACGTGATAGTGGGAGACAAACTGATCTGTTATCATCCTAAAAATAGTTAAAATGTTATGATTCTCAAAACAGAGTGTGCATGTAAGTTATTGTCCAAGTCTAGCTAAAATATTAAGACATCTTTTGGTTCTAATTTACTTCATTTTTAGTTCAATGTAATGCTTTAGTATGTTCATCAACAATGTATTTGCGGTTACCTTTTTGCCAATTAAATCACATATATATAAGTTTGAAAATTTCATTCCATTGCATTAAAAGTTGTATATCATGTTACAAAGTCCTTTTTAATTTGTTGACTCCATATAGGCAAAACATATTGTGCCATACATGTTATTTTCGTCAAATTCATAATATATTTCTTACTATTAGTATTTAATCATAAAAAGATGAATGAAGATAGATTTTAAAGACGTATGGATATATAAAAATTAGAGAGTTATGAGATCACATCACTTTAGAGTTTTGAGTCAATAATCCTTTTTAACAACATAGAGTCTACATGCTTTGGGCAAGAATAAGTATGCTTATACACTAATCCATCGTTAAATCTAATGACTTCATACTTCTATTTTCTCATTGGATTCCTTCCATTTATAATTTTCATTTGAGTTTGGTAGTTTTTCATTTTTTCATAAACTTTGAATTGTATTTAAACATCTTGATGTTGTTGCTCCTAGGGACGATTCATTTGATGAATCCATGCCAGATAAAAATGATCACTGTAAAAGGGAAATACTGGTAGTAAAGATCGCTGAAAATGGAAAACGAGAAGGCTAATCATGACTATAATGCCTTAACTGCTTCATGTTCATCTTCAAAGTAATAGAGCTTATAATGAAACCAGCTAGAGAAAGTATTGTTTGCGACATATGGAGTTTCAAAGTCAATCAAAAGTTGTAATTTCAATTTCCTTCAGTTATCCTCATATATTATTCAATTAGAAACAACTGAAAGAACAAGTACGTTATTTATTAATGATTGTGGTTTAGACATTGTGTAGGAATTGGAAACTGCGTGAGAGAGAGTAGACGTATTAGGAAGTCTATTACATATAATTTTATGACACCACTAATTTTTACGTAATATCACTCATTCCCGTGTGCAAAGCACGGGTTCACACTTATTTATATTAAAAACGGTGGTTCAATTTCATGGAATTCCAACGAGCATCTTTGGCGATAGAAAGTCCTTATTTATAAGCGACCCTTGGAAGAGTTTGCAAGCAGCTTTGAAAAAAATTATTGTATCTTAGCACTAGTTATCACCTTTAGATTGATGGTTAAACTATAAGGATAAATAGAATCTCAAAGGATTTGTTAAGGGCTTGCATCATAGAGTTTGGAGGACACTAGGAACGACATTGTAGAGTTCGTGTATAACAATGTTTTGTTAGTGACGATTTGTATGGGCCCCTTTGAAGCCTTTATGAAAGATCCATGAAAATATCCAAATTGTTAGTGGGAAACCATCAATAAAATTTTACTCGTACTAGACTTAATTTGTGATACTTTGGAAAAGATAGAGTTGATTATGTAACATATGAATGTAGCGCAAGACCGTCAAAAATTATACATAGATAAGAGAATGATAGAACTGGAATTTGAAGTTGGAGATATATATTTACCAAATTCTCTCCACCTAAAAATGTCATGGGATTTTGAAAGTTGGAAAATTTAGGATCATGATTCATTATGCCTTTTTAAATTTTAGAGAGAATTGGAAGACTCGCTTATCATGTAGAGCTACTGATGGATTGGTAGGATTCTACGACGTTTTTTACATTTTAGACTTGAGAAAATGCCTTGATGACACGATCACTATGGTAGAGACTAATCAATCAGGGGATAGAGAGACAAAGCTAACAACGTCACTATTAATGATATTTTTCGTCCACATCGGATATAGGTCTATGGAAGTGGACCTAAGGGGAAATGGGGTTATTTAGCTTTTGCGAGTCTTAGTTAGTTCACCGTTTCCTAGATATCAAGTTTTAGAACCCAAAAGATTGGTTAATCTTCCCTCGATAGGGTGAGCATCACACTTAAGCGATTCAAGAACCAACAGTTATCTTGGGACAAGGGTTCCCCAAGCACAACCCTCGATAGAAGATTAAACGGCTTGTAGGAAGGGGTTCTGCAATAACCTTGCGGAAGGGTTCAGGCGTAAGTAGGAACCCGTGACCATATAAAAAACATATAGCATGCTATGTATGACATAACTAAGAAATCACATGAGAAACTCATAAGAAAATGTGCTAAGTGTTGATCCGCTCTTTATTGATCTTTGATTTGAGGTACATAAGTGATTCCAATTGAAATCCCTAGATCGATTTAGAAATTAGGGTTTACTCTAGTGAAAAAGAGTACAAGAATGAGAAATGAGAAAATCACCCCGAAAATGAGACCCCTGGGGTCTTATTTTAGACAAATCAGGGCCTCTTTTGCCATTGGGCCAGCAGAATCCCCTATCGGCCGCTTTTCTCTTTGGTTCTGGTTGCTTTGGTTCCCGATCGCCCTTTAGGCTTTACTTATGGCTTTTTAGGATGTCAGTTCTGGCTCTCGGAAGGATGGTCCCGGTCTTTGGAACTTCTTTTTTATTGTCATGTCTATCTTCTTTGTAGTGATACCGAACCTGTCGGTGTGGATAGCTTTCGGAATGCTTTTAGGCTTTCGGTTGTAGGCTTTCGGCTATATGCGCTTCCAGACATGAGCTTCCGGATATCTGCTTCCGGCCTTGCTATTAGTTCTTCGTGGAACTTTCCTTCATGTTTCAAACGTATGGTTACAGGATCTGTTACCCCTGTCTGTATTAACACTAAGTAGATTAATGTGGATAGCTCGTTTCTCTTAGAGGCTCTGATTTTCCTTTCGGTAAATCTCTGAAATGTGTTTCGGCCTTCCGGAAGGGTGCTTTCGGTGCTTTGTTGGTTGTGGCCTCTTGGTGATTATCTAATTGAAATTTCGGCAGATGGCTCACAGACAATTTCCTTATGTTTTGAACTTTGTGCTTTTGATGCTCCCATTTCTTAATGTATCGGTATTAAGCCAGTTAATACCGATATCCCTTTCGTCCTTTTGGGTCTCGGGTTGCAGTGTCCTTTGTTTTTCTCACTACAAGAAAAGTTGGTTTTAACAACAAGCGTTGTCAGTGTTTTAGCTTGAAATGCGGTAAGCCTCCTTTCACAAAGAACATAATTCACGTCCTAGTGCTGACAATACTCCTTGTCTAAAATTTTACTACTTACCGCTTCTTTCCTTTCACTTTCGTGAAATAATTCGTTTTCCCTCTTTTTATCTGTGTTGTCGCTCCCTTTTTCAGTTCCCTTTTATTTTCGTTTGCCCTAAAAATTCCTTCATATTTCAAGTTCGAATGGTGAATTTGGTCATCGCTGGCCTAATTCCTTGGTCATGCTTCATGTATCCCTAATTCCTTTTTTAGGACTACTTGATTCATCAATTTTTAGGTTATTTTCATTGACTGAATTTGATTTTCATATTTTAAGTATATCATTTTGTTGACTGCCCTTATTTAAACTTTGTTCGATCATCGATTGGCGAAATAATTTCTAAAAACTCGATGGAGTAGAACTGCTAACAAAGTTGAATTATTTTAGGTTGTTTCAGATCCTTAAGTAGATGAAATAAAATACATTTATCTAATTTACTATTAGTTTTGTTTGTTTCTAATGAAAGATGTATAATTACTCATTTAATTATCAGTTTTTGAAGCTGATTTATTTTTGATTGGGATAAGACTCCTATTAAGAGGAAAGCATTCAAGTTGTTAGTTGATGTTATACTGAAAATGTTTCTTCATCCATGCCAACTTTGTTTTGGTTATAGTAAATCATAGACTTATATTATTAACACAACCTTTCTAGTAAAATCGAGCTTCAGGTTATAGTACTATTTAGCAACATTCTAAGGATAAAATCCATATTGTAGTATAATGTATTACCATGTTGGATTATTTTCTAGCATAAAACAATGATAACAAATTTGACTACATAGACCCGATAATTATCTAATAGGTTAAAAAAAATATTAAATTTGCATAACTACTTCCTATAGGTTGGCCTAGTTCTAGTAAATCAAGTAATCTTCTATCTAATCTAAATTATCGATATAAATCCTTTATTTATTTGCTTGGTGAAATTATCTGATCTTGATGAGTAACAGTACATAGTAGGGTTGAGAAAGTGAAAGAGTTATGTTAGGCAGTTCACAGTTTTGTTCAGGGGTTGGCTCAAGCATGGTTTGTTTGTATGGAGAAGTTGGTGACAAGATTGTGGATTTGGTTAGGTAGTGGAAGGAGAAGTGAACTACAATTTAATGCATTGAAGTGCAAAAATTAGTTTGTGCACAACAACAAATGCAATTATAAGTGCACAGATCAGTTTTTAAATATCAACAGAAATTATAACCGTGACAAGGCTTGTGTGCGTTTGTTTTACTAGTTAGAATTGGCATTTTGTGTCTTTTGCATCCTGCTAATATTATGGATATTTGCTTGTATTTTTTAAAGCTTAATAAATAAGTTTTTTTACTGTATTTCTTACATACTAGAGGGTAGGGAGAGCTGTTGGTCTAGTCGGATTGGAAAAGAAGTGAAGGAAAAGCTAGATCATTCGAGCATACATTAGAAAAATGGTACGGTGATCACCAAACGACAAAGGCTTTCAACATACCTTTTTTGCTTTAAATTTGACAATTCTTATTTTTTGTATATGTGGGTTTTCGTTATAACTGGTATTTTTTGCTAATATATTGAATTAGCTTGACGTTATTGATACTATTGATGAGCATGCTCTGGCTCAGTAGAAAGGGTTTGAAGAGGCAGAAGTTAGTGTGGTGTCTACAATGGTAGAAGGATTGCAGTTGTACCTTAGGAACAAGCAGTTAAAGGTTTTCTGGTCAATAATAGGTATAAACCTGATAAGGCTGCTTCTGTTATGCAAGTAAGTAATATATCTGATTATTATAAGTGCATAATAAATTACATTTCTATGCATAAAGTACCGAGATGCCAATATTACGTTACTATGAAGTATTGGTCATGGTGGGTTACTATAAAGTATTGGTCATGTTGAATTGTTTAACAAACTCTTCCCTCATTTCTTTGTTTTGGAGTAATGCCAAGTATTTATATTTTTGTAAGGTAAACTTTGTGATTAATTACTGCATTTTTATAATATTGAATTTAAATTAGCAGCTTGGACTAATCTTGTTGCCTTTTACATGATTGGCACACAAGTAGCTCTTCTAGTTGGGTTCAAATTGGGATTTTTAGATATGGTCTATTCTGATCTTTTCCTTCTTTCTTTTTTATTTTCTTTATTTCTACTCATATAAAATATTCACACATAGCTCTTCTAGTTGCCTTTTAATCACTGTTCGTTCCAAACAGAGTAGAATTGATATAGCAATGACTCAAGATGATAAAAGATTCTTGTTTGGCCAACTACCAAATTGTCAATGAAGATCTCCATTTCTGCAAACGTATTGGGTAAGTTGCTTATAACATTTTTGTGTGCTACATAAGTCTGTCCATTTGAGTGTGGCACTTTGCGTTGAGCATACAAGGGTGTAGGACTATGTACAAGCTTGTCTCTCTCTCTCTTTGTAAATTTTTGTTGTTACACACTGCATGTTCTAAGCTGTATCATTAATGACTTACTGAAATGGTCAGTATTACCATGGTCACTTTCCTTCGTGATGCAGTCACTCATGTCCAATGTAGATTTACATCATGTAACAACAAATTTAAAAACATCTGGAGTGTTAGCAGTATAACCTTTGTTTAACTCTTCTAAGCTTTTTCAGGGCTGAAGTTGGAAGCCTTGCATTGCATGCTTGGTGCTTCTATGCTTTAAGTATGTGTTGATAAGGCAAAGTTGAATAGCATAAAATTGGGAAGATTCCTAATTTTTATGCTATTCAACTCTTGCCTCATTAACTGTATCTTACCGGGTTTGTCTCTTGCATTGCAAGTTAGAATTGAAGTTCACTGTATCCGATAACCAGTTGATTTCTTTGGTGCTTCTTTAGGCGATATTGTTGGCCCATTAATGATAGTAAGCTTGACAAGTGTGTAACCGAAAACTTATTCTACTGCTTGTGGTCTTTCATATGTTATTTTTTCTTATTAGTCCGCTTTCTTATACTAATTATTAATATATTTTCTTCTTAGGTGGAAATCGATATGTTTCTTTTTGTTGCACTTAATGAGATAGTCGTTGTCTTTATCAAATCAATCTATTAGTAGATGTTTTGTTACAGTTTCAGGTGCACTCTAGTAGTTACATTAATAAGTAGATAAATTTCTTGCCTTGTAATTTGACTATGCTTTATTTCATGTCATGCCATGGGTGGTAGGGAAGGTCTGATTGATGTGGCAATTTAAACTTCTGAAACTGGATATATTCAAAGGTGGCTTGTAAAGGATATGGATGATATCATGGTTAAATATGATGGCACAATTAGAAATTCTCTTGGAAGATATATAAGTAAGTTTCACAACTTCTAAATAATTTTGATTTACAATTTCAGAGTTTTTTTTGTAATTATTGTTATCTGGTTAACTAGTGTGTTATGATGTGTGCTCAATGGAGTAAACTAAATTATGATTGCATATTCCCAAGTACACATCATATATAAAGCTATCTAGTGTTTGAATTTTCATCCATTTCAAGTCTGAACATATCTAACATGGCATACATGTTCATTCCATTCACGCACTTTAAAATCTCATTCAAAGAAACATGCAATTAAAATTTAGTAACAGGTAATGAAAATGCAGTTAAAAACATGCATAAAATTTTGGGAAAATAATAACATGTAACGGCTAACTTGTTGACATTTTTGGGAGTATAGTTATTATATTATGTCTACCCCCAAATATTATTATGATCAAAATTACTCAACCAGTTTGCCATTCCATAATTAATAGCTATAGCTACCAGTAGCGACAATGTAGAACAAGTAACGAAATTTAGGGGTTGGGTTCGGAAGTGTGAGGATCATGAGCTGATCTGTGCATTCTCTATGCCAAATATGTTGATTGACCTTCCAAGTTGTATGTTACAGGTTAGTGCTTGAATTTTCTATTTTGTCCGAAAGTGCAAATATTGATGTTTTTTCCATGTGTGTTCAAGATAAATTTCTTCATGTAATAGCAATTTTTGTTGGTCATTTTCACAATCTAAAAGGAAAAAATTGTAGTAGAGTAGATAGTAGACATGATATGCTCAAGTTTTGTGAACCTGAATTGTTTGTTTTTGGCTTATAGATATTAAAAGCCCGATTGAGGTGATTGGTTCATAGGGGACATACCTAAACTTTGCATAGTAGATGGAACTGGTGATTTAATCACTTATGAAATGCCATTGATCACATTAGGATCTGAACATGGTTTAGTTGTTTCAAATACAGGACTAGGCTTGTTGATTTGTTGCTTCCTTCTCCTATGTTTGATTTGCTGCTGCATCGAATGATTTGTTGAACCGTAAAAGCAAAAAATGAAAAGGTAACTATTTCAATATTGGTTTTAGTTACATAATCTATTTATGGATATGTATACGATATTCATATATTTAATCTGGATGGATTATATTTGTCACAACACAGTGAAATTGTGGAACTTCTATTTTAATCTAGTTCCCTCTAAATTGTTTTCTTTTGCTTATGCCATGTCCGTTTAGTGTGTTTTTGGTGTGTTCATGTATGGTACTTGTCTAATGACAAAGAAAGGTTCTTGTGAATGATGGACAAAATCATATTGTTGGATAAATATTATGAGCCTTGTTAATGATGTAAAATCATATAGTTGAATGATACATAAATGTGTAAATCTGCAACTCATATACGTAGATCTGACCATCTCAGTTGTATTATCATATATTATATACAAATGTGTATTATGAGCTACAGATGGTGTTAACCTGCTATGCTAATACGTAATTGCTTTTTTCTTTATTTTGTACAATGAATTACTTTAGAAGATATATTTTGCTGTTACATTCAATATATAATAAGCAGCCGTCTGATTACTGTGAATTTACAGGTTGAGGGTCCTTAGCTGCTGCAGCATGGATCTAAAGATGCAATTGCTAAAGTACAGATGACAATTTGTAACTGATCTAATATGGGTTGGCTTATCCTACCTCTACATAAGCAAGTTACCTTTTTTTCCTGTCACTCTAAAAATCTTTCTCACTCAACCACATACAAATGTTTTAAGCTATTAAATCATTATCTTATACTCAGGATTGTGTATTATGTGTTAAGGTTTTAGATTGAGATTCAAATCGTAGATTGTAGAGTTCAAACTTGGATTAGTAACAGTATGATAAAATTCATGAATACGCTCGTATATTCTCTATGAAGTTAATTTCCTTAACTGATCAGTTTATATATAAAATTATCTTTTTCTCTCTTGTTAATTAGATATAAAATTAGCTTCATATTTTCTGAAAAAAGTGAGCTAATTTTACAAAAATTTACTAAGGCATAATTATGAAAATTCAACTAAGTTAACTAAGTATTATAAGTAATAATAAGTAATTAATATTTGACATTTTTGTTAATGGGAAAGTTTGGTTGCAAAAGAATATTTTGCTCATTTATAATTGAAGCACCATAGTATGCACTTTGATACGCATTTTCCGCAAGCACCATAGAATGCTCATTTATAATTAACCTACTCATTTAACCGTTTTAATTCTTCAAAGGTATATTTGAGCAGTGTTGAAGCTCAAGTGGACTTGAAGCATTAAAGAGACGAACAATGGAGCAATCTGTAGTGTGGACTAAAAGGAAGCAATAAACGACATGCTTAAGCGGTATGTGCCAGAACCAAAGGTTGAAGGGATAAATATGTATGTATGCATCGTAAATAGGTTTGTTTTCATAAGTTTGTCCAATGTTGTATGACGTTTATTTATGAATGTATGTAAATTTTGTCTATGGGTATTGTATTCATATTACTTTATGAAAATGATTAATAATTATATTTTCATATGTTAGTTTCTAGTTTGATACGATGTTATGTATATTGTTTAGTTGAAATATAATGAAATGAGGTAGATTATTGATATAAATATTGCAATTGAACGTGACAGTAGTGGAGTAAAAATATCAGGAACTAAAGACAACGTTTGTATAACGCTATTAGTTCTATGAAAAGACAAAGTATATTCACTATAACAGCATAAGAGAAACGCTGCAAAATAACAGTAACAGCGTTTATAATCCATTGTTGAAAATGGAAGCAACACACACTTGAAAACTATTAACAGCTCATTATAAATGTTGTGCATAAAGTATTAATAACTCAGAAAAAATGCTGTGCATAAAGTATTAACAACTCAGAAAAAACGCTTTGAAACTCACTTTTTAACATCGTTTATTTTCTGCTATTGAAAATTAGGGGCCTACGAACGTTTGTCATTATACAGCGTTTATACTAACGCTATGATAACTTTTTACAACGTTTTTGAACCGCTGTTAAAAGCCTTTTTTGTTGTTATAGTGTCTCTTTATTAGCTCCCGTTTTTGGATGACTTCTTGTCGGTTGCCCTTCATGCCAGAATTATCCTGTCGGTATCCCTTCTTTGTATAGGCTTTGAGTACTTTCCCTTAATGATGGTGTCGGTTGCCTGGCTTTCGGGTCGTTCCCTTGTGCTCTCGGTTTTACCTTGTGTTTGATTCTTGCTTACGGATTATTCTTCTGTACTTGTGACGGTCTAATACCGCTTCATCGTTAGTCTGTCTCAGAGTTAATTTTTTGTAGTAACATTTGACCCTCCCCCTATGGAGGGGTAATTTAAACTTTCCAAGTCAAACCCTTGACTTTCTTTCGGTGTTTCGACTCTTTGTCTCTTGGCATTCTTCAATCAGGCCTGTTGATGGGTTTCTATCTGTACGACTTGGATTTGCAGGATAATTCAATATAAATACTTCTCCTTCTTCATCTCTGTCCTTTACCTGCAACTCAAATACTCGAGCAAGATTATCACTTCTAAGAATTACTTAAGCTTCTTCTCACAGAATTTCGAATTCTATTCTCTATAAGTATTTTTATTCCTATTATAAGTTGTAATCTAAATTATGCATTTAAATCGATTGGAAAATTGATCAAGATTTTGACGTATTTTAACACGAGTTTTACAACAATGATAGCTTCAACAGTCATTAACAATTGATATAATGGGTTACTCATTTACTTAATGCGTCATTCCACGGGGTTTGGTATACAAAGCCAGTTATGTAAAGGTGTTATTTTTATCATGAAGTAAAATGTCATGCTTCCGGTACAAGTTAATTCAATCACCATTACTGCCAATTTGTTTTGTTCCCAACCTTGCCTACACCATCACTTGTATTCATTTAGCTTCCACCTCAGGGGTGCTGGGTTAGCTTGAAGGTGTCGGTAAATCTTTGCAAACTTAATTCACCAGAATGTCTCGATTTTGATCTTACTCGTACCGGATTTGGGAACCAATTAGGCTTTTGGTGATGATGCTGAATTATTTGGTCTCGGTTGAATCACCATTATGTATCATTTACAGTTTGATTTTCTTGGCATATGCTTTCATCTTTTAAATTTTTGATGTTGGGATAACGAATTTTATCATCACCAAAGGCCTAATTGTTTTTAAATGAGGGCAAACTGTGTGCCAACCTTTTTAAGATCGACACTTAAGATCGATTTTCTATACAACCCATTAAGCCCTTTACACTAACAAATTGTACTACTATTAGATCTACTTATGGATGCTTTATGCACTTTTATGTAGAAAGAATGTAGTGCTAATCACATATGTTATGAAATAATACACCTGGCAGCGTTACGTCCAGTAAAAAGCGCCCCGTCAAACCAAAGACCAAGGGTTCGAATACTCCATGAGCCAAGAAGGAGTTCGCTTCAAAGTCTTCTTTAATCACATCTCAAGATAAGGTGAAGAAGATTCTTGACAGTTTTGGAATATCTGGTATAGATGTCATTGCAGCTTCTTCCCGAGATTCCATTCAGAACCCTCCAGGAGGGTATTTTGCATACTCGGCGATCCATATTTGGCACGGAGGTTTCCTTCCTTTTCCACCCTTCCTGCTCAGGCTCTTGTGTGACCTGGGAGTTGCTCCTATCCAACTTTCACCCAACAGCTATACCCTGCTTTTATGCTTAGAAGTTCTGGCACTTGCATCAACTCAAGTCTTTCTTAGCCCCACGTTCACTAGTTACATGATACGATTCTCCAAAAGTGCAGAATCGCTCATTTGGCATGAGAATCCTATAAAGAGGCTGATAAGCGACAGCATTAATAAGACTAAGCCCTGGGCTGGTATATCAGGCAATTTCATCGAACTTGGTAGGTTTCTTGTCTTTTGAAATAAATTATGTTACGCTTGTAGCTCTTGTTTAACTCTTGATTTTACATAGAGCCTCCTTCTAAAGACGCAACCTTGTCGAAAGAGGAGACTCAAGTTGTTGAGGCTATCTTCAAAGCACCGGAGGATTTTAGACGTCAGTCATCTCTTCTTACTATTGACAGGTTTCGTCAATATGGCCTTCTTCCTCTGGGGCAAAAGATTTTTGGACAACCGCCGCCCATTCAATTTTCTAGCGATAAGGGTTTGTCGTTGAATTCCAATACGTTTAATGATGCATCTCCTATATTTCCAGGTGTTTTAAACAGAATTGCACTTTCGTTTGGACAAAAAAATTCACTTTTACTTATTGATCTTCTTTTTCCTAGCTTTCTGACATAGCTATTTCTATTCAGGATCCACTGCTTCTAAGGCTTCCTCCGCACTTGATGCTTTTGTCCAGTCTGATGTAGAAACTTTAAAGAGGCTTGCCAATTCCGATATTGAGCCATCGCCTAAAAGACTGAAGCATGATAAGTCAGTTCATTTTTCTAAGGATGTCGTCACCATGACAAGAACACAGACAATTTTTGACCCTGCTTCTTCCAATGCTGATAAGTTTATTGACATTGATACTTCCCCCAACATTTCCCCAAGAAACCAACTGCAAGTGGTTCCGTGCCACCTGGCTTTTCTAGGGAACTCGATGTTAGAGAGCACAGTCCATTCACCACTTCCTCTTCGCAGCGTGGTCTTCTTCCTATTCTGCCCCCACCGACTTTGGATTTTGATAGGCTTGTGACTCTTACTCTTTTGTCTGCCGAAGTTGCTAACATTTCACAATCTTCATTGTCTACAGACTCAAGGGATTTTTATCGGCGACTAATCAAAGACCAACTTTTTGTATTAGCCTACTCTCTTTAGCTTCTCTTTTATTATGCCACCTTCATACAGAGCTCAATTTGTTCTTTTTCTTATCTTATAGTGATGAAATGTTGGTTCCTGTCTAAGGGAATGGCCTTTTCTTCTTCTGTTGAGATTGCTCCTCTTAGGGAGGAAAATAAGGCTTTGAAGGATAAGGTTGATATCCTATCGCGGGAGAAGACATAAAGCGATAGTAAATGCATAAGATTGAAGGCTTTGCTAGAGGACGAGAAGGAGGCTAAGGACATGTTATCGGAGCAGGTCGAGAATTTTAAGAACGAGCAAACAGAGATGGAAACCGATCATGGCATCGAATTGGATCGAATGAACAACAAGCTTTCTATTGCAAAACAAATAATTTACGAGACTGGTGATAGGATATCGGATTTTCTGAAAGTTCATCTCCATAATATTTTTATGGAATAAATGCCGTCTTCCTTGTTTTTTCTAATAACCATAAGAAATTTCCATGGATTGATTTTACTTCAGTGCATTCCTCCATCATGAGTAGAGTTTTGGAAAGAATCAAGTACGTTAAGCGAGAAGGTAAGTTCCTTTGAAGGACAAGATAAACCCAAGTCTTTGTTGTTCATTGAGGAGCTTCTTGAGGATTCTGACAATGAGGAAGAAGAAGACTTGCCTGTTGACGAGGGGACAAGAGGATACAGGAGTCAACGAGATGAGTCTGGCAGGGACGGTGGAGATTCTTCTTATGTTGTTGCGGGGATACCTGATTTTGAGGGGACCACTACTAGCTCTTTGAGCACCTCACTCGCTCGAGGCCCAATTACAACTCCCTCCAAGAAGGATGATTCTTTAGAACCAAAGGATAAAGAAATTTTTGTTCGTACCGACGTCTCTTCCTCACAGGTATGGCTCTCACTCTTGAAATGCTTTCTTCCCTCTTGACTTTGTATCAATAATTAGCTTCCTCATATATCGGCAGCCCCTTTCTTCTCCGAAGGTGTAAGTCATGGTAATGCTTTATATCTATCGTTTTTAGCTACGAAGGACTTTCAAAGGGCTTGCTTCATAAACCTGCAGAAAACCATCTAATAGGAAGGCTTAGATGTTTTTTCATAAGATATTTTTAACTTCTTTGTGATTTGTGGTTTAATTTTTACAACACTTATGATCAATTGTATTATATATATATATATATAATATGGATGGTATCTTTACTGGCTAGTAGATTTTTGCTACCATAATCTTGTGGATGTTTATGTTTGTTGAAATAATTCAGGACTTGTATGGTAGAAATTTTATGTGGATGTTTTCCTTTAATATGTATGATATTACTAGTGTCATTGTTTGGAAATTAGATCTTATACTACGGTACACTTCATCTTATCTATGACTGGGAGGACCAATTCCAGACCCACTGCTCTCAATTCAGAGAAAAATCCTCGATGGTGGCAGGTTGCAGAGATACTTTCGAGGGTTCCCCCCTTTCGAGGTGGAAAAGGATGTACTATCTCTAAAAGATAACAATCAGGAACCTCGCAGAATGGGTATCCTTTTCGGAGAACAAACTCAAGGAGAAAGATAAGACCATCCATGAGTTGCAACGTCAACTACAAGTTGATGTTTCTACTAGTTCAGATGTGGAAATTGGTATGTTGCTTCATCGAATCGACGAGCTAGAAACTAAATTGAAGAAAACAATGGTAGGTTATGCCTCCCTAGAATTTGCTTTATAGAATCCTGACTCGGGTAGACAAACTTGGCCACCATGAATCTCCTGTGTGTCAAAATGTGATACCTCCTTCAAGTGTCTTTAATGTATAATCCTTAAAATAGTTGTTACATGTATGCAGCAACTTATGACACAGTTTTATGTAAATATGTTTGTGTATTGTGTGGGTATAACCTGGTATGTAATGCTCTTCCTTGGCTAGGAATGTTCTCTTTTCAGAATCTTATTGTAGCACTCTACATAAATTTAATGCATTCTATTAGGTGTTAGTTCGTAAGGCACACACGATGCATCACCTGGTTTTGTTGGAATCAATAATATCATGATATTGAATGCATGAATGATAACGAGTCTACTTATACTTTCCACACTAGTGAAAGTCTCCTAGTGTAACAGGTATTTCCAGGAAACCTCCCTTTATGGGATTTTTAAGAAAAAGTGAAACTTCTATCTCAGTGTTTTGTAGGGGGAACCCAAGATACTTACTTGAGCTTTTTCCAGAATTTGTGTTCTAGTGTGGTGTGGTTGTATGTATTGTATATGCATTTGGCATAGTGAATAATGATTTGATGTATGTAGGACTTAAGGAAATCTCCCTGAACAATATAGAATAACTCTGTCCTTGCTTAAAGGCTTTTTGGGTAATAGACTCCAGCTATTAAATTGATAGTAGATCCTTTCCTTAAGGACTAGAACCTTGTAACCCAGATTAGGGCATTAAGGATAGAGTTCCAGAAATCGCCTTCTGATAGCAGTAGGGCTTTGACCTACCTCCTGGACTTAGGTGTAAGGCCAGAAATTCAGTTCTGATAGTAATAGAAGTCTAGTTCCAAACTAGAATCGGATTATTAAGAAGGTCAAATATCCCCTTTTTGATAATATTTGGAATTCCGAATCGATCCAGATTCGAGTATTTATGATGAGACCGGAAATCCACTTCCGGCAGTGATTGAGATCCGAAACAACCCAGATTCAGGTATTAAGGTAGGACCAGAATCCACTTCTGGCAATAATTGAGATCGAAACCAACCCAGATTCGAGTATTAAGATAGGGAACTGGAGACCACTTCCGGTACTAGTTTTGTTACCTCTTTTTGGGTGTGATTTGTGAAGCAGAGGATGTACGTGATTCTTGAGCCCCTCTCTAGGCTTTTATTGCCAAAGCAGATGATGTATGTGCTTTGTTGGCCACTCTCTGGGACTGTGCATCCAGTACGCTTGGCTAGCTTATCCATAAGCAGGGCCCAAGGACTTACCTGACCTCCCTCTAGGAGGCGCCTTATCCTGACCATTGTAAGCGATGATAAGGTCTTAGATGCTTAAACAGGACCATCGTAGATGCGGAACTAAGGCTTACTCTTTTGATGCACTACCCTGGTCATCGTAGGCGGTAATAAAGGCTTACACTCTACCCCCTCCAAGGGGTGCCTTATCCGGCCTATCGTAAACGATGATAAGGGTTTGCGCTCCCGTCTGTAGGTAACACATAACATAAGAAGAGGTAGGATGTGCTTTTCTGCGAGAAGAGTTAGGACGTGCTTAGTTCATAGCAGAGGCATGGCATACTCTTCTACAAGCATAGGTAGGGTGTGCTAATTAGATGCTCCGTCACGACCGTTTCTGGTTTGGGTCAGAGGCTTATGCTTTCAATGCTTTAACCTTCCCTTTCTATTTTGGGCACGGAGAACGTCTTACACATACCCCCTTCGGGGGGTGCCTTTCCCTGGCCAACTCGGCAGTGACAGGTTTTTTTACCCCTTTGTGATTTATCCCACCTCAAGTCATTTCGAGTTCTTGAGAGGGTTTCCATACCCTTAGTTATGTAGATAATCCCTTTCCTAAGGATTTTATTAGACTTAGTTTGATCTTCTTACAAATTCTTGTAATTGGCCTTGATTGAGGAACTTAATGATCATCCATTCAAGGACTTTGCAGTGGTTAGTTTCATGTCCATTCATCATGTGATAGTGATAGTAAGCCCCCCTCCCAATTTCCTTTCATACTCGGGCTTCTTCTATGCGGATGGCTAATAATTGAGTTCGTGTTTGGTTAGGAAATATATATTTTCCATAGAAGTGGTAAGATAGTATCCTTTGGGTAGTCATGGAGTAAACTTCCTTTCTTGTTATTAGAACTTAGCCCTTCTATTACCAAACCTTGTTATTTCATTCATATCCTTGTTTCCTCTTTTCAAGGTATGCTGAGATTGGAGTGTTATCAGTCCATTTGGAAGTAAAGTGGTTGAAATCATCTATTATTTCTCGTTCAAATACCATCCCTTTGATTTGCTTGTGGAGAGCTCTCCTTATATGAGATAAGGTGTTACATTCCTTTGATGTAGAGCTACTTAGAGGAAAGGTTAGGGTTTGTCCTATTTAGGAAGGGCTGTTGTTTTAATAGTCAGAATCATATTGCTCTACTTCCCTTTTCCGCTTGATTCTTCGCAAGGCTTCCATTCTGAACTTTTGTTCTTCCGTCACTCTTGGGTCAGTGGTTCCTGACATATTCATTTGAGATTCAGAAGACTCTTGTTGAGACCTTTTACCCATAATCTTGCTTCTTCAAAGCTTTAGTCCAATCTTGGACGGAACAACACAGTTGGATATGTGGTAAGGTTAACCGCAAGGTAGGAGGTTCAAGCCCTCCTTCTAGCGCCAAAATGTGACGATATTCTTCGTCAACGCCGAAGACAGGTCTTTGGAAGTGAACCTAAGGGGAAAATGGGGTTATTTAGCTTTCACGAGTCTTAGTTAGTTCACTGTTTCCTAGATATCAAGGTTTAGAGCCCAAAAGATTTGTTACTCTTCCCTCGATAGGTGAGCATCACACTTAAGTAACTCAAGAACCAACAATTATCTTGGGACAAGGGTTCCCTAAGCACAACCCCCGATAGAAGACTAAATAGCTTATAGGAAGGGGTTCTGCAATAACCTTGCGGAAGGGTTTAGGCGTAACTAGGAACCCGTGACCATGTAGAAAACATATAGCATGCTATGTATGAGATAACTAAGAAATCACATGAGAAACTCATAAGAAAATGTGCTAAGTGTTGATCCACTCTTTATTGATCTTTGATTTGAGGTACATAAGTGATTACAATTGAAATCCCCAAATTGATTTAGAAATTAGGGTTTACTCTAGAGAAAAAGAGTACAAGAAAGAGAAATGAGAAAATCGTCCCGAAAATGAGACCTATGGGATCTTATTTATAGACAAATCGGGGTCGCTTTTACCATTGGGCCAGCAGAAGCCCCTGTCGGCCGCTTTTCTCTTTGGGCCCGGTTGCTTTGGCTCCCGGTCGCCCTTTAGGCTTTACTTATGGCTTTTTAGGGTGTCGGTTCTGGATCTCGGAAGGATGGTCTTAGTCTCTGGAACTTCTTTTTTATTGTCATGTCTATCTTTTTTGTAGTGATACTGAACCTGTCGGTGTGGATAGCTTTCGGAATGCTATTAGGCTTCTGGCTGTAGGCTTTCAGCTATGTGCTTCCAGATATGAGCTTCTGGATATGGGTTTCCGGATATCTGCTTCTGGCCTTGTCATTAGTTCTTCGTGGAACTTGCCTCCATATTTCAAAAGATGATTACGGGATCCGCCACCCGTGTTCGTATTAACACTAAGTAGATTAATGAGGATAGCTCGTTTCTCTTAGAGGCTCTAATTTGCCTTTCGGTAAATCTCTGAAATGTGTTTCGGCCTTCCGGAAGGGTGCTTTCGGTGCTTTGTTGGTTGTCGCCTCTTGAAGTTTCGGTAGATGGCACCCGAAGAATTTCCCTATGTTTTGAACTTTGTGCTTTTGATGCACTCGTTTCTTAATGTATCCGTATTAAGCTAGTTAATACCGATAGCCCTTTCATCCTTCTGGGTCTCGGGTTGTAGTGTCCTTTGTTTTTCTCTTTATTAGCTTCCAGTTTTGGACGACTTCTTGTCAATTTCCCTTCATGCCGGAATTATCCTGCTGGTATCCTTTGTATAGGTTTCGGGTTCTTTCCCTTAATGATGGTTTCGGTTGCCTAGCTTTCTGGTCGTTCCCTTGTGCTCTTGGGTTTACCTTGTGCCTGATTTTTGCTTACGGATTACTCTTCAATACTTCTGATGGTCCGATACCCCTTCACCATTAGTTTGACTAGGAGTTAATTTTGGTAGTAACTCACTTGCCACCGTATGCATTGTGGTTCATGAAAATAATGTGAAAATGCGGATAACGGATCCTAAGGCTAAATTAACTCCAAAAGGGGGGCGAATAGTGTTTTCTTAGTTACATAATTTTTTTTATGAATTTTAACAAAATTATACATAATGCAATGAACAATCACATAAACAGTCACAAAATCAGGATGTATATAAAAGAAAATGTAGTAAAGTAAAAGGAAAGAACACACCAGAACTTGTATATTAGTTTAGAGTTATCGTAAAACAGTTCCGCACAAACTGTATACGGATTTTTTTGCAATGTAATGTCAATATACAATCTCGATTTCAAAGCTACGAGACACACAGTAAGATTTTGGGGATACTAAACGCTCCCAATTAATCTATTGGCTTAGTCAAACGCAATTGGTTTATAAGCCACAATCACACATTTTCCTATAATGGTTTTTGGTTTAATAGATTTTATAGATGCGGATCTTTTGTTCTTTAATCACAATTGATCCTATAACACATAACTACACTTTGATGTTGAAAGATTGGGGTGGAAGAGAATTAATCAGAATCAACTAACTTGATTCTTGTTGAATTTCGAAAGAGTCTAGCTAAGAATTTCTTCAGAAAATGAGAGAATATAAAGAGGAGAGAAGAATAGAAGAAAGTAGCTATTAAATTTGTTCAAAATTACTAGCGTATGTAGTGGAATAGCATTTGTGTTTATTTATGAAAGATTGCGATGACTAACCACTAGTTTTAAAAAAAATGTTTTTTGAAAAAGTCGGTTAGCATGTCGACATACTTATCATGGACTTGTCCATATCCCTTATATATTTGAAAATCATTTTACTTTAAATCACTTTGAAAATATGCAACTTTATGAAATTACTTGAAACTTTGCAAAATTATTTAATGATGGTTACATATTTTAATCATAATAAAACCTAATTAAACTTTACAAAATAATTTTGATATATGTAATACAATATATAAAGTATAATGTGAATAATAATATATATGAGACTAATAAGAAAGTATAAAGAAATACCAAAATAAACATACAATAAATTATAAAACTGAAATAGAAACAATATAAAACGATAAAATAAAAACAAAATTTATTTTTGAAAAATATCATTTTGAAAACAAGGATTATTTTAAGATCATTTTGAAAAAGAGATCAAGTGCTACTAGAATTTTAATAAATATTCTAAGTACTTTTAAAATCATTTTAATAAAGAGATCAAGTGCTATTAGGATTTTAACAAATATTCTAAGACTTTGAGATTTATCTTTAACATATTGAACTCTTTAATACTCAAGAACCTTCATTGTTTAACTCTTGAATTGTATTGATAACCTTGATATTGTACAGTCTTCATAATCAACGCTTATCTATATCCTACATTATATACAACATACACCTAGATAAATTTAGTTTTATATTTTATTTGATTTCCTAAGGTTATTGTCATCAAAACCATTATTTATAGTACTAAAAATCATTCCCTTTTTGATGATGACAACCTTGTTTATAAAACATAACCTAACTCCCCCTGAATTATAAAACTCCCCTTTAATCTATGCCTATATATATATATATATATCCTATTTTGTATGTCTCCCCCGTTGTCATAAATGAAGACTCAATTCTATTCCGAGTTGTCTGATTCTGATTCTCATGCTTTCTTAATATAACTCCAATATAAAAAAACCTAACTTAAAAAATATAGGGTAATTATGAAAGAGATAATCATGCAAAAAATATAAGAATAATACAGTGATAAGGTAAAAAACCATTATCGTCGGTCATTTATTCAGTCAAACCACACAAAGCATGATACAATCAATCCAATCCAAGCTAAACAAATCAAATCAAATCCAAACAAATTCAAATAGTCATTATTTAGACAAATAAACCTATTTAACTAGATATTACGAGGTGCTTTGACCCAACCGTCTTTACCAAAAATGAGATATGTCTTTATGGCCTCCCAAATTTTATTGTACTTATTTATGGTGCACTACAGACTAGACGTTAGTTTTTCTTTGTTGAGGGATGAAATAATCAATTGAATCGAATCAAATGACTCTATTATTCTTTGATTATGTACATTTACTCAACTCTAAGTGTCTTTGGTTTAGGAGAATGAAAGAGAGAATGTTTTTCGAAATATTCAAGCATTTGTTCAAGTTTTTTTGCTAACTTATGGATATGAGAAGCCATTATTTTGATCTGGAGTTTATGAATTTAAAGAAAGAAGAAAGATAAGGTTATTTTCATTTTTTTCTAGATAGATACTTATAGGGGTAGAAAGTTGTTTAGAATGAATTGACATACGATAGTTATTTAAATTTCAAAATTTTAGAATTTCAAAAACTATCTGTTGTATGTTGACATACATGCTACAAGTAAGTTGACATATCCCTTGAAAATTTTAAAATTGACTTATTTTACTATTTTTATGTTTATTAATTTATATTTATATGTTTGTTTTGATTTCTGGAGATGATTTATTGTTTAACAAAAGAGATATAGATTACATTGGTGATTAAAGCAACGATTACATCCAATATATACAATTTGAATAATACATGACTTTATATCAAACCCAAACACAAACTACTACAACAATCATTATCAAATACATAGATAATAAGCAATAAAGATGAATGGGAAGATTTTGATGAGAATAGTCTAAGCTTCCTGCTTAGTTTTCCAAAGAATTTATTCATTTCGTTAGAAATTTTATCTAATTTTTTACTTATAGATTGTGTAAGAATCTTTTGATTTTCAACCATCTTCCTTTGGTTTTTGAGAAGATCATTGTTCGTAGGATATTTTGGGAAATCAATATTTTCATAGGAAGTCCCTTTCTTGTTTTTTTCTTCTTCTTTTTCTTCTTCTTCTTCTTCTTCGTCTTCAATATCCATCCATTCTCCTTCTTTCTCCTTTTCTTGAATCTCTTCCTCATCTTTACGTGTTAGCCTCTCTTCCTTTTTGAAAAGAGTTTTCATAAGGCTAAAAGATCAGTAGAATTTTCATGAGTTAAAGATTGCTTGACTGATTACTTTTCGTGAAATAAATTCTTCTCCTTTGAAATTGACTCCAAAATAGTTAAATATATGAGAAAGATAAACTTCATGGAAAAGTGTGTTTCCATGGTTTGATTTTTTTTAGGATATAGCTAGCCAAAATAACTTGTGCTCATTTTATGTTGTAATGACCATAAAGCGCCAAAAGAGCTTTACAAACTTTTGAAGCCAGGTTATTGAAATTTTCCGATCGTGGAGTATTAGTGTGTTGTAAAAGAAGATTTACGATCCTTGTTTTGAAAATTTTGGTTTTTGAATTCAAAGTTGTCATCCCCTTCAAAAACATGGTGAAAAGTTTCTCGATTATATCCATTGATTTTTAAAGTAGAAAATTAATTCCAGCGGATTTGCATCTAAGTATGTTGCCCAAAATTTCACAATCTAAAGTAATTTGTGTTTCTTTAACACTAATTCAAACTTCTCATTCACTTCCTTCATAAAGCTTCCCTTTCAAACTTGCAAAAAACATTTGGACTAAATGTGGATAACATACACAATCATTTTGGGAAGCAATTCAAATTTGCAAAAAACATTTGGACTAAATGTGGATAACATACACAATCATTTTGGGAAGCATCGATTAAGCGAGAAATATTATTTTTGGAACAAAGAAAATCGATTTCATGAATTGGAAGATTACTAAAAATTGCAAACTTTCTCGTATGAACTTTTCTGGAATTCACGTAGCTTATGTAGGCTAGAATTTTGTATTGATCATTAAAAAGATAATTTTAATAGCTTTTTAGAATCTCATGGAGGTAGGAATGTGTGAGGAAGCCATTGATGACATGTTTTAGGAAGATAAGAGTTTGAAGAAATTTTGAATTTTGAAATGAAAGGTGAAATGAATGAATATGCATAGATATAATGAATAGAAAATCAATAGTCATGTTCTCTGATCAATAGGTGCATTTTCATGAAATAGAGTTTGGTGAAAAGGTGAAGGGAAATTCAAATTTTGAACTTCAAAATTTTGACAAGTATGTCGACATATGTATGTTGGTAAAGAAAATTCGAATTATTGTAACTATTTATTTACAATATTACATATTTGTTTTTATAGAAAATAAATCGGTAATAAAATTAAAATTTTAAATTTATTTTACATTATTATTTTATTAGTTAAAAACTGAATGATATTATTATTTGAATATAGGTTAATTTTATCATTCAAAAGGCAACCAATAATGAATTCGAAATTCAAGATAACCAAAAATCAAAAATTAATTTATCTATTTTAGATCCAGTTTTGACTATCTGAACAGTTTATTGTTGTGAAGCAAATGTTGGTGATTTCCATATTGAAATCATTATCACTTAAAGACGTATTTGAAACGTCTAATATTGCACTATAGGCACTTTTCCATTTTATATACGAAGCGGTATTCGCTGTGATTTTCTATTTATCAAAAGATGGATAGTGTTGTTTTAAGTGTCTAGGTTCATCACAATTGTAACATCTGCTATCATTTCAAATGTCACTTCAAATTTTTGGAATTTTTATTATCAATTCTTTGAAATTGTTCATCCTCTTGTACTTCAGAAATTTTCTAAAACTGCTTGTCATAAACACAATTTCTTCTTCTTCTTCTTCTTTTTGGAAAACATATAAATATATAACAAAAGGGAGAATCTGGCCATTATCTAATGGCTCAAAAAAACAGTTTTCGTAGAAATGGCTATAAAAACTGTACACACACAAAAGAAAAAGAAACAAAGCAAATATACAGGTCAAATACAAGAGTCGTCCAACAGAAACAAGAATAAGAACAAAGACCAGGACAACGAGTCCTCACTAGCTAGTATCCAAAATCAAGGGTGATGCCAAAGCCTCCACAGCTCCACAGACCTCAGACAGAGAGCCAGGACAAACGAAGGGCCAGACGACGAAGACAACCGACGAAGCCAAAAATCTCCAACCATAAGCTCCGTAAGTTCCAGCTCCATAAGCTCTAGCTTCTATGCTGCACCGCCAACAACAAAGAGACCTAAACAGAGTCGATACCCAAGTACCTATAAATCCAAGCCCTGTCGCCTGACCAAAGACAAACCTGCCAACTCCAAGCTAGAGCACCCGCCTCGTCAACCCAACCAAACTCAATAGCCACCTGAAACCCAGATCCTGCACGACTAGCAAACCACATAAGATCTAAAAGGGGAGTAGGTGACATAAGCGATATAAATCAACTCAAAGTATCAAACGATCCCTACATGAGGAGCTGGTGGACAACAAGTGATATTAAAAGAACGCGCCAGCCAAATAGAGCCGGAGCCAATAGCTCGCTTGAAAGGCCTACCATGGAAGGGAAGGAACACATCATTCCTTACCTTCCAAATGATAATAGGGGGGTCCATAGGAGATTCTTCGAAAATGGTCTTATTCCGCGAGCACCAAAAGTGCCGGCAAATGAGACAAGGAAGCAGATGAAAGATAGTAGAGTAGACAGATTTGCCTGACATGCCGGACTACCAGTCTCTCAGTAGATCTAGAATGGAAATAGCATTACCTCGGAGACCAACCAGATTCCCGAAATAGTTCCAGATAGATTTGGCACTAGAGCAAGTGAAAAACAAGTGATCACCAGACTCCAAGTCACCAACTCAACAACATCTGCAGCGGGACATGAGTGGGATGCCTATCGTCTGTATATTCTCGTCTAGCGGTAACCCTCCATGAAGAGTTCTCAACATAAACAAAGAAGCTTCTGGAGGAAGACAGACATCCCAGATGAAAGAGAGATGGGTAGCCTTGGAGAAAGGGTTCTCGCCGAGCTCCATGCCGCTTTAATCGAGAAGGGGCTGCCATCCCACCTTGACCTACCACCATGTGAGTCAAAGAAGGACTTTACGGATCACATACGTTTTGTGACGACCGCTCACAGCTCCTATACTTAACAAGGGAAATAATGCGCTGGAAGACGTGTTAGGCAACTGTGGATGATCATCAGGATAGGAAAACATAAGCGAAACCTGTCGTATAACTCACAATCAGGGTTGGATAACATAAGAGAAACCTGTCATATAACTCACAATCAGGGTAGGATAACATAAGTGAAATCTGTCGTATAACTCACAATCAGGGTAGGATAACATAAGTGAAACTTGTCGTATAACTCACAACTCAAGGAGAAAATATAACAGAACATATATAACATGCAATAATAGTGAAGCAGAACCTTAAACTTCTTCATATCACCATGAAAAATCCATACAACCTTGGATTACACTATAAGAGTCTGTACAATAAGCCTCACTACAAACACTCAGGGAATACATCAAGCAGTGGAAACAACAAATACTAGATAATAGAAAATAATATGCCAGCCTCCTACTCATCATCGCACAACAGCATCGTCCTCATCATGATCTATCACTTATCACCTGCTACTCAGTCTGCCCAATCCACAACCGGTTGAACAAACCATGGTAATAAGAGGGAGGCATAAAACCTTGAGTCAGACAACAGTCTTAGTGAGCGATAAAACAACTATCTAACATCATCAATAAAGTATATGAGAATAGGCAGATTAATCAACTAATCTACCAACATCAACAGGGAATGTGACGGCCCGCCCCGAACCAGCCGACATTTCACCGAAATGCGTTGTACCAATGCCCGACTAGCATGGGACGGTTGTCAAAGAAAAAGGGTTTTTAAAAGATGAATCACCAAAGAACCTGTAGTATATCTCACAGTGCATGGAATAAAATATAATAATAACATAACTTGACATAAAATAGGTGAGACAGTGCATAAGCTGAAAACTAAACCATCATAGTAGCGAAATCCAAAATACAGCTTATGATCCAAACCATCATTATTACAACTTCCAAATACTGTCTCTAAAGCAAAATTGTAAAGGTACACTACTAATGCCCAAAGCAGTGACCAGCAATAACACACGGAGAATATATGTATATAATACGTGGAAGCCTCATGCTCGTCTCTGGACAGCTACTCGTTCATAACCACCTAACCTGTCTCTAGTCTGCTTGTTTAGGAGCACCCAGAGTAATAAGAAGAGACACAAAACTCTAGGTCTGATAAAAGTCTAGCATGAGCGATAGCAGCTAAATAAAACAATAACAGGTATAAATAATCATACCTGAACCTAGATCTGCAACCAAAGAGTTAGCACGATAAGATGTACAGTACTTTAAGGTAACACTAATATAAAGTGTGAAATGGGAGTGTGCATGTCGTGGTGATAGCAAACATCAAACATAGCAATCATCCTCACATCACTCACTCGGTGCGTAAAGCATACGATATCCACCGCTTTGATCACCAAATCCATTGGGGCCATGACGGGAACTCCATACAACTATTGTTATAACCATGCTTCCCCGGTCTATAGTCAATAACCCTACCTGGTCCACACATCCCTGGCTCTAGGTTAAGGGCCAAGCAGTCCACACTTCCCTGGCTCTGGTTCGTCTACATGCCCCCTCTCTTCAACGGTGAACCAAAGTTATAGATATCGATAACCCCTTTGCAAACATCTCACAACAAAGTCCAAATCTAGAAGTTAACTCGTTGGTTCCCATCTGGATCCTGAGTAATAACTTCCTACTTGGACTTCCTTTGCATCTCGGGTTCTGGTCGGATTGGAATTGATCCTCAGAAGAGTCCACAATCATCGTCGTGTAGTCGAAGTTCAATTCCGGTTCGGTTTTGAGTCATCATCTCGGTTCGGGTTGTGGTCATCGTTGAGGACAGGTCGCCTTCCTGGTCACCCCCAGGTCGCCCCCCGGTCACCCCCAAGTCGTGATCCCCTGGTCACCCCCTTCCGCCTCACGACACTCCTTTTAGTCGGTCGTGACCCTTTTCTAGTGGCAGTTCGTGACCCTTTTCTGGTGGCGGTTCGTGAGCCTCTCCTGGTGGCGGTTCGTGAGCCTCTCCTGGTGGCGGTTCGTGACACCTACCCCCTTCAGGAACCGAATTTATGTAGTTTTTCCTATGAGCCAATTTCGCCAAACGACGACGTTTTCAACTATTCTAACCTTCCTATGACATCACAAAACATTCCAAACAACAGTAACAACATATGGAATCAACCAAAAACATTAAAACATCAATCACATGAAATATTTTAGATCAAACATACCCAAAAAACATGATTATCCCCTTAATCCTCTTAACCATGTTTTAACTGTAGGATTAGCAAACTTAATCCAAATTAACCCAAATTTTCACCAGTGGCATAAAATAATATTTTAGAATTTCTACATATTTTTCTAGATTTTTATGATGCATAATTTCGCTAATTATCACTAATCACCCCTAATTAGCTGTAATTAGTGAATAAAAGTGCAAATCACTCACCTTAGCCACAAATGAATATTAGATCAGAAACTATGACTGATATGGCTTGAATTCCAATGTATAGCAGCAACTCTATCTCTGATTTGATGCGAATTTCTCTTGATTTGGTGTAGTTTTGGTCAATTAGCGATTAGGAAGCGATTAGAATGAGATTTGAAGTATGAAGGCCATTGTTAGGGTTCAAGGAAATGTTAGTGGCGGCTGGAAAAATGAAAAAGAATCATTCTCCAACTCTTTTCAGCCCTCCCATAACCTTAATTCCGAAATGGGTTATGGGCCAAACCACTAATCATCCAATTAAGCCCGATTATGCTATTTTTCATCTTCCAAACCTTATTTCAGCTATATCTCCCAAACGGTAAGTCTGTTTGATTAATATGACCACTCTACGGAAAGGTAAATCATCATCCGAATCTAATGGAAGTGGTTTCAGGTCAAAACTCCTTATCAACCAAAATTTATAGGCAAAACAAGATTCGCTAGGGGCAAAATGGTCATTTAAAATCCTGCAAAAATCGTGAACATGGGAAATGACCTCAATAGTCGTTTCCCAAAGTTACAAGACTATACAACTTCGTATGAAAATGAAATAAATATTCTACTATCCTCCGATACGTAGAATGTGGGTCGTTACAGGGAAGAACTCACACTTGTCTTCCCCATATCCGACAGTGATAGCCTTTACAACAACCAAGTAGAATCAAACAGTACACTCATGGAAATCAGTTATCAAGCGTAAACTATTCTAATCGATGTCAACATCTCCTAAGAACAAACCCCGAAAGCCTAAACCAACATCAAACAAGCACCCAAGAGATATCTCCTTCGACGTCGAATAATTTACACATATGATACAAGAAAACAATCATCATCCATAACTCTGGCTATCACCGCTAATCTTGCTTTGAAATCATCGTTAATCGTATGACCGACCAAACACCTTTTCGTCCTTCAAGGGATAATGGTAAACCCCGGTTCTAGCAAAACTCCATACATCGTACGATGAAACATATCTAGGCCCGTTGAACTGCCCAGGGTACTCGATCGATCACTTCTAGTCTTTTAGGCGTCCCTATTATACCCTTGCTTTGAGTCCGCTAGAACCTACGACAACAATAATCCCTCGGCCTTCGATATCTCTAGCCATCCAACCTGATGACTGTTCATAAGCTCAAACTCCTTCTTAAGCAACCATCATCTACGAACTCACCACCTTGACTCGCCATTACATTCGTTGCATTACGATGATCAATGAACACATCACAGCACTTCGACATTCCCCTTTGAATTCACTTCGAAGTCACGTTGATTCCCAAACCAAAAATATCATCAATTTATGGTTCATCACAATCAGGTCCTCCTCCTTTAGGTTGTGACCAACCCATGACCACGACCCAACCCAACGACCCATCAAATTTAAGCTTTGGTCGACCTGACTCCAACCGCTGTATACCCCACGACCTGACTCCCCAGGTCGTTCTAATTATCCCACGGCCCAACTCCTTTGGGTCGTTTCACGACCCAACTGTCCAACGACCAGACTTGGCTACCCACCTGTATACTTCCTACGACCCAAGCCATAGATGATCTGAAACCATATAAGCTCCAACGACCTAAGCATTCACGACCCGCTTGCTCCAAAGAACTTTGGCCGACCCGATCCATACACGAACGACCTGAAGCCGTCAGTTAGAACGATCTGACTCCAGCGACCTAAAACCTTCGACCCATCCATTTATTGAGCAACAAGCCGCACGACCCAAGCTCTATGTCACGTCATCAACGATCTAGCAAAAACGACCCAACTCTAGATCTGACCAATCTAGCTCCAATCTTGACCAAGTCATCACCAAACGACAACATCGATGTAAACACTTCATCCATTTCAACAATCAATACTTAATGAAATCATTAAGATACCAAAATACCAATTATCATCAACAATCATGTAGAATCCACCAAAATCACGATAAATCAATGAATAAACAAAACAATAGATCTAAACTTGCATAAACATATGAATCAACATAAGAATTTTCCGATTTAAGTTTCTTGATTAGATCATATGGTGATTCAAATGAAAATATACTTACCGTGATGTAGATCTTGGTGAAAACAACTTAAAATGATGAAAATAAGATCAAACAACCCATATACTTGATTGAATATGTGTGAGAGATGTTTATCACTCACTAAATCTTCGAATTAACTCGAAATCACTAAATTCCCAATTCGAACAACGAAGAGTGAACTTTAAACCTCTTGATTTGATGCGATCTTTCTTCACTTAACGTAGATTTAGCTTTGCCTGATGTAGATCTTCATTCTTCACATGTAGATCTAGATTTTAATGTTGGAAAGGTGTATTTGATTGAGCAAGGAGGATCACGAGCTCAACCAAATGAGAGAATGAAGAAAAATAACACTCTCTCCATGCCTCTAACCCTTTACTTGTATCCTCCCACCAGCCCACTAATGGGCCATACCAATCAGCCCATCAATGGCTTATAAAATCAGAATAGAAATTGTGCAGCACTAAAACAACAATTTCTCCCAAACCGCTGAACCAAATCATTAGTATGACCACTCTACGGAATTAGAAACATCATTTCCTTTCCATTGAAATTGATCTCAGCACCCGATTCGATTCCAGTCAAAAGTTAAGCCATGTACAAAAATGACAGGGGCAAAATGGTCCTAAATAAAATTGGTAAAAATTATGGATATGTCTCACATCCTTATAAACAACATATCAGAATATGAGAATGATCCAACCCTCAGGGAATTAAATAAAAATATTTTACGATCCTCCGATACGTAAAAGGCGGGTTGTTACATTCTCCCCCATTAGAAATTTCGCCCCTGAAATTCCAAGCAAACACAAGCAACCAAAACAATTCTGCACATTCTCCCCCCTTAGGAATTTCGCCCTTGAAATTCCAAGCAAACACAAGTAACCAAAACAATTCTAGATACCTATCATCCATGAGCATCCAATTTATCATCCAAACTAGAATTCATCAAGCCATGCATCCATAGCTTTATCATAGCACGTGGAATTCTAACGAATAGTACAAGTCACAATGATGTAAGGTGATACGATATTAATAGGTCATACCGACGAAAAGTTATGGATGGGTCGTGTTCATACTCTCTTCCATCTCCCATGTATAATCGACATCATCCTCACTCCATTGCACCTTGACTAGCTTAACCGTCTTTCTCCTAAGATGTTTCATGTCATTCCACACAACGTGAAACCGCTTAAGAGGTTTCGTAACTACGACCTCAGTTTTTAGGTCGTCGTACTGCTCTAGAGATACCACCACATTCGAATCATGCACACACTTCCATAGAAACGACACATGGAAAACATTATGCACGCTCGACATCTTCTCGGGTAAATTTAACCTATACGCGAGCTTTACTATCTGCTCGATTACCAGAAACGGTCAAACGAACCTTGGAGCTAACTTTCCTTTTCTTCCGAACCGGACAACATGCTTTAACGACGAAATCTTCACAAAAACCATATCGCCAACGTCGAATTTCTAATCTTTTCGACGCTTATCCGTGTAGCTCTTCTAACGATCTTGGGATGCCTTCATTTGTTGTCAAACATCTCGATACAATCTGATGTCTTTCTAATCATCTCAGGCCCAAGTATCGACTTATCTCTAGTCTGTAACCAACAAGCTGGAGAATTACACGATCTACCATACAACGCCTCGTATGGTGCCATCCCAATGCTCAAGTGGTAGTTGTTGTTATAAGCAAACTCAACTAAATGTAGATGGTCTTCCCATGATCCCCCAAAATCTAATACTCAAGCTCTAAGGCGATCTTCCAAAACTCGGTTAATTCTCTCGGTCTGACCATCGTTTTGGGGATGATAAGCCGTACTTAAACACAACTCGGTTCCCAAAGTCTCTTGCAAACTCTTCCAAAATCCACTCGTAAATAATGGATTTCGATCACTTACTATGCACTTCGGGATACCATAGAATCGAACTGTTCATTTAATATAAAGCTCAACCAATTCGATGCTGTCCTAATTGATCTAACATGAATAAACCTTGCATTTTTGTTCAAGCAATCCACGATGACCAAAATTCCTTTGTTTCCTGCCTTGGTTCTAGGTAGTCCAACGATAAAATCCATTGATATCTGCTCCCACTTCCACGTAGGAACTTCCAATGGCTGAAGCAATCTACTTGGCTTCTTCTGTTCTGATTTCATCAACCGACAGTCATACACTTGGAAATAAACTTCCCAATATCTCATTTCATTCCTTCCCAATAGTAAGATCGCTTCATGTCCTGATACATTTTATTACCACCAGGATGAATCTTAAACTTTGAGTGATGACATCCCCTCAGAACCTCATCTCTCAGTCCGTCGATATCAGGCACAACCGATCGTCCTTGTTTCCGAAGCCAAGCTTCTCGGTCGGCCTCGAACTCTTTATCCTCTTTTCCAACTTCTGGATAATCTCGATAAGCCTTGCATCCCACCTTTTGCTCTAGCTAGTCCTTTAGATAAGAGTAGGTCTTATCAATAAGCTTGCCAACATTTCAGTTTCCAACTCACATTGAGGCTTGAAATCAAATCCTACCAAGTACTCGAGGCTCTTCCATTCCGAAAACATCGCTCCCAAATTTGCATGTCTTCGACCAACGCATCCGCTACTGCGTTACCTTTACTAGGAGTATAAGCTATACAAAAATCATACGATGCCAGAAACTCCAACCATCGCTGCTGCCAAAGATTCAAATCCTTTTGGGAGAAAAGATACTTCAATGACTTGTGATCCGTAAACAACTCGAATTGAACTCCCAACGGGTAATGTCTTCACATCTTCATAGCAAACACGATCGCTACCAACTCCAAATCAGGAGTTGGATAATTCCTTTTGTGTGGCTTCAGCTATCGACTCGCGTGCGCCACAACTCTATCCTTCTACATCAGCAGTTATCCAAGTCCAGTACCGCATGCATCGGTGTATACCACCATCTCTTCATACCCACTTGGAATGGTCAAAACATGAGTACTCGTCAGTCTCTCTTTCAGGATTCCAAAAGCTTGCTCACACTTCGCATCCCATGTGAACACTTGATTCTTCTTCGTCAATCATGTTAATGGTGCAACTATCTTAAAGAAATCCTTGATAAAACGACCATAATATCCCGCCAACCCAAGGAAACTCCGAACATCCGTCGCATTCTTAGGTCTGTCCCAGTCCTGGATTGCTGCCACTTTAGCGGGGTCAACCGCAATCCTATTTCCAGAAACAACATGGCCTAAGAACCTCACTTTGCTCTTCTAGAGGTGACACTTCGAAAACTTAGCTCTCTGTTGATGCTTTCGCAAGATTTCCAAAAAAACTCGCAAGTGCGTCTTATGGTCTTCCTCATTATGAGAGTAAACTAGAATATCATCCACGAACACAAGCAGAACTTGTTCAATTGATCTTTGTAAACCCTATTCATAAGATCCACGAAATACGATGGCGCATTAGTCAACCCAAATGTCACCACTAGCCATTCGAAGAAACCTGATGGTGTCCTAAAAGCTATCTTCGGCACACTATCCCTTGTCACCCTCAACTGGTGGAATCCCGTTGCCAAATCCATCCGAGGAAACACCTTGGCCTTATGAGGCTGATCTATTAAGTTGTCTATCCTTGGCAACGAATACATGTTCTTCTTGGTCACCTTGTTCGATTAACGATAGTTCATATACAATCTCAAAGATCCATCGTCCTTGGTTGCAAACACAACTGGTGCACCCCATTCAGACATACTTCTCCGAATGAATCCTTTTCCCAAAAGGTCACGTACTTGCACCTCCAACTCTCGCTATTCCTTAGGTACCATATTCCTAAGAGGCATGACGATAGGTCTAGTACCTTCGACCAAATCGATTTGGAACTCAATCTCATGATGCAGCGGCAACCCTTTGACCTCGTCAAAGACATCTTTAAACTCACTTGTGATCGGCACCAATAACAAGTCTTCCCGTGGAATCACAAGAGATTATAAATAGCTCACGAAGACACCATCTTCATGATTAAACCGAATCATAACCATTTTCCCTTCCACATTCCCGACTGTCACTCCAGCTTATCGCAATCCACTTTTGCCGCATATCTCTTGAGCCAGTTCATACCTAAGATAACCCCAAACCCAGTGAAGTTCAAAACAAAGCAATCACACACAAAGGAACAACCATGACTCGACAAGACTAGACCACAACTAATCATACGCAAACTAGATGAACCTCAAACTGGATTAGTCATAATAAAAGGTCTGTCACAAATCTCGGGTTCTAAACCCAAGCAACACACAAGTTCATTACAAATGAATGAATCCAATGCTCCAATATCGAATAACACATAAACTAAATCATCTCTAATGAAAATAGTACCTTGAACGATGACACTCTTCCCTTTCTCTTCAGCCGTAGGAGCCCTTGAAGACGATGGCACAACTTCCAAAGCATACGCCTTCATAACCTGCTTACCCTTAGCTAGTTATGGACAATCCTTCTTGTCATGCCCAGGCTTTCCACATTTAAAGCACTTCTTTCCATCCTTTGGATTCTTACAATCCTCGGAATAATGGCCCTTCTGCCAGCAGTTAAAGCAAGTCACTTCGCCTTTTTGCTTTTTCTGACCATCTTTTCCTTTCTGATGTTGTTTCTTCCTCCTTTTGTTATTACCTCCCTGTTGTGGTTTCAGTTCTTCTTTTGCTGCAATAACAGTCTCTTCCTTGGGAAACAAACTCTCATGCCTTAGAGCTTTCTCAACGATCTTCTTATAAGTGTCATCTAGATGATCAACTAACTGATTCCCAAGATGCTTGTCCGAGCCCATGACAAACTCTCGTTCTTCTTATAAGGAGTGTCGACATATGAACGAGCATAATTCGACAAAGCTTCAAAGTCAAAAACATTCTCAAGCACTGGTCGACCATCCTGCTTAAGCTCGACAAACCTCTTAAGCAAAATAGACTTCTAGACAGTAGAAATAAACTTCGTCTCAAACTTGACTTGAAATTACTCCCATGAAATATCATCTTTTGGAGTCTCTAAAGTGGCAGAGTTCCACCAGTCCATAGCCCTGCCCTGTAGCTGTCTCGATGCAAGCTTCCTCTTAGTCGCATCTTCATTTCCCAAGTCTCCAAAGATCTGAATGCAAGTATCAAGCCACCCTTGAATCTCTTCAATCCATCCAACCTGATGACTGTTTATAAGCTCAACCCCCTTCTCGAGCAACCATTATCTATGAACTCACCACCTTGAGTCATCTTCACATTTGTTGCATTACGATGATCAATGAACACATCACAACACTTCGTCATTCCCCCTTGAATTCACTTCAAAGCCACGTTGATTCCTGAACCAAAAATATCATCAATTTATGGTTCATCACAATCAGGTCGTCCTCCTTTAGGTCGTGACCGGCCCATGACCATGACCCGACCCAACGGCCCATCATTTAAGCTTTGGCCGACCTGACTCCAACTGTTGTATACCCCACGACCTGACTCACCAGGTCATGGTGACCATCCCACGACCCAACTCCTTTGGGTCATTTCACGACCCAACTGTCTAATGACCTGACTTGGCTACCTACCTGTATACTTCCTACGACCCAAGCCACAGATGATCTGTAACCATACAAGCTCCAACGACCTAAACTTTCATGAACCCCCTTGCTCTAAAGAACTTCAGCTAACCCGATCCATACAAAAACGACCTGAAGCCATCAATTAGACGATCTGACTTCAGCGACCTAAAACCTTCGACCCATCCATTTCTTGAGCAACAAGCCACACGACCCAACCTCCATGCCACGTCATCAATGACCTAGCAAAAACGACCTGACTCTAGATCTGACCAATCTAGCTCCAATCTTGACCAAATCACCACCAAAAGACAACATCAATGCAAACAACTCATCCAAAACATCCAATTCAACAATCAACACTTTATGAAATCATCAACGACACCAAAATAACAATTATCATCAACAATTATATAGAATTCACCAAAATCATGATAAATTAATAAATAAACAAAACAATGGATCTAATTTGCATAAACATATGAATTAACATAAAAAAATCGATTTAAGTTGCTAGATTAGATCGTATAGTGATTCAAATGAAAATTTACTTACCATGATGTAGATCTTGGTGAAAACAACTTAAAATGATGAAAATAAGACCAACTTGATTGAATCCATATGAGAGATGCTTATCACTCACCAAATCTTCGAATTAACTCAAAATCACTAAACTCCCAATTCGAACAATGAAGAATGAACTTCAAACCTCTCAATTTGATGCGATCTCTCTTCACTTGACATAATTCTAGCTTTGCTTGATGTAGATCTTCAATCTTCACATGTAGATCTAGATTTTAATGGTGGAAAGGTGTATTTTATTAAGCAAGGAGGATCGCGAGCTCAACCAAATGAGAGAATGAAGAAAAGTAACCCTATCTCCATACCTCTAACCTTTTATTTATAGCCTACCACCTGCCCACTAATGGGCCACACCAAATCAACCCTTCAATGTCTTATAAAACCTAAACAAAAATTATGCATCACTAAAAAGCGATGTCTTCCAAACAGTTGAACCAAATCTTTAATGTGACCACTCTACGGAATTGCAAACATCATTTCCTTTCCAACGAAATCGATCTCAGAACCTGATTCGATCCCCAGTCAAAAAGTTAAGCCCTATACAAAACTGATAGAGGCAAAATGGTCACAAATAAAATTGGTGAAAATTACGGAGATGTCTCACATCCGCATAAACAACATATCAAAATATGAGAATGATCCAACCCTTAGGGAATTAAATAAAAATACTTTACGATCCTCTAATACGTAAAACGCGGGTTGTTACACGTTTCCATGTCTCGCTAGCATAGGACGGGTGCCGGAGAAATTCAAGGCATGAAGTCTGCGGTACTTAGCACGGAGAAAACTCGCCTAAAGAGAGTCATTTACCCCAAACCGTACCCATAACTTGCACGCGTATGTAGAGCATAAATCCTTAGGATTCCGAAGGCCGAGATCTTCTTCGCTTTTAAGACGACAAACGACGTCCCAAGAAATCCAATGGTGACGATTGACATTGTCCCTTTTACCTCAGAAAAAGGACGAAGCCAACGATTGATAAGAACGGAAGAAGGAGGAAGTAGGAATCATAGGAGCATAGGCGTATGATCCTATTGAATCCATAACTGACTTGATGAGAACCAATCTTCCTGCCTAAGAGAGGAAAGTCGCGTTCCACTTAATAATCTTTCCCTGGCTTTGTCAATCAGGGGATCAAACATAATTTCTTCTTCATCGTCATCATCACTTTCTGAATTGGATTTGTTCGTTATTGCATTAAAGAATACTGAATTCTCTATTACTTTGCTTTCTCTTGTTCCCTGCATTTTTCTATCAAAAGACATTAAATTTATAATTAAATCTTCAATTATTTGGCTATTAATATCATTTGCATCTTCATATTCTAGAATTTTTTCATTATGTTCAGGAGTAAGTGAATTTAATTATTTTCAAAAATTTATCCTCTTCTTAAAAACTTCTATCCTTGCAATGAGTGAATGTACCATATTTAGAAATCTACTGTATATAACAGCTATGGACTCGTTTTAAATTACTGAAACTAATTTGTTAACATGGAAATCTTTTTTTGTTTAACTTTATTTGTATCTTCATGTATGACTTGCAAAGTTCTCCAAATTTCAAATGCATACGTACAAATATTCTATTAAATCCATTCATATTTAGTGAAAAGAACAACGCATTCATGGCCTTAGAGTTACTTTGAGAAATTGCTTTTTGATCATCATTCCACTGTGCAAATTTGTTTTGGATTCAGTGTATTTAGTTTGTGTGATGTTCCAAATATCTAATCCTATTGACTACAAATAAATTTTCATTCTATATGACCAAAATGTGTAATACTATCATTAAGAAACGTTAGTCTAGTAGTTAATTGACCTTCTAGTAACGAATTACTAATTGTGCTATTAACCTTATGTTAGCCAAATTTGTTGTTAGCACCCGAAAATGTTGTATTCCAGTTGATACCTTTGCTTACAAAAGGTTTAGGTTCAGCTTGGATACTGTTTCTGTAAATTAGTTCCTATTAGAGGCTTCGAGTGACTTTTGAAAGTAAATCACTATAGAGAACGAGATATAATGATAAGATATCTGTGGGGTAAGAGATGGAATACCATTTGGAAATAACTTGAGTTCTCTGTTGAATTGATTCGGTTGATGTCTTTTTATTAGTTTCGGTATGATCCCTTTGGTCAGACTATTAACTCTTTGTGGGGTGACTTGCAATCCTTAAATTTCCTGCAATAAGAAACTACATTGGTCTCTTAGATACTCTTTCTGTGAGACTGGTGAGGGATCTTCTTGTCTTATGAAAGCGGACATTAAGCTCTTACTAATTCGGAACGACTTAGGAAACCATCATTTAGATATAGGTTTATATGGTTTCGAAAATACTGACGGAAGGTATATCGGGTAGTTGGAATGGGATCTTGGATCCTAACCAGGCTTGATTATCTCAAGTAATCATCAACAGGTTATGAACTATGGGGTTTCAGATGTTCCTATTTCAAAGTAGATGCAATTAACTTATCTTGATCTTTAGGACCTTTTGCAGACTTTGAGAAGGTATATAGGTAGGATTATCATCTTTCGGATGTATTGGATGTGAAACCTACAAGGTTATGACATAATAATAAAGTAATAATTAAAAAATTATGATTCCATTTCTTTAAGTGCTTAGCAAAACTCTTTATTAATAACTTCTATAGCTATAGACTTTATCCTAAATTGATTTAGAAATTAAGGTTACAACTAAAAATTATAGATATGAGATTGAGAATGAGAAATTGGATCTTGATTCTGGACCCCTAAGGTCATACTTATAGGTGCATATTGGCCCTTCTCTCTTATTGTGGGATCCGCTTCGGATTTTCAAAGGAAACCAATGTAAAGGTTTTATGAAGGCACCTCCCGCTGTCTCTTGGATGAATAGTATGATGTCGCTGCAGTTTTATCCGAAGGGGCTCTTTTAGAAACGGAAGCTTTGGCTAGCTGCTAGAGAAGTGAGCTTGTAGGTGCTCTTAGGATTTTAACGCTGCTTACGACTTCGTCTTCCTTTGCACTTCGAGGACTGCTAGTAATGATTAATTGGTGGAGGCTTCAACTCTCTAGTATTCTCCCTTCGTTTAGTCCGAAAGGTATACTAAGCTAAGCTCTACATGCTTGAGGATGACAACTTTGGAAACCTTTCCCTTCGGGTTATGCCGGCAGAGTCTTTCCAAGAGGAACGAGACCATTTACCTCTTCCCACGTGCTCCAAAGTAGCTGTTTTGATGATTACGCCATTTGGGTTTTCACCGACTATGGCTTTTCTCATAGAAGAGGATCTTATGCTTTGTAATGACCCGTATTCTACACATCATAGGATCGTAGAATATTTATTTCTTTCCCGTATGAAGTCGTATGGTCATGTAACTTTGGGAAACATCCATTAGAGTCATTTCCCATGTTCATGATTTTTGTCGATTTTTAAATGACCATTTTGCCCATAGTTGGTACTGTTTTGGCCATAACTTTTGATTGAAAAGGAATTTTGACCTGAAACCATTTCCATTGGATTCGTTTGATGGTTTACCTTTCCGTAGAGTGGTCATAATAGCCAAACGGACTTACCGTTTGGGAGATATGGCTGAAATAAGGTTTGGACGGTGAAAAACTGCTTAACCGGGCCAAATAGGGTGATTAGTGAGTAGGCCCATAACCCATTTCGGGATTAGGGTTATGGGAAGGCTGAAATGAGATAGAGGATCATTCCATTTCAGTTTTCTAGCCTCCACTTATCACCAAGGAACCCTAAAAATGGCCTCCAACCTCTAAATCACCTCCAAACCACCTTTTGGTCAAGGATTTGGCTTAGCAACCCCTAATCAAGGAAGATCTACACCAAAGCAACATTGGAGCTGCTGTTTAGCATTGGGATTCACATCAAATCAGAGATTTATTTCAGATCTTAGTTTATTTGTGGCTAAGGTGAGTGATTTGCATAGTTTTGCACTAATTATGGCTAATTAGGGGCGATTAGTGTTAATTAACGAATTTAAACATGATAAAATTCTGGAAAAATGTTTATAAAATTCGGAATGATGTTTTAGACCTTTGATATGAATTTGGGTTAATTTGGTTAAGTTTTGCTAATCATATCATAAGTTTCACCTAAACATGCTTAAGGGGAAATATGGGATTTTGGGTATGTTTGATCCATTTTAACCTATCATATTGATGTTTTGATGTTTGTGGTTGATTATGCATGTTGCTATGACTGTATGATATGCTTTGTGATTGATTTCAATAGTTAGAATGGTCGAAAACGTCGTCGAATGGCGTAAACATTTGCTGGAACAGTTTCAGAAAACAGTGCAGGGTTCAGATCAGATATGGGGCCCGGATCGGATATGTTGAACTGGGCAAGGGATTCGATCGGATCGGAACCTAACACTTGGGAAAATTGGCAAAACGGAAGGCCATGCTAACTGAACTGGGATCGGATCGGATTAAGGAGGACGGATCGGAGCGGAAGCATGAAGATGGATCAGATAGGAGCATATGAAGGATGAAGAGGCGGATCAGAGAGGAAGCATGAACTGGAGGGGAATGACACCCGACCTGACCCGAGGAGACACACCCGACCCGAACCGCACCAGAAGAAGGCCCGACCCAAACCGATGGAGGACACCCGACCCGAACCGATGGCTTGAAGAGGAACCCGACCCGACCCAGTATTGACCAATAACCCGAGATGCAAAGGTAGTCCAATATGGGAAGTCAGAGCTCAGGATCCAGTTGGGAACCGATGAGTTCACTTCATGGTTGGACTTTGCTGCAGGACATGTGCTAAGGAGTTTTCGACGTTCATAACTTCGATTCACCACTAAAAATTGGATGATGGGCTACTTATCAGTGCAGTAGAGTCACTATGACTCGAGGGGCAAAGTGATGGTAGCAAGACTACGTTATCAGTGCAGTAGAGTCATTACGACTCGAGGGGCAAAGTGATGCGTAGTAAGACTATGAGCCAGTGCTGTGGGGTCATTGCGACTCCATGGGGTAGAGTGGACATAGTAAGGATTAGTAAGGCTATGAGCCAGTGCAGTGGGGTTCTTGTGACTCCATGGGGCAAAGTGGACATAGCGAAGGATTTGTGGCTACGTTATCAGTGCAGTGAAGCCATTTGTGACTTCATGGGGCAAAGTGATCGTAGCAAGGTATGTTGGGTGATCGAAGTGGTGAATATCGTATGCTTTATGCACTGAGTGAGAGATGTGAGGATGGATGCTATGTTTGATTGTTTTCCATCACTATGACATGCACACCCCCCCACCTCCGTATCTTTACACTGTTTGATATGGTACCTTAGAGTGTTGTACAGTATGTAGTGCTAACCCTTTGGTTGCAGGTCCAGGTTCAGGTATGTTTTAGTCTACCTGTTATTGTTCACTTTAGATGCTTATCGCTCATACCAGGCTTTATGTCTGACCCAGAGTTTTATGTCTCCTCTTATTACTCTGGGTGCTCACACGAGCAGACTAGAGACAGGTTAGCTGGTGATGCGCGAGTAGCTGATTTGGAGGCGGGCAGGAGGCTTCCACGTATGATATATATATTCTCCCTGTGTCGTTGGTGGTCGCTACTTGGGCATTAGTAGTGTACCTCCTTTATCTTGCTTTTGCTTTGAGACAGTTTGAAAGTTGTAATAAGCTGTATTTTGGATCTCCGCTGCTATGATGTTTAGTTTTGGTTTTCAACTTATGCACTGTCTCTCCTGTTTTATGTCAAGTATGTTATTATTATATTTTGTTCTATGCGCTGTGAAACATTCTATAGGTTCCTTGTTAGTTCATTTCCTTCTTCTTCTTTTTTCCTCTTGAAGACCCGTTCCGTGCTAACTGGACATGTGTACAGCGCACTTTTGGAGTAAATGTCGGTTGGTGCGGGGCGGGCCGTCACACTTGGTATCAGAGCTCTAGGTTGCGTAGTTAACCTAGGGAAAGACACCAGGGAGAGATAGTACGTATATGAGAGCGCGTATTTGTGATTACTTTGGTTTTCAAAAGCTATATATATATACTATTGGTAGTATAAGAATGAAGTCGCACTGCACTAGCACCACTATGGGGTCGTTAATCGTTTCCCTTTTTCAGATTGACGATGAGCCGAGACACGAGGGGTGCTGGTAGAGGGACCAACCAGGGGAATGCCGCTGACATGAGGGCAATGTTTACTAACCTCATGAGAGACATGCTTAGAGAAGTGCAAGGGGCAGTTCCCAATCCCGGAGTTGGTGTTGGCCCAGTAGTGCAGGCGCCTAGGGTCGATTTCGCCAAGTTGTGCAAAGATTACACTAATCTTGGTGGGAAGCCGTTCCACGGAACGGAGTCAGCCACGGATGTTCAAGACTAGATGGGTAGCTGCGATCGTATCTTTGATGACTTGGGTCTTGAGGATGCGATGAAGAGAAGGCTAGCGTCTCGTCAACTGCAAGGGCGAGCGATGAATTGGTGGAATGTCATTGGAACAGCTACTCCAGAAGATCAAGTTACTTGGGATCAGTTCAAGGCTTGCTTTAGGGAGAAGTTCATTCCAGCTGCCCAGAAGTCAGTGTTGTTTAAGAGGTTCTTGGAACTCAAGCAGAGTGGTAGGGCAGTTTCTGACTATATTGCTGAGTTCGACACCTTGTCAAAGTATGGACTATCTCTTATCGATACTCCTGAGAAGAAGAATGAGAAGTTCATTACTGGTTTGGATGGGTACTTGGGGGAAAGGCTTATCAACCACATCGATGAGACTTTTGAATCTATTGTGGGGAAAGCTTTGAGATCAGAGAGTCTTTACCCTAAGTCAAAGACTGAGGCTGCATCTGCAGAAGGGCCAAAGCCGCAAGCAGGCGGTGGAGGCAAGAATAACTCTCAGAATAAGAGGAAGAAGACCAATTAAAAGGTGGCTAGAAAAAGAGCAAGAAGGATGTTGAGTGCTTCAGCTGTGGTAAGAAGGGTCATTATGCTAAAGAATGTTGGGCCAAGCCAGCGGAAAGGAAGTGCTACAACTGTGGTCAAGTGGGACATCATAAGGATAAGTGTCTGCAACCTCTTAAGGAGAAGCAGATTGTGAAAGCATATACTATTGATGCTGTTCCTTCTTCGTCGAATGCCCCAACTGCGACGGAGAAAGGAAAGAATGTTGTTATTCAAGGTATGCTTTCTATTTATGATGTACCAGTTCGAGTTTTGTTTGATACTGGGGCTTCCCGTTCCTTCATATCTAGTGACTTGGTAGATAGGTTGGGACTGGAACTCGAGATAGTCGATAGACCATTGGTTGTGATGAACCCGATTGGTGGTTCGACTAGCCTTAGTATGATTTGCAGGAATTTGGTCTTATCGAGTCATGGATGTATGTTTGTTTGTGATTGCTTTGTTTTGGGCTTTACTGGGTATGGCATTATATTGGGAGTCAATTGGCTCCAAAGGTACGGGGTGGTGGTAGACTGTGAGGGCTTTTTGGTGACAGTGAGGGCGGATGATGGGCGGAGGGTAGTGTTTGGTAGTCTACCTAGTGATGGGGTTATGGCTAGTTTTGTAAATTCCCTCGACATCCCGCAGGATGAGTTGTCAGATGTGCCCGTGGTTAGCCAGTATCCGGACATCTTCGAGGAGGTGACCGGGCTTCCACCACACCGAGAGATTGAGTTCCGTATTGATTTAATGAAAGATGCCAGACCTATAGTGATGCCACTTCGTCGTATGGCACCAAGGGAGCAGCGAGAGCTCGGGGTGCAAGTCAGCAATCTTTTGAAGAAGGGATTTATTAGAAGGAGTGTCTCCGAGTGGGGAGCAACAGTTGTGTTTGCCACTAAGGCAGATGGTTCCCTTCGGTTGTGTGTGGACTATCGCGAGTTGAATAAGGTGACGAGGAAGAATAAGTATCCTCTACCGCGGATAGATGATTTGCTTGATCAACTGGAAGGAGCAAGAGTGTTCTCCCAGTTGGACCTCGCGACAGGATTTCATCAGCTACGAGTAGCGGATGAGAGTGTTCCGAAAACGGCATTCAGGACGCCGTCTGGATTTTATGAGTGGTTGGTCATGCCATTTGGGTTGACCAATGCACCAGCCTACTTTGTGGATCTTATGAATCGAGTATTCAGGGATCAGTTGAATAAGTTTGTTCTTGTGTTCGTGGATGACATCCTTGTTTACTCAAGGACAAAGGAGGAACACAAGGGACACCTGAGGATAGTGATGGAGGTGTTGAGGAAACACCAATTGAAAGCGAAATTCTCTAAGTGTCATTTTTGGAGAAGGGAAGTAAGATTCTTGGGTCATGTTGTTTCAGAGAGTGGTATTGCCGTGGACCCTGCGAAGGTGGCTACGGTACAGGATTGGCCTACGCCCAAGGATGCAACGGATGTAAGAAGTTTCTTGGGGTTAGCTGGATATTATCGTAAGTTTATCTAGGACTTCTCCAAAATAGCAGCATCGTTGACTCAATTGACTAAGAAGAATCAGTCCTTCGTCTGGGACGGAGTGTGTGAGGATGCCTTCAAGAGTCTAAAGGAGAAGTTGACCCGTGCGCTAGTGTTAGTCATTCCTAAAGGGAATGAAGAAATGACGGTATACACAGATGCTTGTGGTACCGGACTAGGTGCTGTATTGATGCAAGGGGGTAGGGTTGTAGCTTATGCTAGTCGACAGCTAAAGCCGCATGAGAAGAAGTATCCTACCCATGATTTGGAATTGGCAGCGATTGTATTTGCGCTGAAGATGTGGAGGCACTATCTCTTGGGAGAAAGATTTGAGTTGTTTACCGATCATAAATCGTTAAAGTATCTCTTCTCCCAGAAAGATCTGAATCTCCGTCAGCAGAGATGGTTAGATTTCTTGGCTTCGTATGACTTTGATATCGCATATACACCTGGGAAAGGTAATGCGGTAGCCGATGCCTTGAGTAGGAGACATGCCAGCTTAAGGGCAATGTTTCTTGAATGGAAGCAACTGGAGTATATCGCGGGGTTTGATTTCAGACCAAAGTGTGAATTGGATCCAGTTATGCTAGCTAGTTTGGCGATCAGACCCACTTTGATAGAGCGGATTGGTTCTAGTCAGAGGGACGATCCTAACCTATTGGAAATCATCTCCAAGTTAGAGATAGGTATCGATGAGGAGATGAATGTGTATGGGCTTGATCGGGATGGATGGCTTCGAAAGAATGGAAGACTAGTTGTGCCCAACATGAATGGTTTGAGAGATGAAGTGCTTAGAGAGTGTCATCACTCAAAACTGACTATACATCCCGGTGGTTATAAGATGTATCGAGACATGAAGAGGACTTACTACTGGGAAGGGATGAAAAGAGACGTTGGGAAGTTTATATCCAAATGCATGAATTGCCAGCTAGTTAAAGCCGAGCAAAAGAAGCCTAGTGGTTTGTTGCAACCATTAGAAATTCCCGAATGGAAATGGGAGCAAGTCTTGATGGATTTCATCGATGGTTTACCAAGAACTAGGTCGGGATACGATAGCATTTGGGTAATTGTGGATCGATTGACTAAGAGCACAAGATTTATACCAGTCAAATCGACCAGAACGGCAGCCAAGTTGGCAAAATTGTATATGAAGTGGGTAGTGAGATTTCATGGAGTACCTAAAAGCATTGTGAGCGACCGAGACCCGTTGTTCACTAGTGGGTTTTGGAAGAGCTTACAAGAGGCTCTAGGGTCAGGATTACATCTCAGTACCGCATTTCATCCTCGACGGTCAGACGGAGAGGGTGAATCGTATATTGGAAGATCTTTTGAGAACTTGTATATTGGATTTTGGTGGATCATGTGATGACCATTTGCATCTAGTAGAGTTTGCATATAATAATAGCTACCAATCCAGTATCGGTATGGCTCCATATGAAGCTTTGTATGGAAGGCCATGCAACTCATCATCATGTTGGATAGAGACTGGCGAGAAGTTTATGCTTGGACCAGATGTGGTGAGGGAAACTTCCGATAAGATTAAGATCATTCAACAACGAATGAAAGCTGCCCAAGATAGGCAGAAGAGTTATGCTGATAAGAGGAGAAGAGACTTGAAATTCTCCGTTGGTGACTTGGTGTTCGTCAAGATTTCTCCGTTAAAGAGCGTGATACGATTTGGCAGGAGAGGCAAGTTGGCACCAAGATTTGTTGGCCCATTCCCTGTTCTTGAACTAGTCGGGAATTTGGCGTATAGAGTTGGCTTACCAGAGAAGATGGCGGGAGTTCACAATGTGTTTCATGTTTCCCAACTAAGGAAGTTCGTTCACGACTCAGATATGACTATTTCACCTGATCAGCTAGAGGACTTCGAAGTAGAACCCGAGGCGGTTGGGAACCGCAAGCCGATTCGTATTGTGGGGCACGATATGAAGCAACTTCGAAGGAAGGCGGTGAAGCTAGTCAAGGTCCAGTGGGGCGAGAACGAGAGTGATTGTACTTGGGAGACATAGGAGAGCATTAGAAAGGCATATCCAGAACTCTTTGCCTGGTAAGACTTACTTCGTAATTTAGATTTTCCGCATGCTAGGGTAGACTTGTTTTGCTTGTTGCATGTTTGATTGTTGTTTTATGATTGATAGGCATGCGGGACCTTTGTGTGTGTTTTGATTAGGGAATTTTGGGGGCGAAATTTCTTAAGGGGGGAGAGTGTAATGACCCGTATTCTACACATCATAGGATCGTAGAATATTTATTTCTTTCCCGTTTGAAGTCATATGGTCATGTAACTTTGGGAAACATCCATTAGAGTCATTTCCCATGTTCATGATTTTTGTCGATTTTTAAATTACCATTTTCCCTTAGTTGGTACTGTTTTGGCCATAATTTTTGATTGGAAAGGAATTTTGACCTGACACCACTTTCATTGGATTCGTTTGATGGTTTAACTTTCCGTAGAGTGGTCATAATAGCTAAACGGACTTAACGTTTGGGAGATATGGCTGAAATAAGGTTTGGAGGGTGAAAAACTGCTTGACCGGGCAAAATAGGGTGATTAGTGAGTAGGCCCGTAACCCATTTCGGGATTAGGGTTATGGGAAGGCTGAAATGAGATAGAGGATCATTCCATTTCAGTTTTCTAGCCTCCACTTATCACCAAGGAACCCTAAAAATGGCCTCCAACCTCAAAATCACCTCCAAATCACCTTTTGGTCAAGGATTTGGCTTAGCAACCACTAATCAAGGAATATCTACACCAAAGCAACATTGGAGCTGCTGTTTAGCATTGGGATTCACATCAAATCAGAGATTTATTTCATATCTTAGTTTATTTGTGGCTAAGGTGAGTGATTTGCATAGTTTTGCACTAATTATGGCTAATTAGGGGCGATTAGTGTTAATTAACGAATTTAAACATGATAAAATTCTAGAAAAATGTTTACAAAATTCGGAATGATGTTTTAGACCTCTGATATGAATTTGGGTTAATTTGGTTAAGTTTTGCTAATCATATCATAAGTTTCACCTAAACATGCTGTAACACCCCACGCCCGCTATGGTCACTCTCTAAGGGAATGCCATAGCATCGGTGGAGTATTTTAGTGAATATAGAACAGAAAAATTACAACAAGACAGATATAAGTAGTACTTGAAATTTAAAACATCATCTCATAACAGCGGAAATAAACATGTCTGGTTACATCATAAAACCACAATAAAAGTCAAGTACAATATCCATCAATATAAAGAAGTACATAATCCCACTCTCTCATACAATAGCCAGGACAAAAGAAAAGATAACTGGGTAACTGGAGCTTTACATCTATCCAAGCTCCTAAAGACTGGAACAACAATCCGATCAAGCTCCACTACTGCTAGGATCCACCGTAGGACCTGAGGGTTGGGAAAAAGATAAAAACAACGGGGTCAGACATAAGTCTGAGCGAGTCCTATAGCTTTAACAATACAATCATTAAAGTAACCAGAGAAGACATAAATTTGACCTACGGTAATGTCTGGGGATGAATGGCTACACTAAGCAGCTTGGTAGACTTAGGATAAACTAAGATAACTGTAAAGACGCATCTACCCACCCAAGGATAATTACTAACTGCACCACACCAGTCATTCCTACTTAAAGATTGATCCCACCCACGGACTTAAAAGAAAGATATAACCAGTAGTTTCATGTACCCCTAGCTGACCACATAGGTGCCGTCTGCCCCTATCTCCACTAGGTGTACCCCACTACTCCCCAATGATCGGCTCCCTACCGTAGATACCCGTGCTGGTCCCACAGTGGGGTGTATCACTCCCCTAAAGTGGCAACCCAATACTATCAACGGTGCACGGCTTATACCTACACGATGCAACAACGGCTTATCTACCAGCCCGGGCCCACACACGCATATGAAACCCGTTGGACTTGCGTTGCCACCGCTAACCCGTTTTGGCCTCTTATAATCAAGCCCAATATGCGTGTCCCGTCACTCGACTAGAGTCGAGCCCACAAAGATACGTTTGGGATATTGGTTGAAATGGGCCCCCACAAGCTACCCACCTAAGCTTGTCCCTTTATCTAGTGCATCCCACTTAACCCTTTAATCATGTTTAATTACATGTTTCCACTTGGTTAAGTATTCTAATTGTATTTTCTATTGCCACCCAAGGCAACCCACTAGATTTCCACATGCCACCCAAGGCACCCACTTAACCCCTCATGTCCCTCTACATGCTAATATGGTTAAGTGTTTCTTAATTAATTAATTAAGATCATGACCTCATAAAGACCTCTCACATTAGACCGTCTTTTATGACTGCTGGATATGCCGGTCGGTTCCGGGCAGACTTCTGTCATCAAAAGGGTCTAACCTCGTGTCTTTACTTTAATCATGTATTTAATTTATGACTAAGACCTCTCACATTGGGCCTATCATTTGTAGCCGCTGGATGGCCGGTCGGTTCCGGGCAGACTTCCGCTACAAAAGGGTCCAACCTCGTGTCTTAGTTGATTAATTACACCTAATTAATCACCCCCATAATCAATTATCCCTAATTAATTACACATTTTTCATAACATGGGTAGACCTAACTTAATAGGTAAATTCCCATGGGGTAGACCTAACTCAATAGGTAAATTCCCACTTATGTTAATTTATTTTTATGGTATGCTTAATCATACCCAATCATTAACATATTTATTAACCCCATCGTTCCCCACGTAAATCGTTCTCATTTCATGACATAATAAAGGGAAGATCCATCACAAGTATCATGGGTTTAACCACATCTTAGCATATAACTTTATCATGGGTTAAGAGGATGTCAACTTGCATATATGAGCATATATTAACCCAACTACATTTAACCCAAACTTGCATATTATCATACACATATCTTGCATAACATGTTGAACTTGCATATAAGCATTCTCATAACTTGCATAACATGCATTTAAGCATACACGTAACTTGCATAAGCATTCACATACTTGCATAAGCATCCACATACTTGCATAAGCATGCATAACTTGCATATCATGTTAAACTTGCATTTAAGCATACACATAACTTGCATAAGCATCCACATACTTGCATAAGCATCCACATACTTGCATAAGCATGCATAACTTGCATATCGTGTTAAACTTGCATTTAAGCATACACATAACTTGCATATGAACTTGCATAACAACCTACACATAACTTACATAACATCATACACATAACTTGCATATGAACTTGCATAACTCACTTTGTTAAACATGCATAAATCCACTTATTAAATATGCATAAACCCACTTATTAAACATGCATAAACCCACTTGTTAAACATGCATAAACCAACTTATTAAACATGCATATCATTACAAATGATTCAAACTCACTAATCCGCATTCAAGACCATAAGTCTCATTACACCCAATCTACTTACTTTAGCAATTGATGTTAAAGTGATAGAAACTCACCAAACCCAAGATTAGCAAACTTATGAAGTGGAATTAGTTGCTAAATATGAAGATGGTGATGATTAGAGAGTGATTAGCTTGCAACTTCCTTCATAAACTAGTGGAGGCTCCCTCTAAGATTTAATTTGGCGGCATGAGGCCATCATTTCTATTTTTAGTAAGGATTGGGGGGGGGGGGGGGGGTTAGGGTGTATTTATAGATTAGGTGAGTGTTTTAGGCCCTTAGATTAACCCTAGGTTTGATTAGGTCCGTTAGATTTAGGAAATCTCTAGAACCCAGCCCTCCAAGCCAGCCTAAAACCCAACCTGGTGCACCCAGGTTCTCTGGACGCCGCGCCCATGTCGACAGGCAAGTCGACAGGCAAGTCGACCCCCCTGTCGACAGGCCTGTCGACAGCCCTGTCGACATGGTTAGGGCGGGAATTTTCCCGCCTGGCCCCGCTGGTTCTATTCCAAAATCTGAATTTGAATTTTTAAATCTGTTTTTAGCTTTTATTTTCCTGCAAACTTCTTTGGGCCATAACCGGGCCATACGGACTCCGATTCTCGAAAACTCGGACTCTATTTCGCGTATTTTTCCGAGACGAATGCAATGACGCAGCCCGTTACCCCCAATTCCCACATCTGAGATTATTTATCCTGTAATTAGTGAATTTTAGTATTAACTAAAATTCGGGGTGTTACATTCTCCCCTCCTTAAAGGATTTCGTCCCCGAAATCTCTAAGCCAAGGAGAATGCATATCCTACCATCCAAACAACCATCTACTCAAATCATCAACCACGGGCATCCATTGTCCTTAAATAGTTTCTAATGATGTATGAGCATATGCAAAAAGTGTGTGTATATGTTCCCTATCTAATGTATGAACATATGCAAACCATGATAGTGCCATGCATCCATTATGTATGCGAGAGAACCTTATCGACACATACAATATCTACATGAGTGCACAATCATTCACCAAAATGCATCATCCATATGATAACACAATCATTATACATCTATAAATATAGCTTCCTACACACAATTTTATGCAATATGCAATATGAAGTGACTGAGCCGATCTAGTGCCTAGAGTGTGTGTATATGCATCCACGAGCAACCACTAGCAAACACTTGCATCCACTTGCATCCATCAACCATAACATGTCTCAAACACATGTTTCAACCATAGGTTTACCCTATCTAAAGGTCAAACAGTACTAACGAGAGGACATACTAAAGATAAGATAAGTACTAGACAACGATAGAGGAGAAAGTAAAGACATACCCTCAAAAAGAAATGGGTACAATGAACGCATCTTCGCTTCCGTCTCCCAAGTTGCGTTGCTCTCATCTTCTCCCCATTGCACTTTAACTAGCTGAACCTCTCTGTTCCTCAACTTCCTAGTTTCTGACCCAAGGATGCGAGTAGGAGCTCGTCGAACAGTCGCATCACGCTCTACTTCCACTTCTTTAAGCAAGCTCGGCTCTACCACCTCTGCCGTCTTATGTAAGCACTTCCTCAAATGGGACACATGGAATACATCATGTATACAACTAAGTCTGTTGGGCAACTCCACTCTATATGCCATCCGTCCGATCCTTTCCTTAATAGGAAACGGCCCCACGAACCTTGGTGCTAGCTTCCCAACAGATCCAAAGCGAACCACATTTCGCAATGGAGACACTTTGACAAAGACCATGTCCCCAACTTCAAACTCAAGATCCGTCCTCCTCTTGTCCGCATAAGATTTTTGCCTATCCTGCACTGCTTTCATCCTTCTTCGAATCAAGTCAATCTTCTCAGAAGTCTCCCTAATCATATCAGGCCCAAGCAAGATCTTATCTGTAGATTCCCACCAACATGTAGGTGATCGACAAGGCCTTCCATAGAGAGCTTCGAAAGGAGCCATACCAATACTGGACTGAAAGCTGTTATTATATGCGAACTCCACCAATGGAAGATGCTCTTCCCATGTGCCTCCAAAATCTAAGATACAAAGCCTCAAAAGGTCTTCTAGAACACGATTCACCCTCTCAGTCTGGCCGTCCGTCTGAGGATGATATGCGGTGCTCAGACACAATTGAGTCCCCACTGCTTCTTGCAAACTTCTCCAGAACTCGCTAGTGAAGATAGGATCTCGATCACTCACTATGCTAGAGGGTACCCCATGCAATCGAACTATCTCTCGAAGATATACTGAAGCTAGCCATGGGGCGGTCCTCTTGCTCTTCACAGGTATGAAATGGGCGCTCTTAGTAAGTCTGTCTACCACCACCCAAATTCCCGTATTACCCTTTCTTGATCTGGGTAACCCGTCAATAAAATCCATCGAGACGCTATCCCACTTCCATTGCGGAACTTCCAATGGGTGAAGCAACCCACCATGTTTCTTTTGCTCCGCCTTCACTTGTTGGCATACCAAGCATCGAGCGACATACTCGACCACATCTTTCTTCATACCGGCCCAGAAGAAAACCCTCTTCATATCTTGGTACATCTTGTCCCCACCGGGATGAATAGTCATCCTAGAACGGTGTGCATCATCAAGAATAACCTTCCTCAAACCCTCGTCTTGCGGTACACACAGTCTACCGTCCCTTCGCAAGCACCCCCTATCGTCTAGGGTGTACCTACTCAAATGGCTGGACGACGCCCCCCTTATGAGCTTCTCCACCAACTCAACCAACTGTGGGTCGTCCCTCTGTGCTTCTTCAATCCGCCCCAAAAGAGTAGGTCTAACCTCCAAGGAAGCTAGCAAACCTGGTACATAATCAATGGAAGGTCTGAAATCAAACATCGAGATAAATTCCAAGCTTCGTTGTTCCACGAACAATGGACTCAAGGACAACCTTTTTCTGCTCAAGGCGTCCGCCACCACGTTACCCTTGCCAGGGGTATACGCTATCTCGAAATCATAGGATGCTAAGAATTCCATCCACCTTTGCTGTCTCAGATTCATATCCTTCTGAGAAAACAAGTACTCCAATGATTTGTGGTCAGTGAACAATTCGAATCTCTCACCAAGTAGATAATGGCGCCAAATCTTAAGCGCAAAAACAATAGCGGCCAACTCTAAATCATGGGTAGGGTAATTTTTCTCATGCACTCTCAACTGCCTTCCACCATAGGCTATCACCCTTCCCTCTTGCATTAAGACTGCGCCCAGCCCTGTCCCACAAGCATCAGTATAGACAACAAATGGCTTACTCCCATCTGGCAACACTAAAACTAGAGCAGTGGTTAAAGCTCTCTTTAACCGTCGGAACGCATCATCACAATCTACGTCCCATGCGAAAACAAGATTCTTCTTCGTTAAGCGGGTTAATGGGGCTGATATTTTCGCGAAGTCTTTGATAAACTTCCTATAATAACCCGCCAACCCCAAGAAACTTCTTACTTCGGTAGCATTCTTCGGAACCTTCCAATCCTGAATTGATACTACCTTCGCGGGATCCACAGCTATCTCTTCCTTGGAGACCACGTGCCCCAAGAACCGCACTTCCTTCCTCCAGAAGTGACATTTAGAGAATTTAGCCTTAAGGCTATGTGCTCGAAGAGTCTTCAATACCTCCCGAAGATGTAGGGCATGCTCTTCTTCACTCTTAGAAAATACTAAGATATCATCCACAAAGACCACCACGAATTTATTAAGGAACTCCCTGAACACCCTACTCATTAAATCAACAAAGTATGCAGGGGCGTTCGTCAACCCAAATGGCATCACCAGCCACTCATAGAAACCATCCGGAGTTCTAAAGGAAGTCTTGTCTATGCTATCCTCAGCCACCCTCAACTGATGAAACCCTGTGGCTAAGTCCAACTGAGAAAATACTGAAGCGCCAACCAACTGATCGAAAAGATCATCAATCCTCGGCAACGGGTGTCTATTCTTCTTTGTGAGCTTGTTGAGTTCTCTATAGTCTACACAAAGTCTGAGGGACCCATCCGCCTTTGTAGCAAATACTACTGGAGCACCCCACTCCGATATACTTCGTCTTATGAACCCCTTCTCAAGCAACTCCCCTACTTGCTTATGGAGTTCCCTCCTCTCACGAGGAGCCATGTGGCGCACTGGTAAAGATACAGGTTTAGCATTACCCACCAGATATATTCGGAAGTCAATCTCCCGCTTTGGAGGTAAGCCCTTCACCTCCTCAAACACATCCGGATATTCCCGGACCACTCTAACAGATTGCAAACTCTCGACCGAAGCGTCAAGCGATTCAAGATAACTTAGCATAACAGAGTCCATGGGATTACAAGAAATCTCGAGAGTGTTACCCAAGAGGGTCATGAGCCTAACAACTCTCCTTTCGCAATCAAGAACGGCACCATTACTGGATAACCAGTCCATGCCCAAAATCAACCCATAGCCCGTGAAGCCCAATACAAAAGCATCACATCTAAACTCAATGCTAAGTATAGAAATCTTCAAACCCAAACATATCATGGACAAATAAGTGGAGCCCCCAATTGGGTTTGAAACAACCAAGGGATCATCTACCAGACTGGTGTCTAAGTGCAGTGACTCAACTAATGATGATGAGATAAACGAATGCGATGCGCCTGAATCAAACAATGTACGGACAGGATGATCAAATACAAAAACCAGAATTTCAACGGAAATAGTTCTACCTCTCTCCTGAATCGGTGGAACTGCGAGAGCCTGTACTTGCCCCCTAACCTGACCCGGTGCCATAAGAGCTTGCACCTGTCCTCCTGAGGTAGACCCCGTCCTTTGCCCCTTCTTAGGACAGTCTTTCACTAGATGCCCTGCTTCGCCACAGTGGAAGCAGCCAGTCTTCTTCTTCTTGCGACAATCCTTGCTTAGGTGGCCAGGTGTCCCACAATTGAAACACTTCTTCTTCTTGCCCTTACCACCATTGCCTTTCCCACCTTTATTTTGCTGTTGTTGCTGAGGTCTCTTTTAATCTCCCTTCTTCTCGGGTGCCCTATTAGCATTGGGACCCTTCTCTTCTTCATGCATGAGTGCCATGTCAACTAGCTTCTCAAAGGTGGCCCCCATAGGGATATGAGTCATAGCCAACCCATGCATCGGTTCATTCAAGCCTTTCACGAACCTCAAAGCCTTCTTCTCCGGTGTATTCACCATGTCTAGGCCAAACCTTGCCAATTGATTAAACTTGTTGACATATTCCTTCACTGAGAGATTTCCTTGCTTTAGAGTCAAGAATCTTTCCATATACAAGTTTTCCTCCGCCCTTGAGAGAAACTTTGCCACAAATCTTTGCCTAAAATCCGCCCAAGAGTCAACGGGGCGTTCTCCATTAGTAACCTCCCACCAGAATGAGGCCTCTCCTTTCATTAACCAGGCAGCTAACTTGACTTTCTTTTCTTCTTCCATCTCAAAGATATCTATCAATTCTTCCACCTCTTTAAGCCAATCTCTAGCCTCCACAAAAGTTTCAGATCCTAGAAAAGGTTTCCCTCCCATAGCTTTAAATTCCTTGCAAGTCTTAGCAAAAGTATCCGTGCGAGGAGGAGGGGGAGGAGGAAGATCGGGTGCTACGGTTGGTGGAGGAACATTTGCTGGACCCGCAGTGGTGGCCCTAGCCTCCATCAATCTCCTATACCATACTGGTACCGTCACACCCTCCGGAAAGTTAAGATTCTCAGCCATGCTGAAATGAAAAAGGAAAGACTCAAAACGGAGAATTCGAAAGATATAGATATGGCTATTGGGGATTATGCTTTTCTTTCAAAAACTTTTCTCTTTAAAGACATGTTTTTGAAAATATCTCTTCCAAAAATGTTTTAGAAAAATAGTTTTCTAAAAATTTTATCTGTTCCGGTAACCTTTGCTCTGATACCACGTGTAACACCCCACGCCCGCTATGGTCACTCTCTAAGGGAATGCCATAGCATCGGTGGAGTATTTTAGTGAATATAGAACAGAAAAATTACAACAAGACAGATATAAGTAGTACTTGAAATTTAAAACATCATCTCATAACAGCGGAAATAAACATGTCTGGTTACATCATAAAACCACAATAAAAGTCAAGTACAATATCCATCAATATAAAGAAGTACATAATCCCACTCTCTCATACAATAGCCAGGACAAAAGAAAAGATAACTGGGTAACTGGAGCTTTACATCTATCCAAGCTCCTAAAGACTGGAACAACAATCCGATCAAGCTCCACTACTGCTAGGATCCACCGTAGGACCTGAGGGTTGGGAAAAAGATAAAAACAACGGGGTCAGACATAAGTCTGAGCGAGTCCTATAGCTTTAACAATACAATCATTAAAGTAACCAGAGAAAACATAAACTTGACCTACGGTAATGTCTGGGGATGAATGGCTACACTAAGCAGCTTGGTAGACTTAGGATAAACTAAGATAACTGTAAAGACGCATCTACCCACCCAAGGATAATTACTAACTGCACCGCACCAGTCATTCCTACTTAAAGATTGATCCCACCCACGGACATAAAAGAAAGATATAACCAGTAGTTTCATGTACCCCTAGCTGACCACATAGGTGCCGTCTGCCCCTATCTCCACTAGGTGTACCCCACTACTCCCCAATGACCGGCTCCCTACCGTAGATACCCGTGCTGGTCCCACAGTGGGGTGTATCACTCCCCTAAAGTGGCAACCCAATACTATCAACGGTGCACGGCTTATACCTACACGATGCAACAACGGCTTATTTACCAGCCCGGGCCCACACAAGCATATGAAACCCGTCGGACTTGCGTTGCCACCGCTAACCCGTTTTGGCCTCTTATAATCAAGCCCAATATGCGTGTCCCGTCACTCGACTAGAGTCGAGCCCACAAAGATACGTTTGGGATATTGGTTGAAATGGGCCCCCACAAGCTACCCACCTAAGCTTGTCCCTTTATCTAGTGCATCCCACTTAACCCTTTAATCATGTTTAATTACATGTTTCCACTTGGTTAAGTATTCTAATTGTATTTTCTATTGCCATCCAAGGCAACCCACTAGATTTCCACATGCCACCCAAGGCACCCACTTAACCCCTCATGTCCCTCTATATGCTAATATGGTTAAGTGTTTCTTAATTAATTAATTAAGATCATGACCTCATAAAGACCTCTCACATTAGACCGTCTTTTATGACTGCTGGATATGCCGGTCGGTTCCGGGCAGACTTCTGTCATCAAAAGGGTCTAACCTCGTGTCTTTACTTTAATCATGTATTTAATTTATGACTAAGACCTCTCACATTGGGCCTATCATTTGTAGCCGCTGGATGGCCGGTCGGTTCCGGGCAGACTTCCGCTACAAAAGGGTCCAACCTCGTGTCTTAGTTGATTAATTACACCTAATTAATCACCCCCATAATCAATTATCCCTAATTAATTACACATTTTTCATAACATGGGTAGACCTAACTCAATAGGTAAATTCCCATGGGGTAGACCTAACTCAATAGGTAAATTCCCACTTATGTTAATTTATTTTTATGGTATGCTTAATCATACCCAATCATTAACATATTTATTAACCCCATCGTTCCCCACGTAAATCGTTCTCATTTCATGACATAATAAAGGGAAGATCCATCACAAGTATCATGGGTTTAACCACATCTTAGCATATAACTTTATCATGGGTTAAGAGGATGTCAACTTGCATATATGAGCATATATTAACCCAACTACATTTAACCCAAACTTGCATATTATCATACACATATCTTGCATAACATGTTGAACTTGCATATAAGCATTCTCATAACTTGCATAACATGCATTTAAGCATACACGTAACTTGCATAAGCATTCACATACTTGCATAAGCATCCACATACTTGCATAAGCATGCATAACTTGTATATCATGTTAAACTTGCATTTAAGCATACACATAACTTGCATAAGCATTCACATACTTGCATAAGCATCCACATACTTGCATAAGCATGCATAACTTGCATATCATGTTAAACTTGCATTTAAGCATACACATAACTTGCATATGAACTTGCATAACAACCTACACATAACTTACATAACATCATACACATAACTTGCATATGAACTTGCATAACTCACTTTGTTAAACATGCATAAATCCACTTATTAAATATGCATAAACCCACTTATTAAACATGCATAAACCCACTTGTTAAACATGCATAAACCAACTTATTAAACATGCATATCATTACAAATGATTCAAACTCACTAATCCGCATTCAAGACCATAAGTCTCATTACACCCAATCTACTTACTTTAGCAATTGATGTTAAAGTGATAGAAACTCACCAAACCCAAGATTAGCAAACTTATGAAGTGGAATTAGTTGCTAAATATGAAGATGGTGATGATTAGAGATTGATTAGAGAGTGATTAGCTTGCAACTTCCTTCATAAACTAGTGGAGGCTCCCTCTAAGATTTAATTTGGCGGCATGAGGCCATCATTTCTATTTTTAGTAAGGATTAGTGGGGGTTTAGGGTGTATTTATAGATTAGGTGAGTGTTTTAGGCCCTTAGATTAACCCTAGGTTAGATTAGGTCCGTTAGATTTAGGAAGTCTCTAGAACCCAGCCCTCCAAGCCAGCCTAAAACCCAACCTGGTGCACCCAGGTTCTCTGGACGCCGCGCCCATGTCGACAGGCAAGTCGACCCCCCTGTCGACAGGCCTGTCGACAGCCCTGTCGACATGGTTAGGGCGGGAATTTTCCCGCCTGGCCCCGCTGGTTCTATTCCAAAATCTGAATTTGAATTTTTAAATCTGTTTTTAGCTTTAATTTTCCTGCAAATTTCTTTGGGCCATAACCGGGCCATACGGACTCCGATTCTCGAAAACTCGGACTCTATTTCGCGTATTTTTCCGAGACGAACGCAATGACGCAGCCCGTTACCCCCAATTCCCACATCTGAGATTATTTATCCTGTAATTAGTGAATTTTAGTATTAACTAAAATTCGGGGTGTTACACATGCTTAAGGGGAAATATGGGATTTTGGGTATGTTTGATCCATTTTAACCTATCATATTGATGTTTTGATGTTTGTGGTTGATTATGCATGTTGCTATGACTGTATGATATGCTTTGTGATTGATTTCAATAGTTAGAATGGTCGAAAACGTCGTTGAATGGCGTAAACACTTGCTGGAACAGTTTCAGAAAACAGTGCAGGGTTCGGATCGGATCGAATATAGGGCCCGAATCTGATATGTTGAACTGGGCAAGGGATTCGATCGGATCGGAACCTGACACTTGGGAAAATTGGCAAAAAGGAAGGCCACGCTAACGGAACTGGGATCGGATCGGATTAAGGAGGACGGATCGGAGCGGAAGCATGAAGATGGATCAGATAGGAGCATGTGAAGGATGAGGAGGCGGATCGGAGCGGAAGCACGAACTGGAGGGGAATGGCACCCGACCCGACCCGAGGAGACACACCCGACCCGAACCGCACCAGAAGAAGGCCCGACCCGAACCGATGGAGGACACCTGACCCGAACCGATGGCTTGAAGAGGAACCCGACTCGACCCAATATTGACCAATAACCCGAGATGCAAAGGTAGTCTAATATGGGAAGTTAGAGCTCAAGATCCAGTTGGGAACCGATGAGTTCACTTCATGGTTGGACTTTGCTGCGGTACGTGTGCTAAGGAGTTGTCGACGTTCATAACTTCGATTCACCACTAAAAATTGGATGATGGGCTACTTATCAGTGCAGTAGAGTCACTATGACTCGAGGGGCAAAGTGATGGTAGCAAGACTACGTTATCAGTGCAGTAGAGTCATTACGACTCGAGGGGCAAAGTGATGCGTAGTAAGACTATGAGCCAGTGCAGTGGGTCATTGCGACTCCATGGGGGCAGAGTGGACATAGTAAGGATTAGTAAGGCTATGAGCCAGTGCAGTGGGGTTCTTGTGACTCCATGGGGCAAAGTGGACATAGCGAAGGATTTGTGGCTACTTTATCAGTGCAGTGAAGCCATTTGTGACTTCATGGGGCAAAGTGATCATAGCAAGGTATGTTGGGTGATCGAAGTGGTGAATATCGTATGTTTTACGCACTAAGTGAGAGATGTGAGGATGGATGCTATGTTTGATTGTTTGCCATCACTATGACATGCACACCTCCCCCACCTCCGTATCTTTACACTGTTTGATATGGTACCTTAGAGTGTTGTACAGTATGTAGTGCTGACTCTTTGGTTGCAGGTACAGGTTTAGGTATGTTTTAGTCTACCTGTTATTGTTCACTTTAGATGCTTATCGCTCATACCAGGCTTTATGTCTGACCCAGAGTTTTATATCTCCTCTTATTACTCTGGGTGCTCACACGAGCAGACTAGAGACAGGTTAGCTGGTGATGCGCGAGTAGCTGATTTGGAGGCGAGCAGGAGGCTTCCACGTATGATATATATATATATTCTCCCTGTGTTGTTGGTGGTCGCTACTTGGGCATTAGTAGTGTACCTCCTTTATCTTGCTTTTTCTTTGAGACAAAAGTTGCAATAAGCTGTATTTTGGATCTCCGCTGCTATGATGTTTAGTTTTGGTTTTCAGCTTATGCACTGTCTCTCCTGTTTTATGTCAAGTATGTTATTATTATATTTTGTTCTATGCGTTGTGAGACATTCTACAGGTTCCTTGTTAGTTCATTTCCTTCTTCTTCTTTTTTCCTCTTGACGACCCGTTCCGTGCTAACTGGACATGTGTACAACGCACTTTTGTAGTAAATGTCGGTTGGTGCGGGACGGGCCGTCACATGCTTCTTCACTTCTGGCTCCGAAAGCAAATGTAAATGAAGAAGTTCTTTCTCTGTCGAAGGACTACAAATATTAGTACCCCTTCAACTTGTTTTTAGCTTTTGGTCTCTCCTAATTATTTTCGTGCTAACAATTGCCCCTCCCCCTCTAGTGAAGGGATGTTCTGGACTTTTCAAGTGGATAAGTCCAGCTGGCATATTTCATGAGTGTCGATTCAACTTTCCTACCTTTTGAAACTTCAATCAGTCCATCTAGTTCCGATTTGATGATTGTAAAATTGATGACTTTACTTTATAAATAGATGTATCTTCCTTTTCATTTCCAATTATGGCATTAAAGAAATTTCACACAAGTATCAAAGTTTTGTAAAATCTCTCGAATTTTTCTAAACATCCAGATCAAAGGTTGAGGTAAATATCCTTGTTTCAATTTTAGGACTTGAGTATTAAGATCGTTTATAAATTCAAAATTTTCCTCAAACTTCGATTATTTGATTTTTAATCTCGAATAGACTATTTGATAATTCGTTTGAGACTAAATTACGACTACCTCGAGTATTCCTATTCATACTGGAATTGTGATTAAACCTGAACTTCAGTTTATTTTTTCTTTTATAATTTAAGATAATCCGTGTATCGAGCAAATTTTCTAGAAATGAAGTTCAAATTTCACATATTTCAATCAAATATTGTTTCCTTCATTTTTTTTTCATAAATTCGGGTTTGGACCCAAAATTATGATGTGGAAGAATAGATTAATCAACTTCGGTGATTAGACCTCTTTACCTCCTACCAGAAACCCCTTTAAATATATTTTTTCTTAGTAATTTTCAAAGGGTTTTGGTAAGAACGAAAGGTTTTCTTTTTGTGTAATCGCATTCTTCTATCATTTAGAATTGTTATAACTGAAATAATATAAATCGGTAGCGTCATGTATGACAAAAAGAAATCAACTAAAAAGATCAGCTCGAATGCTCCTTCCGCAAGTGAAGCGAGTTTTCTCAGCAAATTTCGGAGGAAGTCCTCGAAATATTATAGCCATCGAGAAGAATTCTTTCATTTCTTCCCAAGAAAAGTCAACACCATACTAGAGGATTTTGGTGTCTTCGGAGTCGAGTCTATTCCTTCGAAGGCTGACGAATAATCAATAACCCCCCGAAGGGTTTTTTCCTGTAGAGTTATCCATATCTAGCATGAAGGTTTCATTTCTTTTCTAATTTTTATTCATTCCTCCCTCCAACATTTAAAGATTGCTTCGATCCAGCTTAACCCCAGTGCTTATATGTATATGCTTGGGTTAGAAGTTCTCTCTGAGGAACATAGCGGGTCTTCCCTTGACGCGATCACTATTGAACAATTAGTTCATCCGGCAAAGTTGGATTAGGTGAACTCTCAAATTTATAGGGGTCAACCTTTGCCGAAGTTGGTCGAAGGAAGCATTAATAAGTGCCTGGAGTGGGAACACCAATTCTTCTTTGTCAGATGTCCTACCTACATCTTTGGAACCTTTACCCGGCTTGTTACTCATTTTGAATCTCTTTATTGCTATGCTTTTATGATGTTAGCATACATTAACTTTCTTCATCTAATAATTTCATGACTTTATTTCCAGGTGGAGTGCCAAAGGTCCTAAGTGCCAAAACCAAATCCATCATGAAAGAGATGGCGAAAACTTCTTCATCTTTAGGGAAAAGGTCCTCACTATTGACCTTCTTGGAAAACATTCAATTCTGCTGGTTGGTCAAAGGATTTTTTGACGTCCACCAGTGATGCATTGTCGACAATCTAGTTTTTGTTATTCAGTGAGAGGTGTTCCTCATAGCTTTTCTTCATGCCTGCTAGACCAAAAAATGGTCCTAACACCCAAATCATTGTATTTCGAGCATAGAATATGAAGAGATAAATGAAAAATACGAGAAAAAGCAAGATATCGAGATTTTTTTAGTGGTTCGGCGTTAACGAGCCTACATCCACTTCATATTTTCTCATCACTCATATATTACAATTACAATAAATATTGCCCTCAAACACTCGAATTCAATGAATAATTCTCTATGAATTCATAGATTTTAATTGAAGGAGATGGTGATCATTCATGAAGAAGTGTTGTCCATGGCAGGCATGGACAAGGAGATGCCAAAAGTCCCCTCAATTTGCCATGCAGTGGGGGTATTTATGGCTGTAGGAGAGCTGATGTGGGGACTGGGTCGTGGTAGGACACGTGGAGCCCGATCCGGAAAAGTAGGAGTGGTCATAGCCACGAGAATAGGTCAAGATCTACATGTGCAGTAGCAGGTCCTGGTCGTGGTTCGTGGTCACACTTCATAAGACGAGATGGTGAGCCGAGGATCTGGTGGTGATGGTCAGGTCGGGTCATGGTCCCGGGGGTCACGAACCACCCTTAGGAAGGGGTCACGAATCGCCCTCAGGAGTGGGTCACGGACCGCCCTCAAGAAGGGGTCACGGACCACCCTCAGGAAGGGGTCACGAACCGCCCTCGGGAAGGGGTCATGAACCGCCCTCAGTAGGGGGTCACGAACCGCCCTCAAGAAGGGGTCACGAACCGCCTTCAGGAAGGGGTCACGAACCGATAAGGGGCGAGCCGGTAGGGGGCGAGCAGGTCTTCACAAATGCCAAAATCCAAGTTATTCCATATTCCGCCACTTCATCTGAGCGATGGTTAATCAATGTATGTTCATACTCAAGTCCTTTGCTTTGGGTAGCCTAGTCATAAATCAGGCTAACATTTTCCCCTCCAAAGTACATCTTATCCTAAATGAGATGTGGTTTGAATATGTTGAACTAAATCTTTCAGGAACGTCATTTATCCTTGAGAAGGCTTTATCCAATTGTTGCATTGCTTCCATGGGAGCTAGTCAGGCCAAGTTCTATGGAAGGAGTATTCGAGATGATCAAGTAATCGTTTAAACCTCATTGAATCAAGAGGTCTAATTCATTCATCAAAAATCATGCTAGATCGTTGGCTCTTGAGCGTGATCCTATACGCACAGGTCATTGCCAAACAACATCATCATTCTACGAACGTCAAGCGCATTATCGGGTCAGAATTTCTTTTACATATGAGTCAATGCATGAAGTACCCATCCAAATCATTGGGTAGTTCAAGAATCCTCGAGCTTTGAGTTCGTATCTGGATGGTTGGGACAAAGCACATCAGAATCAACATATGAATTTTTCATTTATACTCAAGTTTGGACTATCTTGATATTGATCCAGGATCTTAAAATCGCATTGAATCGTAACAGTAAGGAATCCGAGAGCCATGATCACTTTGGATAGTGGTCGAAGGAGTCCACAATCACTCTTCCCTTCGATGTGACTGCAATTTGAGTCTTTAAAGTCACATTTAACCTATAAGCTAGCTTATTTGAACAGGCAGGACAAATCATGTAAAGTTCCGAAGATATAGCACATATGCTTTAAATCTTACTCCAAGCCAGGGTCATCTTTAAAGTCAGCCTACAAATTTATGCTTGTGCTCTCGATGCCATTGGAGGGTAAGCAAAGTCTATGCTTATACCCCCAGAGTCAGTGGGGGTTGAGTCAAGTCAACTGGACATCCAATCTTTAAGCCTTTATACTTCTCGTCGCGACATCGGGTAAGCGTTGCAGGTTCAGTAACCTTAGCCAGCCCATGTCATTCCGTGCTCTCTCTCGAGTCAGCAAAAGTTGGTATTATGTACGCAAATGGTCGAATTATACTCGTTTTGATATCGTCTCTTCTCTTTAGTCAGATAGTGAGGATTGCCTCATAGGGAGTCAGCGAACTTGGTTTGTAACGACCCGCACTCTACACATCAGAGGATCATAGAATATTTATTTCATTTTCACATGAGGTCGTATAGTCGTGTAACTTTGGGAAACGACTATTGGGGTCATTTCCCATGTTCACGATTTTTGTCGAGTTTTAAATGATCATTTTCCCCTAGCGAATCTTATTTCGCCTATAACTTTTGATTGGAAAGGAGTTTTGACCTGAACCACTTCTATTGGATTCAGATGATGGTTTACCTTTCTGTAGAGTGGTCACATGTGCCAAACGGAGTTACCGTTTGGGAGATATGACTGAAACAAGGTTTAGAAGGTGAAAAAAAAGCTTAAGCGGGCTTAGTAGGGTAATTAGTGAATGGGCCCATAACCCATTTCAGGATTAGGGTTATGGGGAGGCTGAAATCAGCTAGGAAACAATCTCATTTCATTTTCTCAGCCGCCTAAAACATTTCTCTAACCCTAGCCACGGCCTCCACCTTCTAAATTCATCCTAAATCGCTTTCTAATCACTTATTAGCTTAATCTACACCAAATCACAGAAGATTAGTGTCAAATCAGAGTTGGAGCTACTGTGTTGCATTGGAAAACTCCCCAAAAAAGTAGAGCTTCAGATCTAAAGTTTTATTTGTGGCTAAGGTGAGTGATTTGCATTGTTTTTCACTAATTACGGCGAATTAGGGTGATTAGTGTTAATTAGCAAAATTATGTACGATAAAATTCTAGAAAAATATGTAAAAATTCTTAAATATTATTTTAGGGCTCTGGTAAAAATTTGGGTTAATTTGGATATGTTTTGCTAATCGTATGATTAAACCATGATTAAGGAAATTAAGGGAAAACATGGGTTTTAGGTATGTTTGATCCACATAAACATGTCATATTGTTATTTTGGTGTTTATGGTTGATTATACATGTTGCTATTACTGTTTGGAATGCTTTGTGATTGAATAGTTAGGTTTGAATGGTCGAAAACGCCGTTATATGGCGTAAACAGCTCGCTGGAAAAGTTGCAGGAAATTGGCCCAAACCGGATCGGATTAGAGGAAGGAGGCACGAACCGACCCACTCGTGAAGCACCCCCTTCCCACGAATTGCTTCTCCGAGCTGCTGCACCACGAGCCAGTGCATCATCCACGAGCCCGAACCGAAGACCACGATCGACCTGGAGCTCAAACCCGAACCGATGAAGGCTCGACCCACGAGCCAATGGAAGACCCCGACCCGGTGGAGGAGTGCGACCCAACCCGATCTAGAGAGGAACCCACGAAGCGACCCGACCTGATCTGGAGAGGAACTCACGAACCGACCCGGTGCTTGGAAGAGATCACAACCCGAACCAGCGTGGTAGTCACGAACCGAACTGATAGTGCACCGATCCGAACCGATGATGACTGGAGCACTAAGTACACCCGGACCGAATGGAGACCAAACTATGAAAAGGCCAAACCCGAGATGTAAAGGTAGTCCAAATAGGAAGTTAGAACTCAGGATCCAGATGGGAACCAACGAGTTAACTTCAAGAGTTGGACTTTACTATGGGACGTGTGCAAAGGGGTTATCGATGTCTATCGCTTTGACTCACCATTGAAAGACGAATTAGCAACTATGGATCAGTGCAGTGGGGTTGTTATGACTCCATGTGGCAAAGTGATCGTAGCAGGGCTATGAGCCAGTGCAGTGGAGTTGTCATGGCTCCATGGGGCAGAGTGGACATAACAAAGTATTAGTGGTTACGGATCAGTGCAGTGGAGCCGTCATGACTCCATAGGGGTAGAGTGATCGTAACAAGGAATTGAGTGATCAAATTGGTGGATATCTTATACTTTATGCACTGAGTGAGAGATGTGAGGATGACTGCTATGTTTAATGTTTGCTGTCACCATGACATGCACATCCCTTCCCATTGATTTCACACCATGTGTTAGTGTCACTTTAGAGTATTGTACATCCCGTTGTGATAACTCTTTAGTTGCAGGTCCAGGTTCAGGTATGGCCATGTATACCTGTTATTGTCCTGTTTTTGCTGCTTATCGCTCATACCAGACTTTTGTCTGACCCAGAGTTTTATGTCTCTTCTTATTACTCCGGGTGCTCCTAAATGAGCAGACTAGAGACAGGTTTGCTGGTTATGCACATGTAGTTGCCGGAGACGAGCAGGAGGCTTACACGTATCGTTTCCATATATTCTTCCTGTGTTGTTGCTAGTCACTACTTTGGGCATTAGTAGTGTACCTTCCTATTTTGCTTTAGAGATAGTTTTAAAAGTTGTAATAACGATGGTTTGGATCATAAGTTGTATTTGAATTTTCCGTTGCTATGATGGTTTAGTTTTCAGCTTATGCACTGTCTCACCTGTTTTATATCAAGTTATATTATTATTATATTTTGTTCCTGTGCTGTGAGATATACTACAGGTTCTTTGTTGATTCATCATCTTCTTTCTTTTCTTTTGACGACCGTCTCATGCTGGTTGGACATCGGCACAGTGCACTTTCATTGGAAATGCCGGCTGGTGCGGGGCGGGCTATCACACGGTTACTCCCATCGGATCAGTTGCGGAGTTAAGTAAGCTTTGTTAAATGCGAGTGGATAATGTCGTTATAAAGTTAGTTGGGTCCCTCCATTCATGCTTCAACATAGCCCGGAATGGTCATCACAGCCTTGTCGAGTCTGTTTCTCACGCTCGGTTCTGTTGAGCTTGGTAAACAAGATCGTGGGCTCGATCAATGAAATAGGTTCTCTCCGAAACTGCATACTCTTATCACCCTTTCCCAGGGATTTTCCTTTTGTACTTATCATTTCTGGAATTGGATGGTGCTCCATTCTCTATCGTAAAAGCATTAAGATTATCTATCTCGACATTAGCACCTTCTTGTCATAGAAATCTGTCCATCTCAAGGATGAATTCATCAAAGCCGCTAAGAAAATCTCGTTGCAGAGAAATATTTAAATTCGGGGACACAACAAGATATCCTGATGTCCTGTGTGAAAGGGCTGTAATTGTCTCTATCCTCATCATCTTGAGAAGTGCCGCCAAGAAGCTGCTACATATTGCCAAGATCAGGACTGATGCCCCCAGTATCAAATCCATGATCATGAGGTGGTCTTTGCTGATTTTTCGTCGCTGGGTTGAAATTTCTCCCGAGTCATGGTTTGAGCTATTCGACCCAGTTGGTTTCTTGTTCTTCAAATTTTTGCATTCCATCTTGGAGTTGAGTGTGTTTGTTACTCGAGTATCCATTCGAGTTAGAGCTGAAGTTGGTCGTGCATGATCCGAGTTTGTTGCAGTTCTTGCATTCTCAACTAGGATGTCGTGGGTAGCTGTTCCGTTGTCCATGTCTCCATCCACAACATTCTGAATTGAAGCTGCATGCAGCATGCCTACTAATCAGTACATGCTCAACTCAAATTGGTGGTTGTGATGTGACCGAGCTGAGTTCGTCGTTGCTTGAACTTCGATTTTGTCATTTCCGGTTAATTGATGCTTGTTGTTCAACCTTTCAATTCAACACTGGTTCCCACAGCGTGAAGTCTTGAAAAAGGTGAAAGTTGGTCCCAAGTTTCTTGTTTCCGCATATGCTGTAGTCGTCAATCAGGCTTCTGTCATTTGATTCTAGATGATGATCCGCTGTTCAAACGTATGCAGGCTAATCTTGAGGAGATCCTTTTGGTTGTAGTCTGGGATCTTACGGAACCCCGAAGATTGTATATGTGCATAGATTCATCAGGTAGTCAAACCATGCTGCTTAAAGCTTGTATCCCGTGCCCCCATTCATGAGTGTTTTGATGAGTAGTAGACTTCGAATCTATATCTCCTTTGGATTCATACTCAGCCCATGCTAATGTCTTGTCTCCTATCCAGGCTCTGAGGATTAGCATCAAATGGTGAGGGGTTAGATCGTCATTGTCTCTAGCGATCCCACTTGGCCCCTGGCATCAAGGGCATGGTCGGATACAAGGTGGTTGCATCACACCTAATTGATGCATAGGATATGTCCAGCCTTATCTGAGCTTTCCAGTCTGGAAGTAAGTTGGGATTAGCAAATGGACGTTCTCTCTGCATCCGTTTCGTGGTCCTCAAGAGGTCTGTTAATATCTTAGCATAAGTTAAATACAAGCAAACAAACTATGCCATTTGTGAATATTTTTAATAGTTATGCCTCCAATCCGGTGTAACAGCATAAGACAGGTGGTGGTCGGATCACTTCCTTTTTGAATTTAGACGAAGGGAGGCGTATTCTAGAGAGTTCAAGAAATCTTCAACCCCATGGAAATCCTGAATGTCACAATTGTGTTAGATCGTAGTAAGATCGAAAAACCAGCGATCGCTCAAGATCGTATTAAGGCCCGGTAGATACCAAGAATCCTAAGGCTTCGCCAGGTCCTTCCCAGCCACGAATATTAAGTCGCATGACATGTCATTGAATAATTCACTCTCAAGGCCTCTTTTGGGTTGCCGCCTTGAGTCACGTAGGATGAATATCATTGGGCATCAATGTCAGCCTTCCGGATGTGGACCTTTATTTATTTTTTACTGGCCTGCTGTTGTTGCGAGTGCGGGCCTTGCGTTCTTAACTAGTTATCCTATGTAAATCTGCAATCAGCAAACAAAGTGGTATTCCTGCAATATCATACATTTGCAAGTTTGTTATATATTTCAGTCGAATATATTTGTAGTCAGAGCATTACTAACTGAGTAGCAAGCAACATATCACATCAAAAATCAAATAAGGATTTCAGTTCAGTATCCCTGTAAATAAATAGCATATCATATTACAGCCATCGTAGGGGCATGATGTGTGCGTATGCCCCCAATCAATAGTAAATAAAGTGCCTGGCCAGGGCTTGTATGGGATTGTTTAGGATCGACAGTGCATTGCCCCCCATATCCGGAAATGAGGGGTTTGGGCTCAGCCTTCATTCTTGCCCCCGACCCTGCAGCGGGGTAGGAGATATTTCACGGCATTTATTCGCATTGCCTTTATACTCTCCTGTCGTATGCCCAGGATACAATTCAAACTCAAATTTCAGTCTATCCCCCTAATCCTTCAGTAGGGTAGGAAGTTCATTTGTAGCACACAATCCCTGGCGCCTTTATACTCTCCCGTTGAATACCAAGGGTAGAGTGGATTCAAGGCGGTCTTTTAATCGTGGTGCACCTTCACGCCTTGTGGATGTTATCTTGTTGTCCTTTATACTCTCTCTTGGATCACGGGAGTTAGAGTGATTCAAGTGAACATCACTTACCCTGGAGTTCCTTCTACACTCTAGTCAAAGAGCTGGATTCTGCCGTCTCGAGTGTCGTTCTCGAACTCGGTTCTAATCCATACTCCGTGCTTCACTCTAGCAGATGGAGCTTTTCGGGCAAGCGGTCAGATCACACTTGCCGAGATGCTAATCCCTGATTCATGGGTAGAGCGGCTGTTTGCAATAATCAAGTCTATCTCACCCCACCGACTCGTGGGGTGGAGTTTGGTCGGACGTCGCGATATCATCCTTTATACTTTCTCTCGAGTCGTGAGAGTTAGAGTCAAGGATTGAGTGGTCTTTAATCATGGCACGCTCATCACACTCATCCTAGGTTTATACTTTTATCCAAGCTCTGAGGATTAGAGTTAATCGGGAAAATAGTTGAAAGACGTTTGCCAACGCTTTGCGTTCCTCCGATCAATCTATAGGAGGGGTGATTGGCATCGAACTTCGGGTACTTGCATCATTCATATCGCATAAGTTAGTCATGTCAATAGCTTAGGAAGCATGTAAAAGTAGATTGGATAATTGAAAAGTAAGCATATAAAGGGGCAGCGCTGCCTCCTTTATTCGGATTCATGTAATCTGGTGTCATCGAGCATAGGATTGAGCCATGTAGACGGTTCTACTGCGTCCACATAGGATCAGATTCCGACCTTGCAATGCAAAGATCAATGCACTTTTGTGTTGAAGTTTGCCATGCATGAGCCAAGGAGTTAACGGTCCACCTTGATCTATACAATTTTCTTAAACAGAGGCGTGGCTTTGTAAACGAGCATTCCGGTTGGGCTCGTTACGGTTTTGCTCCATAACTCTATATGTGGGTGTTAAAAATTTGGTCGGTATCAAATCCTGGGTACCCTGTTAAAGGAATGAATATCATTATGTGCAAAAATGGCATTGCATGTTTTTAGCAAGTCCATTTTTGCTTGTTCTGTCTCTGCCAGGAAAAGGCTGCCAAAGTCTTTAGCTAATGACGAATGTCTTTTTAAATTATTGTGGTGCAGCTATCCTAAGAATAAACAGACTTTGATTGGGGTCTTGGAGTGACAAGGTTGCATCTCACTTGAATCGCCTTCTTGCCCCCATGTCGAGGGCAAGGATTGAGTGTCATGTACTTATGTCTGTACCATTAATGGTAGCACACCATCACATTGGTGCTAGGATGGTAATTGGCAGGAGAACAATGGATCCATGTCTTAAAGAAACTTCGCAATTTCCATGCTAGGAAATAGGACATGTGAAACGACCCGAACTCCCCAGTCAAGGAAAGCCTGGATTGCTTTGAGAACAACACACATCAGAACATAAACTGAAGAACATTTTATCGCTGATTACAACAATTACATCAGAGTACAAGAATATAACAGAGTATGAATACTTATTATAGAAATAGAAATACAATAATATCAGAGTTTTAAACTACATTTAAATAGCAGCGGAAAAATATTACAAATATACAACTGAAAGGAATAAACGGATACAGAGCTTTCCGAATACCGCTTCAGCTGTAAGCCAGGATCCTGTAAATATATCTACAAAAAGCTACTCGACTTCCCGTGTGGAATATAAGGGCACCCGAGTTTGCCAGTGAAACAAACTACAGGTCAGTCATGGGACTAGTATGAGAAATCTAACTTAACTTATCTAATTAATATGGCTAATCACAGGACCACGCCGCTAACGCGGAACGGGTTTACTCCATTGGATTGCCAGTGCATAAAATGAAGTAAATCGTTAAAACAATGCAATGCTTTTTAGAAAAATGAAACCATTATAAGACCCAAGTCCCATCACACAATGCAACGCAAACCGGAGGATAGGGTTATACCTTATAATGGTCAAAAGATGCTTGATACGATAAAACAGATTTAATATTAGTGTGTATATCTATGGGTATATATATATTTCAAAAACAATTTAAATCATAATGTATTAATCATAGATGACATAGTACCCCATCCTACTATGTCGTCATACTAGTTCTACAATTAAAACCGCAAGGTCGTATTGGAAATTGGATTTCCATCATGAGTCGAGGCTAGGGGCAAGCTCTTGTCCGATTCGAGACACTCTAGAAAATGCCTCAGGATCACACCTATGGGCAACCCTTGGAGCGGTAGGGCCGGTCCCTGCCTATCGGCAGTGGATTGGTTATGCCTGAACACATGTTTCCCGGTTCCTTTGAACTTATAGCATGACCACTAACGGCCTATAAAAATTCGAGGCGCCTCAAAATCCATCATCCACATAAGTAAAATGTCAGCTAGTTTAAGCACTGACACTACCACTAGCTAGAAAGAAATGTGTGCACTCCCTATGGTCCATATCCCATTTTTGACTCATACCGAGGTGTGAGGCTCGCGAAGTCACGATATACACAAAGCTATGCCATAATAGGCTATACTTTGATCATCCAACAAGACCCTGCTTTTTAACAAATGCCTTGATCAATTACATCTTGGCGTACCACATTGACAATTCACGCCATGCGATCAATCACTATTAATATATACCAGGGTGTTAAGTAGAGAATAAATCCTCCACCACCAAACAAACATACATTAACAGAAATCGATTTAATTCACATGGAACGAAATCCAATGTCAGACACGCATCCATTTACTAGCTTATGCTCTGGGTCTGAGC